>JAMRYC010000009.1:3894539-5192719 GCA_024447225.1 Panagrellus sp. LJ2284
CGGTTTGCAAGACGTTTTTAAAAGATTGGAAGCTCTTTTGATAACAAGGGCAGTTAAGCGTGCCAATTCGAACAAAAAATACACGTTTTTCAAAAGGTTTTGATGAAGTTCGTTCAAAAAAGGCGTTTATGACGCCCGAAAGGTCGATGCGAAGTCTATTATAGGGCATGAGTCCGTTTCGGGCGATGACAGGTCGAAAATGGAAGCATCATCGCCTGAGGACGACTGCAAAGTAGGGCTTTTCCTTGCTTCTGGGCATGCAAACGACGGGATCGGCAGGCCATAAACAGTTTCTTGGGGTCGTTAAAACAAAGAAAGGCGAGACAATTGCCGGAATAAAACAAGGAAAAGCAAAATTTTTCAGTTTTTATGGATGGCGGTTTTGTTGAAGAAATTCAGTTTTTAGTTGTCCACACAGGGGTTTTTGAAAAGCGAAACATTGATTTGAACCCTTTTGTCGGGCAACAATGACATTTCCACCGGCGTGGTGTGGTTTGGTTGAAACCGATGATTGAAACTGCTGTTGTGACAGCCAGACGTGTAAAAACTTTGAACTCATTCACAATCGTGATAAATAGCGATACAAAGGATGTCAAAAAAAGACACTCACCTGTCCTTCGAAAAAAGCTAAACCGCTTCCGGATCCGCTTTGGCGTCAAACAGCCCTCACTAGTGGCATCCCTGAGATCAGATCCCGATCGTGATCGTCGCCGATGCCGGGCTGGCGTCGTCGGCGCCGACTCGACCCCATACATCGATTTGCGCATGGTGGTTGACGTTGGCACTGTCCTCGGGGGTCAGAAGACGGATAAACCGGGGCTTAGGACGGTAGCATCGTTGAGAAGGGTAATGCCAAGCCAGATGGACGGCTTTGATGACTTTTTAGGAGTTTGGTGGCAGAGACAATGAAACTGCTGAAAAATTATTGAAATTTTCGAACTTTTTTTTGCCAAAAAGTTTTAATATAGCAGAAGAAGCTGCAAAAGTTCACCCAAACTTCACGTCACTCGCATATTTGCGTAACATAGGCATCTCGATTTCAATGAAGGCCACACTTTCATCCCAAAAAAAAGTTGACAACGGCAAAAAAGAGCCTTTAGAGAGGGGGCAAAAGACTAATTGGTTAGTTCGGTGCGGTCGGTGGCCACAAGTTATTCCGTCACAACATTGAAGAGGGCATTGGCCCTGCAGGCTTGTTGTGCATTTTTTCTTTCTAAAATATAAAAAAACGTCGTTTTTTTTAAATGACGAAGCGGGTCCAGCAAAGAGGCCGATGCCGAAAATAGGCCCTCGTCGGGTGCCGTTCCTAACACGTTTTGGTTTTTCGCGGCTCTTCATTCAGCGTGACTTCTGGCTGGCCATAGACGGCGCTAAACGGAACACGTAATAAGGTTGACATTTTGTAATGGGCTTGCTTACAACAAACAACTACGGCCAACAACATCTGTCTTGTCTTGGATTGAAAAAAACAATAATGTGAAATTAGAAAAATGGGATAAATGGGATCTCAGTTGGCGCGGGAAAGCGAGGATAAGATGGGATTGTGATATTAAGAATTGTAATAACAAAATAGCAGTACAAACCAAAATTTGTAAGCAGAAACGCTAAAAGTAGATTTGAAACTACGAAACAAAAAAATACAATTAACTTTTGGCTCAAAAGTACGTTATCATTGGCACAATTGCATAAGTTTTCCCTTCCCAAAGACCCGGAAGCCATACGACAACCCCTCCAACGACGCTAATAATACCCAATGAACATAACTATGTTACAATTTTCACGTCAACATGTGTTCATTGAGGCCATTTTTTAGAAAAGCCAACCCATCGATTCCCTTTTCACGTTTAAAACGTAAAACTAAAGCATAGAACCCCTCTTTGATGAATTATGCAGCTTTTTCTCAACAAGTGACAGATTACTATTCAAAAAAACATGTGAAAGCACGCTTCAATGACCACGACAAGTACAATGAGGTTAAATTCGTTCCGATGAGCAAGCAAATCTGGCATTGGAGTGTTGTCCCAGACTGACGACAATGCTCGTAAGTGGCTCCTTCACGCCCTTGGTGAAAGTGCCGGCGGGGTTGTAGACGTTTTTGGATGGCGACGAAACCAGAGATGTCTCAAAAAGGAACCACGGAAATGATTGAAACGGGAAGCTCTCGTGGGGCGTGACGGGTAGAAGTAGCCGGCCCTGGGGGCTTGTGCAGGCTGCAAGTTGACTCTTGAGGGTGCCAAGCTGGCATGAGATTTGACGGGGGTTACAAGAGCAAAAAAAGATGCATGAGGGCTACATTCAGGGTTTCTTGTTGGCAGCGTGCCGAAAGGGGAAATGAGAAAATGCATTTTAGATTTGGATTTGACCTTTTAATAGAGATTTTGTAGTGTTGCAGGTGAGGGGGCATGGTTTGATGGAATATTCAATAAGAAATTGACTGATATTTATAATAAGGAAAGTGTAAACTCAAATAGAAACAAGGAAGAAGGCACAAATTGGGTAAGCGTATGGCACGAGAGAACTCGGCTCAATGTCGAGGCACAGGTTGTGTGATTGCGGATCTGAAAACACGATCAAGTTCAAAAATTGAAATGTAATGGAAAACTTTTACTCACACGTCTTTAGCCACCGCGTGAAAATCAGTGTGTCACGATTGAAGACGCGGCTTCCCTCCATTTTTCCATCAATCCGAGTTCCTCATTCTGTAAATGAACCAGTTTTCACTGACTTATCTCCAAATGTTTAAATAACTTACATTTTTAAAATTCAGAATGGGTCTTCAGGAGTGTCCACGCTCCAAACCGTGCCCTTAAACCAGCGAGGGCCCTCTGCAGCGCTCCTTGGAATGGCAATCTGAAGACTGCACTTCTTCTCAGCCGACTTACAGTTGGTGGTAGCCCTGAAAAAGCACAACAATCAACCCCACTGATAAACCCTTTTTATCAAAACTTACATTGGCCCAATTTTAAATTGGGATCCTCGCCATGTCCGACTTCTGGCAACTGTGAACCGAGCGAAAGCACAGTGACAGCGCGGGAGGGTGGTGGTCGAAGCCTCGGCGGTGATTTTTGTTTGTGGGACAGTTGACTTCCGGCGTTGAACTGTTTCTAAAAAGTTTCAAACGATTATGTAAGTTTCAAAAAGACAACAAAACTGACCGACGAGGGAGGGTTCCGCGACGTCTTCGGAGGATCCCCCATAAACAGCCTTTCTTTGAACCAGCGTGAAAATATCAGGCGATTCATTGGGGCAAATGTAGACGTGTTGAAGGTGGATCTTGTATTAACCCAAACAAGGAACTTTCCAACACATTGGATAATTGGCTGGAAAACAGCCCAAAATATGGAGTAGGTGTCCATTTCAACGGGTTTTAGTGTGGGCAAAAAGATAACTGACGCGATTTTGGTTCTTCGTTAAAAGAAAACGAAGAAAAATTTGCATACGAATGACACACTTTAAAGTGGTACCAATTTTATTGATCAAAATCACACAAAGGTTTCGATAAACACCAAAGTTTTTGGTAAAATTTATTGTCAGAACTTTATAAAAACATTTCATTAATTGCCATCAGGGTGATTTGTGCCAGGTTCATGGTCAATTACAGGCGTAACATCATGGGAAAGCACGTTATGATTGTTGACATCGAACTGGGTGCGATCTATCGATGGAAAGATGCTGATATCGGACTTTGATCTTGGCGTGACCGGGTTGTCTTTGTTCGAGGAGAGCTCGTATTCGGCCTGTAACACAAACACCAGCTTCTAATAGGTCAAAAATGGCTTAAAAATCGAACTTACAAACTTCTCATAAGTCAAAGCAGCATTAATCCTTGCTCGATGATCGGAATAGTAATCATTCCGTGCCATAAGCACACTCATTGGTGCCCAAGGATCGTGTTCCATTGGTGGTGGATTACGGTCTTCCTGTTTGATTTCAGTGATTAGACGGGTGACTTCTTCACGATCCAACACTATCGGCTGAAACTTCCACTTCATCCTCATTTTCATCAAAAAGGGCCACAACCAACCTCCGGCGGCGACTTATCAACCGGCACTTCCTCCGCCACCGCAATCTTCTTCTCAATCGAAATCTGCTGCTCCGTCGATGGCGCACATTCCGCCAGTTGTTCCGCAGATGCATCATTCTCGATGGAATCTTTATCGCCACCTTTGCCATCCTTCTTTTTCGTGCCACTAAACTTGCTTTTCGTCGTTGCCTTGGGCTTTGCTTTTGGAAATGTGGCCCCTGCGGCTAACTGGGCTTTTCGTTGGCGTTCACGAAAGCTGGGGGTTTCGACTTCAAGTTCAAAAGGACGGCCTTCTGCAAGAACAGATGGGGCTGATTTCGTTGTTTTGACTGATCGGCCAATAGGCGTCTTTACACGCGATTTGAAGCCTTTGGAAATGTTGTGACTGCCTCCAGTCAGCGGGAAAACGTCGTCGGAGAGGCGGAGTCGGTGGCTGTGGTTTTGGCCGTTTTTCTTTTTGCCTTTGGCCTGCAAAAACACATTTAATAAACTTTTAAAGTGAGATTTGTTCTATTCTTCTAAAATCTTTTTGGGATTTAATAATTTCAAAAAAGCGTAAATTTTTTCAAATAAAAACTTTAAAAAACTTCACCTTGTTACTCTTCTTCTTATCCGGCGTTTTCGCCATAGGCGATGACGAAGCTGGCGCTGAACTCGGAACATTTGCGGGCACCAAGTCCTTTCCATGATCTTTGCCATGATCGGAAGCCCTTTTCGTGTATGAAGTCTTCCTGACCCCGCTGATGCCACTAACTCGTTTCGACGGATCCCCTATATTAGTCGGCGACCTTGCCATAGGCTTATCCGGCGAACTATCATCCTTCCTTTCGACATCTTTCACACTGACGTGACTCGGATTCTGAATCCCTGGTAGCGATCCATTCTGATCGCCTTTCGGTTTCTTCTTTTTCGGTTTTCTTGATCCATCTTTTTTAATTCCCGCAGTGCCAGTGATTGGTCGTGGAGCTTGTTGAGCCGAGTTTGGAGTAGGCTTCTGTGGATCTGAATCAACACTGGCTCCAGAGGATTCTAACTCGTTGCTTCTGTGGTTTTCTGGAATTGAAAAAGTTAAATATTGTTTAAAAGTGGTAGGAATACCTTCTTGGCCGACCGTGCTCTCTTTTACATCCTTAGTCGTATCAATTGGGTTGCCGTCGGCATCTTTGTCCTTTCCAAAAATGCCAAAAACACGAGTGAAGAAAGACATTCTCGCCAAAAAGGCGCCAGTTAGGTTTTGACGGACCCTTTTTCCATCCCAATTTATCAATAATAGGACGATTTATGCATATTTTATGCCCAAAAAAAAAACGCCGTTCGGATCTGGATATCGTCCAATCGGACCTTTCTGGCCCCAGAAACCGCGCATCATGGCGACCACCGGTCCTCCAAAACTTTCTGCTGGCACGAAAGTCAAGGAACAGTTTACTGTCATCAAGAAATTGGGTAGATTTCAACATTTTACAAAATTCCAGCCAATTCAAACCTAAAAATTCCAGGCGAAGGAGCATGTGGCGCCGTCTACCTCGTCCAAAACACCAAAAACACCAAAATCATCGCGGCGATGAAGATTGAAGCCATCCAAAAGTCGAAAGATGACGAAATCCTCAAAATGGAAGTTTTTGTCTTAAAGAAGCTTCAAAAATCACGCCACGTTTGTCGATTGCTCATGGCTGGCAGGACGCCAAATTACAGCTTCGTCGTGATGTCACTTTTGGGCAAGGAACTCGGCGAACTTCGACGAAAAATGCCTGACCGAAAAATGTCACTGTCCACCGTACTTCGGGTCGCGGTACAGTGTGTTGAGGGGATTCAGGACATGCATGGGATTGGGTTTATACATCGGTGGGGTTACTGTAGACTGACTTTATTTAATGGAAAATGTGTTTTAGAGACATCAAGCCATCAAACTTCAGTTGCGGCGCCGCCCGTAGAGACGTTATCTACCTTTTTGATTTCGGTCTAGCCCGTCAAATTATTGTCTTTGACAAAGATGGCAAGAATCCGCGATTGCGGGAACCGAGGATCAAAGTGTCGTTTCGAGGGACAGTTCGATATTGCAGTGTAAATGTGCACTTGTACAAGGAGCAGGGCCGGCATGATGACATTATTTCGATGCTTTTCATGCTTGTGGAGTTACTCGGTTTGATAATATTGATTTATATTTACTTTTCAAACTGCCTTTACAGTACGCGCTCTGCCCTGGAAAGGCATGGCCCGAAAAGACAGCGGCCACATCAAAGAAACCGTGACTGATGCCGTACTTTTCAAAGGCTGTCCGCCGTCGTTTACTGAAGTTTTTGGGATTCTGAAAAAACTGACTTATCATGATGTTCCACCTTATCACAAAATTATTGACATCTTCATGAAGGATATCAAGGAAAACAAGATCAAAATGCAAGTTTCACTATTTACGCTTTACTTTGAATCGATAAAGCCCCGCTTTGCAGGTCAGACCCCTATGATTGGATGAAAAAAGGCTTCGATCCACCAGCAGAAGGCGCACGCGCTAAAAAGGCCGACGAGCAAGCAGAGATTGAGAAAATGGAAGACACGAACACGCTGCGTGACGTCGATGACGATTCAATCGACACGGATGCCTCGGAGGACTTTACTGAGACGAGAGGATTTGCGAAAGAAGACACTCTGGATAATGTTGCTGAAATGTGACGATTTTTTGTAGTTGTTAAAATTGAACTGATATGTTTGTAAATATTTGAGTATACTTCTGTTATTTGAGGTCAAGGTTCGATGGAGGCGGAAATAGGTACATTTGATCAGTTTTCGTCGTTACTGTCGAGCTAACTTAGGGTGCAGTAGTGATGATACTCCTTTCTGATAAGGTTTTTTTAGAGTTTTGTAGTCCAGAGGTCATAGCACCTAATTGAGCGATAAACAGAAGGCGTAGGTGTGGAAAAGGTGCAGCCACGTAGAAACGCACCCCTTTTCACTATCAATCACGTCACTTATTTCTGTTATCACTGTTTGACCACCGCTTATATAGTAAACTGCTTTGTCACCCGCAACAAAACTGTCATAGCCAACACAATGAAAGCCGCGTTTGTGCTCTTTTTAGCCTTTATTTCGATCACCTTCGCTTTTGAAATTCCATCTGAAGTCAACCCAAGCACCCGTTCAAACTTCAATTTTGCCGTCGACACCGCCACTCAAGGAACGTTAGCCGCCTTCAAATGTATCTACAATCTCGGCTACAAAACAGCCTTCATTCAAGTTTACAATCCTTCCAATTCCGGCTCCATCTCTCAATACGGTAATCAAAACATCGTCGCCTCAAGTGAAGCCGGCCTTGGCACCGAAATCTACGTTACACCCTCACCATCTGGCAAACCGGCGTATCAACAATTTGATGAATCCTACAACTCTGTTAGAAGCTATGGCATAAATGTTGTAAAAATTTGGCTTCAAGTAACGTCTTCCATCGACTGGCCTTTAGATGAAGTTGCTAACATCGAATTTATTCAAGCGTTTATTGCTCGAGCTAAATCGTATGGCATCACCGTTGGAATCTATACAAACTGGTATCAATGGCTGTTAATCACTGGAAACACGATTCAGTTTAGAAACACTGTGGACTTGTGGTACTGGGAAGCGTATGGTACTGGTGCTGGTGCCGAAGGCATTGCCGATTTCAGTGACTTTAGGTAAGTTCTTTTAATATGATAAGACGGATAAATGTAAACGATTTCAGAAACTTTGGTGGATGGTCAAAAGCATCAATTAAGCAATTTGCTTTGAACGAAGCACTTTGTGGCATCTGGGTCAATCGAAGCATTTATCCACCAAGTTCACTTAAGAAACAGTCAACCCTTTTGAAAGATGGCGCTAATTCTACTTTTAAATATACTGTAGGTGGTTTTGTATAGTCAATGAAGATAGGAATAAAGTGCTAGTCTCTAATCACAAAAAATGTCAAGAATCAATTTTATTATTACAAAAAAACAAACAATCCAATTAAAGATAAAGAAATTGGCTTTTACTGCTGTAAGAGCCATTAACAAAGATTGGCTTCGCTTCGGGATCGTCGAACTCGAGGCCGGCCCAGTCTCCTTGTTGAACCATTTCTTGAATGGCTTCTGAGGGGTCGTCCAGGGGATAGAGTTTCATGTTGAAACGAGGAGGCTGCGCCGAGACGAGCCTATCAAAGTCCTCGAATTCAAACAACTTGTCCCCATCCTTGAACTCGCCCTCTAGCTCCAATGATTTCAAGTGACTTTTTTGGTGCTTGACAATGTCAGCGGCCCATGATTTGGCAAAGGCGCCGACAATCTTCAGCCTCTCGACATTTGGGAATGCCTTAAAGAGAGTTTCGAAGTCGACGGCGCCAGTGCAGTTGCGGATGACAACCTCCTTCGTCGTGGTATCGATAATCAACGCCATCCGAGCCATGAACTGGGGGGTCAGTTCGCAGTCACTGATCGAAACAATCAGTGGCCGCAGAATCAACTTCGACCAGTTGATGGTATCGGACTTGAGATTGTCGTCTGTGAGCTTGTGGAGCTTAAGCTCTCGCTCACAGACGACATAGACTTCACCCATGTTGACGAATGGCTCCGTCTTCAATACGCCATTGACGCATTCGATCGTAAGGTTAGCCTTACGATGAAAGCGTCGGCGGAACGGCTGGGGGCAAAAGGTGGCCATGCAAGATTCCGAAGCGTCTTGCAGTTGAAGCTGCTCGAACGGCTTGGCCAGCTCATGGAGACGGCGCTTCAAGCCGTAAGGGAGGGTGAACAAGCGGTAAGCCATTGTAGAAGGGCGAAGAAGAAGATTAATCTGTAATAGAAACAATTAATTTATGAAACATTAAGAAACGGATATATGAAAACGCGATTTAAAAAATATAGGCGAACTAAAGCGATGACCGCTAATGGAGAGGAAGCGGATGACCGAATGATGGTAGTGAGGCTGTTGAGCGGCTATTTATGGGTCTCTAACGAGTGGGCGGTGCGCGAAGACCACCCCGATCGACCTATAGCTGGCCTTGAGTGGCGATCCGAAATTCCGCGCAAGAATATACGTGCTCTGCGGGAAGCTCTTTCTGTGCTAAGGTAAGCCAAGACGGTACCCGACCGTTAGCTGCGATTGCCTATCGATTCTGACAATTTCGTAAGGGTTCAGCTTATTTCAAATGGGTATGATGAAATTATGTCCAGTTCTGCCTACGGCAGCGTTCTATCGGTTCTTCAAATGTTCCCTATTTGCTATAACAAAATTTGTTTCTGTTTTTCGGTGTGATTGGCTGTCATTAAACGACAAAAGTTTCATGGTATTCTCTAATTTTACCATTGCTTTGAGAACGAAAACGCGCAATGTCACATTTTGTAGGTATTTTGAACGAGGTTTTAAATGGTCCGCTTTGAAATCGGCGAAGCTAACGTATTTGCATTTCCGCTAGTGCTTTACAGATAGCGCGAAGTTTATCGCAGTGCCTTTGCAAATAAACAATCGATCCCAAATGTCTGTTCATTCAATTCACTGGCGAAAACGGTGAAATGCGTACGCTAATTTGTTCATTACGATCGTCTTTTAAAAAGTGCGCCATTTCGAGATTGCAAAGTTGTGTTGTTTTTCATTGTCACCGAAACCGTTGATTCATTAACATCCATTTTTAAGCGTTTCCACCATGCCGTTCCCATTCCACCGTCTTCATATCGACCATCAAAAACGTCTGCGTGAACTTATGAAACCGGATGAATTACGCAAACTTCAAATTGCTCTCGGCGATCAACCAAACTACATGCAGCCGTTTCAACCGTATCAACCACCCAAAACTAAAAGAGAAGATGATGTCGAATGTGAATGTTGTGATGACGGTTGTCGTAGATTTCTTGTGGATGCTATGTTTTTCATGTGTGAAGCCTTTTTTCAAATCATTACCGCACCTTTTCGATTACCTTATATTTGTTTGAATGGTTGTGGTGGGGATGTTGGTGGTTCTTGTGATTGCAACTTGTAAATGCTTTTGAAGACATATTTTTGTTTGTAATTCATAAATAAACACTTGTACAACGTATTTTACGTTTATACTTCGGTCCTACAAAATGGTAAAATTCAGGTAAAACTGTGAAAAAAGCAAAAAATGCAAATTTGCATAAGTAATAAAAATCTTCTCTATTCACAAACGGGGTCAGTCGATAACATTGCGGTGTGTGACGAGCCCAGCAACATTGTCGTCTATATTGATGCGCATCAGAGGAGGTTGGTTTGGATTGCTTTTCTTAGCGACAGTCTTCAAATGAGGTAAAAATGACTTTTTCAGACAAAGATGTCGGATCTTCCAAAAACCCCAACCCAAAAGTCGCCAAAGTCGTTGGTCATGAATTCGATCGACACTCCCGAATCAGAGTTGACACAAATGTCTCGATGCTGCGTCTGCTACGAGACCTACAACGACGGGACCCGAGCTCCAATTGCGATTCCCTGTGGCCATACATTCTGCAAGGCGTGCGTCGACACGGTCATGCTTGATCTGCTTTTCTGTTGCTGCAGTTGTCGTACTGTTTCGATCGCCAGCACCGAAGGGTTTCGGAAGAACTTGACACTCATCCGTGAGTTTGATCTTTTCTCGCCTTCTTCAAATGACTCTTTTCTACTTCCAGAGCTCCTGTCTCACCTCAATCTCCTCGCCACAGACAACCGCCCACCTCGTGACCTACCCATCAGGGACGAAGATGCCGAATACGACAAGATTTACGACAACTTTGACGTCGATGATGCCCTTCGGAACATTCGGTTCCAACATCTGTTACTCCACAATTTCATATGCCACTACCTGCCCCGAGCTCCCAATGACAATGAAAGACGTCGTATGGAACAGGCCATTGACAGTCTGGAGAACTGTTTCAAACCAATCGAAATGGCCATGCTGGCGATTGACAAGATTCTTCGTCCAGAATGGTATGAGGCGTGGATAAATGGCGGTGCTTTTGCGGATTCCTCCGACGAAGAAAGCGACCGAGGCGTAGCACCGCCGTTATCGGCTTCGTCGAGCTCTTCGAGCTACAGTGCCCCGATGCTCACGCCAGAAGATGAAGAGCATTTTCGAGAGTTGTTGCTGGAGTCTGGGGAACCAACCTCCGAAATGTATGAAAACCTGGCCATGAACAGCGGTAATGTGGCTCATTTGGTGCCAGCCGATGATGTCGAAGACGATGAGCTTGTGGGGCCTGAAGTCGTTGATGTCGAAGACGATGAGCGTGTGGGGCCCGAAATTGTTGACGTCGAAGACGATGAACTTGTGGGGCCGGAACTCGTTGACGTCGAAGACGAGGAAGCTGCGGAGCCCGAAGTCGCTGGCGGCGAAGACGATGAACTTGTGGGGCATGAAGTCGTTGACGTCGAAGCTGTCGCGGTCGAAAACGACGAAGTCATCGATGATTACGAAGCTTCGTTGATCGTCGAAACTGAAACCTGGAAAACCCAATTCGCCCACCACATGGAAACCAACTGGCACTTTTATCTCTTTGTTTTCATAATTCTGTATGCCCATCTCTCCTGTTATTTGTATGGTTGGTATTATCTGTGATTGAGTTTTTAGTTTACGTTTTTGGTTTATAAATTAAAGTTGTTTCAAATAAAAGTTCATAAAGCTACAGAATCTGAGCACCGCGACCTTGTTCCATCTTGTCTTCGATCAGAGCAATCCTGGCAGTGCGCTTCTCTTCCAGCTCGACGCAACGGTAACTGTTTTCCATTCTGGTGATATCGATTTCGCATTCTCGTTTCTTCCAAGTCGATTGATCGGAACGGCACAACTTCTGTACGACTGACTTCAATTCTCGCTGGGCTTCGAGGTCCTCTTCGTCGTCGTCGATGAAGTCGTCCATGCTGTCGGCCTCGTCTTCGCTGTACC
This sequence comes from Panagrellus sp. LJ2284, assembly GCA_024447225.1. Taxonomy (NCBI): domain Eukaryota; kingdom Metazoa; phylum Nematoda; class Chromadorea; order Rhabditida; family Panagrolaimidae; genus Panagrellus; species Panagrellus sp. LJ2284. Next base: position 3,906,434 of record JAMRYC010000009.1, read on the forward strand.
GGCGAAGGCGTTTTGGAGCTGACCACAGCTGTGGTTTTGTCTCGGTACGTTGCTGGATATGAGGTTCCGAAGATTTCATGGGTTGAAGATTCTGCGTGGCATTGAATTTAATCGGCATCGAATGTGCAGCATCTGCCGTTGCGACTGAACGAGAGGTAGAAGGCACATTGAATGACATCTGCGGACGCTTGCGCTTTTGATTAGAGTCATTCTGGACACTTTTAAGATTAGAACTCGGTGTATTTGACGGCAATGGGATAGGTTCCGGTGGTTTCGGACGGTCGAGCGGAGAGATGCCTTGCGCCACATTGTTCTGGGCCAGCTTCATCATTTCGGCGAAGGACAGGCTTGGCTGAGTAGGACGAGGTTTGACGGTGGTTGGAGTTTTGGCACCGACAGCTTGCTTCGGATTTGCGAGATTCGATCGTTGTTTCGGCGGTTTGGCTGTACAGGACTTTGATGAAAGCTGCATGGCCGTTTGTTTCGAATTTTGGTTATTCGGTCGTGGCTTCGGCGCCGTCAATGTGCGAGGCTTCAACGCAGGACGGTTCGCAGTTGACAGTGTTTTGGTAGGCCGACGAGTATCAGATGCGGTAGGAGACGGACGAAAAAGTCGAACAGCATTATTAACGATTGGTTTCTTCGAAACTGGAGACCGTAAACCGGTGTCTCCGCATGACAAAGGACCCTTACGCACCGGCACAGCAGACTTCGCTCGCTTGACCTGTTCCACAAGAGCCCGTCGTCTGGCTTCTTCGTCCTTCTTTTTCTTGATCTTCAGCTGCTGCGTGGCTTCGTCACGTTCTTTCTGAGCCATTTCAGCTTGTCGCAGCAACTCCTTGAAGGAAGAACTCATACTTGACGAAGCTAAAGCCATACGGTAACATTTGACAACATTTCCGACAGAAAACACATACCAGATTCAATGTTGTGGCAACAATTGTTTGAAATTCTATGAAATGCTCAGCTTTGACCGTTTACTTTTGATTCTTTTCTTCAAAATACGAGTTTACTTGAAAAAAGAGGGCAAACACACTAAAATTAGCATCTGACTCATTCTGATTCAAGCAAATGGATCCTACAGTAACATTATCTACTAAATTTCACTTGGATCGTTTAATATTTCTTCTTCGTTCGGCCTCTTTGACGAGACAATGATTCAAAGCGTGCTAAACTTGAAGCGTAGAAAGTTGACATTTTAAAAAGTTTGCAAAATCATATTCCACAAAAGAATGCAAAAGCCATTGTTCCAAAAAAAATCCGGATCGATAGACGAAGCTTTTAGCTAGGATTGATCACAGTGGTACTCGCGCACCGCCCCCTCGTTAGCGACCTATAAATAGCCGCTCTACGGCCTCAATACCATCATTCGGTCATCAACTTCCTATCAGTCAGTGGTCATCGTCTCACTTCGCTTGTTTTTCTAAATCGCGCTTTCACATTCGTGTTTCTAAACCTTTTAAAATTTCATTGCTTATATCACAGGTTAATCTTTTCAACTCATCCTTCGACATGTCGTACCGTCTGTCTAGCCTCCCCTATGGCCTCAAGCGCCGCCTGCATGAGCTTGCTAAGCCATATGAGCAGTTGCAACTCCAGGCCGCTTCGGAGACCTGCTTGCCTGGCTTCTGCCCACCCACGTTCCGCCGTCGCTTCCATCGTGAAGCAAAACTCACGATCGAATGCACGAACGACGTGTTGAAGACGGTGCCGATCTGCGGCAACACTGGCGTCGACTATTATGTTTTCGAGCGTGAGCTGACGCTTCGCAAGCTAACAGCTGAGCACTTGGCGTCTGACGCCATCTGCTGGCCGAAGCTTACGTTGCGTCCACGCATCGTCAACATCAGCCGTTGTGAGCTGACGCCAGAGTTCATGGCAAAGCTGGCTGCAATGATCGAAGCCACAGTGAAGGAAGTCTACTTCCAATACTGCACCGGCAGTGTCGACTTTGAAGCCCTTTTCAAAGCCTTCCCCAATGTCGAGGATCTTAAAATTTTCGGAGATTTCTCGAAATCTTGGACAACTGATATTCTGAAATATCAGAAATGTCCCTTGAAATATTTGAGACTAGAGGGCGATTTCAAAGATGGGGACAAACTTTTCGAGTTTGCCGACTTTGAAAAGCTGATGTCAGCGCAGCCTCCCCGTTTCAGCTTGATACTCTGCCCCTTGGACGATCCCACTGATGCCATCAGGGAAATTGTTCTCCAAGGAGACTGCCCGGACCTTGAGTTCGACGACCCCGAAGCAAAGGCAGTCTTTGTTAGCGGTTCTTGGGATGGAAAGAACAGTTTCCTCTATTGTTGATTGTATTGTTTTTTTGTTTTTTAAATAAAATTGATTCTTGATTATTTTTTTGACTAAGCATTTGGTTACACAAAACAAACTACAGTATATTTGAAAGTAAAGTTTACGCTATCTTTCAACAAGATCGACTTTTTTTAACATGTGCGTCCGCTCCGGTCATGTTGAGTAGCAATGCACCAGTCGTATGTAGCACATTCGTGAACGCAAGTCGTAACGTTGTCTGTTGGGTTATTGAATTCTGCTGTTAATCAGTAGCCAAAAAGCTGTATGAAATTTGTACCAGAGTAGCAAATGACTGAAAATAGGCAGAGTATCGTCAGAGCGTTCAACATCCACCGTTTTTGCATTTGGTTTAACAACGTTTTGTTGAATCGCGTATTGAACGTCACAACGGATTTCGTAAACCTTCGAATTCGAATTATAATTTTACTTTCAAAAAAAAGGGTCTTCTGGCGTTTGATGCGCTGCCAAAGGTGTGTTGGAAGTTAGGCTGTGTGCACTACAAAAGTTGAACAGTTTGCGCCATCACAAATGTGTTGAATTCACCCCACATAAAACTGGCCCACAAAATGCTTGTTGAATTTACCCCAAATAAACTTGCCCCATACAATGCAAGTCGTTTGCCGCGCGTTTTCAAACTGGCGGTACCATTGTGTCCGCTTTTTGCTGGCTACTTCGTGCAGTTGCGTCGTAAACAAAAAAGTAGCCTATTTTGCGTGTATTTTGCTTCATTTTTTTCTTGTTTTTCCGCGATATCTTATCATATCACCCATAATCTTTACCAAACACCCTTCCAGATCCATCCACCATGTCATTCCCGGCCACCACCGTGCCCTACGGCCTGCTCTGCCGGCTCGCAGAACTGTCCACCCCCGTCGAAAAGTACCACCTCCAAGTCGCCGGCGGCAATTTCAAAGTTTGCCCTCCAACTATCCAACCCTACAAGGAGGAGCTCAACTGCAATCTTGATGTTATTGACGGCGAACTCACACTCAGAAAGTACGTCGAAGCTGAACGTGACTATGTTCCTGTCGTCCTTGATGACAACGCTCTCATTGCCTACACCTTCTCGGTGCATCTGCGTACACTCGACTTTGAGCATCTGTCATCCGACGTGTTCCAGCATCTGCTAATCAAGGCGCCTCGAATGAAGCTAGATGATTGCGACATGTCGGATGAGTTCCTTCAAGCCTTGTCCAAGCTTTGCCTGGTGCCCATCAAAGAAATCGAGATTCGCAATCCATACGAAGACTACATTTGCCTCAAGAGCGTGCTACAAGCTTTTCCACAAGTTGACGAGTTGAACTTCTATGGCGTCCAACTTCCCGACAACTGGCTGACTGAAATCATGGAAGCCCAACAAGCGAAATTGTCGTTTATCTATGTCCGCGCTGATCCAGAAAATATCGGCAAATTTGATGCGGATGAGCTTCTGGCATTTCTTCAGGTCTGTTTGTTGACAATATTCGATAAGTTAGAGTGAAGGAATACAGTTTCAATTTTCAGGGGCAGAATGAAATGTTCACATTGACTTTTCAAATGGACGGCCTCAGCGATACTGACGAGTATGCCAAAACGTTGGAGAAGATTTTGAAGAAGCATTTGAAAGCAAAGGATCCTCAACTGCTCAATTTTCGACCTCAAGTGCGAATCTGTGGCTACGACATTTGGGAAAGTTTTTACTTGCCGAAGCGGCGGATGAAGCGAAACGTTAATGAGTCGAAGGCGGCGTCGGTCAAGAAAGGGAAGAAGAAGCGCGCTGAATAGCCATTTCTGTTACTGGTTTTTGTTTTTTGTTTGTTTGTTTGATTTGAACTTTGTTTTAAAATAAACGCTATTTTGCATCTTTATGATGGGAACTTCTGTGTTTGTCGGTACCTTTTTCTACGATTTTGTCAAATCGTAGACTGAAAAACACAACAGTTCGCGATGCTTGTCTCGACACGCAAGCTGTGTGCGTTACCAAAAGACAATGAACAGTTTGCGCAGTACCAAAAATGTGTTGAATTCTCCCCACATAAAACTAGCCCACAAAATTGTTGAATTTGCCCCCAATAAAGTTGTCTCAACGTGTTTGCCGCGCATTTTCAAACTGGCGGTACCGTTGTTTCCGCTTTTTGCTGTTTACTTCGTGCTGTTGCGTCGTAAACAAAATAGTACCCTATTTTGCGTGTTTTAGGCTCGCATTTTCCTTCGTTTTTCTGCAATATCTCACCTTTATCACCCATAATCTTCACCTTCTTCTCTTCCAGGCCATCCCACCATGCCATTCCCGATCACCTCCCTGCCCTACGGCCTGCTCTGCCGGCTCGCAGAACTATCGACTCCCGTCGAAAAGTATCACCTTCAAGTCGCCGCCGGCAATTTCAACATTTGCCCTCCAACTATTCAACCCGTCAAGAAGGAAAACTGTTATCTCGGTGCCGTCATGCATCCTGAGCTCACCCTCGAGACGTACTCTGAAGCTGAACGGAAACATGTCCCCGTCGTCCTCGATGACAACACCCTGATCACCGAATCCTACAAACTTGAACTGAATTCCGTCGGCCTGGAGCACATGTCTTCCAACGTGTTCAACCATCTGCTTATTAACGCTCCTCGTCTTAACCTGCGAGCTTGCGACACATCTTTGGAGTTTCTTTCTGCTCTGTCCAAGCGCTGCGCCGTGCCCGTCAAGGATATTGAATTCGATGTTTCACCCTATCACGATTTCTGCTTCAAGAGCGTGTTTGAAGCTTTCCCCGACGCCACGCAGTTTCAGTTTAAGAATGCCTATTTCCCGGATGGCTGGCTGACTGAGATTATGAAAATCCAGAAAACGAAATTGTTGTATTTCTACGTCAACACTGAACCGGAAAATGTCGGGAAATTTGAGGCGGATGAGCTTATTGAGTTTCTGCTGGTGGGTGTTTTGGGTTACTGTAGGTTGCATTTGGTGAAATCTGGATGTTTCAGGCGCAGCACGAGAGAGTCACATTGACTTTCGAGTTTTATGAGCTCAGCGAGTCCGACGAGTATGCCAAAGCGTTGAAGAAGATCTTGAAGAAGCATTTGGTCAGCAAGGATACGCATTTCATCAGACCCGAACAAGAAGTGCGAGTTTTGGCCTCCGACTTTCGTTGGAGCTACTATCTGCCGCAGAGAAGGGCGGATAAGTGGAGAGAAGAGGGGCCTAGGGTCGTGCCGGTCAGGAAGCGGAAGACGAAGGGCGCTAAATAAGCATTTTTGTTGTAATTTTCTGTTTTTTGTTTGTTTGAGTTGAATTTTGTTTTGAAATAAACGCGTTTTATCGATTTGTCTTACTGTAGTTTTGCTTTTTCCACCATTTGGCCGACAAATTTCAATGCCCAATGCAAATTACCCCCCAAAAACTTCCCCCCTAAAACCGCCATCGGCATCAGACTCGCCAGTAGCCCCACCCATCGGCGGTCGATCAGAGTCTCCATCGGTGGAATCTCGCTACGATGGGTTGCTTTGCCAACTTCTTCCGCTTCATCTATGCGTTCCTTGCGCTCATCGCCATTTTCTTCTTGATTCTGATCCTTACCCTTCCCAGTAAGCCTCCCCCACCCCCACCGCTGCCCCGAACCTTCCCCTTTCAGCCTACTGGTCCTACTGTGGCGATCCTAAATGCGACTTAACGTTCCACATGAATCCGTCGCACGTCTTTTGCGTTCACAACAGTAAGTTCCTGTGCCCTCCGGAGTACCGTACCTCGAACCCGCACCGCGTCATCTGGATCCTCTACATCGTCATCATCCCGATCATCCTGGTTTGTGCCATCCTGAACTTCGTGACGGCCATTCTCTGTTGCCCGTTCGGGCCCAAGGGTGTCACCATGGCCACGGGAATCTCCTCCTTCATATGCTTTGTGTGCATTTTCTTGTCGTTCCTTACCTTCAGCACGAAAAAGGTTTCCTACGTTGGCGTCCGTATGTTTCTTTTCGAGCTTTTGTGCTGTTTGAAAGTCAACTTTTGTGGTTATAGAAAACAGACCCGGCCCCACGGTCTACATTGCCATTATCGAATTCATCCTTCTCGTCAGCATGACCGTCCTTTCGTCGTTCGTCAGCTTCTTGAGCAAACTCTGCCTCTAGGGGGTTGAATTGTGATGCGAGAAGGCCGATTTTACAAAAAAACACTAGTTTAGGCTTTACTTTGTCATTAGGTGGTACTGTGGATACTGTATTTGAGTAAAAAGGGTACATAACTTGATTTTGATTTTAAAATGTCGAAAAACGTCTATGAATCAGCTTCATCAGCGCCTATCTTCTTCTGAAGCGTCAGATTGTGATGCATATCGGGTCGAATGTCGCACACCAAGTCCAACAGGCGTTGGACGACGGCACTTTTGTTGGCTTCAACGCGTTCGTGCATGTCGCGCAGGTCTTGCTCGATTTCGGCGTCGATGGATGCTTGAACATCGTCCTTGTTTCCGAGATGTTCGCGTTCGAAGCGGGATAGCTTGTTTTCGAGCTCCTGGAAGACCAAAATCTTGACACTTTTTTCAAAAAAGCAGAAACTAACCTGTCTCAAAACAGCAATCTGCGCCGCAGCCTCCTCCTTAGCCGCTTTCAGCCTGATTTGACGCCGCTTCTTGGCTTCATTCACCTTTTCGATGGCCTTCCTCTCGGCGGTGATGAGCTGATGGATGCTGCGGTCCTGGGACATTGTCGCTACTGACTGACTGATGCGAATTTGAGTCGGTCTAGCCACTGGGAATCGATTTGACAAACTCCAAAAAGGTGTCAATGCTGCGAGCTGTGATCCATGTCGGCGTCGATTTTTGATTTCACACCAAACCCTCATAATCGGATGACTAAATACATGGTTTTTGTATAATTTATAATCCTATCTCGCCTTCATTGTTCGAGTTTTGACTAAACTTTTGAACGAGACTTTTTGGGGTGGTTTTATTTTTTCCGGAAAACATGAAAAATTGCAAAAAATACAAAATTGAAAACAGAAAAACAATAAAAAACGAAAACCAACAATCGAAACATGCCATTTAGTGCCAATGAGCGGGAAGACCCTTCTTCTTGCAGGTAGACGACCTGTTTCCACCGGACTTCCGCTTCAGAGTCTTCGGAGCCGGCAAGGCGTAGCACCACGAGAAGTCGAAGCCAAAAACGCGAACAATCTTTTTGGCTCGGCAGGTATCGATATCCTGGGCGATCAGATGCGTCTTCAAAGTCGCCTCCAGCGTCTGAGCGTATGTGAAAGTGTAGCTCATAGATCGCAGATGGATGGTGAGGCTGAATTTCTCCTGCTGGGCCTGAAATTAGCACTTTCATTTCGATAAACAACTGATAATCTCAAAAAAACCAACCTCAAGGAATATCAGAAGCTCGTCCGCGTCAAATTGGCCGATCGTTTCCTCGGTTCCTTTGATGCAGAGATTGGACAGCTTGCTTTGCTGGACCTCCATGATATCATCGAGCCAGTTCTTAGGGAACATGAAATGGGCGAAGCTGATGTCCTCAAGCGCCGGAAAAGCCTGGAAGAAGCTCTTGAAGCAGGATTCTTCGCCGTTCGGCTCGCCGACGGTGATCTCCTTGACGGGCTCGAAGCAAAGCTTGGCCAAGGTCTGCACGAACTCGACAGACAGGTCGCAATCGAACAAATCAATTCGCGGAGCGGCGATGAGCAGATGCTGGAACAATAAATGCGACAATTGTTTGGCTTCGAAGAGGTTCAGAGTCAGGCGATAGGTGACTTTGTAGAGATTGACGCCTTCGACGATGACTGGAAGGAACAGCCGCTCGGCTTCATCAAACTCCTCGAGTATGAGCTCACGGGTCAGGTGGTCGGAGCTGATATGGCAGCCGCGGATTTCCTTGCAGGGTTCGATGGTCGGAGGGCAGATCTTGAAATTGCCGCCGGCGACTTGGAGGCGGTACCTTTCGACGGGAGTCGATAGCTCTGCGAGCCGGCAGAGCAGGCCGTAGGGCACGGTGGTGGCCGGGAATGGCATGGTGGGGTGGCCTGGAAGGGAAGAGGATGAAGATAAGGGGTGATAAAGTGGAGATAATGCGGGAAAACGATGGAAAAATACGAGCCCAAAAACGCGAAACGGTTTGCAGCAAGTTTTTTGGGTGCGCACAGTTTCGCGGTGGGACCAGACCCCCTGTGGCGCACACAACGCCAGAGGAAAGCAAATTTGAAAACTTTTGAAAACCAATTTAAAAGCTGACCGCTATTAAATATGCTTTATTAGGATGATGATTGAAGTTTTGGGCATAATTATTGATTTTTTCTATCCAAACCCCCGAAACTTCGATATCAAATGCAAATCACCCCAAAATTTTTACCGCCAAACCAAATGCCATCCAGCATTGCACTTTTTTGACACTAACCCTACTGACCCACGACCGATCGAGCGCTCCACCGACTACATACGATGGGTTGCTTCGCCAACTTATTCCGCTTTATCTATGCCTTCCTTGCGGTCGCTGCCATCTTGATTCTTGTGCTAATCACTAACCTTCCTTGTACGTTTTCTTTTTCATTCACCACCCTTCATAACCCAATGAACGTCTTCAGTGTACTACAGATACTGCGCCGATGAAAAGTGCGAGTACGTGTTCTACATGAATCCGGCACACACGCGTTGCATAAGCACTAAGAACTTGCAATGCCCTGGCGTCTACTTGACATCGATCCCTCACTGGGCTATCACTGGCCTCTACGCCATCATCGTCCCGATTATTTTAGTTTGTGCCGCCCTGAACTTCCTCACAGCTTGTCTATGTTGCCCGTGTGGGCCAGCGGGTGTCACCACGGCCACTGGGATATCGGCCTTGTTGTGCGCTATTGCGGTTGGCTTGAGTTTTGCTTTCAACAAGGACAAAAAGCTTCAATATCCTAATATCAGTAAGTGCTGTTCTTCGCTTTAGACATTAGAGAGCAATTTTCGTGGTTCTAGAAATCAAGGCGGGTCCAACGGTACTGTTAGGCATCTTTGAAGTTCTACTCCTCATTGCCATGACGATCATTTCGAGTTTTGCTAGTTGCTTGAGCAGTTTCTGCCTTTAGGCGCCGATTAATCATGAAACATGAAGGATGATTAGCTTTTTATTGACAAATTTTACTGATTGACTGATTTTGCTGATACTGTATGTACGTGAGCAATAAATACCATTCAAAACGAAAGTTTACTAATGCCCATAAAAGCAAAATGACAATTGTTCGAGTAACCAAAAGTAAAACAATACAGTAAAGTTTCGGGCGAAGCTAAAGGCATTTGGCCTCCTTTTGATGTCCTAGCTTGGCAATGTTTGAAAATTTTGTAAAAAAATAATTTAATTAGTGCCAAAATTAGCATTTTTCACAGTTTTCTGTCGCTCGGGACCGATCAGACATCAAAACTGAACCATTCCTCCCGATGGCGCGTCCGCGCCACTGGCTCCTACTACTGGGGGTCTTCGTAATTCAGATATGCTTCGCTTTAGCTGCATTCGGAGACCCGAAGACTACCACACTTCTCGTGGTTACTGATGCCCCGTTGATTGACACCCAGACGCTCTACATTATCATAGCTGTAGCCGTTTTTATCTTGTTTTTGCTTATTTTGGGGTCTGTTTTAAACTTGATTTTTCATCCGTTAAAAAGGTTTCTTTCAGACTTTTGTTCTTCTGTTTCCGAAGCAAGCTCCTCCCCGACAAATTCCCACCCAAGGGTGGCTCCCGCCAGGAGGACACAGAAGCCCAGCAGTATCGACAGCGTCGCCGAGGTCGCCGTCAACCGACTCCCGATGACGATGGCGCCGTTTTCGATGCCACGCATGACGCAGCTGCTCCGCCCCCGCTTACTGTCCAGGCTCCAGCGCCGGTTGAAGTCGCCGCTCCGGCCCCTGCCCCCGCGCCGGCTCCCGCCCCTGTCGTCGTCGTCGCTCCACCACCACAGCCGGAAGTAGTGGCCGTCGCGCCGGCCCCGCCACCCGTTCCGACCCCACCGCCGTCTTCCCATCACAAAAAGAAGGACGTGGTCGAGATTCCGAAGGAGGAGTATCGCAAACTCGTCAAAGCCCGCATCGAAAACAACGAACTTCACGAGATTCTACAAGAAATCGATGCCCTCAAGCAGCGTGAAAACGATGAACGCCGTAAGAAGGAAGCAAAGCGGGCTGCCGCGAAGAAGGCCGAACTTATGCATCCCGGCGGACCTGATGGCCTTTACAACGGAAGTCCCTACAGTCCCTACAGAGCTGGTGGTCGCAGCTTCCATGGTGGTGACTTGCATCGGTCTGATCGAAACGAGACGCTCAGATCGGAGCCTGGATTCAGTCAGGTCGGCAGTATGGTCACGAAAACTGAAGAAAGAGACAAACCACATTAGAAGGCACTTTGCTGATATTTGCTAGTTGAGATGGAAATTGAAAATTTGAAAAATCAATAAATCGATAATTGGAAATGTAAAAAATCAATAAGTCGATCATTGGAAGTGTGAAAATCAATAATTGTAAATGTAAAAATCAATAAATCGATAACTGGAAATGTGAAAAATCAATAATTAAAAATGAAAATCCAATAAATCAACAATTGGAATTGTAAAGAAATCATTGACTATGCCGAAAACTAACTTTTCTATCAATTTATCGACTGAACCTTAACGTGATTTTTACAAGCAATCATCAATTTTTATACAAAAACGGTATTGACCATTTTTCAACATAATTATAATACAAATCAATAAATTCGACATGTCACAAAGCGACTTCATGGCGCTACTAAGTATTCATCAACTGTCGAGCCTTCTGGTTTCTCTGGTTTCTCTGGTTTCACGCTGTTAGGAGAGGTGTGCACGGATTGGATCACACTTTTATTTGAAGCCATTTGCGAGCCGAGTTGCATAGATTCGGTCTTAACCTGTGCCTAAAAAAGTTTGTTATATAGCTTTGCCTAAAATTGACAATAAGCCAACTTACAGGATCTCCGCTGGAGGGCGTTTTTGCAGGACCAGGCTGCCCCGATGCTACTTGGCCAGCTTTAGGTTTTCGGGGCCACTTGATAATATTGTAAATAATAAAAGCAATAGCAAGAGCCAAGCCAATTAATGATATCGGTATAAGCGCAAAAAGCACATAAAGAATAGGCTCAGTCTTTGCTTTTTTCGGCTTCGCAGTCGTCGTTGTTGTGAGAATAGTAGTCGTTTCGGTGGTCGTTGTGGGCACTGGCGTGGTGGTCGGATCCCATTCCAAGAAGTGAGAAGTTTTAACTGGCTGAAAAGTATGACACCATAAAAGGTTAAATAAGAATCATGAAAAATACTTACAAACAGGAAACAATCACGATATTTCATTTGAAAAGTGAGTTTCAACCAAAGAATTTTGTGGGTACTGTTGAATGGGATGGCATCGTCAATACTAGGATACGGTTCAACGAGGGGCCACATACCAAGCGGCCGGCCATGCAGTTTGCCATTTGGGTAGTAAGAAAAATTCATATGTCCATTCACTTTATTATCGCTAATAATGTCTCCATCTAAAAAGACGATAGTAAATTTTGGAACACTACGCTTAAAGAAGCGCTTACTCCAGATGATTTGGTACCTCTGTTCCTTGCGGTCCCAGTCGAATCTAAGAGTGTGTTCGTTTGATTGTTTACCATTATCGACTTCCAGGGTAATGAAGCCATAGGACCCATTATATCGACCTTGCATTGTGAAATAAAAAGTAAATCCAGTATTGCTTACCGCAATCGGAAACTTTTTTGTTTCCGTCAAAACACCAGCTTTGTATTGTAAGCATCTAAAAAAGGTCATCATGACAATATCAACATAATGTACAAAACTCACGAACACCATCCGTTATTATGGGAGTTATGCATAAAGGACCTAGTACCGAATAGTTCTGTCATTTCTTCCAGTACTTCTGAAGCTAACTTTTGACTTGTTGCATAGTAGACGAAAAGAAACGAGAATAAGATGGTGATCCATCGAAAATGGCCGATCATTACGGCACGGACCCGCACGCCGTCAATGAAGGCGGGATAAATGGCATCGGCACAAACGGGATTTGACTATTTTTATGCAAATTTTTATCCTAATAAAAAAAAGTGAACGATGAATGTTTATTTTTGAAGGCACTTTGAACAATTTTACTTTTATCGACTTTTTGACAAATCATAAAAAATGGAGTAGGAATAAAGTTTAACAAATCAATCAATATATCAATTTTCCAGAAATCAATATATTAATTTTCCAGAAATCAATATATCAATTTTCCAGAAATCAATATATTAATTTTCCAGAAATCAATATATCAATTTTCCAGAAATCAATATATTAATTTTCCAGAAATCAATATATCCATTTTTCAGAAATCAATATATCGATTTTCCAAAAATCAATATATCGACTTTTCAGAAATTAATCAATTTTTCAAAAATCAATAATGTCGATTGAAAAATCGATACATTGATTGCAAATAAATCAATAACTGCACGTTATGAATCGGCAAAACTGTTCTATTCACTTTATCGACAACTTTCCATAAACAAATAAATCAATTTAACACTGGGCAATTAAAAAGCCACGTATTCATCGACCGTCGAGCCTTCTGGTTTCGCTCTAAGACTGGCAGGCGAGGGGTTCGTTCTGAGACTGGCAGGCGAGGGGGCCGCACTCGATGAAGGTGGCAGTAAGTCCTCGGTTTTGTTCTTGGCGATTGGCTGGCGTGATGCGGTCTTACTTGCTGACTGCAACTATTCATGTTTAGATTTTAACACCAGTTCACATAAATTTTACTTACGGGAGCGGCACTGGCCGACGTTTTCACGGGAGCAGGCGCACCCGGAGGGCCTGGTTTTTTCTTTTGTTTTAACATGAATCGAATAATTACAACAGTGATACCGATGATCATAACGCATGCGATAAAAAGAAGAGCGGCAATAAGCACATAAACACCCCATTCATCAAATGCCGACGTTTTGGGCGTCGTCGGCTCGACAGTTGTGGTAGTTCGGCGGGTGGTCGTGGGAGGCGGTGCTTCTGTAGTCGTGGTTGGTGGGGGATAATCGAGTAGGTAGACATCATTTGCCTGTGAAAAGCCATCATTGCAAGTCAATCAAAAAGAAAAGCCTACAAATTGGATATGATACTTATTGCGCATGGTCGCAAAAATTTTTATCCACATTATTTTGTGGAACTGTTGGAAAGTTTCGGCTTCAGAAAGCTTGGGGAAATGGTGTTCCACATGGCCGCCAGGTTTCTCTCCCATAATCCTACCATCCCCATGATACTTGAATAGAAGAGCGGTACACTGGGGGTCTTCATCTTTACATTCCGCCACTTTATACTCGTCTAAAAAAGTGTTAAATTGTCTTAACTTTACTGTTAAAATAATTACTTACTCAGAAAATAAGCCACAACCCACTTTTCGCCGTTTGTTCGTTCTTCCCCTTCAATTCTGAGAGTGTATTGCTCCGATGTGGTCTTTCCATTACTGAATTCAAAAGTAAGAAAACAGAGGAGGCCCGGTGTAAAAGCTATGTGACTGATTTGAAACATGAACCTAAATCCTTCTATCGGCGAGGCTATGGGGAATCGATTGCTTCTGTATAGACGGTTAGCAAACATTGTTGTTATGCACCTGAAACATTGATTTAAAATTGAAAGTAGGGGTAGTGCTTACTTTACGCCATTATTTTTATAGGTTTCAAGGCCGATTATTCGTGACATTTTTGCTTTATCGTCCTCGCACACGCTCTGACATAAAGCATAACGGAGAATAAAAGCAGCGAATAAGATGGTGAACAAATGGAGGTGGCCGATCATCGCGGCACGGCACGACACGCCGTTGAAGGGGCCGGATGAATGGCATCGAGATAGATGGTAGTAAAATTGTGATTTATGGAAATTTTTTTAGCCAAAAAACGGACAATTTTTTTTTGAAACTATCGACTTTTAGAAAGTCAATAAATCGACTTTTTACATGTCAGTCATTCATTTTTAAAAATTCAATAAATAGACTTTCTAAAAAAATTGATAAGTCAATTTTTAGAAAGTCGATAATCAATTTTTGCAACATCGAAATAAAAAAATAAAAAACTCAATAAATAACATAAAAATTTATTGCAAATTATAGTATGACTGTTTCCAAAGTTAAAACAGCAAAAATTGTCTTATTTTGACTTTGAGTTGAAGCCCTCCTTAACAATAATGCCTTTCAGCCTCAAATAGTCTTCAACGAGCCGTCGGCGCTGTTCGGCGACGCGCAAGGGCTCTTCATTGAGCTCCAAGACACCGAGTTGGACTTGATAGACGAGCGGATCGACGGATTCCTTGTCAAAGTTGGCTGTCGCGTAAGCTTCTTCGTAGGCGCGTTTTATCGCATCACTGGAAACTTTTACAACTTGAGTTATCATCAAACTGGTTAAGTTTGTTAAAATTAAGACCCACCAAGCCATATCGAAAAGCGCATAACGAATGTTCATACTCTTCATTTCAATGAGGGCGAGATCGTTGATGTCCTCATAGCTGAGCCCATCGACCTGTTCTGGCAGAAGGCGATTCGGAATCTTTGATTGGAGCATTGTGAGTTTGCGTTGGCGAGCAGAGATGATGCGTTGTGCGACGAGCGGGAGTATGGAGGTGTCGTTGCGCTTGCCGGCGGGGCTCTTTTCCCAGGCGTGGATTTCGTCGTTGGCACTTTCGCTGGAAAGTTTGAAATGCTTATTGGTAAAAAAGAGGTGGTAATAGACTTACATGGCCAAATCAAGGTAGACATTACGCTCGACACGAACATCAGCAGTCAGCGCTAGGCGATAAAGCTCATCAGCGGTACGCATTGCTCGGAGGCCTCGAGGTGGTTGGAAGGCCGTTACAGCTCTAGAATTTTGTCATATTTTCAACGAATTTCAAAAGTAAATTAAAAGCTTACGAATTCGTCGCCGATTTTTGATCCGTAGACGGCGGGTGCACAACAGCCGTGGAAGGAGGCGGTTTCGAAGCCCCAGGCGTACTCTGCATTTCCGTCGATGGCATTGGTGTCTTCACTGGCGCCTTTTCTGG
This sequence comes from Panagrellus sp. LJ2284, assembly GCA_024447225.1. Taxonomy (NCBI): domain Eukaryota; kingdom Metazoa; phylum Nematoda; class Chromadorea; order Rhabditida; family Panagrolaimidae; genus Panagrellus; species Panagrellus sp. LJ2284. Next base: position 3,921,755 of record JAMRYC010000009.1, read on the forward strand.
AGTCACTGGTGCGACGACATCATTAGACGACCCCTTCGGCAAAAGCAGCGGTGGCGTCTTGTCAGACAGGGACTGTGCTTGGTATTCCTTGCGTTTTTTGCGTTGATACAGGAGGAAGAAGAAAACGAACACGAAAACGAGGCTGAAACTGTCATTTCTTACCATGGCATAAGACCTACAGTACTCACATAACGACAACGCCCACAACAATAAAAACAATCTTCAACACCGGAACCGCTGCCGACGCCACAGATTCACCAACTTCCTCGTCCGATGCTTCCGTAGCATTTGTGGGTGGTGGTGGCGAGGGTACTGTAAAATACGTGTCCATAAAGTCAGGAGGTTTAACGACTGGGTCATCTGTGGTGATTTGTGTGTGATTCTGAAGTCATTTTAACATTTCGAATTCAAATTATAAGAAAACTTACAAACAAAAGATAAACACCACATTTTGGATTCGTATTTTTAAAGTACAGTAATTCCGGCTCGTTTTTATTAGCCCTTTCAAGTATTTTTAGTTTTTTCATTTGCAATTTGACTTTGGGATTAGTACGAACCGTCATATAGTCATAATTGTACACTAAAAATATGATCATTATCTAAACAGAAACAAAACTTACAAAAATAACATACAGTCACCCTTTTCAAACTCAATTGCTACACAGTTTTGAATTTCAATGGGGTGTTTGACGTCATTTTCATTATTACTTATTGTAAAACTGCCAGCATCGGCATCTTTAGTGATGACTTCAACGCCCGACATCCCGGACGGACATTCATCTTTGTAATAAAAGTCATTGGATTCAGTTTTGAGGCAGAAAACGGCACGTTGGTTATGGTTGTCGACTGGCAGGCTACACAGGGATCGGGGCTGTGTACAGAGATAGAATGAAACGGCTGGGTTTTTGAATATAAGGTCGAAAGTGATGTGGGGTTTGTCTTCTTTGTAGCCGTGGAGCTTGCTGAAGCGAATTATGACCTTTGTCATGGTAAATTTCAAGAAAGCAGAAAAGTGAAACCAACAGATTGCCAATTTCGTCAAACGAGACAGCCCCGCGAAGATACGACGGCAATTCTTCATCGGGTAAAATAGAATGATCAGCAACAGCGGCCTTTATCAGTGCTAAAACGATAACGGCCCCTAACCTGCCATTCATGTCCGAAATCACAGACCATCAAACATCACAACTGCCATCAATGGCACAAAATCTGCATTATCCTTCCCAAAAACCACAAAATAACACAAATTTATTCAATAAATAAGTTACTTTACCACAATAAATAATTAAAAAGCTCATTATCACCACAAGATAGTTATACCCATACTTAAATTACACAAGTTGTGATTATGTTTTGTTCAGCTTTTTGACTTTTTGGATTTGCTAGCGACGGGTGTCTGAAAATTCAACCTTACAAAATGCAAAACTTCAAAAAGAACCCACCATAGTCCCCAATAGGATCCGCTTCTTCTCCTCCTCATCAAACGGCTCCACAGCGGCCGCTCCCGTCGATCTGTCGGCGATTCCGGGCTTTCGAAGGAACTTCTGCGTCATAAACTGCTGCAACAGCATGCGCTTACATCGCTGCTTCACCGCCAAAGCCAGATCGAGCCACGTCCAATTCTTATCATGGTACTCGCAGACCGGGAAGGTAAACGTGAATCGATCGACGTCTTCAATGTTCTTCTCCTTGTTGCCTTTGTAGGAGACAACAAAGGTGACTTGCGGAATGATGATGTAGACAAAGACTTGATTCTTTTCAGCTCGCTCCTTCATTTTGTCGATCTCATCCGGGGTGCCGTGGCCTGAACTGTCCGTGTTTGCTGTGGATTTCGTTCGGAAGGAGCCATTGACAGCGCCACGAAGTCGCCGAGTCAGCGAAAACGAAGAAGCAAGGGTGCCACTGGGGGTAGATGCGACATGTCCACTGACGTCATCGCTGTTGTCAAGATTCTGCTGGTCTTCTTTGTCGATATTCCGTCCTGGGAAGAAGAAAGCCATCATTTTATCGAAGAATCGGTAGGTTATTTGGGCGTGCATCGGCGCAATGTTGACTTCGAAGTGCTCTTTGACGCTGATTCCACCGACCGGCGGCATCTCGCGACAAATCACTCGAACGGCGGGGGTCTTTTCAACAGAAGATACTGGAGTGCCATCGGATAGCGGCAAACGGGCCAGGGTTTCCTTGTACTTGCTATCAGGGAGCAGATTCAGCACTTTGACAGTGCCAACTTCCAGCAAATGCTCTCCACTGCTGTCGATTCGCGCTGTTCTGGTGTATAGGAAGTTCCGAATCTGCATTTCCGTAATTGAAAGCTGGCCATCGCCATCGGTCAGCCTCCAAGTGCAGTCCTCGAAACAGACTTCGAAACGCCGAGCAATCAACGCTTGTTCATCGTCGTGTTGCATGGCTTGCCGTCGATGTTTCTCAGACCGCTCTTCCATGGCCCTTTCTTTGAAGCAGGAAATCGTCATGGCCAGCTTATCGATCAACCGCAACTGCCTTGCCTTGTAGGCTTCCATGTCCCGCTTCAATTCGGCCTCCTCCTCGGCCGTCATGGCACCGCTGCCGTTTTGACGGTTGTGGAAGAAGGCTTGCCGCTCTAGACTCCTCAAAATGGCGACAACTTCACGGAGTTCAGATTGCATCGCCTGGATCTTGCCACGAATGTCTTCCTTCGGGATGTTAGCCAACTCGAACCATCGACGACGGCGGTTTTCTTCGGCGAGCTTCTTTTTGGGGTCGACGAAAAGGACCAAGTTGTTGACGCAATCAAGGATGATTTGATACTGCTCGGAGTTCGTGCAGACTTCCAGCATGTTGTGTTTCAGCGTGAAGCAATCGACATCGGCTTGATGCTCGCCCCATTTGGCTTCGTGGCGGCCATCGGGCATCTGCGGGATGAGGGCTTTTTCAAACTCTTCAGTGTTGAGAATGTCGGCGAAGGAGATGAAGAACATCTGGCAGCTGCATCGAGATGCGACACGTTGGAGTTGCGGGCCGGGGGATGAGCGGGGGGTTTGGGATGAGGAGTCTGAAAAGTCGATATTACAGATACAGTGACCCCTCAAAAGTAAAAACATACCAGTGACAACACCACCAACAGCCTCCCCAGTCGCCGAAAAGTTGTTCAGCTTATCATTGACTGTTGCATCGACGACATGGTCCTCAATAACGTCCTTGCTGAGCCATCGAAACTGATCCCGTCCCATAGAAGCCGATCTTCCGATGACTAGGGGCGCAAAGTACTGCATCCCGCTCAACATGGCGGTCCAGGACTTCTTCAACAGCAATTGCGCGTTTCTCCAAACTGGAAGATGCACCCGTTGAGTCAGACTGGCTCTCGACGCCGTCATGACGATGAATCCGTCCTTTTCGCAGCCATTCAACACGACCTGTGAATTCAGGAGATCAATCTGCCACTGGGCCTGGATGACATCATTCTTCCCGGATAGCACAACACCGTGAAGCGCGTCTGTCGGCGGTTCAATCGTGTCTTCACTGTATGCAACGAGGTTCGTTTTGGCTTCTTCGACGAGTTGGGCCAACAATGAAGACGCTCCGCCGTCTTCAGACGCGTTTGCGTTGCTCAAAGTGTGGTGCAATGGCACGGCATGTCTTGCAGGAGACTTTGAAGCGTCATCAGAAGTCCGTCCACGGCCAGTTTGAACAGTCGCCGGCATCGATGTTTCAGCAAATTCGAGAATCTTCATGGCGTCCTGACCCAACACAGATTTCAGCAAATGCGCCTTCTGAAGGCCGTCCATGATGGCAAGACACGTGTCACGGTTAGCTACAGTCCATGATGCTCGTAGGTCGTGGATGGTGATACGGTGGACGGCGGGGCGTAGTCTCGCCGCTTCCAGGATGGCTTGGGCGTTGTTGCGCAGATTCCAGTCGAGCGAGCCCGTAGTTTCGCGATTGTAGCTCATTCTCGACAAACCAAGGAAGAAAGCTTTTGAATCTTCAAGACTCGGGTCCAAATCGTCAGCTTCCGGCTGGCAAGAAGCGCCGTAGAGCCGTAATTGGGCGTCTTCAAGCTGGACGGAGAAAAGCGACGTCTTCCAGGCGGTCGTGGGCCGTCGCCGGACGCCATCTTGGACCTCATTGGGCGACACCTTCAAATCGACGGCAAACACGAGTTGGAGGGATTTGCAGAAGAAACGGAAGCCGTGGGAGAGGGAGGAAGACGACATCCAGTAGGTTATCATGAAACGGGGGAGGGTTGCTGTGAGATGGAGGCGTCTGAAATCGATTTTATAGCTTTTTGGAGCGAAGTTATGCAGTTTTACCGAAAATGCCGACTCAATTGCTGCTTCTTGACATGCGGCACCCCAAAAAGCGGCCCTCTCTTCACCGGCCTGTTCACCATGGTCATCGTGTTCTTCAAAAAGTCGAACCATTTGACCGTATTGGCGTACATCAACACCTGTGGGAAGCCCTTCGTCGAATGGACATCATCGCCGGCGCCCTTCACGTCAATGTTCATGGCAATGTCGAGATGGCTGGATCTGAAGCACCGATACGAGTCATGTTCAACATTGGTCGAATACTCGGGCAGCTTCAGCGGCGACACTGGAGTGACACTGTGGTGATCATTTGCCGGTCCGAGACATGCCCATTCCAGATTGATTCCACATTTGAAAGTCGGCAGATGCAGGAGCCTGCTATCATCGTACTTGGAAGCTGTTCGCACGAAAATACTGACAGCGGAAGTGATTCGAAACTGGCTGTTGACCCAATCGAAGCCAAACTGCTCCCACACAATGTCCATCAGCTCGGTCTCGTTGTACGGATCCGGCGAAGCCAGCAGTGTCGTGGACAGCTTTTTGCACAGCATTGAATACCTTCCATGAATCAAGAGACGGATTTTATCCCAAAACGGCAGCACTGGGGATGGATCTTTTGACGGCGAGTTGACATTGTTCCAGCAAAGCGAAATCATGGTCAAACATGGCTCCCAGCACGGTCCATAGTAGGATTGGAAGTCGGTTATCTCTGAAAAACGTTACTAATAAGTTCCAAAATTACTTATAAGTAATTTAAAAAAAGTTTAAAAATAAAAAAAAAAGTTTCGATCCTGGCAGGATTCGAACCTACAATCTTCTGCTCCGTAGGCAGACGCGTTATCCATTGCGCCACAGGACCACGAGAGCAAAAGTTGAAAGTGTGCGCTGGGTTGTGGTGCAAAAAATGACACAACCAAGCTAACAAAGTCAAAAATCGGAAAAAGCGACTTACCGCAGTACAAATCGTAGTAAAACTTGAGCGGACACATATTCCTGCTAATCTTGTAAGTCCCCCAGGGTTCTGGAAGGTCGACATATTGCTCGCGGATGGATCGGTCGCCGGCGAGGTGTTCAGCGCCGCAAATAGTGCCCCAATAGTAGGCTTCTTTGATGTTCATGTAAGGCAGCGGGTAATCACGGAACTGCATCTTGCTTTCAGCAATGTCCAGCTCGACGGCACGGGCCCACAGGGTTGAGAAGTCCATGTAGTCGGGATTTAACTGGCTTAAAAGTACATTTTTGAGTGTTTTGACGGCATTTTAGGGCTAAAAAGGCGCTTACGCTTCAGGGTTAACACGCTGCATCTGTTTGACAACATTGTCCTTTCCATGAAGACTTAGATCAGCAAATGTATGCAATTCAAAGTCCTTGATTGACCAGAGAAACAACTGCCGATGCGCACCAGGTTGTTGGACCTGTCTGACACGGTCCACATAGATTTGGGCGTCTTTTGAAGCCAACTTCTGATAAAGTGCGTCGATTTTAGACTTCGGGAAGAGTGGATCATCTCTCAGTAGCAATTGGATCTTCTCCTCCAAGATTTGCCGCCTTCTTTCACGCTCGAAGATCTCGTCCATCATGACTTCATAGATGGTTTGAAGCTGCACCTCAAAAGGGTCATCGTTCATCTGCATCGACGCCGACTTGATTGTGACCTTTAAGTCCGACCACATCGGGCTTTCGATCGTAAAAGGCTTCGGCTTCATGCCATGGACAAGTTTTATCCATTTGACGCTGTTGATGACCTCTTCATAAGCGGCCGCGAAGTCGTAGCCATAGGGGAAGACGATCTGCAACACATCGGCGTGCCACCACCACAGCTTATTCGTCTTGTTGTGCAAAGTTCTGAACTCCTGTCGACCCATATCCATCCGACTGTCAGCGGCGAGTTTCTGGAATCTCGGCGATTCGAGGCCGAGAATCATGTGATCGTCCATGGCGAGATGGAAGGTCGGCGCCGACAGATCAATGATGTTGTCGACTTTGACGAAGCTGATGGCAGGAACGACCCAGCGCATCAGATGGTCCCGAGGGAGACGGAATCCGAATTCGACCGGGTAATCGGAGGTTATGGTCAAAATGCGACGAGAGATGTGGTCATGCTCATCGTCTGGGTGGTCTTCGGGGGCTTTGGCGGGCTTCCAGGAGGCGGCGATCTTTCGGATCTTGTCGAAAACTTCGAAAAAGACGACATAGGCCAGCGGGGACCAGATGAGTTCAACAGAGGCTTCAAAACGGGTCACGAATTCACGGCATTCTGGGTTGTTGGACATTTGGAAGACTAGCCGCTCACAGCCACCGGCATGGGCCAGGAGAAGCTGTCCTAGCGCTTCTGGAGCCAAAGTTGGCCAGTTTAGAGGTAGATCCGGAATCTCGGGTCGCAATTCGCCTTGAACGAGTCGCACTTGCTCGACGACAGTAACCAAACCGTCCGCCACTGTCGATGACTCCAACTTCCAATTGGCCACACTGCAAGCCAAGAAAGCGGCCCTTTTAGCGGTGAAGAACAGGTCCAACTTCCGGGCCGATAGCTGAACGACCAAAGCAGCCTTCTTCTGTCCGATCGCTTCCAAATCGGCTTCATTCTTCGGTTCATTGGTGTCCTTCCGGATGACCGACCTCACAAAGTCCACAATCAGCCCAACGACCTGCTCTTCCCATTCAAATTGGCACTCATCGAGCTGCACACAAAGCAGTCTTTGTGGTCTTGCTGGGTTGGACTGCGTGAATTTTGCCAAACCAGCACCAATTGCTATCGTCGTGCCCCAGGCGTGCTTCTCAAAGTTAAGCGTCAGCCTTTCATCGACGGGTTTCGCCGCTGCATGATGGCACCAGAGACTTTCCACGCCAAATTCGACTTCCTGGAGGGCTTGATCTGCTGTCAGCGTCGCCAAATCGATGCCAAAAACGACGGCACTGCCGCCTTCTGCGTGTCGAAGTTGGCACTGTAGATCGGTGACTTCTGCTTCGATGAGAACCCGTCCGAACTGTTCACCCGGGGTCTCAGGGCCGTCTTCATTCACTGGGACGGCTGCTGCTTGTCTGAACTCTGCCGTTTCTGCAGCACTTTTCGCGAAAAAGGCCCCCAGATGAGGTGCTCTGGCATAATCGAGCCACCAAGCCAGGTCGTGATGATACAGCACGACGAATGGTGTGTAAACCTGGATGCTGGCCTTGTAGACGGATGCCGGGAAGGGCGGGGGCACGCCTGGGACATCGTCACGGGCAATCAGCTGCGGTTCAATGGTGGCACTGAGCAGAAGTCCACGGAAATGGCTAGCTGCAGCGTGATCCGAGATGGAACACTCGGTGAGCTCGATGGAGGCCGTCTGAAGGCCAGTGTCGAGCTGGGTCTTGAGCTTGGACATGGAAAGGGACAATGTTCGGGGCGATTCGACATTGAGAGCAGCGACAAATTGCAGGGTGAGGTTGTCAATGTCAAAGTTGATATTGGGCGTGCGTTTGAGCAGGCGGATCAGGGGCTTCTCGCGACTTGGGGGTGTGAGCGAGTTTACAGAGGTGGCAGTGGATGGGCGGCGGATCGGGTGGGCGTTGAGGTAGTCGATGATACCTAGAAGGATGAAATTGCTGTGAAAAGGCCAAAAAAGAGCTTCAATTGTTCAAAAATGTCACTTTTGTCATTTTCAGGACCCTTTTTAAAGAAAAATCTCAACCCACCATCAGAAACAACAATCCTCGGATTCTTCAACGCAACTCCGAGCTTCTTCAGCTTCCCAGTGCCATCGGCAATGTCCACCGACGCCGACCCGGCCACACTGACATCCAGCAACATTGCGTCCACTGTTTTACGCAGAAACAGCTTCGTTTGGATCAGCTTACATAGCAATTCGACCTGCAAGCCTTCACGATCCAAATACGTCTCCAGCGACACTCCTTCGAAGGTGATATGCACTAAACAGTCGGGCACGGCATCCAACAAGACGACATTTGATGTGTGTACTTTGGCCCCGATGTACTGTAGCCATTGGGTCACCCTTGCGAGGCCATCTGATGCGCTCATTGCCTGATTTGTTGTTGGTTTTGGAATTCGAGGTAGTCCGGACACGGGGAAGAGGGCTGCCGCGGATTCCACCCGTAAATCGGCCGCTGTGAACATGATTGGCTTGCTGAAACGGCTATCTTTAGAAAAGGTTGTCATTATGGACAACGCTTACCGATGTTCCTGATTGACAAAGCTGGAACTCATCCGAAAATCATGAATCTCGACGCTGAGCCCGTCCCGAATGACCAGCTTGACATTGTCGATCCGAAACAGCCCGAATCCACTCAGTCTGACGCTCTTGCATTTCAGATGTCGTGCCAGCAGCTTCGAAATGCACCAAGTCAGGTACCGACGACAGAGGCCCACCACGGTAACGACGAAGATGCCGACGTAGATGAGCCACCACATTGTTTCGGTTTTGACGACGGTTTCACTGGCTCGATGGTAACAGTCTCATGGCGTCTGAATCCAAATCGAAACCAGAATCCGATCCCAAGGCCTGTTAAAAGCAAACTTTATAGATACAATTTCAAGTGCAACAAAGTTTTCAGTATTTTAATTGGTAATCAACCTTCAACTTCGACTTCAGAATCCACACAACATATCAAAAACAACTTTTTACACGAATTACATCTTTAACAAACGCACATATAACCCGGAATACATACGCATGACATGTAATGTTAGACGGGCTAGACTAGGATTAACATTATTAGTGACAATTACCTGTTAAGAGTGGAGAAACTGTAAAATGTAAGATTGTGAGGCCTGATAAATGGTAAGAATGGAATGATTGCACAAATTAGACAAAAAGAGGATTCAGAAGACCGGTTTGGAGACAAAATGCGTTTCTAATCGTCGTCCTGATCGGGGAACATGAAAACAAAGCCAGCGACGACAAAGAAGCCTAGTAAAAGCAGGACAAACTTTAGAGGTCGGTGACCCCGTTGATTGAGCTCATGGGGCAGGATTTCGAAGGACGTAATGTACAGAAAAGTGCCACAGGCGATGGATTGCAGGATGCCTGAGACGAGGTGGGTCGTGCCTTTGCTGGATGTATCCATGAATTTGATGATGCCGTAGCCGAAGAAGCCGCCAATGAGGACTTGGGCAGCGAAGACTGTGCAGCAGATGACGACGGTCATGTTGCGGAGGCGGGACTGGACGAGACGGACGCCTAGGGAGAAGCCGATGATGGATTTGTGGATGAACAGGGCGCCGAAGACCTGGAAATACGCCGTTTTACACTAAATTAGACTAGAAAAAGTCAAACCTGAAGCAAAACCGGCACTTGTGTGATCAACCCAAGCGACAAGCCCTCAAAAACGGCATGAAGGGAAAGCGCACAAACGAGCAGAATCGCCCTAATAGAAGAATGCGACTCCGGATCAAAGTGAACATCGTGAGATTCGTCCCCTAAATGCTCTTCCGGGCCAGCAGAGGGCGAATCCGGCAAGCCATGGTCCTCGTGATGGTCCCCCAAAAGACGCTCGACTTCGGTGTCGCCGATCCAGTTTTGCTCGCGGGCGAAGATTATCGTCTAAGACCAGCCAATTAACACTAAAATCCATCAAAAGAGCCTTCAACCAACCTGTTCAATAAACAAAACCATCAAAAAGCCCATGACAACGCAAAACTCCGCCACCGGGAAATCCACATCCTTTTTCAAGAATTTGAACGCCTTTTGCACGCATTCGACAGAATCCGGCAATAAATCGAGCAAGCAGGTACCCAGGAATACGCCAGCTGAAGAATTACAACTTCAAAACATGCAAAAACAGTGAAAAAACAATAACACACCGCCAAAACACGAAACCAAACTGAATCCGACGACGGCCCGTGGCGAATGCGCCTGAATCGCGTGACGCTTCAGCACGAAGGCGAACTAAACTGACATTTATAGCAAATTTCCAACTTTAAAATCCACTCAAACTGACCATACTCGCAAGAAATGTCGCCAAAAATAGAGTTACAATGAGAACGGCCTTCAGGGCGCCCTCGGTCGGATTCACTGGTGGAGGCGGCGCTGGCGCCAATGTCGACGGCATTGCTCCACTCTGAATCGCAAAAGATGCTTAACCGTGAAAAAGTAACCAAAATCAATAACGACTGCGTCAAAACGCACGTGCAACTTTTTCCGCCATAAAAATGATGAAATTTACTCAAAAACAACAGAAAACGAGAGTAAAAAGTGAGGTAAAAAAGTAGAAGGAATATAAAAATATGGAAAACGAAAAGGGGACATGTACAAAAAAGATACAATGCATGGAGAATCCCGTATCCCTGGAATTGAAATCGAAGAAGTTAGAAGCATTTGATGCACTGATAAAGACATGTGTTTGGATTAGACCTCGAGACGGGTGACGAGGAAGTCGACGAGCATCTGAAAAAGCAAATTCATTATATGAAAATTTTAAGAAAGATGGAAAACGTACGTCCAAATCCTGACGACCGACAGCCTTGAGCTCGACGCAGCGATAGTCTTCGTCTTTGTCGCAGCTGACAACAGCCATCAAGTACCCGTTATCATTGTATATGCCATTGACCTTGGTGACTTTGAACGCCAGAGGAGTGAGCTCACTGGAAGGGCGAAGCGGATGGAGCACACGGGTCTCGCCGTTCTCGGTTACCGGCGGAATGAGCTCCGGCACTCTGGTGGGGACGAAGGGCGTCGTTCTGGCAGCGGCCAGACCCGTCGGCTGAACGCCGTTGATGTCGGCAGGGGCTACTGGGGCGGCCTCTGTGGATGTGGCATCAGAGGTGGTTCGAGCACGGGTGGGAGACGTCGGCGGAGTCTTCTTTTTCTTGGTGGGTGTCTTCTTCGACGGCGAAGTGACCTTTTCAGGAGATTTTGGCTTCTCTTTCTCGGCCGGCTTGGCTGGAGGAGGGGTCGCGATGGATGAGTCACTGTCCTGAAGGTAAACAAGTTAGAGATATTCAACTTTTGGAGTTACAAATATATGAAGAAAGACTACCCACCGAAGAAGAGTCCATAATGACCCGGCTGGACGTCAACTTTATCTTCTTCGTCGGAGCCGCGACAGCCGACGTACGGGCACGGCGCTGGCCACGACCACCACGGCCAGAACTTCCAGGTGTATCTGCTGGGGTCGGTGTGGCTGTGGAGCTGGACCGAGACTGACGATTGTCCTTCTAAAAAGCCAAAATTATATATCCGCAACCCCAAAAAACCGCCAAAACCAACCTTTCCCTTCTTTGCAGCCAGCTTTTCCTCAAACTCCTTGATTAGATCCGGACAGTCGCAGTTCTCGACCGGCTCCCAGGTATTGTCCTCCGGCTTATCATAGCCGCGCCACTTGATGAAGTATTGCGCCACGCCACCTTTGCGACGTTTGTCGAGGATGCGCTCGACGATGTACAGACCGTCATCACCGTTGTTGCTAACGTCGTCCTCCGACATATTTCCGATTTGCCTGTAACATGCTCTTTGGGGGAAAGTTTTCGAATCAAGATCAAAGCGAACACGCGCTGTGATGCGTCAACGCAAAAATATATAAACAATCTGTGCACAACACGCTTGCTCACATGGTCAGGGCCTGTGTTGACCCCTAAAGGCGTGTGCGCATGCTGTAACGACTATTCTTACACGCGCGCAACCTCTGAAGCATGAAAGGAAGCAAGTTTCAAGGCAAAGTTCAAAGAATCAACGGCCGATGGCGCCAGCCGGTCAAGATGCAGCAAAAACGCGCGCAATTTTGGTGCTGGTTTTCGCGCCGAGAGTTTGGTTTAGTGAGAAAAGTGCGTCCGATGGGGGCGATTTTCTGGGTGGCTTTGTTGTGTTTATCTTGCAAAATAGTGGTGATGCGACGTTTAGTTTTACTTTTATTTGCCTTGTCCGAATTTGTAGTATACTTGAATTATAAATACAAATAAAAAATACGATTTGCAAAGGATGAAGAGGGTTCTGTTGCAATTTAAATTTGACGCAATAAGACTGCCAAACAAAACACAGTGGAAATTGAATAAGAAAGAATGGTCGGTTGGGTCGAAATGCAAGTTGCTGCTGTTGCTATTGTTTTTATGCAAAATTATTTGTAAAACTTTGATTTCGTGTTTTTGTTCTTTTAAATTTAATGAAAAATGTTAGAAGACGGTGATGACTATCTCATAACGCCTCATTTTAGAGTTTCATACTATTTCTTTTTGACTCTCCCTTCCGCCAGCTCAGGACGCACCTTTCCCACTATCCATTTCCAATTAGCCCTCATAGCAAAGAACGCTTCGTCCGCATAAAACACATTGGGACACGCTTATCTCAACAATGTGATTGCAACGTCCCAACTTTACGCTATGGAATGCTTGCACACAGCTGGCCAGACATAACACGTTGCCCCTTCCGTTGTATACGTTTCCGTTTGTCACCCGCTTTCCCTCTGTTTATTGCTCATCGCCGCGGGCGCTACATCCCTCCGATTGCGATCGCGTTTTGGTCAGCTAAACATGAGGAAATCAATGTTTTCGCGCGAGCAAGGTCATAACCAGGCCGGATTCGTCGCGTTAAAGATGTGCCTATCTGTACATGGAATCTGATGGATACCTTTTCCTTTTCAGCGAAAACGAAGGTTGATTACCTCCGCTGCCGCCCTCTGATTCGACTTCATTCTATGGTGTTTTGAGTGCTTCTGACCGGTTTGACATTCGATTTCGCTATGAATTTAAGTCAATTTTTCAAACTTTGTATTGTCGCAGGTGTGGTGGGGACCCTGTTTACGGGGGTTTTGTTCATGATGAGCAGCGAGAATGAGGATGAGGTTGGTTTTTGTGATTTGAAGGGTTTGGGATGGGTTTTTATATATAAATTTTAGATGAAAGACCATCTGAAGGGTGTAGTACACCAATTCAAAGTCGACCAACCCCAACCACCAGTCCAGGCGCCGAATGAGGTTTCTATGAAAGAGGAGACGTTCGACAGCCCTCGCGATGCTGAGATGGTTGCCGAGACGGAGAAGCAGGCAGAAGGCGCTGCCGCTGTGGCGACAGTCAAGCCGCCAACAGTGCGTCCAGAGGTTCTTCGGCAGCTGCAGGAAGTCAAGACTGGTCGGGATCCGTCAGTCCACACCTTCTATTACCCCTGGTATGACGGCCCGAGCTACAAGGGCGCCGGCTGGCATCACTGGAATCACGAATATCTGCCGAACTGGAACACCCACGACACGAATACGTACCCAACTGGCCGGCACGTCCCTCCGAATGACATCGCTTCGTGGTATTATCCAGCTTTGGGCCCGTATTCGAGCCGGGATCCAGCCGTCGTCGATCAACACTTCAAATGGATGAGCAGTGCCGGGATTGATGTCGCTGTAGTGAGCTGGTTGCCGGAGCGGGAGACTGATAAAGACAGTTAGTTTTGCTTTTTCAACCATTTTTATGTTTTTAAGCTTCAAATTTGTCTTTCAGCGACCTCCTGGGACTCCATGATCCCGATGTACCTCAACGCCACAGCCTCCTACAAGCTCAAACTCGCCTTCCATCTCGAGCCCTACAAGACCCGAACCGCTTTGACCGTCCGCGACGACATCATCTACATCATCGAGAAGTACGGCAGCCACCCCAGCTTCTACAAGACCACCCCGAAGAACAAGACGGCCCCCACTGATAAGCAATACCCGCTCTTCTACGTCTACGACAGCTATCAAATCAAAGCAGAAGACTGGCTTCAAGTGTTCAACAAAAATGGTAGCAAGACCATCCGCGACACTCCCTATGATGCCCTCGTGCTCGGTTTGTTGCATTTTTCTTTCTTTTGGCCTTCCAAATTGCCTATTTCCAGGCCTCTACGTCGAATACAACCACCGCTTCGACCTCCAAAAAGCCGGTTTCGACGGCCTCTACACCTACTTCGCGTCCGAAGGCTTCAGCCACGGCTCCACCATGTCAAACTGGCCTTCGTTGTCCGCCTTCTGCGCCAAGAACGGCATGCTCTTCTCCCCAAGTGTCGGCCCCGGCTACATCGACACCCGTGTCCGAGCCTGGAACGACAAGAACACGAAAGACCGCAACAACGGCGACTACTACCGCGAGCACTTCAAGATGGCCCACACCGCCAAAGCCGACATCGTCTCGATCACCAGCTTCAACGAATGGCACGAAGGATCCCAAATCGAGCCAGCTATGCCGTACAGTGAAGGCAACACGACCTACCTCGTCTACGACCGCAATCCGGAAGAGTACCTCGAAATCACTGCACAGATGGTCCGAGAGTACTTCACACCGCACCACGAGAACATCCCTATGCAGATTGCCAGAGTGGTGTGATCCATCAACCAACGCAAATTGAAACTTTCACTGATTTGTCTGTGCTTACGAGTGTATTCGGGTTGTCTTTTGTTAACTGATATGTAATACTGAGCCTGTGATTCCTTAGATAAACTTTAATGGGTTTTAACTGATCAAAATAAAACGAAAACTTAACAAAAATGTAAAAATTCAAACTCAATCTTCCATTGCCGTGTCCTCTTGGACGTGGATGGCGCCAAAAGCAGTGCAAACGGGCTCGATTTTGTCAAGTTCGACGATTCGAACCATTTCCTCGCCTTCGCCGCCGACGACCAGGGTGTTGGCGGATTCGGGGCAGAATTCAACGCTGAAAAGTTTGCCCATTTTGACGGGGTGCGTGTGGACGGCTTGGAGTTCGGGGGTGGTGGTGGAGGTTGTGAGTTTCCATAGTTTGAGCTCCTAAACAATGGAAATGTGTTGTAAAGGTGTTTTACAATGGTTTTGGGGAGACAAAAGACCTACATTTTCGCCAACCGTGGCAACGAGCCCTCGAACACCGTAACTCTGCGAAACCGCATTGGCACCGTCCTCATGGGCGAAAACCGAAACGACGGGGACACCAGGCTTGCGGGAATCCAAATAATGCAACTTTCCATCATCAGTGGTGGCCAGGAGGCAGAAGGGGTTGTGAATGTCCCAGAGGAGCTGCTCGATCTCGGCGCCCATCTCCCAGGCGGCGTTGGAAGTCGGTTCAATGTTGCGAGCGTCGATGATTTGGGCCTTTCCGGCGCGAGTTCCGGCAACGAGGATGGATTGTTCGACGGGGTGCCATTGGAGGGAGCCGATCTGGAACAAAATTATATATAAAAACATCCAAAAAGTGACAAAAACCAACCTTATCGTCGAAAAAGTTGATAATAGTCGCCGGTTTGGCCTCATCCAAGTCCCACAAAACAACCGTCTGATCAGCACTGCCACTGGCCAGCACATGCTCACAAAGCTGGTTCCAATCGAGGGCTGTCACGGCATCTGAATGGCCCTGGGAAGAACCATCTCGCTTGGCACGGGCATTGCCTTTCTTGGGCTTGGGACCGAGCTTGACGATCGGCTCAATGGCATTGACGACGTCCAAGTCCCAGATCTGGATGATGGGATCAAATGTGCCGACGGCCAGGAGGTTGCCTTTGCCGGATTGGCCGGGATCGTAGCGGATTGGCGCGATGCAAAGCGGCGGCGAATCCAAAATGTAGTCGTGATGAACGTACCAATCGCCATTGGCCTCATTGTAGACGTGGACATCGATGCCGGGCTCGTCCTTGACAATCTTGGCCGAAATGACGAGGTTGTCATCGGGTTTCAGGATGAAATCGTCCTTCTCGTCTTCGTCTTCACTGTCGGCGTGGCGGGTGATCAGGGGGTCGTCTTCGGGGTTGGCATAGACGGCGACGCCTTTCATAATGTTGCCCCTGGAAGCACCAAAACCTTTGTAAAGTACTATTTCAAAACATTGACTTACTCTTTCTCTTCTTTGTCATCAGCAGTCTCGTCATCGGCGACCTTTTCCTGAAACGGATATATAATCTCAAAACTCAATAAAAACGCTAAAAACCAACCTCAGTTTCCTCCATTTCCGCATCACTGCCCTCGTTCTCATCGCCTTCAGCCTTTCCATCGCCTAAAAATATATAAATAACACCTTTTTCGTCCACTTTAGCGAAAACAAACCATGAATCAGGTCAGCCAGTTGCGACTTTTCGAGCAAAAGCTTCTCCGGCTCCGATTTCGCGACGCCGCGCTTCACCCACGCTAAAGCACTGACAAGAGTAATGTTTTCCATGATTTGATTCCTGTAAATGTACAAATATGAAGCAAATAGGGATAGTTTTCACGAAAACAGCGATAAAAAATCGAAAAAGCAATCAACTTTCGACGCAGTTTCGGCTGGCTGAAATCTTTGGCAACGTGTGTCGAACATTCAAAATGTGAGGAAAATTTTCGCGCGCGCACGTTTCGCTTTGAACTGTGGGGGTTCGACTGACGCTTTCCGGAAGCTCGTTTTTCGTAAAGGTTTTCAAGTTTCGTGATTCTCGCGTGAAATTGCCACGTTTTTAGTCTCAATCTTACCTTATTGTGTTATTCAGGATGTCAGCCGAAGCCAGGGATGGATTTTACGAGTTTTTGCGCATGCTCCCGGTTGAGGACGATGTCGTCGCTTCGAGGTTGGTTTTGAATTAGTTTTTTTATAATTTGAAAGTCTAAAAACGCTATTTCAGCGCGGACGCTAACTTTGTCGGTCGCATGGAAGGAGCAGAGTTTGAATTTGGCGGTGTTGAGGATAATTGGGAAGGATGTGAGTTCATTTTTTGAGATTTTTACAACTTTTTGATATATCTGGTTCTTTTACAGTGATATCCGACCTCACCAAAGTCGTCACAGAGGAAAACGACGAACTCGTTATCGCCAGGATTGAAGATGAAGGTCGACTGTCGCTCAAGAAGGTCGTCACGGTGCTGGCTTTTGCCATGGAGAAGCATTTAGACAAAAAAGTGTACGTTTTTTCATACTTTTGGCTTTTCAAATTGATAAAAATGCATTTCCAGCTCGAGTGCGATCACTTCCCTCCTCGCATCACGCCTCTACCTGCTCATCTGCGGCCTCAAGAGTGCCCATATCTTCGGAATCTATCAGAAAAGTCTGTTTGAGGTCGGTTTGAACTCGATTTTAATAACTTTTATATATAAAAATGAACTTTCAGCGCGTCATTGCCAGCTACCGCGCCGCCTACAACGCCAAACTTTTCAATGGCGAGTTCACCGTGTCCAAGCCAGTCAAGAAGAAGGCCGCTCCCAAGTCCCGAGGCAATGCGACGACAGCTTCTTTCATGGACACCTCCGAGCATGACTCCCACGACGACGCTGCTGGCTCCGATGAAGTCGAAGTCGTCACTCCAGCCCTTCTGAAAGAGCTCAACCAGCATCTCCTCCATTCCCTCGATCAACTCTACCTCTATTTGACCGTCATCGAGAACATTGGCCAGCGCAATGACCAATTCCGATCCCTGCTTGATCTGATCAGACTTATCAGTCGCTTTGACTACTCCAACCAGACCCGAATCTACCCCGCTGCCGACCTTCGCGAGTTCCGAACCCTGAGGCTATTCTCAGATCGCTGTTTCGCGCTGGCCCATGAAGCCATGGCCCGTCGGCACAATCAAGAAGATTTGGTTTTGGCCAAGTTTTGCCTGCCTCGACTGACCTTCAAAGGCTTCGACGGCCAATTTGCTCGCGGAAACTTGAACAAGCAGACCAGTGATGCCGCTCAGGTCATGTTGAAGTTTGTGAAGGAGAAGTTTGACGGCGCCGACGAGCCTGATTTGCACCTATTGAAGCGATTGGCCGAGAATGTTGTTCATCACTGTTTGGCCGAGCGGATCGATTACCGTATGGGTGCGATCAATATTGCTTTGGAATTGGTGAAATTGTTGCCGGAGATGTTTGTTATGGTTAGTTTTGGCACTTTTTGATTGTTTTGATCGTTTTGCACTTTTTCGTTGTTTTCTATGGATTTCATTGCTATTTTTTGCAGCAATTCTTCTTTTTCGCGACAAATTACGGCTATCTACCCGCTCAGCGATGCCGATTGATCGCCATTGATCTCGTTTGCAGTCTTATGACCATTTTTGGTATGTTTTACAGTATGCTTTCCCCTATTTTTGTTTAATTTGACCATTTCAGACACAAAAGCCTATCCTATTGGCGTCCATTTCTCCGAAGACGCCGACTACGAGTTCGCCCGTATCTTCCAGGCCGTCGAGTACGATGATGATCGCTTCACCCGACAGAATCCGTCTTTCAAGAAGGACTGGAAGAAGTTCCTTTTCTTCAAGCAGCCCCTCGAGTACAATGCCCGTGACGCCATGCTCCGACTTCTGGTGGCCTCCACGATGGACAAGACGTCTGCCGTTCGTGGCCGTGCCCTTCTCGGCATCTTGCCATTCGTCAAGACCCCCGAAGGCTATCGTGAACTTGGCCGTCATGCCCACTACTTCCTCAAAGACAAACGCACCCAAGTCATTAGGATTCTGAGCGAAGTCAACGTCCACGATGAAAACGAGGCCGCAGCGGCACTGGCCAGAGGCAATCCAGTCAGCAGTCAGGCGACGACGGTCAATGGAGCTAGTCAGAATCGACCAGAGACCCCAGTTCCGATGGACGTCCATCAAGCCGCCCAGCATGAAGCCGACTTTTTGACGCGAGTTTCGGCGGCGCCATTCGTCGATCTCGTCATGCAACGCTGCAATGACAAATCTGCGATCACTCGGAAGTTCACCGTTGCTGTCATTGAAGCCCTTTTGACGGTGGAGCAGAATCCGACCTATCAGAAGGCTTTGCTGCAGTGCTTGCAGGACTTTTGCCGGGATCCGTCGGTGGTGGTGAGGAAGCTCGGTGCCGAAGCCATGACCAACATTGTCCGCGACGAAGAAGTCTTCAAACAGGCCTGGCTCCACACCGTCTTGCCGATGGTCAATGATCGCGAAGAAAGCGTCGAGAAGAGCTGTCGGAAGATGTTCTTCGACAAGATTGTCATGCCCATTATAGCCAATGATGGCTCAGATTCGCTCAGCTGGAACATGATGATCGAAATCGCGAAGACGAACGAATTCGTCCGTGCCTTCCGCCGCTGCTTCTTGCAGACAGCCCGCGACAAGGACTACAACATGGTCCTCCGACGCCTGGCTAATGTCCTCTACGGTGCCGTCAAGGTGGATTCAGTCGCCAGCAGTGCGTGGATGTTGTTGGACTACCTTTCTGACGTCATTGAGGTTGGTTTTATCTCACTAGGTTACTGTATCACCCCCTTCCTTTCAGGTCGACCCCATCCCGGCCGTCCATGCTTGGTTCTCCTCCGACGAATCCAACCCCGTCGATCCTGCCGTCAGAATCGTCAAGAAGCCGACCGAACTCGTCTCGATTCTGTCTATCCTCCTCAAACGGCACAAATCGCTCTCAAATGCCGACAAAATCCAGCTCCGCGACAACATTGCGTCGAGATTCGTCCATCTGAAGCTCCATGAAACGGTCATCAGCGACGCTGTCATCGCGTTTGTCGGCATCTTTGGCGGAGAAAACGTTGAAGACATGAATGCCTTCTTCAAGGACGTCGTCCAGAAGTTCCACAACGACCTTCTGACGTGCCCGGAGGAGGAGTTACAGCTTCCATTGGAGGAAAAGAAGAACAAAGTCGCGAAAAGGCTGCTCACACTGGCCCAGTGTTGCCTCCACGCACCGAAGGGAGCCGTCGGAAAGGATCTTGTGAAGCTGCTTTTTGCTATTTTGAGTGTTGATGCGCCCTGTTTGGATGAGTTCATTCGTAAGTTTGCGTTTTATCATTGAAATCAGGTGTAATTGATCGACTTTAGC
Organism: Panagrellus sp. LJ2284; assembly: GCA_024447225.1. NCBI lineage: Eukaryota > Metazoa > Nematoda > Chromadorea > Rhabditida > Panagrolaimidae > Panagrellus > Panagrellus sp. LJ2284. The sequence continues at coordinate 3,941,704 of JAMRYC010000009.1, forward strand.
CACCCCCGCCCCGGGCAGCCAGTCAGAATTCAAGATTAGCGGCCTTTCCTTGGCTGAAATCAGCAAAGATGTCTCGGCTTCGGCTGTTATTGCGATCGGAAAGATCTTTTTGGCTGTAAGTTTTAGATTTTCATCGTTTTCTGAGCTAATTTCACCATTTCAGAACGACACCCTTGCCGATGAATACTTGATCCGTCTGCCCGAAGTCCTCGGCTCCAGCCTGTACGCGTCCGTCCGCAACAACGTCATCTACGTTCTCGGCGACTGCTACCTTCGCCATACCATCAAGATGGACCCTCTGCAACGGACCTTCCTCCACGGCCTTCGGGACAAGGTCAAATTCGTGCGCTATCACTGCCTGCTTCTGACGACGGAGCTGCTTCGAACTCAATACATGAAAATGAGCCCGCTCGTCTTGGCACGCCTGCTGCCATTGTTGCTCGATCCCGACGAGGACATTCGAAATGCGTTGACTGGCGAGACTCTGGCTGTCATTGAGGACCAATTTCCGAATCTGTACGTCGATAACTTCGTGACGGTCATGTTTTTGTTGAATCGGGTCGGATTTGGCGCTTATCAGGGTTGGTTTTGCTTATCAGTTCGGGAGTTACTGTAACAAATGGGTTGCTTTCAGATGTGGAAAGCCTCGAAATGCCCCCGAATCCACTGACTTCCCTCGATCACGACTTCAGCGGATCCCTCCGTCTTCCGAAGCGCATCAAGCTGTACAAATTCATGTTGGAGAAGTTTGACGACCAGAAGCGTTTCATGCTGATAAACCAGATGAGTCGGACGATCTTTGGCAACTTGGTCGAGGGCAAAGTCAACTTTGATACCCCTGAAGCGAAGCAGCTTCTCCTCGATGCACTTCAGGTCAGTTTTTGTTACTGTAATTGGTTCATTGTTTCATTGTGTGTTTCCAGGTGATCCAACTACCCGAAGCCCGTCTTACCCTGACCGAAGGCGAACGCCCTGACGATGATGAAGGCGAAATCGCAACCGAGGAGTTGCAGAAACTCGCTCGTGCTACCATCAAGGCCACCTTCTGTGCCGCTTTTGTGCATCACATCATGCCCCAGTTTATGGCAATGGCTAGGTTCTTGGCGATGAAGATGTCTCCATTGCAAAAGGAGTTTAGAAACTGTTTAGCGTGAGTCTGCCTTGCTGTTTTGTGTCAGAATTTGTGCTATTTGGGTTCTTTTGCAGGTCCATCGCGGAGAACTATCCCGACCAACTCCATGTCCTGTTCCAAGACAATGTCCAGCTCAAGACCGAGATCGAATCCGAGCTGCGTCGTCGCAAGCGTGAGAACAGGAAGAGCCGCATGATCAAGAACAAGCGACTGGTAGAACAAGTTGCCAAGACGGCGCCACCGAGTTCCCAGCAAATGGATGCTCAAGCCGAAGGTGACAAGGAGAACGATGTCCCGATGGATGACGCTGCTGCTATTCCGGGTCGTCGATCGGCTTCGGTGAAGACAGAGCCGGAAGAGGCTGCTGAAGCTGTTGTTGAGCAGTCGGCTAGACTGTCGCTGGAGGACGCGCCCATGCCTGAGGCTGATGGGCAGGAAGAAGCGGCAGGTGGTGATGCTGAGGCAGATCTGGCCAGTGGCGAACCTGCTCCGAGTGCTTCGGCCGTTCGGGTGAAGACAGAAGTCGTCGACGAATCACGAGTCGAAGCTGAACCCGCCCCCGAAGAAGCGATGGAAGTCGATGCTGCCGCTGAACCAAAGCCCGAACCCGAACCAGCTCAGCCTTCGACGCCTCAGCGAGAACCCTCAGCCCAGCCATCAACCCCCGAAGCGTCCGTTGCCCCTGAAACCCCTCAAATCCCATCCAGTTCCAAGACCCCGACCACAACCCAGCCAGCTTCGTCCCCAGTCCCCGAAACACCGTCGCCACAGACTGCCGAAACGCGCAAAACACCCCAGCGCCGAGCCTCTTCTCCGATGTCCATCCTGCCCGAAACCCCGAAACAGCCATCCCCGAAGCGTCGCCGTTCCGAGCAACTTCGCCTCTCCTTCAACCGAATCCATGCCCTTCGCGCCGAAGGCAACTCCCCAGCCCTATTCCGATCGCCCGTCCTCGATGCGCCTGTACCGAAGCTGTCTTCCCGCGTCGGAGTCCGATCAGATGCCCCGCCGCGAATCCCTCTCCCCAATGTCCGCGTCCATTCCACGCCGATCTCCAGTGCCAGCGGCAATCTCAACTTTACGTTTGCCTTGCCTGATATGTCGCCGATTCGAGAAGGCGAAACCCAACACATTGAAACGCCGAAGCCCTCATATCGGCCGGGATCAAAGCGGCCGAAATGAGCCTTTTCTGTATGTACTTTTTTTCCAATTTTTGCACATTGACACTTTGTATTTCCATCTTTGCCACTGATAATTAATTATTGAACATTTGTGGTTGATTTTATTGTATGCTCAAATGTGTGACGTTTACATAAACAGTAATTTTTGAAATGTTAGCGAACATAGACTAACTGATACAATCAATGCGGCATTGTTGCATAACTCGGTTATTAATCAACTCGCCATTGACTTACGACATGATTGATCTCGCAAGATGTAATCAACCTCTGCGTTTCTTCTCAGTAGGGCATTGGGTATAGCCTTGGATAAGTACACAGAGATGGTTTTGGATCAGCCAAACCATCACAAAAGTCATACATGTACTTTTTTTCCGCTTCGCCAGTATTTGGTTTGTATTCTTCGACAGCGATCGGTTCTTGTTGATTGGGTACTAAAAGTTCACGACTGCATACACAAACAAATCAACTAAAAACTTACAGATGCTCATAACAACAAGCCTTAATGGTACTTGCACGTTGACATCTATGCGATTATTCGTTAGGTTTGCTGGCGTTCTCAAGTGAATAGGAGCTAAAAGATAAATTGTATGTAAAGAAACTCATTGATAAGCAACTTTCTACTTACAACCGGCCGTCAAACTATTGTTGTACAGGTCGATAAAATGTAGATCTTCAAGATTAAGAAAAGCCTTTTGTGGTAGTGACGATATGCCATTACTATGTAAGGAAACTGCGTTCAACTTTTTATGAACCGGGAAAATGACGTTCGAACTATTCAGGTGGTTGTTATCCAGTGCAAGAGCCTCCAATGTCGGTGGTATGATAGGTAGCTGTAAGAAATCGTAAAAAACAAAAAAAAGCAAAAGAAAAAACACACCGTTGTTAGGTCGTTATTTTCCAACCCTAGATTCGTTAGTGACGTAAAATTGGAAAAATTAAGCGCAGTGTACAAACGGTTCTGTTTAAGAAGAAGCTTCTTGATTGGTGTCTCCGACGTCTTCAAAACGTTAAGATGTCGAATGCCATTTTCGGCTAAGTCAAGTGTTTCCAATTTCGGAATGTTATCCAATACAATCGAATTCTCGGTTCTCAACATGTTGTTTTTCAAGTAAAGAAGAGTTAGATCCAAAAAATTACTAATAGCAAAATATGGAAGGAAGTTGTTACTCAGATCCAATGTTTGAAGTGATTTGTTTGTCGATTTTAAAAAGCTGAAACTTTGTCGCGTTAATTTTTACATGCAAAAGTCATTAGCTTCAAAAACATACTCGGCGTTGGTCAATGAATTCTGTGACAAATCAATGTGCTTGGACCTGGCATTGAACAATGTTGGTGACACCTTCATAATCTGAAAATTTACACTATCGACACATGTTGCCAATGAAGTCAACAAACCATATTTCCTTTTGCCGAAATAGTGCTAAACGTGTTTCGTTTTCTAAGCTTCGGTATTTCAGTCAGCAAATTGTAGTCCAAATTTAGTTCAAACAACAATGGAATGTCGTCGAACGCGTTTTCTTCGATGGTTTCTATTTGGCAGTTTGAAAATTCGATTGAAACCACATACAACGGCGGCAGCTTTTTTAGGTGTCGTATTACAGTTTCTCGAATCGATAATTTTTCTACCATAAGGTCGTTGACAGATGCAATAACCTCATCGAAGTCAGCTCCAATACAAACTGCATCATAAGCATTACAAGTACAGTTTGACGGACACGCAAGGTTAGTCGTAATTGAGCACGTAAAAATGGTGCATAACAAGAAAAAATGGGCTTTAGGTAACATCATATTTGCGTTCCAGATACAAAAACGAATGCGTATGATTGGAGCGCGTCTTTTCTTTAGATAAAGATCCGTATCGCAAATGTTTGTTATCTGATGGGTTACTCTAACCGCACAGTGGTGTTGTAAGTCAACCTTGTCTCTCCAGTACTTTAATACCTCGCAAAATAAATTACGGCAGTTTATAAATTTTATTATTAAATCATCAAATACAAAATTAAACTTATTTTATCATTGTGGAGCGCATTAAAGTTATTTAACTTGTTAAGCATGAGTTAATCCAGCAGAAAGTTTAACTATGTCGCGTCTTACAAATGAAACGTCTAAAGGGAGCAACAACGGTTCTGAAAACACGCTTACTTTTAAAAATTTTAAATGCGTAGCAGAAACTTACGACCAGTCAAAAGACCGTTATCACCAATATCGACAACTTCGAGATGCTCCAGGTTTTTAAATATATTCATGTTAATAACCTTCATGTTGTTGCCATTGAGATTGACTGATTTTAAATTGCTCTTTGGAAAGACAAGTTGAGCGCCATTGAATTCGTTGTTATTGAGCCAGATTGATTCCATTGTTGTTGGTATTTCCGGTAACTAAAAACAAATCATACAAACAAAGAAATGCAACTGTCTGAACACACCATTTGTAAGCTATTAAAGCTTAAATCTAATTGCTTTATTGATGTAAATTTAGTAAAATTATGTTTGGTTGTAGAACCTAAGAGGTTATGACGTAAAACAAGCAACATCAGTTTGGGAACATTAGTAATGTTCATAACTTCCAGGAAAGAAATACCATTCTCATCCAAAGCCAGCTTATCCATCATTGGTAAATTGCTTAAATTTACCGAACTTTTGCGCCTGAGCAAGTTGTGTTCCAATCTCAGAATAACCAATTCGGTAAAGTTGCTTATTTCAATGTATTGAAACAAGTTATTGTGCAAAGCCAGTCCGCGTAGTGTGTTTTTTACAGGTTTTAGAAAACTGAAAACAAACAAAAACGGTCAATCTCAATTCAAATGTAAACGCGCTTACTCAGTTTCGTTTAACAAGTTGTGTGACAAGTCAATTTTGGCAATGTTTTTACTCCGGCTGAATAAATTAGTGTCAATTTTTGAAATCTAAAAACAACTTTGATGAAAAATTTTTTCAAAAAACATACATGCCATGTTATATTTAGCAGAAAATGACTCCCACGTTCTCAAATATCCAAGCTGTGGTACCACCTTTAAAAAATTATTGTCCAATATCAAATGCAGAAGATGATTCACATTTTCAAAAGCATCTATTTCAATGGTTTCAATTTGGCAGTTGGTAATGTCCATGATTTTGGCTACCATTGGTGGCAGTTTTGATAAATGATAAATTGGCGTGTTTCGAATAGCCACAGCCACAAAATAGCGATCTTCCATGTACGCTAAAACATCAGGGAGTTCTGCACTGTGACAAACAAGTGTATTGTCTTCATAGCAAATGCAATTGTTCGGGCACTCATCAAAACTGGCGAAGGTACAAAGCAAAATGAGAAGCAAGTAGAATAAATAAGACATTTTATCACTTTTTGATGTTGTAGTTGCAGCTGTGATACAAACAATTGCCAATATTCAGTCGCTTTATTGTTGCAATCACTAACAATGCCACTTAAGACAGATACAATTGCGGCACTACTACCGCAGTGGTTACACCTCTGCGTGCGCGCGCAGCCTGACTGCATGCGCAAGCGCTCAGGTCGCGCAAACCGTGCCAACGCAAGGGGGCACGCGAGAGCGCAATAAAAAGCCTCGGAAATAGAGATTCGGATGAAAAAGGGTTTACAAAAATACTGAATTTTGAAAGTCAACAAGTTCTGCTCTCGGATTTGGATGTGTTTGCTTTGGTTCAAGATGCGTGGACTAGTTCAGAGTTAAAGCGAGGTTTCGCCCGCCGTGAAGCGCCAGCAATAAAGGGGGGCACGGGGGGCGAAGCCCCCCGTAATGAGAATCCTCAACCTAGGGGGGCACGGGGGGCGAAGCCCCCCGTAAACAAAATTCTCGACGAATCTGGGGTACTGGAGACACAGTTTCAGTTTACTGTCGAACTTTGTTGACTACGCCTAATTGCACTTCTACACTGTGAGCTTGTTCATATTGAAACGCTTTGCGCTAACTGGAACCATTGAGAATTTAGCGAATTCCAACTTGGGCTTCGACTTTGAAAAACATGCTTTTCCAAACTTTGAATGCGGCAAAGAAGATAATGAAAACCCTTAGCCCGTCTTGCGCGAGCTGCTTCGCTAATCGTAATGGTCCCCCCTTACGATCAACCGCTTGTTGGCTTGCGCGAGCTCCTACGCACTGCGTTGGGACTAGTCGCCCGCGCGCACTATAGTGTCGACGCAAGTATGGCCTTGCGGTGCGTGGACGGATCGGTATGGTTCGATAATCTGGTTCGACCCCAGCCGGATCCTCTTCCGCGCACCCACGCAGCTAGGCTTGCGCACCGGGCGTTTCTCGCCCGGAGGAGGGAGGTGTAACCACTACGGTAAGAGTGCCACAATTGCATGGGTAATCGTATTATCGCATAATCTACGCCAACGTCCTTGAAAGTTCTGCATTTGGCCTTGCGGACTATGACTACAATGCCATTTTCCGATATCAATTATAATCGAGGATTGTAATCAGACATTGCGTTTTTGTTTCAAGAAGTTAGTCATTTGTGGGCATTCATGGTGTTAGCTTTTGTGCATAAATCGATACTCTTGTTTTAAAGTTGAACTCGTCAGTAACATCTATGAAGATCCAGAAAATGCACTAAGTTTGTTCGGCAATGAGTTACATCACTAATAAAACTATGCCATAACATGTGCGCAATTCGTCAATCGAACGCCCACAACGCCCGCCTTCATCCCAGAAAATTACCTAGCTTATTACTCAAAACTTAGCAATCAGTCATTTACTCATCCTCGTTTGTGGTTCTGTTGTTTCTCCTTTTCAGCTCCATTGAGATGTCTTCGTACTTAAGTATATGTTTTATTCTTCTTTTACTTTCGACTTGTGTCGTGAATATAGAACCAGAAGATTATAACTGCGAAGGGGTGAAGTCATCAAATATGAGGGGTAATTTTTTCAGTGTGGGGCCCATCTAATCTTTAGATTAAATTCTGTATCGCTAATGTTTATGATTTGGCAGGTTACTTGGACCGCGCAGTGAATGTTTCAAGGAAACAGTGATGGCAATACTTATATTAGAGTTATAATTACATAACCACACAGTAAAACAGATAACCATGTATCAACAACGTCAATTTTGAAGCTGATTAACGTCCACCAAATTGTACTTTTCCAGCCATCACCTTAACCGTTTCATGTCTTAACAACAAAATGTCAGAAGATGTTTGAATTGAATCTAGAACAAAACTCTTAGTAGTTTAAACACAGCTAAAAATATAAAATAAACTTACGACCACTTATACCATCGTTTTCTGTCAAATCGACTTGTTCGAGATATTCTAGGTTTACAAAAATATCGTCATTAAGACGGGATGTGCGAGAAAATCGCAACCCCTCACCAAATCGCTGACCCCTCAAAAAAATTTTATTTCACAAATCGATAGAGGCACCTAGGTAGGCCCCAGATCTCAAATATCGAGGTCTGAAGCCGCTTCTGAACGGAGCTACGGTGCTTCAAAAATTGGCTTCTGAAATCGACAAAATTGAGATAACTTGGTTCAATGTATACATAGAATTGTAAAATTGCGGTTCCGGGGTCAACTTTTGATGCTAAATCCAATGGTGCCAACGAAAATGTATTGTCATCAAAAATTTTTACTAATTATAATTTTTGTTGAAATGGACTTTTTTCTTTAAGGCCGCCGGCGCCGTTTGTTTACGGAAAACGAAGCCCCTATGGTTGGTTACAAATAAAAAATTTTTAAACCACGGATTCGGTCTTAGTACGGTGACCATTGTCACCGTCAAACGTGATGACAAAAATTTATGTCTATCTCATCACAATGCGAGTGACATATTCGAAATCAGCGTAAAAAATGATGATTTTTCCGCTATAGAAAAATTTTTTTGCATTAAGTTAAAATAAATTGGTTTTTATTCGAAAAAAGGAAAAAGTGCAGGTACGGGTCGAACCCACGTGCGCGTGCAAAGTGAGCGCCTTACACCCCTACACCATGGCTGCGGTCGTCGGCGCAAACCAAAGCCGTACATGGTACAGGGCAAAACCCAATATTTTTAAATAATATTAAAAAAAACGTTGAAAACAAAAAAAAGTACACAAATCCGCATCATTTTTTATGCTGATTCCAAATATGCCACTCGCATCATGATGAGATCAACATGAATTTTTGTCATCACGTTTGACGGTGACAATGGTCACCGTACTAAGACCGAATCCGTGGTTTAAAAATTTTTTATTTGTAACCAACCATAGGGGCTTCGTTTTCTGTAAACAAACGGCGCCGGCGGCCTTAAAGAAAAAAGTCCGTTTCAACAAAAATTATAATTAGTAAAAATTTTTGATGACAATACATTTTAGTTGGCACCATTGGATTCAGCATCAAAAGTTGACCCCGGAACCGCAATTTTACGATTCTATGTATACATTGAACCAAGTTATCTCAATTTTGTCGATTTCAGAAGCCAATTTTTGAAGCACCGTAGCTCCGTTCAGAAGCGGCTTCAGACCTCGATATTTGAGATCTGGGGCCTACCTAGGTGCCTCTATCGATTTGTGAAATAAAATTTTTTTGAGGGGTCGAAGACTTGTTATTTTCTCGCAAACACCGTCTTAATCGACGTCATATTGTTGCTACTGAGATTGACCGCTGTCAAATTGCTTTTCGGGAAGACAAGTTTAGCACTTTCTAAGTTATTGTTGTTAAGCCAGATTACTTCTAGCGTTGTTGGTAGTTCTGGTAACTGTAAAAAACGAGAAAGTTAGAATGTAATAAAAAAATTGACCATTCGTTTGAAACAAACCAGAACTAACTCGTTAAAGCCCAAATCTAATTGCCTCACTGATGTGAAGTTAGTAAAATCATGTTTGATCAAGTTGTTTAAAATGTTGTGACGTAATCCCAGATAAAACAGCCTGGGGGTATTGGTTATGTTCATGACTTCCAGGGAAGATATACCGTTCTCATCCAAAACCAATCTATCCAACTTTGGTAAATTGTGTATTTTAACCGAATTCCTGCGTCTGAGAAAATTGTGTTCCAGTTTTAGGAAAGATAATTCGGTGAAGTTGCTTATTTCAAAATGTTGAAACATGTTATTGTTTAAACCTAGTCTTTGTAGGGTATTGTTTACGGGTTGCAGAAAACTGAAAACAAACAAAAATAGTTAAATTTCTAACTTGAATATAATTCCGCTTACTCAATTTCATCCAACAAGTTGTGGGACAAGTCGATTATTGTAATTTTTTTAGTCTTGTTGAATAACGTATTATCAATTTTGGAAATCTGAAAAGAAACCTAATGAAAAGAAGTTTTTGAAAAGCATACCATATTGTATTTGGCCACAAAAATCTCTAAAGTTCTCAAATTTCCAAGCTGTGGTAGCACTTTTATAAAGTTATTATCCAATATCAAATGATTAAGTTGATTCACATTCTCAAAAGCACCTTCTTCAACTGTTTCAATTTGGCAGTCAGTAAAGTCCAAATATCTGGCCACCATTGATGGCAGTTTTGGCAAATGATGAATTGGCGTGTAACGAAGAAGCACAGTTGCAAAATAGCGATCTTCCATGTAGGCTAAAACATCAGCGAACTTCGCACTGTGACAAGCAAAAGCATTTCTCTCATCAATGCACTTGCAATTGTTTGGACATTCGTTGAAACTGGCGAAGTTACACGACAACAGAAGAAGCAAATAGAAGAACAAAGACATTTTTATACTTTTTACTACTATTATTGTATGCAATTACGACAGTTTTACAAAATCAGTCAATGTTATATCATTATAACTCAATCACAATGCCACCGAAAACAGATACAATCGCATGTCACGGTACTATCGCATAATCTACGCCATGTCCTTGAAAGTGCGTATAGTTTTGCGGGATATGAAGGCAATGTCGGCTGATGTCAGAGTCCGGGCACTATCAGGAACATGGGGAAAACTCGAAACTTTATCTCATGCATTCCTGGTGGAAGTTTTGTAGCGTTGTTGACACGCACGGTTGTGGTTTGCAAAGTAGCGGACTCTGTAACAAAAATTGAACGATTTTTAAACCAAAAACCTTAAACTAAAATTTCTGGCTTACCCTTCTTGATTTTCATAAAAGCGTCTTCATTTTTACTTATAATTTTGTTTCCATCTAACTGAATTTCGGTTAGGTTGTTTTCAGGGAAAATCAGATCTCCTTCAAATTTGTTGTTGTTTAAATAAAGCTTCTCCAACGTTTCTGGGAAGACTGGTAGCTAAAATAAGCACGTTTGTTCATAAATGAAAAGGCGCTGAGCTAAACAAACCGTTGTCAATTTGTTATCATCCAAATTAAGCTCTGTGAGGGAAGTAAAGTTAGTGAAATCAAGCGTTGACGAAAAATCATTCTCTCTTAAATCAAGAATTTTTACCGGTGCATCTGTCAAATTCAACACGTTCATATTCGAAAGAGCATTTCCACTCAGATTAACCTCAATCAAATTTGGCATCTTATTCAACTCAACTGCGCTTTCCTTTCTGAACAAATTATGCGACAAATCTAACGAGCGCAAGTCGGGATAATTGCTCATGGAAATGTTTGTGTAAAAGTTGTGACTCAAATCCACAATGCGGATTTTTTGTTGGATTGGTTTCAGAAATCTGTAATACATACTTTTCGATCACGTCCAATGCAAAAAAAAAGACTCACTCTATATCTCTTAATGCATTGTGTGACAAATCAACAATTACCAATTTTGATTTCCGGTTTTGTACGTTAAACAGTTCCGGAGACACTTTTGATATCTGTAATAAGTTGTGAGAAAAATTGGAACCAATGACTTAAACACATGTTTGCATTAAACTTTGAATAAAATACGAACCATGTTGCCCTTTGCCGAAAATTTCTTCATTATTGGATGATTTCCAAGTTTTGGTAACTCCGTTAAATAATTGTAATCCAAATTCAAGATTTGCAGATCAGTATAATTGTTAAAAAAGTTTTCATCAATTGTAGCAATTTGACAGTTTGTAAATTCTAGTAGATTGAAAGAAACACGTGGAAACGGCTTCGTTAAATGAGGTATTGGAGTATCTCGGATTTTATACATTATACGGTAATCATCTTTCATAAACGTCACAATCTCGTCATAGTCGGCACCAGTGCAAGTAACATTCAAGAGATTGCATACGCATTTTGCCGGACACGGTTCTGATAAAAACTGTTCATATTTTCCTTCCGCACAACAAAACAATAAAGACAGAAGACAACTGTAGAATAATAGTTGCATCAAGTTGATTCCGAAGTGTGGTCGATACAAAGTCATCGAAACTTTTTAATATTGTAATTGCGACAGTGTTACAAAAAATCCAGTCAATATTTCATTACTGTTTTAACGGAAACTCAACAATGCCAATGAAGATAGATGCAATCGCTCTGTCACTGCGTTATCTCTTAATCTACGTAATGTTTTTGCACGTGCTGCGTTTGGCCTTGAGGACTATGACTTCAATGACATCGACCGATAATAAATATAGTTAAAGATTGTAATCAGAAATTGTGTTATTGTTACAAGAAGTGAGTCATAGGGCGGCATTCATGGTGTTAGCTTTTGTGCATCAATCGATATTTCTGTTTTATAGTTGAACATGTCAGTAACGCTTTATGAAGATCCAGAAAATGCACTAAGTTTGTTCGGCAATGAGTTATGTCACCAAAAAACCAAGCCATAGCATGTGCGCAATTTGTCAATTGATTGCGCACATACGAGGCTACGGTGTTAAAATGCAAGTTTAAATTAGCAAATGTGTATTTTGATGCCGATGTGGTGTACGCCAGTCCTACGGATAATCTTCATAAAATAAGGAATACACTCCAGCCTATCTTAGCTTCGAAAACGGTATGTTTGTTTTCTTTGTTTTTAAATCTGTGTAATAGTAATTTTTCAGAAAGTCAAAGTTGCGCCCAAATCGTTGAAAGTTTTGCATTTGCTTACTCAAACGGACCTTTCAACGGACACCCGAAACGCCTACATTAAACTTTTGTTGAGCACCGCTTTGCAGGAGCCACTTAAGCTAAAAAAATTTCCGAAAGTCAAACTTATTTTGGCTGATATTACGATAATTGAACCAGTCAAGAAGGTGGAAAAGAAGGTTGAATCGGAAAACATCAAACTTAACTGTAAAAATGTTGTCGATTTGCTCAAACTAATCACCTTTGAAACCCCATCCGACTACATGAAATTCGTTAAAGACGGATTTGCACGTGTGTCACTTAAATCCTTGATTGCTAGCAACTTTTCGTTCTCAAACTGTAAATTCTACAAGGACGAGTTTGTTGCCGAACATCCAAAAGGTATCCAAAGGGATACAACTATTGAACAGAAACTGGCGGAAATTGAGTTGCTTCAACAGAAACTAGCGAAGTTATTACACGATGGACTTGAAAACCAGACATTTGTTTAAAGATCAAATGCGACTGAAAACGTAGAACCAAAAAAACGTTAACGTTTTGACGCTAATAATTCACATTTCGAAATTCATGATGTATGTATTGGTTGTTTTTCGATCCAATTGTTTCCAATTTGGCACTCTTCGTCGAGGCGCCCAATGTTTCTTACCTTTTGTAAACTTTAAGCTCTTAAAATGATTGTATCGTTGTTTGTTTAATATAACTGTGTATATAAAATTTTATTGTTAAATCAAATGTATAATCAAAACCAACAAGTCTGCCTTATTTGGTATTTTGTCACAAAAAACACATGCGTTGTCAAAAAAGGGAATGCTTACAATAGTTTGCTAATGCCAATCAACCCCAAATCGGATCCTCCGCCCATGCCAAATTGATTTTAACGACCGCTTGGAAGTAATTGCAAGTGCGCAATCCGCCGATCGACAATACGCATAACGGAGCCTGCCTTCATCCCAAAAAAGCTTGCCTAGCTCATTACTCAAAGCTATACATTCAGTCATACCGTCATCTTTGTCTGTGGTGCGATGATCCTTCCTTTTCGCTCCGTTAAGATGGCTGTATTCTCAAATATATATTTTATTCTTTTGTTATGTTTTAGTTTCATCTCGAATGTAAAATGTGAACAACCACCCAGCGAAAACACGCACACTATAAATATGACTTGCGACGCGTATCAAACGTACAAACTACGGAACTATCAGAGTGATAGAGGATATCGATATTCTTTAGACGATAAAATGCGTTCGTTACTGACCTGTAACTTTACATTAGCCGATGTAAAGATCCAAGCCGATGTGTTCTTTAGCATCAGGGAGGGTGATGAAAGTAGCATCGCGGATACGCTTTGGGATGTTCTAGATTCGAAACTGGTTGGTTTGCTTTATCATGTTTTTCGACATTTCTAAACTTAATTTCTTTTAGGAAGCAATAGTTTCACCTACGGCCTAACGCCACGTCTGTACTGCGTACTGACTCGCTTGGCCTACGGCAAAACTATGGTCCCCGAGTGCGCTACGCTACGCTACCTCGGACACTCGCTCGCTCTCTCGCTTATCACATCCTCAAGGCTTGTCAGCTGAGCTTTATTGTCTGATTTGCATTAGACCCGATAAGTAACAAAAAACAAAAAAATACGAAACAACGGAGCAAACATGAACACGACACATGACAGTCAAGAAACAATAGAGTGTAACAGTATGGCAAATAGGGAAGATGTTACAGGGAGTTGAGGATGGAGTCTGCGCCTTGAAGCGTTGCCTGTGTTGCTGCGATGTACGGTCTCGTTGAGTCAAGCTGCGACCATCTCCCGGCTCTGGCAATCGCATCTATCGGGACTCCTGCGGCCGCTGCGGCTGAAGCTGCCCCGCCCCTAAACCCGTGCGGGGTTAGGTCGGCAGGAAGCTTGCCTTGGGACTTAAGGCGCTTGAAATGCTGAGCCATAGCATTGTAGGTCCAGTGTTTTGACCCGTCCTGGAAGTTGGGAAACAACCAGATCGAACCTTGACGATCCGGGTCATCCATCCAATTCCTGACGAGATTGACCGGACAGAATTGGTGCCCCTCATTCGCGGCAATGAAGGCTGCTTGTGAGGGTCCAGACTGATTGGTTTTGGTCTTGGGGATTGTGATGGACATTCCTCGACGCTGCATAGCGACGTGCTCCACTTTAATGGACAGAGCCTCTACCGGCCTGAGGTATCCCGCGAAGGCCACAATCGCGAAGGCAGCGAAACGCTTGTCCTTGCGGTCCCCAGTTTCCGTCGCTTGATGTAGAATCCCTCTGATGGCGTCAATTGAGCATTTCGACCTGTTAACAGGCTTTGGAGCCTGCCTTGCAAGCGCCTCGGCCACCCTTTCGACTACCAACGAGCGAGCTGGGTTAGGCTCGATGCCTTCATTTTCGAAGTGCCAGATCAGGGCTGCTTTGGCTGTCTTTGTCACTGACGCGCTCGATCCGTAATGCTCGTGGATAAATAGGGCGATCGCTGCATCGAGGGCTGCCTCCGGGCTTAGCTGCCGCTTGAATTCGACAAATTTCTGGACTACCGCCTTGTATCGCACGATTGTTTGAGGGGCTTTCGATCCATTGATAACCAACTCGGCCACTCTTTGGGCTTCGGGGTGGCCCGTGCTGATGAGATTGCGGAGCATCCTGCAAAGTGCTCTCTTTCATATCTTGGAAAATGTCAATTTTTTCAATGGAAGAAAAAATTGGGTCTAATTACAGCAAAACACGACAAAAACGAGCTAGAATGCTGCTTGAGCGCAGCTCCGCTGTAGGGTCACTGTCTTTCGCTTCGGGAGCCGTCCCTTCGCTCATGCTGTGCAGACAGCGTGCGCGTTGCTCGCTCCCTTTGCGAGGTCCTCGTTGCTCCTCTGGCTACTCGGGAACCTACGTTTCACGTTCTATTTTTGAAAACATGGATTTATTCGCATACGCCCCAATGGATATCTATGATTTGAGCACGGAATATTGTATAAACAACCTGATTCGAGGCTTTTTCATTGTCGGGTTTTCCACAAGTTGAACTTTATTTTGCTGATATCACGGACCTTGCACCTGTCCAGAAGGTGGAATCGGAGCAACTAACGCGTCCCAGCGAAAACTTACCTACCATAAATATGGCCTGCAAACATCACTTTTCGAACAAACTGGTGGACTACAAGAGTAGTTTTGAATACAAAAATTTGTTGAACGGCAGATTATCTGAGTTGTTGATCTGTAACTTTACGGTAGCCGATGTAGAGTTCCAAACCGATGTTCTGTTTCTCGGTCATCATAATATTATGCCTTACTTTAGGTGGACGTCTGACGCTGTTTTGAATTCAAAAATGGTTGGTTTGTTCAAAACATTGTTTTAATTCTTATTTAAACTGTTTAAATTCTTTTTAGCAAACCAAAGTTTCACCTGATGTTTTTGACGCCATGGATATGCTTACTCATCCGAAGCTTTCAAAATTGACCCGCGACGCTTACGTCTGGCGTTTGTTAAACATGGTTCAATCGCAGCCACTTTTGCTGACCGGTTTTCCTCAAGTTGAACTTTATTTGGCTAATATTACGCAAATGAGGAAGGTGGAACCGGCACAACCAACGCAATCTTGCGGAGATACGCCTCCGATATGTCCGCCCTGCAAAGAGCAGTCAACAAGCGATTATCAGCGTAGTAGCGAACACAAGAAAGAACCTTTTTTGGGCAATACCACGGAAGTCACACCAGCTGAGCAGGTGGAATCGGAAAACTTCAAACTAACTTGCAAAGACAATGATGATTTGCTTAACGTGGTTAGCCTTTTAGCCTTCAAAAACAATTCCGAATTTATGAAACTGTTTGAAAAAGGAAATTTAATTGGAAATGTATCACTTGATACTTTCATTGCTAGCAAATTTTACTTCTCAAATTGTGTTACTTCGACAGACAATGACGGCCAGAAGGATACAACTGATTGGCAGAAACCATCTATCGAAATTTCACTAGATGATATTTCACAAGTAAAGAACTTTTTGAAGCGTTTCAATACGACTGTCAAATTTGCAGAAAATGTGAATCCAGACGTGCCGTTTTCTTTCTGCGTTTTGACTTTTGTCCGTAACATTCTGAAATTTGTGATGTATGTTTGTTCTTCGATCCCATTGTTTTTATTTTGGCACGTTTTGTCGTTAAGCCGACTTTTCTTCTAATGCTTTGCAATCTTGTCGATTATTGAAACGTTTGTGTAATGTAAACCTTTTGGAATTGTAAATACGAAAACTCATTTATAAATAAAGTCTACTTTAAATCAACAAGTTGGCCCCACTGGATAGACGCCATCTTATGACGCTGTATACATTAACAATACACTAATTGTATTTTGTTGCAAAAAAGAAAAATGAAGTTTAGTCAATATTTTTTACTTAAATACACTTTAGTGAAAAATACCTAATGGATAGAGCAGTACATTATCAGTTTACGTTTGTATATTGTGCAAAATAAAGTTTACGCATTTCCTTGTGTGTAGCTATGTAGGTAATGCTGTAAGCACAGTATGCACTTGCAGCGATGACCGCCGGCAAGTATCTGTATGTGCGCAATCCGCCGATCGACAATACGGATGACGGAGCCCGCCTTCATCCCGAAAAAGCTTACCTAGCTCATTACTCAATGCTAAACATTCAGTCATACCGTCATCCTCGTCTGTGGTGCGATGCTCCTTCCTTTTCGCTCTGTTAAGATGGCATCTTTTACGAATATATGTTTTGTTCTTATTTTATGTTTGATTTTCGTCTTGAATGTAAAATCTGAACAACCACCGCATCCTAACGGAAGCACGCCCACCATAAGTATGACCTGCAGAAGTGAATCAACGACCCGACTTATAGCTTATTGCCGTCGTAGCGAATTTAAGAAATTTTGTGACAATAATATGTCTACATTGCTAACTTGTAAATTTACGTTGGCTAATGTAGATTTCAAAGCCGATGTACTACTGTTTGGCAGTCCTACGCGTGGTGCGCAGGACTTCACGGAGACGGTTTGGAATGTTTTGTATTCGAAATTGGTAAGTTTTCTTTGTTTTTCGACATTTCTAAACTCTTTAACTTTAGGAAGCAATCTTTTCACCTCATGTTTTTGAAAAAATGCATTCGCTTGCCCGCTCATACGTCTCAAACCATAATTTTAACATTCAAAATGAGTTTCTCAGTCTAAGATTCGAGCCGTTTTCGCTGTCTGGTTTTCTGCAAGTTGAACTTTATTTTGCTGATATCACGGACATCGCACCTGTCAAGAAGGTGGAATCGGAGCAACCACCCCTTGCCAGCGAGAGTATTTCTTCGCCGAAAGTTGAACTAACTGATAATGCAACGTCCACATCAACTAAGAAAGTGCAATCAGTAAATTTCAAGCTAACCTGCAAAGGCAATGCTGATCTGTTTAAAATGATTAGCCTTATCACCTTGAAAAGTGAAACTGATTTCATGAAACTGCTTGGAACTGAAAGCATCATTGGATCTGTATCACTTGAATCATTGATTGCTAGCAAGTTTTCCTTCTCAAATTGTGTTATCTCGACAGATCACGATGACCAGAAGAAAACAACTCAACAGAACCCGTCAATCGAAATTTCACTAGATGACGTTTCACAAGTGAAGAACTTTTTGAAACTTTTCAACACGACCGATCTTTCTGCTAAAAATGTGAAACCAGGAAACCCGTTTTCTTTCTACATTTTGACTTTTGTTCGTAAATTTCTGGAATTTGTGGTGTGTTGTTTGTTTTTAGATCCAATTGTTTCTATTTTGGAACGTTATGTCGTAAGGCCCATGTTTCTTTTGACGTTTTGTAATCTTCTCTTTTTATTGGCACGCTTTTTGTAGTGTAAACCTTTTGGAATTGTGAATATGAAAGTTCATCTGTTAATAAAGTTTAACTTAAATTAACTAGTTGGCCTCTTTGGATAGACAGTCTCTTGTCGCATAAAGAAGAATCAGTCGATGAACACTGAAGAAAAAACGCACCTCATTTGGACCGCAAATCGTTAAAGAAACATTGCAACACTGATTGTATCAGTAATGTAACCTAATCTTTCAGATACGCCGCAAAGGTCACACAGACAGTATTGGACCGATCATTTGTATCGATAAAACCAGATCAAATTAGTCGTACCGTTACAATGGAGTTTCATCGCTCGCAACAGTTGCATCTCGTTCTTATTGAGTTTGGACAAGGGTCGGTGTGGTCCGGCTGTGAGTATTCTTACTACCTGCCAATAACATTTTAGTAACTAATGAAACATTGTTTGTGTTTAATTCTGGTTCTTTTTTTAACTAATGGAATGGCTACTGCTTGCCCAAAAAATTGCACCTGTGGCACTGCGAGCCTTGTTTGTGCGAACGCCAACTTTGCCGAAATTGTATTGCACATTTTAAATCGCCAATTCTTGAATGTTGTCATTCGCGACAGTCAAACCCGCCATTTGTATCAACTTCCACCAACTGTAATTGTATTTCTTTCTATTATTAATTGTGAAGTTGAAACTATCGATGAAAATGCGTTTCAAAATGTAAAACAACTTCAAACACTGAATATTGATTATAATTATCTTACGAAAGTGCCTAAATTGGGAACATTGGAAGATTTGGAACTTTTTTCGGCCAAAGTTAACTTGGTAAACGCTTCGCAACAAAGAAAGCATTTTATTTTTATAAAATAATGATTTTGTAGATTTCGCAAGTGTCTAATGATCTGTTTAGCCACTCCAAGAACATTAGTAACATTGATTTTTCATATAACGTATTAACGGAAGCAAAGTAAGTCGCATTAAATACATTCGAGATGCATTTTGAACACATTTAGGTTCCTGAACCCTGCAAAAGCATCGCTATCAGTCATCAATCTCGAGTACAATCTAATCCAACACGTTGCTTTGGTCGATTTCCCCCAATTGACGAAACTGAATCTAGCGCATAATCGATTGAGCCGTAAAAATGCCGTCAATTTTATTAAGCTACCAAAGCTAACTTCAGTTACCTTAGAAGACAACAACATTTTCGCAATTGACGCTATCAACGTGGTGGATGCGCCTGTCACGAATCTCAATTTGAAGAGCAATCATTTGCCTGCGGACACTGATTTCTCAAAATTTACAGCTTTGGATGAGCTTGGTTTGGCTAACAGTGGCCTGACAACGGTAAGCGTTGACTTTTTGTTTTCTTAACTTTATATTTCTATTTACAGCTACCTCGCGTTCCCACGACGGTAAAAAGACTTTCTATTGAGGACAACATTCTAGACGGGCAAACACTCATCTTTCCTGATTACAATCTTACTCATATTGTTATGAGCGGAAACAAACTATCTACAGTCAATCCAATGGCATTTTTTAATCTAAAACATGTGGAATTTATTGATCTTACTAGAAATCATGCTTTGAATGAGCAGGTTTTTAGAAATCTACAACTTTCGACGGTTCCATCTGTATTGACAACGGCAGAACTGAGCTACAAAGTCGTTAAAATAGTCCGAGTTCCATAACATTTCAATAAATTACTGATTATGTAAACCTAATACATTTGAGCACACAATAATAAACCACTGATGTTCAACAACGGCGCCGCTGCAAGATCCCTAACATCGGTTCTGATGCGAGAAAACTGCTTCGACACAAGCGCATTGAAGAAGGGCGATCAGAAAAAAGGATAGAGTTGTCTTCGCTGCGAAGGGTGTGGAAACAGGTACACAAATACGATCAACCCTATGATGATAAGATAAAAAAAACCCGGAAAATAACTCAATTTAACCGATGTTTTTTGTTTAAAATAAATATAGATAACTTTTTTTACAATCTCTTTGACCACATTTGTAGAATTCGCTATATCTTTATTCGATTGGGGTGAAAAATGAGTAGAAAATAGAATAGAATCGAGATTCCCGTGTGAGTTGGTTAGTTTAGGACGTTTGAGATGACAGCAGGCATTGGAGGTTGGTTACGAGTTGACCCGGATGTTGAGGATGGCGATTCGAGGTACGGCATAGGAATTGTGAGGTGACATGGGGACTAAAGAATTGATTGTGCCCAGCGAAAAATAGCAAATACGGCTTGGACTAATCACATAACTTTCGTCTCGCGCTAAAATTTTCATTGTAGCGTGCGGCCTCAGACATCTTCTGGCATCACATACCTGTTATTGCTGGGTCTCATACAATTAGAATAAATCTGCAAATCCCATTAAGAAGACTCCTGACAAGCGGGGCATTGAAAACAAGGATTGACATTTGCGTTAGAGCATTTCGACAGCTAGCAGGATCATCCGATAATATTAACGCCGTTATACTGTACAAGCAGGACATGCCTGAAATCAGAACATTTAACGTAACATCATTTTTGTTTTAGTGAATAAACAAACATCGTATTGCCGGACAGTTGCTGATTATTCACAGTTCCATTCAAGTTTACCGCGGCCGTAACATCATTATCAATGTTAGACGACTGTGAATTCGACGGAGTTATATTTCCAATGGGAATGGTAGAATTGACAGTAGACGGAACGGCTGGCAATGACGGAAGATCTGAAGAAAGATTTTGACCAATATTCAAACAATTTGTAAAAAAGTGGTACTCACTTTTTGCAACAGAACCATTAATCACAACATTTGGATCAACTCGAATCACCAGATAGTGATCGACGAGGAAGGTGTCTAAACGCCTTGATTTTGTACACCAAAAGTATAAAAAACGGATTCAAAACCTACCGAGACTGTGCACTTCGTTATCAATAATGTCAATATATTCCAATTTGCTCATACACTGTAACTCTGAATAAGGAACCACGCTGATCTTGTTGGATGATAGCTTCAAATAGCGCATTTGGCTGCCTTTTTCGAAAGTTGGAAATTGACGAAGCGAATTATCGTGAAGGGACAGATGCGTCAGTGTTTTCGGTACATGATGGAACTAGAAAAGCGGTTTAGAAGACAACAGAACCGCAAAAAAACATACTGAAGTGAATCTGTTACTTTCTAAATGTAGAGATTGCAATGTTGGAAGCATTTCAAAAACTTGGCCGCAGCTTGTGAGCATACATTCGTTCATAAAAAGCTCCGTGATGGAAGTGTTTCTGAACATTCGAGCATTCACATAAACGAAGCGATTTCGGGAAAGGTTGACTTTAGTCAACTTGGGGGCGTCAGCAATTCGGATGGAGTTTGAAGAGCGAATATAGTTGTGAGCCAAACATAAAAATTCTAAGGACGGGTAATCACCAATGTTGAACGACCGAATGAAGTTAGATCCCAACATCAACTTTTGAACTGTTTTACGAATCGGTGTCAAAAATGATACGTCGCTCAGAAGGTTGTCAGATAAGTCTAAAGACTTTAGACGCTCGTTGCCCTCAAAGGCATTCCGATCAATTTCTTTGATCTATAAATGCAATTGTATTATAAAAAAGTAATAATGAAGTTTTTTGATATAACTTACATCATTGGCAACCGCCGACAATGATTCCAGATATTGAAAGTGTGACACATTTGGCAAAACTGTGAGAAAACAGCGAGTAAAGCTCATTGATTTGGTAAGCACCACATTGCGAAGGAAGTTTTGATCGATCTTAGCCATGATACAGTTGTTAAAGTTTAAAACTTCAACTCCGAATTGAGGAATTACAGTATCACCAATATTCATAAATTCCAAATCGACTTTTTTGAAATAGTGGGAAACTAAGTAATCCGTTACTTCGGTGGTGTTAGCCTGGGAACAAGAAATTGTCTGGTAACCACAAGTGCAATCGGTCGGGCAAGCCAAGCATAACGGCAGAATCAAGCAAAAAATCAACGCCACTTGTATTTTGGCTGGAAGCAACATCAATGACTTAGCAACAATCGGCAAAAAAGAGCTCAGTATCTTTGTAAGTTGGAGGAAGGAGGCGCCCAGACGGCTGACGACACTCTTTTCAGGGGTTTTCTCATGTGATAAGGTGCCGCGAAAAGTGCTCTTGATGGAATTAGCCTCCGAACTGAAAATTCATTATTTGACCGTCGAATCATAAACAAATCGTAAACTAACCGCGACGTGCCAATGTCTTCCTCTACCGGAAACGTCGTTCGAAACTCGTAAAATATATCCCTCGCTTCTGCTGTCATCTTAAACAAAACGATTAGAGAATGTGGAGACCAAAAACGTTGTAACGTCACTATGAAAATTGGAAAACTGAATACATATGCGCTATAAGCTCGGACAGGACGTGATGTCACGCACGTCATTTACGACAAATTAGTTACGAAGAACAACAAAGGATCAGAATGAACTATTGAGATATATAAAGAGCAATACCGAAGAAAGCATGCACATCGAACTCTTTTCGCCCGCGGTCAAGTCAAGTCAACGCCGATCAATGGCCACCGGGTATTCACTGCCCGCAGAAAAAAACCTTTCGGTCAAGTGCTTGTTCTTCATGATTCCGTTACGCTTCTTTCGCCGTCCACACACCTGACTACTTTGTTGTCTGTGTCAATGCCACAACTATCCGGTGCTGTCAAGCAGTCGATTCCAACAACTAAATCAGTGTCATTCAAGCCTTATCTGACCAGCAAGCTTGGTTAAATGCTTTTTGATCGGTTCTCGAGAATGCTGAACGACAACAAGAAGCTGTTTTCGCCGTCACTTGCGTTGTTTTTTAAGGCAATCCGACCACATCGGGTACCGCTGCACTGAGCCAGCACTTTATTACGCTCTGACGACGAATTCCACGATTTAGCAGTTGTCTCAAGGTAAAACTGACCTTGTTTGGCCATAAATGTGAGTTTCCAACAAGTTGTTCATATTCGTTTTCATTCATTGAGCCGTTTCCGATTTGCTTTCGGCGCTTAGTCTTCAATTGGCCCAATCTTTAGCACTTTTGTTGCGATCTGAGCATTTTTTGTGGCAAGAGAAAGATAATTAGGTTTGAAAATGTCACCTGGAATTATTTCTTCTTTAAAATATGCACGTGGACGATGACGTTTTGTTGTTAATTGCTTTTGCCCCGTTTGGTTAACTGATGTTGGTTGTTAGCCGACTGTCTTGATTGTTACCAGCTAGCTTATCACCGTTTCAATTAAAAATTTTGGTAGTGTAGGCATGCTAAATTGACCCATCCAAAAGGATTATGTCAAACAAATTCCTGGCCATTTATCTTGATTGTGACGCCTTTTTGACCCAATATAAGTTAAAGTTTTTCAACAGACCCCTATTTTGCTCGCCCTTCGTTGTCTTCCGTGTTAAAAACACCGATGCTTTAACATTTAAAAAAGTGTGGCAGCTAATTAGTCAACAATTTTATTTTCGACAGACGTGAAACAAAATTGTATAAACAGAAAGTTTCTAAATTCTACGATTAATTGATGCGAGAAGGCCTTTTTTACGATCTATAACAATATTGATTGAGTTAATCTTTTAAGAAAGTAAGTTTAACGAATAATTATGAGTTCGTAGCATCATAACGACCACACACAGGTTTCAGTTCTTTGAACACGCGCCAAACTTTGAAACGACCGTAATTCAAAAAAGCGGTAAAACAGTGCGCACGCACACACAACCTGCGGCGGCGCTCTGTCAATTTGAATTCGCAAATCAAGGGCGTCGTGCAAAAAAGGCGCGCGGGCAAACTTGTCAGCTGACCGCGGCTCAATTACATTTTGTTGTTGCGCTTTTTTTCGACGCAGTTTCGCCGTCCACGCACCGGTCGACTTTCTTCCTCGTCGATGCCACGACTTTCCGGCGCTGTTTACTACTCGTAATCAACAACGATGTCCGTGTCTCTGAAGCCGCATCTGACCACCGAGCTTGGCGAAATCCTGTTTGATCGTTTTCTCGAGAATGGTCAACAGCAACAACACGCCTTGACCAACTTTGCCGTCGCCGACCGACACTCGCTTTTCGCGTTCGCCGCAGCCGCCTGGAGGCGTGTCGATGGGTGCTGCATGGACAAGCGTTTTGTAAGTACTTTGATCTTTTGATGTTGTTGATGGGGTGTTATTGATTGCCGCTGTCATTTCAGAAATGCAATCTGACCGCGCCAGGCAACGCCGCGCTGAGCCTGCACTTTTTGGGCGCGTTGACGACTGATCACACGGTTTTGGAGCTGCCACTGGCGATTCAACGGGCCTTGTTTCGCAACAAATGTGAGTTTTGACCTTGTTTTTTGCCGTTCTGACGCGGTTTTTTCAATTTCTCATTTCTGAGTCAGTGTCACTCTGCTTTTCGCCATTATGAGTTGAGCTTTTGTTTTTCAGACGTTGTCGATTTGAACCTCTTGGGCCGATTCCGCTCCACATCTGAAGCTTATCGCCTTCTCCACCACTGGCCCAATCTGCAGCGTCTTTCCTGCGATCTGAGCGTCTTCCTTCGGCTTGTCAAGGAATCGGACTTGGAGATTCCGCACCTACAATACCTCGAGCTTGACGGGCATCGGAAACCGTTCAATGTGAGTTCACTCTTTAAACTTGCTTAATTTGACTGTCATTTTCTTTAAGTTTCGCCTATCAGCGACTCCTCGTATACCCTTTCCGCATACGCTCGTCCTTCGGTGCTCCTACAAGTCGAAATCCGCCATCGGAGAGCTTTTGTAAGTTTCTTATATCCGTCAATTGCCAAAGTATATATGACAACATGTTCCAGCTCGCCGATCACTCAGTTTCCCGCCGTCAAACAGCTCGAACTCCGCGTCGACCAGCACAGCCTCTTCACGCCCGCTGACTTCCTCGCCATCGACGCGTTGATCGCCATGTTCCCAAATCTCGACAGCGTCACCATAAGCATACGCATACAAATGGCAATATTGGACGATTTCAAGGATGTCATACCGCTGCTGAACGTACTGACCACGATTTCGCCTCGGAAGAACGTCAAATTCGCCTTCAAGTATTGGGGCCGTGCCCGATCGGCTAGCCAGGTCAGTTTTTTCGGTGTTTTTGTTGACTTTTATGAGTTCGATAGGCCAAAATTGGTTGAAGTTCAAAGATTTTCGGCACGAATTAGTATTTTTACCGCTATTTTTGAAAAAGTTCAGGCTAACCTTTGCCGCTAAAGTTTTACAATCTTGTTTTTCAATCGATATCAGTGCCTTTTCAGAACTACCGCGCCATATTCGAAGACCGCGGCTTCTCCATCAAGTCTCCCGGCGTCTACCTCTCCGCCGACTGCAGCCGAAGCCACAACTTTCTCCTTCATATGGTTTTTTGCATTCCGAGTGGCCAAACCTAACTTGTTTTCGTTTTTCCAACCCACCCAATCCGTTGTTTGTGATAACTCGTCCCATTATTTGTAACTTCCCAGTTTTTTAACTACTTTCTAACCCGTTGTTAATTTGTTAAGTTTCCTAGTTTTCCACATATTTGTTCCTCGTTTCACACCCTATTGTAAATAACCTTCGTTCTCCATCGCCTTTTATCCAGTGTCCTGCGTGACAATAAAAACGATCATTGCAATTGCAAACTTTGCTCCAATTTCAGACAAAAAGCATACCCATGAAAACGTGACTGATCAGATTAAACTTAAAAAGTGCTAAGCCTATATGTAATAAATGCATATCAGACAAATTTGGTTACGGAAAGCAAGCTTTTTCATTTCTTTTCGTCCATCGGCACCGCCTGGAATTCGCCGGAACTGGTGACACCGTTTTCGTCGAAGCTGTTGTTGATTAGGCTGAAATGAAGTTTTTAAAAGTAAATTTTATGATTAAATTTTTGAAAATTAAATTTTATGATTAAATTTGGTCAAAATGGACTTACCCATGTTTCTCATGTTTCTTGTTGCGTTGAAACCTGTAATGGTAATAGTATGCGATAAACATTGATACTAGGCCGACGAGGATTAGCAAAATGCCCAAATAGATCAAAGCATAGCTGAATTGGCCCTCCGCGAAGGGGTTTCCCATTCGAGACTCGATACACGTGTTGGCATCATCCACTTTGAAGCCGGGACAGCACTTTTTCAGGATCAGTGGCACTGTGGAGCCAGACTCCGTTTCAATTGTGTCGTTAAAGCCGTCCCGGAAAACTGTGTAGACGCCATCGTCGCTGATTTCCTCGACACCGGTCTCGGTGATACGGTAGATGCAGACGTTGTCGCCATGAGGGCCGGTTATGTTGGCTATGGAATGGGCGGTCATTTTGAGGCTTTATTTGGCTGAAAATGGGTTATTTAGTAAATTTGATGGGTGAAAAGACAAAATATGAAATCGAAAACTCGGACAAATTGAATGAATTCGATCGAGCTACCAACCGACTGTGTCAATTCAGGGATGCAAAAAGGAAGGAAGCGGAGATGCGCAAACAAAACCCGACAGAGGAGACCTGCCAACCTGAAGTACGTTGGCTGTGGACTCCGGAGCCGCCTCCGAGTAACAGTGCACACGCAAAATATAGGCGAGGAAACGGAGGACAACAGGCCTTGCGGAAAAACGACACTTCAATGATGGGTCTGGGGTCTCTATTATTTTTTGTTCGAAATGAAATGAAGGCAAAAGCTTTGAACTGACAATAAACGAGAAAAAAGGTTTCAGAGGCGTGGAAAAGTGGGCCTAACGACGGTTTCCGTCGATAGGACTGATATATAGTTCGTACCTGGAGGCCATAGCGACGCGAGAGATGGCTAAAAACTGTGAAAATGGTTTCGCTTTCGCTCTGCGGAGGCGTGTCAATAAAACACGCAATGAGATTTGAGGGGAAAAAGTTGCCTTTGAACGTCGAGCTTTGGGATTTCTTGCAAAATGGGCCTATTTATAGCCACCAAATGGCTTGATACTGTATATTTCATGAATGTGCCACCCAAATCCATGAAGGTCGTCACGAGAAACTGGCCCTCAGGTAATCCAATGCCGAAAAACAATGTTTCTCAGCCAATTGTAAACATCAAAACGGACAACATCCATCTCGAAGAGTACACAGAAGCCACTCAATATGTTCACCCCCTTCGAAAACACACCAAACAACCTTCAGTTCCGTTGGAAAAAACGTTGTATGATTAGATTTCGGACGTCCTCTCAAGGCCCCGGGGGGTAAACCGCCGTCCGAGGACGAGCACGACCTATATGTGCCATCACGACGCCGAAAGCGCTAAGGGCCAACCAAAGATGGCAAGCCTGAAGCCCCTCCGGGGTTCCGTTCGACATTCAATTGACAAAGCTACAAAGCTTTATCTGTTTGACAAATTTGGCGCCGTCCGCGGACGGTCATTGCACTTCCATTAGACATTTTGCTCGAATTTGCAAACATAAACCTCGCACGTTTGTTTCAAATCGACAAAAAGCAACGTTAAACAAATTTTATTTCAACCCATTTGGTGCCAACGCAATCCCGTAGAAGGTAATTAGCGATTCTAGAAGCACACACCACACCATAGACACAAAAAACAGTAAACATGATGCCGTGGCAAAGTGGTCCATTTTCAAAAAAGGCTTTTTTAACGAAATACAAAAAACCAAAAAAGGCAAGTTGTTTCACAAGAGTGTGAAAACGCCAACACGATTCTCATTCATGAAATTGCAGCTGTTACAAAGCTGGTAACAAACTGTAATATCACATCCGGAAGTTTTACAAAAACTGCCTTTAAAGCTGATAAAACGATAAACACTTTGCAAAATGTATAATACCAACGTTAAGCCGAGCCGGAAACCCGCCACACTTCCGTGATCGCTGTCGCCGTGGGCACGCGTGTGGGCATGTCAACACAATGTTTAGACATTCGCGTTCTTCCCGAAAGGTTTGACGGTTCAAACGTCTCGGGAGTGACAGGAGACGAAAGTTTGGTTCAATAAGCAGCCGTACGGCAGGCGAGACGGCCCAGCCTAAGCTTAGAGCCTTGCAAGCTGCTGCCCTGGGGGCACAGCTGTGAAAATGAAAGCACAGAGAAGCCCCCAAGGCGATGAACAAGTCGCGTGTGGTTTGGCTGGTCTGTTCGTCGCGGTCAGTCAATTTGCCCGGAGGAGATGAGGACCTCGAACTGAAAATAACGGGCCAAGATGGTGCAAATTGGGTGTACTTTTTCTGTATTCGGCTTGAGGCGTCAATATTTTGTGTGAAATTGTAAAAATGGGTGTTATTGGTCATTAGAACTTAATTTTGACGTAAAAACTTTGCATCAATTAAACGAATTACATTGAAAATATGTTATTTCAGTTTCTAAGACACTACAGAATATATCACTTGCTAATAATATCCATGAATGAATGAAGTATGTTACTGGTAATGTTCAGGTGTTCATAAATGTTTGCGTGATGGGTTACATTGCGAAACATGGACTCTGATTCTATCGAAAAAACACCTTGTTGTGAATTGTTTTACAGTTCGACTTATTGGAATTGTCATTAAAAAATGTAGCATTTTTTAAACCATAAAAAGTGTCTAAATTGTTGTTCTTTTTTTAACAAATATGCATTAAACTTGAAATTATCATTATAAAAAGTAAGCATTGCTTGTACGGTTGAAAAATTCAATAAAATTAAAATCCAACCCCCTAAAAGTGCATCATAAACACCCCTCCAAAAACCACCAACAAGCCAAAGAACAGAACCGAAACACAACCTTTATCATTCCAACCTCGATCAAATGCCTCCCTTATCGATAACCAATTAACCTTTCCTGTATAAAAGCCATTTTCTGTGGTCTAATATCACCATTCTGCATTCAAAAATGCGGTCGCCACGTGTCTTGGCGGTGGTTTTACTGATTTGTCCACTTTTCGTGCATTCTCGGGCGCCCCCGAAATACACCGATGAATTTGCCCGTCGAAAAGTTTGGCCACTATGTGCAGAAAGCAGCACTAACAGTACTCGATGCCTAGGGCTGTGTTACAACAATTATGAGTTCGCTGAGAACGTTGTCGCGAACTGTGATTTGGAGCCGAATGGACCGGATACGTGTGCTGGCAGCACTATGGTGATCATCGATGAGGAAGCTATTGTTTTGAGCTTTCGGTTGGTTTGAAACTTGACGTTTTTGAAGGTTTTGAAATGGAATTTTGTACCTTTAGGGGTTCGTATGGCAGTCACCAAGTGACTGAAGAAAACGGTTCCCTCGGTGATAAGGTCCCATTCCCGGGTGGCGGCAACGTGAGCCATTACTTCTACAACGCATTTTTGTCCGTTTGGAATCGTGGAATGAAGGATGACTTCCTGCGTTTTAAAAACAAGTACCCCAATTATGAAGTTTGGGTCACTGGCCACAGTCTTGGTGGAGTCATGGCAGATCTGGGCGCGACACACATTTCAGCGTTGAAGTTCGCGACGCCGGATAAGATTAAATTGTTGAACTTCGCGGGTCCACATGGCGGTGATCAAGCGTGGGCGGATCGAGTTCCGGCGCTGGTGCCATGGGCTTATCGAGTGGTCCATCATTGGGACTATGTGCCGCATATTCCGGACAACCCGAACTGGCAATACACTCACGGTGGCATCGAAATCTGGTACAACAACACAATGGCCTTGGGCGATGACTACAAAGAGTGCGATGCCCAAGAAAGTCCGGATTGCAGCAACAGTGTGCCGAAGAAGGATTGGACTTGGAACGATCATGGAAGTTACTTTGAAGGCGGTGATTCTTGCAAAAAGTGGTGTGTCAAAGCAGCTGCGACTACGCCGACAAGTAAATAATCTGAAATTTGAACTTCAACAATGTCAGATATAACCTCATACTGTACACTTGTAATTTTATAAACTTATTTATTGAGCGTTCAAACTGTAAAAAGTTACCAACAGACCACTGTATCGTAAAAAAACAAAAAAAATAATAAACAAACGCAACAATTTTGTCTTAAAAATTAAATATTACTTATTGGAAGTTACGAGCGATGTTAGGTGGAAGATAATACGCAAAGTTGGGGAAGTTTTGAAGTTGCTGAAAACGCTTTGCATTATTCAAATACTTTTAGCTTCAATCACTCACGGTCAATAGATTTAGGTTGTTTGGATTTCCCAAAATGCCGTTGTTAACATTGAAGTTGTTGTTTAAATTGGCCAACTGATCTCCAGCCTCTTCTAGTTTTGCCTGCTCGACCTTGTCAAACCACTTTTTGACAGTGTGGACGCTCAGATTTAGCTCCTTTGCAAGCTCGGCCTTTCTCTTTCCTGACGGCTTTCCATTTTTTTCATATTCGGCCATAATGATGGCTTGCTCTCTAGCTTCTACTCGTCTTCTCTGAATATTTTAAATTAGGTGGTTTTTTTATCTAACTAAATATGCTTACCTTTTTATTAGGAGATCGTCTAATAAGATCGGCAGTTTCGGGCATTACACGAGTCTGCATAAAGTTTGGTTCCACTGGAGGTGCACTTGGCATATTGAGCTGATTTTCACTATTGTTCAAGCGGTAAACGTTTACAGGTTCAGGGAAAATGTTGTTAATTGGATCAGGCAACGGAACTTGACCGTTTTCAACAAGTTCTGGAGGGTTCGGAACATTGGCAGGATCTAAAGTGCTGTTCTTGACACTTTCAACTTCCTCCAAGAACATTTTGATTCTTATAAACGGTGCACGTTCGCTGAATGTAAGCAGTATCCATGGCGTCGGAGATTCAAAAAATGCAGCCGCTGATTCACGAGGTATTCCGAGACAGCTTTCTGCGTATTCTTCCAAGTTTATCTGATAAGCTTCCAAAAAGTTGACTAGATCTTGAGTCAGTTTGGCTGTGTCTAGTATTGGATACTTGTCGAGATGCTCAAGTGTAACTTGGACCGGCTCGCACTTGGGATTTTCATTTTGCTGATCATTGCGATCATTTCCTTGCAGCTCTGCATTTTCACCTTCCTTCAATACTTCCTTCAAAGCGTTCTGAAAGATTGAAATAAAAGAAGAAGGTAACAATGGATATGCTACCTTTGCTTCTGGGGGAACGGCATTACATTTACAACCCTCCACAACTTTACACAAATGAGTGATGTGCTGTTGCTGCGCTTGTTTGACATTTTGATCGTAGATTCTGAGCTCATCACACTTTTGTAATTGCTTGCTTTGTTGCGTGATAATGTTGACGTACACGTTTAGCTGAAAACTTTGCATAATACACTTTTGTTTGAGTGAAAGTATACCAAATTGACGGCTTCAGGCAGTGTTAGATCACCAAAGTTTTGAGCGTTCGGAATCTGTAATTAACATTACCGTTCAAAATTGTTTGTCACAAAAAGTTTCAAAAACCTACCGGTTCTTGAGTTTCATTGTTTTGATCAACTTGTGAAGTTGAAGGGGCTGACATTGTAAAAGCGGAAGTGACTGTGGCAGCAAAGAACTAAAAAATTGAAAGTGAATCGGTGTTCGGTTAATTTTAGTTTCTTCTCGTCACACGATTTTTACAAAACATCAAAAGTGCGCAGATGGTGTCAAAAAACTGTGAAAAGTCGTTCTTGCGTTACAGTTATTAAATCGTGTTATTCAATTAGAAAAAACGGTGGCAATGCATGTGAACAAATTTAGTCTCAGTTCATCAATAAAAGACAAGTTAAAAAAGCTCTAGACACCAGCTAGACATGAGATGCGATCAGAAAAGGTCAAATTTGTTACAAGAAAGTACATTCGCCCTTTTTTACATTCAATAACAAAACAAACAGAAACAACAAAGTTCTGTTTGCCGGTGCAACACTTTACCGATCGTTGGACAATGACTTTGATTATTTTACTAAAATAAGATGGTTTTGATAGAGTTCTACCATAAAATGTCGGATTTCAAAAAAAAAACAACCAGTAAAACTCAAGCCACAAAAACCCCAATAAAATCGACCGACATCCTTAATTCAAAAGACAGCATCCGCCTAGCCAATTTTCCAATAACCGTTGCCCTTTTACTTTCTCCTTCTCATTTTTCCTGTTTCAGATCGTTTGACATTAGCTAAAGGAAACCAAGGTCCATATAATTTAGAAAACGCTAACCACAAAACAGTGCACGGTCCTATTGCACAAAATCCATTTCTCATATTCCCACGTTTCTTTGACGCTAAATAAAGCAAAAGCGCAACACCTACACACGCATTTCCATACGCATTAACCAGGACAATAGAAGACGAAGAAATAAATACTATTTTTAAAAATGATGGTGCAAAAGCGCGTAAAATTCGAGAAAGTACTATGTCATGCTTTACATAAGTACATTGTTGATAATCATGTCAAACACAATAAAGCCGGCAAGCAAAGTACTACAAGGACCCCTATAATTATGGCAAAGGTTGCAAAAAGCTCTACGCATCGCGTCCAAATGGGCAATAGCATAGGTTACGACTGTCATTGGGGCATTCCCGGCTCGCTTTAATGGCACGCAATCTGTCGTCCTTGGAAAGGAAATTGGTCTAGATGCCAAATTAGGACAGACATTAGAGAATTGTAGTCGCTTTTAAAGTTGTGTAAAGTTATATTTTCTCAATAATTGGGAATTATGGCTCCTAGTTGACTTCATTCATCTTATGTAAAGTTTAGTCAACTGACAGGTAGCTACTATTTCATAACTAATGGCTCGACTATCCCAGGAGAACAACGGGTGTGAGTCACTACTGCCAATGGCCAGGAGAACGGGAGTTTTCGATGCGCACGGAAGAAAGGGATGCCGTGACTGGCAGGAAACGGGGTCAAGTGAAAGCTAGCTGACTGAATGCTACTGCCTAGAACGTTGGGACAGCTCGCTGAAACTGCCGATCGAAAGGCGTGTCGATCGGAAACACAACAAGCATGTTTTGGTAAGTATGCGCAGGAGCAGTCTATTCTGCATGACATCATCTAATAAAACGGGTAAACGTATTGTTAGTTTTTGTTTTCAATGATCTAGAACCTCAAGAAGGGCGGAAAAAAAGGTTAATTGGGTGATTAGTATGTAATGAGTCAATTGATCACTGGTCGATTTGCATAGAGAAGGACTCTAAATGATGGAGTTTTACCTGTGTTTTTTTTTCAAATAGGTTAGGAGGAGGTCATAACATATAATACTAGCTATGTCATAATCAGTAACGTCAACTAATTATGCATTCTGCCTGTTCAGATAGCCCTAGATTGTTCACGAACGCCTGCCAAATCGTATCGTCGTCTAAAACAGTGAAAACAAGTGTCAGTCCACCTCTGGCATGAATCACAACATCCACCACCAGAAAAACGCAAAAGCGCATCGGGTCATCGCCGTCAGCGAGTCAGTAAAAACTGCCAAATAATAATTGATTGATTGAAATGTTGAAAAGTAATATGCTGAGTTTGCTTAACGAAGACGAAACCTTTTACGTTCTACCTTTGGAAGCCGCGTATGAATTGTCGTTGCTCTTTTGCACGGAAACATCATTGCTTTCTTTTTTCAGAAAAAGTTTTATGTTTTCGCTGTGCTTTGGGATCGTTTAACTACGTTATTACAACGTCAGCATAATGCAAAGAAAGATAAGTTTATTAAACGATCTTACACAGAAAACCAACAAAGTTAACCCTAAACGTATCTTTGCAGCATTCGTCCCATTTCTATCCGGATGCGCTAGAATGGCTGAATCGTTCTTCTTCGGAAGTTCTTACAAGTGCTGTTGATCGAAATGCAAATGAAGCTGGCTTATACAAACTTAGCAAAGTGTTGCGGTCACAGTCCGTTGATACTGCAAGCGTTCTTAACGACCGAGCAACAGCCGATTCTGAGACTTCAAGTATTTGGGAAAGACGATCTTTCTTTCACGGTTTTACATCCGTAAAAAAACGTGGTTTGTTTTTACACGATTTTACAAAATTCAACTCTTGACCAAATTTAGCAACATCAGCAATGTCAAGCGCTATGTCGAGGCTACCAAACAGTTTTCAAAGATTGAGTCTGCGCAGCCCATCGGAGAACAAGTCGATCGATCTTTGCCATGTGTTGAGTGGTGTTCAAAAATGTATTGACTTTATTGAACAAGTAAGACAACTTCTTCATTTTAAACATGTGGAATGCCAAACGATGTCACACTTTCAGGACAATGGTCTTCAAAATCCTACTTCTCATCTGATTTACCGCCACAGTGCCAAATCTCTCACAACTTCGGAGTTACAAAAACAATTTTACACACCATTCGGTATCGACTTTGAAAACTCATCATTGACAGTAACCGATGTAGCTGTATTGCTAAAACAAGTATTCTGGAACTTGCCAGCGCCTATTGTTCCAATTGTTCTGCGAGCTAAGCTTATCAAAACTTTAAAAGACGCAAACAAAGTTGCGTTAAGTTGGGACTTGAATAAGCTCTACGAAACGTTAACTGTGAATCACATAGATGGCGTTGTAAAGTTGTTTCAAGACGGACTTTCAACCGAAAACAAGCTGATTCTTCGCTGTTTCATGATGCATTTGAACCGAGTTGCACAGAATGTCCAAACCACTGGAATGGACAGTTCTAGCCTTGCGAAGATTATCACCCCAAGTTTGTTCCATTCTACTTACAACACAATCAGCACAGAAAACACGTATGACTATCAGATTCAAATATTGCTGACTGTAATTATGATTGAACACTGTGAATTTATGTTTAATGTGTGACGTAACTTTTATTTACTATTTTTAACGTTTTGATGTCGAGATAAATTATGCTGTCATTAAAATCAAAGTATAAACATGCATCTTGAAAAATGTGGAAACATTGCAAGTCATTTTCATTTCATCAAAGGAAACCTACTACCGAGCATGACTCATGCAGCCAAAAACAATCTTATCACACTTCATGTTTTCCTTGATGAACCGCAGCACTGCGTTGCTGGTCAATTTCGTCCTCCCCTTTCCGTCAGAGGCGCCAGGCTTTATCAGTTTACCCGTGCAATGTTTTTCAAGATTCTCAATCGCTAACATTTGTATCTGACTAGGATATTTTCGTTGTCGGTCATATTCCGGAATTCATTTTTTCATAGTTTTTGTAATATCGAATTTAGAAGTTTTGGTTTTTTAAGTGTATAATTCAAAGTTTTCAGCCCACAATGCATTCTTCACTTTTACTCTTCATGTTGGTCACTCCATTATTAAACGGCCAACTTGTTGTATCATTCAGTAGTCAACAAGAAAACAACAAAGGCCTTGTCTACTACACGCCAGAAACCTATCCAGATTCATTGAAAGATTATGCGGCCTGTGGGTTGTCGCAGCCTGGTTATATCTGTGATCCAAACAAACTCCTTGGAATTTCGTCAAATCGTAAGTTTTCAAAAAAAAGCCAATTCTAATTATAATTTTCAGGTGCAAATTCCTACGATTCAGAGCTGCGACGAATCATGGCCGAAACTCAATGCCCGTGTGAGGAATCAGCAAAATGTTATGTTGAATCGCGCGGATTTACAGTGTCATTTGCACTTTTGGAAAACATCTACAATGAAGACGTCCAAAGGATATTGTAAGTGTCTCAATACGTTTGACTTCTATCAAAAATGTCAATTTCAGAGACCCCGAAGCGCGAATCACTCAATTATCAACTTTTGCCAAAGCCCTCCGCAAAAAACAACGCCGTGGTCAATGCGATGACGATATTTTGGTTGTAATTTCGACAAGTGATTCCATCATTTTTACTGAAACATCAAATGACACTTCTTTCAATCACTTGAGCCCTGAAGACGCTGAAGCTATCAACTCCAAAGCATTTTCACTCGGCAGGATCCACCTTGCGGTGACTTACATCTCCGAAGAGTACAAAGAGATCCTAAAAGGCAATCCACGCACGAAGCCAGTCGCTCAAAGCGAATTTGGTGGTTTTGTTTTGCCGAAGTTCACTGAAACACAGCTTCTTATCGCTGTTGGAACTCAGTTCGTAGTGATTTTTGGATTGTTGATCGGTATGATTGTGAGCTGTTATTTCTGTCTCCGCAGAACCGTGTACACAACAATTCCTCAACGAAGCGTCGATGAGTCATCGGACACATCATTTGATGGTAAAAGCCATTATACGCGACAGACAGACAGTTTCAAAGGACATGTCATCAGTTTGCCGATGAATGCTGTGAAGTTGTCTGCATCGGACAGTGATGGGTTCAACAAAGGCACCTTGGAAGCATAGTTTCGATTTGTTGTTGTTGTAAAAATTTGTAATTTATGAGATACCGGTACGATAAAAACAATGTTTGAACGGTTTTACTGTTGATAATTAATATGTGCTTCAACCTAAGAAAAAACCGTGGTAATAAAATATGCGTCTCGATACGTTATGTGCGAGCAGCTTGCAAACGGCGAGCGCGCGGTTTTTGGCTGAAGCCGACATACGAAAAGCGTCTTTTGTTTCTTGTTTTTAATACTAGTGTGACTTTTGTATTGTCTGCAACTTTGTCTATAAAACTAATATGCTGTCCATCCATAAAACCACAAATAACCGCCTCCTCACAAAAATAAAACATATTGACTTCTCAAATCTACCGTATTCCATCCAATGCCGCCTAACAAAGCTAACACCGGTTGACACTTTGTGGAATCTTCGCAAAACCGGCCAAAAAATATATAAATTGACGTCACGCCGTGGATATTTTGCTCGAAGGCTGATAATTACTAATCTTACAGAAAAATACAGAAAAGATTCAAACTGTTTCGGATTGAGATTTTTGACTCGAGAAAGTGCTCTAACTTATACAACTATATTTGTTCGAAAACGTTTGACGCTCGACCTAGAAGAAAATGCGGAAAACGAAAAGCTAGTTTTAGCAATAAAAGGAAGTTATAACTTTTTAGCCGTTAGAAGTGGTTTTTCACTACCACAAATAATCAAACTTGTTCATCCGAATATTATTTTTTGGAGTATAGATGACACGTCACTGCTAACTAACTCGCTGTTTCGACAATTTGGTGAAACACTTCTGAAACTTGTTAGAGCGAATCCAAAGTGCTGGTAAGTTCCATAAAAATTTGGTTGTTTTATGTAAAAATTGTGTGATTTTAGGTTTGCTACGGACAAGCCTGTGTCGAATGAGCGTTTTGTAGGAGGTCTTTATATTCTTTTTAAAGATCACCCCACACACAAGATCTTCAGTTCACTAAAACTTCAAATTGTGCCCAAAAATTGGAATTTAAACGATTACTTGTCATCTTAGTTTTTATACATATATATATTCAAGTCAGCCATACAAGGACATATGATCAACAATAAAATCAGTCAAAAACAATCATGTGTTTGGCTCTTTCACACCATTTAGCACACGGATCACCACCCTCAAAGTAGCCATCATGATCGTCCCACGTCCAGTCTTTTTCTGGCACACTGTTGGAACAATTTGGACTTTCTTGTTCCACACATTCTAAATAATCATCCCCCAAGGCCATGGAGTTGTTGTACCAAATTTCAATCCCTCCATGAACATACTGTAGCTTCGAACCATCCGGCACATGCGGCACAGTGTCATAGCGATGAACGACGCGATACGCCCATGGCACGAGTTCTGATACCCTGTCGGCGAAGACTTTGTCGCCACCACGAGGACCGGCAAAATTGAGAAGTTTAATCTGACTAGGGTTGGCATAGTCAAGTTGGGAGATAAAAGCCGCCGCGATGGTTGACATGATTCCGCCAAGACTGTGGCCAACTGTCCAGACTTCATAATTTGGATACTTTTCTCTGTAGTTTATAAAGTCGTCTTTCATTCCGGCTTTCCAAACAGAAATAAATGCGTTGTAGAAGTACTCTGTAACATTACCACCGCCGGGGAATGGCACATTTGTCCCGTAAGAAGCATTGGCTTCGTTAATTTGGTGTTCACCCTTAGCGCCTCTGAAATTCAAACTTCAAACAGTCATAAAGATTGCCATTCGTCATTCTGACTCACCGGAAACTCAACACAATGGCCTCTTCGTCATGGATGACCATACTGCTGCCAGTGCAGGTGTCCGGGCCTCCAGGTTGTAAATCACAGTTGGCGATAATTTGACCCGCAAATTCATAACTTTCAAAACATAAATCCAAACAAAGGGTAGAATTAGTCCTGCTCATGCTGGCCAGCGGCCAGGCTAAACGTCTCGCAAAAGCGTCGGTGTAGTTTGCAGGTGCTCGAGCAAGAACATTGATGACTAGGAATTGAAATATGACGAAGAAAATAACCATCCGAGTTGACAGAGACATGATCAAACAAGACTGTGAGGAGGTAAGAACGTTGTAAGCTGCTTTTTATGAGGATTGAACTCGCCGGAAGTCGGTGATAATGGGGTTGGGCAAAGTTTATTTGATTAACAGGTGTTAAATTAATGCAATTTTCAATGTTTTGAGCGCAACAGACATGTTTTGCAACGTTTATGGTATGGTTTTTTTGTTTTTGCAAATGTGTTTCTTTGTTAATCCAACTTTTGTAATGACTGTAAAGAAGCTAGACTTTTTTATTCAAAAATTTTTCAAAGGTTCAAGTTTCCAATTCAATCAAACCCTGGAAAAACCAAAATCAATAAATCACCAGCTCAACACCTCTTTTCAAAGCCCCGCACCCTAACCAAGGCAAAACCCTCAAACAAGAGCAAACAAAGTCAAAGTCGGCGTCCCATTTCGATCTCCGTGCTTCCTAAATGACCAAAGTTAGCAAAGCAAACATTTTCCATTCAACTGATCATGCATCGCAAATTGGCTCTTTTCAACCTCAACAAATTACTGACTGTGAAACTCATCATTATTGAAAATGGTCAAAGTTCTTCGTCATCGAAACTGACCCTCTTCCGATACACGATAATACAAAATGGAGTCACCTTCCGCCTCCACAGAAAACTTCAAGGCGCCAGAATGTATTGCAGGCTTTTTTAGTCTTTGACGGGGACATCGAGCTTGAGCAAAGTGTGAATCAGCGCCTTTATCAGCCGAAAACACACAAACAGTCAGACGTGCGGGTCCCACACGTGTCGAAACGAGATGGTTGCATCCTTCCTTTGACGGAAAAGCCATTCCGTCAGTTATATAAGACCTCGAGAGGTTGGAGTTAGCTGTAGTTGGCTGAATTTAAAGTGCTTTTTGGTTGATCATGTTGCGATTTGTGATTGCTGCGGCGCTACTTAGCCTTGTCGGAAGCCAAGCCATCGGTGATGGGGTCTCGCCTGGTGCCGGATTCGACTACTACACACCGGATACCTATCCAAACAGCTTGAAAGATTACAAAACTTGTGGATTAAGTCAACCTGGGTTTGTCTGTGATCCGAATGGCCTTCTTGGAGTTGGAATTCCAAATCGTGAGTTTATTTTTCTTCAATTTTTCAAAAATTACAGTTATTTTCCAGGCGCCGATGGCCTCGACATCCTTGTGCGCCAAATTCTTGCCGAAACTAACTGCTCCTGCGTGGATAAGAACTACTGCAATCTCGATGGCCGCGGATTCACAATTTCTGTCGCTATTTTAAAGCATATTCACACCGATGGGTCGGAAACCGAACTGTAAGTTATTTTCTTTAACTTTGCAATTCCAAAATTGCAAAATCCACTTTTCAGAGACCCCGCTATCCGAAGCCGTCTCATGTCCAACTTTGGCAACGCTCTTCGAAACAAGCAAAACCGAGGCCAATGCGACGATGACATCCTGATCGTCCTTTCCTCCAGTGAAGCCAGCATCTTCACTGCCATGTCAAACACGACTTCTGAACACTATCTCCATCCGGAAGACGTCGCTGATATCAACAATGCAGCCTATGACGATTTCAAGAATGGAAAATTCGTGGTAGCCACGGCGAAACTGCTAAATGGGTACAAAGAAGCGCTAAAGGGCACCCGTAAGAGCAGCGGTAGTAACAG
This sequence comes from Panagrellus sp. LJ2284, assembly GCA_024447225.1. Taxonomy (NCBI): domain Eukaryota; kingdom Metazoa; phylum Nematoda; class Chromadorea; order Rhabditida; family Panagrolaimidae; genus Panagrellus; species Panagrellus sp. LJ2284. The sequence goes on from JAMRYC010000009.1 coordinate 3,981,565, forward strand.
TCATTGGTATTCACCACTGCCAACTTGGGCGGTTTATGCCATTGCTGCTGGATTGTTCTTGCTTCTGGTGATTGTGATTGTTTCGGTTGTGGTTTGCCTGCGTCTTCGAAGCCGACGCCGTGAATACACGCCAGCAAGAACAACAGATGATCGATATGGGGTTGAACGTCTTTGAAGTTTTGAAAAGTATTCAGTTTAATGTTCAATGATCGGTGAATGAGTCATGCAAGCTTATCTGTTTTTTAGTCTGACTGTGTTTTTTAATGATCTCAAAGAGACGATTTGGTAATAACTTTGTGTTTTTTGTTGTTGTGACAAAAAATAAATGCTTTTTAAAAAAATGCAATTTAAAAGTAAAAATACTAAAAAAATGTAACTGAAACTTAATATTATATAAAAATAAATTTAACATCCATCAATCAGCCAACATTCTACACTTCTACAGTTCCAAAGTGCCTCAAATCACCCCCAATCCAAACAGTCCCACACACATCTGCAAAGCAAAGCATAACCGTTGCCTCTGGTCATTCGCACCACGCATGGTCAAGCCCGATGTGGGTCAAGCTCGCGTGTTGCTCCGGAATCCGGTTCCGAGCGAGTCATCCGGTTCTGGCATTCCACAAGCTCATCCGGAAGCGCAAGTGCAATGAGTAAAAACCCGAGGGTGATCATCCTCATTGACGCAAATCACACCGACGGTCGCACCCCTCCGAACACGGCAACCAACACGGCGGCTGACTCAACTTCAACAGAAACATTGCAATGCGCCGTGAATCCGTCCCAACACGTAAGCCGATGGACCGGTCAGGAACCGACCACGACTCTTTTCCAATCTATTTCCGGTGCTTGCTTAATTGGCCGGTATGGACTAATACATGGGGCTCACAATGTAGTCGTTATTGTGACGTTTTTGGGGTGTATTTGGAATTGGGGTAGTATGGTGTTGGTGGTTTTGGATTGGTTTTGGTCTAAAAAGTGGTAATCTGGAGTAATGCAAATGACTCGGGTTTAATATACTATGTTTTTTTAAGTTGCAATTCAGAGTTCAATGCAAACAATATTTTAGTATTAAAAAAATTTGTTTTTAACGTTTCAATTTTTGCAAAATTTTTTCATTTAAAAAAATTTACATCTAACTTCCCTTACCGTAATTACAATTTATTTTTTTAATTTTTACAACCAATTTTTACGCTTTTTGTGTTTTTTTGTCGATCTTTGTGCTTCAATGTGTAAATCCAACTTTATTTTTGCCCTTTTTCATTTCCGACAGTAACATCCAACTTAAACTTTTTATTACTTTGTTTAAAAACTCCCCCTAATCCTCATTAATCCCCTTCCACGTTATTATTGTATATTTTTATGTCAATTAAACTTCCCGGTACACCTAACGTCCACTAAACACTATTATTACCGCCATATAAACACGCTCAGTACCACCCACCCCAAATCCGATCCTTCGGGAAATCTGCCGCCTGATCGCTACATGATCCAAAATCATAAATTTATACCCCCGTCATGTCCCCTAGGTACACGTTTTCCCGTGCCTCTTGCGTGTGCCCAGAGGCATGTTTCCGCTATTTTCTGTTACCGGATTACCTCTGTCTCTCCATTTGCCCCTATCCCAGGCGCGTCATTTTGTTTTAGTTTTGCTTTTTTGCCTCCAGGCAGGCAGTCTGTCTCCACGGATAAAACAGAAATCGGCATCATGCGCGACGGTCTGATCTCCGTTGCCTCTGGGGCTAAAGGCTGTAGGGGTGGATGTTTCATGCTCCATTCCAAGACTAACGGAGTGAAAGTGAGTCAAAACGGCGTGGATTCCCATCCAAAGTGACTGGTTTTTGTCTGTTTTCGAATTTAAGACCTCTGAAGCTCACAATGTCAGAGTCAGATTGATCAGTTGAAAAAATATTCCCGTTTCGGGGTGTTTGGTTTTTTCCAAAAAATGCGATGGATTGAATCACATATCGAGTGTTGATAGAGGAAGTAAATCCGGTCTTTGTCCATTTATAACAACGGTCGGTGTTTACGGGCGAGACAGAGGTGGCAATGCCCTCTGGGTACGTCTAGGTTGGGTTTATGGGTGATCTGATCATTTATGGCCCACATTGGCCAAATTCAGTTTATATTAATGCATTATTTCAAACAACGACCACGCTTTATGTTTTCCATGTTTTTTTCAAGTTTATTTTTACGAAAATTGTGTTTTTCCAGTCAAGCGCATGCACATCAGCTGCAATTGTGTACATATTCAGTTTACAATGTCCATTTTACGTTTTTTGAAAGCCCTTTAAAACGTAATTTACAATTTGTTTGTAATATAGCTTGACCTTGACACGATTAAATTTCATAATGGTTATTATTTTTTACAAAAGGTCATGTGGCATGACGAAATTTATGATAATGTTTTCCCAGACTGACTTTTTTAACCCATTTACAGCTGCAGCTGCAGTATTAATCCATCCATTTACCTAGTAAACACATTCACAGACCAAAAAGTAGTCACCTTCGGTCTCGCGTCAGATTCGTCACCATAAATCTCCAAAAAAGGATAATTTTCTCCCTTGCATAGGTCTTCCGGCCACTGGAACATGGCATTTCACCCCTTTTATGTTTGCCGATGATAGCCTAGCCTCGCTTTGTGTTATGTATGCTCGGTCATGGACCAACATTCAAAAGTAGTGAACACATTGAGCATATTTCTTTCAAACAGAGTTCAAATTGCGCTACACTGGTCTGACATGCGCTTTTCGCAACACCTAACTATAAAATCCTATCCACACATGTGTTTTTCTACATTTTCATGACCAATTTGTAGTAATGTAACCTTTGAGACAGCAACATTTGAGCTATGACTACATTGTAAGGGCAATTTGTCTTGCGGTAATTGCATCGTGCCGTGACAAATGGCGCATTTTCCACCTTCACTTGTTTAACTTTGCTTCCGTGTCGCGTGGCCATTGAAATTACCTGACCAAGATTTTGAAATTGGTTCCTTATGAATTGCTATATAAAGCTTTCTGATTAGACTGTCATTTTAGGTTTCAAAATGCGACAGAGATTTTCATATTTATCATTATTATTATTTTCGGTCACGTTGACCAGTATTTCGAGCAAGATTTATGTAAATGCTATTGATTGTGATCACTTTACTGATATTTATGGAGGGATTGTGAGTTTTTGGCGATTTTTACAAAACAACATCGTGGGTGGTCCTTATCAACCCAAGACCACCCACGATGAGTTTTACACAAAGTTTTAAAAAATTCTAAAAATGACAAAAACGTAATTTCAGATAACCTACAATCCCCTAGACAATGGCGTCTCTCTCCCAGATGGCACCACCGCTACATTGACTTGTTCAGATGGCGGCTTCGAGACCACAGCAACCTGTTCCGCAGGCACATGGAATCCACCTAGCCTAGGGTCCTGTGGCCAGACGGCCGTTTCAATCACTTACACACCACCAGTGTCGACCTATGCGCCACCGGTGAAGCGTGTTGATGAGAACGGTGCCGGCGGCAGTTACGGCGTCGCGGCTGAACCATCGACTTCGACGGTCAATTGCGCGCCATTGACGGCACCCGCCAACAGTTTCATCGGATACAACTACTTCGGATTGCCGCCATATCCGAGGGGCACAATGGCAACATTGAATTGCCATTTGGGCTATGCCCCTGTCGGCATGACAGCAGCAGAATGCGAGGGTGGATCGTGGTCAAAGTTGGGCACTTGTCAGAGTGCAAGTGTTCAACGATGTCCGCCGCTTTTGCCGATTATGAACGGAATTGTGAGAATTGCAAAGTCAAAATTTGACAATTTTGAATGGTAAATTTGTAGATCAACTATATCCCCGGCGGCAATGGTGCCTACGATTACGGATCAGTGGCCGAATTGAGCTGCGGATTCGGGTACAGTGTTTCCGGAAACCCACAAGTGACGTGCGAATCGTCTGGATGGACACCTTCGCCGGGATTGGGACAGTGTCAGGAGGTAAGAAAGGTCGATAAAAAGGGTATTTTTAAAAGTTACATGATCATAGCAGTTTTTGTCAATACTTTTGTTTTAAAATTTGCGTTTGTTGCACGATGAAACTTTATTTTTTTGTAAAAAAAGTTTGATTACGAAAGCAGATTTCAAATCATGGATTCCAGAACGCCGTCAGCACGCTACCGACGAGTTCGACCCTCGTCCGGTATAAGCGTCAATCGGTAAGCCACATGAACACCGACTTCTAACCTGTTTTTCCGCACTATCACTATGCTTATCCTTCTTCTGTTTAACAATTTCAATCAACTTTTAACAAATTTTCATCTTTTCTCAACTTCTATTTCTATAAAAATCATTCCAGGGTCTCGGCACGACAACCAGCGGTATCGGCTGTTCAGCTTTGTCCGTTTTCAATGGCCAAGTCAACTACATGCAATCTAATGCTGCTATCCCCTACTCTTCTGGAACTATGGCCATTCTCGTCTGCAGTACTGGCAACACTGTCAGCGGATCGACGACAGCTTACTGTAGCAACGGCGTCTGGTCACCTACTCTCGGAACTTGTAACGCTAATGGCCTCAGCAATGGCATTACATCGCCATTTGGCATAACTACACCGACTTTTGGTAGCACTTCAACGGTCGGAAGCTGCCCTGCCATGTTTGCGCTGATAATGAACGGCCAGATCACGTATTCGACGGCTGCGAGTATGCTTGGAACTTACAATGCTGGCACAACTGCAAGTTTGAGCTGTTATAGCGGCAGTACTATCAGTGGGACGCAATCGGCTACTTGTAATAATGGGGCTTGGTCACCGACTTCTCTTGGATCCTGTGTGACTTCCAATGGCCTCGGAACGGCTACTACTGGGCTCTATGGCAGCAATACGGCATCTTGTTTAGCGCTTGGTGGCGTCCTTAATGGACAGGTCACGTATTCATTGGCTTCGAGCGGACTTGGTCAGTATCCGTCTGGTACCACCGCGACCATGACTTGTTCTTCCGGGCTTCCGACAGGCTCTACGACAAGCACATGCCAAAGTGGCATCTGGACACCGACTTTGGGCACCTGTTCGACTACCAGCGGCTTCGGCACTGGACTCGGAACCACTGGATCAGCGTCCTGCTACATCGGCGTCATGAGCATGAGCGGTGGAACTGTCAGCTATTCCAATGGGTTGACTTTGGGTCCGTGGACTTCTGGAAGCACGGCAACTTTGACATGTCCTGCTGGCACTCCGCTAGGCACGTCAACTGCCTCTTGCCAGAACGGTGTCTGGTCACCTTCCAGCTTCCAGGGCTGTTCATCTACTGCCACCAATGGACTTGGAACAACTTTAATCGGAACCGGAACCTCACAATGCTACATCGGCGTCATGAGCTTATCTGGTGGTACTGTGAGCTACAGTACCGGATTAACGACTGGGCCCTGGGCGTCCGGAACCACAGCGACGTTAACTTGTCCCTCTGGCACCCCTCTAGGCGTATCGACAGCGTCATGTCAGAATGGTGTGTGGACACCTTCCAGCTTCCAGGGCTGTAGTAGCACCGGATTAGGCACGACTAACGGATTTGGGACCGGTACTGTCACTGGGACGCCGTGCTACATCGCTGTGATGAGCTTAAGTGGAGGTACTGTGAGCTATTCGACTGGAAACACTCTCGGACCATGGAATAGTGGTACCACGGCGACCTTGACTTGCCCATCTGGGCTACCGACCGGGCAGTCGACAGCAACGTGCCAGAATGGTCAGTGGAACCCGACAAGCTTCCAGGGTTGCTCAACGACTAGCGGGACGCCAGGACTCGGCTTCGGAACGACTGTTTCTTCATGCTACTTGCCAGTTGGAGGAGTCATCGGCGGAACTGTTAGTTACTCCACCGGGTCCACGACTGCGCCCTGGCCGGCAGGAACTACAGCAAGCTTGACCTGTACAAATGGACAGCAAGCTCAAGGACAGACGACGGCATCTTGCCAGAATGGAATGTGGTCTCCGACATCCTTCACTGGCTGTGGAACCAGCGGATTAGGAACAAACTGGGGCCTCACAACCGGTACCTCGGCCTCGACTGCACAGTGCTACGCCACCCTCATCGCACCACTGAATGGCCAGATCCAATACAGCACCGGAAGCACGTTTGGCCCCTTCCCAAGTGGATCCACAGCATATCTGACCTGTAACAGCGGCTACAGTGTCAGTGGAACCTCAACCGCCACCTGCTACGGCGGTCAATTCAGCCCCACCACCCTCGGCACCTGTGTCTACGGCCTTTCGACCGGAACAACATCTAACAATGGCCTCGGCGGTACAGGTAAGCCTCTTTTCCAAAGTTAAAGCTTAAAAGTGTGTTGCCGTTCCACCTTACTAACATGTCAACCCACCTAAAAACTGCCATAACTCAAAAACAAAGCTTTATCGCACACTCACTCCATTCTGGTATCCTTTCTAGGGTCCTGCTACGCCTTGCCACAACCCCTGAATGGCATAATCACCTATACGGCGCTTCCAATCAACAGCGCCTACAGCGTCGGCAGCATGGCCACCCTGACCTGTAACCTGGGGTACACGCCATTGGGCACGTCATCCGCGACGTGTCAGTCGACGGGATGGTCATCCCTCACGCTTGGCACATGCATGCAATCTTCGTTGTCCGGCTAATCACTACAGTTTGACCAAAAATCGCTCATTTTGGCACATGCTTTCAAAAAATATTCCCATTGTTTGTACCCTCTGCTGTCCCAGTGTTTGTTTAGCCTCCCAAAATGGTTATTTAACAAAATTATTAATTAATTTGTGTTTAATCACGTGATTTTTTGCACGTTATTCGTTGTATCATTGGTTGGTGTGTATGTATGTTTGCTAACATGACGTAATATAAATTGTGTTTAAATTTTGTTGAGGGAATGATCTAATTAAATTTTTAGCCAATGTCGCTGTGGTTCAAGAAAAATCGCCCCAAAACTGCGAAAAATCACCATTACCTTTGATTTCAAACGGCCAACTGACACTAACAGACAGTGATTCCGATTCAAAAGTGTCTGAAACTTCGTCCAAGGATCGTACGCGCATTGCTTCGGTTTCTTGTAACGATGATTTGACGCCTTCCATGGAAAATGTGACTGTTTATTGCTATCAGGGAAGCTGGAGATTGAAGGAAAATCCAAAGTGTGAAAGCGCTGAAGATAAGAAGGCTTGTTTGAAGCCGCCGGTTTTGCATGTTTCAAAGGGACAGATTTTGTATTCCACCGTAAGTTTTACCTACAAAACGTCTTCAATGAAAGTAAAATTGTTCAAATTTAGGGCCAAACAGAAGGCCCCTTCGCCGTCGGAACCCAAGCCACCCTAATCTGTGAATTTGGTACCTCTGCAGTCGGTGGAGCCAGCAGTGCCACATGCACTGATGGCGGCTGGTCCCAGGAAATGGCCACATGTCGGGGTGCGACTTCGACATTGAAGCAGTGTGAACCGATGGAGCGCATTGCACATGCTAGCGTTAGTTTTCAACCTTTTTTGAAAAGCTTTCATTACTGAAATCAAAATTCAGATCGCCTACACAGAAATCTTCAACCCCAATGGCCCCTTTGACGAAAACACTTATGCCAACCTGAACTGCGACTTTGGCACAGCCCCCACTGGTCCCATCACAGCAGTCTGTCACAATGGCACTTGGACACCTGCTCTTGGAATCTGTCGATCACAAGTAGCACTACCAACTGCAGCTACTACTGAATTGAATGCCATAACTGGTCGACCAATCGATCCACGAGTGACAAGTGGTGGCGGAGGCATCTTTCTTACACCGCCAGGGCCAAGCACCCATCCAACGAGTATTCGGTGCCCGCCGATCAAATCGGCTTCATTGACTTCGACTGTTCGTCGATAATCAATTTTTTCTATTAAATTTCAAAATTTATAGCACAAATTCGATCAAGCACCTCTTGCCGACGGCCTCTACCCAAATTCCACCATCGTCCGACTAATCTGCCTCGAAGAAAACGCCAATGTCTCCGGCGGCGGAAATGAAGCTGAATGCTACAATGGGCATTGGCTGCCTCCAATGGGTGACTGTAAATCGCCAGAAGAAGAAACAAATTCGATACATTCGACGTCTGAGCCACATTTCCGGGGTCTTGGCACTTGTCAGCCGTTAGTGGCACCCAATAGGGGCCACGTGAGTCATTTACTAACCCTGATTTGCATTTTAAACATTCTTTTTCAGATTTCGTACATCCAATCAGGCAACACCGACAACTACCAAGTCGGAAGCACTGCCATTCTAAACTGTGAGCTCGGCTACTCCGTTTCCGGCTACGCGGCCCTCAGTTGCGCGCCCAATGGCTCATGGATGCCGACTACCGGCTTCGGAACTTGCATTGAAAATGAGGATCTCGTGCATTAATCAATCAGTGTCTTACAAAATTATTATAACTTTAAACGTTTTATTGCCAAAATAATTATTGTTGCATTTGTCTTTGTTTTGTTAGCGGCCTTACAGTATTATACATACGAAGCATACATAATATTGTTGTGAGTAAATATGGGATTATAAGCATCATCGGTTTTACTTGCTTTTTTGTTTGTCAAAGAACGACAAAGTTGTTGACTTCGACGGCACATTGGATGAAGAGTGCGTCATTCTGGACAAAACGTTCAACTTGACCGAGTTCACACATCTCAGCAGCACCGAAAGCGGCATTACGGTCACTTGAGGGGCGGTCGAGGAAGGCATCATTCACTGGAGATGCCCTCGGGGTGACGACGTGAGCGAGGTGTTGGCGGGCTTCAAAATTCGGGTTTTGATCGACGAGAGTGAAAGTTACGCGGTGGACAAACGGCCAGCTGATAAGGGCGTCGTATTCGCCTTTCAGGATGGTCAAGTAGACGGATAGGGATTTACCGTGGGCTGGAAAGAGGTTTTCTGATTGACGTTTGTAGAAAAGATGTGCAAAACGGATAAAATTGACGTTCCTCAAATTTGAACGCACATTTTAAAAAATCTTTTACTTTTGAGGGCAAACTTTTTTTTTCCGATCAAAAACAGCACACGTTAAACAACGTTCCGAATACGACAATTCATTTAAAAGATAAAAATTCTTACATCAAAACAGCCTTCAAATTTCAGGGCAAAAATTCATGTGACATGTTTTTTGTTACAACACCCACCTTCACCATCTCCCCACAAGGCCGCCGACATTTCCAACTTGTATCCATGTTTTCCAGTCGTGAACGGCTCTGAAGCAATCTGCGGTACAGAGCCACTTTTCGCTTCCGTCAACTTGCTACTGTAATCGTCGATCCGCCAGATGAACTGCCCCGTCGCACAGAAGCGACTCGAACTGTCGACTTTCGCCCCGAAAGCGTCCATGTTTCGGTTCAGAGCCTCAAAATTCAGCTGTAACTCGGCGAACAACTCCCGAACGCTCAAAAGCCCGTTCAAAAGAAGGTTCAGATGCGTGATAGGCTCATTCTTGATGTGCTTCTGCAGATTGGCTTTGCCACCAGTGTAGTCACATCCGAACTCTCCAAACGGGCAGACTGACCCTTTTCGCGGGCAGATATCGAGATGGTCATTGACGATCCGACGTGGACGACCCTTCATATCGCAGCCATTTGGGCAATCGATAATCGCTTCAGGGCATGCTTTGAGGTGGTTTTTGACGGTTTTGAAGGGGATGGACTTCTTGCAGTATTCACAGATGGTCGACCGTTTGAGACAGTCTTCAGCAATGTGTCGATCGAGATCGCCTTTGGCAATCAGAGTGCCACAGCCATTCGGGCACAGAGAATCAGCGAATTCACAGAGGGATGTGTGGGATTCCAGCTGACGCAGCTCGCCTTGCCAGGGGCAACCATTGTCTTTGTAGGTGCATTGGACGGCGAGTTTGCGGATGCGGCGTTGGAGAACTTTGTCGGGGGTTGTCTGCAATCGTCATTTTGCTACAGTATGTCTTCAAAAAAGTGCCAAAACCAACCTTATCATGCTCAATGATGGCGGAACACTCCGGACAAGTAACCATTTCCGGGGTCAAGCAAGCCGTGCACAAGTGATGTCCGCATGGTTCCACCTTCAAAGGACGACGCAAAACTTGGCCACACTTTTTACAGATGACATCCGCCGGGAGTTCTTCGGTGAAGACAATGTCGATCGGAGCGTTGTTTTCTTTCTCCATTTTTGATCTGGACCAGATTCCTGCTCTGTCTACCGTTTCACTGTCCCACAAAACAAGAGTAACAACTAAAGGCATGCATTTTGTCTGCATTCTTTGACCGCCCCTCTAACCTGACGCATCCCAATGCCATGGCAATCTCCATGACATTGCTAGGAGCTGCCATGGATGCCGAGCACATCATTTGTGTGTGTGTCATCTGGGCTATTGATCGCTTTTATGGACTTCCGTTTGGATTTTCAAATGACAATTTCTAAAACGAACATCAAACCGGAAATAAATAAATAGAAACTACAGTAAGACCAAAGAGTACAAGTTCACATCAAGTACTACAAAAAGGGTTGCAACTTTACCAAAAAAGGACCCTGCAGCGTTTTTTTGGCCTTGAACAGTACCATGGGTCGGAGCTGACGAGGGCCGCGTAGACTCGGCGAGGCTCGTTCGAGCTCGGTTTCGCACTGGGATGCGTTTTACGAAAGAGAACGCAGTCGCCACTGAATGTTCCCCGCGCGCGCGCGGGCTGCGTGTCTGCACTCTCTCCGTACTGCGTTCTCTTTTGAAACGTTGGCTCCCAGTGCGAAGCGAGCTCGAACGAGCCTCGACGAGTCTAGCTGGCCCTCGCTAGTTTCGAGCCATGGTATAGTGCGCTACAAAAGCAAGTTTCACGGTCGTTATGACCATGTGAGAGTACAAATTTGGAACGCCTAACAAGTGTGAGTAATTAGAAGTTTGGAAACACTGTCACGCGGGAAATGAACCCGTTCGTTTGCAAATGTTTTTTACAAAAAAGTTAAAACGAAAGAAGTGATGACGAGGTTACATATTTGACTTTTGAATTACCAAACTGTGTGTTTTAGTGTACGTTAATTAGCTAAAATTAAGACATTAAAACATGATCTTTAAATTGTAAATCACGCTCAATTGACGTTCAATACAAAAATACAGTTATGTTTCCTCAACCAACGCGTAAAGTACAAACTTGTCATAGTATAATTACATTATAGCCTATCACGTTTAACAAAGACATCAGAACAAAGCACGACTAACCTTTTCCAAATAGTAAAATAGTGTCACGGAATGCGTCTGCGCGCCTTTTATAGAATTGTTAAGCCTGAAAACGCTTTATTTGTTTGAACAGCTTCTTTGTATTTTGTGACAGTTGCTCAAAGTTGTATAGTCGTCTTAGTTTTGCCATTTATGCCATTTTTAGAAGCTGTAATGCTTATTGTCTTTAAAAAATGTCAAAATTTTCTTTAGACTTTGTTTTTCAAAGACAGACAGACAGTATTCTTTGTTATCACTAAAAAAGCTAATTCCATTATCTCATAATCGTCAACCGATCAAACTATTAGGTGAATGCAAAAGTTCGTGCGCCGATTTTGTCCGGACCGTAAATCTGTTAATTTTAAGCTGTTACAGTCGGGTTCAAAGTATGTTGTAGAACATCTTTTAAACATTTAATTTTTAAAAAACTGGGGCTGCGCGAACCTCCATACAAAAGAAATCGAACGCACACTACAGGGTAGTGTGAAACGGGTCGTTTCTGTCAGTTCCGTATTTTTGCTAGAAATTGTTAGAAGGTCTATTTCTGAGTATAAGTTCTTCAAAAGGTTGTTAGGCTTCATTACATTACGGTGCTACTGAATTCAGCGATGCGCGTAACCGTCGGGAGAACAAGTCGTCGTGGGTGGTCCTGACCGCTCGGATGCCGACTCTTCAGAAATGAAGTCGCCATTTTTGAAGAATTGGAGTCAGAAGGGTGCGTTTGGGCTCCGACGGTACCTAAACCCTTGCTGCTGCAAACTGTCAACAGACCTGACCTCCGGCTTGCTTTAACCAGAAAAAATGCTCTGGCGAAATCTACACCTCAAAAAATTGGTCATCTTATTTCCAGCATCGCCATTCGTTTCCCTCTGGATGGCCAGCGCTGAATTGTTGAGGACCACGAGATAAGCTATTACTAACACCTTTAGTACACGAGCAGTCATAATTGGACTGCTCAAAAAAATTTTGGAAGATTGACATGTTTCCAAATCGGCGCACGAACTTTTGCATTCACCTAATACTAACGTCTGATTGCATTAATAAATAAATTTAACGCCATCAAACGTAAAAGTTTATGTGTTCCAGCTGAGCCCAATGTTATCACGAGCTTTTTTATTGTTGTCCCTTACGTGTGAGCCTAGATAAGGTACAAACACCCCCACCGAGACTGGCCTTTTTTCAGGGGCGTATTTAGAAAAAATTTTTATGGGGGGGCATCCCGAAAAAAAGGTAAGGGGGGACCAAAGGGATTTTTTCGGGAAAATTTTTTGAGCGATTTTTGGAAAATCCAAAGGGGGTACCAAAGGAAAAATTTTTGCCAAAACCGTGAAAAACCACAAAATTCCCTTGGTCCCCCCTTACCCCACTTGTGGCGGATCCGAGATATGGGGGGGCGCTGCCCCCCCTACCCCTCCCCTAAATACGCCCCTGCCTTTTTTACCCGTGTTTATACACTTTTCTTTTTCATGTCATTGGCATGCCCATTTCGACATAACTACCCAGATTTTGATAATAGAATAATAAAATATGCTGGATTGCGTCGCTAATTTTGTATTCGAAGCAGTCATGTCGAATTTTAGAAGCAATCCACCGGTTTTGACTTCGATTACCGAAAAGGCAACGATTGAAGTTACAACAACGGCGATTTCGATGGTTGATTTGGCGGAATTTAATGAAAAGATTTACGCTTATCATGGAAATATTATTGTGGGTTGTTGTTGTTTGGTTATCTGTATTTTGCATTGTTTTTTGTTGGTTATGACGCGGAGGTTTCGACGCAATCATCAGGTTTGTTTTTGTTTTTCTATAAAAATAAGTTATAAAAAGTTGTTTAGATACCAATAGCTTTATCTATAGCAAACATATTCGCGGTCATTGGAGTGATGTATGAAGCTTTAGACAGGTTGGGGCTGTATGCATGGATAGCTGAAACTAATATGAAGCCTAAAATGACATCGAAAGATTGCATGGAGATCTGGATGCTGATTCAAGTAACCGCTGACTTCTGGCTGCCTTTAATCGAAATGCTGATGGGTTTTGAGCGACTTTGTGCCGTCGTTTATCCAAGTTTCTTCCGACAAGTCTTCCTGCCACACTCAACAGCTCTAAGCTTTGCCTCATTCTTCACCGTAGTCCCAATTGTCGCACTTCCAGTCATAATCCGATCCTTCATCCTCGTCGAAACCGGTGTCAAATACTCCTGCGGTCGGAAGGCAGCCCTTTCCTGGGCTTTTGGCATTATCGATTACTCATTCAACATTATCGGCTATTTCACAGCTCTAATTTTAAACCTAATTGCATTTAAATATGCTCAATCAGTACGTCAATCCATCCCAGCCAGTCAAAAACTTCGATGTTACACGGCAACAACCTTAGCCTCCTGTTTATTGATTTCCATCCCAAATTTGGCCTCCCTCATCAACGCATTTGACGTCGACGTCCCAGATTTTATCATCAAACCAGCGGCAATAATGACGTGTATCAATTGTGTGCTTTTGCCATTTATATATTTGGCATTTACGGAAAACTACCGTGTCCGCTTTGTCCGGATTGTGTCAGCTCCGTGCCCAAGTTCTGTACGCTCAAGAATGTTGATAGCTTCCACGACTGAAAAGACAGCCGTCGTCGTTGTCACGCATTTCGTGCAGGAACGGTCATACAAGCGGAGGAGTACGGTTGGGCCTCACACAATTAGTATTACTACGGCGTAGATTTTTGGGTTTTTTATTCTTTGAACAATAAAGCACAGTTTTGTCGTAATCTGCGTCTGCGTTTTCTTTTTTCCTTAACATTGTTGGATGAAAACATCAAAAAAACAAAGTTTAAACTATTTTAAACAAAAATAAATAATATTTTTAAACTTTTCATTTAATAACAAAAATGATGTAAAGGACCTGAGTTCAAACAGCAATTGCATCACTTCGCATTCCTTGAAGCTTTCGTTACAAATGCTTCCGGATGCTCCTTGTAGACCTGGATTAACAGGCTCATTGGGTGTTTGCACTTTTCCAGTTCTTCCAGTGGAAACTTTTTCAACAATTCTTTGAACCTTTCTCTAAAAACGTGAAGTTAAACCATTTTTAGTTATGTGGATAACGATTATGAAAGGTGTCTGCACTTACATGACAGCCTGCAAAAAGTACATCCGCGTCGCGTCATCGAGTTCGACATACAACGCGACTTGGTAGATTTCACGCATTGAATGGGTCGCAACAAACTCCATGTGTTCATTGTGGCTGTCGCCGATGGCAGGTAAAGGCTCGCCATGGAGCTCTATGCAGGTTTTGATCAAGTTGTCGGCGCCGACGCGGAGCCATGTGTCCTCTTCTTCGGGGACTGTCGGGTCTCGGGCGTTGAGGAAGTAGCCGTGGGTTTCGGCAACTTTTTCGGCCGTTTTGCTGGAATTGGAGAATTTAAAACTTGTAACTTGTTCCATTTCTAGCGATGGATAACACTTTTAAGGAAAATTATGTTCGAATTTTAAACAAAGTATTTTTGATTCAAAATAGTGTCAAAAAAACTCACACAGCAGCCCTAAAGATCCTAAACCGCTTCCCAGGATCAGAAGTACAGAACGCCAAATACTCCAACTCATCGGCCGTCATTTCATTCTCCGAGAAAGATTGGGTCTTATTCAGCGGCAATGGCGGTTCGATTGGCTTCGCTGTAACTGCCCTCATCGACCTTTGGTAGCAGGATTTTGTCGGCACGACGCCCTTTCGATCTGGCATCAACATGGCTGTCTCGGCGCCAATCGAAGATGGCGGTTTTTTATTGCTTTCTGGCGCCACTGGCTTCGGTTTCGGAGTCTTTTCTACTGCTGGCGCTGCAGGGGATGGTTTTTCTACCGGTTTTGGTGCCTCTTTCTTTGGTTCTGCTGGTGTCGGTGCTGGCTTTTTGTCATTCTCAGCTGCGGCTTTGACAACGACGACTTCGGGGTTCGGCTTCGGTGACTCCTTGGCTTCTTCTACGGGTTTCGCATTTTTGACATTCTCAGTCGCGACGCTCGTTCCTTCGGTGGGAAGTTTAGTTTCTTCACTAACTTGCGGATTGACACTGGTCGATGGCACCGGCGCAGTGACTTTGATTCGTCGCCGGAATGGGCCTCGAACTCGGTCGTGGATGCAGCGCCATTTGAGACCGATGACCAGCACAATGACAATGATCAGGCTAAAAACTGTCTTTAATGAAGTCAAAGTTTTCAAAAACTCACACAACAATGCCAACAATCAAAAATATCCACCACCGCTTCGACAAACTTCCTTCACTGACATCCTTTGAATCATTGAATGCTTCAAGTTCCGGCGGTATCGTAACAGTCTCTGTTGTGGTCGTTCCCTCCGTCGTCGTCGTAGTTGGCACAAAGGCACCAGGCAGAATCAAATTAGCGTTTATCTGCAAATTGCTTTAACCCATCTTTTCTACAAAATGCCAAAACCTACAAATTCCAGTGTCGCCCGACAGTCCCCACTTGCTGCCTCCAGTGCCACTTCCAATTGAAAAAAATCTGTTACCGTTTTCGTGGCATCTATCTGGCACACACTGTAAGTGTTCGGCAAAGAATCCACTCTTAAACTAGTTGTATCACTGTTTGAATTTGGCAACAACGTAAATTGTGAGCATTGTTTTGCAGTAAATTCTTGTTTTCCACCGCCAACTTAAATTTTAGGTTTAGTGCTTCTTTTTAATCAAAAACATACGCAGTAGAATGGTAGTTGTATCAAGAGATGCATTGAGACGTTGAATTCGGAACCCATTTCTACCTACACCGCACACTTCCTCATCTTTGTCGTCGTCGTCGTCAAAACCGTCCGGTTTTTTACAGACTTGGTTGGTCGATTTTGAGCGATAACAAAATAGTATTCTGAATGGTTAAGGTTAAAAAAATAGAAAAACTTAAAATATGTTGCTTACTCTTGTTTTTCATTTATACAATTACTGTTTTCGTTGAAACAGACTTTCAGAACCAGCCGTAGATTTTTTTGGATTTCGATGTCGAAGGGGGTGGGTTTAACAGTACCGTGGAATACACTGAAAACACAATATAAATACATTGACAAAAAACTTTCAATCGATAAATTTATCGATAACGATTAAGTTTTTCGACAAAAAAAACTAAAAAAAGTATCACAAGACTTACTCAACAGAATCACCGTGCAACACCCCCCTAATCTCTTTCGGAACTTGCCATGCCTTTGTCGGCTTAAAATACTTTGACTCAATCTCGGCAGATATTCTATACAGTAACAAGAAGCCGAAACACAATGAGTAAAAGGATCCCATCTCATTTGGACGACTGCAATCGCGCCTTTAGGTACTCTCATCAACTTGACTCATTTCAAAATGCAAATTATTTACGAATTCTTTACATTTTCCATCATTATCCACCCGCTTTTGATGTGAACTTTGGCCGAGGATCTCAAATGCCCAGAATACTTTGTTTGTTATTGATTGTTGTCTTCTGTTTGTCACTAATTTCAGTTGATGCTGATGAAGAATACTTTGCTCGAGATACTATCAAACAATATTCTGACAGGTTACGACCCCAATTAAAGCAAATTAATGAAACATGGTAAGCTGATTGCTTTCAAAAATTGTGTTTATAAAGATTGATTGAAGGCAAATCCGTGGCACCAAAGAGTTCAATAAAAACAGTCCAGACAAACCACTGTCCGTCGGTTTCTTTACTTTAAATGCCATTGTTTTGAAGTTTAAAGTGTGCAAGGATCACTACAGTGAAATATGTAGACGCTACATGGATGAGCATACACCGTGAGTTGAGATCTGACAGATTTTTGCGTGGAGTTTGAATGGAAAATTTAGATTTGTTATTTGTTTAAAAGGAAGCCCGTATAAGACTACATTTGTATCGACAAGTTGTCCGGCTGGCTATATTGCGATCGTTTTTGAGGAGACTATTGATGAGAACGTTTTTAGCTGTAACTGTTCGTTTTTCAGTCCTTTTTTTTTATTTAAAGTTGTGACTTCCGAAATGAACCAATTTATTTTTCCACAAAGGTTGAAGTTGAAAATTAAATTTTTTTTCTGCGTTTTTACAACTTTTAATGAATGTCAAATTTCAGTAGTCCCAGACCCGATCGAATTCTACGACGACTGCGTACATCTAGCTCTATATTTGCAAGCCAAGCACCCTCCAGTGGATATAGGAAAAGAACATACATTTCTTTACATTGGTGATTACAAAGTCGAAACTGCTATTCCTTTGGCCGTAATTTCTAAAGGTCAGTTTTTTTGTCACACTATGTTTGTGGAAATTATTAAGTCATTTTTTTAGAAGTCTATGTTGGTGACATTCGTAAAAACGATTATAAATTTTCTTACATTCTGGAGATGTTTGTGCACAGTCCGAACCCCCAATGTGGCTTGTATCTCACCCCGGCAAGTTTTGAGTTATCATTACAACGTTAAGTAAGCAACCAGGGGTGGACGTAGGGCCGGGCCAGCCCGGGCCCGTCAGGCCCGGCCCGGCCCAAGCCCGGCCCGAAAGGAAGGAACTCCGGGCCGGGACGGGCCGGGCACAAGCAATCAGGCCCGCGGGCCAAAATTTTCAGCCCGGCCCGCGGGCCTGACCTTATTTTTTATCTCTTTATCGGTTCTGATAGTTTTAAATTTGGTTTTTTATGTTTTTGATACTTAGTGTTGTTAGTAAAAGCGTTAAAAAGTTGAATTGTAACGTGCGTTACAGTTTTAAAAACAGAAAACCAATTGCCAGCCCGGCCCTAACCGGGCCGGGCCGATTTTTTTAGGCCCGCGGGCCAACCGGGCCGGGCCGGGCCCGAAGTCGGCCCGGCCCTGACGGGCTAAAAAGGGTCCGGGCCGGGCAGCGGGCCGAGAAATGTAGGCCCGTGTCCACCCTTGTAAGCAACTTCAGGTTTATGGTCAGCCAGTAATGAATGGCGTCCACGGTGATAGCCCAAAAACAACCGGAAAGCGTAACGCCGATGATGGCGGCGAAGAAGGTGAAGAAAATGAAGCTGCAGAGGCGGAAGAAGACACTCCGACTTCTGCACCGGTGAAGGCTGCAAGTACGCCGAGTATTGTTTGGGTTTATGTCATTATTGGCATAACTGCACTGATGTGAGTTGATTTTGTTCTTTTTTATTCACAATGTTGGAATTCCAGATCGCTCGTTGCCCTCCCATTTGTCATCCGAATCCTGTACCTCGAATTATGCCGTAAAAACAAAAACAACCCCCCTCCAGCCGCCGCAGCCCCACTTGCTGCCAATGGATCTGGCCAATTAGCAGGTGCTCCAACCGATATGTCTGGAAAGGGTGCGGAACAGTCGAATGCAACTGATAATGGGTCGAAAGATCCGTTTGTCAAGGAAGAAAGCAAGAAAAAGCCGCAAACACCCCAAAAACAGGGTTTCATCGGTCCCGTCCGGAAAGAAAAAGAACCATCGGCAAAGAAGCAAAAGGAAACAAAGCCGAGCCAAGAAACTGCAAATGTGGCAACGGCACGACCAAGTATCGTGCCACCTTCGTATGTTCTTGACGATGAAAATCGGATTCCGATTCATAAACGAATTTGCGAGATTCTGCCGACGAGGAGAAGGCTTCAACGGGGTTCTGATGACATGCATCGGATGGCCATGGTGGAGGAGGATCCGGATAAGAGGCATGACTATTTAAATGAGGCTATGTGGGTTTTTTGGGGTGTTTTTTTTCAAATTTAAAAACTTAAAATTGCGTTTTTTGACATTTCCGATGCCATAAAAAGTGTATTTAAGGTTTTTTTCAGTCACCAAGCAGAGCTCGAAATCGACTGGGTCTTCAACGACCACAACACCAAGGACAAGAAAAACAAGTCCCCGCCCAAAGTCGACGACCTGTCCCATATCGGAAAACGTATCATTGAAGCCCGGCGACGCCATATCCGTCCTCCAGTGCAGTGCCGAAAGGGCGAATTCCGAAACGAATACCTGTTCGCTTACGACTATGCCCAAGTCTATGACTTTGCCCTCATCGAAGAGTACGACCTGAAGGCCCGTTACTTCTATTTCGAATACGGCTTATCCGAGGTCAAAAACAGATTCGAAGAATGGGCCAAGAACAAGGCCATCTTCGACCCCTGCTCTGTGGATCCACTCATCCTTCAATACGACCTTGCCCTGGAGGAAAAACAGAAAAACTACAACGGTGAATTATCTCAGGTCGGATGGGACAGCTCACCCATCGTGCATCACGCCAAAAGGACCAGGGAAGCCATCGTGCCGCCGACGGGCACACCGGCGCCGCCAACCGAGAAGGGGGCGAAAGCGGACAAGTGAGACATTGGTTGTCATGGTTACTGTGTCATTGCTTTTGGCTATTTTGCGTTTGTATAAAGTTTCTTTTTTTGTAAACTAAATTGGTCAATATGGTCGCGGACTTCCAAACAACAGCCACAACGACGGTGACGATCGAATCGACATGGCAGAATCGGGAAGTCGTCAAAACAGATGCGTCGGTGGAGACACTGCCGCTCGTTCGGCGCGATATTGGGTGTTCGCCGCCACCGCCGTGTTACGCGTCGACGCAGACTGAAGTCAGCGCGGAGGAGCGGTTGTCTGCCAGAGGGATTCTGATTAGTAAAGAGTGTGTCAAAGCTTTGTTGGATGCGATTGACGATGCGCGGAATACGGCGCACTTGTTTGAGAGGTTAGAAGCGTTTCATCGGACGGATGACCTGAGGCTTGCTTTGTTTAGAATAACTCCTATTGAAGAGGTAAGAGTTTTGCTTTTTTTATATAAAATTTTATTTGACTTGAGAAAATAATGACTTGCAAAAATAAATTACTGCTCGCATCGTTCTCACAGTTGAAACTGAATCTGCCATTTTTGATAAAATTTTGAAGTTTTTACAAAATTTGATAACTGAAAAATAAATTTTAGGCAGGTGACCTTCCAATAAGCAGCCTCAAATGCGGCCGAAATGCCCGCACAGCCATTCTGTTCGGCCACCATGCCCATGAATCTTGGTGTTCTCACATCGGAAAGGTCATCATCACCCAGCGAAGTCGGAACTATTCGATTCCATTGGGCAGCTGTCCGACTCAGGTTGCTTTTGGGCAACAGCAACAGGTTAGCCACTAACTCAAATGCCTTCAAAAAGAGAAAACTTCTTCAAAATTACCCATTCCAGGTGATCATAGCCACGGCTAGCGGCGAAATGCTCGTCACCTTCGAAGGCGAAACTCTCTGGCAATCTGACACTATCCACGCTGAAGCCGTAACTTCTTTCCGATGGGTGTCCCCTCAATTGCTGCTCTCCGCCGGTCTCGACGGACGTCTCGTCCTGTCTTCGCTGAACTCCACCAGTCTCGAAGCCGTCCGCTCCACGGCGATTGCTGTATCCGACCTTCCCCGGAGTCTCCGTCGTAATAATGCCACATCCCGGCGAACTGGTATCGTTGGAATCACCGGTTCAGGCCGTCGTGACGTCTTTCTAGCCGGTGAAACTGGTGCTCTCTGGTCTTTGGACGCAGATTCTCTCAGTGTGTCGGCGATTGGAGCCGATCCGGAAGGCATTGAGCAGGTCTATTATATCGGTGATTCGTTCGTTACCGTATCCGCTGCCCATAAGTTACGATCAACAACTCGAGACGGCCTCAGCCACGCTGATTTATTACCCGGCGTGACCGTTGAAGCCGACTTGGCCATATCCGGCGACACTATTCTCATGATCGATTCATCAAAGGCCATCGCTGGCCCCATTATTGGCTTCAGTATCGAAAAGGGAAAAGAAATCCTGCGATACGATGATGGAAAATTCCTCGCAATCGCAGTAAACGACGACAATGAAGTCATTGCCGTCGATGAACAGATGCATTTAAATGTGCTGCAGTTTGTTTAAAAGTGTGAAAAATTTTATTACGATTAATAACGACTTTAATGTATAAAATACAATAGTTCAAAGCTTAGAAGTGATTGCTTTAAATATTGTGTCAAACAAAAAAATGCACAAACTCAAAGCTGATCTCGAGGCAAGTAAAAATTTAAAACATCTCTGCCCAGGTTAATTCTAACATACACAACATCTAAACCTTTAAGTTTAACGGTTTTTTGTTTTTCGTATAAGAAGTCTGCTAATCTTTCATAATATGTCTTCATATGGCTATTGCTATCGTAACCAAATTCTAAATGAAAAATCAGGTATTTGTTTCGTTGCATCTAAAAATCACCTTGTATAAATTTTAAGTTTTTACAAAACTCACCTTGAGAAAGGCTATTAGATCATCAAACGCAAATGGTTGAAAAGTGTCGGCGTTAAAAACCATTGTGATACGTCGCAGTTTGTGGACCTTAAACTGTTGAAGCTCAACTAACCAAGTCGGAGAAACACAGCAGTGGCAAATATCCAGACTCTCGACATTACAGAAAGTTGCCATAATAACCGCAATGTTAATATAAGGACTATCATTCAACCTAACATCTGTGACGTTAGCTAAATTTGATACTTTCGGAAAGGATTTGAAAATGTGGCAACTGTTTAAAAATATTATCCCATTTGGTCGAAAAAAAAAGTTTGATAGATCTGGCATCAGCTCTCGATCGTCAAAAAGGTTTAAATTAAGACCGTCTCCATAATAAACAACATCATTGTCTAACTTGAAAGCGTTTTGAAATTGACCATCGACATTTGCATTTGACAAACGTCCAAAAGTGACACCAGTAGAACCCGTAAAATTCACACGAAGAACGTGTTGAACAGGTTGTGACTTTGGTGGACAAATGGAAGGGTTGCCAGCGGCAATTTGGAGCTGATAACGTTCGGCAGAGGTGGCGAGTTCGCTGAGGCGGCAACGAAGACCGTAAGGCAGTTTGGTGATGGGGTATGGCATCGGTGGGCAAGTTATAATCAGAAAACTCAAACAAAACGACTTGGCAAGCGACTTGGTCAGCACGGACTAGTGGACGATCAAATGCGACAGAACAAGAAAATGAACAAATGGAGGTATCGAGTAGACCAGCACAAACTGTGGGACGACCAAAAACGCAAGATGAAAAATGCGGACCTGCGCAAAAGTCGATAGTGGTAAGTGTTTGTACAAGCGTGCGACATCTTTAAGTTAGCGACCTATTATGGTCAATCAATGATACAACGACTTATGAATGCAAACAATGGTCCCTGCCCCCTCCCCCCTCACCCCTTTTCAAAAAACCCCGGTCAAACAACATCTATAAAATAATAAAAAGTTTTATTACAAAGTAAAAGACTTATTTAAAAAACCGTCAGTGAGTAGTTATTTTAAATCAAAATGTTTAAACTTCAAAAAAACATACAACATTCAATTTAACAATGATTAACAAAGAAAACCTCAGATTATTTGCATTTAAAGCAAATCTGTGCACAGCCAAATTTCAAAATATGAATGTTTGTCGTGCTGAAGCGTAATATGAACGCGTTTCGAATGACTACTTTTCCTATTTTTAGTTTGAATATGCACGTCGTACAAATACTCTTTCAGCTTATTATAGAAACTTCGAGCATTGATTTCACGCCAATACAGATGTAACTCAAGATTATCATTTTGTTGCGCCTAAAAACTGTTTTTAAATTATGATAAATTTTACAAAACACTTACTTTTAAGAAAGCTTTGAGATCAGCAAGCTTAAAGCGTTCAAAAGTCAAGGAATTAAACTGAATTCTTAATTCTTCCAAGTTCTTGTTTTTATATTGTTGAAGTTCGGTTAGCCAGGTCGGGGTAAGACGGCTATTGATAATAAGTAAATTTTTAATATTTGGAAAAGCTGCCAAAAAAGGCGTTAAATTAAGAAGTTTGTTATGCTCCATTGTAACTTTCCAAACATTAGCTGCATTGGCCGGTGGAATAAACGGCCGTGTATCGTAGCAATGAGATACGCGCAAGTGCGTATTAGGTTGAACGAAAACATTGGATATATCCGGCGTTTTATCAGACGAATAATTTTCCATGTAAATTGTATTTCCATAATATGGAATATCCTTTTTCAAGTTGTATTCACGCGAGTTCATTTTACGATTTTTGGATTTGAACCATACTGAAGCTACACCAGTCAAACCGTTGCATAAGACATGATTAACATGTTGAGCAGCCTGTGGTTTTCGCGGACAAATAGCAGGATTGCCAGCGGCGATTTGGAGATGACAACGTTCGGCAGGGGTGGCGAGTTCGCTGAGGCGGCATCGAAGGCCGTAGGGCAGTTTGGTGATTGGGTACGGCATAAGATTAATCAATAAAAAGATGAGAAGAAGCTGAAGAACAACAATTAAAACGCACAGTAAAGGCTATAAAGTAAGCTCAACGGAAAACCAAATGCACAACCTAACTAAAAAAAAGCGCGCAGCAAATCAATAATATAGCAATTTAAAGACACATACAGTTTTCCTCTTTCACATGTGACGGTTTTAAGATCAATATCGTCAAAATTTATTAACAGACTTCAATGACAGTTAACAGTTAAGGTCTTAAATTTCTTTATTTATTTACAACAAAAAAACAAGAATAAAGAAACTACATTTAAAGTATATCTGTGTACAACCAAATATCGAAAGGTGCACTTTTGTTGTGTCGAAGTATAATATGAGCGTGTCGTTTGCCTATACATCTACTTTTAAAATTTTTGATATGTACTTCACGCAAAAAACATCTCAGTCTATCATAGAATAAACTCATCTCACTTGGTTGAACGGTGTGGTTGAAGTCACACCAACTCAGATGTAATTCCAGATTTTCATTTTGTTGTGCCTAAAAATTTTAACTTTACTTAATAATGAAAAACAAATTTGTCAAAACACTTACCTTCAGAAAAGCGATAAGATCGTCCAATGGAAATGGTTCAAAAGTAAAGTGGTTAAAAGAAACATCTAATTTTTCTAAATTTTTGTTTTTGTATTGTTGAAATTGGGTTAACCACTTTGGACAGAGACGGCTTTTAACAGTTAAGGTCTTCATATTTGGAAAAGCTGCCAGAAAGGGCGTAAAGTTTAGAAGAGTATTAGTCTCCATTCTAACTCTCCAAACGTTGGCTCCATTTGCCGGTGGAATGAAAGGCCGTGTATCGTGGCAATGAGTTACAAGCAACTGCGCATCATGTTTAACCAAAACATTAGATAGGTCCGCCGTTACATTTTCAGAGGAATACATCATTAGAGCAAGCTTGCCACCATAGTATACTACGTCTTTTTGCAAATTGAACATCTGTGAGTTATGAATGCCGTCTTTAAATACAAAGTTTGCTGTAGCTACACCTGTAGAACCATCGGAAACGACATGATTAACGCGTTGAGCCGGTTGGGGGTTTGGCGGGCAAATGGAAGGATTGCCACAGGCAATTTGGAGCTGATAACGTTCGACGGGGGTGGCGAGTTCGCTGAGACGGCATCGAAGGCCGTAGGGCAGTTTGGTGATTGGATACGGCATAATAGCAACAAATAAAAAGACGATATGGGAAGAAAGAACAACTATCAAAACGCTCGGATAAAGCTATAGACCTGAACAAGCTAAGGGACGACCAAGTGCACAATATACCTAAAAAAAGTGTCTAAGCGCGCAAAAAATCAATGATACAACGAATGCAGACAATGGTCCTTGCCCCCTCCCTCCCTTTTCAAAAAACCCCGGTCAAACAACATCTATAAAATAATAAAAAGCTTTATTACAAAGTAAAAAGTTTATAAAAAAAACCGTCAATGAGTAGTTATTTTAAATCAAAATGTACAAACTTTAAAATCAAACACTATTAAATTTAACATTGATTAACGAAGAAATGCTCAGATTAGTTTCATTTATAGCAAATTTGTGTGCAACCAAATTTCAAAATTACTACTTTTGTTGTATTGAAGCGTTATATGAACGCGTTTCGGTTGACTACTTTTTCTATTTTTAGTTATACTATGCATCTTGCACAAGAAATTTTTCAGCCTATTATAGAAAATGTAATCATTGACTTCACGCCAATACAGATGTAGTTTAAGATTTTCATTTTGTTGCGCCTAAAAACTGGTTATAAATTATGATAAATTTTATAAAACACTTACTTTTAAGAAGGCTTTGAGGTCAGCGAGCTTAAACCGTTCAAAACTTGTGGAATCAAACTGAATTGTTAATTCTTCCAAGTTTTTGTTTTTGTATTGCTGAAGTTCGGTTAGCCAGGTCGGGGAAAGACGGCTAGTCATGATGAGTAAAATTTTAATATTTGGAAAAGCCGCCATAAAAGGCGTTAAGTTAAGAAGCTTATTACGCTCCATTGTGACTCTCCAAACATTAGCTGCATATGCCGGTGGAATAAATGGCCGTGTATCGTTGCAAGAACATACACGCAAGTACGAATTAGGTTGAAGGAAAACATTAGATATATCCGGCGTTTGATCAGACGAATAATTTTCGATGAAAATGGTATTTCCATAATATGGAATATCCTTTTTTAAGTGGTAATCATCCCAGTTCATATAAGGGCTTTTGGCGTCGAACCATATTACACACAGAAAATAGACCCTCACTTCTGATTCCCTCAACTGCTTTTTCCCTCCTGTTGAAAAAAAAGAACTCGTGCATGAGGGAATTTGTCCCTCGATAAAGAAACCAAACTTCCTCCATCCTGTTTTCCCTCCTGCATGAGGGAAAAACACGCACTCTCGTACAGGAGGGACATGGTTATCCAAGATGAGGGAATCAGACCTCTTGGCAGGATTCGCGCCAAAACGAGCAGCGCAGCCAGCTACCTGCGGCTCTCGGTTTGCTTTGTTTCGAAAGTCCGAGACTTTGACGTTTTTTGAGTTTACGTTCTTGTTTTACGTATCTATTTGTGTGTAATAAATAAATTTGATACCATTACCTGTGTTGAGGTTGTGTTCAACGGGTTGGGACCCCGATTTTACTTGATATTTTGCAGGTTTGTGACTAATGTTTATGAATTGCATGAAAAAACTAAATAAAAAGGTGGGTTTCATATATAATTCTGCGTCAGATCAACATCAACTGCTGTCTTTCAGGTTCACACTTACGATTGAGTTGCCATCTGACAGTTTCACGCCGACCCAGTGATCCGAAGCTATCCAAGTAAGCGTTTTCGATGTATGTTGATAGCACATTGCTAATTTCCAGTTTTCAGGATCTTGAATCGCCAACAATCATCTCAACGTATAATGAATCGTAGCCCAACGGAATTCAGATCATTACGCCTTACAAGCATTACACGTACGTTCTATGCCACCATCGTTCGCCGCCACACCAGATCATGCCGAAAACCAATGATTCTAATGTTTGTATTGTGCATTTTTGTTGTGTACATCAACTGTTTATTGTAATTGTCAAATTAGATTATGTTTTTTACAGTGCAATTAATAAATTTTGTTCATGCATTGATTGCACCAGTAAACAGCGGGGCGGGGCATCTCGGGAGCAAAATCTAATCAATAACCTGACTTTTGATAACTCGGCCCTCCATCATGATGATTGCACTCTCATGGTGGAGGTTCGGTTTCCCTCATGGGTGAGGGAAAAGTTACGCGTCTATGAGGGAAAAAAACTCAAGCACAGTCATGCTTGTTTTTTAACTCAAATATGAGGGAAAAATCCCTCATATGTGAGGGTTCATTTTCTGTGTGTAAAGCCTTATTAATCAATCCGTTGCATAAGACGTGATAAACGTGTTGAGCCGGTTGTGGTTTTCGCGGACACATTGAAGGAGTGCCAGCTGCGACTTGGAGATGACAACGTTCGGCGGGAGTGGTAAGCTCGCTAAGGCGGCATCGAAGGTCGTAGGCTAGTTTGGCGATTGGGTACGGCATAATAGCAAGAAACGATCGAGTGAAAAATATATCTGAAAAATTTATAAGTAACACTAAGACGGGCGAATATGTGGATAAAGCGAAGACGGTAAGGTGCCTGAAACGCGATGTTGGAACGAGATGAGTCTGAATCTGAGTCAAATCTGAGGATTCGGTCTCTAATCCTCTATTTATGCTGGTCGCGCATTGATGGTGGATCGATCGTGAGAAGGCGGGGAATCCCTGAAGACTAACAGAAAAGTTGGGATGAGGTGTGAGGGTAAGGAAGATGGGCGGATCACTTGGGAAAATACTCGCTGGTCAAAAAATACATGTGCAGAGGCTAGTACTTAATGTAGCTAGGCGGGGACTCTTCGGGGAGTCCTTGGAGATGTCTCCAGAGTTCCCCGAGGACTGAAAAAAATTGACTTTTTTTGTTTTTTCGCCAAGCAAATTTTAATTACCAAATTAAATCGTTTTTCCGTGGTAAATAGTAGCGTTAAAGTAACAAAACAGCTTAATTTGAGTTTTAAACTGCTTATTTTCCATGATAAAAATCAAATTCAGTTTATTTTTCAAAACTTCGTTGCAAAATCCCCGCAGAGATCCCCGGGGGCATCCCAGAGTCGAAAAGGCTGTGCCATAGTGCAGATATGGGAACAAGGTACAAAGTTTATTGCCATGCTTGCGGCGTCGCGACACTCACTCACATCAGTTAAAAAACAGCTTTATGAACTGACAAACAAATCACAATTAAATTCGTGCTAAATCAATAATGATACCCCTTTAAACACGTTCAATTTGCCAATTTGTATGCACAGATGTCGTCGGATCGCTGAGTAACTGATAAGTGTGAGCGCCAAAGTAATCTCTTTGCGCCTGCAACAGATTAG
This sequence comes from Panagrellus sp. LJ2284, assembly GCA_024447225.1. NCBI lineage: Eukaryota > Metazoa > Nematoda > Chromadorea > Rhabditida > Panagrolaimidae > Panagrellus > Panagrellus sp. LJ2284. The sequence continues at coordinate 4,009,414 of JAMRYC010000009.1, forward strand.
CTGGGAGAACTTTGCTTCGGTAGCCATTGTAAAACGCCAGTGCCGAACTGGTCACAGGAATCGAAATTCCAACTTGTACAGCCGCAGAAACGATGGTTCGCCAGGATGACTGAGCATTGGTAATTATGTTTCGGAAATGGTCATCGAAAAGGATGTTTTCCAAGTTAGGATTTGCATCGAAAGCAGTTTGAATATGGTTTTGAAGTGACGATCCTTCTAACCAGGATCCAATTGTAGTGGAAATGTTGAGACTCCAATTGTGAGTCTTGTTAGCTTCCATGAGTAACATGATGCCTTGGGCGTAGCTGATGATTATGGATGCCTTTAGGGTCTGAAACAGTTAAAAGTTTGATTTTTGATGCTGAATTTTCTCGATTTACCTTTCCAACATGTGCAACGAGGGCTTCTTTATCCGTGAAAATAGACGGAACTGGCAAGGTGCCACTTTTTAGAACCGTTGAAGCGGTTTGTCGCTCTTCGCGACTTTCAGCAATGCATTGAGCAAAAACAGCTTCAGCTACGAGTGTTAATGGCTGCCCATATTCAAGTCCGGCAATACTGGCCCATTTTCCGGCACTTTTCAAGTCAATATTTGTAGCTGTTACTGATTTACCATTCTTTAGGACATCAATTGTCGTTTCTAACAGTTTTAATTTCAAATCAGCGTTCCATTTTGTCAACGCAACTACCACATTACCATCTGTTAGTCCTGCTTTCGTCAATAGTCTGCACGCTTCACTGATGAGTTGAAGATTACAGTATCCAAGCCCGTTTTGCAGATTGTCAGAAAATTCTTTCCCGCTCACATTTTCGGACCATTCCGGACAGCTTGAAACGCATTTGCTGGGAAAACCGAGGACCCTTGTGACATTCAAAATTTCATAATCGTTTTATTTGGCTAAAAACAACGTTCCGGACTAATATGAGGGCGTAGATGACGAATTCACTTGAATTTTACTGATCCGACGTCTTCTGAATCCGCTAGGCTCCAGAATCCGCCTCCCAGAATCCATGATACCGAAACCCCATGTATGTGGTATCAATCAACTGCCCACATCATACCGAGCATTTTAAGACCAACCGGACTGAAATTGATTGATTTTGAAGAAAGATGTAACGTGCCAAAGTTGAAAAAAACGACGAGATAGCCTTTGGAGGTCAATATCTCAAAAGTGTGGTAACTTGCCCCACTTTTTCATTGTTGCAAATGATAAAGGGTTGGATAACGTACATTTGCTTCTCTGAAAACTTTTTGTTTCAGGTTAGGGAAAGTTGTAAAAAACGGCAAAAACTAAAGGGCATAAATGTTCATTTAGTAATTTTTTTGCCGTTTGATAAAAAGGCAAAATACTATTTTCCCAAAACGTGATAATTACCAATATCTTTCAATTCAGAAAGTTTTTACTTCGTAGCATTTCAGTCGCTTGACTTATTAAGAAATAAACACCTTTTTATAAAAATAAATTGTTTAACGCTTTTTACACCATTTACTTAACCCTTACTATCATTTAAATTTTACAGTCAATGTTTCATGCCACATAGTTAATGGAAAAAAAGTTTATGCCTAAAAGGCTCGAACCCTGCAAATTTCGATGACACCCCTGACCGGACCTAGTTGACCGCGCGTGCATAGGTTTTTAAGGTGGGGCAGTTAATTCTTAAAAATTCAATGCTTCAGCCACCAACGGCAGCAAAATTTTATCAATCAAACGTTTCAAGTACCATTCACATTTTGGCAAAACGAAATTTAAAGTTTTGTCGATAAAAGGAAATTATTTGTAATTGAATATTTTAGTGCCATTTTTGACAACTTTCCCTAACCTGAAGGATTCTGGAGCCTAGCGGATTCAGAAGGCGTCGGATCAGTAAAATTCAAGTGAATTCGTCATCTACGCCCTCATATTAGTCCGTAACATTGTTTTTAGCCAAATCAAACGATTATGAAATTCTGAATGTCACAAGGGGTTCGAATTTACTCGGTTTTCCCAGCAAATGCGTTTTGAAATGCCAGCTTTCACAGAAACTGCTGTAACGATACCATTTTGACGACCACTTGCATCTCGAAAACCATCATAGAAAGCCAGCGCCGAACTGAATGCCGGTGTCGGAATGTTGGCCTCTTCCGCCGATGAAACCACAATGCGCCAGGAATTCTGCGCCTTATTTACAGCGTCGCGGAAGAAATCGTCAAGAAGGAGATTCTGAAGATTGGGGTTGGTGTCGAAGGCTTCCTTGATGCGGCCCAAGAATCGGGACCGAATAATGCAGCCGCCGCGCCACATGAGTGCGATTGCGCCAAAGTTGAGGTTCCAGCCGTGCACCTTGCTCGCTTCACTGAGCAGCATAAAGCCCTGGGCGTAGCTGACAATCTTCGAGGCATAGAGGGCTTGAGCAACGTGAGCTATGAAAGCTTTTTTGTCTTTGAAAACTGTCGGCGTGGGCGTTATCGGATCGGAGAGACGTTTAGATGCTGTTAGTCGTTGCTCCTTGATTTCGGACAAACACCTTGCAACACCCCTAACTCGAAATTATAATAGAGTCGCATAGAACTAATGTACGTTCAAACATACAAAGTATACGTGCGCAAATAAACAGTATATGATCAGCTACAAACAGTGTACGTTCGCATTATCTGACACTTAGAATTTTTTCGCTTTCTGAAGCTAGTGTACGTTCGCATAGAAACTAGTAGATGTTCACTTTTACACACTTGTAAACTGAATGCATCGGAAAGTGTTCATATAATGTGAAAAAATGTTCATACACTGTGTTGAGTTTTTGATGACTGCGAAGCCTTTACTTTCAGCGCATTTCATCAATTCGACAAAATAGGTTGCGCGCATGCTTTGTATATTCGTCTTGATGCTAATGAGAAACTTGTCAGTCAGATGCTTCTTCGCGAAAACAGCTGTCGTCGATACAATTGTGCTCGACCGGGGACAGTTACTTTCCCCCCAGGTTGGTTTTTGTGCAAGATTGTTTGATTTCATAAGTTATCACAACGCCCTTTAGATCCTTCGTATCAACGTGGACCGTGCCAAGACGGAGTTCTCCGTGCCTGACTGTACGACGTACCCTACTGGCACCAGGATGACAAAGACGACGAACGCACCCGATCCATCAGCGTAGCCGTGAGATTCAAGAAATCCGAAAAAGCCACAGCCGAACTTGGCGAAGTTGATCCCTTGTCCATCATGATCTGCAGAATAAGGCTTCCGTCCCATCTCTCTATCATCCTCCGAATCTGAATGAACCACTACAATGATGTGTTCCATTGTTGACTGTCTGAAGTCCTGTTTACATCCCAACTATCACGTTTAATTTAGTTTATATATATATATCAGTTGTTGTTCACTGTTATTAAAAGATGTCGTTGTTTTAGTTAATTTTGTTGTTGTTTTTTGCTAGTTAACAGTATTTGGAAATAAACTATGCAACTATATAATAAGAAGTAGCATACAACAAAACTGCAGCAACAAAAAGCCAAGGAAGAGCCGCGCGTGCGTCGCAGAAAACTAAAGTAGTGTACGTTCACGCACACCCAGTATAAAAACGCCTAGTCCATACACTGGGTAAAAATGAACATCTACTATGTTTCGAGTTAAGGGTGAAAAACAGCTTCAGCAATGAGTGTAACTGGCTGTTTGTATTGTAAGGCGGCAATGGCAGTCCATTTGCCAGTGCCCTTCTGGCCAGCGGCATCAAGAATCTGTGGAACAAGAAATTCGCCATTTTCGTCACGGTACTTGAGGATTTTTGCTGTTATTTCGATGAGAAAAGAGTCCAATTCGCTTTGATTCCATTCTAGAAAAGCTTCTGATAGTTCCTCGTAAGTGAGGCCGATAGCATCATGAAGGAGGTGGTAGGCTTCAGCGATGAGTTGCATGTCGCCGTATTCGATGCCATTGTGGACCATTTTGACAAAGTGGCCGCAGCCGGCGTTTCCGAGCTGAAATTTGCCTCATTAGACATTATAAAAGTTGTAAAATGACACTACTCACCCAATCAAAACACGGTTTCCCATCAACTTTAGCCGCAATAGCCTCAAAAATCGGCTTCAAGTGTGGCCATGCTTCAGCTGCGCCACCAGGCATTAAACTTGGCCCATAACGTGCGCCTTCTTCACCGCCACTGACACCACAGCCAACAAAGTGGATTCCCTTGGCTTTAAGTTCCTCGTATCGGCGATTACTGTCGACGTATTCACTGTTGCCTCCATCGATGATAATGTCCCCCTCGTCGAGATGCGGCACAATCAAATTGATCGTTTCTTCGACGGGTGTTCCGGCACGAATCAGCAGCATGATCCGTCTTGGTCTTTTGAGAAGTTTGGCCATTTCCGGAATCGATCGAGCTCCGATGACTCCAGTGTCTTTGGCTTCCTTCGCGAGAAATGCGTCGACTTCTTCGGGGTACCGATTGGCAGCGACCACTTTGAAGCCGTTGTCGTTGATGTTTAGGATGAAGTTTTTGCCCATAGGGCCCATGCCGACAATGGCTATGTCTGCGATGGCTTCTGACATTTTTAAGCTTTCTGAAATGAAATGTTCAAAAGTTCTGATGAACAATTAGTAGGACAAAGAATATCAAAAAACAAAAAAGGCACCAAGTTTGCCGTTTCAAAAGCATCTGCAATTCCTCCATCCTAATCATAAGCCTTAAATACACATTGACATCTTTCTCTATACGCCTCTTCTTTCACGTGCAGCTCCTCTCTTTCCTAATCACAGACGTAGGAACGACCTGGACCCTGTGAACTGTCACATGAAACAACACAAATCACTAAAAATAGGCCAGTGATCAGTGGTACAGCCAGGGAATTCACGTAATCACACGACGTCATTGGGCAAAGAGCGTCTTTAAAAATGATGGTGACCCGGAAATGATCTTTTCTGGTCATGATAGTTACCCTAGATTAACTTTCAATGCAAGGACATACACTTTATAATGGATTGTGTTAAAGTTTACAATGCCTGAAAACTCGAAAATTGCTTTGGATGTTTCGAATCTTAAATGGATCCTCCGGTAAGTTTACCAAACTGTAACTCGAATCGTTTATTAGTTCTTGTTTGTTGTAATTACTTGACAAAATGCTAATCTCAAGACGCAGAAATGGACAAGTGTCAATTTTATTTTAAACACAGAAAAACCAAAGCAATTAACAATACAGGAAGTGGTTGTTCCGGTCGCCATAAGAGCCGCTAAGATAAATCGATTTGGCCTCTGGGTCATCGAAGTTGAGATCCGGGCAATCTCCTTGCGAGATGATTTCCCAGATGTCATCTGCAGAGTCGTCCAAGGGGTGGAGCGTCATCATAAAGCGAGGATGCTGTGCTGAGACGAGTTTTCTGAAGTCTTCAAACTCAAACAGCTTGTCACCGTCCTTGAAGTCACCATCCAGCAACAGTGATTTCAAGGGGGTCTTCTGGTGCTGCAGGATGTCAGCGGCCCAGGTCTTCGCGAAACCGCCGACAATTTTCAGCTCCTCAACGTTCGGGAACGTTTTGAAGAGGGCTTTAAAATCGACGGCACTGGTGCAGTTCAAAAAGAACACATCTTTTGCGGTGCCGTCGATCATCGACGCCAACTGCGCCATAAACTCGGGCGAGAGCTCACAGTGACTGATAGCCACAATGCGAGGTCGCAACACGAGTTTAGGCCAGCAGATGGCGTCGGACGCGAAGTGCTCGGCTGTGAGCCCGTGAAGCCGCAACATACGTTCACAGACCACATAGTCGGCACTGTTTGCGTTGCCGTCGCGAGTCTTCAAGGCTCCATCTTTGAACTCGATGGTGACCGTCGCTTCACGACGGAAGCGGCGGCGGCATCGAAGGCCGTAGGCTAGTTTGGCGATCGCAAAAAGTCGATAACGGTGAAAGCAATAAAGTCGTACAGCGCTTTCTAATGCGCGAAACTACCCCCAGTCAAGTTAATTGAAAATGGAACACATAAAAGAACTTTTAAAAATTTATTCAAAATGCAAGTTATTTAACTTTCGTGTGACAACATCAAAGAAACGTTCAAAGTTCAAAACAAAGAAAATTTGCTACTTTCTTTTCCACACGTAATTTTTACGTTCGCTTTTTCATTGCCTACGACGCCAGTAGGATTCTTACTCTTAAAATGACACATACTTTTGTAAAACGACACATACTCATTGGAAAGTCTTGCATTCAATTTAATGTTTAGTTGAAATGGCTCATCACGGTTGGTCTGCAAACTTCTTTTGTCAATTCGAGTGAAAAGTTTTAACTCACCATTAAGAAAACCATTAGATCATTGAATAGAGAAGATGGAAAAGCAATAGTACTATTAAACTCGATAGACAATAGTTTCAACTTGCTGTTTTCAAGTCGTTTAAGTTCAGCTAACCAGGTCGAGGAAATGCGGATTTTTTCAATGGTAATTTCCTCGACATTACAAAAAGTTGTCAGAAGATCAGTAAAATTAACAAATGGATGAATATGATACATGGTAATTTTGATGACATCGGCGGTATTTGACAGTTCCAATTTTTGAAAAAAATTGTTTGAAATATTAGTGTTCGAGACAGCTAATATGCCTCTAGGCATAAAACGAAAATACAAAAGATCTTCGCTTTGTGTGTCGAAGCGATATAAGCAAAGCATTTTGGCGTAATAAACAAAATCGTTTTGAATAATGGCAAAAAAGATTGACCCTTCTCCGTTGTTGAAAAAATCATAAGTCCCGACCTTTTTCAAACGACAGGAAAGAGCAACTCCAAAAGGGTGGGCTTGTTGTAGTTTCGATGGACAAATGGAAAGATTGCCAGCGGCAATTTGGAGCCGATAGCGTTCGACGGGGGTGACGAGTTCGTTCAAGCGGCATCGAAGTCCGTAGGCAAGTTTGGCGATCGGGTACGGCATGGGTGGAAAATTTGTGATCAAAATGCTGAGATGAAGCTGCCCAGAACACGCTAACGGATGACCGACTGCACAAGTTGGTAAATGGAAAACTAAACAAAAAGGCGGCGTTTGCCGCGGAATCCGGGGCAATTGGTCACTGTCCACCCTCTGATGACCAGCAGTTTGGGAAACAACCAGGCGTGGCGCCTGTTGCTGAAGCTCTTAGCATTACGGACAGCTGACTAAGCTGTAAATTAACTGTCTAAGATCGAGTTGACCGAGCCGATCAGCAAGGGTAGCGAGGTCGCTGAGGCGGCATTGAAGACCGTATGCTAGTTTGGTGATTGGGTACGGCATAGGCGGAAAAGTTATGTTCACAAAGGTCAAACGAAATGCTGTGGCAATCAAGTTGGCCAGTATAAACAAGCTAATGACAATCAAATGCGCAAGCTGAGTCGTACGCAGAAAGTCGATAATGGCAAAAACCTAAAAAAAAGGAAAAGAAGCTCCGCGCAAAAAGTCGTTAAACGCAGATTGTGTTTCTCGTTTTATTTATCGGTTGCTTCGAGAATCGTGTTTTATGTATTACCAACAACATACCATCAAACCATACACTTTATACCGCAGCACGCATTTTAAGTTTCATGTGACAACATAAAACACTTGTTCAAAGTTTAAAACAAAGAAAATTCGCTATTTTCATTCCCACACGTAACTTTTACGTTCGCTTTTTCATTGCCTTCGATGCCAGTAGGATTCTTACTCTTAAAGTGGCACATACTTTCATAAAACGACACATACTCATTGGAAAATCTTGCATTCAGTTCAATGTTTAGTTGAAATGGTTCATCACGGTTGGTCTGCAAACTTCTTTTGTCAATTCAAGTAAAAAAGTTTTAACTCACCGTTAAGAAAACTATTAGATCGTCGAATAGAGAAGATGGAAAAGCAATAGTACTATTAAACTCGATAGACAATAGTTTCAACTTGCTGTTTTCAGTTTGTTGAAGTTCAGCTAACCAGGTCGGGGAAAGGCGGCTTCTTTTGATGGTAACTTCCTCGACATTACAAAAAGTTGTCAGAAGATCAATAAAATTAACAAATGGATAAGTATTGTACATTTTAATTTTGATGACATCGGCGGTATTTGACAGTTCCAGTTTTTGGAAGAAATTGTTTGAAACATTAGTGTCTGACACATTTAATGTGCCTCTAGGTGTGTAAAGAAAATACAAAAGATCTTCGCTTTTTGTGTGGAAGTAATTTAAACAAAGAATGTTGGCGTAATAAACAAAATCGTTCTGAATAATGCCTAAAGGGATTGACCCTTCTCCGTTGATTAAAGCTACAGGAGTGCCAACATTTTTTAAACCGCTGGAAACGACAACTCCAAAAGCGTGGGCTTGTTGTAGCTTTTGAGGGCAAATTGAAGCATTACCCGCGGCAATTTGGAGCTGATAGCGTTCGACGGGGGTGACGAGTTCGTTCAAGCGGCATCTGAGACCGTAGGCAAGTTTGGCGATCGGGTACGGCATACTAGTTAAAAAAAGTTATAATCAAAATGCTCAAATGAAGCTAAATATACCGACTGTGTGCGCCAGAACAAGCCAATGGACAACAAAACGCGCAAGCTGAGATGCACTTTCGCGCAAAAAGTCGATAATGACCAATGCTTATAAACTCATGACCCCCCCCCCCCCCCCAAAGTTAATAGACAAATTTATTATAACGTACTTCAGTGTATTTAAAACTTTACGAAATATTTTATTAGAGTGCTACCGATAAAAATGTCAAACAGTTGCAAAGTACGGATTTCTCAGATGACTCAAATTATTATATATTCAACTTTAGTTTACATATTCGCCGATTACTTTTTGCCTTTATGCATTACGCTTACCTGAAACTTAAACCGACGCTTTTTTTTGTAAACGTGTAGACTTTCAGATCGCTTTTGAATGAAAAAGTCGGCCAATTTTTTACAAAAAGAATAAGTCTCATTCGATACAACGTTTTTATAGTCTAATATAAGTGTGAAGTCTTCACTTCGGCGAGTCTGCAATATAATTATCATTGTATAAGTAATAACTTCGTAGTACTTACCTTAAAGAAAGCCATTAAATCCTTAAATGCAAAGGGTTCGACGAAATTGTGGTTAAATACAATGCTTAAAAATGTCAACTTATTGTTTGCAAACTGTAGAAGCTCGGTTAGCCAGGTTCGGAAGATGCTGCACTTTTCAATTTCTATTTTCTTGACATTTGGAAAAGCTTCGAAAATGGTGGTGAAGTAATGAAGAGTAACATCTGTCAGCTTAACTTCTTCGACGTTACCAGAACCTGGCGGTGCCAAAAAGAACGGTGAAATGTAGCTATCAAATATTTCAAAACATGCATTAGGTAAAAACACAAAGTTAGATAGAATTGGCAAGTCAACGCGATAATTGTTTATGCTGAGATGCTTTCCGCAATATAGCACACTGTTTAGGAAGATTACGGGGTAGTAGCCTGTATACTCATGTCCAAATTTTGTAACACGCCCTAGAGTTAGACTGTAATCGCCCTTGCAATTTGCATGTGTAGTGTGCTTAGCAGGTTGTGGTTTTGGTGGACAAATGGAAGAATTACCAGCGGCAGTTTGAATTTGAAAACGTTCAGCAGGGCTGGCGAGGTCGCTGAGGCGACATCGAAGGCCGTAGGCTAGTTTGGCGATTGGGTACGGCATAATATGAAAAGTTATGTTCACAAAGGTCAAACGAAATGCTGTGGCAATCAAGTTGGCCAATACAGACAAGCTAATGACGATCAAATTCGCAAGCTAAGTCAAACGCAAAAAGTCGATAATGGCAAAAACCTAAGAAAAAAGGAAAAGAAGCTCCGCGCAAAAAGTCGATAAACGCAGATTGTGTTTCTCGTTTTATTTATCGATTATTGTATGTGTAATTTCAACATTTTGAATTGCTAATTTTGCATCAAAGACGGTAATCAACTGTTTGATGAAGTTTTATGCGTAAAATTATAGAATTGTAAAATACTTGAGTTACACTTTATTTAACACGTGTTATAAACATAACTGCAATGAAGTTATGATAAACAGTAAATTGTTGAAGCCAAGCCACGACAATCAGATGACAAACAGCTGGCATCAGTGATGTCTGTTTCACTTCTGGCTGCAACCGTCGCAGCACTTGCAGACCGTAACGCAAAGGCAAGTGGATGAATTCTTGCAGATTTTGATGCATTGGCATTTTTCGCCTGAAATAACCATTTTAAATGGAAATTAAATTTGTTTTCAACTTACCAGAATCACATTTGCACGGACAAGGAGAGCAGAGCATTGTCGATTCGAGTAAAATTAATAAACAACACAATGATTGAATCCAAATTAGTGGATGTGCAGTCCGTTGTTCGATCAGTCCTTTTATACCGTAATTTATAGTTTCTGATTTGCATGCAATCGCCTCATTGATCATCGTAGTTAGTGAACATTCCCTTTCCAATCGCCGAAAATACATTCTCCGTACTACAAATCACAAACTATAAAATACTGTTTACGTTTTCATTGTCTAAAAACAACTTTATCAGGGCAGTGAAAGTGAAACTGGAAGAGTTTCGTACTCTGAACTTCAAATCACGTTTGAAATAGGAGAACTTACAACATGAATATAACGAACTAAACTGTTTATTTTAAAACAAAGTTACTTCTAAATAAAATCGTGCCAATTTATTAATAAAAACAAACTGATTAAAAACAAAATCTAATAAACATATAATTTTTACAACATACATTTAAAAGTTGTTTACGTTAAAAAACTAAATAAGTTCTTTAGACAATGTAAACGTGTTCTCAATTTCGCCAAATACAAGCTTTATGCGAATGCCTTCTGTGACTTTATGTTTCAATTGCATCAAGCGTTGGCTAATGTCATTATAACATAAATAATTTGTGTTACGTTTATCCCAACGTAGTCTCAGATAAGTTAATTTATTATCTTGCGCCTGTAAATCGCTTTTATGTATAGGAAGTTGAATTACAAAACCAACCTTCAGAAAGTCTCTCAAATCATCGAACGTAAAAGGTTCATAGCCACCAGTTGTGAAATGAATTTCAAGACGTTGCAATTTGATAGGTTTAACTTGTTGAAGTTCAGTTAACCAGGTCGGTGAAATACAGCTTGTGACAATCACAAGCTCTACAAGATTTGGAAAGACCACCATGACATCCGTGAAATTAATGATGGGTTTAATATCTTCGAGATGTAACATTTCGACGTTAGATAAACTATAAGATGAGAACATTTGGTAAAAACGTTTTGAAATATGGCAATTCCATAATTGCATTACTGCACCTGGACGGAAAAAAAAGTTATATATTGAAGGCCTTAGGTTTTGAATGTCATAATTAGAAAAATAAAGAAAGTTTGCACTATAAACTATGTTGTCGTCGGTTTTTCTGAAGATTGATTTATACTCATCTACTAATCATTAAAAATGTTTAACTTACGGTTCATCAATAGTTTTGTCAGACAGATAACCACCTGCGTGTTTAAAACGTTGTCGTTTTAATGGACATATGGAAGGATTGCCAGCGGCAATTTGGAGCTGATAGCGTTCAACGGCGGTGACGAGTTCGTTCAGGCGACATCGAAGGCCGTAGGCTAGTTTGGCGATCGGGTACGGCATAGATGACGAAACAGCAATCGAAATGCACAAAACAAGGTACCGACTAAACCAGAACAAAGTGGTGGACGGCCAAATGCGCAAGCTATGAAACACAGCTTTGCGCAAAAAGTCGATAATGGCAAAACCTATGGAGTCGTACATCCCTGGGAAGCAATGTTGCTTCAAACGATACAATGCATTAATAAAGTTTATTAAACACAAACATTATAAAAAACAATGTTCAATCAAAATAAAGAAAATGACAAATGTTTTCTATAAGAGCATTTACTTCAATCAGTTGAAGATTCAACTTTGAATTTAAAAAAGGTATTCTCACAGTAATAATGCACAAACTTCTCGCCTTTCTGAGTTTTTAGGTGAAGCATTCTATTATTCTCACCGCCGGTACGGTATTTGCTCAAAAAGTTAGAGAATGGCGTGCATTCATTTTGAAGCTTTCTGTCCCAAGCTAAAATCATTTCGAATGTTTCATGCCGTTCAGCCTGCAAATTTCTTTCAGTTGTTACACATAACTAAAATAAAATACGAAAACAACTTACCATTAACACGGCAATCAGATCATCAAATGCAAAGGGTTCATAGTGTTTGAGGCCGATCTCCAAAAATTGTAACTTGCTGTTTTCGACTTGTAGGAGCTCGGTTAACCAAGTCGGGGAAAGGCGGCCATGATGAATAATTATGTTTATGGCATTTTTAAAAGCGGTCAAAAGATCCGTAAAGTTGATAAAATGTCGCCAACGGTGAGTTTCAGATCTTCGGTCCATCAAAATAACAGTGTCAACATTATTTAAATTTGACTGTTCCAAACTTTGATAAAAAGGTGTTGAAAGATCGCAATCGACATAACTCACGGTCGTATTGGGTTGTAAGATAAAGTTTGGTATTTTTGGGTTTGTTTTTCCCGCCTCGTAGGCGATTATGTTGATTTCGTCAGCGCAATAAACGTTATTGAGGTCATTCATGAAAGAGAATTCATCGAGGATGTTTTGTGGATTTATGATGTCAAGACTTGCAATCCATTCTGGATCTATTCTATAGTCAGCATGGATTGCTTGAACTTTACGACCAAGTTGTAGTTTTGGAGGGCAAATTGAAGGGTTGCCAGCAGCAATTTGAAGGCGATATCGTTCGGCGGGGGTGGCAAGTTTGCTGAGGCGGCGGCGAAGGCCGTAGGGCAGTTTGGTGATGGGATACGGCATAGATGATGGAGCAACAAGCAAAATGAGGCTATAGCGATATAACAAGCTTGTGGACGACCAAATGCGCAACCTCATAGATTTGCGCGAAAATCGATAATGACATACAGCAGTGTACAGTGTTCACACCGAAGATTTCCGGTAGTTCGCCACAATGACGTAAGTTGCTTCAGTACGTCAACTTCACAATGATCCAACACTTTGAAACAAGTTTATGACAAGCCTTTTTAGTCAAAGTTACCACACAAGTTTGTAGTTTATTTTAAACTAACACCTTTTATAATACAAAATTCAATTCAAGTCGACAAAAAATTACAGTACAACGACTAAAACACGCTGATTTTGTTGCCGTCCTTCACTCTGACTCTTGAACTTTTCTCGCCTTGGTATTCGTTGTGTCTATGTAGCAAGCACTGGCGCAGATCGTGATGAAATGTATTCCACTGTTCTGTGTGATTATATTCCTCATCCCAGATAATGTTCAGAAAGAAACTGTTGTTTTGTTGAGCCTGGAACTTTATCATAAGCACACCTACAAATGCAGAAAAAAAACGCACCTTTAGTAAAACTACCAGATCATTCAGATCAAAACGGTCGAAGCAATTAGGACTATATTTAATCTCTAAATACTGCAATTTATTATTTTTGAATTGTAGAATATCAGTTGTCCACGTCGTAGAAAGACGGCAGTGATCGATGTACATTTCTTTAACATTTGGAGCCAAAGTTAGAATGTCATTCAAATCGACAAGACCACGAAGATATTTAAGCCGTATTTTTTTAACGTTTTCAAAATTTGACGCCAAAAACGTTTGTGACAAAGGTTGTGAAAAGGAACAGTTTTCTAAGCGCAAAATTCCTTTTGGTTTAAACCAGAAAATAAAGCTTGCTGGTATCAGTTCATCAATGTCAGCAAGCCAGAACTTTATGGATTTTCCGACATAAACTAATGCATCGATGTGGTTTATAATATTGATGAACCGATAGCCATATGAATTGTTGTCGGATTTTACACGTTTTGATAGTTGGGCTGTGTGCGGTTTATTGAAAATACCATCGACGGGTTGACAGGGTTGTAGTTTTGGTGGACATATAGAGGCATTGCCAGCAGCGATTTGAAGCTCATAGCGTTCTGGGAGAGTAGTGAGTTCGCTGAGACGGCTGCGAAGGCCATAGGGCAGTTTGGTGATCGGGTACGGCATAGCTATAAACGTTGTGGTCAAAACGCTGAGATGCAGTTGCCTAGAACAAGCTAACGGATGACCGAATGCGCAAGTTGGAAAGCGCAAAACTGCACAAAAAGGCGGCGTTTGCCGCGGAATTCGGGGCAATTGGTCAATGTCCACCCTCTGGTGACCAGCAGTTTAGCAAACAAACGGACGGATCCTGGTTGTTGCATAACGACACAGCTGGATAAGTTGTAAGTTGACTGTCTGTGATCGAATTGACCGAACCAAGGCAATCGGGTACGCCAACTAGGAAACGCAATGACACAAACTTGTCGAAACTAACAGCAAAACAAGCATCAATAATGGCACAGAAATTCCAATCCCCTCGATTTGATACACCATTTGCAATAAGAAAACAACTTTCCACTCGTCCAGAGGCACTAATTTTATTGTTCAAACTAATACCACATAAATTCACAGTTAACCAGATCACATGAATCCAAATGCATTACAGTAAAATAAAGTTACTACGCAATTACGCTTGGTAGGCATTCGAAGTGACACGGCCACCGCGACCCGTCCAGTTGGTGTGTACCGAGGTTTCGGGGTTGCTGATGAGCTTGTAGGTGTGGGCGCCGAAGTAATCACGCTGGGCTTGGATGAGGTTGGCTGGCAGGACACCGGTGCGGTAGCCATCGTAGAATGCTAATGCCGAGCTGAAGGCGGGGGTCGGGATGCCGGCAAAGATGGCCGAGCCTGTCACGATGCGCCAGGAGTTGTTGGCGGCGGAGACGGCCTTCAGGAAGAAGTCATCGAGGAGGAGGTTCTGAAGGTTGGGGTTGGTGTCGAAGGCTTCCTTGATGCGGCCCAAGAATCGCGACCGAATGATGCAACCGCCGCGCCACATGAGCGCGATCGCGCCAAAGTTGAGGTTCCAGCCGTGCACTTTGCTCGCTTCACTGAGCAGCATGAAGCCCTGGGCGTAGCTGACAATCTTCGAGGCGTAGAGGGCGAGACGGACGTGTTCGATGAAAGCCTTCTTGTCGTTGAAGGCTTCAGGCTTGGGTAGCGAGCTGCCTGGGAGGATCTTGGCGGCGGCGACACGCTGGTCCTTCAGGGCGGATAAACATCTGGCGAAGACGGATTCAGCAATGAGTGTCACGGGTTGACCGTATTCAAGGGCGGCGATACCGGTCCATTTTCCGGTGCCCTTCTGCCCTGCGGAGTCGAGGATCTTCGGCACGACGCATTCGCCTTGTTCGTCGCGGTAGGTCAGGATGTTGGCGGTGATTTCGATGAGGAAGGAGTCTAGCTCGCCTTGGTTCCATTGAAGGAAGGTTTGGGCCAATTCGTCGTAAGTGAGACCGAGGGATTCATGGAGAAGGTGGTAGGCTTCAGCGATGAGTTGCATGTCGCCGTATTCGATGCCATTGTGGACCATTTTGACGAAATGGCCGGAGCCGGCGTTTCCGAGCTGAAATTGACCTCATTAGACATCATAAAAACTTCCAAAAGTGCTTCTCACCCAATCACAACACGGCTCCGACCCAGATTTCGCCGCAATCGACTGGAAAATCGGCTTAATGTGCTCCCACGCCTCAGGCGCGCCACCAGGCATCAAACTCGGACCATAACGAGCGCCCTCTTCGCCGCCACTGACACCGCATCCGACATAGTGGATGCCCTTAGCCTTCAATTCTTCGTAACGACGGTTCGTGTCGTGGTACTCGCTGTTGCCGCCATCAATGATGATGTCGCCTTTCTCCAGGAGGGGCGCAATCTGGTCAATCATGCTTTGAACGGGCTTTCCGGCCTGGACGAGCAGCATCACACGACGAGGGCGCTTCAGAAGCTTGACCATCTCGGCGATCGAGTGGGCTCCGACGATCTTGGTGCCCTTGGCTTCATTGGCGAGGAATTCATCGACCTTGGCGACGGTGCGGTTGAAGGCGCACACGGTGAAGCCGTGGTCGTTCATGTTGAGGATGAGATTCTGGCCCATGACGGCAAGGCCGATCACGGCGATATCGGCGACAGCTTCGGACATGGTGTCGAGATTGGGACTGGAATGAGGTTCAATGAGGAAAAATAGAACGAGGAGGCAGAAAGCACGTTGTCAAAGGGAACAAAATGATGTCAACGATGAGAAATGGGAACAAAAATGAGCGCGTTGGTCGAAGGAAACTACAATTTTTGGAAAAAAGGGAGACACAAACTAAAAAATACACGGTTTGGAGGGGCGTAAAGTACATGGGGGTCGAAAAAAGTTGGTTTTAAGTTGAAATGGGATTGATTGATGCTCAAAAACGCGGTGGAAAGGTAACAATTAGCGATCAAAAAGGTCGAAAGGTCAACTTTAATGGACAAAAAAAAGCAAAATTAAGCTTCTTATTGGTGGCTAATGACCAAAATATCGAAGCCAGACGCATCAATGAACCCCTCAAAAAGCTAAACTGACCCCCGAAACAAAGGCCAACATGAACACCGACCCGAACCTGACATGATCTCGCCAAAAACACTCGACAAAGGGGTGGCCTGACTGGTGGGGCGTCCCGTCAGTCTCTCTCGCGACCATCCGACCGATAACCGTCAAAAACGACGACCCACGACACGACAAAATTCACGCTACAATCCCTTGCCACATTAAGACCACGCGAAATTTGAGCACCAAAGAGGTGGAACCATCTCCATCCGACTGGCTGCAGGACTGGAGAACACCCGAAAGTGTAGTCAAAGCACGGGCAACCTGCTTCGACCTTCTTCTTCCCCGGTCAACACGCTCGAACAACAAATAGAACTGTTTTTTGGTGAGGCAAACACAGGTGGTAATTGTAGGAGAACATGAAATTGACAGAATTACAGGGTTTCGCGCAATTATTAAGTCGTGCCGGCACCGCCACCACCAGGGCCATCATCGGCCTTCTTTTTACTGGCGTCCTTCGCGAGCTTACGCTCCTCGGCCGACAGGATCATCAGGCGATAAGAAGGGGTCGGGCCTTCGAGGACGGCCTAAAAATAGATCGAAATCAGTCCCATTGATCTTGATTTCGGCCAACTTGTAGGGACCAAAAGTGGACTTTGACTGATTGACGTGATAAACTGGTCTTTAAAGAATGCAAAGCAAACTTTCGATGACAAAAGCAGAAGCTTCACTGATAAGAACCCCAAAATTGACCAACCTTAAGCCAAGTGGCTTCATCCATGTTAGGATCTTTGAAAAAGTCAAGCGGAAAAGCGTCTTGGATGGATTGCCCTCTTTCGGGAAGGTAATATTCGAAGAGGTTACCAAAAGTTTGGGCGTAGGCAGGGTCTTTGAGGGAGAGGTTGCTATCGTATTGGAGGTAGCGCCAGACTGTTTGGAAATCGTTTAGAAGTTGCTAAAGAGCCATTTTGATGGATTTTATGAAAGAAAAAAGTTAAAAGAAACCTTTTTCCTAGCCTCTCTCTTCTCCGGGCTCAAAGTCGAAAACTTAACAACATCCCGGTGATAGTTCGGAACGTTTTTAAGGTTGTACTTTTTGATGACAATAAGCACGAAGCGATGGACACAAAATACGACAAAACCGAGAAACAAAATTCGAATTCCGATGGAAACGATGTTCAAAAAGGCTTGAAACGTTGCCACTGCCTAAAAAACCCTCAAAAACCAAAAAAAAGTTAATTTTGAGACATACAGAGTTATAATTTGAAATTTTGTCAGCATTTGTGTGATTGCCGTAAGTAACGTCCAAAATTTCAGGCAATCCGTAGAAACGCTTACGCCTCTGCAATTTTAGGCTAAAATGAGACCAATTTCGAAGTAGGATCTCACCCGACCAGACATATCGGACACGAAATGGCGAAACGCGAGCAAAAGTCGACGTTTTTCGAGGTTTATCAGAGCTCGCGGGAAGTCATCGGCCTCGACTTGGAGATAATGCAACGTGTTTTCCGTCAATGGAAGCTCGAGACCGTTGCCATTGAGGAACTCCTCACAGGCTTTGTCGTTTTCGAGGCGGCCGTAGCATTTGAAGGCAATTGTGGGGGGAACGAACAGACAGACAGTGATGATGAAAATCGAAAAATTTTGAAAAATCATCATGACATTGGAATTTAACAAAATTCAAGAATTAGGGCGATCGATAAAGGCTTTGGGAAGGTATTCAAATCGATAACAACGTCGATTAAGAAAGTTTGCCCACGGGGAATATGCAGATTTGATGAGTATTTCCCGGAGGGCCGAAAGACCACGACCAACACGTCGAGCAAAAAACACGCCCCTTGTCTCATGACGAAGGAAACCCCCTTTTCATGGATGTTTCTGGGCCATATGAGCGTTGTCTGCTCTTCCTAACGAACAAACATCCTATCCATTTCTGTAGACCCCGTGCGCCGTGTAGACAACATTGCGTCAGCATCAATCCACGACCAAACTCTCCACAGCAAAGAACAGCTGGTCTTCCATGTAAAAGCCCAACGAAGAGGCCTATTTCGACAAACAAGTTTCAGTTTCGTTAGCGAAGCCGTTCCGATTTGGTTGTTTTTCCTTCTTTTTTCTTCATATCCGGTCCAAAGATGTCGCGCAAGGGTGGTTATGATTATGGCAACGATTACGACTACGATGACGGTAAGTATATATATAAAATGTTTTTACATTTCTAAATATTGCGTTTTCTTACAGATTACGAATATGACGACGACGATCAAGACTACTATGGCAAGTCACAGGAAGAACAATCTACTTTGAGCAATTATAAAGGTAATTCAAACTTTCATTTTTGAATTTTATATATAAAAACCAATTTCAGCAAGCGCGAGCACAACAAAACCCCAATACAACAATCACAGCGCAAAGCAGCAGATTCAGGAAGAACCATCACATCACAATGATGGCAAGGATGATGAAATGTTTGTCATGGATGATGAAGGTAAGCAATTTTTAGCTTTTGAAGGTGAATTTATATATAAAAATGCCGTTTTTCAGCACCTAGACCCTCAGCTTCTTTCAAAATCGGCGGTGGATCTCCAAAATCCCCCAAAAAGCACGCTGAAAACATTCCAGCAGAGCCGGCAGTCGTACCTCAAGTCCAACAGCTTCGTGCCATGGAAAAAGAAGTGTCTGAACTGTCTCTTCGCCCCGCCTCGACGTCACCGGCACGCGTGCCAAAGGTGAGCAGTGTGGCGAAGCTATCCGCAGTTGAGACGGCTATTACGACGGCGACGAATCATAAGTGAGTTTCATCGCCTTATTTGTCAAAACAAACAAACCGAAACACGTGGCTGTCACGTGAAAATCCTTAAAAATTGCATTCTAATGTTTGTCCATCTTCCAGACAACGCCAACGCCCAACCGGCACCAAACCCGCAGTCAACTTCGTCGTCGTTGGCCATGTCGATGCCGGTAAGAGCACTTTGATGGGTCACATGCTGTACCTCCTTGGCTGCGTCAACAAGAAAACAGTCATGAAGTACAAGCAAGAAGCCCAAAAGATGGGCAAATCATCTTTCTACTACGCCTGGATTCTCGATGAAACCGACGAAGAGCGTACCCGAGGTGTGACGATGGACATTGCTCGAGCTTGTTTCGAGACGGAAACTCGGAAGTACCACATTTTGGACGCCCCAGGGCATCGGGATTTCATTCCGAACATGATCACTGGCGCTTCACAGTCCGACGCCGCCCTGCTCGTCATCTGCGCGACTCGAGGTGAATTCGAGAGTGGCTTCGATCTCGGTGGCCAGACTCGAGAACACGCTCTACTCATCCGAGCCCTCGGCGTGTCTCACATCGTTGTCGCTGTCAACAAAATGGACACGATCGACTGGGGGAAGGACCGATTCGACGAGATTGACGCCATATTGAGGACATTCCTTGTCCGTCAGGCTGGCTTCACGAAGACGACCTTCGTCCCTGTTAGCGGCATTTCTGGCGAAAATCTCGTCCAGCCACTTCCAGCTAGCCATCCATGCCGAAAGTGGTACAAGGGCCCGACGCTGATCGAAGCCTTGGAGCAGCTCCCCGCGGCTGAACGCCCCGAAAACATGCCTCTCCGCATCGTCGTCAATGACGTCCTCAAATCCACGGCCAACGTTCTCGGCCTCAGCGCCAAAGTCGAAGCCGGCCACATCGAATTCGGCGACAAAGTCTTCCTGATGCCCCGAGCCGATCTTGCCACCGTCAAAGGCGTCTGCATTGACGACCACACCGGCGCGGCTCCGCCCACAATCGCTGCCAAGAGTGAGGTCTGCTTCGCCGGCGATCAAATCCTCATCACTCTATCCGGCAACTTTGAAAACGAAGCCGTCACCGCCGGTAATGTCATCTGCCGAGGCGGCCTAGACTGCCTCGTCCCGTGCAAGCGCTTCACCGTCCGAATCGTCGTCTTCGATGTCCCGATCCCCGTCATCCGTGGCACGAAGGCCGAGCTCTTCGCACACTCCCTCTGTGCCCCGTGTACGGTAAAGATGCTGAAATGCACGCTCGACAAGGCCACCGGCGAAGTCCTCAAAGAAAAGCCGCGCTGTCTGCCGAAGAATTCCACTGCCCTGGTCGTTCTGGAGACGGATACACCCGTCAATCTCGAAGCCTATTCAAAGTGCAAACCTCTTGGTCGTATCTCCCTTCGTGCTAATGGTATTACTATCGCTGCGGGTATCATCGATACCGCTCATACGGAAGTCAACGCCGCTTTGCGGGGTTAGGGTTGTTGTTTTCTTGGGTTTTTGTTAATAGTAGTGTCTTTTGTGTTGTGTTTTTGGCTGAATTCTAAGTTGACCACAAATTTAAAATAAAGTTTTTGTAATGTAATCTTGTGTGACTTTGCCTTGGAAGTCTATGTGACTATGTGGCCAATTCAAAAAGCAATTAGTTATCATTGCGTTTTGAAGTAGCCAGTTTATAGTCTATGACAATTAAGCCCCCGCGGAAGCTTCCAGACAATCTAGGGCGTCGTCATTGCAAACATGGAACAGGACAGTTAGCAGATGCAACTATGTGGGGATGGTTGGCTTGGATGGTCCTCTGTCAAGCTATGTTTTGTACTTTTGGCATAAGTTTGGACATTGGCGACATCCTATCTACTGATCTATGGCCACTATCAAGAGTTAAAGCTCCTAAAGTCGACTACGACCCTAACCTAGCCGAATTCGCCCTCGACTTTGCCGCAGCTTCCTATGCCCCCGATCCAACAGGATGTCTATCCAAACATAATGCCACCCTAATCACACGGGTGACCATCCCGTGTGATTTTATCGGCAACGAATGCTGGGCTTACATAGCCAAATCGAAAGAATGGATTATCATGGCTGTTCGAGGCACTGTGGAGAAAAAACAACTATTAGCAGAAGTCGCTGAATCGGCCATAGCTCCGAAAGTTGAATTCCCGGCCGGTGGCAATGTTCAACACTATTTTTACACATCATTTGATGACCTATGGAACGACGCCAACTTTAGTGGCATTCTACAAAACTTGAAAAAAGCCAATCCAAATTGTAAAATATTGTTTACTGGTCACAGTTTCGGCGGCGCAATAGCCTCATTAGCCAGCGCTATGTTCATCCATGAAAACCCATCATTAAAAAATCTTAAAACTTTAGTCTTTTCAATAACCTTCGGTCAACCCAGGGTCGGAAACCACGCCTACGCAATCGCCCACGATAGACTTGTCCCAAATTCGTGGAGAATAGTCCACAGAAAAGACATAGTGCCACATATTCCGCTATGCTTAAGCTTTATGGGTCATTGCACGACGGGTTTTAATTTAACCCCCTATCACCATGGAACTGAAGTGAGTTTTAATACAAAAATTCGAACACAAAACACAAGTTTTACAACCCCATGGTCAGATCTGGTACCCCGAAAGCAACTCAAAGACTCATCAAACATGTTCCGGTTTCCCGTTGAACGAAGCCACCGACTGCTCGAACCAATTTCTGACCGGCTTTAACATTGATGACCACGAATTCTACCTCGGCAAAGACGTCAGTCTCCATGGAAACACTAAATGTGGCCTTTAGGGGTTGATATTTGTTATTTTGGTTTTGTTATTTGTAAATTTAGTTCATGTCTTTCACGTGCTTTTGCATTTTTCAAACTAAAGCGTTGTAAAGTTGACCTTTGTCGATGAAAATAACGATTGTAAAGCCAAAAACCAATCGGTCAGCGCCCGTTCAATCTAAAAAACGAAACCAATCGGCAGCGCCATCGATCGTCGGGACAGGGGATGTCGTCGTCAGCTGCTTAGCGGGTCCACTTAGCTCATTCCAATGTCTCTAAGCATGTGGCGGTCGTTGTCGGTACTACTTGTCTTCCTAGCTCATGCAATTTGTCGACCGCCGACCCAAGACGATGTTGCAGCCCTATTTGATGCTTCATTTATCTCAGAATCCCCTGCCAATAACTGGACCATCGACTACGACCGTAAATTGGCAGAATTCGCGTTAGACTTCGCCGCGGCCGCCTATTCCAAAGACCCAACGCCCTGTCTAGCGAAAAACAATGCTACCCTGATCAGACGTGTGCAGGTGCCATGTGACTACATCAGTGATCAATGTTGGGCTTTTGTGGCGCGATCTGAGGAGTGGATCATCTTCGCGGTCCGTGGAACGAAAACCAAGCTTCAACTGATCACGGAACTCGTCGAATCGATGACCGCCCCGAAAATGACCTTCCCAGCGGGTGGATCTGTGCAACGGTACTTCTATTCTGCATTGCAGAGCCTCTGGAAAGCCGGCTTCGGCGCATTGTTAAAAGATTTGAAGGTGGAATTCCCGAAATCGAAACTACTCTTCACCGGACACAGTCTCGGCGGTGCCCTGGCATCCTTAGCCAGCAGCATGTTCGCCTATGAACACCCGACCATGGCCAAGCCGGATGAGATCTTTCTGATCACATTCGGACAGCCAAGAGTCGGAAACATCCTCTACGCGGCGGCACACGATAAGATTGTGCCAAATTCGTGGAGACTCGTTCACAGCCATGACATTGTGCCGCATTTGCCGTATTGCTTCGAGGACTTTTGGACGAAATGCACGGCGGGGCGGAATCACACGCCGTATCATCATGGAACTGAGGTAAGCAATTTTCGATTAAGCCATTTTGAAAACTGATTACAAAATGTTGGGAAATGTCATTTCAAAAACTAATTACAAAACTTTTTTTTATAAAAACCTATTTCAGATCTGGTACCCCGAGGACATGAACAACTCATCCATCTTCCGCATCTGCACTGCCGAGCCGATCAACGAAGACGCGTCGTGTTCGAACGAATACTACGTGCATTTCAACATTATCGACCACCTCGCCTATCTCGGCAAAGATGTCGATCTCCACGGTACAACTGGCTGTAAAGACACGCGTCGAACATCAAAGAAGCCTTATTACATGTTGTCTAATAGAACAAAACCGTAAAAACGGTGATAATTAACGAATTTTTGGAGAAATAAAGTTTGAAACTGTAAAAACATGTTCTTATATGGGTTTTGTTGGACGTGTGTGTGAACTTTTTTTCGGTATAGATGGTACCTGATTGGCAACCAACAACATGGCCGATGGGGGCAAACGATTAATTGTACCGATCCGCCGTAAGTGGAAGGCCATTCGATGAGCAAGTCACAGATAAGAAGGATCGATCTGAACGGAGATCAAATTAAGGCCATCTTCGCGCAAGGCAACAACGCATTCATATTTATAAAAATATAATGGTCCTGCGGTTTCTATTTGTGTTGATATTTGTTGCTTTGTTAAATACTACAAATGGTAAATCATGTTCGACTGACACTCAAATCGAATGCGTCAAAAATTGCACTTGTACTGATACTGTTTGGCCTCTAACCGTTTGTACTAACGCCAACTTTGACGACGTTATATCCTACGTCCAAAAATTACAATCTTCGTCAGTTCTTATTATTAAACAAACGCCAATACATCATTTAAAAAAGCTACCTGAATTGAATATATTTCATTTGGAAATATCCAATTGCGAAGTTTCAGTAATCGATGAAAATGCATTTAACCAACTGAAATATCTTTGGAATCTAAATTTAGATAACAATTTGTTAACTGAGTTACCGAAATTAATGGATGAGATGAAAGAACTTTATTCATTTACAGCAAGGAATAACAAGGTTTGTTTTTTTATTGTTGATTTTCAACATAAATGTTTTTTTGCAGATTAGTAAAGTCAATCCGGATTTGTTTAGTGGTTCGGCAGTTAAGAATATTGATTTTTCACACAACCTATTAACCGACATAGAGTACGTGGTTAATTGTTATTCAAAATAATTATAAAATCAGTTTTAGATTTTTAAAGTATACAAAAAGCAGGCTGTTATTTTTGGAATTAAGCCATAATTTGTTGGAGCATGTGATTTTGGATGAGTTTTCTAAGTTATATGACGTTGGTTTGGCGCATAACAAGCTACAAGGTCCGAACTCTGTTGTTTTAACAAAAGCACGTAAACTTGGAGAAGTAGACTTGTCAGAAAATTATATTTCGACGATGGATGCAATTAACTTGACTGGAACGCACTACATTAGGCACCTCTATCTCCAAAAAAATCGATTGCGTTCAGATGTTGCACTGAATTTTACAGAGCACACGTACCTGCAAAGAGTGAATCTGGATGACAATGAAATAACAACGGTGTGGATAGACATTTTTTGTACCTTTCACTTTGAAGTTTAAAAAGTTTACAGTTACCAATCCTTCCAATGGACATAAGCACTCTTTCGCTAAAAAACAACAAACTTGATGTTTCAAAACTCAACTTCCCCCAGCATGGCGTTAACAACGTGTCTTTAGCAGGAAATGAGCTACAAACTTTGAACAAAAACGAGTTTGCAAATCTTGAATCCATATGCATAGTCAACTTGTTAAACAATGATTTGAAGTTTCTTGGTAAGTTAACTTATTGAAAAACTGCACCACAGTCATCTAAATTACAGATCATCAATCACAGGAGTGTAAAACAAAACTTTATTTTGACGAAAAAACAACGTTACATATCAAAGAAAAGTATGGAAAGGTAAAACTTTAGAACACAAGCGCAGCGTTTGTATCGTTTACATTAAACTGTTTTACGTAACATGATTTTTCTGGGCTTTAATAAAGTTTCATCACTTTTGGTTGACTACAATTTATTAGGTTCGGTTGATTTCTGGCGTTGTTTTTGCCTTTCAGAGCAGCATCATTCGAATTGAAATTTACCGTAAAAGTATCGTCAATGTCGCCTGTACAGAAATGAAGTTGTACTTCGACTGAAAACCTTCCCGAAGTAACTTGTAACAATATCGCGAATTTCACCGACGTGTAAAACTTGGAGCATTGAAAAAACATGACATTTATTAATCTTGCAAAAATCGGAATTTTCATTACGCAATGGAAAAAATTGTTAAGCCAATATGTTATTGAAAATCAGCTTATACTCAAATTTTAATCTGGCAGTTTTCCGATAGCAACAACATCAAAGACTCATTGTAATTTAGTTTCAAACTTCCACATTAACAGTGCTGCTAATGTTAAAATTGATAAAAACGTTGCGCTAAATGTCAACGGAATAAAAATGACATAACTTGGGACGCCGGTGGGGTCAGTTTTACCGGTATTTATGACGAAGACGTTGGCATGAATAATATTTGTTTTCTCTTGACGTGGGGACTTTTGGACGTCGTCAAAGTTGACGTTTTGGGTGGTTTGACTCGAAGTTGAGGCAACTGTCGAAGTGGAAGTCGATGAAGATGGCGTGGAACTGGTGGAGCTTGCAGTAGAGTTGAGGGCGGGGGTGTTCGTGGTTAATGGAGCCCGCAAAGTGCCACCACAAGCTGGAGTGAATTTCTTTTCATCGCAAACTTGTGCTTCAACATTAAAATACATGTTATCTAGACATTTCATCCTGTACGTGTTCCCATTTTTGCAGATGTGATAAAAGTTGTTGCAACCATATCCGTAGACACCATCGGGAATGTAGACGCATAATGTTTCATCATCAGTTGAGTCGATTGAAGCCATCGTCGTAGTCGTAGTCGTAGTCGTTGTCGAGTTTCTGAGCACCTCGGATGGTTGCTCGATCAAAGTGCCACCACAATATGGAATGAATTCTTTATGATCGCAAGCACCTGTTTCAAGATTAAAATACATGTTATCTATACATTTCATCTTGTACGTGTTCCCATCTTTGCAGATGTAATACAAGTTGTTGCAAGAATACTCTCCGTATTCACCATCGGGGATGAAGTTTTTGGCACAGAAATCAGGAGTGATCATGGCGTTGTAAGCATCATCTTTTGACGATTGATTGACAAGATCATCCAAAAAAGTGGCACCACAAGCTGGAGTCCATTCCTTAAACTCACAACGACGTGATTCAACGGCGAAATATTTGTTCTCTGGACACGGGACCTTGTATGTCCTGCCTTCAAAGCAGTGATAGAAAAAGTTGTTGCAGCCAAATCCGTATTCGCCATGATTGAGGTTGTTATCTGCGCAGTATGTTTTGTCATCAGTTGAGTTTACAGAAGCAATCGTCGTAATCGTTGTCATGTTGTTGAGCTCCTGGGACGGTGGATCGATGATGGTATCATTTTCAGCTGCTATTAGGGTCAAACTGGCTATGGCTAAAATGAGACACTTCATGGCCTGCTGGAAAGATCACAAAATTACTGTAGTCGAAAGATAAAACAATCACAAAAACAAAAATAGTAGAAAGCAATAGCGATGAGCAATATTATGAAGCCCAAAGATCTCGTTAAAACCCCACCCATGCAAAGCTGCGAAATGTTGACTGTTGGTTGATATGGTCAAACGATTAACTGTAAAGATGATTTACTGCGTGATCTATCTGGCGACTGTTACAATCCATGATGCGCTAGGTATTTCACTGGTGGACAATATGCAGTGCGAACTGATTTTTACGCAAGACTGCCAAAATTATGTTTCTGGAGGTGTACTTACACCCGAATCAAACCGCCGACCAAAGCCGATGGTATGGGCAATGGAGTGGCCCAAATCCAATGATTGACAGTGAACAGTTTCAATTTACAGCCAAAGCACTACAGTTTTGTTTTATTACCATTCAGAGGTCGGAAAAAGTCATTTCTATGTCATCAGCAAGCCCCATCAATCTTGAAGCTTCGAAAGACCACGGAATACGTCGCATCACTGACCGCCATAAAACGTTCAAGATCAACTCAATCAGATCGTTGGCATGTTGTTTTGTCCGTGCCAATGTAAACCATAAAAGTCTAGCGCATGATTTCTCGTAAAAGTAGCCAAAAAAGGTCAAGATCATGCATGATAGATCTTTCTGCACAGTTATTCGCTTTCCCATATCGGCCATACTGTCGATTGCCAATCGGATAAAAAGTCAAAGGTCAAGTTCTCGCACCACACCAAAAAGTCAAACAGGTAGTATCAGTCAGTCGGGCACAACTGAACATGTATTGGCTGTGTATAGCTCTCTTTCTATTATGTCTTTTATTAGATGTAACAAAGGCTATTAAATGTGTAAAAAACTGCACGTGTACAGCATCTGAAGTGATTTGTGCTGGCGCAAACTACGACGATGTTTTAACCTACGTTCAAAAACGACCGTTTATTGGTTCTCTTACCATTCAAAACACTCCGATAGGCTATCTAGAGCGCTTGCCGAAACTAAATCTGTTAAATTTGGAACTATCACATTGTAATATTACTAAAATTGAGATCAATGCATTTCAAGACCTTGAAAAGCTTAGATCACTGAATTTAAATTACAATTCATTGACTGAGATACCAAAGCTGAAAATACCGCATAAAGGTTTGCATACGCTATCTGCAAAGTTTAACAAGGTTTGTTCTGTTAATAAAGATTGCATCTTCAAATTTCAATTATAATGTATTTTAGATTCGTGAAGTGTCTTCGACTTTGTTTATGAAATCACAAATCGCTAACATCGATTTTTCATACAACTGTTTGTCTGGCATCGAGTTAGTGATTTTGCAGTGTTGAACAATGTTAATATTAAGTTTTAGATTTTTGGAACATACAAAAAGTTCGCTGGAATCCTTGGATTTAAGCCATAACTCGTTGAACTATGTTACTTTGGAAGGTTTTCCTCATTTGTCCTACGTGGGCTTAGCTCATAATGGCTTGAAAATCGTTAATTTAACTAACCTAACCCACCCTTTTACACTGGACGTGTCTGATAACAGGATTCCATACCTCGACGTTCTAAGGTTGACAGATAGTCACCTAAGACATCTCAATCTTCAAAAAAATCTACTTTATATTAATGATGTGGTTTTCAACAGTCCGACTCCGCTAGATTTTATGAAATACGCTCAACTGCAGGAACTTAATATGGCTGGACTAGATTTTACGAAATACGATCAACTGCAGGAACTGAATTTAGATGATAATGGAATTTTCATGGTATTGTTTGCTAAATTTTTCACTTTTATAAATCATTTTACAGTTACCCCTCCTTCCAAATGGCATCCAAACACTTTCAATGAACAACAACAGACTGAATTACTCTAATATCATTTTCCCAGAGCTCGATCTGCGAAATGTTTCTTTATCCGGAAACAGGCTAGAGACCTTGGACTGCGATGCCTTTACAAACCTTAGAAACGTTACCACAATCAACTTATTAAACAATAGTTTAACTACTGTCCTTCTGTTTGTTAACGGGGTTACCTTTGATGAAAAACAACTGAAAGTTGATAGAACCACAAAGTTGACTTTCAAAAATTACGGTATTTAAACACATTAATATTCACTTTTTTCAAACGCTAAGGAGTATGCCCGAAAAACTGTACTTGCAGCTGCTATGAAGTAACTTGCAAAAACATCAACTTAAACAACGTATTTTCAACCCTCAGCAATGGAAGCGTTAAAAAAATTTCTATTCGAGACACTCCAATACGACACCTAAAGAAACTACCTAAATTAAACGTCGTTGCGATTGAATTTTCTCACTGCGAAATAGAAACGATTGAAGAAAACGCGTTCGACAACATTCCAACGCTTACTAATTTGAGTTTGGACTACAATTTTCTGACTGAACTACCAAAACTTGGAAAATTGACGTCACTTTTGAGATTTTCAGCACGTAAAAATATGGTAAGTTAGCTTATCTTTGCTTCTAGACAGTAGCCTGTGTGGTTTTTTAGATTTCTAAAGTATCTAATCAACTGCTGAGCCACGGAGTTAGACGCATTGACTTATCACACAACTTGTTGGACAATGTCGAGTGAGTTTTATTTGCAACGTCAAGTGTTAAAGTTTTTAGACTTAAAAATTTCAGCTTTTTGAAGCCAACAAATGCAACGCTTCAAACATTGGACCTGAGATATAACTTCATTCGACGTGTTGAAATGACCAACTTTTCGGAACTGACATATCTTTATTTAGAAAACAATTTACTAAGAAAAGAAAATTCGGTTGAATTGAATAACCTTCCAAAGTTGGAAACACTTCTCTTGGCCGAAAATAGCATTGAACATCTAAATGTGTTGAAAATAACCGATACACCGATCAAAACGCTAGGTCTGCAAACCAATCTTTTGCATTCTGAGCTCGATTTTACAAACTATACTTCACTAACGAAGCTGGATTTGGATTATAACACATTAACAACGGTAAGTTTCTACATTTGTTATTGTTTTTACAAACTTTTTACAGCTACCTCTCATGCCAGCGAATTTGGAAGTTCTTCGGCTAGGTAACAATCAGCTAAAAAGTTCAAGCGTAGTTTTCCCTCCACTAAAGTTGGAACAAATCTACTTAGCCGGAAACCACATGGAACGACTTCCATATAACGCTTTTATACATCTATATTATTTGGAACATGTCAATCTTCCTGACAACAACTTTCACGATGGTGAGTGATAATTTTGAAATCGTTGAAATGTGTCAAGTTTAAATTTCAGCAAACGGTTTGGTATTCCCATTTCAACAAACTATTGTACCATTTGGCATTGGGTCAGGGCAGGATGCGAGTGGATGGCCGTATTCATCTGGAGGACTCCTGGGATAAGCCTCCCCACATTCAACACACTTCGGATGACAAAATTACTTTCGCCTTCGTTACCAAATCCTCTTACAAAAGTTTTACTTGCATTTGTTTTTGATTAAAATGTAATCATTATTGGCAACAAACTGTATCGTTAAACTGTTTGACTAATAAACTTGGATTTACAATTTTGAATTAGCTTTGCAAAGACAATGTTATAGCCTTTGTTTCAACACGCCGACGACAAGTCGAATAATTCAACCAACTCCAAAAGCTCCAGTTAATGTTGCAGAGTCTCTGGAAGGCTGGATTCGGAGCACTGTTGAAGGATTTGAAGGTTGAATTCCCGAAAGCGAAGATGCTCTTCACCGGGCACAGTCTCGGCGGTGCCCTGGCATCCCTAGCCAGCAGCATGTTCGCCTATGAACACCCGACCATGGCCAAGCCTGATGAAATCTTTCTGATCACATTCGGACAGCCAAGAGTCGGAAACATCCTCTACGCGGCGGCACATGATAAGATTGTGCCAAATTCGTGGAGACTCGTCCATAGCCATGACATTGTACCGCATTTGCCGTACTGCTTCGAGGACTTTTGGACGAAATGCACAGCGGGACGGAATCATACGCCGTATCATCACGGAACTGAGGTAAGCTTTTTTTGATTAGGCCATTTTGAAACTGATGACAAAACTGAAGAGATTATATAAGCATTACTTCAGATCTGGTACCCCGAGGATATGAACAACTCGTCCATCTTCCGCATCTGCACCGCCGAGCCGATCAACGAAGACGCTTCGTGTTCGAACGAGTACTACGTGCATTTCAACATTATCGACCACCTCGCCTATCTCGGCAAAGACGTCGATCTTCACGGCACAACCGGCTGTAAAGACACGCGCCGAGCGTCTAAGAAGCGTTATTACATGATATCTAATAGAACAAAGCCGTGAAACGAGCGTGTCTAACGAACTTTCGGAGAAGAATAAAGTTTGAGAGAAATTTGAAACCGCAAAATCATGCTCGTCATGGTGGTTTCATTGGACGATCGTCGGAGCAAAGCAGACAAAAAGTTTTGTGTCGACAAACGCACAGCTATCCATTTGTGTAAGTGTTTGTCCGTGTAGTCAAGCTGTAATGGAAACTATGGCTCCAAAACAGCCAATGAGAGGGCCACCCAGAAAGGTACGCATCCCAACGCGAATGTCTCCAGCCCTCTCGCGCTCCGCCTCTTCCCGGCCTGGCTGCAAAATTATCATCCTATCTTGCTGGCTTAATCGTGCCGTTTTGCTGATTATTTCTCTGATTTCTTCCTCGTAAACATGTCCGTGAACGCGCTGGCGGATCGGCTGGGACAGGTGGACCTCGACGTAAGTGGTGTGCGGATATTTCCGGGCCGGATGATTATTGATTTTCACAGGACGACGCCACAACTATCGCCACTGATTTTGCTTACAAAGAGACTGGCCTTGCCAATGCCTTCGTGATCGATGTGAAGCCGGGCACAAAGGTGTATCGCTATCATGTTCGCATGGTCGGGACGAATCCGCGGGGCAAAGAGTTCTATTTGACGGAGTCGCTAGACGGGGCGGGCTTCCAAAAGTAGGTTTTCACCTTTTTGCCGACTTTGTAAGCATATTTTATATATCTTTTACCCTTCAGATCGATGTGCAACTTCGACATAAAGGTCAACTACCTCCTCCTTACCGTGGCCTACACAGTTTCGAACGGATTCGGTGTTGAAGGGGTCGAGCTTGTCTATGACAACCGCACCATCATGTACACCCATCACAAGATCCGCCCCAACACCTATGAGATCCCACGGGAGAAGTTTGGCGACGTTCTTGAGGGCCTCACGGATGCGACGAAGGTGACGGTCGAGATCACCGAGAGCGCTGCCCACGAGTTTGTGCTTGATGACCCCAACCACTTCAACGTCTTCAAGAACCCCACCGTCAATGGCAAGGAAGATCGCGGCTTGCAGTCCTTCTTCGAGATGCTCACCTCCCAGCCGGCTATGGACGCGTGAGTTTCTTCCTTTCAACTTTCCTATTCCATGCTAATGTCGACTTTTCAGCGGAACCATCGTCTCTGACTGCTTCTTCCGCAAAAGAGGCCGCAACTTCATCGGCGGCACCTACTTCCTCGACGGAGCCAAGAAGAATGTCCGTCTGGTCCGTGCCGAGAACAACCAGCCCCAGATAAAGCTCTCCGTCGATGCTGTTTCGAGCATTTTCTACTCTCCGATGAACCTCTCCGACTCTCTATACGAGGTGTCCCAGTTCTTGTGCCAGGATTACCGCAATCCAGCCGTCTGGAAGCACTTCCTCAAGCTCTACGTCAATGTGAAAGTGACTCTGCGGCACAATTCTCGTCGTTTGATCGCGTTGAAGAAGTTGAGTGATAAGCCGGTCAAGGACTTGTTGTAAGTTTTGTCTTTTTTCTTTGTCGAACTTGCCTTTATTTCGCATTCTTTAGCATCACCATCAACAATGAGAAGATCTCCGTGGCCGAGTACTTTGCCAAAAAGTACAAGATTGACCTGGAATACCCCGAGTTGCCCGCGCTCGTTCATACCATGAGGGGCTTGCCGGAGCCTGCCTATTTTCCGCTGGAGGTTCTCAAGGTCGTCGTCGGGCAGAAGCTTCCGATGTCGAAGTTTGACTATCTCGACACCCCGAGCCAGAAGGTTGTTGAGCGCCTTTTGAAGGTCAGTTCATCGCTTTTTCAACTTTTTATTTCTAACTTTTGCCTTTTAGGAAAACGCCGTGAAGCCCGATGTCCGTGTCCAACGCATCAAGGAATGCCTACATGAACTTATCCTTGACTCGCCCACGTTTGCGGCCTTTGGCGTCAAGATCCGTCCCGAGAAGAACCAGGTTCCGTTCGGCATCCGTCGTCCGCCCGGCATCAAACTCTATAATGCCAGCGTCGAGCCGAATGCGAAGACCAGCTTCCGTTTCGGCAACAACAGGTTTGTCGATTGTGCCGCTTTCCCTCGCGTTTGGTGCTTCGCCCATGCGAGTAACATCAAGTACAACGACGCTATGTAAGTCATTCGCCAATCTTTGTTATTGCGCTTCATTGCCGTGTCTTTCAGGGGAATTGTCGAGCGTCTGAGACGTGAAGCTGTCATTCGTGGTGCTACGTGGATCCGGCCTCAGGTTGTTGAGTTTGATTCGTCCAACTCTGACCCCAAGCATTGGAAGGATTTCTTCGCTGCGATTCGCAAGGAAAGTTGCGAGTTTCTCATGTTGTTTGACAGCAAGCGTACGGCTTCTCATAGTAAGTTTATCACTTTCATTTCATTTGATCGTTTTTTACATCGTCTACCTTTTCAGCGCACTTGAAGAACAGCGAAGCCGAGTTCGGTGTGGCTACCCAGCACATTACGGTCGAGACTGTTATGAAGCTGCGTTCGTTCGAGAACATCTACAACAAAACGAACCTCAAACTGGGTGGATTGAACTACCAAGTAGCCTTTGAGCGCAGCCGGTACGTCTTTTTGAAACCTTTTCTCATTTGGGTGTCATAACTTGCGTTATTTTCAGTATGTCGGAGATGTTCGACGCCGACAAGATGTTCGTACTCGGCTACGATGTCTCGCATCCGACGAACATCAACGGTGCTGCTGATGGTGCCCGTCCGAGTGTCGTAGGCATATGCTACAACTCCGCCAAGCAGAACCACTCCTTCATCGGTAGCTTCTTCTTCCAGCAGGGTCTCTCGGAAGCCGTAGATTCCAAGTATCTCGAGCAGAGCGTCTACGACGGTCTCGAGTTGCGTCGCCAGCAGCGTCCGAACGCTCCGCCCATCGAGATGTGCGTAGTCTATCGTGATGGTCTCAGCGAGGGTCAGTTCTCTATGGTCAGTTTGAAAATTCGGAGTTTTTGTTTTATCGATGGTTATTGTTAATCTTTCAGGCCGTCACCCAGGAGTTCCCTGCCATCCAGCGCGGTTTCGAAAAGGCTCATCTTCCGATCCCGAAAATTGCCATCATAATCGCCTCGAAGCGCCACAACAACCGCCTCTTCAGCCAGCAAGGTGGTCGCATCGGCAATCCGGTGCCCGGTGTCATCGTTCAGAAAGGTCTCATGCGCTACCGTGCCAGCGAGTTCTTCCTCCAGGCTGCCAACCCCATCCAGGGCACTGGTCGCCCGGTCAACTACACGATCATCGTAAATGAGCCGAACTTGTTGATGGACGAGATCCAGAGCTTCACCAACGGGCTATGCTACTCGCACCAGATCGTGTCGTCCGCCATCAGCATGCCTGAGCCCGTGTTCCAGGCCCATGAGCTTGCCAAGCGTGGTGCCAACAACTTTGCTGTCATGAGGTCAGTCTTTTTACATTGCTGTCACTAACCTGACTCATTCCCCTCTTTTCAGTGATCAGATCCCTCTCCCACGTGCCGCCGACGGCTACGATTACGATAGCATCAACACCCAATTCACGTGCCGCGGACACAACCTTCTTGAGCGCCGTTTTACGGCTTGATTTTTTTGTTACGGGTCCTTCTTTCTTCCTGATGTTGTGATCTCTTTGTTATTCTCGTCATTTATGTTTTGATTTGTTATTCCAGATTATGCCAGATATTATGGATACTGCTTTTTTTATTGTTGTTCCGCAGATCCATTGTTGTATTATGTTTTCCTTTTTTTGATTTTGTAGTCTTGATATTTTGCATAGATACAGTTTTTATGTGGTCTGCCTTGAAGGCGTTTTGTTTTTGTTAAATCGCCAGATGTTGTTGGTTCTAATAAGAATGACTTGATGATCGTTTTATGTCTCCCTGCTCCTGATGTCTAACAACCAAAATACGGACAAAGCTGATTGAACACGAGCAACGTGTGAATGAGTCATGACGTGAACATGCGGTTTGACTTCTTGTCACACCAACCCGCGGAAAAGATCAAGGGTGTCACCCTTGTGATTGTGACAGTTCGCTCCGAGCCTGGGACTATCCGTACAATAACCATGCAACAAATCAAAGGTGGAACTTTATAACCACAAAACACAAGGATTAAAGCTTTTTTAACAAGTACTGTAACAACGGGGGTGTTCAATGTCATAGGTTAAGTGGGAGGGTACAATATAAATTATCAACATTATCAACTGGTTTCGGTTGTATTCCTTTTCACGCAGCAGAGAAGGGTGTACTGATGCCGTGAACAACCATGGGTGCAACATCGGGATACATAATCGATACTGTGTTTGGGCTTGGCGTGATTACAGGTCACTTCTGAGCAATATTCGTCGAGGTAGTTGTCGAGATTCACGCTGCACCGTCGGATTAGATGGGTTTCCTTGCCATAAATGACTGGTAAATACAATAATTGGGAAAGCATCAGGCTGGCCGCGATGAAGGGCGCTATTCTGAGTCTGAGCATGGCCGACATGGTAGTGAAATAACGGATTCTGAAAGCGATGTTTTTGCTTAAATAACAACCGGACTGGTTCGAAGTCGGGTTCAGGTGGCCCCGGGATGACACTCCGCCCACGCCAAAACAAATCTTTGAAAGATCGGGACACCAGGGTGACGACGTTCGCCAAATAACACGGAGAACCTCGCTCGTGGGGTTGATGCGGAACTGAACTCGAAAGTTTCGTGGATTGGGACCCCCTCGAGGGCGGTTTTTGTGCCCCAGTGACTGTTTACCGCATTGCAACTGAAGAACTTATTCGCTGAGGGTGGTTAGATAGGAGAAGCACCACCAAAGCAGCAGCGAGTATGTATGTGGTTTGAGTCATTGCGAAACTTGTTACCACCATCACGACGCCGAGCTGATGGTGACGTCACGAAGCATTACGCATCACGGTCTATTGTGTCTCAAATCAAAGCATGCGATCTGGGTGGTGGACGGTTTCAACCAGAGATTGCGATGGGGACAGTCCATGGGTATCAAACACAGAAATAGGAAGTGAACGGTTTCTGGCGAACAGTTTCGACAATATTTACTCACGCTAAATGGAAAACGTGAAAAATAAGACCATTAAATGGGCAGGGGGTACTGTAACTATCGACAAAGGACATATTGGTTAGGCGAATGATGGATGGTTACGCATGATCATGGACAATGGGGAGGACAAAAGGCAAGGAATACGTGATATAGTTATTTCCAGATGTTTATTGAACACGGTGATCTGTGTTTAGGCCATTTAGAAAAGAGCCAATAGGCGTTCTGATCGAATTAAAGGGTACGTGACTTTTTTGGTTCAACGTTTTCGGGTTGTCATTGGCCGTTTTTGTAATGGAAAAGGTCTTTGTAATGTAAAAACTTTATGTAATTTAAAAGAATTTCATTAAGATTTATAAAAACCAATCTCAGTCCCCTAAAAATACCGTACTACCCCCATTTTAACAGCTCCCCCCAAAGCCATGACGCCATTGACACCCCGTCCCATCATCCAACCCCTCTCGCTTAGCTACATGACACCATTTGCCCTAGAGCAAAACAAGTTAGCTGCGTCCTACTTAAATGAATCAATACGCACAGCTTTGCCAGCGGCCGTTTGCCCGCAGCTGGCCACAGCTCGCCGGGCCCATTTGCATTCGTCTATTATGCGCCTTGTTACCCGCGTTGCATTGTTCATCTACCTCGTCCATCATGTAT
This sequence comes from Panagrellus sp. LJ2284, assembly GCA_024447225.1. Taxonomy (NCBI): domain Eukaryota; kingdom Metazoa; phylum Nematoda; class Chromadorea; order Rhabditida; family Panagrolaimidae; genus Panagrellus; species Panagrellus sp. LJ2284. The sequence continues at coordinate 4,045,910 of JAMRYC010000009.1, forward strand.
CCGCCACCCTCGGCCCAGCTACAGATGCCCCAAATTTGACCACAGTGCCATCAGTGGATGAATATGGCCGAAAATGTCCGCGCAACTTCTACGGCCCAACGTGTGCCGTGCCAAAATGCATCAAAAACGACGGGCGCCTGACAGAACGCCACGATGGCACTTATTTCTGCAACTGTACGAGTCCCTATATTAGTGGCATCCACTGCGAGGTCTACGACTGCCATGGCGGGAGACGGATATTCGATTCGAATCGGTGCGATTGTCCGGAAGACTTCGAAGGCCGATTCTGCCAGGAATCAATCATGCGAAATATGGCTTTGAATACGTTGGTATGTAGCGGCTTCGGCATTATTTTGTGCTGGTTCATCTATGAAACGATAAAGCGGAGGAGATTGAACCGGGAACGCGACAAGCAAGTCGAGGATGATAGAAGAGAGCGGGAACGTGCTCGAGAACGTGAATTTGCTCAACTCGAACGGGTGGACACCGTTTCTATGGATGAGTATGTGACTGGCTTGACGCCTGTGGCATCCCCAAGATTGATACGACCTTACAACCCTCAGAATCTACCTAGTTTGACAGATCTACCGCCTCAATATTATACAATTTCCATGCCTAATCTCCCGCCGGAATACACGCCCTAACTTTGCCCAGTTTGATTTTTCTCAGGAATTTAGCTATCACTACCAATAAAATCATTCAAAATGGCTTTACAATAGCTTAATTTATATTTCTTCAATTCAGAAGTTAGTTACAGTACCATCAAAGTGGATTAATCATTAAATAAAAGAAAAATACAAGCCAACCAGAAGACACCACTTATTTGTAGAATTCAAACTCGTTGGTGTCCTTCTTGACGACGTTCTTGTAGGCTGTGTCAAAGTCCTTGGTCAACACGACGTAGCGATTTTCACGGACGGCATGCATACCGGCTTCCTGGCAGATCGAATTGACATCGGCGCAGGAGATCTTGTCGGGTCGGGCGACAAAGTCCTCGAGATCGACGTCATCGCTGAGGTTCATCTTGGCGGTGATGGTCGAGAAGACGAGACGCTTTTGGCGGCGATCCGGCATCGGGAACTCGATTTTACGATCGAGACGGCCCGGACGGAGCAGGGCGGGATCGAGGGTGTCTTGACGGTTGGTCGCCATGATGACCTTGACGTTGGTGGATTGGTCGAAGCCGTCCATCTGGTTCAGCAACTCGAGCAGGATACGTTGGACTTCGCGATCGGCACCGGTTTGGGCATCGAAACGCTTGGTTGCGATGGCGTCGATTTCATCGATGAAGATGATGGACGGCGAGTTCTCCTTGGCGAGACGGAAGACATCACGGACCATGCGAGGGCCTTCGCCGAGGTATTTCTGGACGAATTCAGAGCCGACGACACGGATGAACGAGGCTGTGGTGTGGGCAGCGACGGCTTTAGCGAGCATGGTTTTGCCGCAACCAGGGGGACCGTACATGAGGACACCGCGAGGGGGGTCGATACCGATCTAAAACGGCATAAACTTGACTGTAAGCATCGTTAAAAGCCACAAACCTGTTGATAAAGTTCACCATGTGTCAACGGCAACTCGACAGCTTCCCGAACTTCCTGTTTCTGCATGTCGAGACCGCCAATATCCGTGTAGCTCACTTCCGGCTTCTCATCCGGACGCAGCATCTGGATCGATGAATCCGCCTCTGGCGGCAGGATATCGACGAGGGCATTGCTGTACTTGTGGAGAGCGACACTGCAGCCGGCCTTGAGCAATTCGCGATCCAGGATGGAGAGGACGCGGACAAAGTAGTTTGATCCTGCATGTACTACATAAACATTTTTTAACATTCACCCAATAACCAACCTGTAGTCGATCCAACAATAGCGTGCTCCTGATCGATGGGCTCAAGGAACTGTCCAATGACGAGTGGAACGGATTGGATGCGCTTGACCTGTAAAAATATATATAAAAACCTTTCAAAACATCAAAAAACGCCAAAAACGGACCTCTTCCTGGGCGTGCAACAACTCCTTCTCCAAATTCCGGGTCTCCAGCTTCACATACTCCTCCATGACATCAAGATGCTCGAGCTGCTTCTCCAGCTTCTTGTAGCGAAGGTAATCGTCGCCTTCGGAGAGGATGTCGGTGGGAATGAGGCCGACGCCGAGTTTGTCGAGGCCGCCCTTCTTGGGGGTCACAGGGGTATCCTGAAGGAGATATATCGTTAAGCATATAAAGAAGGGTTAAAGAATGTAACTTACGGTGATTCCGATGGCTTTCAACGCGGCTGACATGACGACGTCTGAAAACAGGGCGGGTTTTTTAGAGATCCGTAAAAATTGGGGTTAAAATGCAAATTCACGGAATAAAAACGGTTGTGGAGAGACTCTGGAGGTAGTGGAAGATATTGGAAAAGAAAGAACAAAAAAGAACAAGGTTGAAGGGTAGAAAGCTACCATCGAAAAAGCTAAAAAGAAAGTCATCAAAATAGAGATGAAGCTCGGGGCCGCTCGCGCACGCAGTTGTCTCGGTTGGAAAGTTGGTGGTCAGCTCTGGGACAGATGGGATTTCGTTGTAACTTCGTTTACAAAGAACTTTTACAAAACTATTAAAATGTTAATTTTGGTTTTTACGAACTTTGAAAAAACATCTGATAAAACTGCAAGAAAAGTAATAACGTTAAAATCTCGTTTTTCGGGTGGTAAATTAAAATTGAAAAAACCGATAGAGATGAATATCATCCAGCTTGTCGTTTTCCATGAAAAATGTTATTTAGCGTCTGTTCGTGTCATTGTGGTCATTATTTTTAAGTGCTTACACCATAATGCATAAAATAGAATAAAAAAGTCAGTGAAAAGCTGTATATTTCCACTCAATTTTGCATAAATAAACCTCCACCCCTTCAAGCAAACACGACTCACTGCGGACGCTCTTTTCCCACCACAGCATGCATTGCGCCAACACATGTCAGCCGATCGATCCCATCCCGCATTGCCTCCGGCTGTCTCATGGCCACTGTTTGTTTACCTTCGCCCCAGGGCCGATCACTCGTTCCTTGAACAGTCCGTCTACGTGTACACTTTCCTTATTGACAGCTTTCGAAACGTATAAGCGCGTCAAGCTCTTGCCACGAAGCAAATCGCCAACACGCAGCATTTTGTTGGCAGCCTGCCAGAGCTTACGTTGGCGTTCCGATTCTTTGCGAGTTACACGTTTCTGACAAATATCCGCTTCCCGTGGTTCCCTCCGCTTGTTGGGGTTGTTTTTCCGCGAATCGTGAAGCGCTCCGTTATCTCTTGTTTGTTTTCGCCGTTTAATTGCCATCCTTTTGCAGACGCCGTGCCCGCAAGTCGACGTCACATAACACCAATCATGGGAGGCGTCTTGAGCTACTTCAAAGGTCTCTTTGGCCAGCGCGAAATGCGAATCCTCATCCTGGGGCTGGATGGCTGTGGTAAGACGACCATTTTGTATCGATTGCAAGTCGGCGAGATCGTGACGACCATCCCGACGATCGGCTTCAACGTCGAGCAAGTCACCTACAAAAACCTCAAATTCCAAGTGTGGGATCTCGGCGGTCAGACGTCCATCCGGCCCTACTGGCGGTGTTACTATTCCAACACGGATGCGATTATCTATGTTGTCGATTCGGCTGATAAGGATCGAATTGGGATCAGCAAACAGGTAAATTGATACTTTTTATATATATTTTATATATTTTTTTCAACGATTTTACTATTTTGCGCAAATTCCAGGAACTCGTCTCAATGCTCGAAGAAGAAGAACTCAAAAACGCCGTCCTGGTGGTCCTCGCCAACAAGCAGGACATCCCGGGCTGTCTGGCGCCGGCCGACGTGTACCGTGCCCTCGGCCTGGACAATCTGAGGAATCGCGAATTCCAAATCTTCAAAACATCCGCCCTCAAGGGCGAAGGCCTCGATGAAGCCATGGAATGGGTCGCGACCAAGCTCAAAGATGTCAAATAACCACCTCTCGGCCAGTGAAGTCAACTTCTCTCAATTTCATCTTTCATTCTGTGATATTTTGTTCCTTACTTTGCCTCCAGGTTGTGGCTGCTCTATATGTTCGTGCTCTCGGATCCATCCATCCATCCCCTCCTTTCTCTTAATTCCTCGGGATATTGATAGCTTAGCTTCTCCTTCACTTTGTACCTTACTGTCTGACTGATTCGGAGCCATCCAACTCCCCGAATCACGTCCATCTGCACCCCTGTCTGACACTAATGCTTCACCCTCCTTAATTTATTATCTAAAAAGACGTTAACGCGAAACTGGTGTATGTATTATCGATTTTTGTGTGCCGTTCATGGTGTTCCAGTCTGGCTAATATTTCAAACGCGACAAATGAAATAAAAATTAACTTTATTTTATCTGTTATCGCCATAAACTTTTTAGACACTCCAAAAACTTCCGAATTACACCGAAAACGATAAATTAGTCTTTTTCATACATACAAAATATTATAGAAAGAACAACGATGACGGCAACCCAATGTTTGCACTATTATTTGAAGAAAATATAAATTAAATTGTTGTCATTCACGTGGAATTGTGGGCCATTGGATCGATGGTGCTTAATATTGGCCGAATTGGGGGCGCGGGGCGAAGCCTTGGCCTTGACGAGCGAAGGGGTTGGGCAGACCTGGAAGATCGGGTTTAGAAGGCTATCAAAAGATGGAAAGAGGTAAAAACATACCACCAGCTGTGGGAGGGGCATTACCAAAGGTCGGCGGAGGACCGATGGGAAGACCAGATGGCGGAGGGCCTAGGGGTGGCTGGCCAGGTCCGGCCGGCGAGGCACCGGGAGCCTGTTGACCCGGGAACTGCGGAGGAGCTCCGAATTGCTGCTGGCCATTAGACGGCGGCGGGGCTCCGAATTGCTGCTGCTGGGGCGGTCCGGCTGGTGGGGGAGCACCGAATTGTTGGGCACCGGTTGGTGGGGGACCGAAGTTGGACGTCGGCGGGGGTCCGAACTGGCTACCTGGGAAGGGCGAGGGAGCGGACTTGATCGGGGGCTGTTGCTGCTGCTGTTGGAAGTGATGCGGCGTGCCGGGGTTCGACGGCTGCTGCGGGTTGAAGCCTTGGGGCGGGCCTGGTTGGAAGTGCTGGGGCGGGATGCTGGCACGGCCATCAACAGACGGCGGCGACGAGATGCCATTGTTGAACTGGGGCTGCGGGGGGACTCCGAAGCCCTGGGGCGGCGGAGGAGCACCGAATTGTTGCTGCGACTGCTGGCTCGTCGGGGGAACGCCAAAGCCCTGCGGCGGGGCACCGAAGCCATTCGACGGCGGAGGAGCACCGAACTGTTGCTGCTGGGAGCCCTGATCAATCGGGACGGTCTCCAATGGCGGTTGTTGCTGCTGCTGTTGTTGTTGGTAGTCCTGGAATTGCTGCTGCTGGGTAGGCGGCTGGAATTCGTGATGCTGCGGCGGCTGTTGGAAGTCATTCTGCTGCTGGGGCGGCGCGGCGAATTCTTGGTGTTGCTGCTGCTGCTCTTGCGGCGGAGAAGCGTACTCCTGCTGCTGTTGCTGGTACAGTTGAGAGAAGTCTTCCTGGGTGTGCTGGGCGGATTCCGAGGCGATCGCACTGGCGGATTCGGTCGCGGAGACCAAATGGGACACGCCATTGTGGTCGATCTGAACCATCTTTCCATCAAAACCATCTCAAAATCTTTTCAAAAAACCAACCTGTTCATGCCTCGACGGCTCAATGGTAGCCACAGACTCCGCCAGCTCCTGACGACGACCCGGTGTCAAAGGCGAAGACAAACGCGTGTGCACTTCTTCTTTCGCTTCAAAGGTGGCAGCATTAGCCTCCAAGGCCAGGCTGACCTTATCCAATTGAGTCTTCAAGACACCGAATTCAGTTTGAAGTCGGCCAATGTCGGCTCGGAGGTCTTCGCCGGAGGTGAAGACGGTGAAGCTCAAGAAGCGCTCATTTCGGAGGGCAACTTCGATGTCGGCTTCATTCGTCACGCTGATGAGGTCACCATCTGAAAGCCCACCATAAAATAAACACAAAAAATATATAAAAACCCACCGCCATCAACATATTTCAACAAAATGAGGTCTTCGTCCGAGATCGCGAAGACATTTCGCACGAAATTCTCGAGCGTCGAAAGCTGCTCCAACTCACTGCGTGAGATGTAGGCCTTGCGGATATCGTTGCCGTACTTGGCTTTGATGAGCGCTCGTTCGCTGCCGTCTTGGACCATCTCGCTTACCTGGAAGCATCAAGATAGAGAAAAATGAACAAGAATGACGTGTGTTTGGGAAAGTATCGATCGACACGTCACAAAAAAGGAAGATACCTTGTGAAACACGCTGTGAACACGCTACAAGGATGGTAGGGGAGAAGTTGGGGATGGAAGGCAGGTGTTGAAAGCGAGGAGACGGGGCAGACAGAGAAAGATCGACGGATCGCGGATTCGAGGGATAATTGAAGGGAAATTAGTATAAACATACGCAAATCTGGTTGGTTGGAGGGTCGGGAAGGAAGTGGGGATGAGCGCGGTTGGTTTGAAACGGGATAAAGTGGTGGCTAAAGGGCAGAAGGCAGTGTAACAACGCGGCAGCGGAGTGCTGGTTGTCAGCCGAGATCCGCCTAGAAAGTGACACGTCTGCAAAAGGGGCGAGACGCAATGAGGGTGGAAGGGGCTGCTGGCCGTTGAGAAGCTGAGTAGGGTCTGGGTTTTGATTTTGCAAAAAATATGCTTCAACTTTAATATTTCAAGACTTTACTTTAAAATAACATAATAGTACTAAATACTTAATAATGCTATTGTAAAATTAGATAAAATGCAGTTTGAATGGTAGTTTGTAGGTTAAATAAACAAAAAACCAAAAGGACGCTCAATTCCCCCTGTCGTCATCACTTCCCAGTGCGCACGCACCCCTCTCCCACCACGACCGTTCACCGATCCTTTTCCGCGTGCGCGCGCTCGCACTTCCTGGAGCCGGCGGTCAACAGCCTTTGTTCCTTGCGGCGATGCACTTCCTCTCGCTTCCCCTCCGGGACAACCTTCTCTCGAGACGGAACAAAGTGTTTTCCATCCCCTGCTTTCAAGTCTATCCGCGAACGGTCCAAACAATGGACCGCCAGCGCTCTCAAGAACCGCGTCCCCTCAGGCCATGACCGCGGCCCCAACCTTGTTTGCTCGAATACTTACCAGCCATCAGTCGCCCATCCAGAGCTTCATCTCCAGCCCCGAACATGCTAGGCAATCCATCCAGACAGGCGGAACAGCATTTTTGTGATTTTACCTACCTCAAACTGATGTAGAACAGCAAAACATGGCCTTTTTTCGAGCTTGTTTTTTGTTGACCGATCTGCTCTCTCTCTTTAGAGCCTCAAAATCGCGGCGACCGCATCATTATCGGTTTATCGGTGTTTTCTCGTGTTAGTCACAACCAAGGCTTTGCTTACAGCCGTTTTTTGCGACTTGGTTTTGGTTTAGGGCGATCGTTTTGCGTTCGAGCGTTCTTTCAGTTCGGTTTTCACCATTAACGCCAGCCCAGAATCACCGTCTGCCCCGCTTTGTCGTCTTAAACAGTTGTCTTTTCCATTGTGATGGTTTTTTCGCGCGTTTGTAAGTCTCGGCTCCAGTCTTTTGTCCCGTTTAAGCCGGCTAGCTGCCCTCCCTCGCCCTTATCGACCTTTCGCGTCTGATTGGCGTTTACGCGTTTGTTTATTGCTCGAAGCAGCTCGTAGTTGTGGTTTTACAGGTTTTACGGAGCCGAGCGCCGTCGTCGTCCATAACACGTGAACAGAGACAGCGCTGCATGGCCGTCGAAGTCGAGGCTCCGGCCTTTCCGGCCCTTTTTCAAGCTGTCGCGGGTGATTTGAAGGTTAGTTTTGCTTGTTTTTAGTTGAATTTTTATAAAAATTGATATAATTTTGCTTCAGACATCCTCCCAAGCATGGGATTCTATCGTCAAATCCGCCGCCAAGGTAGCCACGCAGCTTTTGAATACGGCTGCATCGATGAACACCATGATCGATTGCATTCAAGTTATCGGTGACTCGGCGAATAACATTAAAGGTGCGTTTTGTTTGTTTACTTTACGCTTTTCGACTGTTTGCTTCCTTCCGCTCTGCTCTGCCAAGAATCAAACACCTATCTATACAACAGCTAAAAAAACCCCTCCAAATTATAGGTGCAAGCCGAGACATTGGTGCTTCCCTGACACGTTTCTGCATGCGACAGCGATCCATCGAAAGCCACCTCCGCAAACTGGCGACCGCCTTGAACACCGATTTTTGCGATGCGATGGACAAAAAAGGCGACGAATGGAAGAAGCATGTGAACGAAATCGAGCGTCGACGAGGGAAATGTTTCAAGAAATCGTCGAAAAAGAAATACCTCAACAATGAGGAGCTGCTCGCGGATCAACGTGAAAGCTGTTTGGAGCTGATGTTCGAGCAGAGGAAGCAATTCGGGTACTTTGTAAATGCGTTCATGCCGGTGATGGACATTGAAGTCGACTTGCTCATGGAAGGCGAGCTGGTCAAACAGGCTCGGGACGCTATGTACGACATGGTACACGTTACGGATCCGCATGCTGTCGTGTATGCTTCGATGGAAGATTTCTGCGTGAATTCGATCGAGAGAAGGATGATAAGCCCGGCGGGGAGCATCATTTCATCGGCGACGAGCGGGGGCTTGGATCGGACTGTTTCGCCGTCGGTGCCGTCGATTGACAGTTTTTATTCGTTGTCCCGGAACAGCACGGTGTCCAATGGGACGAATCCGTATGCGCATGTTGGTCAGAGGCAGATTCCGACGGCGGGGAGTGTGTTTGGAGGTAATCATGCGTCGCCGAAGCAGAGACCGCCGATTCCGAGGGGGCCTAATGGGTCTAATTGGCGTAAGTTTGCCTTTTTTAAACCTTAATTTTGTCTCTATTGAGCCCATTTTAGACGACATGTCCCCAGTCCACCACCGCGGCTCCATCGCTAGCAGTTTCGCTCCAACCAGCTCAGTTTCCGGCTCTTCAAACGACATTTCCAACGCCCCACATCGCCGTTCCCGACCTTTGAGCTTCTCCGGTGATTCAGCCTTCTCCAACGCTCTCTCCACTCCCTACAATGACTCAACCCTGAAAGCCACCACCCCCGCGACGACGTCAGTTTCCGAAGATCGCGTCTCCAATGCCCAATTCACCGAAGCCATCCAGCAAATCGATGAACTCAGCAAGACCCTCGATTCCTACTGTATGGGCCTAGGCGATGCTTCCTCCGGCAATGGTTCCTCCGTCACGGCATCTGAGGGCGGCGATCGATACAGCCCATCCGGAACGCCCTTAGCCACGCCGCCACAATTCCCCAACGCCGACCTTCCTCCGCCCCCGCCACAGCTCTTATCCATGAACAATGGCACCGGAACCATCCGAAGCCGAAACATGCCGCCGCCACCGCTCCCAGAAAGACGCAATTCCACCATCCAGACAACCATGGCACCATCCATTGCCGATTTCCGCAGCGAATACGCCACTGTGAACTTCCGTGAAATGCCGAAGCCGAATTCCAACTACACCTGGCAGCAGTCTTCCGCGTACTCCCAGCACTGACGGTGACCCTTTTCCACACAATTCCAACCACTTTATGCCTTTGTAGTCACTCTTATTTCTCCCAAAGCGATACCAAGCTTTACAACTCTTTTTCTTTGCACGATCACCCAGTTATATTACTTTTTTGATGGGTTTCTTAACCAAAAACGCGGCACACATTTGGGTTCCTTTCCACTTTGTAGGGTTTTTCACTATCGTAAGCCATAATCTATGTATCTATCTATCTTTTCGCCTGACTGACGACAGACACCGTGTTTATCATATCCGTCGCGCTCTTTGCAAGCCTTTCTTTCTTGCCGACAGTTCTTGTCATTCAACGAAGACGTCTCTTTGCAATCACATTCGCGAATCCATCGACAACAGTTATAACTAATCAACCCTTCTTTTCGATAGCTTTACAGTTGTTCTTTTTGTATCTTTATAATGTACATACTACGGAGGACCTTTGATTTGAACATGAGTTTATTTATCAACCACGACCGCTGCCTGATAAACTTCTAATTTTTACTAAACGTTGACTTTAAGGTACTATTTTTTGGTTTGTAATTTATTTGCTTTACCTTTTTTGGACTATCATAAAATGTTTTGAATTGATTTGGACTTTTGGATCCACAGTGTGTTAAAGGGGTTAGTTTATTGCGTTAGGTTGAGTGAGATGATTGATGTTATCAGGGCAAACTTATCAGTGAATTGGGTGGTTTCTCCGGAACAATGAAAGGGCAAAGCGTCAATTCAGTAGCTGGTTTGACATGTCGTCGTCAAAGGTGGCGTTGTCGCAAATCATTGCAAAGCTCGCTGGCAGTCAAAATGTTCAGGCAGTGGCGCCGAGCAAGATTGGCATTCTGCTGATCAACACAGGAACGCCTTCTGGGTATGGCTTCTGGCCGATGTGGCGGTATTTACGGCAGTTTTTGAGTGATTCGCGGATTGTTGAGGCGCCGAGGGTCATTTGGTACCCCATTTTGTATCTGTGGATATTGGTGACCCGGCCGTTTAAGAAGGGGAAGGCTTATGAAGCTATTTGGGATAAGGTGAGTGGCTTGACCGTATACTTGGTATTCATTTTTCTATAATGAATATTTTGAATGGTTTTGATTTTTTTACTTGTTTTTTTTTGTCTTCAAACTTCAAAATACAGTAACTTTTTTGCAAAAAAGGTTTTAAAAGTAAAAAAACAAAAAGATTTAAACTTTCTTGTCAAAGAAAAGTTTGATCTTAAGATATTTAGCTCACTGTTTCAGTCCCAAAACGAATCCCCTCTCCGCCGGATCAGCCGAAACCAATCCACAGCCCTGCAAACCCGTCTCGACACCGAAGCCCTGCTAATCCCGGTCAAAGTGACCTGGGCCTTCCGCTACGGCACCCCCTCCATCCCCTCGGCCGTCAACGCCCTCAAAGCTTCCGGATGTGACCGTCTTATCGCTCTGCCCCTGTTTCCGCAATACAGCGCCGCCACCGTGGCCTCGTGCAGTGACGTCATCTTTGAAACACTGGCTACGCACCGTCGGCAGATGGCCCTCCACGTCGTCCCGGAGTATTACAATAATCCGGCCTACATTGAAGCCATCGTGGACACGATTCGTGATAAGATAACTACAGTTGGAGGCGATTTCGATGCTTTGGTTGTCACTTATCACGGAATTCCGTTGACTTATCAACAAAAAGGGGACCCATATGGTGGCCAGTGCCATGCCACGACGGCACTGATCGTTGAAAGTTTGAAGAAGCGCGGGTTTGGAGATTTGAACGTTGTTACGAGCTTCCAATCGAGATTGGGTCATAAAGAATGGCTGAAACCGTACACTGACGAATTGGTGGTCGAAATGGCCAAGAACGGGTACAAACGGATTCTGCTCGTGGCACCTGGGTTCTCTTCTGATTGTTTGGAGACGTTGGAGGAGTTGGAGCTTGATTTGGTTGAGGAATTCAAGTGAGATGCCAATTTTTTAGTTTATGGTTACTGTAATAGTAGTTTTCAGACACAATGGCGGCACCGAACTCGTCTATGTCCCCTGTTTGAATGACACGCCCTCCGGCATCGAAGTTATTGAGAAGATTATCAAGTCGGAAATCAATGCATAGTCAAATTGAACTTTATCTGTCACTTGTGATCAAAAGTCAATAAAGTCAATAATCTAAACGGCAGATGCAGAAGTTTCACTTGAAACCAAAGCCGGTGCATTGAACACCCTATTCGTGTTGTCGACAAAATTCGTGCCAGACGATGATGGCGGATCGACAGCATCCGGCGGCATTTCCACGGAAACTGGCGACGACGATATTGGCACCGGGGTCACGAGGCCGTTCGCTTCTGGCTGTATGACGTAGGCCTGTTCATTGGGTGTGACTACATTGCCACCGACAAAGGGGTCATCCGGCGTTGACATCTGGACCGGCGACTGTTCGGCGTTGGTGGCCGATGTCTTTGGCATGGAATCACCTTTGGTCGTTGACGTATTTGCCGTGATCACAGCCACCGGAATGGTGAGATCTGGAGGTTGAGCGGCATTGGCATTGGTTTCAGAAGATGGGTTGTGGGTGTTCGACTGCAAAACTAATTTTACTAGTATCAAAACTTTATGAAACATCTCAAAACTGACTCCAGTAATCTTCTCTGAACTTAACGTCTCTTTCTTGACGACCACTTCTATCGACTTCGTCTTTGACTTTGACTTTGACTTATCACTTGTCGGTTTCGGCGGCGGCTGCACAAGCATCTTTGCAGCGGAGATGCCCTTCTTCGGTTTACGAGAGACCGGCTCGTCGTGGTAGTATTTTGGCCACAGGCAAATAATAAACATAATAAGCGAAAAGATGAGCATCGAAATCGTCCAGATGCAGAACAGGATATACAGTAGGCCAAAGTGAGTGTCGCCGAACTTCATGGCGAGTCTGGTGAGGGCAGGGGGCTTAGTTGTTGGCTCGGGTTCGTCAGAATCTGAAAATGACGCTATTATGGTTGTAAATATAATACAGTATTACCGTCCGACAGTTTCGGAGCAGGGATGTTGTCTGTACAGTTTTCGCTTTTGGAATCAATTGTTGTTGGACTTATTGAGACAGGATCAGTTGTGGTTGCGTTGGTGGTAGTTTCGGGGGTCGTTGGTGTTTCTGTAGTTGTAGTCGGTGCAGGGGTGGTGGCTAAAGTCAAATATTACAAAAGGTGCGACAAAAACAAACTAACATGAAGCCATGACCGTGGTGGCATCGGTGACATTAAGAATGTCTTCTAATAGATTGAGTTCAACCATTCTTTCTTCCAGATGCTTCTTAGTAGTGGCTTCTGTTGGCATTTGTGTCGTTACTGTTGTTTCAAGTAATGTCGTTGTCAATTCCGTCGTACTCTCAGTCGGCGCCGAAGTCGTTGTTGGCAACACATAAGGCGTCAGTCCATTTGCAACCCTTTTCAACGCATAAAAGTGGTCATACATCTCCGTCGCGAACATCCGCCCCTCCGATTTAGCCTTTTCCAACAAATTCATCGATGCGTTATTAAGTTCAAATTTTGAACTTTCGGGCGGATCCATATCTCGGTCCTTATTCAACGGAAGGACCACCAAATTCGACGGCAGTCCGGTTACAACTTCATCACTGAATCGAAAGATGGCCGTCTTTAGGTCGTACGCGGAAGAAGAAAAATGCCGAAAACGATCGTTTTTAACGTGGAAGATGCCACATTCGGTAAACTTGACACTGTCAACGTCAGCAAGTGCCATCACTACTCGCATGTTTGATGCAGATGCTACATTTTCCACACAGTTTTCAAGGGCATCAAGAGTTTCACAGAGGGTGGTGGGGTCTGTGCCATTGAAATTATCAGAATGTTGGTTTAAAGTATTCATCTTTGCAGAGCCACTTTCAAGGATGGTACAGTCATCACCAGAAATGTGCCATCGGTGAAATTTTGGCTGGGAATAGCGTTCCTGCAGGGCGCATTGCACCTGTGAAAATAGGAAATCGACGTTTTTATACTAAAAATGGGGATTATGGTTTGAAAAAGGCATGCTAAGGGGTAATGACGTTAATCTGAATCGATATTTCTGATGACTTTAAACTTACAGGAACGCCTGAGTTAGCATTGGTGACAAGAGCAACTTCTAGCTTGGTATCAGTATCCGGATTCTCGACCGGGGGCAAACATGGCACATCGGCGATACTATGGAGTGCAAAGAGGGCTAATAAAACAGTCAAAAAGAGGGTCCTCGATGCCATTAGCAAAACGTATCAACGTCGATGGACCCTAAATGACTTTCCCGACCCCAAAATCCCATCCCATTCACTTTTACTACACAAATTTTGTATGTATTTCTGAAGTCAACAAAAACTCCCATACTCATAAGTGTTGGTTTTTATGTTAACTTATCTGTCATGAGTGATCAAACATCAATAAAGTCAATAGTCTAAATCTAAACCCCCGAAGTTTCACTCGGAGCAGAAACCAAACTCGGTGCATTGAGGACCCGTTTCGTGTCATCCGTGAACTTCGTGCCAGTTGATGGGGGCTCGGCCGCATCTGGTGGCATTTCCACAGAAACGGTAGTCTTCGAAGCGGCAGGGGAAGGCGTTATTGGCACTGGGGTTACAAGACCGCCGGCTTCTGGCTGGATGACGTAGGCCTGTTCATTGGGCGTGACAACACTGCCACCGGCAAGGGGGTCATTGGGCGTCGACTTCTGGATCGGCGACTGTTCGGCATTAGTAGCCGAAGTCTTCGGCATGGAATCGCCTTTTGCCGATGAAGTGTTTGCCGTGATGACAGTAGCCGCGGGGGTGGTGACCTCGGGTGGCTTCGCAGCATTGGCATTGGTTTCAGATGACGGGTTGTGGGTGTTTGACTGAAACATCAGCTTTCCAAAACCCGGAACACATCTTCAAACTGACCCCAGTAATTTTCTCCGAGCTAGACGCCTCCTTCTTGATGACCACTTCTTGCGATTTTGATTTTGACTTCGATTTCGACTTCGATTTCGTCTTTGAATTTGACTTGTCACTTATCGGTTTCGGAGGCGGCTGCACAAGAAGCTTCGCCGCCGAGATGCCCTTCTTCGGTTTTCGGGAGACTGGCTCATCGTGATAGTATTTCGGCCACAAGCAGATGATAAACATGATAATCGAAAAGACAAGCACCGAAAGCGTCCAGATGCAGAAAAGGATGTACAGTATACCAAAGTGAGTATCACCAAACTGCATGGCAACTCTGGTGAGAGGAGGGGGCTTAGTTGTCGGTTCTGGTTCGGGTTCATCAGAATCTGAAAGTAGCGTTATAACTTCCGTAAAGAGCAGTGGTGATACCGTTTGATAGTTCTGGTAGTTGTGGGGCAGTGGTGCAGTTTTTACGTTTTGGTGGAGGGTCAATTGTGATGACAGGCTCTGTGGATGTGTTGGTGGTAGTTTCAGTTGTTGACGTGGATAAGGTAGTTGTAGTGGGTGCGGGGGTGGTAGCTTAAGTCAACCGTTAAAAAAATCGAGTAAAATTAAGCTTACATGAAGCCAAAACCATGTCGGCATCAGTAACATTCTGAATGTCTTTAAAAAGGTCAAGTTCAACCCCTCTGTCTTTAACAGGTTCCAAAGTTGCTTCTTTTGTAACTTTTTGGGTCGGCATGGTCATCATTGTGGTTTCAAGTGATGCCATTGTCGACTCGGGTGTTGTTTTTGGCACATTTGTTGATTTCGCAGTGCTCATCGGCATTACGGTGCTGTTTTTGCCATCTTCATCCCCATTATCAACCTCCCGTTCGTGTTCATAGGGCGTCAGTCCATTTGCAACCCTTTTCAACGCATAAAAGTGGTCATACAACTCTTTGCCAAATCTCCGTCCATCCGATTTAGCGTTTTTTAACAGCTTCATAGACGCGCTGTTCAATTCAAACTTTGAACTTTCGGGCGGATCGAAATCTCGATCCTCATTCAACTGAAGGACTGTGTACCAATTCCTTGGTTCGGAAACAAACGCATCACTGAACCGAAAGGCGGTAAGGCGGCTAAGCCATCGGCTGCATTTATCGTAATCGGCATCGTCGACATCAGCAAGTGCTACGATAACGTCAACGTGATGCCTGAATTTTTTAATCTCTTGGTGAAAACATATGGAAATGGCTTTAGTAGTTCTACAAATAGACGTCGGTGGTGGGATGTCATCAGTGTCATCTGAAATGTTTTATTGTGAAACTACCAGAAAAGTTCGTGCAAACCATTCAACTTTGTAGAATCATCATCAAGGACGGTACAATTATCACCAGAAATGTGCCATCGAAAAAATTCTGTCTTGGAATAGCGTTCCTGCAGGGCGCATTGCAACTGTGAATACAAGAATTCGACGTTTTCGGGCTGAAAAACTTGGATTATGTCTTGAAAAGGGCAAACAAATAAAGGGTTCATGGATCAATGGTACCCAAGCAATGGCGTAACAATGACAAAACGCCCGTATATAGATCATTGAATTCAACAAAAGAATGTAACGCGTCATTAAACACTGTAAAGTCGTTAAATCGGCACGATCACTTTTCAAAAGACTGGCAGGGTTCGTTTTCACGTGAGTTTTTGCGTGGAAGAGGAAGAAGGTTTGATGGGTTTACGGCTTTGAGCCTAATGACAATCAAGATGGGGGAAATGTTTGAACTGTGCATTGAAATGGAGGACAAAGGGCGCAAAAAACGATCAGTTTAGAGGTTTTTTAACTGTTAAAGTTTATATGTAGGTTTACGGGGGCGTAATCAGTCGATGTTTTGGTGAAAACGTTAAACTTACAGGAACAGGTGAGTTAGCGTTGGTGACAAGAACGACTTCTAGCTTGGTATCAGTATGCGGGTTCTCGACCGGGGGCAAACATGGCACATCTGCGACACAATGTCGTGCAAAAAGGGCTGTCAAAACAGTCAAAAAGAGGGTCCTTGATACCATCTGGGAACCGAATCACTGCCAATGGACCCTAACTGCCCTCCCCGATCCCGGAAATCTGGCCATTGATCGAAACTACACAAATTTTGTGCCTCTAACCCATAACCGTTGAGTGTTCTTTCTCGAACCCCCCAAAAAGACCTAAATCATTACAATATTTGCCTTCATTGTTACTTTTGACAATGCTTCGGAACTTGTTCGCACAACGCATACCACGGGCTACGCCTTTTTACACATTACAGTGTTAATAAAGTTGATTGAAATATGACCCTATCAAAGAGTTCCGTCAAGCATTTCAACGCATCGAACCCTATAGGTATCATTCCACTACATGCCCTTTTACCCATGAATCGAACATATAAAAACCACTACAGATCAAAACCAACGTGGTCGGTTCGTTGTGTTTTGAACAGGGGTCGTCGATGTTTCAACGTCAAGCCCGCCTCAGATGACAGACGCCGAACACTGGTCGTTGTTGTTGGAGGTGTGTCAAAGGGGGCCATGTTTGAGTAAAAAGCGAGCACCTGTGGCATGTTTGGGGTCGCTTCGATCACTGTAGAGTTGAGAATGGGGATTGGAGATTGAAAAGATTGCGCGTGATTGTTTGTTTGAAGTTTTGGGGTTCATTTTTCGGGATTTATTTGCAGCTTTGTAGTCGTGGATTACATTTTTACTAATAAACATTGCATTTTCAAACATTTTAACATTTTTTAAAAGCATTTTGATTTCAGTAACCATGACCGAAAACATAAGTGCCATCAACTTAACCGAATTGCAACAAAAATACACGCAGCTGGAGCAAAGTATCAACACTATCCATGAAAATAGCGATGCTTTCTTCCTCTGCTCCAATGCTGTTATCATTTTTTGTAAGTTTAACCACTTTCTGTCATTTCTGAACTCATCTAAATCCCTTCAGTCATGCAATGCGGTTTCGCCTTCCTGGAAGCCGGTGCAGTCCGCTCCAAAAACACGACCAACATTCTAGTCAAGAATCTTCTTGATTCCTGCATCGTCATCGTAGCTTTCTGGGCCACTGGCTACGCTTTTGCCTATGGCGGTGAAGGTCGAACACCGTGGGACCATCTGATTGGCAATACCCACTTTTTCCTTATCAATTTTAACAATTATCCTCATTTCTTCTTCCAATTCGTGTTTGCTGCGACGGCGGCGACTATCGTGTCGGGAGCGGTGGCTGAGAGGTGTGAATTTATTACTTATATCGTGTACTGTTCGAGTATATCTGGTACGTTTTGGTGTTTTTTCTCAAAGTTTCTCCGTTTTGATCAATTTTGTCGATTTAAGCTTTGGTGTACCCAGTTCTGGCCCACTGGGGCTGGTCAACCTATGGCTGGTTCAACACGACCCTCAAATTCGGCGGTGAATACATAACATATCAAGATTTTGCCGGTTCTGGACTCATCCACCTATGTGGTGGAAGCATTTCCTTCATAGCCGCCAAAATTGTTGGCCCAAGAATTGGACGCTTCCCAAAAGACGACGATCATCCCCATCCTGAGCTTCAAGGACATTCTCTTCCGGTGAGTTTCACTTTTTACCATTACCATTTAACAAGCCATTGTTTTGGCATGCATAACTTTCATTACAATGACGCAAGATCACATTGTTACCACGCTAAGAAGCGCAAGACAGAAAAAACATTGCATTCTCAACATTTCAATGCGACCTTTTGTAAATATTGATACCTTTGAACGCGCGTAGGCATAACAAAAGCGACCAACATGTATGCATGTTTCATCACCGCTATAATCGCTAATCTGTTGCTACAGAAATGCAAAAAAAGTGTAACAAAGGGATAATTTGTTTGTTTTTGTTATGAGAAAATGCGCGTGATTTTAAAGCGAAACGAAGGTGATAAAAAAGTTCAAGTTGAGCGAAGTCGGGATGGAGATGGTGTTTATTGTCAGAGTAGAGGTAGGGGAAAGTTTATTTTTATGATAGCGACGAGGTCGATGAACCTGCGTAGTTGTAGTGGGAATTTTGGGTTTTATGGGTGGGAATACGGTTTATTGGGGGTTCTTTGGTGGGGAAGTTGGCGATCTTTGCCAAAAACTGTATTTAAGATTTAAACCTGCAGACTTTATGAATTCAAACCTTGCATTAAGAACCAAAAGATTAATCAACACAACTCCGACCGCAAAATTTAAATAAAAAAAACCATAAAAGGTTAAAAATTGCAATTTTTAGTGTTTAAACTTGCATAAATGGTGCAAGAATTTTTCGATAAAACAATTTGAACAAACAAGAGCAATTGACCATAAATCCTTTCAGTTCGCAGCCCTTGGCGGTTTCATCCTCATGTTTGGCTTCTTGGCCTTCAATGGTGGCAGTGCCGGTGAAATCAGCCAGCCCGGCACTGGAAACATGGTAGCTCTGGCGATGACGAACACTATCCTCTGCGGTGCCCTCGCCGCTTTGACCTATCTTCTCATCCATTACGCCGCCAATGGCAAATGGACCTGCCTCCTCACCATCAACGCCGCCCTGACCGGCATGGTGGCCGTCTGTGCCGGCTGCAACATCATGATGCCCTGGGCGTGCCTCTTCACCGGCCCTGGTGCCGGCATCATCTATCTCTGGTTATCCAAGCTCGTCGTCAAACTCAAGATCGACGACCCTCTCGACGCCTTTGCCGTCCATGCCGGTGGTGGAGCCTGGGGGCTCATTGCTGCGCGAATAATCGGCAAAGGAGGCGTCGCTTATGCCATTGTAGGCGCCATCGACGGATCCGAAAACCCTGGTCATGCCATCGCCGCCGCTTTTGTCGCTTTAGGCTGGCAATGCGTCTGCGCCATTGCCATCGTGCTCTGGAGCCTCAGCGTCATGATCCCAGTCTTCTGGGTCCTCAAAAAACTCGGCAAACTTCGAGTCTCCCCCGAAGTCGAAATCAAGGGTCTCGACATTTTCAAGCACGGCGAAGCAGCCTACCCGATCCACGCCTATGGCCATGGCTGGGACGAACTCGACCTCAAATCAATCAAACAAGAAATATCGATCGAAGAGCTCGCAGATGCCTACGAACGAAAAACAAGCGTCCTCCCACGAATCGACACCCGAAAACTCAGCTTCTACCATAACCGCGACCGTTTCGAACACCCCGAAAAGCATATTCAAGCCATGAACAATGGCACATCCCCAGTAAAAGTGAGTCTAACTTCGAAAGTTTTTGTGTTTAAATAAAATTGGTGCAATTCGTCCCCTTTGGACTTGGATTTAGTCAACTTTGAAAACACAAAAGTCACTTTAGTTTTTCTAGATGTCGTCATCCCAGACATCACAAGACACTGATTACGGCGAACTATGCGCTCGGGGATCAGTGCTTGGAATCGCTGTCAATAGCCGGAATGGCACTTTGAGCAATAATAAAGTGCATGAAGCCGATGATGGATTTGTTTATAGGCCGACGCGGTAGTGTGAAAATATTGGATTTTTTGATGTTTTTGAAATTTTGATAATAATAAAGAGTGCAAAATTTAACAAATCGGCATTAAAACAACAAGAAATGTAAAACTAAAGTTTGTAGAACTGCGAAAAAAACTAATAATGTGTGAAAGAAGTTACCGTAGTACTTCAAACTGTTTAAGTGCAAAAATGTATTTTACCATTACAACTGTGCTCAACACACACTCAAGTAAAACACATAATCTTGTAAAGTTAAGTAATTTTGCGTTTTATTTCGAAAAACAATATTGAAAATCCAAAATGTCTCCCAAAACATCAAATTGCCACCTCAAAACTGACCAAAACACCAATACCAACCCACAAACCGGATCGTCCTTGGACATTCCTTCGCCCTCGCCACCACCTCCACGACGCCTAATCATCCAAGCATGAAAAACTTTCCCTTGGCGACTCATTCAATCGGATGTCCAACACATTCCGATGCCCAATGGCACCGCAAAGTCGCAACTGGTCTCCCCCTGTAAGTGCGTAGTGCCCGTCATCAACGACGTCTAGAAGCCACCCGAAGTTTCCGTTTTTCTGTCTTATTCCGTCGCGCACCGCGTGAAAAAGCAATGATGATAGGGATGAAATTAGGCTTGAAACTGGATGCAACAACAGTCAGTCGCGACAAAAACTGGATAACTGCCACTGTCGGCGTGATCGGCCTACCCCCGCGGGGGTGTATAAAGGCATCTGGGGCCCAGTGGATTGCCGCAGTTGATTTCGTCTTCTCCCTTTCTTCATCTTACAGTTCCTAGAAAAATGGTTTCCAAGATTTTGGTTGTTGTTTGCGCCTTGGCACAGGTCACCTTTGCATGCATCGGCGGTGGTAGCGGTGGTGGATGCTGTCCTCAGGCGGCTCCGAGCTGTGGACAGGCTCCGAGATGTCCTGGGTGAGTAGTTTTTACGGATTGAGAAGTTTAGAAGATGGTTTGGGGTATCTGGGGTCTGGCAACGAAAATGATCCCATTTTCGGTCCCGACACGAAAGTTGGTTTAAAGTTGTTTTTGGATTACCAGAGCCTATAGGAACCTTTCAATAGTGTTTCTAGGCATTCTGAAGACCTAAAACTCAAGATTTTTGGATTTTGGGTCCCGACACGAAAATCAAAAAATCTTGTTTTTTTGCTCCAACACCACTAATTACCCAAATTTTCAGCCCCTCATCCTACGTAGCACCTCCCAACTTCGGTGGATACGCCGTTGCCCCAGCTGCCGCGGCTAGCTATGCTCAAGCTCCCCCATCCTACGCCGCAGCCCCGCCACCGTATGCCCAGGCCCCTCCGGCAGCCGCTTCCTACGCTTCTGGCCCTGCCCCAGCAGCCTACGTGCCACCGCCGCCATCTGGCAACTCCTACGCCGCGCCAGCTTCCTCAAACTACGTCAAGGGCAAATGATAGCCTCGCCTCAGGCAATGATCCGCCTTGAAACTATTGCATTGTTGTAAATTCCGATCATTTGTTTGTTTTTCACCGCCAACCAGCTCCAACTTTAGCAATATTTACATTTTGAACGATTTTACTTTTTTATGGTGTTTCACTTTTGCTCATGACATTTGCATTTCCAATAAATTGTGGTTTTGTTTGGCTAGACGACGCTAAAAAAACGTTAAATCAGCTAGTGGGAATTCAATGAAGCAGAAAATTAATGAAATTGAAAAATGTATCGACAAATCACAAGGATCAGATAAGCAATTAGTCATTTTTCCATCGCAAACAAATCTAATTCATTTTTGACAAACTTTTTATTGAAACTTTTTTTCCGCCTTTCGAAATCCCATCAAAGCACATCTGACTGGATATGATGGGATATACGTCCGAGCTTAAGTCATCGAATCACAGTGTTGATCGTCCTTCTTTTGTATTCTTTACACATTTTGACGGGCACGCTGATGTGAAAAAACTTGTATCATGCGAAATCTAGATATGCAAATGGATTTCCGATGCTCCTGCGCATATGGGTGCATGTCGTCTCCAGGAAGGTGACTATCGGTGAAGGCCGTCCGTCGTCATGCGCCATCGCGCCCCAGACGACGGGGGGATGCCGGATTTGGCGGATCCGTAACCAGTTTACATGGAACGTGACAAGTCTTTTTTTTGCCTTGTGGGCCCAGGGCGGCGCGCGCCGAAGAGTCACACCTTTTGTGTGAGCTCCACAGGTATAAAATAAAGGGCGTTTGGAGGGTTTGAAGCATTGTCATCTCGATTTGGCTTTTGGGATTGTAGATCAGTTTGAGGGCTTGGTTTGAATTGAAAAATGGTAAGGTTTTTCTAGTTTTTTGAAACTTTTGGGAAGTTTCTGTTTCAGAAGGTCGTCTCAACTACAGTAACCCTGCTTTTCGCCATGTTCGGCTTCTCTAGCGCCTGCATCGGCGGTCTTGGCGGCGGTCTCGGCGGAGCTGGAGGCTGCTGTCCGCCTTCGGCAGCCGGTGGATGTGGTGGTGCTCGGCCGCCGTGTTCGAGTTCGACTTATGCCAGGTTTGTCAACTCTTACCGTAATCTCAACCCCTTCAAAGCCTAAAAACAACCCCCTTTTAGCAGCTACAGCTACAACGCACCCCCACTCTCCCTCCCTGGCCCCCCTCCGCCACCACCACCCCCGCCAGCCTACTACCCACCCATCGGCGGTGGCATTGCCCCAGGCGCCTACGCCTTGCCTCCGGCATCGCCACCCACCAGCCAGATCTATGGCGTCGGTGGTGGCGCCGCGCCTGCTGGCCCCTACGGCGGTTCTGTCGTCAGTGGCGGTGGTGATTCCTATGTTCGCGGTTAAGCTTACATTAGCCGGCTTTACGTCTTCTGATCCATCGTGCATGTCACGTAAAACTTTTTCTGCACATAGCAGTTTTGATTTGTAATCACGTTGCTGATACCATCTCTTTCTTGTTTTTTGCAATATTTTTGGTTTCTATAAAGTGTTGATCAGTTTAAACCTGATGTTTGAAGCTTGTTATTTGCCCAGTCACACTTGCCGAATAACTTTTTTGGTTAAAATTAAAGATGCAAATTGATTGATTATAAGCCGAGTGTTTGGTCATCTAAAGGATCCACGTGTCGTGTGTATTCAGATTGCCGCCTCTTCAAATACTTCACATTTAAAGTCATTAGCGCTACCCCACCACGCCCAGCAAAAGTATCTAACTTTCTATCAATAACCCAAAAAAAAAAATGATAAGTCAACGAAATGTTGACCTTTTTAAACAGTCCATTCACGCATTCATTTTTTAATCAAGAAATGTTCTAAACCGTATTAGCAAGCGATAACGTTCTAATTCGTTGCCTGCCCGTTCTGATAAAAGGAAAATAATGTTTTTGTCAGCGGCCCATACCTATCATTGTTGCTTTTCGCAATCCGTATGTGGAAGGTCAAAGTATTGCTGTTGTACATGTTACGTTGGCTCTTTTATCAGTAGTTTGCCCGGCTTAAGATCACGTTAATAGGTTCCTCACTTTATTCCTCACACTAGATTACACCCGAGGTACGCTACAAGACACTATTCCAAGTTAGACGGAGCGAGTGCGATCTCGGGACAGGCCGGAGATCGCCGATAGGCGGGGCTTATGTGCGCAGCCTGGCGGCTACATACACATGTGTTTTGGTCACTTTTGCCACGCTTCTCAAAGATGAAACATCCAATATGTGCCAACAATCACATCCAAAATCGTCAATGTGGTGCCCTATCGCCCTAACTTTTGCCATTGACTTCAGTACGAGAATGGGTTCAGAGCAGAATGTGGCTAATTTGGTGTATTCCGTCGTGGCTGAAGTGCTGCCGATGTATGTTTTCAAAAGTTCGTCCTTAATGGTGTCATTGATTGCATTCGGACAGACTGATAATTACACGGTTGATTTGACGCCGTTCCATCAAAATTATACTGATATCTGTGAGGATGGCGTGCAGGAGGAAGAAGATAGTCGGGAGAGGAGGCATGATACGACGACGCCTTCGACTGTGAAAACTTCGACTCCAACGCCTTCGACGCCATCAACGACAGTCCCAACAACAACAGCAGCCCCTCTAAACAATCTAGACGGCGTCCCCTGTGCCACAAACACAACTTCAGCCTGGCTAGACATTGCCATCGTCGTCGAAGAAACTGAAGTCACAACGACAGAACTCTTCCGCGACGCCATACAATCACTATTAAAAACGTACACCTCTCGTGTGACTATTTCTGCAAACATCACTACAGCTAGCAGGATAGCCATCATCAACTACAACAAAAGCATCTATGCTTCTGTGAGACATTCGTTTTCGGATTCGCAAACAGAATCAGCAATCTTGCATGCTTTGAATGGGCTTAATAAGTAATCTAGCAAAGATGCCTATGGCAATATCGAAGCGTAAGCCATATTTTTACCTTTGGAAAGTTCAGAATGCCGTTTTTAGCGGCCTAAAGCTCGCCCAAACAGAATTCAATCTCAACCCAAACAAGCGTTTCAAAACAATCATATTAGTCGCAACGACATATGACAAATTACAAGATCCCCTTTTGACCGCTGAAATTTTGAAAGCTGACGGAGTCAGAATTATTACTGTATTTTTCGGTGAAGCTTGGCGTTCCCCAGATGTCATTGCTAACCTATCGTCGCCAGGGATGGCGTATCGTGCCGATAACATGACGCTTTACGATATGGCGCATTTTTTGGCTATTGGTAATTTACTTACACTTTTGCAAAAAGAGCATTCTAATCGCTGAGTTCCAGCAAACTGTCAATGCCCAAGTGGCTGGACCCAACTCAACTATTCAAATTCTACCCATAATGTCGATCCATTGGGAGAATGCTTCTTCGCAGTTGACAAGAAAATGAAATGGTCGACTGTGGATGGCCGATTACACTGGGTATCCAAAGTTCAGCGAGACGCCACGAAGCGAAGACACATCTGGGTACTTCCAACTTGACGATGGAGTGTGGTCGTTGCACACAGATGACGGCTATACTGACAGTAGGCCATACATTTGCCAACGAAAAGCGTGTGATGCGGAGAATTATTGCACTGAAAAAAAAAGTGTAACGTTTGGTAGGAAAAGTGCAACGTATGGGTAGCAAAAAGTGCAACGGAAAATCGCATAGCACTTTTTGCAACCCATACGTTGCACCAGGTTTCGTTGCACTATGTGCAACGCAAGCGACATGAATTGTGCAACGATCGTGTGTTTCAGTGTGTCGCATTCGTTGCAAAAAGTGCAACGCTTTTGTCGCAAAAAAGTGCAACGTTTCATACCTACGGCTGAACAATAGAAAAATGTTTTTTTTTTGGATTGCGTTTTTTCATATGTGGTAATTAACAGCTGTTAATTGATTCCAAAATTTACAAGTCTTGCATGTTCAAATGCTAGACACGGGCCCTGAGGGCTTCTCACATTGTCCCGAAGGGTGGAAAAGTGGAAAATCAACCGCGGTATCATGAAACAGGGATCGTGACATTGCGTGCGAGAGTTCTGAAGCACAGACGACGAGAGAGAGCATCTCTCCCTTAAGGAATCAAACGTTGCACTTTCGGTGCAACGATGATGTTGCACTTTTTACTACGAAATATTTCGTTGCACCGATTGCAACGTAATAGTTTCACTTTTCCGTTGGAAAATATTCCGTGGCACAAAGTGCAACGGACTTGTTGCACCCAAAAGTGTCACGCGCCGTTGCGATACACCTTTTTTTTCAGTGTGTGACGTTGATGAATAAAACGGTTTATCGGGAAACGAACTTCACTGTCAGGCAATAATAAATGGTCAAAAACAGAATAAAAACATAACAATAGATAAAATCAACCAACTAAAACAACTTCAAACAACCTCCTGAGGCTTATGATTCTGACAGGCCTCGTACTCCTCTCTTGTAGCCATGGTGTCTTTGATTGCGTCGGGTACATAATGGGTTAACTTGGTTACATCCATAAGAGTGAACTTTTCGTTGAATGGGACGTCAACGAAGGTCTGAAAAACCTGTTGAGCCACCTCCACAAGCTATTCAAGCCACCGACAATTTTCAACTTTCAATAAATTTCAGGTTAGAATTTATTGTTCTCTTGACGCTACACGTAATACATAATTACAAACAAAGTTGCAAGATACAAGTAAATCAAGGGTACAGTTGGCTAATACATAATGAAACGCCAGAGCGTTAAACTATCCAAACTAAAAACCTAATAAAACAGACTAGACAGTCCCATCTGCTTCGACGCTTTCTTCAGCTGGTTTGTCTTCTTTGTCGTCATGGAAGGAAAATTGACTGAATTGGTTTTGAAGGTTGTGATTGTTGTGTTCAGGCGGCGTCAGCTGGACTGGCATGCAAGTATATTCAGCGTCAAAGTATTTGGTATCGGTTGCATCTATGGTATCGGGGATGAATGGCGGCGTCAATTCGCGACGAAGCAGCTTGTCCCAGTCAAGGCCAGCGAAGAAGGGATGTGCCTTCACATCTTTGATGCCATCGGGGCCATATCCGAGTCGATCGGTCGGGATCTTCTTCAGCAAACCGGTTAGGTAGTCACGCGAGACGGGGGTGACACTTTTTGGGTACTGTGGATCGGACGACAAAATCTGTTTCGAAAGATCTTCACGATTAGGGGACGCGAACGGTTGGCGCCCACAAATCATCTCATACACCAGAACGCCGAGGGCCCACCAATCCACGGCATAGCCATATGGAGCTCCTTCCAGGATTTCCGGGGCAACATATTCGGGGGTGCCGCAGAAGGTTTCGGTTTTAGTTTCGCCATTACAGAGCTCTTTGCAGAGGCCGAAATCAGCGATTTTGATGTGGCCATCGTTGTCGAGCAGCACGTTTTCCGGTTTGATGTCGCGGTAGATGATGTGGTTGGAGTGGAGATGGCCCAGACCACACGCAATCTCAGCGGCATAGAAGCGGGCACGGTTTATACTGAAGCGAAACCCCTTCGCTCTTCTCAGATGATGGTACATGTCGCCGCCGATGCAGTAATCCATGACAAAACAAAGTCGATCCTTCGTTTGAAACGAGTAAGCCATGCTGGTCAGGAACGGATGCTTGCACTTCCGAAGGACACGGCTTTCGGTGTAGGTGTGATTGACTTCTTGCGTATCGACAATAACCGTCTTCTTGAGCAGCTTAATTGCGTAGAACTTGCCGGAAACGCGTTCTTTGCCGAGATAGACTTTACCGAAAGAACCGACACCCAACATCTTGACGAGAGTGAAGTCCTCCAGGGTGATCTTGACGGTCGATTCATGATGAGGCAGCCCTGGAAAGTCAAACACGTTGTCAGTTGTGCTGAGGGAGCCATGAATGTTGCTTACCTGGTACCATAGCAGTAGGCAAATTGGACACATTGACAGTTTCCGTATCCATGACTTCAGCATCGCCAGCGGCGGAACCCGACGAGACGCCATTAAGACTATCAGCAACCGATTGCATGGCATTGAGCCAAGTGTCGCGAGACTCCGAAGACTCGGCACAGAATGTGCGTTCGATGACTTCGGGCCATTTGAGGCCACGGATGAAGAACGTGTTGGGACGGGGTTGCTCGACTTTTAAAAACTGCATATCCTTGACGGTGAAGTCATTGTACGGCTCGCTGTAGTCGCTGTTAGCCGGGGGAAGCTTGTAGCCGAGGAGGGCGCCATCGCGGAAGAGGATGAAATAACGCGTGCGCCAGTTTTTGATGTGTTCACCGCGTTTGAGAAGACTTCCTTGATAAACGATATCGGATTCTCGACGAGCTGGCTGGGTGCTGACGCTGGTCGGATTCGAGTTGGAAGCCATTCTGATTGAGAGCAGTGAGAAGCTGGAAGAAGCACAATATAGAGTCAAAAACAGCTGATAATGGAAACGTGATCGCTCGTCATCGATTAAAGGGATACGGGGGTCCAATGGTACAATGACATAAAAAGATGAATTTAATGGTAAATCAGGGAAATTCGGGGATTAAGGAATCGAAGAGATGGTAAATAGCGACAGAACGAAAGGGGTTTGCGTGAAAAATTAAGCCTCAAAAGTCGATAAAAAGAAGGTGGTAATCGATTTCAGCTTTTGACAAAGTAAGAATGTTGAAAAATGACGTCATTTAGGGGATAGAGGGTTTAGGGCACGATGACGGACCAAGCGCTTATAACCATCGAGTAAAAGGAAGGAAGTTCAGCGGCATCACAACAGAATATGATGGCGTGTAAAAAGAAGGCAAGATTGCAGGTAAAATTATGAAAAACATCGGGGCTTCGGAGATTCCGGGTTCAAAAAAGACGACAAATAGGGTCAAAATCAGATTTTGGTCGAAATCAGGTCTCAAAAGTCTAAAAAACTGGTAGGGTTCAATTTCAACTTTTTGACAACGTAGAAAAGTGACATCACGTGGGGGATAGAAGGTTCAGGACACGATGGCGGGTAATAATAAGCAAGCGCTTATCACCTTGGAGTAAAAGGAAGGGGATTCAGTGGCATAGACAGAAAATAACAACGGGAGAAAAGGAGGCGTGATCAGGGGTGGAGGGAGGTCAATATTTTGCGACCCCGGGCCGACCAGGAATGAAAAATTTTGGCCTGTGGCCGGCCCGTTTTTAGACCGATCTGACCCGGCCCGGCACAGGTCGTAGCAAAGTGGCCAGGTCCGACCGCAGGGCAACAGAGGTCCTACCAATTGCGGCCCGACCTGGCCCGCAATCCACCTTTGGGCATGATTGCAAATAGCGTCACCAAAAAGCACGGAATTTTGGACGACAAACAAGCGCAAAACCAGGCATCGAAAGTCGAAAAAAGGATTGGGTTCAATTTCAACTTTTTGACAATGGAAAATTCGTAAAAAACGACGTCATGAAGGGGTAGATTGTTCAGAACACGATTACGGGCAAAGATTACAGACGAGGGGTATAAAAATGCTTGATTTTGATGACGTAATGTCGGGACTGCCCACAACAAGCTGTTGTTGTTTACAAACGCGGTGCACCGCCCACGGCTGCGGCTGCGTTTGAACCTTTCCAGCTGCGCGGGGGAACACTGTGCTCGCTTTCTTCCTTTTATTGTACACTGAGTGTTCCCCGGTGTATGCAAGTTTGGAAAAGCTCAACTCCATCGACTTCTGTCGTCTACAGCGTGTCCACCATCCTTTTCCTCCATGTCAAACCGGCTTTAGTAGTTTTGCGCCCCAGCGCCCTATGCGCCCCATGCGCCCCTGCGCCCCGTGGGGCGCAGGGGCGCAGTTGCTGGGAGGTGTGAACTGCGCACGACTACCCGACTGCGCCCCAGCATCCAACTGGGCGTAACGAGGCGCACATAACAGCGGTCCTCTACCGGACAAACACGGACGGCGGGGCGCCTTATCATACCCATACACCCATTCGCACAACCACACTCACTAACACTTTAGTAGCGTTCCGTTATGAACGCGTGCGAATGAAAGAAACACACAATGACTTCAAGGAACCCACAAGTATCGGCGTTTCACACCGGAGGGGAGATTGCGTCTACAGCTTAATTGACTGAATGACGTCGCCGCATGTAAACTTGTAGGTGTCTGTTCTGGGGATGGAAACCGATGAACGTCCGAAACGCGTTCGTTTGGGCGCCGCCATTGCTTTTCATGGTATGAGGTAAGAATTTTACTTTCTTATTGAAACTTTATATATAATTTTGAACTATTCTCAGCTCGCTATCTTCAATGACTCCCCGAAGTGTCATAACCGCATCACGAGCAATCTCTTCTACTTCCAGAGCAACTACTTCGATAGAAATCGGCCTTCGGTCTGTTCGCCTCCTTCATCCATGCCAAAGTATTGCGCCATTGGGTTTGTCGTCTTAGGCTTGATCGTTGGCTTGGGCTTGTTCCTTCGCAGCCGTGACCCGCGTGTCTGTGGTATGTCATATGTCCATTACATTTCTATCATGACATAAACCGGCACTCCTTCCGATCTGGTTTCCTCCCGTGCGTCCGGGCGGACATGGCCCGGGCGGACGGACAGCTGCCGTTCGCGTTGACAAAGTTGGCTGCGCGAGGGCAGGTGGAAGGTCCGGCCGGGATCGAACCCCCGGACATGCCAATCCGCCCGCTCACCGCGAAGCCATACTCGCGTCGACACTATGGTGCGCAGGGGCAAGTAGTCACACCGCAGTGCGAAGAAGCTCGCGCAAGCCGAGAAGCAAGCCGCAGTAAGGGGGGACCATTACCATCAGCTCGCGCGAGCCGAGAAGAAAGAATTTGTAAAGGGGGGCCATCAGACATCTAGGGGAGGCGAGTTGGAGCAAAGATTCAGAGTTTGACGAAGATCTGATAATGCTGTGCCCTTTCTTCACATGAGTCGGGATTCAATTCATTCTCAACGATGTTCATGGCCACAGTCTTGGTGTCTCGGATTTAATTGTTGTTGTCGATGTCAAAGTGCACGCCAGCTCACACAACAAGGTCGGAGCTGTTTTTTTGACAAAAAATCATTTTGAGGTTTTCAAACCGACTGCTTGGAATCATTCAACCAAGATTTTGTAGTTCAGCGGAGGTCTGGTCAGAACTGTCCAACCACGAAAACTTCTTTCGTAACATCGCGCTAGGCGTCGTTCGCAACTTGAGTGTGCTTCTGTCGTTGCTTTTGCTGAGCGTTGCGATCCATTGTCTCTTTCATTTCTGAATCGAAGTAGCTTCATTTCTGATGTGGTTTGTATTTGCAACTCATATGTGTCGTGAAAATAAATGTGTTCTCATAATTTCGGTTTGACTTGTTTGAAAAAGTGGTTATGAAACCAAATGCGATTATCTTTGATTTTGAAATATTTTCGGCTGCTGTTTGTGAGATATATGGTACGTTTTCACTTTATTTTGTTTTCTTTTTACACTTTAATAAGTTTTCAGATAAAGTTCAACGACCTCTCTGAAACTTGACGTCTCGTAAGAGGTAAGTTGTTTATAAATTTATATTCACTATTTTCACTCGGTTTACGTTTATTAAAATACGTTAATATTAACAGGGACACTAAATTTTTATTACAAAAACTGATAATTTGTTGCTTTTTATCCCAATATCGTAGAAACCTCTCCCTCGAGATGCGCTAAACCTTCATAATATTTGATAAAAGTGGAGTTTGCGTAAGGATAACGCTGTTTTATGCACACGACTGAGCAGACGTAACGATCTGACGTGTAATGTCGGCCATCCATAATCCAATCTTCATTGTGCCTGAACATGTGCACGTTGTCGATGAGCTTTCTTTTGCACGATTCGTTGCAGCATCTGCGGTTGTTATCGGTCAAAGCTGAAATCAACTTTTTTATGCGTAATTTTTGTTTACTTCAATTACCTTTCGTGAACTCGGCGTAGAAATAGTTTTCATTGAAATGAATAGGCTTGCAACTTTCCAATCGCTGGCGCTTAGTGCTGCTTTCATCAAAATGGATCGTTTTTCGCTTTTGGGGGGTGAGTTGAGATTGATTTTGCTGATAAACAGAAACAGCCAATGCTTGGTGTTTCTGAGATGAACACGGTTCTTCATCATTTGTAGCGATCGTATTCGGGTAAAACGGTTTATTGCGAGAGGGCGACAGACCGTGTCTGCGGGTTCCTGGTTTTGTACCTTCGCAAAGCTGACGGTTGCGTTTGGCAAGCTCCCGTTCAGTTTCACTTTCCAGATACAAAATCTGTGTTGCGTAGACGTCTTTTTCGGGGTATTTCATCTGAATGGCCATGATGTGTGGACAAAGCACGGCCCCTTGCTTGCACGGACAAACATATCGCCCGCCTTTGAATGAAACAAATAAGTTGTTTGATTCGTCGACTACGGCGAACTTATCAGCTAAAAAATTGCCGATTATATAACAATTTCGTAAAATATTGCGTTTACCGATTTGCGTCGCAGTCATTAACTTAGCCGCGGCAGTGTATTGTAGCTTAGTATCTAGAGGGATGCCTTCCGAAAGGGCCAGAGGAATGTCGATTTGGTAAAGTTCTTTGGAGAATGATTTCATTTCCTCCAAATGGCACAAACCAAACTTGGCAAGTGTTGCGACTTTCTCATCGCGTGTCATCGCTCGCCACTGGTGCAACGTTGGTTTCACCAAACCATTGCGCAAGGTAATACTTTCGCTTGAATGTTCCGAGTAAACTGCCGATGCGAAAACGGTGAAAGCGGCTGTAAAGTTTTTATAAGTTTCAATTAGGTATTAACATGTTCCCTTACATTCTAAACTTGCGATTAACTCAGACACCAAGTCTTGCACAGACATCTTTGATCGAATGTCAAGCTTCGTTGTCTGATTGTAGCCTTCAACTGAATTCGTCGTTGCGAAATGAAATCCAAAACCGGCTTTCAAACGACTTGGCAATCCGAATCGTAAGAACCATTCAAAATGTTTTTGAGTATCAGCCAGGCGCTTTGAAACGTCAGGTTCAGATGTAGAAATAGATGCCGCATAAGCTGTGAGACGTTTCGAGAAGTCAGCAAAATTGGTTTCGTCAAAAATGCCAGCAACATGACAGTTTCGGGTGATGTTTTGGTAACCAAAAAGAGACTTCTTAATGGCAGTATTTCCGTTAGCGAGGTAATCCAGGTTTCTGGACGCATGCTCGCCGCAGTGGATGTTGACTGCTTCTTGAAACATGCTATTTTCACCAAAGGCGTCCAAAGCACGATCTTGGTCGGTACATAGCGCACGAAAACTTTTCGTTGAGCTTGGTTTCATGTGTTCCTTGAGGTTATCACCGAACCACTTATATGCTTCTTTGTCTTTTCTCTTGCTTAACATGAGACCAGCGACAGCGAAAGTAGGGTTGTTCGTTTTCTTGACAACAAAATTGTTAACACTGACGTACGCCACTGTCAGGTAATAGGACGACATGTCGAACGTTGTATCGACATAAACAATGCCGCAGCGCTGCCACTGTTGGTATTCGGCACTCTGAACAAACTGAGTAACGATGGCTGCATCAAGGGGCTTTTCGCAACTGAAAAACTGTTTTACTTTAGTACTACCAAAAATCTTAACTTACATTTTATCGATTTTCTTGTTCATTCTTTTAATCAACGCGGTTGGCATCATAGATTCGCGAGCCAGCTTTAACATTGATTTCGAAGCCAAAAGAATACGGTCGTCGTCGGTAGCAACGTGCCTTGCTCTGAAAATAACCTTATATCATTATGAAGATCAATTTCAGCGGCATACTGTATGTAAGGATGTTTTTGTTTGATCATCTGAGTAATAATCGATGCATCGTCGCAACGGGAACGACATGGTGTAGTTCTATTTGGCGTCCTTTTGGCAAGTGAACGGATTTGGCCTAATGACACTGACTGATCGACATTCATGTCGAGAAGCCCTCCATTTTCCTGCAGATGATCCATAAAAGCCTTTTTTGGAGTGGAATGTTGAAGTTTTTTTTGCAAGTTAATGGATGAGGAAGTGGTCATTCTTGGTGTCGCCGGAGTGTATGTAAAATCGGATTTAACGATATAGCAAAGCGCGTAGTAACTGTCACAAGGCGGTGCGGTGTCTAGTTTCGTTCTTCGAATAGAAAACACCTGAAAATACATATGTTTGTTTGCCTAATCGTTGTTTCAACCCACTTTTCTATCGATATCATACTCCGGATGCGTCCCTTCAGAAACGGCTACAAACTCATTATTACAGTCAGATTTTTTGTAAACACGCTTGCATGACGTGAAATCGTAATATCTCGTGTGCATATGAGATGACTTCACATTCCACGGTCCTAAGGAGTCACGATAAATATCGCTTGGATGTTTGACATCTTTAGCCATGATATAGCAAAGATAGACACCCTTTTTAGAGGGGATGAGGGTTGGTATACTTGTGACAATGCCGTCGGAGGGGTTCATGAGCAGCGGAAAAAGGGATTCTCTTGATGGAACGTCGTTTAAACTGACACCCATCCAGCTCGTGGCGACGTTAGTCTCATTGGTTTCGTCTTCGGTTTCCTCATCGTTCTCCAAAAAGTGATATGGAAAACGGAAGTTTGTATTGAACCCGGGATGCGTGTTTTGCAAATGTGCCTAAAAATGACTTTTTTTTATAACCGGGTTTTGAAAAATTACAAGTATAGAGATTTATTTACCTTTGGATGTTGTTCTGCAGACTCTGTGTAATACTGATTATATCTGCTTGCACCGGAGTACGTTTCTTCGAACATGGTTGAAGTGCTTGGGACGTCAATCGGGCCATCCAGGAGCTCCATGGTCTTGCTGAGCTCATTGCCGATAGAAGATTCAGAGCTCGAAAAAAACGAAAATTCTTTCATAGAATTATCCTCCATCTAAAAAGAGAGCCGCATTTAAACTTCGTAAACATAAATATATGAAATCTCGACAAACACGTTGATTTTTTCCGAACACATTCACTTTTGCAGAAGCAGCGGTGTCTTTTGTCGTTTTTGGCGGGAATTGGCCCACCTCCGTTCACAGCCCGTGCGTTTCACTTTTCAGACTTCGTTCCGAACAGGGCCAAAACCCGACTGAACAGTTTCCAGAACCAAACGAAACAATCCGACTCCCAAAGCAGAACATACTTTCCTTTTGTCATTCGGATTGCATCGGCAAAGTAAAGGCACACGCAGTATAGGCTTCTTATGGCCAGTGTTTACAAGGACAACAGTGTTGGCACATTCACTTATGTGAGTTGATGCATGCGTTAACGCTCGCCATGGTGGCATCAACATTATCTTTTAGCGTTTCGGAGGTTCAAAACAACAGATCAGCATGAGGGTTGATAAAAGAAGGTGAATAGCAAGAAAGCTCTGCGTAATAATTATCAAAGCGACAATACCTGGGGTGTCAATTAATCCATCGAGAAGCTTAAAAACTGTATATCATCTAAAAACAGACTAACATAATTTCATGCAACAGATTGAAAGAAGAGCTCCTCTTGCATCATTTACTCTAAATTTACAAATTGAAATTCACTTTATGATAGTTTACCATCGAAGGCAAACTTGACTCTCATAAGATTTATCAACTACTTTAGTTTTGTTTCAGACACCCTTAGGGTTGTATTTTCGCCGACAAATCATTTAAGAACTTTATTCATCATCAGAAGTACATTTATAAAGGGAGCGTTTGATCATATCTTATACGGCTAATTATCGGCAGCTTCTCGGTGAATCTGTTTTTGGTTATTATTATTGGGGTTGAAGTTCTGAGTGTTAATGATAATTGTGTCTTTATATACCTTCACCGTCTCTGAGCTGTTTTTACGGCTTCATCGGCACCTCTGTTGTTAGCGTGTTGGCCCAAACATCCGCCGTCCTGAGACTCAGAGGAGTTTACAGAAGCATTCGCAGCCAAGCAGTACGAAGTCCTTGGGCACGGTGTTGCCATTGGTCATGCTTTCAATCACATCGCGACGACCACTTCCCGCCTCCTAGCTGGCTGAAGCGCAGTCGAACAGCCCTTCCATCACGTCTTGACCTCGCCCTCGTAAATGCCTAGAAGGCTATCTGATTTTCGCTGATTAGCAAATAGTTCGTTACGGCAGCACGAATTTGCGAATAAATGCAACATCTCGTGTTTTGAACATGTAATTTTTTGTTTGATTGTTGTGCAGTTTTCCCATTCGCACGCGGGTTTAAAAGAACGCACTTTCTTGTGTGACGCAGTGTGGTTGTGCGAATGGGTGTATGGGTATGATAAGGCGCCCGCCGTCCGTGTTTGTCCGGTAGAGGACCGCTGTTATGTGCGCCTCGTTACGCCCAGTTGGATGCTGGGGCGCAGTCGGGTAGTCGTGCGCAGTTCACACCTCCCAGCAACTGCGCCCCTGCGCCCCACGGGGCGCAGGGGCGCATGGGGCGCATAGGGCGCTGGGGCGCAAAACTACTAAAGCCCTTGAGGGTAAGTAAAGCAACATTTCATGTTCAAAGTGTTCAGCGTAAATGAGATTTGTCGAAAAAGTCACTTACTGAACAAATGAAAGGGCGTTTTTTGTCAACTTTGTCAATGTTATTTAGCTTGTGTTTGTACGTACAAAAAAGTCGTACGTGAAACCACACGGCTGGCTTGACTTTTTTTTCGACACCAACTCCCAGACCTTTTTTAACACGGGCCCTCCAGCCTTTTTGCGCTTTTGTTTGCCCTGCTCCGAATTTAGTCCCACGGAAACCGGCTCAGCTGGCGATGATGAACCTGTCAGCCAGCCATCCAAAGTGTCCCGTCGGCGGCTCCAAGGACACACGCTCACACGTAGATACTTTGAAATTAGTTCTCGGATCGCACCTGGCCTGTTCCTTGATGAGCACGTATCTCCGTCGACTGGAGGCCCAGTGAACGCAAATAATGGAGGCTTCGAGAACCCCTCTTCCGGATGACAGAAACCGGCTTGTATTGGCGACGACCTATCACGCTTCTCCCGAGAGCGCTGTCACGTTGAAGTTGAAGCTTGTGACTTTGATTCGTGCTCTGTGGCTTGGATCAATCATTGGCTGCTTGACGGCTTGAAAGAAACGCATTTCGCATAAATTTAATAGGGTGTGCGTCGGCGAAAGGCGCGATTTTGAAAAAGTTCGGGCCATGACCAGCCAAACAATAATAAACAGTGATTATGGAAAACAGACAGATTAGGCAAATCCGGTGATTACAGTTCAATAAAACAATTTAAAAGCGACAACGGTCAATGGACTCGATGATCGCAAATGTTGTTTTTGATTTTTGACAAAAAGTGAAATTCATTGAAAATAGTTAATGAAATGGCTCCGCTGGAATATGGTTTACTTTTTCTTTAAAGAAACAGTTCAACGATGAGCAATCCAATTTTTTGCTTTTTTAATTTCCATATTAAAAAAATTTATGAATTTCAATGGCTAGTCTACGGCTCTAGATCAGCTCACTTTTTCAATATTTCGACGCACATAATCATGACTGCAGAAGAGTGTGCATCCGTCAAGACAAGAAAACGCATTTTGCTCGGCTTGAAAACGTCCAAAGATACTTCGTTTGACCACCGAGAAAAGGCGCCAAAAAGCTGCGTCAAAGACGGTTCGTCTTTTTCATTTGCGTGCACGGATGTTTGAATTTACTAAAATCGTACAATCCGTGGATTTCCATCGATTGAAGCTTTTGATTTTTGTTGATTTTCTATTTCTGAGCTTTCATACCGTGGCACTGAACTACTTGAAGCCATAGAAGGTCTCGGTATAAGCGTTTTGAGGTGTTCTTTCGATGTTTTCGCGCACTGTCGATAGCTTTTCGTGTCTGTTGCGTTTTCGATCGGCTTTCTGGATATCCGTTTATATATTTTTTACGCCCGTTTTCAATAAAAATGATCAAATCATTACCATTTCAGGCCCCACCGTTCACCATCACCCCAAACTAACCAACTTACCCCCTCAACGCCTCAACTTCCTAATCTCTACCCCTCAACTTGGTTCAAAATGACAGCCAGAACCTTTCTACGAACCTATATGCCCGAGATTGCTTGGTTCGACTCCCGTGCCCCGATTCTAGCCGTCGATATCCAGCAAGTCGATGTCCCGAAGCAGCGAGTCCGTGAATTTGAACGCGACACCGAGCGCTACTACAAATTGGCCACTGTTTCGACGCAAAGCGATGTCCGCATCTGGGATTTCTGCTTCGGACGGGATGGCCAGCTCTTCACGGACTTTATTGCCAATCTCGAGGGCCACAATGGCACTGTTAATTGTTGCAAGTTTTCTCCCAATGGTTGGTTTTGCGTTTTTACATTGAGAAAGAGGGTTTTTATATATAATTTTCAGGCGAGATGCTAGCTACTGGCGATACCTTCGGAGCCCTGCTCGTCTGGTACCATTCCGATGAACCATTGCCTCCAGCGCCGTTGGATGATTACGAATTGCCGCCAAATCGCGAAAACTGGAAGCAACAAAAGAAGATAAAGATCCGTCATGATTCCGATGTGACCTGTGTAGCTTGGAGTCCGAACAGTCAGTTCATTGCTTCGGGGAGTAATGATGATAGTGTTTCGGTTTTTGATGTCGTTAATGGTGGGTTTTGAGGTTTTTTTTGAAATTTGTAGATTACGGTAGCTGATTTCAGGAAAGCGTCTATGGATGATCCGCAACTTCCGTCACTTCCCCGTAGGCCTGGCCTGGGATCCGCGTGGAAA
Organism: Panagrellus sp. LJ2284; assembly: GCA_024447225.1. Lineage (NCBI taxonomy): Eukaryota > Metazoa > Nematoda > Chromadorea > Rhabditida > Panagrolaimidae > Panagrellus > Panagrellus sp. LJ2284. The sequence continues at coordinate 4,083,890 of JAMRYC010000009.1, forward strand.
GTTCCTCATGTCGTTGTCGACGGATCGCCGTTTCGACATCATTGAAGCCACTAAAGGCAAGCAGCTCCGGACTGCCTATGCTGTGGAGGGCTTGGAGGCCAAGTTTGGGTCCAATGTGGAATCTCATGCGACTGGGCAGTACAAGTTGTATCATGACTCTCAATTGGCGGCTTTTTCGAGGACTATGGACTTTAGTCCGTGTGGAGAGCTGCTTTTTACGCCGAGTAAGTTGGATTTTTGATCGATTTTGGCTTTTTATAGCCTGATGTTTCAGCCGCCCACATCGAAATCGGTGAATCAAACGTCTACGGCACCTATGTCTACAAACGAGCCGACTTTGACAAGTGCCGGCCTTCTGCGATGCTTCCATCGACGAAGCCGACTATCCTGGTTCGCTGTTCTCCGGTGGTTTACAAGTTGCGGGAAAGTGTTAAGGCCAACTATTTGGGGTACGTTTAGACTTCAGTTAAACATATTTGAGCTCATTTGGTTGTTTTTAGCCTCCCATACCGCGTCATCTACGCCGTCATGACGAAAGACTCCATCACGCTCCATGATTCCCAGTTCTCCGTCCCGATCGCCTACACTGACAACCTTCATTACGATGTTCTTACCTCCCTCGCCTGGACCCCCGATGGCACCACCTTCACCGTCTCCAGTCAAGAAGGATACAACACGTTTGTGACCAATTTCGCCAAAGCCATCGGCGAGCCCATTCCACTGCCGCCGGTTTCGGAAACGGACGTCGTTCTGGAACAGCCGAAGGCGAAACGTGCTCCGAAGAAGGAGAAAGAAAACATTTCCACGCCGTCGACGGTCATCGCATCTGCCATTGAAACCCCGAAAGCTGTCCTAGCTTCTGACGGCCCTGCAACGCCTGTTTCATCCCGGAAGAAGAAGCCCGTCGCCAACTCGAGCCCTGTGAACATTGGCGCCACGACACCCAAATCCACGACGCCGACGACCACCCCGAACCGTACCCCGAAGAATGGCGTCTCTTTGCTCAACTTCTTCACCCCCGTTTCCGGTGCCAAGAAGGAAGAACCCGAATCAGCTGAAACAGCGCCGCCGAAGAAGGAGAAGAAGCGTGTCACTACCGTAATTCTCGACGATTGAACGGGTTTTTATTCTGTTTATTTTGCCAACTGCATTGCTATAACCTTTTTTATTTGTGAATTTTGGAGTTTTTGATACTTTTGCATAAAATTACTGCTCGTTTTGCCCTATCTTTTGGTCTCATTGGCATCCGCCGAGTTGCTTCCCTCCAACTGTGTCATCGTTTGAGGCTTCTTTTGAAGCGCGAGCTGTTCCTGCTTGTATTCGTCATCCAACGGCCACCTAACGATCGGCAACTCGGGCTCCTCGATCGGTGGCAACTTTTCATCATTTCCCTTTGACACCATCATCAACAACGGCGCCATGATGTTCAAAAAGATACCGGCAATTACGAAACCTGCAAATTGACTATCAAGAAAAGGCAAAATCAATCAAAGCCGAACCTGCCATTATAGGACCCCAGTACTTCGGCGAATAAAAGTGCGGGAAATAATCAACATTATTACTAAAAACAAAATCCGTCAAATGCGTCCTCACGGCAAGCGGATCGTTTCCGACGTGTGTTTCATTGGTGTGTGCCGATAGATGGGCACCCATGGCTTACAAAGTTGGCAGCTTGTAAATAGCTGTAAAGTTTAAAGAACCATTAACGAGGGGGCGTTCTAAATAATTAACATAACCAAACAACGCATAATTACCGTTTGTGACACCGGAAGTCTAGACGCACATGCCATTCATATTCTGTTTGTCGGCTTTCAAACATAAAATTACCTGCAAATTGTAGCCGAAAATAAAAATTCGTGTGAAAGTTCCATACAATTAGGCAACAAAACACGTAGAAAGTGGGTGAAACTATAAGATTTCTGAAATATTTGTTGTAAAGTCCAATACGTGTTTAAATTGAGCTCGTTTATATTTTAGTAATTTACCTAGTTTTTCAACGAAACGCACATCTATTACACATTTTAATGTGTTTTTAGGAGTTTATAAATTTGTTTAGTTGTTCTTGCCAGTTTTAAAAGTTCTAACAATGTTAAAAGCGGTTGAATACATGCTGTATGTTGCCTTCGGGTTGAGCATGGTCTTGAACTTCTTTCTACTGTATATTGTTAAACATTTCACATCGAGAACAATGAAAATGTTTGGCGATTTGATTATTCAGTCTATAATTATTGACATTGTAGCTTCTGTTTTGTTGACATTAGTGCAGTTGGTAAGTTTTTGAATCGATCTGGGTTTGTAAATGGTTGAAAAAACATGTTTAGACAGTCGAATCAAAAGATGGAATAGTCTTTTTCGGTTCTCAAAATCCATGGCTGCCATTACCCGGTAAATGGCAATGTTCACCCGTTTCGATCTTTTCTGTGGCGTTTAATGTTAGCTTCACGAGTGTGCCGCTTCAAGCTATGTATCGATACGCCATTATTGTACGGTGGGTTTTGCAAAACTGCTAAAACAGTCATTTTTAACTTTTCAACAAAATATTTTTTTTTTTTTTTGACAAAAAATGGTTAACTTTGTCAGTTTCAGAAAACACAAAGTCCCATCATGGTGCCCTCTACTAGTCTACGCCGCCGTCGCCCTTTTCATTGCAGCATCAACCTTTCCCCTGCCATTTCTAGCAGACACAAATTCCCATCAACTGCAAAAACTACAGTCAATGGAATTCTGGCGAGGTGAAAATACACAAGTACTTTGTGCCGTCAATATTGTAAGCCCTTTTCCCGTCCATTTTGGTTTTGTATTCGTGCGTGAACGTCAATTCAACCACTTTATAGATCTCATGGCCCGTTATTTTGTATCTTATGGGCATCACAACTCTAGAAACCGGTGGAATTTTGGCACTTTTATGGTTCACAAACCGATTAAATGCAACTCTAAACAATGTCCAGATGCACTTTAGTCCAAAAACAAAGCGAGTTCACAAGGAGATGACCCGAAAACTGTACGCCCAGGCAGCCATTCCAAGCATCACCATCGTCATTTTGGTTTTTATTTGCGCCGGTTTGTTTCTAATGCCCAATTATTACGGCGGTCTGTTTGTTTTGTTGATACTGCCATTGCCCTGGATTGTCGTCATCAACCCATTAGTCACATTTTGCTGCATCAAGCAATACAGAAGTGTCGCAATTGCCATTTTACGAGGGCGGTGTGCGGAAATCAAAAGCAACATGTCTATCAGCCCACAAAAAGTGACTACTGTAGTGGGTAGTCGCAGTTTTGTTTCGGCTACTGTTACAAAATAGGCGATTATTTTAACGATTTGTACAGTTCAAAAGCAGTTTATAAAAAAATAAAGAAATATAACTACGCATTACGGTTTTAAATTACAAGCGCTGCTTTTTCATCAATAATTGAAAAATAAATAAAAACACAACATTGATAGTTTCAATTTATTCATAACATCATTGTTTTGAGTTTCATTAATGTAAGTATAACTTAAGTTCCTATGAACAGTAACTACAACTCCTCAAACACATTTGACGGCACCCTTACTGTAGATGGATAACCAGTTGCAGTTCGGAGCCAATTTGGTCACAAGGAAGCCATTACTGTGTTGCGGATCGAGCGACTCAATTGAGCGAATACCATGAAGAGTATACTTGCCATCCATCAACGTCACATCAGCCAGGGGCACACCACTCAGGTACCTCGTGCCCTTGTCGTTGTCGTCGAGCCCACAAGCCATGTTTTTGTTTGGGACGTATGTGATAGTGGAATCGAGCGAAAATATCTTCTGGCATTCGGCATCGGGTTTCAGAGACACGTCTTTGATGATAATCTTATCAGCGGCCACTTGAAGCGTGAGCGATTTGTCCTGGGGGTCAACCTTCTTGATTTTGAGATGGTCATTGAATTTCAAAGGGGCAGGCAGCTCGACCAACGCGAGATCACCCCACGCGTCAAAGTTAGGATTGCCAATATAGATATAGGGAATAACTGCAAGTCGGTGGTCAGACAGAGAAACGATGAAAATAAACATTACCGTCTGCTGCACGAAGCTGATAAACCGTTGTGCCTCCGGCAATGGCGTAGAGCTCGGTGTTACCGAACTTTGTAAACTGGAAACAACATTATGAGCAAAGGAGTCAAATTAGTCAAACCGCTTACGTCGGATGTAACACTGCTCAGCAAATGCTTCTCGCCCACGGCGGCGCCAAACCCTTTGACAGTAAAGGAGTTGTCACTGTTTTTTTCGGCAATGATGACAGTACTCCGGCAGAATTGCCTGAAAAAAAGTAACATAGGTTACAGTACACAGCAAAAGGCCCTACTTTTCGGGTTCTGTCTTATCGGTCGCTTCAGTGCATGCGCGCAGGTCCTTACAGGCGTCACCCGTCAGACTGGGGACACTGAATTTACACGTTAACGTCGACGTCGACGGCGATGGGCCACAGACACCGGACTGCCGATTACAGACAGGCTTGGTTGGAGCGGTGCAATCGGCATCGCTTTGGCACCCTTGAGCGGGTTTCTCACCCTTATCACACAATCCGTATTCCATGTCACAAATGTGATAACCAGCTTTAGTGCAATCTGCGTTTTTCTGGCACCTGTTTCCGGGCGTGTACAACGGCTTTGTCCAATCAAACGAAACCCCCGTCGTGCAGGCCATGTACTCTCTGCCGTGGCACTCCTTTAGAAAACATCCAACTTCGGTAGCATCTTGATTCAGCAAAAAATTTAAAGTTTTCGTCTCACAAGGGAACCGTCAGAGCTTAAGGTGGCCGATTCGGACAAGCTATACGGCATTCGATAGGGCTTTGATAGGACATTCAAAAACTGTAGAGTTTAGCTGCGGAACACCCCTGAGGGCCGAGAAAATTGGCTTCAAAGTCCAAAAATTGACTTTTTTGAGTAATTTTAACTATTTTCATTATTCACCGTTTTAAATTCTGTTCTAGCAAAATATTAAGGGGACTAATGTCTATGTTTCATCAAAATTTGAAGTCAATCGATTAACACATTTTTGAGAAATAACTTAACAAGAAATTGCAAATTTTAAATAATTTTAACTCAAAATTGTGTTGATCGATTGACTTCAAATTTTTATGAAACATAGACATTAGTCCCCTTAATAATTTGCTAGAACAGAATTTAAAACAGTGTATAATGAAAAAAGTTAAAATTACTCAAAAAAGTCAGTTTTTGGACTTTGAAGCCGATTTTCTCGGCCCTCAGGGGTGTTCCGCAGCTAAACTCTACAGTTTTTGAATGTCCTATTAAAGCCCTATCGAATGCCGTATAGCTTGTCCGAATCGGCCACCTTAAGCTCTGACGGTTCCCTTGTCAGCATTAATCTGTGTAAGGGTCAGACTGTTGGCATCTATGTCAATATCATTAAAATACGGTGCGTGGCGGTAAAAAGTAGCAGTACGTTGGGCGGGGCGCATTACATGGCCAGTTGTTCGCAAGAACATGTTATCACTTTTAAACGGGGTACTCGCCGTAGCTGGACATTCGAATTTGGCGCGTTTTTCCAATTCGCAATTATAGTGCTATATTGAGAAAATTTTTAAAACTGTCAAACGGGTTGGTAGCGAACTTACAACTTTTCGAAGATTGGCAGATTTCGGTTTACCACTTTTGAAAGCGTCGCATTGATTGGTAATGAATCCGCGGAATAAGTTCACGCCTTCGACAGTGAATCGACGTTCTTCATTGCTCATTTGACTGCCTGTGTTCACTTCGGCAGAGCATGCCTCCGGTACGCGTCTGACTGTGGGACTTTTCGGATCCCTGCATTGGTAGGGCAAGTTTCCTGTAACAGAACCAGTTTTGTTTCATCGCTTACATTGTATATTTATTAGTGGAAGTGAAGACGAAAGGGTTCAATAGACGCACACCGTATACACTTGCTTGTGCGTCCGTGTGTCTGGTCTCACGGACAGACGAACGTATGCAGCGTGCGCTCTTTAAAACCTTTTTGCAATATAATCTACATGATGAAGATTGGCCCACCTTGTTGGCACAGCCCCAATTCCATGTCACAAATTGGATATCCAGTGTCTAAACAATCTTTGTTGCTTCGGCATCGAGTTCCAGCAGTGTACAACGGACCGCTCGTTTTACAGGGTGACCCAAAAATAATGCAACACGGTTTTTCCGACTTAACTCTCGAACAACGTAACCTTTCACAGTCCAACAAAAAAAGATCGATTCTATACTCTTTTTGTGACGTAGGATTTCAACGGTTTCTTGGTAGCTTCCGTTTGCGGCTCTACAGAAGCAAAACAAAATCTCAAAAAAACGGCCTGTGCGCCGCAAGCGACCTCGTGGAGTGAGGGCAGTTTTCCGATTTTTTTTGCGGAAACGTACGGCACCCAATTACCGTCAAATCGGTAAAAACTAAACAACAGGATGTCTAAGAATGTCTGTGAATTTTGGTAGCTGGCAGGATTGAATTTTGGCTGTGATTTCGGACGGATTCTGAGCAGCACCAAAATTTCACAAATTTTGCGTTTTCGGGGTAAAACTTGAAAACCCTGCTTCAAGATCGCGCTTTTTTGACGTTGCAGTTTTCTTACAGTCCTCACAGTACTGATTCAACAGTCAGTTGGCATCTCGAAAGGGTTCTGTGCCGCCCAAAGGGGAAAGTAAAAAAAAGTGCGTTTCACAGGCGTGCAAGCCGACTCGAGCTCACCTTCGAGATGGGCACCGTATGCCCGTCCCGAAACCCATTAATTTCCAGTTTGTGCTCGATTTTGGAGCTGAGGGTCTATGCTAATTAACGCCAAAGTTTTAAGGTCCTACAAAAATCGCGACGCTTGGGGGGTCTTCGAATGTCTGAAAAAAGCAGCGGCGCACTGCCCTTTTTTTCGAGATGCGTTTTGGTTTCTGTAGAGCCGCAAACGGAAGCTACCTGGAAACCGTTGAAATCCTACGTCACAAAAAGAGTAAAGAATCGATCTTTTTTTGTTGGACTGTGAAAGGTTACATTGTTCGAGAGTTAAGTTGGAAAAACCGTGTTGCATTATTTTTGGGTCACCCTGTAATGTCCGTTCCAGTGGTACACGCGATGTACTTTTTTCCATGGCACGCTTTCATGTAACAACCGATTTCAACTGCATCTTCATTCAGAAAGAATCGCAAAGTTTGCGACAAACGAACTGAGTTATCTTTGAAGTCGAGAGTATCGCCATCAATTTCGATTTCATTTAAGAATGGAGCTGCGCGATAAAGTACAGAAAGGGGAGACACAGGATCGATAAATCGGAATACTTTCCCCGACGTTTTGAAATCGTTTTCATCTGCAGGGCATGTAAATTTGACTTCCTGTTCAAAGTCACAACTGTATCGCTGAAAGAATTGAAACAAATCTGACATTATCAATCAAGATAAAATAAAAAAACATACAATTTTCCGTAGCTTGGCAGATTTGGGTTTACCCGACTTAAACGCGTCGCATTCGTTGGTAATAAAAGCACGGTGGAGGTTGACAGATTCAGCGGCGGATTGGCGTTCCTCGTTGCTCATCTCACTCCCGGTTTCGAGCTTGTTCAGACATTTCTCTGGGGTCTGACTCACGGGCGGACTTATGGGAGTTTTACATTCGTATGCAGCATCGGCTGTGCCTAAGAGGGCAATGACTAGTATGGCCGCGACCGTACACGGCAGGCCTGCCATCTTTCGACTGACTGGAGGGTTGGGTTTTCTGACCGGTGAGAAATTATCGGCGATGGCGTTTCAGTTTATACAAAACTATAAGTAAGCAATTTTATATGTTAATTTTTTTACGCCGAGCCGCTGTCAAACAGGGCAAACTTTTATACGATTTTAACCTCAACAACGGTAAATCTTAAGTTTAAAGATTCAGTTTGAAGAGACTTCAAGTCTTCTTCAGGCAAAAGTTTACGCCATGCGTAATTTTTCTAAAATTACTCTTTTTTGTGTGTGTTCATCCCAAAGTTCCCACCGCGCCGAATTTGCGGACCGCTGCGATCACTTTGATCGCTGCATTTTACTCTACATTGTAATTCTTATTTATTCTTAACATTAAAATTTCTCGTTTTGAGATTAATTAATGTAAATATATACATATAAGTTGCTATCAACAGTAACCATAATACCTCAAACACATTTGACGGCACCCCCACTGTAGATGGACAACCAGTCGCAGTTCGGAGCCAGTTTCGTCACCAGGAAGCCATTACTGTGTTGCGGATCCAGCGACTCAATTGAGCGAATACCATGAAGAGTATGCTTGCCATCCGTCAACGCCATATCAGCCAAGGGCACACCACTCAGGTACCCCGTGGCCTTGTCGTTGTCGTCGAGCCCACAAGCCATGTTTTTGTTTGGGACGTATGTGATAGCGGAATAGAGGGAAAACATCTTCTGGCATTCGGCATCGGGTTTCAGAGACATGTCTTTGATGATAATCTTATCAGCGGCCATTTGAAGCGTGAGCGATTTGTCCTGGGGGTCAACCTTCTTGATTTTGAGGAAGTCATTGAATTTCAAAGGGGCAGGCAACTCAACCAACGCGAGATCACCCCACGCGTCAAAGTTTGGATCGCCAATATAGATATAGGGAATAACTGCAAGTTGGTGATCAGACAGAGAAACTGTAACAATGAACATTACCATTCTCTGCACGAAGCTGATAAACTGTTGTGCCTCCGGCAATGGCGTAGAGCTCGGTGTTACCGAACTTTGTAAACTGGAAACAACATTATGAGCAAAGAGTGACTCAAATTAGTCAAATAGCTTACATCGGATGTAACACTGCTCAGCAAGTGCTTCTCGCCCACGGCGGAGCCAAACCCTTTGACAGTATAGGAGTTGTCGCTGTTTTTTTCGGCGATGATGACAGTACTCCGGCAGAATTGCCTGAAAAAAGGAATCCAGGTTACAGTACACCGCAAAAGGGCCTACTTTTCGGGTTCTGTCTTATCGGTCGCCTCGGTGCAGGCGCGCAGGTCCTTACAGGCGTCACCCGTCAGACTGGAGTCACTGAATTTGCACGTCAACGTCGACGTCGACGGCGATGGGCCACAGACACCGGACTGCCGATTACAGACAGGCTTGGTTGGAGTGGTGCAATCGGCATCGCTTTGGCATCCTTGAGTGGGTTTCTTCGTGGACGGAGTAGTCGTCGATGCCGTCGTGGACGGAGTAGTCGTAGATGCCGTCGTAGTAGAGGCCGGAGTTTCCGCTAAAACAAGGGCATTTAACAATCTCAATGTCAGATCTCTAGACTCACCCTTATCACACAATCCGTAATCCATGTCACAAACAGGATGACCAACTTCAGTGCAATCTGCGTTTTTCTGGCACCTGTTTCCGGGCGTGTACAACGGCTGTGTCCAATCAAGCGGAACGTCCGTCGCGCAGGCCATGTACTCTTTGTCGTCGCACTTCTTTAGAAAACATCCAACTTCGGTAGCATCCTTATTCATTGAAAAGATAAACAGGTCGTGTCCTCCATCTCGCTGAAGAACCCCTTCTTCATCCAATTCCAAACCGGACAGAACCGGCAATTCACGGTCGAAAATAGCGGTACGTTCAGCGTCACCCTTTGCATTCTTAAAGAAGCGTAGGAACTTGTCATCGGTCTCGAATGATGCGGTCGCGGATGAACAGTCAAATTTAGCGCTTTTTTCCAATTCGCAATTATAGTGCTATATTGAAAGGGACGGTTAGAATTATGAAACGGGTATGAGCCAAACTTACAATTTTTCTAAGGTGAGTAGCAAATTCTGATGGACCAAATTCAAAAATTTCGCATTTATTGGCAAGGTTTGCACGGAACCAATTCACGCGTTCGACAGTGGCTCGACGCTCGTCATTGCTCATGTCACTACCGGTTTCAATCGTGTTGAGACATTTCTCAGGGGTCAACTTCATGATCGGAGGTGTACCAGCGTCACATTTGAATGCAGCTTCGGCTGTGCCTAAGAGGGCAAGGACTAGTATGGCCGCGACCGTACACGGCAGGCCTGCCATCTTTCGACTGACGGGAGGGTTGGGTTTTCTGACCTGAGGAGTTTTCTCCGATAGCGTTTTAATTTATACAAAACTGTAAGTAAGCAAATTTATATGTTAATTTTTTTACGCCGAGCCAAACAGAACAAATTTTTTTACGATTGTTGCGATGCCTGACTCCAAAAAGGGTTAGTGTAGTTCTTGAAACAAATCAAAATTTTCAGAAAGATTGGTGTCTATCTATTACTTCCAAGTAATCAAAACGGCCACCCCTTGCAAATAAAAAATGAAAAAGCATACAAAATGAGTAGTTTCGGTGTGAAATAGCCTACAAATACTGTACTACATGTGGAAAGTGCATGGCACACACAAACAGTCGTGTAATTCCCGCTTCTGGGTTCATAACGAACATGTGCCCCTTCTTTTGACGCGTTCTTTTCAGGAAATCTGCGTGGATAATAATAATAGCTTGTGATGTAAGTTTTTCTTTGTTGTGAAATCAAAACATGTCATTATTTTGAAATGTCGTTATAAATAGGATGTTCTTTGCTTGCTAAATGGTTATAATCCAAAGAAAACTGACACTAGTTAAGCAAATTTTATTCTACGTTGACATTTTGCAGTATCAATCATGCTAAACGCCGTCGAATACGTGCTTTATGTCGCCTTCGGGCTGTGTTTGACTTTGAATTTGTTTCTACTGTATATTGTGAAACATTTTACGTCAAGAACGATGAAAGTGTTTGGTAGTTTGATTATTCAGACAATTGTTATTGATATGACGGCCTCGGCGGTTATGACATTGGTTCAATTGGTGAGTTTTTGGTGGTAATTTGTTGTTTTGAAAGAAAAAAAGGGTTTTAGACAGTCGAAGCTAAGGATGGCATTATCTTTCTTGGATCTGGGAACCCTTGGCTGCCTCTACAAGGGCAATGGAGATGTTCGCCAGTTATGATTTTCGGGGTTGTGAACAATGTTGGCTTCTGGAGTGTTCCGATTCAGGCCGTGTTTCGTTATATTATAATTGTACGGTATGCAATTTCTAAATTTTGTCAAAATCGGCTACAAACAAACTTTTTAGGAAAAGACAAATTTCCCCCTGGTTCCCATTAGTCGTTTATGCAACCGTTGGACTCTTCATTTCGACCGTTACTTTTCCCGCGGCATTCCTTGCAGCTACAAACTCGCCAACATTGCCTAAACTACAATCAATGGAATTCTGGAAGACCGAGGATACCCATATGCTTTGTACTATCGATATTGTGGGTACAATTCTAATAATTTCCATGCATTTTGACACTTTTTCAGCTTTCCTGGCCAGTTTTCACGTACTTAGCCGGCATGGTGATTCTCGAAACTACTGGAATAGTTTTACTTTTATGGTTTACGAATCGCCTCAACAAAACCCTCTACAATGCCCAGATGCATTTCAGCTCGAAAACTAAACAAGCTCACAAAGAAATGACCCGAAAGTTATACGCCCAAGCAGCGATACCATCCGTTATGAGCGTCTTTTTGGTGGCTATTTGTGCATGTTTATTCCTGATGCCAAACTATTACGGCGGCTTGTTTGTTGTTTTACTGTTACCGTATCCCTGGATTGTCGTTCTCAACCCATTGGTGACACTCTGCTGCATCAAACAGTATCGAAATGTTGCCATTGCGATTTTGCAAGGCCGTTGCATGGAAATCAAGAGCAACATGTCTATCAATCCGGACAGTAAGGCGGTTACTACTGTAATGAATAGCAGAAAAAGTGTTGTTTCTGCCACTTTTACAAAGTCATAATTTCTTTTAGGTTTTTTCTATGAATTTATTGTTATTATGAAAATGAAGTTAAAATACGCGTTGAAAGTGTTAAAATGTACTTTGCTACTTAATTTATACATTAATTTGCATAAACTTGAACGAAATGTGGATACGAGCCAATCGGTCTCCATCGATTCACTCACTCACTACTCACCCATCGCGGAAGGGTTGCGGTCATGGGCGTCTGGTCCGTCCTTCTGGCTATTGCCGTCATCGTCCTTCGTGCCAACAGCGCTCCCCCTGAACCGGGATTATTTCCAACAAATGACGCAGCAATAATCTCGCAAGAAACGGGTCTAATGGCCTCCGCGTATGATAAAGGATTGTGAGTATATATTAAATCTTGCTTACAAGTTATTCAAATTTAAAGACGATTTTTAGCTCCTTGAAACTTGAACAAACGACGACGAGCAACCCGTTTGCCCTTGCCATTGGGAAAAAACAATTTGTTATTGGAATACGTGTCCCCTCACAAACGGTAAGAACAACTCTGACCTTCGCTGTGACAAATCCAAAGACGCGGTATTCTCTCCGGATAAAGCTAAATTTGCAAGTAAACGATCAAGGATTGGGACATGCACTCTTGGGTTTGTTAATTTTTACTGCACGATACTGTCTTAATGCGAAAATTTGTTTAGCGTTAGATGATAAGTATCTTGGCGGTTTTGAAAAACAGTTCACACAGTTCGCTGTCACTTCTGAAGGAAATCTAGTTAACGTTGGTTCGACTAGAAGCACTAGCTTTGATGCTTATAGCTACGCGGTTCCCTACAATACAGAACGCAATTACTTTTTGATGACGCTGTCTTCGGAAAATTTGCCTCCTCGCTCGGAAGTGATGTTTGTAAGTTTGACAGTTTGAGATTTTAGTTTAATTATATTGAATTACAGGAAACAGACGTTATCTTCCTCACAAGCAAGCCGCCATCAGACATTTCGACTTTGCTACCGAGTCCGTTCCTTCAATCAACTCCTTTGCCCCAACTAGACGAAACGGAAGCTCCATCTGCCGCTTCCGAAGCCGCCGCTAACGCTTCCTTCTGGAAATCTAAATGGTGGGTAGTCGTCATCTGCGTCGTCGTCTTACTGTTACTCATCGGCGCCGCTATAACCGGAGGAGTTTTCGGCATTAAGAAAGTTAAATCAAGAATGACAGAGAAGTCGAAGAGCAAAGGGCCAGCTGCAGTAAGTTTATTAATCTGCAAAATCGTGCATTTTAACGTGATTCTTTTAATTTTCAGGGTCCCACCGAGGACAGTGATGCCCTGAGCAACATGCCGTCTACGACTGTCCAACCATATGTGAAACCTAGCGATGGCGACACTGTTTACGAGAACAAATCGAAGAAGCAAAACACAACGAGGCAAAGCGTGAGGACCGAAACAACGGAGCAGAAGGACACCACCATCGAACCCGACACCACCACGCAGACCCAGACGAGCGTAGCCACGAAGACCGTCGTTGCCACCAAAGTCACGGATGTCCCGACCGCGCCAGCCGCGAAGCCTGATCAAAAGGTCCAGCCGATCGCAGGTTCCGCTGATCCCAATTACCAAACTTTGGCGGCTGTCAATGGCACGAACAAGGCCCCGGCCGTCACGATGCCTAAAGAGGCACCGAAAAAACCGGATCCGAACTATCAGCGAATCGATGGAGTGAGCGACGAATCAGTCATGAAGAGTAAGAAGGCCGGCAAAACCCCGGCTGCAAATACTACGAAGGCCACACCCAAGAAACCCGATGGCAATTACCAGACGCTCGCTAGTTTGAAGGGCCCGAAGCTATCGGCCGACAGCACTGGCGACAAGGCGCCGTCCCAGAAAACCGACAAGACAGCGTCCAAAAAGCAGAAACGGATGTTCTTTAAGAGAACCACGGGCACAGACGACTACCCAGATACTGATCAAGAGAAAGCCCCTTCGACCAAGACGGACAAGTGACTAGATGATGTGATGTGTTGATGATTACATGTAGACATTGAATGTTGCGCTAATTTTTTGACTTTTGTTGATACCTGTGAAGAGCATATATAAAGTGTATTGAAACAGTTTTCAGTGTTACTGTTTGTACAAGCAATTTATAACAGAAAGCACATCCGTTTCTGGGATGCCTACGTATAACATAAATACAAAAACTGATTCACGGAAGGTAATAATAACGCTTTTCATCACCCCCTTTGCCATACAGGACTGTAACTGATGCACGGTAGCAAATCGTATCGTACGCGGAAGTTTGTAAACAACTGCTCAAAATTGACTTTAATTTGTCAAGGTAATCATTGTCGTCTTCAGTAATATATAATTTTAGCCGAAAATGCGGCTGCTGGTGCTGAAATCATTGTGTTATTTATCACCACTTCATTTGATTTGAACGCCACCGTATACTGTTTTTTTTGTCAACTAACCTTTAAAAAAGCAACAAGTTCATCTGAACTAATCGTTCCAATAGTTTCAGCACAGTCATGTATCCCTAATGTTTCCAATTTGCACTTTTGAAACTTCAGCACGTCAGCCATCCACTAGTAAATGTGCAACAGTTTGCACATTTACTTTTGTTAACTTTGGAAAGGCAGAAAACAAAACTTCAAATGAAACTTTTGTCGAAATACCTTTGCTGCCTCCAGCAATTTTCACCTTTTCGACAGTAGTTGCGCATGTTATGGACAGTTGGTTGTAGAAAAAAGGACTTGTGTCGCAACTTCGTAACGTCAGTGCTTTCGGGTGAAATAGTACGTAATTCATCTTGTCAAAGGTCAAGTGGTGCGGTTCCATGGAGATCAACTCCAACTCAGATTCCACAGAGAGAAGTTTACGCTTTTCATATATATCGGGTGTAATGATGCCGGATGTAGATAGTCTGTTGTAGCGGTATTCACAGATGAAAGTGTGGACTGGAATAGTCGGTTGAAGTATTGGCGGACAAATAGACTCATTTCCGGCGGCGATTTGGAGACGGTAGCGTTCGTTTGGGGTGGTGAGATCGCTGAGACGGTATCGAAGACCGTAGGCGAGTTTGGTAAGGGGGTATGGCATGATTGGAATATATAGTTTCGAAAATTAGCTGGAAGAAGTCGATAAAGCAAGTTGTGCGTGGGTGGAAAGGAATGGTCGGTGGTCAGTGGTTAGTCACTTGACCCAACATTGGGTGTGATGCTAGCTGACATGAAACTGCCAAGTAGCGCGCGGGTGACTGCCGCTGGCCGGCCAAAACGACCCGCATTTTGCGGTCGATGAAGAAAGAGCCATTTTTAATCAATGTCGTTCGTTCGAGATACTGTATCTTTACTCATGTCGTAAAATTTATTATTTTTTTTTATTTTAACGCAAAAAATTAGCTCTGAAAACAAAATTTGCATAAATTAGTCTCGAAAACACAAAACAGTCTCATTCAACCAACCCAAACACGCCCGAAGCTCTAAAAATGTTCAATTTGCCAGCCTTGAGAGACTCCAGACTGCTTCAATTTCTATATTTTGTGCTTTGCTGCTTCTTCCCGATAGCTCCATGCTTCGTGGCTAGCCTTATTCAAGAGGATGAGCCCTCAAAAGATGTTATTTATCTTCAAAGACACCATTCCAGCACTTTGGAGCCCGATTTCGACTTTGATGCTACCGTATCCGATGAGCATCTGACACCTGACAGTGATGTGAAGAAATCGACGTAATGAATACTTTTAATTTTTTTTTTTTGCAGTTATAATATAAATCATTTTCGATTCCATTTATAAAAACCATAACCCTACAGTACCCTGACAAACAACTAAATCATCGTCAGCTCAAACAAAAAACGACGACACGGATCCTCAAACAAATCTACAGCAACAAGATCCTATGCCAGATACAGACAGACTCACAACGGATATGAAAGCTTCTTCGTTTTGGGCTGATGGTCGTATTGCCATCCGAGGAATTCCTGTTCACGCAAAAGTCGACGCATCAGAAGTTCTTTGCCGCCGGGTCGGCTCTTGTAGCTGTCGACGGTCCGGAATCGGAGCTTGTCCTTGAGGTTGAATGGGAAGTAGGCCGGGCGGTAGTTGTTCCTGTGCCATGGGCAGTTGTATCGGACAGCTTGGGCGGTCAGGCCGAAGGGCTTGAGGGCGCCGGATACCTTAGCGAAGAGCATCCTTAAATTGGGCTGTGAATTACAGTAGAATGACATCGTCAAAGTATTGAATTGCATTCAAACAATTAAAACGACTATAAAAAAC
The DNA here is from genome assembly GCA_024447225.1 of Panagrellus sp. LJ2284. Taxonomy (NCBI): domain Eukaryota; kingdom Metazoa; phylum Nematoda; class Chromadorea; order Rhabditida; family Panagrolaimidae; genus Panagrellus; species Panagrellus sp. LJ2284. The sequence continues at coordinate 4,099,889 of JAMRYC010000009.1, forward strand.
TATGGCATTTGGGCTTTATTTAATTAAAAACACCGAATAAAATAGAAAATACCAGCAAAAACACAAGAAAAGAAAAATCGACACAAAGGACCTAAATTAGCAAGGAAGATATACAGTGGGGATAGTCCTCCGAACGCACAGACAGAAGCCGCTTATTGTTGACGGGCAGCCTGGAAGCGCTCGTCAATGTTCTTCCAGTTGGCGATCTTCCAGATGGCATTGACGTAGTCGGGGCGGACGTTCTTGTACTGCAGGTAGTAGGCGTGTTCCCAGACGTCGATGCCGAAGAGGGGCACGAGGCCGGTCGTCGGCTCCAAGGGGTCCTGGTTGGGGCAGGTCGCGACCTTCAACTTCTTCTGCGACTTGTCGTAGCCGAGCCAGCCCCAGCCAGAGCCCTGGACCGCGACGGTCGAGGCGCTGAGCTGCTTCTGAAGGGCCTCGAGACTGCCGAAATCGCGCTTGATCGCTTCGAGGAGGTCGCCGGTGGGCTCGCCGCCATCCTTGGACAGGTTCGTCCAGAAGATGCTGTGGTTGATGTGGCCGCCGCCATGGAACTTGAGGGCGCCCTGGAGCTGGATGGCCGTGCGGATGTCGCCTGAAGCATCATTCTTCGATTGAACAAAACAACAAAGCAAGCCTACCCTTGGCAATGGCCTCCTGGGTCTTCTCCTCAGCCACATTCAGCCCGGTAACATAGGTAGCGTGGTGCTTCTGGTGATGAAGCTGCATGATCTCGGCCGAAATGACGGGCTCAAGGGCGTTGTAGTCGTAGGGCAGGTCGGGAAGGACATGCTTGAAGCGCTTGCCAACAGTGTCGCGAGCGACGGAGGCCAGACGGGCGGTCGAGCGGGTGAACATCTTCAAAACACAACTTTAAAATCGCCTCCAAACACAAAATTTCAGATATCAATCGGCCAATAAACCGATAAAACCCATCAAAAACCATTCAAAATGCAAATATTTATACAATTCATGGTATCAACAATCAATGAAACTTAATTACATCAAAAAGTACAACCAAAAACAACCAAATTCACCCGCTTTTATGCTTCTTTGCCGCAGTTGGGTTCGTAAAAACTTGCCGCATGCCGGCAGCTCGCTTCTGGGCAAACTTCTGATTGAGCGGGTTGTCCGTGTTCCAGACGCCCTGGTGATCGGTGGTGTCTTCAGCCGTGAGATGGGTCCATTTGGAGCGGGATGCTTTGCCGAAGTTTTTGACCTGCAATTTTAAATTTAAACTTTTAACCGTAAAAATGAAGCTTAAACTGACCTGCATGACTTGCGGCAAGACAGACTTATCAACAACATCGTCCCCAGTAGCTTCAGCGTAATTCCTCTTGTAGATTTCGTCATCTTCGTCCAGGAAGAAGGCACCACGATGATAGAACTTTTGCAGGAAGTTGTATTTGCCCTTGTTCTGCTTGTTGGTGATGATCTTCGGATTCGCGGCCAGGTATGCTTCGCGTTCTTCCTCCGTCATGTTGCGGATCTTCTCAATCTCCTCGGCTTCACGGGCCCGGGCTTCGCGTTCATCGCGGTTGCGGATAATGCGCTTCATTTCGCGGACTTTCCATTCTTCGAAGGCGAGTTCGTCGTTCTCGTCATCGGTGACGACGGAATTCAGCTGGAGATTGTCTTCCTTCTTGCGTTTCGCGGCTTCGGCTTCTTTCCGGTTAATATCCTCCACCATGTCGGCCGTCTGCTTCTTTCGCTCTTCGCGACGCTTCTCTTCCTCGGCTTCAAGCTTGGCACGTTCGAGCTCTTCTTGCTGGGCATCTGTGACAGTGACACGGTCCTTTTTCGAAACGAAAATCGGCTTTAGACGGGTTTCTTCCTCGCTGGATTCCTCAGAAGATTCTTCCTCGCTGGATTCTTCATCGTCGTCAGCGTCTTCATTTTTTGCGAGGAGCTCTTCTTTTTCTTGCTCCTTTTTGATGGCTCGGAGGCGGATGAGTTGGCGGCGGCGTTCACGGGCTTCCTCGTCCTCTTCGTCGTCTTCTTCCTCCTCGTTTTCGACGGGGGTCTCCTCTTCGATTTGGCGACGCTCTAGCATTCTTTGGCGTCGACGCTCGTGTTCGCGTTCATCATCGGAAGAAGAGGCGGCATCTGGAGCAGATTCAGCGTCTGATTCGGCTTCCGGGGAGGGGGTTTTGTGTTTGCGGACGATTTCAGGCTCGGCGATGTCTCTGGAATGGAAATGATATATAAAATTTATACAAAATTGCTCGGAAAAGTAAACTAACCGTCTTGTGTTTGCTTCCGAATGTCGCCGATCATCATGCCTCCGACTTCTACGCTCATCATCATCGTCATCTCGACGTCTTCTCCGACGATCGTCGTCGCTGTGGTCCCGATCGCGATGCCGACGTCTGTCATCCCGATCATCCCTGTGTCGTCGATGCCGATCATCATCCCGATCACGGTGGTGTCGATGGCGATCATCGTCCCGGTCCCTATGCCTTCGGCTACTGCTGCCATGCCGGTCCTCAGCGACTCGCAATTCCTTCTTGGCCTTCCGGGTGATCTCATCATCGGAACCGCTTTCACTGCTCTCACCAGCACCAGCGGGCCTGAAAACAAAACAATTTTTATATAAAGATAAGATCAATGGGGTCAAAGAAGGTTCAAACAACAACAAAAACGAGTATCTAAAACTTACGCTTTTCCAGCGACATGCCGCGTGACTTTGACGCTCTTCATGACTATTTGGCCCTTCTCATTCTTGACAGGGATGGCGCCGGCGGTGTAATTGCGCTTCTGGATCGGGCGATCTTCCATGCGGCGCTCAAATCGAGGAACAGCATCGTCGCCCATGGTTGTCGAGGGATTTGCAGCCTAAAACGAACGAGGGTGAGTTGTTTTTCGGTAGCAGAAGGTCCTGGATGAAGTAAACAATGTATTTGCACGGAAAGAAGGAAGCACCAATGATCAGAGAGGGCTGCACGAGCAAGAAATGTGAAAAATAGATATGGGTTTCGCAAACGAACAGAGAACGTTGTTTTCGATAAACAAACTTTGTGGGGAAAGTTGAGTTGATTTTGGTCTTGAAGATGAGGACAATTTTTTGGAAGAGTGAAAATTGGTTTTGCAAAAGTATGGAAATTTTCTGTTAAAAGTGTTTGGATTTTTTGGTTAAAATGTCTTTTAGCTCATGTATTATCGTTGTGCAAATACGTTTGCAATGTAAATAACGTCTAATATGGTAGTTAAAAGATGCTTTTCTGACAAGCCATCGGACGTCATTTTCCCATGTCCCATTAGCCTTTCGTAACGAGAGTAAAAGTGCGCACGTCACTGGACACCCCCCATTTACAGTATGGCCCCGAAAAGCCGTTCGTGCCGAGACGCGGACCGACCCGCGCAGCGTTTCGTCCCGCCCGTAACCGTGCGCACGTTGGCGTCCGTTCGAGCTTCATCTCCACATCGGCTTTTCCTGACCACCTGCCTCATTCGTTCCGATCCGAAGCGGTTGAGAACGTCGACATGGCGCTCCAGAACCATTTCAAGCGGAAAATCTCGTATTATTATGATGGTAAGTTCAACTTTTAAACTTTTCCAAGGATGGAGGTTTTTTATGGCCGAAGCTTGCGCTGACTGGCATATTCCAAGTGCGAGAGTGTCGCCCACGCTTTTCATGAGACTCAAATTATCGATTTCAGGCGATGTCGGAAACTACTACTACGGCCAGGGCCATCCCATGAAGCCGCACCGCATACGTATGTGCCACAATTTGCTTCTGAATTATGGGTTGTACAGGAAGATGGAAGTTTTCGTGAGTTTGAACAGCTTCGGAGAAAAAAATATATATAAAAGTTGCTTTTAGCGCCCCCGACCGGCCGATATGGACGAGCTGACCCGCTACCACAGCGATGATTACATGCTTTTCCTGCAAAACATCAGCCCGGACAATATCAGCGACTATTCGAAGCAGATGCAACGCTTCAATGTCGGCGAGGATTGCCCTGTTTTCGATGGCTTGTACGAGTTTTGCCAAATCTCGAGCGGTGGGTCCATCGCCGCGGCAATGAAGATCAATGAGGGCCATTCGGATCTCGCGATCAACTGGATGGGCGGTCTCCATCACGCCAAGAAGTCGGAAGCCTCCGGGTTCTGCTACTCGAATGACATTGTTCTCGCGATTTTGGAACTGCTGAAGGTCCATCCCCGCGTTTTGTACGTCGATATCGACATCCATCACGGCGATGGCGTCGAAGAAGCTTTCTACACGACGGATCGCGTCTTTACTTGCTCATTCCACAAGTATGGCGAGTACTTCCCCGGCACTGGCGACCTTAGAGACACTGGCGTGGAGAAAGGCAAGGGCTATGCCCTCAACTTCCCGCTCCGTGATGGCATCGATGATGACACGTATGAGAAGATCTTCCAGCCCGTCATTAAGCAGGTCATGAAGTCCTACGACCCGAGCGTCGTCGTCCTTCAATGTGGCGCCGATTCACTGACTGGCGATCGGCTCGGATGTTTCAACTTGACTTTGAGAGGACACGGCAAGTGCGTCGACTTTTTGAAGCGTTTCGGCAAGCCGATGATCATGCTTGGCGGCGGTGGCTACACCATCCGCAACGTCGCTCGCTGCTGGACGTACGAGACTTCGGTTGCGCTGGACGTTGAAATCAGCAATGAACTTCCGTACAATGACTACTTCGAGTACTATGGCCCTGATTTCAAGCTGCACATCACGCCTTCTAACATGTCGAATCACAATTCGCCGGAATATTTGGAGCGGGTCAAGACGATGATTTTCTCGAATTTGGCGAAGTTGGATCATGTTCCGAGTGTTCAAATGCATGGTGAGTTGTGGTTTATATATAGTTTTGACGTTTTTTAATGAAAAAATTTCTTCAGCCGCCCCACCATCAGTCAAAATCGACCGAACAGCCCCCATTGACGCCGCTGATCCAGATGTCCGATTCCCTGACGCGATTCAGGATTCCATTGTCGAGCATGATAACGAGCTTTATGATGATGAACGTGAAGGAGGTGATAAGCGGAATGAGCAGTCCCACAAGCGACCTGCCACGAGTCCGACGCCGTCTTTGAAGGAGACTACTTCCAAGAAGCCCCGCACCGAAGAGGAAGAAGAACCTGCAGCAGAGATCGAAGAAGAAGCGAGCGAGGCGGAACAAGAACCCCACGAGCCCCAATCACCTGTCCAGCCTGATCACACCAGCCCGTCTTATCAAGGCGACCTCCCAGAAGGCGCTCACGAGCCTGCTCCCCCGAGCGCTGAAGGCTCCGTCGAGCCTGGCGAGATCGATTCACCCGAAGAAGATCCCGCTGAATAAGCCGACGCTCCTCCAATCCAACCAATTCGCTTTTGTTCTCATTCTCAATACTCTTGATCTTGAACACCTTTTAATTTATTCATCACCCTTTTTGTATGTTTAACTCCTACTACTGTAACCTAACTAATTTACTCTGTGTTCGCGGAGGGCTTGCAACCCGCTGTCGATGAAGCATCTCATTTTTTGTAGTACTTGTATTATTTGTGATTGTAAAGTTTGTAAGTAAGAATTTTTGGTGGAATTTTGCGACTTATCGGTTGACTTACCGTACTTATTTACATTTAAACTCAGGGATCTGTTTGAGCAGTTAGAAAGTTTTCCATTCTAGATGCCGGAGCCCAAGACGAAGGAAAACTTCTACCTGCGGTACTACGTCGGCCACAAGGGCAAATTCGGCCACGAATTCCTCGAGTTTGAAATCCGCCCCAATGGCAAGCTCCGCTACGCCAACAACTCCAACTACAAGAATGACACCCTCATCCGGAAGGAAGTCTACCTCAACAAGACTGTCATCGATGAATTGAAGCGTATTGTGGAGGATTCCGAAATCCTGAGGGTTGGTTTTACCACTTTTTGATGTATGACTTATCTATTTGGTACCATTTTCCAGGAAGACGACCGCAAATGGCCCGAACCCGACCGCGTTGGCCGTCAAGAACTGGAGATCATGATGGGCACCGAGCACATTGCCTTCAACACAAGCAAGATTGGCTGTCTCGTCGATGTCAATGCCAGTAATGACCCAGAAGGACTGCGCTCGTTCTACTACCTTGTCCAGGATCTCAAGTGCCTCGTTTTCTCGTTGATCGGTCTTCACTTCAAGATTAAGCCCATCTAATGTCATCTCTTCTTTCAACCCATGTTTTTCTAATTTATGCGATGTTACTTTTTTGTTTTTATTGAAACTCATTCGACCTTGATACGTTATTTTTGCTATTGCATGTTTATACAGATTTTTGTAAAGGTTGTTTTTACAGTGGTATTTTTGACTAAAAACAAGAAAGGATGTACTGAAATAGAAATTCAGTCGTAATAAAGCTCAATGAGCTCTTTAGTAAACGACATTACGAGAAACAACACAAAAAAAAGGATCTAATTTTTGACGTTTATCAAAGCAACGCCCCCACAACATTCGCGATGAAACCAACCGGCTGCAAAGAAGCGCGCACGCGCTTGACGGACCGTAACACCAACCTCGGGCACCGCATTTTTAGCTTTTATGCCACCTTTGAAATCGTTTTCATTGTTTCGGCGTCTTGTGTACTGATTTTTTCATTGAAAGATAACCATTAGGGTTCTTATTAGACAATTCTTGTTTTAAAATTGTAAGCTTTCAATTCGTTGCCAATAAATCCACACACCCATTTCTTTGGAAGTGTGTACCTTGATTTCTGGCAACTTTTTATATATATTTTTCTTATCGAACGCACTTAACATATGCTAATTAATGTCGTCGAAACGTGCAATCGCGATTCTACTTTCAAAAATTCAAATTGACGTTACAGATCCTCATTTACGTTTGTTTACACGGCATTCCAAATGGGTAAAACACAGAATCCGAAGCCAACACCCGGTCAGGAAGTCAGCGCAGATGCAGCCAAGGAAAACAATAACCTAAAACCGCCAGCTAAACCGATCCAAAAGAACACTGCCACCGCCGTCAAGAATGCGAAAGCTTCGTATGTTTTGACAATTTTTATATATATTTTTCATATATATTTCAAGTTTCTCTTTCAGAAATCGTCTAAAAGAGTTGTGGCGTCAAAAGACAGAACATCAGACAGCCATGAAGGAGAGAATGCAACATGTCCGTGAGCAGAAACGTCATTCGACGACAGCTTCACCCGAGCCCTTGCCAAAAGTCTGCCCCAGGTTGATTGATGTTGCACCTGTCCGGCCTCCATCGCCAGAAACTCTTCGAGGCAGAATGGCTGCCAAGTAAAAATGTTGCAGGGTAGTTTTTACGGGCTGAAATTGCCTTATGCTTTTGATAATTTGGTCCAATTTGACGAGTTTTTGTTAGTTTGTAGTTCTGTAGATAAAAAGAGGAAATTTCATTTAACAAATTTCAGCAGAATATGAGCATTTAGGAATACAGCGATACCAAAAACAAAAAGGCAAGAATGCAAATCAAAAAAACAAAGAATTCAATCAAAAAACAAAGCAACCTCGCTCACGGCAGAGGTTTGAAAGCAATCTTGCACTTGATAGTGACTTGATCATCGAAGATGAACTTCTCGGCACGCGAATGGGGCAGGAACTTGTCGACAGTGGTCTCGTATTCGCCATCTATAGGCTCGTTCACGGTGACCTCGAGATTCTCGCCCTCGCCGATGGCCTCAAAGGTGATCGATCCGACGAAGCCTGGGGCATCGTTGATCACGGCCGCGACGGATACGTGCCGTTCCGACTTGATGTCGATGCCATTGGGCCAGACGCGCAGGACCCAAGTACAGCCAATGTAGCCGGCGATCTCCTGGACGGCGCTATCGACGTAGTCGCCGGTGGCGGTCTCCGTGAGGGCGTCCTTTGAAAGGTCGACCGTGACTTCCTCGATCTGGGGCTTGATCTTGCGATCGGCCTTGAGGACACGGCGCGGAGTGCTACGGCGGCGAGATGGGGAAGGAGAGGGGGCGGCGTTTTCGTTGGGTTCGGCTTCTTGGGCCGGAGCTTGGACGGAGAGATCCTCGGCATCGGCAAAGTTGACTTCGACGGTGATGGTGCGGTTCTTCTGAGCCTGGACGATGGAGTGGGGGATGGTGATGAAGGCTTGGACGGGGTTCACTTTGTGGACTGGAAAACGGCAAAATTTATATATAAATTTCAAAAAACGCGCCAAATTTATATAAAATTTCGACAAAAAGTGCGACTTTTATATATATTTTCGCCTTTATTTTACTTTATAAAGTTCCCAAAACATACCCTTCTCAACGACATACGTCCTCCCACCAATATCCGCCGAAATCCGCGACACCACGACGGGGCCATCATTGTTCGTGAGGAAGCAGCCAATGTCCAACGAATCCTCTTCGAGGCTGCCCTTCGGATACACGCGAAGCAGAAACTTGCAATTCGTCTTCAACGGCAACACGGATCGCTCGGTTTCGTAGAACTCCAAGGGACGGAGTTCATCCTCGGTGTCGAGGTCGATCTCGATGGCTTTGTTGAAGGTCTGAAATTTCAAAATTTTGAATGGGGCTTGAACATCGTCAAAAAATTATCCTAAACGGTAAAAAAGCACTTACATTCATGTTTGATATTGAAGAGAGAAGTTAGTCAAAGTTTGAATTGGAAATATAGGCCGCAGCTATGAATACAAAGCTATGGAATGGGATGGAATAACCCGCCAAAAGTGAGAGACAAAGCTGATTGTGACGAGGGGTGTTCGGGGCTGGATGGGAGGTGCGTTCGGGGCGGGCGGGACGAACGACGAAGGGGCGCGCGCGCGATTTGACACTGTCTTCGAAGGACGTCGACTTCGTCGAGAAAGGCGAAGATTTGGGCGGTAAAACAATGGGAAAAGCAGCCTTGGGCAAGGTGGGTAGTATTTGACGACCTTTGATGGACTGGTCTGATGTTGGAAAGTTAAAATTGGACCATTTAGATGAGAAATTGGTACCCGATACAGTATCCCTTTGAAGTTAAATGGTGCAAACTGTCGAAAAAAAGTTAAAAACAGACTACAAACGCAATGTTATTGATTGATTGAAGCATTAATTGTACTAGTCGAACCATTTTTGCGCAATTTGGTACTGTGCGCGATCGCTTTTTCCAGCATCATCGCAACTTTAGTGCTTTTTTTCCAGTTTATTCATCAAAATACCGTAGCCCAACCATGCCCTACCCCATCACCAACCTTGCCTATGGTCTCCGATGCCGCCTATCTCAACTCGCCACGCCAATGGAACGTTATCGCCTTCAGATCGCCGCCGGCAATCCATCCATTTGTCCACCAAACCTTCAAACCACAATCCAAAAACACCGTGATTTCTACAGTATAATTTTCCTCGGCGATGACGAATATGAAACGGATGGTATTGAGCATTATCTGTCACATCCTGATAACCTTGTTTCTGTTGATTCGGAAGTTCAATTCTACAACATGGGGGTTCAACATTTATCTTATGACTTTATGACTCGACTTGTGTTTAACCCGCACTCTCTCTATTTAAGCTCATGCAAAACAAGCCCTTATTTCTACCAACAGTTATCAAAATTAATGGCTACAAGAAGCGTTAAGTGTATTCACATTTACCCCAAATTCCAAGAAACTTCCATTGAAGTTCTGTTTTCTGCGTTTCCGTATTTAACAAAGATAACAATGCTACACATTGACTCCCCAACTTGGATAGCTGACGTGACTAAATTCCAAAACTGCAAATTACAGCAATTGGATGTGTGGGGTACGTTTGAAAATGTTGGACTGTTTACTGCAGATGAAATATTTGCATTTTTAAAAGTGAGTTTTTTTTTATTCTAAAAATAATAATAAAGACATTGCAGCTTCAACAACGGGATTTTAAGCTTACAATTAATCTGTTTTCATATGATACCAAATATATACGCGAAGTAGTTGCAGTTTTGAACAGTGTTTTCAGAAGAACAAATAACAGTGACTTTGCATCTTTGATACTTAAGTACGGTAGTACACGTTGGCTGGCCTTCATGTTTTGACCACTTTTGTAAAAATTTAAAACGGTAAATGTTTATTTATTAATCGAACTTGACACTTGAACATGAATAATATTGGGAAAGACTTCATTTCATAAATCTGAAGGGAATATTTGGAGAGATGAGACCGATTGGGATGGAGAAAGCACTGCGCTTTCGACGTTACAAAGGAAATGGCGTCACAAAAATTGGATGAAGAATGCGTTGTCTGTTTGAAGTTTGCTAATTTGAAGTGAAGGCGAGGCGCTTTTTTCACCAGATCCATCGCTTCGATGAACAGATCGCCGCGAATGCGAAGGAAATTCCGAGGAGTACGGCGAAGATGGAGGCCGAGAGGAAGGCGTTTACGCAGTAGAGGTCTTCGGTGAGGAGGCTGGCATTGGCTTTGAGCCTTGAGGGGACATCGGCGACGGGTCGGGATTCGTAGGGTGGGAGGTCGAAGGCGTCGAGGGTTTCGATTCGCTGAGAAGCTACGTCCATGGTTGTTAGAGACAGTGAATCGAAGTCGAAATCGAACTTCTGAGCACGAGGAGCGAGAGGAACATGTCTCCGCCCACGCACTGGGTCCGCGCAACTCGGCCTGGAGCACACACTTCCGGGCTCTTTCACGGAGATTGACACCTGGCATTGGAAGAATAGAGCTGATCGGTCGGCATATTTGAAGACATGGGCTTCCTGGCCGGCCATCAAATCAGTCGGATACTCCAAATTGTTCAAAACATGTCGATCAATAGCACATCCACGGGTATCCAGCATCTCAAATGTGTCTCCATTGCCGTCATCGACGAAGCACGAGTGAACGACCATACAGAAGGTGTCAATTGTCTCGCTATCACAGGTAAATTTGTGGTAAACCTGCTGTCCAACTGTGGCAAAGCTGACCGGACTGCCAGAGGGCCCGCCATCTAAGACATCGTATCGACAAATCGGCATCGGCACAAGTTGCGTCACGAAAGCCGTCGTCAAATCGGAAACTTCAATGCCCTGCGACACGGTCTTATCGGCTTCCATGTAGAAGCACTGCACATGATACACTCGATCCACTTTCGTCACAAACTGAAACCCAAATCATTGAGCTGGGAAAATGAAACGGTAAGACGGTCGAAGTCACAAAAAGTGAAAGTTAAAGTTAAAAAAGTCAACCATACGTGACAGGAGGGCGTTTGGAAAAGAAACTTACAATCGGATGGAAACTAATGACAATTGTTGTCGTCGCAAAAATGCCGCGGGGGTTCCTGCAAGTGGAAAAAAGTTAATTATCTAATTAATTCTCTTTTTTAATTGCAAGGCGGTTGCGTGCACCCGGATGAGTTTTTCGGTCACTTAAATTGTCACTATTAAGGTTAACTACACTTTCGTTTTCTATTTTGGTGGGAAAAGGGAAGGGTTTCGAAGTGGGGGTGATGAAGGAAGTTGGAATGGGGGTGATTTATGGGTTTGAAATTATGTGTTTTGAGATTGAAACACCACATATTATACAAAAAGATTTTAGAATCGAATGAACAGCGACAGCTTGGATTTTGAAAACGTTGTTTAAAAGCACAATAGTAAAGTTTTTGTGATAAAACAGCCATTGAAAGTGTCAAATATTGAAAACTCACAATGACCGTAATCTCTGGACCCCACAAGAATCAAAATTAAGCGTAATCCCAGTAATCTGTCTGCCAATCTGTTCATTTCGGCAATCTTGATCATCGTGATGGCCTTTTACGAACAACCTGCCATTGAATGGGTTTCTGCAACGAAAACCGTCACCCCTGAATTCAAAAAACGACCAAACCTTGTGTTAAAAGTAATCTGCATTCCATTGGGCCCGCATTCAATCTCTGGATCGCCTTCGACACCGTTATCGACGGGAATTGCCTTTACAAAGCCCACAAAAACGGCAAAAACCACGAAACTCGACAAAATCCGCATGGTTGAAGCTCGCTTTCAGAAGGCAGTGCACGCCCTAAAAGTAGTAATTGGTAAGACTCTTCCGAATTGATAAAAACACGGAAGATGATAATGAAAAAGCGGGAAGTAGACTGCTTGGCGTCATCGATGACCCTCTGTGATCGTGGTCCTCCGGCTTCATAGCCTTTATAGGTGATCACGATCGAGCGGTAATCAGGTCGCTGTGCCCTCCCACTTTTTCAGGAAGCGTGTTTGTGGTTGTTGGAGAAGTGCGCGGACGCCACTACTCCGGAATGCCTCGAGCTTGTGGTTGCGCCGAAGATGAACAAGTTTTTGCTTGCTAGTCGGTTTCACATCACTGTGCTATCATCTTGCGCGGGATAAGTGAAAACGAGTGAGATTTCGACTTTCGGGAAGAAGACGCACTTGCTTGTCTTTCCCGAGATGGGATGGGTGTCAATAATCCTGAACGTGAACGTGAAAGGGAAAGTGAAAAGTGATCCGATCATTCGCCACTTCGAGATATCCGACTTGACTTTGACACTGACAGCGTCTCTGTTTTCCGGAAAAGCTGGTGAGTGGATGGTGATCACCCTTTGAAAGGTCGCCCAAGGGCACGAGATGCTGCAGGCGGCTGGCTGGAACCGAAAGGATGCAAAACCTGAATCGGCTTTCCCGGAGGCGTTGGCTTACTGATAACCGCCGACCCGGCAGATGGATTATACTTTCACGCTTTTGCAAAACTTGAGTATGGGAAAGCGGCGCTTGTTTACACGTCGATCTCATTCTTCGAGGTCACACTCCGCGATCGGAATCTTCAAGGATGCGGATGCGCGAACGGGATTTCAATAATATCGAAAATAACCAACTTTCACACGTTTATAATCGTCGAAAAAGCAAGCACCAATAAGTCAACACTCCACAAGCTCTATCAGTGTATAAAACGCGTTTCAAATTATCAATACAGTAACCTTGGCCAATAAATATGTACAAAAAAGCTAGTCAATCTCGACACTGTGCCGTTCTTCAATAGTCATTTCAACCTGATTGTGATGGGTACAGTGAGCCGGGTCCTGCACACACGGCAACGGCCCATTATCAGTGCTATTGTCGACGACGTTGGAAATCTGCCTCATAGCGAGATTAAAGTCCTCCGGAGCATCGGCATAGACGTGATGGCCCGCCGTGATCGCCTTGATGTCGACATAGCTTCGGCTCAAAATGTTCTGGATCTCGTACATGGGTTCAGGATCCACCCATGAGCGTGTTCCATACACAAAGGTCACTGGCACGGTCGGTTTCAGGTTTCCGAATCTGCAACAGAATGTAATCTTCATTTTATGCATTTTTAGCTGATCAAAGACGAAAACGCCCTCCAAATCCAAAAACGCCGATAAAAAACAAACCGTTTAATCATAGGTCGTTTCGCCCATCCAAACCCTTGCGTCATGTTCTTGAAAGCGAATTCGCCCGTCGGATTCCGGGCATTGATCTGGTAGATGTAGTCGTAGATGGCATTGGGGTCGTCGCTGAAGCTGTTGTACCGGGTGCCGAGATCAGGGCGGAGCTTGCGCACGATTCCGGGGCCTGAAATGACAAAATGAAACTATTTTAAAGACTTAGCAAACCACCCAAACCCTCTGGCACCCATTTCCAAACCCATTTCAAACCGAAAACAAAAACGTGCGTCCGTCTCTACCATCCCCTTTCCGCCAGGACTGACCACATTTTGAACCGTTTTCCAGCACGATGTCGTGGCCGAGTGGTTATGGCGATGGACTGCTAATCCATTGGGATTTTCCCGCGTGAGTTCGAATCTCATCGACATCGAATTCTTTTTTCGATTTTTTGGTAATTTTTTAGAATTCCCAACCCTCAACTAATCAGAAAAGTAACTAACCATAAGGTCCAGCCATTCTTAAAGTGGTCAATGGATTGAAGAACGACAGGATGGTGCCGACCAGCCGGAAGTACGGGCTCAACTTGGTCTGAAACTGGTAAGGTTTGCATTTTATAGTTAAAAATAGATAAAGGCAGTACTTGTCTATCATCATTTCGCTCCGAGAATCCCCATGGATCGACGAGGACGAGATGCCGCACTCGGCTGGGGTGTTCCAGGGCGTAGGAACTGGCAATGTAGCCGCCGAATGAGTGCCCGACCAGAATCATCTTTTCAATGTTCATCGATTTCCGCCAGTCTTCGATCGATTGAACGAATTCCAATTCCGCAATAGTCGCATTATCGTTGTAGCGGGGCCGCGCGGACCGTCCGAATCCGAGCAAATCGATAGCATGGACAGGGCGTGTCGACGCCAGGGCATCCAGATTCCCGGCCCAGATGCCGATACCCGCACCGAATCCATGCAGCAAGACGAAAGGGGTCTTGTCATCCGGGACGTGTTCACCTTTCACGGTGACAGTGTAAATGTGGCTGTTCCAGAGCCGGACGGGCACGAATCGGGAGAGGAGTTTGGTGGCGACGCGTTTGAGGAGCTTGCCTTCGACTTCGGCCAGTTTTGTCGCGTCATAGCGATCCCAGCCGAGAAACCTCAGGAATCGGGATCCTGAACCATCTCGCCCAGCTTGGATGGCGACTTGATCAGTGACTTGCTGCTCGGCGGCAACAGCGGTCGGAGTGTCGGGCTGGTGTAATGGATCCATGGGGATGGGTTCAGGATCCGAGGAGACCGCCGACGAGGATGCCGAGATGGTGGGAGGGTTGGGCATACTGAAAATTTGGAAATTTCAATGGAATTTTTGAAATTTTGGACATGATAGTCGTGGGTGGTCTCGGCACGAATGTTAAGAAGTTGATTGTAATGTGACTATTGACAAAGCCTGGTCCGAGAAAAAGTTATAATTTTTGTTTTTAACCATACCGAAGTTCAAAATGTATTCCTGAAGCTTTTAAAAATCGGTTATGCCCTGTTTTAATGATAGTTGGTCCCGACGCGAAAGTTTGTAAGTTAGCGAAAACGTGAGTTTCAAAATTGATGCTCGTCGAAGTATCCAGAAATTTTGTTTTCGGTAAGTTTCAAGTTTCAATTTGCAGTTTTAACCAGTTCTTATAACATTGTTGCTTTTTTGGACCCCCAAATTTTCAAATCTCCCCAAAAATCGCCCCATTTTGCTCTCTTTGACCCCAAACTTTCCAAACCCAACTCCCATTCATCCAAACCTTATGTACATAAACCCATCGTAATGTTAGCCCTCTTTTACACCCCTAAACCCCTAAAGCATTGCCCAAAGCCCGTCTTTGATTGCAAATCACCCGCTTTTTGTCCTTCTATTTGCACCCCCAATCAAAGGCCTTGACCTCCAACACCAGCCCTTTCGATGTATGTTCAAACTTTTGGCGGCTCCCGATTGCGTAAAAAACGGTTTCGCACATTTATGAATGTGTAAAATGTAAATCGCGTTGCCGGCAAGCCAAGGTATGAAAATTGGCTCCGTTGACCTCAAAGAGTTACGGAAAAATGTGGTTGTAAAAGGTTAAAACGGGCAAAAAAAGTTAAATTGGGAAACACTTTCAATGTTGTTGACACAAAAAAGGATGAAAAACGGCAGATGGAAATAGTAAAGTCAGATGTTAGGTCGGGATCGATACAATCTGAGCCCACAGCACTCAAAACTTACAAAAACTGTTGCTTTTGGTGTCGGAAATGCCTTTCAACGCGATTTCGGCGGATTTGGATCAGAAATTTACGCATAAAATAGAACAAGAGAAGGCAGGGAAGACAATCTTCACGTGATGGAAATGAACAAACTCTGGCCCGACGGCGGGCTACGTCGAGTGGACTTTATAGTCAAACAGAAAGTGTTGAAATTTGTTGAACCGAACGTGAAAGATAGCCACGGGAATAGGCATAAAGGCGGAGGTTGTGGAAATCGGTAAAAAGCATGACTAGATGGCACAAAAGAGTGACAAAGGAGTGCAACCAGGGGGTCTCTTACGTCGAACGCAGACGTTTGCTCTGCATGTCTGCTTTTTCGGGTTTGTGGCGGGCTCGGGGACTGCAAGCAAACGTCCGCGGCCAAACTACAATGTGCAAAAAGAGGTCTATGATGTGGTGTTCATGTGAAAGGGGTAGGGTAGGTTGGCTATCGGGATCGATCCAAAGGTCGGGTGATTTGGTATTGAAATTGGGGGGATTCGTCATTTCGAATTGCAACAAGACCGGGACAACAATTATTTTTTATCAAAACAAAAGTTTCAAGCAATAAAACATTTTAAAAAATTTTAATAAAATTTAAAACTTGGAAAAAAATTAACAAAACAAAATTACGTCGCATACAAATCTGCCTCAAAACACCTCAACCTTGAAACAATCAAACTTCTAACTCCCAAACTTTTCAAAATCACTTGCACTACTCATTGACACCTTCTAATTGATAGTTTATGCACCCTAAAACCGGCACCCTACTACCTATTGACAGTAAATTGTGTCTTTACTCCAAGCAACTTTCATCTTTCAATTCGACAAACCTGTAACTGTAAATTAACCCATTTCGATGGCTGCCAAGTGACTCTTACCCTTCGAGTTCTACGAATGATTCAACAGGTTGCCGTTTTACTTTTACTTTTACCTTTGCTTTTCACTTCATTTCTCACTTTTGATACCATAGTCGTGTTTTGGAAAATGGAGACCATGTTGTCAATTGCAGCTGAATACGTACACATTAATGTGTAGTATTTGAATAGAAAAGTCGTGCAAATTTGAATGGCACCGCGCCGGGTGCGTCGTAAAGTATGCCATTTCGGGTTACCTGACGACGACGACGGCTGGCGGCATGATGAAGGCGGCATGGCCCAAGGATGTCATTAGGCTATGCTTGTCTGGGGTAAGAATGGATAAGTAATGCGGCTAGGTGGCGTCTGATGATGTGAAAGTGTGTTTTTGGTGGATTGATGTTGAGATTTTGGTGGATGGCTTCTGGATGGCATGTTTTATGTTTCAATAGGTAAAATTTTTAGATTTATTTATTATTTTTGGTTAAACTGTCCTGTGATAAAGATTCGTTTGTCTGCATCAGAAACTTTTTAGTTCGTAAAATTGGTTTCTAGTTGTAAAACACAACTTTTGTTTTGTTTTTGTTGATTTTGTTACCATTTATGTTTAAAATGTGTAACTCTGTTTTGCGCGAGCCGACGTTCACACTTTTTGCAAATATGGTTTTATCAAATTCCGCCCATTTAAAATTTTTCAACACCTCCAACACCCCGCCACCTCCGAATCCCATCAATTGCTGCCCGCAATTAGCCGAGGGCACAATCAAAGCCCTCAACCGATTCCATATTTGCCCCTTGCACGCTTCCTTGAAGGTCAGGGTCGTCCCAGATGACTGCGTCGACCGTCGCCTGTCCCGACAACTCCCATCATTTGCCGGTCGAACGCCTTCTGCGTGGCACGTTCCTCCTTTGTCGCGCCGGCTTCGCAGACCGCCACCTTCCTCAAAAACTGATTGATCCACCATCGTGTCATCCTGATTCGAAATGAAGACAAGAGCTCGTAAAAAAAGAAGCGGAGGAGGATGGATCCGGAAATGAACAAATCCGAATGAATCAAGGGGGCGCGTGTCCCGCCTCCTCGCGCTGCGCAATTCTTTTCATGAATGTGTTAGGCGTTTTTTGCGTGAAACCATCAGGCTTGCTTCGCGGAATCTTGTAATCGGTAGCGTGCCTGTGGTCGTCGTCGTGATCAAATCAAGAGGACCGAGGAGGAGTACGTCAGCCTCAAGCGATGACGATATTTGCGTGGGCGGAGCTTTGATGAATGCAGCATGGTCGTGAAGATGGCTGTTGTAGGTAGTTGGTAGTAATAGCTCGCGAGTCCGAAAGAGGCATCAGAATTGCGTGGTCAACGCCAAGTGAGGCTCGTGGGGGTGGCTACTGGCCTTTGATGGCGTCAGTCAAGCGCGATCTGATCCCAATCCAGCCTTAAAACCTCCAGAAGCACGCGCAACAGCCAAAGATGAGTCCATTAGGGAGGAAGGCTTTGATTGACGTCCTCGACCACCCATGTTCCACTTGTTTTTTTAGCTCTTTCATCATTCTCTGCCTTGTTTTTGCTCTACCGGCTTCCAATTTCCAGAATCACGTAACAAAAGTGCTTCAAGAAACCTCAGATTCACCTCCCTCATTCCAAGTACCCTCAAAACCCCCAGAAGCAAGCTACCAAACTTGCTAACCTTCACCTCCCTCATCCTATAAACTTATAAAACGTGTCTCCATCCCACCGAAGGATGGCTCCCTTCCACCAGTTCAGTTTCCATCTCCACGCTTCACAGACACTCCAAACAGTCCACATCGCTTTTCTTTTGTACCTCAACCTAACCGCCGCGTTTTTGTCCTTCAAAAATACCGTGCACTTTGCTCAAATTGCGATTCCATACTTTGCAGACCACCCACATCCAGCCATGTGGGCCTCATTCGCGGTATTTTGTATCGCTCTAGCATCGGCAACAGCTTCAGTGACTTCAAAACAGTTCCACCTCGACCCAGAACACTGCAGCTTTTCCAGCGATCGCTACAGTGTCCAATGGGCCTATGAACCCCACAGCAAGAATGTCGTTTTCGTGTTAAAACAACGAAGCGAATTGAAGAACTTCTGGACGGGTATCGGATTCGGGGACCGCAAAAAAGTAAGTTTCTGAATACTTTTTGCCTGTTTGAAAAATTGCGCAAAAAACGCACGCAGTTTGATCAACGGAAAAATATGCGCAATGCTTCCGAGGTCAGAGGGTCGAGTGGCATTTTCAGACGAAACCCTATTTCTTTTTTCTGTCCATTCACGAAAAAAAATGTTTGCACAATCATCTTTCGAGCGGATAACCGATTTAAAAACGAAAGTTCAATAAAAAAGTCCACCAAACTACAAAATTCTCAATCTTTTTGATTTTTGGTTATCAAACTTCTCCAAATAATTAAAGTCCACCTAACCGGTTGCATAACAACATCCCAGAATTCCGCCTACGTGCCAATTTGAGCATAAATATGCCGGTTTGACAAGTTATAAAGCACCGGCAAGGCCTTCCGAGGTGTCGTCTGCGTCCTTCCTGGAATGGCGGATGACCTTCCCAGACGCAATGTGTTTGTTGCGCGAAAAAGTGTGCACACTGTGGAGCTCATCTATTGTAATTCTGAAGAAAATCCGGAATCGAAGGCACCCTTTTTTTGCTTTTTTGTCTTGAAATATGTGGGGAAGAAACAAAAAACGTCTGACTGCATTGTCAAGCGATTTGAGGGTGGTTTTAAATGCGTTTATCTGGGTTGAAATTGGATTGCAGGGGTCTGGTGCAGGGATGCGCATTCGCCGGCGACGGGGTTCCTTTCGCCGGCGCGCGTTGTCCCCGTCTTGAACCTGTGCACAGCCAAAAAAAGAAAAACCGTCATTTTTCGTCGTTTTTTGCCAATCTTTTTTGATTGTAGCGTATCCTTCGGGCATGAGGGACTTTTTGAAGCAAAAAAGTAATAATTTAGTGGTAAAACCACGCCAAAAAGTCGGTTTTCATTTTCGTGCAAAGTGCTTTCACCGCGAAAAGACGGTGTGTGCGCAAACCCCTCGCCAGCCGTCGCCGGCGAACACTGGGCGAATGCGCATCCCTGGTCTGGTGTTACGTCTAATTGGAGGTGTTGTTGATGCGGATTGACAGATTGCGCGGGGAGAAAGTGAAAGTGGATCTGGGATTAATTTTAAGGGGACTTTTATACAGACTTTTGCAAAATTTCCACGGGCGCAACTTTTGGCATTAAACTTTTAAAAGGTGCTTGTTTGGTTTAAAAACAGAGAAACAAAACAATTTTAGTTTTTTTTTTCAGTAAACATTTAATTATCTAAAAAATCAAACATTCAATCAACAAAAACACTCATAAATCCCTAATGAATCCCCCGATTACTCAACTTATCCAATTTCCAAGCAAGCTCTTACTCATCTCCCCTAAAAGCTAGATTGCGTATTCAACAATGACCAAAAATGGCGTAGGCATCCGCCAACCGGTTAAAGACAGTCGCCTACGCGTTTATCCCTCAAGTGCACTTGCGCATGGCTCAATCAAAGCAATGCGCTTCCGAATTGTTCCCCTTTTTTGATCCAAGTTGCCTAATGTGATCCTTGGAAGTTGGAGGGGTAAACAAACAACTTTTGAAAACGTGAATCATCAATGTGATGAAGTGGCTTTATTGAAACGTCATCAGCAAAGCAAAGGGTTAAATTTTTGATAACGATTGTTTTTTAACACTTTTAAACATTAAAATTTTTAAATTAAAGATGGTTAATTACAGGAAGTGATCGATTTCATCGGTGTCTTCGTGAAAAACGGTCAAATCGGCATCGCCGACACCTACATCAACCCCGATGAAGGCACAATCCATCCAGATGCCTCTACAAATGTCCAATCCATCGCCTTTGATTATGATGTCATCAATAAAACGGTGACAGCCAAGTTTGCGAGAAGTTTGAAGTCGCCGGATATTGATTTTGATCGGTCATTGGACAAATGCATTGTAAGTTCTCCAACTTTTTGACCTTTTTCATTGGCAAAAGCAACCTTCAGACCTTCAACTTCGCCTACCGTGGAGGCCGAATCACCCGTGCCGACATCCGTCCTGACCTAGATGAACTCATCGAAAAGCGTGTCTGTGATATCGCCAAGTACTGTGAAGTCGACCTGCATTCAAGTGCCACCACTGATGAGCCCGTCCGCGCCCCAGCCACGCTCAAAGATGACGATGATGACCACATTGCGCCGATGGTCATCCAGGAAGCGATGCCTGGCGACAGTCGCGAGGCTGGAAGCGTCAAAGATAAGCCGGAAAAACCAGAAATCGCGGCTAGTGTCGATATTTCGGGAACCGGAGACCCCTGCAGCTTCACTGGCGCCGGATACACGGTGGATTGGACGTATGATCCGGATACTGATTTGGTCGACTTCGTCATGAAGCATAGGGTTAGGGATGGGAAGTGGTGGAGTGCTGTCGGCATCGGGGATAACATGAGTGTAAGTTGCACTTTTTACACTTCCGGAAGTCGAGAAACTCAATACAATCGTTCCAGGACATGGACATTGCCATCATCTTCGTCTCCTACGGCCGCCCAAAACGTATCCGCGACTATTTCTCAAACAGTTACGGTGTCCCGACCCTCGACGAAACCCAAGATTGGACACTTAGCAAGCTCCGAACCAAATCCGTCGACGGCATGGTCGAACTTGGATTCTCTCGAAAACTGGAAACTGATGACCCGAAGAAAGATCGATCCCTGGATGGATGTGTGTTGTTCCAATTTGCTGCGAATGCTGGCCATTATAGCACCGGCTTTGAAGTTCGAAAACACGAAGAATGGCCAGATCTTTACAAGGCTTGTGACATCAAGCAGAAGTGTGTCGTGAAGGACGCTGATAAGCATGGACTTCCGGAAACGAGCGACAATTTGGATGAGTCCACTGAAGACGAGGAGGTTGAGAATGTTGTGATAATGGACAAACGGGCCAAGAAGCCGAAGCCTGAGGAAGCTGAAGCTGAAGAAGAGGTCGTGGAGGAAGAGGTTGTGACGGAGAAGCCGAAGAAGGGCAATGGCAAAGGCAATGGTAATGGAAAGAAAAATAACAAAAACAACAACAAGAAGAAGACCACAACGACAGCGGCGCCGACAACAACAGAAGCGACGACGACGGAATCGAGTGTTGATGAAACTTTAGCCGCTGATGAAGTGTTGGAGGGCAAATCGGGCACCTTGGATGAAATGGATGAGAGTGCCACGACGAATTTGATTATTCAGAGCGAGTTGAATGGGCTTTCGACCACAACGGCTGGTGATAGTGAGGCGGTTGAAGCGACAAGCGTGGCTGTTGAGGGGTCTACAGTGGCTCCGGAGGCAGAGGCTTCAGAAGCTGAAACAACGGTTGCCCCAGAAGTTGAAACTACTGTAGCCTTAGAAAGTCAAACAACTGTGGCGTCCGAAGGATCTACAGTCGCGCCCGAAACCGAAACGACAGTGGCATCTGAAGGGTCTACCGTTGCCCCTATTTCTGAACCCCTGGCCTTTGAAGTGTCCCCAGGGGCTTCAGAAGCCGAAACAACAGCATCACCATCCGAATCTACCACAGTCTCTGGTGTTGAAACCACCTTGCCAGAAGCTGAGACTGCTGAAAATGCTGAATCCTCAACCCTGCCTTCGATTTCATTCGATGCGCCAGGCGCCGCTACGACCACAGAAGCGTCGACATCAGATGAAACCACTGCCTGGACAGAACGGACAGTGCAATTTGTAACCTTCACATATCCACCTCACATTATGCCGATGGTCAATGGGGAGCTGAATCCGTTCTACAAACCCACAGAAGCGTCGGATGCTACAACTGAAGCGACAACTGGCCGTGATGAAGCAAACACTGGACCGTCTTCTATTGGTGGTGAAGCAACGACTGCAGCGATTGCCGCCGGCGTTGAAGCCACTACTCAATTCAGAGGGCTGATGGCAATTACTATGAGCAGTGAAGAAGCTTCAGCTGAAACCACAGGAGCAGCGGAATCGGGTGAAACTTCCCAGGAGGGCGGTGCTAAGGCTTCGGAAACTACAGAAGCTGCGGCGACATCGGATTCTGTAGTGCCTTTGGCCAATGACCCTTCGACGGCAGAAAGTTCGACTGTTCCTGCACCAGTTTCACCACCGGAGTCGGTGCCTTCTGATGGTTCGACTGCTGCACCCCAAATAAATGACGCATCACCGCTTTCTGAAAGTTCGACTGTTCCTGCGCCCGAATCTTCCTCTGTATCACCATCTTCAGAAACTTCAGCTGTTTCGGAAGCAAACGAATCATCATTGGTGACAACATTAAACGGAAGTGCCCCATCAGAACCCACGCCTTTGCCATCACTGGCTGATATTCTTGGCGGAATCACAGGTGCTCCAAGTGGTGAAGCAGTGACAGGAGAATCTGCCGCGACGTCTGACAACTCAGAGGCGTCGGAATCTTTAGAGGAATCATCAACATTGCCCCCGGCCACAACTGCTGTCCCAGCTGTAAGTGGAGGCATTCCTGGCGAAGACGGCAACCCTGTTGACACCGGAGTCGGAGATATCATCGTACCGGAGGAAGAATTCATCCATGAACCGAATGCGGGCGCCATTACCGCTAATGCAACTGAAAATGAGTCGTCTAACAGCATTGAGAATGAAAATGAATCTGCAACAACATTGGCTGCTGAGGTTGAAGGATCTGGAGAAGGTGCTGAAGAGGGCGAAACTTCTGACGCTGCATCTGGCACCACCGAATCCTCAGTCAACAATGCCATCGACGATGCTTCAAGTGTGACGTTGTCTTTGACACCGATTACTGTGACCCTTGACGTTACCACCACCACGGCAGCAGTGCCGTCTGGAGCTGGCTCCGAAACTGCGAATGCTGTGTCAGATTCTGAGGCTGAAGCAACCACGGAATCAGAATCGATCTCAGAATCCGAAACAACACCCGAATCAACCTCCGAAACCGTTGCCGCCACAACCCAGGCCATTGTCCCCCTCGAATCCACTTCCGAAAACACATCCGACGGCCCTGAAGTCGAAGGCTCCGGCGAATCAGCCGAAAGCATCGACACCACCACCGCGACTATTGAACTCTCATCGACGCCCGAACCCGGCCCCTTCACCGGCACTGACGAAGAGCTCCGAGCCCAACTCGGCGATGCTGCCATCGGCGACCCGAAGAAGGAAGGCTGTGGCACCGGACACGAAGACTACTCTCTCTGCGGCGCTTACTTCACCAACTACCTCGACAGAGTACGCACCTGGGCTGAGACCAACAATGAACCCTATGAAGAGCAGTTCGGCAAGGTTAGTATCTTTCAATCTTTTCAAAACATCCTAAAACCATAAATCCATCACAATGCAATTGCGTTTTGTCAAAAATCTGGAACATTGACGTAATCCAATCCCATTTTAGGCGTGCACCCTGCTGAGTCAAGTGAGAAACGTCAAAACGCTGTGTTGCACCATCTTCGTCGACACGTGCAAAGGCAAAATCGAGTTTTGAACCGCTTTACAGTGGCATCGATAAAAAGAGGGGGTAATTATGGGGGAAATGCCCGAATGCCGTTCATAATAATGTAGTACACAGTTTTAAACGTTCAATTGGTCCGTTTTTATCAAGTATTTTCTGTAAATGCGTATATTTTTGATTGGATTAAGCCCGCTGATACTCATTTTTTTGTTGGAGTTTTGATAAATGGATAAAAGTGTGCGTAAATGTTGAATTTAAGAGATTAGATCCACCCCATGATACAAGAAAAGAGGTCAAAAATGGCCAAAGTGCATAAAGCCCGACAATCTCGAACATGTGCCAACAAGACTTTTAAAAGATTGATTTTTTTTAACTGACCGGCAAAAGCATGGCGCTTCACTAACAGTTTGTTCATTGATCGAGCACCGATTGGACGCCTTAGCGATTCTTACACACAGGGATGCAATAACGACCCCCGGGCATGTTCCCAAATTTGTTTTCTCGCAGAGAATCAACATCCATCGTTCTATCGTTCTGGCATAGTTGCTCATCCATCGTTCTGGCATAGTTGGTCGCCTAACCAAGCCAAAATCGGATTTCCATAGTTTGTTTACCACCCCGGCTAGTATTCATTGCAAGCTACTATTGTGTTTCAACGTGCCGAAATTGTTGTATATTTTAAGACAAAAGTCATGCCTTACCCCCTAGAAAAGCTACGGTACGGTCTCCGTCGACGTCTCCGTGAACTCGCTACTCAATCTGAAGCTTACGCCCTTCAAATCGCTGCAACAAACTACTCCGGATTTCAACCCATTCAAAAAGTCCGGTCACTGACACAAGCCCGGTTCACGATAGATGAAGAACAGAACTTGCAGAAGCTCTTAGAGCCTGAACAACAAAAGAACTCACATGAGGTGGTGTTATACATCGTTTCGAACCAATTGACAATCGAAAATTTCACGCTAGGTTTTAAACTTTGCTCGATTCTTGATGATTTTCTGTTAGCACCAAAATCCCTACGATTTGTTAACTGCCGGTTGGATCAGATGTTCATTCAACGTTTCGTGAACGTAGTTAACAATCCCATTCGATATATGGCACTCTATCCTTGCTCCTTCACATCGGAAAACGTGGCCAAAATGCTTTGCAACGCTCCTGCTTTCAAAGCTTTGGAGAGCTTTACTGTGAAAGAGCCAACGTTTCCATCATCCATTTGGTGGATTAAAGCGTTTTTGGAGACAGAGTGTACATCTTTAGAAGAATTTACGGTGTATAATGCCCCGCTCTCTGTATTTGAAATTAATAAAGAAGTGTTACTCAAATTCATCGAGGTAATCATTTTTCTGTTTGTACAATTGTTATAAAACTGATTTCAGCTTCAACGTAATAACTTCACATTGCGTTTTTTGATGGCTAATGATGTAGAATGGCACAGTAATACAGAACGACGTTTGAAAAACTTATTTGACGAACGTTTTGACAGGCATTTTAGAGTACCATATTCACTGAAGAAAAAAGCTGTTTCTGTATACTTTGATAAAGTAGAAATTAAAGATCTAAGCAGGTGTTACGCTCTCCGAGATGACTGAGAACACACTTTGGTATGATAGAAGACCGTCGTTTTTTGTATTCCTTTAAATGTCATCAATTAATAAAAATTATAATTATACAGTGTGTTTCAGAACGAAAAACTAATGGCGTTTTTTAAAGCATTTAAATTCTTCTAATATGCATTATTTGTTGAGCGGGACAGATATAGACAGAATGTTGGAGATGAGCAAACAAGTTTTCAAATCGCTTTTTTCATCGACGTAAGCCTGTGAAACTGGCAACGGCCACGTTTCAAGTGCCGTCTGAAATTGCTGCTGCTGATGTTGTCAGAATGCATCACGACGGGATTCCAAAGGGGAAAGAGGACCCTACAAGGACCACGCGCGCGTAGCACGTTTTTATCGAATAAAAAGTGCATTATTGGATAAAACCGATCGAAACTTTATAAAACATGCCAAAAACAACAAAAAAATGCCGGTTATATGTTTCTACATGATTGAAGCCTTCTTTCGAATCGTTTGAAAAAACGGGTTTTGCCAACTTTTAAAGAATCCGATGCCAACACGCATCTTTCTGCCCTTTACTATTCCACGTATTGTTGCTTAGGTTTATATTTATCTGTAAAATCAAAATGGCAGCCAATTATAAGCGTTTCGCAAAAATTTTCTGATTCAAACAAATTTCAATTTTTTTTAAATTTTTAGTTTTTATATATCCATAATCATAACAAAAAGTGCCATGCCGTTTTCCGGCGAGGAAATTGTTCGTCTAAATGTTCTCTATCGATTGCGCTCAACTAGGCCTGAATAGGTTAAGATTTGGCAAAATTGCTCGATTGGAAAGGGGTAAGACTTCGAGTGCTGTTAGCACTCAAAAACAACATTTTGGACGTTTTTGATGGTTTTTATATATTTTTAAAGCTTGAACCTCAACGTATCAACCTGATTGGCTCAGCGATTGTTTATTATGTAATTGCGGTCCGTTTGCGACCAACCGCGTGTAAATCGGTTCAGTTTGTGCCAAGTTGCTCGATTGGAAAGCGCCCGGACAAAAACGTTCTCGATTTGGCACTTTAATGATGCCACAGCGAGAAGTTCATGTTTCTAGGATGTTACTATTAAACAACGACCGTCAAATAACAAAATTTTAACGAAATTATAAAAATTGGCACAATTCTGCTTTAAAGGGGGTATCGCTTTTTTTGACCCCAAGCCGTTTGACGCAATTGCTTCGAGGAAGGTGTGTGCGCGCGCTTTCTTGTAGGGTCCCAAAAATCCCGTCGTGGCATAGGGAGTTGAAAAGATAAACCACCGAATGAAACACTCATCCATCTCCGCTTCATGTAGCCTGGGATCGATAACATTTGTCTTCAAGTCGATGCATTTCCGTCGAGAATCCAAGAGCGGGATCATAGTTTCCGGAAGCGTCACAATCCGTTGCGGCTTCAAATCCTGCACGATAAGATCCTGGCGAATGGCTCGAAACCGATCACAGACAAATTCATAGACTAGTGGCCATTGGGATGCCGATTGATAGGAATCGACTATGCTTAACAGATATTCGGAAGTCGCTACCAGAGTATCGTAGGGTCGAACATCGTTGAAGTTGACTTTCTTATCGGCTGCCGGCTGGGAGTACTCTTTGACGGCTTTGTCGAGATCGAATCGACGTTTTTCGCGAGTCAGTTTTACAAATGGGGTAGCAGTTTTGAGGGGATGAACGAGATTGTTCTTGGATGGGAAACGGAGCTCATTTTGAGGGCACGTGAAAGTGCATCGGCCTGTTTTGGAAGTTTGGGGAGTGGCGGGTTTGAGGAGATCGGAACGTTCTTCGAGGAAGGCCTGGTGGAGGAGGCATCGGGAAGGGCGATTAGTAAAAAATGAGACTTTTTGGTCTGTTGCAGTACACAAGAAAAGTTCAAGCTGAACCTACAGTACACCAATTGCAAAAAAGTAACATTTATACAGTGAGTAACTTCAAAACAACAAATCGTACAAAAACGGATCCAACAATTGCCAATTCCTTTTTTCTTCGTCGAGAGGGTCTTTTGACCAGATAGAAGCCGCTTCTTGGGCAAGTTTCTCCGCTTCTGCTTTGAGTTTCGCTTCGTCTTCTGTGGATGAAGATGGCACTGGCTCTGGTGGCTCTTCATTATCTGAATCACTGCTCGAATCACTGCTGCTACTGTCGTTTCGCTTCCTTTTGGTCTTATCTTTCGATTTGGCTTCGTGCTTCCGTCTTTTCCGAGACTCCTCCTCCTTCTTGGCTTTCTCGACGGCCTTTTTCTTCTGGGAGTAGAAGTTCAGCTTCAAACTGTATTCCGGGCATAGACGTAACTTGACGAGCGCGTTCTTCTTTTCGCCTTGTTTTTCTTAGGCGAAATTGACCTGGAAATACAGAAATTATATATAAAATTACAAAATTTATATATAAAAACATCAAAATAAACGACAAAAAACGAACCTCCCATTACATGAATCCTTGATCGACATTACAACGCTTCTCCCTACAGATAATAATACAACTGATAGTTGTTGATGAGCTGCTTGTGACGATCATAGGCATTGAAGCCGCCATATTACTTTTTCAGTCTGGAAAAATGAGCTGATCGGGTTTTTATATATAAAGTTGCAAATTGACTCACTTTGCGAGAGGATGTTTCTGGGTTTTAGGTTCGGGAAGTTTCTGGCGATGACCCGGGAGGTTTGACAGGCTTTAGTAGTTTTGCGCCCCAGCGCCCTATGCGCCCCATGCGCCCCTGCGCCCCGTGGGGCGCAGGGGCGCAGTTGCTGGGAGGTGTGAACTGCGCACGACTACCCGACTGCGCCCCAGCATCCAACTGGGCGTAACGAGGCGCACATAACAGCGGTCCTCTACCGGACAAACACGGACGGCGGGCGCCTTATCATACCCATACACCCATTCGCACAACCACACTGCGTCACACAAGAAAGTGCGTTCTTTTAAACCCGCGTGCGAATGGGAAAACTGCACAACAATCAAACAAAAAATTACATGTTCAAAACACGAGATGTTGCATTTATTCGCAAATTCGTGCTGCCGTAACGAACTATTTGCTAATCAGCGAAAATCAGATAGCCTTCTAGGCATTTACGAGGGCGAGGTCAAGACGTGATGGAAGGGCTGTTCGACTGCGCTTCAGCCAGCTAGGAGGCGGGAAGTGGTCGTCGCGATGTGATTGAAAGCATGACCAATGGCAACACCGTGCCCAAGGACTTCGTACTGCTTGGCTGCGAATGCTTCTGTAAACTCCTCTGAGTCTCAGGACGGCGGATGTTTGGGCCAACACGCTAACAACAGAGGTGCCGATGAAGCCGTAAAAACAGCTCAGAGACGGTGAAGGTATATAAAGACACAATTATCATTAACACTCAGAACTTCAACCCCAATAATAATAACCAAAAACAGATTCACCGAGAAGCTGCCGATAATTAGCCGTATAAGATATGATCAAACGCTCCCTTTATAAATGTACTTCTGATGATGAATAAAGTTCTTAAATGATTTGTCGGCGAAAATACAACCCTAAGGGTGTCTGAAACAAAACTAAAGTAGTTGATAAATCTTATGAGAGTCAAGTTTGCCTTCGATGGTAAACTATCATAAAGTGAATTTCAATTTGTAAATTTAGAGTAAATGATGCAAGAGGAGCTCTTCTTTCAATCTGTTGCATGAAATTATGTTAGTCTGTTTTTAGATGATATACAGTTTTTAAGCTTCTCGATGGATTAATTGACACCCCAGGTATTGTCGCTTTGATAATTATTACGCAGAGCTTTCTTGCTATTCACCTTCTTTTATCAACCCTCATGCTGATCTGTTGTTTTGAACCTCCGAAACGCTAAAAGATAATGTTGATGCCACCATGGCGAGCGTTAACGCATGCATCAACTCACATAAGTGAATGTGCCAACACTGTTGTCCTTGTAAACACTGGCCATAAGAAGCCTATACTGCGTGTGCCTTTACTTTGCCGATGCAATCCGAATGACAAAAGGAAAGTATGTTCTGCTTTGGGAGTCGGATTGTTTCGTTTGGTTCTGGAAACTGTTCAGTCGGGTTTTGGCCCTGTTCGGAACGAAGTCTGAAAAGTGAAACGCACGGGCTGTGAACGGAGGTGGGCCAATTCCCGCCAAAAACGACAAAAGACACCGCTGCTTCTGCAAAAGTGAATGTGTTCGGAAAAAATCAACGTGTTTGTCGAGATTTCATATATTTATGTTTACGAAGTTTAAATGCGGCTCTCTTTTTAGATGGAGGATAATTCTATGAAAGAATTTTCGTTTTTTTCGAGCTCTGAATCTTCTATCGGCAATGAGCTCAGCAAGACCATGGAGCTCCTGGATGGCCCGATTGACGTCCCAAGCACTTCAACCATGTTCGAAGAAACGTACTCCGGTGCAAGCAGATATAATCAGTATTACACAGAGTCTGCAGAACAACATCCAAAGGTAAATAAATCTCTATACTTGTAATTTTTCAAAACCCGGTTATAAAAAAAAGTCATTTTTAGGCACATTTGCAAAACACGCATCCCGGGTTCAATACAAACTTCCGTTTTCCATATCACTTTTTGGAGAACGATGAGGAAACCGAAGACGAAACCAATGAGACTAACGTCGCCACGAGCTGGATGGGTGTCAGTTTAAACGACGTTCCATCAAGAGAATCCCTTTTTCCGCTGCTCATGAACCCCTCCGACGGCATTGTCACAAGTATACCAACCCTCATCCCCTCTAAAAAGGGTGTCTATCTTTGCTATATCATGGCTAAAGATGTCAAACATCCAAGCGATATTTATCGTGACTCCTTAGGACCGTGGAATGTGAAGTCATCTCATATGCACACGAGATATTACGATTTCACGTCATGCAAGCGTGTTTACAAAAAATCTGACTGTAATAATGAGTTTGTAGCCGTTTCTGAAGGGACGCATCCGGAGTATGATATCGATAGAAAAGTGGGTTGAAACAACGATTAGGCAAACAAACATATGTATTTTCAGGTGTTTTCTATTCGAAGAACGAAACTAGACACCGCACCGCCTTGTGACAGTTACTACGCGCTTTGCTATATCGTTAAATCCGATTTTACATACACTCCGGCGACACCAAGAATGACCACTTCCTCATCCATTAACTTGCAAAAAAAACTTCAACATTCCACTCCAAAAAAGGCTTTTATGGATCATCTGCAGGAAAATGGAGGGCTTCTCGACATGAATGTCGATCAGTCAGTGTCATTAGGCCAAATCCGTTCACTTGCCAAAAGGACGCCAAATAGAACTACACCATGTCGTTCCCGTTGCGACGATGCATCGATTATTACTCAGATGATCAAACAAAAACATCCTTACATACAGTATGCCGCTGAAATTGATCTTCATAATGATATAAGGTTATTTTCAGAGCAAGGCACGTTGCTACCGACGACGACCGTATTCTTTTGGCTTCGAAATCAATGTTAAAGCTGGCTCGCGAATCTATGATGCCAACCGCGTTGATTAAAAGAATGAACAAGAAAATCGATAAAATGTAAGTTAAGATTTTTGGTAGTACTAAAGTAAAACAGTTTTTCAGTTGCGAAAAGCCCCTTGATGCAGCCATCGTTACTCAGTTTGTTCAGAGT
Organism: Panagrellus sp. LJ2284; assembly: GCA_024447225.1. Classification (NCBI taxonomy): domain Eukaryota; kingdom Metazoa; phylum Nematoda; class Chromadorea; order Rhabditida; family Panagrolaimidae; genus Panagrellus; species Panagrellus sp. LJ2284. The sequence continues at coordinate 4,130,957 of JAMRYC010000009.1, forward strand.
GCCGAATACCAACAGTGGCAGCGCTGCGGCATTGTTTATGTCGATACAACGTTCGACATGTCGTCCTATTACCTGACAGTGGCGTACGTCAGTGTTAACAATTTTGTTGTCAAGAAAACGAACAACCCTACTTTCGCTGTCGCTGGTCTCATGTTAAGCAAGAGAAAAGACAAAGAAGCATATAAGTGGTTCGGTGATAACCTCAAGGAACACATGAAACCAAGCTCAACGAAAAGTTTTCGTGCGCTATGTACCGACCAAGATCGTGCTTTGGACGCCTTTGGTGAAAATAGCATGTTTCAAGAAGCAGTCAACATCCACTGCGGCGAGCATGCGTCCAGAAACCTGGATTACCTCGCTAACGGAAATACTGCCATTAAGAAGTCTCTTTTTGGTTACCAAAACATCACCCGAAACTGTCATGTTGCTGGCATTTTTGACGAAACCAATTTTGCTGACTTCTCGAAACGTCTCACAGCTTATGCGGCATCTATTTCTACATCTGAACCTGACGTTTCAAAGCGCCTGGCTGATACTCAAAAACATTTTGAATGGTTCTTACGATTCGGATTGCCAAGTCGTTTGAAAGCCGGTTTTGGATTTCATTTCGCAACGACGAATTCAGTTGAAGGCTACAATCAGACAACGAAGCTTGACATTCGATCAAAGATGTCTGTGCAAGACTTGGTGTCTGAGTTAATCGCAAGTTTAGAATGTAAGGGAACATGTTAATACCTAATTGAAACTTATAAAAACTTTACAGCCGCTTTCACCGTTTTCGCATCGGCAGTTTACTCGGAACATTCAAGCGAAAGTATTACCTTGCGCAATGGTTTGGTGAAACCAACGTTGCACCAGTGGCGAGCGATGACACGCGATGAGAAAGTCGCAACACTTGCCAAGTTTGGTTTGTGCCATTTGGAGGAAATGAAATCATTCTCCAAAGAACTTTACCAAATCGACATTCCTCTGGCCCTTTCGGAAGGCATCCCTCTAGATACTAAGCTACAATACACTGCCGCGGCTAAGTTAATGACTGCGACGCAAATCGGTAAACGCAATATTTTACGAAATTGTTATATAATCGGCAATTTTTTAGCTGATAAGTTCGCCGTAGTCGACGAATCAAACAACTTATTTGTTTCATTCAAAGGCGGGCGATATGTTTGTCCGTGCAAGCAAGGGGCCGTGCTTTGTCCACACATCATGGCCATTCAGATGAAATACCCCGAAAAAGACGTCTACGCAACACAGATTTTGTATCTGGAAAGTGAAACTGAACGGGAGCTTGCCAAACGCAACCGTCAGCTTTGCGAAGGTACAAAACCAGGAACCCGCAGACACGGTCTGTCGCCCTCTCGCAATAAACCGTTTTACCCGAATACGATCGCTACAAATGATGAAGAACCGTGTTCATCTCAGAAACACCAAGCATTGGCTGTTTCTGTTTATCAGCAAAATCAATCTCAACTCACCCCCCAAAAGCGAAAAACGATCCATTTTGATGAAAGCAGCACTAAGCGCCAGCGATTGGAAAGTTGCAAGCCTATTCATTTCAATGAAAACTATTTCTACGCCGAGTTCACGAAAGGTAATTGAAGTAAACAAAAATTACGCATAAAAAAGTTGATTTCAGCTTTGACCGATAACAACCGCAGATGCTGCAACGAATCGTGCAAAAGAAAGCTCATCGACAACGTGCACATGTTCAGGCACAATGAAGATTGGATTATGGATGGCCGACATTACACGTCAGATCGTTACGTCTGCTCAGTCGTGTGCATAAAACAGCGTTATCCTTACGCAAACTCCACTTTTATCAAATATTATGAAGGTTTAGCGCATCTCGAGGGAGAGGTTTCTACGATATTGGGATAAAAAGCAACAAATTATCAGTTTTTGTAATAAAAATTTAGTGTCCCTGTTAATATTAACGTATTTTAATAAACGTAAACCGAGTGAAAATAGTGAATATAAATTTATAAACAACTTACCTCTTACGAGACGTCAAGTTTCAGAGAGGTCGTTGAACTTTATCTGAAAACTTATTAAAGTGTAAAAAGAAAACAAAATAAAGTGAAAACGTACCATATATCTCACAAACAGCAGCCGAAAATATTTCAAAATCAAAGATAATCGCATTTGGTTTCATAACCACTTTTTCAAACAAGTCAAACCGAAATTATGAGAACACATTTATTTTCACGACACATATGAGTTGCAAATACAAACCACATCAGAAATGAAGCTACTTCGATTCAGAAATGAAAGAGACAATGGATCGCAACGCTCAGCAAAAGCAACGACAGAAGCACACTCAAGTTGCGAACGACGCCTAGCGCGATGTTACGAAAGAAGTTTTCGTGGTTGGACAGTTCTGACCAGACCTCCGCTGAACTACAAAATCTTGGTTGAATGATTCCAAGCAGTCGGTTTGAAAACCTCAAAATGATTTTTTGTCAAAAAAACAGCTCCGACCTTGTTGTGTGAGCTGGCGTGCACTTTGACATCGACAACAACAATTAAATCCGAGACACCAAGACTGTGGCCATGAACATCGTTGAGAATGAATTGAATCCCGACTCATGTGAAGAAAGGGCACAGCATTATCAGATCTTCGTCAAACTCTGAATCTTTGCTCCAACTCGCCTCCCCTAGATGTCTGATGGCCCCCCTTTACAAATTCTTTCTTCTCGGCTCGCGCGAGCTGATGGTAATGGTCCCCCCTTACTGCGGCTTGCTTCTCGGCTTGCGCGAGCTTCTTCGCACTGCGGTGTGACTACTTGCCCCTGCGCACCATAGTGTCGACGCGAGTATGGCTTCGCGGTGAGCGGGCGGATTGGCATGTCCGGGGGTTCGATCCCGGCCGGACCTTCCACCTGCCCTCGCGCAGCCAACTTTGTCAACGCGAACGGCAGCTGTCCGTCCGCCCGGGCCATGTCCGCCCGGACGCACGGGAGGAAACCAGATCGGAAGGAGTGCCGGTTTATGTCATGATAGAAATGTAATGGACATATGACATACCACAGACACGCGGGTCACGGCTGCGAAGGAACAAGCCCAAGCCAACGATCAAGCCTAAGACGACAAACCCAATGGCGCAATACTTTGGCATGGATGAAGGAGGCGAACAGACCGAAGGCCGATTTCTATCGAAGTAGTTGCTCTGGAAGTAGAAGAGATTGCTCGTGATGCGGTTATGACACTTCGGGGAGTCATTGAAGATAGCGAGCTGAGAATAGTTCAAAATTATATATAAAGTTTCAATAAGAAAGTAAAATTCTTACCTCATACCATGAAAAGCAATGGCGGCGCCCAAACGAACGCGTTTCGGACGTTCATCGGTTTCCATCCCCAGAACAGACACCTACAAGTTTACATGCGGCGACGTCATTCAGTCAATTAAGCTGTAGACGCAATCTCCCCTCCGGTGTGAAACGCCGATACTTGTGGGTTCCTTGAAGTCATTGTGTGTTTCTTTCATTCGCACGCGTTCATAACGGAACGCTACTAAAGTGTTAGTGAGTGTGGTTGTGCGAATGGGTGTATGGGTATGATAAGGCGCCCCGCCGTCCGTGTTTGTCCGGTAGAGGACCGCTGTTATGTGCGCCTCGTTACGCCCAGTTGGATGCTGGGGCGCAGTCGGGTAGTCGTGCGCAGTTCACACCTCCCAGCAACTGCGCCCCTGCGCCCCACGGGGCGCAGGGGCGCATGGGGCGCATAGGGCGCTGGGGCGCAAAACTACTAAAGCCACCCTCAAGCGATCACAGCGCTGCCCGTGTTGTCCGCGACCACCAAGCCCTTTACTTCAACATCCATCGATTTCCTTTTCCTCTTGCTTTCCTGGTTACAAGCCATATTCGTTTCAGGCCCCGCTGCCCATCGAAAAACACCCGCTATCAGCGACCCGACTCGACCTATTTCGATTTTGTGCATTTTTGACGTCATACTCTACTTGTCCAGCCGCCCGTTTATGCTAATTCCCACTTCCCCGACCCAGATCCTGTCAAACCCGCACTTTGGCACCCTCAAGCTGTTGTTTCCCAGTGGGTAAGTCAAGCAAAACCGTTGAAATGACCGCCCTTCTCGCTTCATCGGCGACATGCCGAACGACGAGCTTCAACGACCCTACACTTCAAGGCTATGTCCAGAAGTACACAAACTTCCTCTACGGGTATCAAGAGCGATGGTTCAGACTTGATCATGGAAACATTTTATACTATTTAAACAAGGAATCTGTCCGGGAAGGCTGTCGGAAGTACAAGTTGTTGACGAATTTTGCGATTGAGGTTGGTTTTTATATATATTTTTTCGCTATTTATATATATTTTTGCGTCTTTTTTGGTTTTTACATATATTTTTCCCTTCTCTTTGGTTTCTATATATATTTCTCACCCCTCCCTGCCCCACACGGTCCCTAATGATCACTGCTTACGTGCACTTGTGACCCCGGTCTCCCTTTCCACGTCTAATGCCGCCACATGGACCAAATTTGATGGCCCCGTTGCCCCTAGCGATATAAAGTGCTCCAAACCGCCTACAAACTGTTGCACTTTCTTTGAAACTGATGCAACGCTTTGTTTTCGTTGACAGTTTTCATTTTTATATATATCTTTTTGTTTGAACCGAGTAGAACTTGATCAAATTATGTGAAATCAAACTCTCCACAGACCGGCAAAAACTTAATCCCATCCGGCTTTGGGACAACTACCGTTTGTTTAATCAGGCTCCAATCACTATTGTAGCGCCCCTAACCGTATCTTTTTTTGTTGCTACAGGTGGCCATGGGGTCTAATTTGAACAAATTGACTGCATTCAACAAGTTTATCCAACATAAAAGCCGACCTTTTCCAGGAAGTTGACGAAGAAGACGACCGCCGATTTGATCTTGTATTCACTGATGAACGATGGTGCCTCAAATTCACGACTCACGACCAGATGCTTCAGTGGAAAGCTGCTTTGAGGGCCTTTTTGGTAAGGTTTGACTTAAAATTCTTTCAAATGTACAAAATTCGATTGATTTAATACAGTCACAAAGTACTTTCAATAGAACTTTTCACGTAGTTTGCATGCAACAGCCAGACTTTTGTGTCTTTTTGTTTGCTTTTTATAAAGATAAAGAATCAAGGCACAAAAGTCGGGTTTTGTTTATTTTCTATAGACTTTTCAAAGGTTCCGGAATGTTCGCTCTGCTTTTTGTTGTTTTTTACATCTAGACTAAACTTTAGAGCTTATTTAAAAGTTGTCGTTGTTTTTCAGCCAGTGCCACTATCGTCCGCGCCTTTGAACAGTACAGTCGTTCCGCCAGCTGCCCAGGCGGGCGTCGATGTCGCGAAACTGGTGCATATGGGCCAGAATATGGAGAGCCATTTCGATTACATTTCGCAGTTCCTGGATAAGTACATCAGTAGCCAAGCTGAGCCTGTTGATTTGAGCACGATTGAACAGACGATTGATCGGTGCAGGCAATTGGAGACTAATTTGAAGACACTGAGGTCGATGTTGAGGTTGCACCAGGTTGGTTAAAATTTTTTTTGTTTTTAATAAACTTTTATTGTCGATCCTTTGTACCTTTGTACTCAAAAGGTGATTTTTTTGCCAAAATTTACGGGTTTAAAATTTTTAAATTAGTTTTTCGCACAATTTTCTTCAATTTTTTTTGCCTACAATGCGATTATGGCTATAACGGTGACTTTTAAAGTAGCGATTTTGTGTCTACTCGTTTGTCAAGTGTTTTTTTGTGCCAAAATTAGCATTTCGATTTCTGTAAAACCACTTTTTCGAACAAATTTCGTCCAAATCTTGACCTCCAAAACATAAATTACACGTGTTTACACGTCTAACTAACCTTCCCGATGGCCCAAATTGATTATGTGTATGACCTGATCATCATCATCACACTTTCCGATGACCGTCGCTCGCCACGCATGTCTAACGACCTTGCCGCTGGCGATGCACCCATTCATTAGACCTAGACCCCTGCATTGCGCAACTATCATCAAAATCGATAACCCAAGCCCCTCCTCCCGCTTTATCCGTCCCCTTGCAGGTGAAAGAATCGATCATGTCCGAGGACGAGTGGCATGACGCCGACGACGGCGACATCCAACTCGACAAAGCCATGATCGAAGAGATCCAAAAGGACTTGAAGCCCGTTTCCTCCGTCAAGCCGATGACGCCTGTGCCCAGTACCGATGATCTTCCCAATGCTGTCAAGGAAAACCACCATCATCATGCCCATTCCCAGCCAGAATCCCCGATTTGGAAGGAAATCCGCCATCTGACGGCGGACCAAGTCCGACACGCGAAGGCCGGCGTCGATGAGGGCGTCTGGGAGCAATTCTGCTCGGATGGCGCGATGAAGATGTACAAACGTGAGATGGAGGCCGAAGATGGCCTCATGGTTGACCCCCTCAAGGCCGTTCACTCTGTCGAGGTGAGTTTGGGGCGGTGTTTTTATCGCCGACGGGGCTTGTTTTTTGTTGATTGCCCCTGATTTTGGGGTTTTTCCGACGAGACCCTCGGGTTTCAAGGACTTTTGGAACTTGCATCGATGCACCCTTCAAGAAGTTGACAAGAAATTGGCCTTTTTTCCATGACAAACCGATTCTTGGTCCCATTTTGTGTTCCTTTCCCTTTTCAACGCTCACTTTGCAGGGCGTCTCAGCACGGGAATACATCCATTATTTCTTCGGCAGTGAATATAAAACTGAATGGGATGGTATGTTTATTTCTGCCTTATTATTGGGGTTGTTCTATAATATTTCATAGCGTCTTTAAAGTTTGATTTGTTTATCATTTTGCGACCAGAAATATCCCAACGGTGAATTCCATTACAGAAACCCTCGTAAAAGTGTCGGTCGTCGAGTCTCTTGGCGAAAACACGGTCGTTCTGCATCAGCTGCACAAGAAAGTGTGGCCAGCGGCTCAGCGTGAATCCCTTTTCTGGTCCCATCTGGAGGATGTGACGAATCAGAGGGATGAGGACGCTCTGGATGCTTTCATCGTTTGTAATCACAATGTTGAACGGGATGATGTTCCGGTGAGTCTTTTACAACAATTAGCTTAAGGGCCATTGTTTAGAAATGTCTGTTTGTGTTACAGCTGACCGATTCATCCTGTGTCCGCGTCGGTCTCACGATCGCCATGATGTGTCAGACGATCGTGCATGCTAATGCTCGCGGCAAACCGGTCTCCGAGCTCACACGCAATGATATCAGCGTTCGGATTTACTACGTTGCGCAGGTCCATCCGGGTGGTTGGGTAAGTCTTTATTCTTTATAATGACCGTCGGAATTGACAATGATTATGGTTGCGTCATGCCCTGAGGGCCTATAGTGGGTATTAATTGGCTTAGAGCCAAGTAAAACGGGTTTTTCTAAGATTGTGCAAAGTAAATTGTTCCAATCCACCTCAAAATGGTCACCGAAATATCCCCCTTTTTGGTGTTTTAATTGCCCACTTCCGAAAAGCAACCAACCAAGTACCGATCGCACTTTTCCATCTCCGACTGCCCTAGTTTTATCTAGTTTTTTTCGCCCTTCCATCTTTTTTTAACCCTCGTGGTTGCTTTTCAAAGATTCGCCAACCAAAAACATGCCCAAATTCGCATTTTCAGGTGCCGACAGCAGCCTTGCGTCAGGTGTACAAGCGTGAGTACCCGCGCTTCTTACGGGGATTTAGCAAATACGTCGTTGATAAGATCAAGGACCGACCCCTCACGCTCTGATTGAATCCTATTCCATTTCGATTCGCTTTCAATCGAACTGTACCGTTACCATTTTCTAAGTGCCTCGCTGTTCGTTTTCCCTTTTGTTTGGTTTTCATTTTCACTTGATCGACGAAGAACGTCGGAAAATCTCGCCAATATTCACTTGACATCCTTTACCATACCTTCGTGATACATACTTATTTTTGTAATTGCCTGCGTTGTTCCGATTTCGCCCCCTGTTTGTCAATTGTGTTTGCCATATCCGAGAAAATCTGTGATATTTTGGTGCTTGTTGCATTATTTGCATTACTGTTGTTTCTAATAAATATTATATTTGGACATGGATTTAGGTGATAGATGGATAATGTGTGGCGTTTTTGACGCAAAGATTAACTTTACTTCATTTAACACCGATTTTCTTGCAATTTTCTTGGCTTTGTCTTTCTTGAGCTTATGTTTGACCGGTCAGAGCCTCTCAAACAGATCTCCTTTTTGACCGAAAATCATGTTATATGTTTATTTTTGTGAAATGTGATATAGCTTCCGGCTGGCGGAAGTCTGATCTTTTTGTTCTATGACCGCCTCTAGCCTCCAAATTGAGTGTTTTTTTTTCAATCGAGACTCTAGTTCAAACAAATTGGGTCCATTTGACGTGCTCCTGCCTATCGTGACTCGTTTTTCGTTCCATTTTCGATTGAATTTTAATATTTTAATTCACTCAAATGGCCCTTATTGAGAGAACCATCAAGGTGAGTACCCACTTCCCTATTTGGTGTTCAAAAGAGACCGTCATTGGCCCTTAAGAGCCGTTCGCAGCTCCATTTTAGCCCGAGCAACGATTAATACGATTGAGGTTTAAGTTTTTATTGGATCGAAATCCACTTCCGGTACAAAAAGGCGTGTTTGTCTGCCCCTTTTGGACATGTTTCCCTTACCAAAGCCTTTTTAACCACGTTTGTTGTGTCTACTGACAGTCGCCGTGTTGCGTGTGTGATCAAACGCGTTTTGCCCCTTCGGAAGTCGTCAAATAATATTAATTTCCAACCCCCATTCAATGCTTGATGTTTGGTTGCTTTTTCAGAGCGTCGTCGTCGCCCGCCCTTCCTCCTCATCGCCCGCCGCCGCCAGCAGCTCGCCTCCCTCGCCGCTGGTGTGCCCTCAGGTGTTTGGCCTATCCATCCCCCCGCCAGGCTATTCGATACAACTCGCCTGAGGCAAGAAAAGTTTGAAAAGAGAGAGGTGTCGAAACGCAAACTTACCTTTTTTCTGCCGTTTTTTTGCCTTTGAATTCGACGTTTGCTCACTGCCCGATGCGCATACTGACCCTGACGAACTCGGTTCCATTGTCCACTACTACCTGTAAGACGCCTTTTCGTCCATTCGTTTGCGCTCGTTGCCACAACTACCTCCGCCGTTCATCGTGCATTCGGATCTAACTACCCTCAGTGGCGCTGTATTTACCGAAGTCGACCCACCGTCGTCGTCATTACTGCTCGGCGCGGATATTGCGTCGTTCGAATCAATCGGCTTGCGGCTCTCCGCCTTGCTTAGTCACTTTCCTGCTGCTCCCGCTGCACTGCCAGGGTTAAGCGTGCGCTAACAAGCCGGAAGCAGTTGGCTGCAACCACCACCGATAGAAACCGTTCGCGTTTCCGGTGCTCTTAGCTACATAGGCGCGCCAATCGACGTCTATCTGAATCAGCTGCGATGGCGTGCACTGTCAGGAGCATTGCGGTCTTGATTGCGTTGACTTTGGTGAGTGTTTCGCACCTTTTTGACACTTTTCACACCTTTTTGACGACGCACTTCGCCCCCAATTAGCACCCCCAAAAACCAATCAATTTCCAGTCCACAGTCTCGGCCGCCGTCTCCGAATCAACCTTCGCCTTTGCCGAAGTCCGTTCTGCTGCCAGCGGCGCTTCTAAACGGTTTTGCGTCAACCATCAGCAGTTTTACAAAAACAAGCTGCCAACATCTGTTGAAAAAGCTGTAAGTTTACATCAAAAACACACTTTTTTGTTGCTTTGCATCCCTTTCTTTTTTCTGACTGATGGTTTCGTTTCGATGACGACCCATTCGCCATTCGTGCAGACCGGCTTTTCATAACACTAACACCGATCACATTCGGTATGAATAATCAACCACGTTTTCATGGCCTTCGTAAGCCCTTTTATTTATGCGACAGTCACCTTTGTCCTTTTTTTTCGAACATCGCACCGAAGCGACAAAGTGTGCCTCATTGGTCACTTGTTAATGCACTAAATTTACTGGTTTCGAACGTTGAACGCTAATAAAATAGCTTTTTGGTAACTAAAAATCAGAAATTAATGATGTTACGATAAGATTTGAACGCACTTTCATCATTTTTGTAATGGCTTCAATCCAACTTTAGGAGCCAATCCCAATCAAATGGCTAACATCAGCTGGCCCAGCCGAAACAGACATCTGCCCGAATCATGCAGCTCGCGAATTCACGGAATCAGTCGTCACTCCTATCCGATATGTGACATCGATGAATACGTCCGTGAAGAACTGTTTGGGCCAGTTCAACAACACGAGTTTCATGAACGTCGAAATGGCGCATCTGGACAAGCTTGGCGTGTCGAATGTGTTGCTTTTGGTCGAGAAGGGCAAGCCTGTGGAGGTCGTACCGACGATTCACAAGTACCTGTTTGCGCAGTTCTACAATCCGGAAGCCAGTGCCGCGAAACCTGATGCATTTTACATGTATTATGATACCTTCTTTAATGAAGTTTTGGTGAGTACGACCTTTTTCTGCACATTTTAGACTCTTCTAACGAACGTTTTCAAGCCAATGGCCGAATCCAGCGCAAACTCCTCCGACCCGGAACTGACGATCTCCTTCTACCGCCCGAAGTCTTGGCCATTTGACGGGTCTGAAGTCATTATTCTTGTCATCGCCGTCTTCTGCATCGCTGTCGGATCCATCTGGGGCGCAGCGACACTCGATGATGCCCAAAGGAAAGCCCTGGAAGTGGCTTCGGAGGAATCGACGGCCGAAAACGGCGCTCTCACCCCCACTGACCCCTCTGATGAGTCGAATCTCACCGCGCCCGCGCCGAAGCCAAGCTCTAATGAGCCTCCGCCGCCGACATTCGTCCAACAGATGATCGGCGTCGTCATTGCTGTGGCACTTATCGTCTGTATTTTGTTGTTGGCATTCTTCTTCCGTGATGTGTCCGTCTGGTTCTTCAACATCTTCATCGTCATTGCTGGCACTTTTTCGATTTGGAAGTGCATTTCGGCGTTGTTGTGCTTCGAGGATCCGAAGATTCTGTCCGTTGGACTGCTGTGTTGCCGGATTTTCGATCGGAAACTGTCTTTGCTACGGATGCGCTTCGGTCCGGCGTCGCTCATGATTCTACTGGGTTCACTGACTATCTGCATTGTATGGTTCTTTGTGCGTCAGATGTACTACGCCTTCTGGTTGCTTGATTTCATCAACATTTGCGTCTGTATTGCTGCGATTCAGGCGGCGCAGTTGAGAACGCTCAGGGTGAGTTAGACTTGGCTGGGTTACTGTAACTAGTCTATGACTTCAGATTCTGACAATGCTCCTCATCGGCATGTTCTGCTACGACATCTTCATGGTCTTCGGCACGAAGCTCCTGACTTCCAACGGCTGCAGCGTCATGATCCAAGTCGTCACCGGCGAGGACTGCAACGCCAAGCCCACGGATGGCGCCGTCTACCCGGTCGCGCCCATCGAGATGGCCAACCCGGAACGCATGCCGCTCCTCTTCTACATCCCCATCGTCAGCGACGTCATGTCGGCCTGCTTTGACATCAACGTCGAACGCGAATACAGACACATCATGCTCGGTCTCGGCGATGTCATCGTCCCCGGCTACCTCATCGCCTATGCCTTCGTCGTGGACAAGATGCGCCCCACCCGACTGCCCTATGGCGTCATCGCACTCGTCGGCTATGCCCTCGGCTTGATTACGACCTTCGTGGCTCTGCGCTTCATGTCGATGGGACAGCCGGCCCTGATCTACCTGGTGCCGTTCACCCTCATTCCTTTGATAATTACGAGTTGGCTTCGCGGGCATCTTTCTGAAATCTGGTACGGGAAATTCTACGTGAACTGATAACTACGTTGTATTGATAAATACGCATGCGTCCGAACTATTGTTATTCACTGTTTTTATCTGGGGAGAAGTTCTTGCCTTTGAAATGTACGAGTTTCACAAAACGCATCGATTCTGCCTATTGTTGCTTTTTTGCCCATTGTTGTATCGCAACATTGCATTTTTGTTTGGATCGCTTGATAATGTACAGTTTTGCTAAAGTTACATTTGAAACGTATGGGTTTTTGGATAATTTTTATCATTTTTTCGTTGGCCTTGATGAAATTGCCATTAATAAAGTTCATAAAATCAACTATCGAAACTAGAGATGGAATAACATACATTACTTCGGGTCCCACTTGGACTTCTTCGACGCTGGCGAATCCTGGAGACTGAGGAACTTGAGTCGGAGCTTTTCATGGCGGAGGGCTTGTTGCTGTCGGCGAGCTTTGACGGCTTCCCAGTACTTCCAGCCATCGACTTCAGGGTCCAGGTCTTCTAGCTGTTTTGGTGGGGACAGGTCCAGCTTGAAGAGCCAGTCGGGGTACTCAGAGTTGGGGAGGATTTCGGGGCCGGGTTCTTTGCCTGGAAAGTGTTGGAGGTTGTAATTCGCAAAAAGTTATATAAATTGGCAAACCTTCGACAAAATAGTTGACGCAAACGAATTTACACAACTTTTCGGCATCCTCCTCGATGAACGACTTGTCTTCCTTCTGTGGGACGACCTTGGAGCTGACAGCGGCGTAGGAACGGGAGGCTGGAAAGGATAAAAAATATATAAATTTTTCGAGTTTTCATAGCGCTGAGAAAATTGGAAATTATTCAACGGAAACTCACTTGTCGGCAACACAAACTGCTTCGCAACTAGCCTGGTGGTACATCTCGCGATTGAAGCCAACATGGTGGTGATTGAAAACGGATTTTAGACGTAAAATCGGAAATCAAAGTCGATCGCTAAATTTTGGAGATTTGCTGAATGGATCGGGGGAATTCTCGGCAAGAAAGATGCAAGTTTAGCGAGTTCAATGGGGAGAAACTGTCAGAGAGCGAACAGTTATGTTTACGCACAGAGGTATGGAAAACACGCAATGTTTGGCTGTGTGGAAGCAAAAACGCGCTCACAACGGCTGATGAGCGTCCATTGAACATGACAGTTGTTTAGTAACAGGCGGGAAAAATCTGGCTTGAACGAAGTTTTCGCGCACTGTTTTTCGACAGAATCAGCCCCGAAATTTCAAACAATTTTTATAAAAAAATTACTGTAAAAAACGTCATCGCGTCATCGATATCCTTCTTTCACAAAATATATAAACAATTGCTTCGATTTTCAGCACTAACCATGGCCCTGGAAGTCGATTGCCCCGTATCCCCCACATCCACGACTCAAGATGAAAACATCGAACCGGGCGAATCCACCAAGGCCCCGCTAACACAAAGAGAAAAGATAGCCGCCAAATTAGCTGCATTGGGTAAAGCAAAACCGCTGAATCTGAGTCAAGCGCCATCGGCAGCCGCGGGCGAAGAGCTTGTTTTGGAGCCGGCTGAGGTTGGTTTTTGTCTTTGAAACATCAGCTGATTGAAAACTTTTATAGGAGAAACCAGTCGTCATCGACAAGGCTACCAAGTGGCTGGCCGAGAAGGCACATATCCAACCAGTTGCGGTGCCATTGCCGACGACATCACCAAAGACGCCGAGGTCGGGACGGAAGAGGTTGCCTTTGGCGAAATGTGGGTTTTTTGGTGGTTGTTTTTATATAGAAGTCGATTTTTTCAATGGAAATGGATTTCAGCCGAACAGATCAAGCAGGAACTCAGTGAAAAACTGCGGATTCGACGGCAGGAAGAGCAACAACAGCGATTTGCCATCTACAATGCCGATAACGAGATCGAGGACGAGCCCGAGGAGGATGAATTGACGTCGGATGAGGAGAAGGAAGACGAAGAGGAGGAGGAAGTGAAGGCGACTGACCCTCCGAAGAAGAAGTTCATCGTGAACGAGGACGAGGAGATGGTTGAAGTCAATGAGGAGGCTGAAAAGGTGGAATCTAGCGATGAAACGAGTTCAAGTGACAGTTCAGACTCGTCCGATTCGACGAGTTCCGATAGCAGTGACAGTGAAAGCGATGAAAGTCCCTCCAAACCAAAACGAGTCTACTTATCCGACGAAGATGTCACCATGGACGGCGACGACGATCAGAACTACAAGGCTGTTTCGGCCAATTCGACCAAGCCAGCCCGTCTGATCGACTCCGACGATGGCCAATCCGATGTTGAAGAACCTCCAAAGCCCATCAAAGTCGCTGAACCTGCCCCCAAGCCCAAACCCGCAGAACCTGCCCCCAAGCCCAAGCGCAAACTCAAACGCGCCCAGATTGATACGCAAGCTCTCTGCGCCACCGAGCTTTTCCAATTCATGCAAGCATGTATGGATCCGATGACCCCGGAGCAAGAGGAGCGGCTTGAAAGGTATAAAAAGAGCTCAACACTGTCCGATACTTCCGGAAGTGAGGAAGAAGAAGAGCCAGAAATCGAGAATCCGATGAGGGTCCTCGAACTCGATGAAGGATCTGACCAGGAGGACCTTCTCAACCTCTGTAGTGGCAAATTCGGTATGCAATTTGTGTTTATCTCGAAAATTTATATATAAAAAAACCTCCAGACACCCAACAAACATCCCAGCAAACCCAACGAACATACCCCTCCAACATGGACATCACTGAATTCCTCTCTGATTCGCCAGAGGGCTCCAATGTGACCCCGACTCCGTCAACGCAGGATTCATTCGAAAAGCAATACATTCCTGACAGTTTGGACATGCCAGACGGCTTGGACGACAGTCTGGCCTATCTTGATCAAACCGCTGACATTGTCGAACGGGCTTATGCCGATTTCAATAACCCTGATTTGGATGATGATCGGATTGTTCCGAGAGGGGTGGATTTCGATTCTGAGTGGGTTTTTATATATATTTTTCTGATTTAACGTGTGTTTTTCTAGTGACGATGACGATGTCCCTGTGGTTTCGACTACCCAGCCAAAAAAGCGGCGAATTGTCGAATATAGCGACGATGAGGAGGACTCAGATGCCGAGGGGCAGAGGACCCCCATGAAGCAGGCGAAACTGTTCGATTCCGACGATGAGGAAGCCACAGATGCTGATATGTCTTCTCTTGCGACTCCAAAGCCAGGAAACATGACCCCTGTGAAGAATCTGTTCGCCTTCGCTGGAATTGGCGACATGGATGACGTCTTCACGACGGAGGAGACGAGCCCAGTCAAGCAGGAGCGCGTTTTCAAGGAGTTGAGCGACTCGGAGGACGAGGAAGACGAAGTTCCGGTCGGGAAACGGTTAGTTGACGCCTTTTTATATATAAATTTGCAATTTACAAGTCTTTTAGATCCAACAAATTCCTCGAAGACGAAGCTTCCCTCTCCGGCGACGACGTCGACGAAGATGACATCGACGAAGACGAGCTCGGCGACGATTACGAGCGCGAAGAGGGCGATGATGACGACATGGACGAGGATGAGATCCGTCGGCGGAACGCGGAGCACTTCCGGAAGAAGCAGGACGCCGAAGAGGAGCGTCAATTGATGCGAATTAAGGAAAAGCTCTTCGCCGATAGCGATCTCTACGGCGTCGGGGGCAACATGGATCGCAGTTTCCGATTCCGCATGCGTGAGAACCTCTCTGACGCCGATTGGCAGGCTTTGGTTGCCAAGAATCCCGCTCTTGCTGACACGAATGACTCCGAAGAAGAGGAAGACGATTCTGAGGAGCGTCAGAAGTCGATGGAGCGCAAAAAGTGGATCATGAAAAAGAATGAGGTTAGTCTTGTTTACATTTTGCATCGATTTTGTGTGTCCGTAGATGGGCATTCCCCCAACCCCTTCTAAACATTGCTTTTTTGCAGCCTGTCAACGACAACATCCCGTCCCTCTTCGACGATGATCTGCTCGATAGCCCGTTGTTGGCCCTAGGTCGGCAAGTCTTGCACAAAACGGCCTCGGTTTCGTCGTCATCAACCATCGTCCGCACGAGCACGACCCACAAGGCCTCGAACGACTCTCTCCTGCGCAACTCCAGCTCGCTCGCCGGCCTCGTAAAGGACATTACCAAAGCATCAAGCTCCTCCTCGTCGGCGAAAAGGCCTGGCGTCTTCTTTTCCGCCGTCGACAAACTGTAGTCAATGTAAAAGAAGGCACTTTGTAACCTTGGCCTTGTCTTAGGACGTTGGCTTTTCCTTTTCTAACACATCTATAGTAACTGATCACTGTGATTTTACCTTGTTAATGTTTTACTGAAACAAACTGTGAAGGCCTATAAATCGAATGTTCTGTTATCTACGCGCTCGCGAGAGTATGTCCCTGACAAACAGACCTATTTTGATCGAAGCCAATCGGAATACCGTACGGCAGGGACCGGCCTACGTGCTGATGATGATTGTTTTTTCAACTGTCTGCACGAAAAGCATCAAGGTCGCGGCCCCATTTCGGCTATTTCCCACTAATTTTAGGCCTAAAATCACCAAAACTGCCCATGCTAAACTGCTAGCATGAGCAATCTTATGCAACATCAACACATTTCGACATTCCCTTCCCCCCACGCAGAAAAAAAACACGGAAAACAGCTTATTTACCACGTTTTTGCGCGACCAGCCCCTCCGGCAGTCGACCCCTCTACGTTTCTGTGTCGTTTTTCCCTTTTTGTTGCCTTTCCGCGATCATCGAGAGCCACTTCCTCTCCTTTCCTTGCCAGCGGCAGCCTTCAGCTCTGCTGTTTTTTGCTCGAAGAACTGCAGGCCTCACCGCCACTGGCTGCGTGTCGTTGAATAGCTCTTTGAAAATGGGCAGCGTTGAGCTGCGTCCTTGTCGCTACACTGACGCACGCACACGCACGCGTGTATCTTTCGTGCAGTCGTTTGAAAGCGCGCCACTAACGTGTCTACTGTATTCAGCCCAACCCGCCTTTGCTCGCTGCGCTGAGTTGTTCCCAAATTCCCGTTCATTCGGATTTGCCGCCTCGTTTTGTGCGGTTTGACTTGCTTTTTTGAGCTTCCTTGACGTCTCGCGCGTCTGAACATCCATCAACATGGTAAGTGATATGTTTTAAGTGCTAATTAAGTGTTTTTGATGTTGTTTTGGGAAATTATCATCCAAAAATATCGAAAATTTGTACTTTGCAAAACTAGATATCACCCTTTTCAGGTGAACTTCACCATCGATGAAATCCGCAACCTCATGGACCGGAAGAAGAACATCCGGAACATGTCCGTGATTGCTCACGTCGATCACGGTAAGTCCACCTTGACCGATTCCCTCGTGTCCAAGGCCGGTATTATTGCTGGTGCCAAGGCTGGTGAGACTCGCTTCACTGATACCCGTAAGGATGAACAGGAGCGTTGTATTACTATTAAGTCTACGTAAGTTGATTGTATACTGCCTGTATTTGATGATTTAATATATAATTTCCCTCTTCAGCGCCATCTCTATGTTCTTCGAGCTCCAAGAGGCTGATCTTGAGTTCGTCAAGGGTGACAACCAACTTGACATCATCGATGGCAAGAAGCAGAACGGTTTCTTGATCAACCTTATCGACTCACCTGGTCACGTTGATTTCTCCTCTGAAGTCACTGCTGCCCTCCGTGTTACCGATGGTGCCCTCGTCGTCGTCGATTGCGTCTCCGGTGTGTGCGTCCAGACCGAGACTGTGCTCCGTCAAGCTATTGCTGAGCGTATCAAGCCCGTCCTCTTCATGAACAAGATGGACCGTGCTCTCCTCGAGTTGCAACTCGGCCAGGAAGAACTCTTCCAGACCTTCCGTCGTATCGTTGAAAACATCAACGTTATCATCGCTACCTACGGTGATGATGATGGTCCGATGGGCCCTATCATGGTCGACCCTGCCCTCGGTAACGTCGGTTTCGGTTCCGGCCTCCACGGCTGGGCTTTCACCCTTAAGCAGTTCTCCGAGATGTACGCCTCCAAGTTCGGCGTCCAGGTCGACAAGCTCATGCGCAACCTCTGGGGTGATCGTTTCTTCAACCTCAAGACCAAGAAGTGGTCCAACAACCAGGATGACGGTGTCCGCGGTTTCGTCCAGTTCGTCCTCGACCCCATCTTCAAGGTCTTCGACGCTGTCATGAACATCAAGAAGGACGAGGTTAACAAGCTCGTTGAGAAGCTTAACATCAAGCTCGCCGTTGACGAGAAGGACCTCGAAGGCAAGCCTTTGATGAAGATCATGATGCGCAAGTGGTTGCCCGCTGGTGACACTATGTTGCAAATGATCTGCATGCACTTGCCGTCCCCCGTGACTGCCCAGAAGTACCGTATGGAAATGCTGTACGAAGGCCCCCACGATGACGCCGCCGCCGTCGCCATCAAGAACTGCGACCCCAACGGTCCCCTCATGATGTACGTCTCCAAGATGGTCCCCACCTCCGACAAGGGCCGTTTCTACGCTTTCGGTCGCGTCTTCTCCGGCAAGGTTTCCACCGGCATGAAGGCCCGCATCCAGGGTCCCAACTACGTTCCCGGCAAGAAGGACGATCTCTACGAGAAGACCATCCAGCGTACCATCCTCATGATGGGCCGTTACATCGAGCCTATTGAGGATATCCCGTCCGGTAACATCGCCGGTCTCGTCGGTGTCGATCAGTACCTCGTCAAGGGTGGTACCATCACCACCTTCAAGGAGGCCCACAACATGCGTGTCATGAAGTTCTCCGTCTCGCCTGTCGTGCGTGTCGCCGTTGAGCCCAAGAACCCCGGAGATTTGCCCAAGCTCGTCGAAGGTCTTAAGCGCCTCGCCAAGTCCGATCCCATGGTCCAGTGCATCTTCGAAGAATCTGGTGAACACATCATCGCTGGTGCTGGTGAACTCCATCTTGAAATTTGCTTGAAGGATCTTGAAGAAGATCACGCTTGCATTCCCCTCAAGAAGTCCGACCCCGTCGTTTCCTACCGTGAAACCGTCAGCGAGGAATCCAACCAGATGTGCCTCTCCAAGTCGCCCAACAAGCACAACCGTCTCTTCTGCAAGGCCGTTCCCCTCCCCGAGGGTCTCGCTGACGACATCGACGGCGGTGAAATCAACGCTCGTGATGAAGCCAAGGCTCGCGCCAAGATCCTCGCCGAGAAGTACGAATTCGACGCCACTGAGGCCCGTAAGATCTGGTGCTTCGGTCCCGACGGCACTGGTGCTAACCTCCTCATTGATGTCACCAAGGGTGTCCAATACCTCAACGAAATCAAGGATTCCGTTGTTGCTGGTTTCCAATGGGCCACCAAGGAAGGTGTTCTCTGCGACGAGAACATGCGCGGTGTCCGTTTCAACATCCACGATGTCACCCTCCACGCCGATGCCATCCATCGTGGTGGTGGACAGGTCATCCCTACCGCCCGCCGTGTCATCTACGCTTGCGCCCTCACCGCTGGTCCCCGTCTTCTCGAGCCCGTCTACCTTGTCGAAATCCAATGCCCTGAAGCCGCCGTCGGTGGTATCTATGGTGTGCTTAACCGTCGCCGTGGTCACGTCTTCGAGGAATCCCAAATCGCTGGTACCCCCATGTTCGTCGTCAAGGCCTACTTGCCTGTCAACGAGTCCTTCGGTAAGTTATCATTCATTTCACTATCTTGAACGTGTCTTATTATCTGATTTTTCAGGTTTCACTGCTGATCTTCGCTCTAACACTGGTGGCCAGGCCTTCCCTCAATGCGTCTTCGATCACTGGCAGATCCTTCCCGGAGATCCCCTGGACTCCGGCACCAAGCCCTACCAAATCGTCCTCGACACCCGTAAGCGCAAGGGTCTCAAGGAAGGCGTCCCCGCTCTTGACAACTACCTTGATAAGCTCTAAATTTTGTTCGTTTTTCACATGTTACTGTTGATAATTGTTTTAACGTTATCTGTCGCCTGATTTTAATAAAAAATTATATAAAAATACTCGTTGGGGAAGTGATTTATTTGCATGAAAAGGGGAACGATTGGCGCGAAACGTGCCGTTCCATAAGGGGTCCATTTGTGCCGAGGGCGCGAGTTGATGACGGGTGGAAGATGTTGAAGGCCTATGGCTTCCAGATGCCAGCTAACCTCTTCGAGACGACCAATGTACAGATTGCAGGTGAAAAGGGCGCTCAGGTTGGTAGCTAGTTTCAACGGCATCGAAGTCATGAAGAAGTTCAGATCGGCATCAAACTAACGGGATGTCTGGTGGTGACAGAAGTGAACCATGCCTCGATATCGCACATGAAGCTCAACATTGGCGACATCATCCAATCCGTCAATGGCCAGCGGGTCGAGAGGCGCGAGCAATTCACGGAACTGTTCGTAAAAACGACGAACGCCGGCAGCTTCGTCATGGACATAGTCATGCAACGACCCCTCACCGCGAAGCCCGTCAAACCCGAACAAATCCCCCGAGGCTATGAGATCGTTTCCGGATGCAAGTACCATTTGGGCATCATGTACAAAGTGGGTTAATTGGATACGGTAAAGGTGGAAATTGGTCAGTTTGCAGATTCCCGGCTGTAAGCTAAGCCTGTCCGTGAAGGCCTTCATGTCGAAAGTGTTTGTGACCCGGACAGAGGACTGTACATTAGCTGGACTGACCCTCAAGATCGGGGATGCCATCCTGGACATTGAGGGCCAGCCTGTGTCAACTGTGCAGGAAACGAGTGAAGCCCTGTTCAAGGCACTCAAAAAGGGCTATGTGAGTTGCTTACAGTACGACTACAGTAACCCATGTACGGTAACTTCAGGCATTCATGGTGATCGAGCAGCCTGTCGAACTCGTCAACAAAAACATTGTCCGACAAGCACTCACGACGGACCGATCAACGGAGCCCCCGGTGCAGCGCGACGTACTAGGCATTTGCAAGTCGGAACTACGACGCTTCAATGAAAACCCTGACATGAATCCGCCAAAGGAGATCCTGCGCGATGACAAGAAGTCGAAACGAGGCGAGCCCGGCCATGTTTCGGTCAGCGACAAATCGGAAGATGTGCCAATCGCGTGCGATGGCAACCCGGCTCTGCTGATGTCCGTGCCGATACCCAACTTCCAAATCGCATCGCAGCAAGCGACGCCTTCATCAAATCAACAAAAGTAACATCCCCATCCCTTTTGATTGGTGTCAGCGAGGTGCTAACTGTCTGACTCATTTTCTAATACATTTAAAAAGTTTCATCTACAGTCTGTTTTCGAAGGAAGACACATCACATCTATAAAAGGCCGGAAACGGGGAAACAATCTAACAATGGGTGGTATTTAGATTGCTGATTCCAAGCTCTCGGTGTACTTCTTGATCTTGGAGGCGATCGAAAGGTCGACGTACTTGTCGCCGATGGTGACAACGAGACCGCCAATGATGTTGGGCTTGACGTTGAAAGTGACGTGCAACTTCTGGCCGGAAGTGGCGAACTTGGAGAGGGCGTCGGTGAGGGCGGTCGTGTGCTTCTTGGCAAGAGGCTGAAAATGGGCTTTGTAAGCTTGGAAGTTAGTTTAAAATGGATACAAACCTCAGCCGAGGTAACCTCAACAAAGAGCTCGCCCTTGTGCGCGCGCATGATGGTCTCGAACGAGTTGATGACGGCTTCAAGCTTGGCGAGGCGGCCATTCTCGGCGAGCACGGTCACCAAGTTGCTGGTCTCATTACCGACGCCAAGGCTCTTGGTGATCGCGGTAACGGCGGCCTTCCTGGCGTTAGCCTTGGTAGTGGGGTTGAGGACGAATTCCTGGAAGAAAAATATATATAATCTTCACGTGAAAACTGTCGGTATCGGCGACGCGCCTGTTTCGATAAATTAGTCCAAAGAAAACGCTTCAAAACCAACCTTGAACTGCTTGTTAGACTGGTAGAGGTTCTTAACCTGCTGCAGATCCTTCTCGACGGTTTCCAACGACTTCTGCTTGTAGGCAGCGGTGTACAGGGCCGAAGCGTAGCGGCCTTCGACGCCGTGAACCTGGACGGGAGTCTTGACGACTTGCGCCGCGACCACGGACGACATCGACAAACCGCGCTTGAGCATCATGTTGGCCGCCATCACTGTAAACTTAGTTCCAATTATAATCAAGCGCTTGGAACTTTCACGTCCAACAAAACCCGACAAAAGTCACGCAACACACTTCACTTCTTTTTTCGCGAAAATATGCCCAAAAATACACATTCGACGCACCGATCGACAGCTTACCACCTCGAAAATTACATAATCAACAAATTACACGTTTTGAAAATCAAAATCGATTGGGTTTCACGGCAAAAAGTCGCGATCAAAGGCTGCACGTCGTTTTCGCCCCGCAACACAGTTCTCTGTGGGACCACTACGCGTCAGCTCAACTCGGCGTGTCGTTGGAAATACTCAGCGGTGGCGAGACCCGCCAGCCTACGGTGAGTGTGCGGGTGCACACGGCTTGGCTGGGCTTTTTTCGCGTTGATTTTCTACGTTTTCCGTGAGTTTCTCGATAAAATCCGTTCTTATCACTCGCAACTTGCTCGTAGTATATTGCCTCAGGTTGTAGGAGCTTTCTGCGTCAATTTAGTATGTTTTTATGGCGTTTTGCAGTTTTTGGATATATAAATTGTTTGCTTTGTAGAGAACTGAATGCGCATACTTTTCGCTTGGTTCGTTGACCTCCCAAAAAGTGGTAATATTATGCAATGTTGGACTTGTTTACCACCCCCTGAGGATATAAGACAGTTTGAGAAGCGATGTGGATGCTTTGGACACTGTTTTTCATTTGTCGTCGCATGCATGTCGCGGCTTTCTTCCACATGTGCAAAAGTATATATATTTCGCGTGTATCGATAGCTCCATGCTTTTGTCACCATCCTTTCATCACCGATATCTTGCCGTGGTCTTATGCAACTAAATCCGCGTATTTCAAGCTCTGTCAATTTCCCGAATGACCACTAATCGATCGCTTTCCAGGTAAAAGAGTCAAGGACGAGCCAATCATGCCCCTCGCCGTCGATCTTCTGCACCCTGACCCGAAGAAGGAGCAACAGCGCCACAAGCTGAAGCGTCTCGTGCCCCACCCGAACTCTTTCTTCATGGATGTTAAGTGCCCCGGCTGCTACAAGATCACCACCGTCTTCAGCCACGCTCAGTCCGTCGTTGTCTGTGTCGGATGCAACACCGTTCTCTGCCAGCCTACCGGTGGCAAGGCTCGCCTCATCGAGGGATGCTCTTTCCGCAAGAAGCAGCAGTAAGACGGGAGCCACCTCCGTTCTTATTAACTTTTTTAATATGTCTTTGTTGTTGACTTTCGTTTTTTGGATAAAAATTTGATTTATTCGATCAAAAATTGTTGATAAAATTGTTTGACATAATACTTTAGGGGTTTTATTGCAGATGGCGGGCGTTTCCGGTTGGGCCAGGTTGGTAGTTTATGTCAATGGGGATGTTGATGAGGTTGGGTATGTCGAGATTGGGCTTCCGCCGCGGTAGGCCTTTTTTGTCGGAACTTGTAATGGGATGCGTCTGGAGGCAGGCGAGCGGAAGTGCCGGTGCCGACAGACGGGGTGATTGACGACGGGTGGGGGTAAGGTCCGCAAGTAGTTGGATTAGAACATCCCGAATGAGATGAGATTGGGTCGACACACTCCACTTCCGGAAGCTACGTTTGTGGCGGTAGGCCAGCGGGAGACGAGACCCAAGAGCGATCAAATCATTTCGGCAACATTGCGGATTGATGACTTGATCCTCGCTATCCCGCGGCACACGCAACAAGAACGTGAAGATGCCTCAGGGCCAATTGTTGCGAAGCGCCCTCAGGACCGGAGTTGCGGTGGTCAATTAATCACCCTCTCACGGCACGGCCGCTCGGGCGCCCGGTGGCCTGCATTTGTTTGGGGTGATATCACATCACAGGTGTCGTGACAGTGGTATTGGTGGTGGAAGCCGTTGCCCTGGAGGCACACGCCCGATAGACAACAGCCGACGCCACTACCAATTGTTACGCAATAGCTTTGCGGCCGAGTCATTGTCAGGAGGGTCGTGGTTAGTGGTTGCGTTTTTGCCCGAGGATATCAACGTCGAAAAGGCGGCGACAGCCCACAACGCGATCGAAAAAAGTTGCCATTGGCACATTTTCGACTTTTTGTGCCTCCGTTTTTCTTGGCAGCGGACACAATCTGTCATGTTATACTTCCAGGCCGGGCCATCACAATGTTAGATGTTGATGATGGTCATGATGAGCAAGTGTGAAGATAGAGTGCCATAAATTGCGTTGCGTGTGATTTACTTGGGTCAATATTACGTAATGGGGGAGTGCGGGGTACTGTAATCTGCGCGAAGGCCTGGGGGGAAGCCATTTATCAGTTTGATGGTGACAGTTGGGGGATAAAGTGGATTTATGGGGTCCTAAAGTTATATGGCTATGTTCGCAATTGCGTCTTATCAGTAGGTAGGTGCGAAGACAGGGCAATAGTCGCTTTCCCGCATTCCGGGTCCACTGTCTGACCTAAACAGTTTCCTCTGACCCGTTCAAATGGCCCATAACATCCGCATTCCAACTTCTTATCACTCAAATTCCACAAATTAGATACCAATTATCATCCAGCCAGCCATCCATACCAGTATCAACGAAACCCACTCCCCCTCAAATTCCAACTAGGCCCTTTTGATGACCCCTAACACCGATCATCCACTCAAACAACCACTATCAACTTTTTTATGTCCCTCAATTCCGCCATGGTCATGACTGTCATACTGTAGGCCATCAAAAGATCACCCCTTTGAGCGCTTATCAGCCCCCTTGCAACCACCATCACCCTATAATCGCTTTATTTCTTAACTTGATCAACCCCATGACAAAACTCTTGCTGCAAATACATAAATTCACCGAGTAAAAACAGTCAATCAGCTCCACAAGCTATCCATAGCCTTATCAGTGTTCCCTTGCCCCCAGAAGAACGGCTTACCACTGCGGTGACCCTTTGTTTGTGCTTTCTAACCACTATAAGCATGATTTGGCTGGGGGTTATCACCTGTGTGTTGAAAAACTAAAAAGCCTGACGTAAGCGAGTACAAGTTAGAGTGTGATAGTGAAGCAATAATGACGAGATGCCTCACGAGGTGAACGGCTACATTGATGTTTGATAATGTGATAAAGTGGACCAATTTTTAGTCATTTTACGCTTCGTACCGCTTATACTTTTTATCTTTCCGACAACTTTGGAAAAAAATGCATTTTGATCACTGTTTCGAAATAGATTAAGCTACCATAACCTATCAAATGGCCCAAATGCCCTCAGGGTAAACCGCGATGTCATTTGTTGGCCCGTTTTTTGCCGCCTTGCCTCAGGCCTCCCAATGTCGTCGTTGAGGCATGTCTTTTTGCGTTTTCCTTTCCCTCAGTTAGATCACCGCCACCCATCTTAATATCAATTTGATTTCGTTGTCGATGTCGTCGTTGTCGGCGGCGGCGAGGTCCAGCTGCGG
This sequence comes from Panagrellus sp. LJ2284, assembly GCA_024447225.1. NCBI lineage: Eukaryota > Metazoa > Nematoda > Chromadorea > Rhabditida > Panagrolaimidae > Panagrellus > Panagrellus sp. LJ2284. The sequence goes on from JAMRYC010000009.1 coordinate 4,156,206, forward strand.
GCTACAGTATCCCCGGCGGCGGCGCGAGGCTGGATGGTTAGATGGAATGTCGTAGGCCGCAGATATGCGTGTTTTTCGTTCGATACGGGTGGCGGTAAGGAGGATTCGTCATGGTTTTTAGGGTGTAGCTGGGCGTTAACTATAATATCTTCGACTTTCACGAACCTGTGTCCGAAAAGGTACTCCGGGATACGCCTATTAGCTGTTAATGGACTTTTTTGTTGTCTGCAGTAAATATAAATGACGTCAAGTTCGCCGCTCCGAAGTTTTTTCGTTTGAAAAAAGTTCAAATCTACAAAATTTGCAACTAAAAACAGTTTTTATTTGGATTTACTTCACAGCAGTAGTTTTAGCCACCCTCACTACCACAAAAAGCGGTCAAAACGACACTAAAAACACATTCCATTCCCATGAGTAATTCACCACCCTCCACTTATGGCTTATCATTCCGCTTTTAGCACTGTCTTTCACTTTTTACTGATCAAGCTCACCCAGAATACCGTACTAGCCACCCCCATGACACTGTTTTTGAGGTCTAAAAGTTCAAAATCCAATCATGGCCGCTCCAATGCCCGCGCCAGACAGTATTGTTCCCCTGTCTATCCAAATCAACTCCAAACTTGAACAAACCCCAAAAACAACAAACATCATGCGCTTTAGGACCAGTTTCGCGCCGCCAACCTCCCGCTCGTTGAGGTTCATTTCAACACAACGAGCGACATATTGAGGCAAGTTTTACCAATGGCAGTCAAAGTCAATAACCAGAGTACAAGCCGTCTTCGCCCATCTGTCTCCAACCCAGGAATGTGTTTGCGTGGTACATGGTAATGGAAAAGTGAACACCGAAGCCAGAAGCCGCCGTTAAACGAGTCGGCGCCAAAATCAGTTAAGAACGGTGCACCGCAGCCTTCAGCTCCAGTTTTTTGTTGGTCGTGATTCGCTTTCTTTTGTCGCTCGTGTCGTGGCGGCTTCCAACCAGACACGCCACAAGCAGATGGCTATCATTGGTTGCGGACACGGACACGTCGGCGATGGCGCTTATCGGGCAATGGCATCTTTTGAAGGGATGAAGGAGGAGGAGAGGAACGAGTTTTAGTGCTTGCCCTGAGGCGAGATGGAACACGGTAGTCGGGCGAGAGGCAGGGTGGCTCTGGTTAACCGCCTTTCTGTCTTGGAGACTACCAGCCCTCAGATGGCTGGCGTCCTTCTGCTGCGGGAAGGCATGGAGACCGCTTTCGGGCGGCGATAGGCATCTGGGGGTGGTGTTTATCGTGTTCTTCGTCGACATGTCACTCCATTTGCTTGCCGCTACCGGCTGCCAACAAACTTTTTTTACTGCCGCCCCCGATTGCCTCGTGAAACAAGTTGAAAAACGACTTGTCGAAATGTGGCGCTCTTCGCTTTGGTCTTTCCGTCTTCTGTGGCGACCGTTCAGTCGCCCGCCTTCCACCCGCAACCCCCAAAGTGCGGGATTCATTGGCTCTTCTACCACTCTGACAGCCTCGCGCACTCGCTACAGTAACCCGACCCTGCGGCAGCCTTTTCACTCGACTTACCTAACGGCAATCGACCCCGCCTGATGGCCGTTTCGACCCGACGTCGCCGATTACCGCAAAACGCATGTTATCGCCCTCTCGCGAATCCCCGCTCAGCACGCCATGATCTGTCATTACGATCCATCGCGCAAGTGTCACCGTGTTGTTGGTCATCACCATCAACCTCGAGGGGCCTCTCCAAGATGCCATTCCGCAAAGGGCACGAATAACACACTCTGAGCCGTCGAAAGCCCTGTAACTTACGCTTAGTTAGACAGCCAGCCGCCGGCAAATGACCTTGCGCGGCAATTTGTGATCTTACCTCGGTTGTTATGCAATGCGATGCCTCGTCCACCTTGTATCTTTGCTTTGCCGAAGTTTGATCTTGTCGCTCACCACCGCGTTAACCTCACTTCCCGCCCTCGGCGTTGTCGTCTTAGAGGCATGATGGGTTTCGGGGTTCAGGTTTGGCGGCAGCCGTGACCGAACACATTAGTAGGTGACTGGATTAACGGTGGATAGGCGTGTGGGGGATTTGGGACACTGTAGCTGTCACTATTCAACTTTTTAGGTTTCTAGAAGTTTAATATCGCTATTTTGGCATTATTTAACATGGTTAGAGTATCACAGGTAGTCAATTTGAACCCTAAAACCGCTAAAAAGCCAATTTTTACCGATATGGTCCAAGTCAAATTGCACCATTTTGCAAAATTGGCTTATCACCAACTTCCAAAATGCATTCTTTACCTCATCTAGCTACCCCAAACCCTTTCCCCAACACCCACCACTTCCAAAAAGGGCGTACTGTTTGTATTTACGTAATTATGATCCGGTCTAACCTAATGCGATCAAATGCGAACACGAACTTCCGAAAGCCGGAAACGGAACGCTTGTTCCCCATCCCCCGCAATCACCGCCCCTCTGGGCCTCCTATCTGTACAACCAAAATGCCACGACGTGTGACGCATCCTTTGTGATGCTCGCACCCACATTGCCAGCGGGTCCCCTCCTTCTGATAAGCCAGCCACGGAGACAGTCACTTTTTAACGGCCTCCTAAGGCTGCGGTTTCCGTCAGTTGAGTCGACTGGGCCTCCGGGAGGGTGCGCCCTCAGGTCGAGAGGCTTACATTGGATGTCGAAATTAAAAGGTGTTAATCATCAAGTTGTTTTGATTTGGCTTCCGTGAACTGTTTTTCGCGACTATTCATTGTAATTCGACTTTGGATCCTAACTGGGATGACTTTCAGAAAGCAAGATGCCAGACCTCGAAATCGAGCACGCTCTCTCCGCCGTCGAGGAGTCCCTCCACCGATTCGGGCACATCAACAAGTTCAACTCGACAGCTTCACCAAATATTTACTGCACTTCGTTACCCGAGCATTGGAGGTAAATTTTTGATGATTCATTCTTTCTTTTGCGTTTCCATTTAAAGCTGTCAATAGATAAGCCATTTTTCGACTGCTATCTCGGTTTCCCGTATTACAAAAACTCATGACCACACTTACCGTAATCCTAACCATATTTCAGATCCAACAAGTCCCTCCCAGCCCCCTTCATCGTTCTCGTCCTTCATCCAGTCCCGGATGGAACCAAGGTTACTGTAGCCGCAGGCAATGAAGACAACAGCGCGGCGGATGTTAAAAACAATGAAGCCGAGTTCATCGGGCAGATGGCACGCTTTTCCGATCTGCGATTTGTCGGCAAATCTGGTCGCGGAAAAAAGTTCAATGTGACCATCACAATTCATCATCAGGATGGCCCGAGGGAAGTCGCTGTCCTTCCGGACATCATCAAAGTCACGGTCGATGGCCCACGTGATTCACGGAACGCTGCGAATCGGCAAGCCAGCCAGGGACACCATTTCGGGCACGGATTCCATCCATATGACCATAGCCGAAAGCGATCTGCCAGCAGCATGCTCGAGAACTTTGCCGCCTTCGCTGGCAGTGTGCCATCGACATCTTGCGGGAATGGGATGGAAGGCATGCTTCCAAAAGCGCCTAGACTCGGTGAATTCATGCCTCGAATGCCGTTCCTGCCCGGATTCAAAGGCCCCAACCCCTTCATGCCGAACCTCCTCCCACCCATGGGCCCACCACCCCCAATGCCGCCAGTCCTCCCCAATGGCATGGAAATGGCCTTCCTGTCCTACCTGAACGCCGCCCGCCTCGTCGAAGCCATGCGCATCCAATCGCTGTTTGCCAATAATCAAAAAATAGAAAACCTCTTCTCGCCGAAATCGACCAAAAGCGATGACGCCATCTCCGTCACCAGCATCAAGGAACTCGCCTCTCCAGGCCCTTCCGTGACACCGCCCATGCCAGCGACTTCAGCAAAGCCCGAGAAGGCCGAATCCAAGAAGCCCGAAGTGTGGCGACCCTTCAACAGTGCCGATTGAACCCCGTCTATCCTCCGGTTATATTAGTCAGTCCAGGAAGCCTAGTGTGTCTACCTCATTCCCAAGGCTATCACCCCTTATCCGGAAGTCATCCGGCATCACAGATATCAACGCAGTCAAAGTTATTTTGCAGTTTTTCAAAACTTCAACAAGTCTAATCCGCCATGAACACAGTTATCACGCCAATAGCCAACGAAAAAGTTATAGAGTTTTGTATACTGTACAGTTATGTTTAACGTTAAATAAAGAGTATTTTCAACTAGGCCTTATGTAACAAAAGCTTAAAAGTGATTAATTTCGCTGGTAAAATCTATCTAAACAAAAATCATAAACAGTGCGAATGCTCAATTTCTGCAAAATAGTGTGTGCGAATGATACACTCACTTTAAATGCAAAGTGTGCAAACACCCCAAACGTCGCGTTGTGCAAAGTGTGCGAATGCACAAACTGCGTTGCGTGTACAGTGTGCGAATAGAACACTCGGTGTTTAAAAAAATCGCTCAAAAACACCTTCAAAACTTCCTTTTCCGGCCTACTCGGGTACTGTTCAGTATAAACCAGCTTTGGAAATAAGCAGATAAGAAGGAACACGCCTTGTGATCCCTCGACCGGCCGACATTAAACAATAATAACCGCTTTTTGTTTCGGCGTGATAAAATTGATAAGGACATTATTAGTGAAGCCACAAACCGCAAACAGGGTGGGGTAGACCATTCGGACTATGATGTGCGGTGGAAAATGAATACGTGACAAAAAGGGATCAAAGGCATTGCCGACGTGATAAAACGGAAATGGCTTGCGTCAAACGAGGGGGCGATGCGATGTTTTGCGTGGTTTTTGGTGGCATACAATAGTGACAATAATGATACAACTTTTTGAAAAAAAAACAAAAAAAATAAAAGTCAAAAACTCGAGAAATCAAAAGTGCAAACTGTGTGGTATTTCAAAACACAAAGTGCTGAAAGTTGTGGGTGTGACAGTTTTCGTGGTGGGACCATTACCGCGCAAAAAACCGGAGTCAGCTGGCAGGGCAGTCGTGTGCTCTGTTGCCATTGCGAAACCGTTCTGTTTCAAATGAGCTTTCCATTTGCTGATTGCCGCTTCTTCAATGCCGTTTTTGGATGGCCAAAGGCACTTTTTGACTTTGTTTGGCGACAATTTCTACGCCTCCGGCGATTCAGTTTTTACTTCATGAAGTTGCGGTGTTTTCTCAACGCTGCATTCAGACGAGCGGTTTTCAAAAAGGTTAGTATTGATTTGACTTGATTTGGTCATTCAAAACTATAGAAGTTTACGTTTTTCAGAAAGTAGTTGTCAAACCGAATCCAACTCCTATTCAACGGCACCGCACCAGCAGCAGCATCTGTGAAAGCGACGTCTACAAGCAATGGTTGAAGGAACTTCGTGATACTTCTGTTTTTGAGAACCAAACCGTCGGCAACGGGCAAGATGGAGCCTCGACTTCGGCCTTCGGTATCGATTTTTGATTTCTGACTTGGTTTTGATGTTAATTTTTCTGAAATTTAAGTCAACCTCACCAGAACTGCCATCAACTTCGAGTACTTCAACCCCCTTCCACTTCATGCTCGCATCACAGCTTCACCACTGTCGGCCCAAATGGAAGCGTGGTTCAAGTCTGATCGACTCGGGACTACTTCAATTCTCGATTTGATATCCACTTTACCATCTGGAAGCTCCAACAATCCTCGACACAGGGCCATTGGTGTATCATTGCTGAAGCTCTGCGTGACGAACTACTACTTCCACGCATGTCCGGCCGTCAGTGAAGGCGTTTTGACCCGTTTGCGAGTACTTGAGCTGTCGAATGCCCGTTTGAAGCAGCTCTGCCGACGTCGCCATATCTCCAACAAGACCGTCGTAACCCAAATCGGGCTCTGTTATATCAAACAGGGCCTAGGGCATGCGCTGTCTTTGATGCGGAACATTGGTTTGAATGTTTTGGGCGAATACTCCTCGATTTCGGTACCTGTTGATGAGAATGTATCCGTAAGCATCTTTCAAGTATCGATAATTTTCGAATTCTTAACAAAGCTTTCCGTTTTCAGGCCACAGTACACGAAGATTGCGCCAACTGCGTCCTCTACTTGTACGACAAACTTCACTTTTCCAACCTCGAAAACCGACTCGGCTACACATTCCGAGACAAAGCCTTTCTCATCCAGGCCCTAACTCATCGTTCTTTCTACGACCCCAATGCCCCCGGCCATTACGAGCGCTTGGAGCTTCTCGGCGATGCTGTCCTCGACTTGCTGCTCACCCGATATCTCTTCGAACACGAGGTACGATTCACCCAGACGGTCATGACCGACCTTCGCTCCGCCCTCGTAAACAACATCTTCTTCGCTTCGTTGGCGGTTCGCAACGGATTCCACAAGTTTTTGATCCACAATTCGCCGTTGCTGCATCAACAGATTGCCAGTTTTGTAACTTTGTTGTTGAATGGCAACAACTTCAACAACAACGTAAGTTTTGATGTGGTTTTATTCTTTTTTCAAATTTACATGTTTCAGTTTTTCGTCGCATCGAATGAGTACGCCGGCGCCGTCATTGAAGCTCCAAGGGTCCTCGCCGACGTCTTTGAAGTACTTGCCGGTGCCATCTATCTCGATTCCGGCATGGATCTCGAAACCGTCTGGCGCGTTTTCTTCAACATTTTGCAGCCGAGTATCGATTATTACTGTACATCTGTAATTTACACGTCTATTCAGGCTCTGTTTATAGTACGGAAGCAACTTGTGCGTTTGGTTTGAACTTTTTTGTTTATTAATTTCTTGTTTGTTAGTTTTTTTGGTTTCTTTATCCGATGTTTTGTCATTTTCTTCATAAATTTTGTTTTTTTCAAAACAGTTTTTTCGAAGCAAAGTTACATATTTCTATAACTTGTAAAATTAGCCAAGCGTAGGGTATATAATTATACCTAACTATAACTTTCAAACGACGTCAATTCATTCACGTCTAACATAAATTCAAATTGAGCTAATTCACGTGAGTCAGCGTGAGAACCAGTAGAGTTCGGGGTGAAGTTTGATAATTGTTTGCGATGTTTTAAAGCTCTTTGGGGTCTTTCAGTTTATTTTGGACACGCATTCCTATGTCATATTAGTACACCAGTAACATAACATTTACAACTTGTAAATAATATGCCAGAAAGGTGAATGAGACCGCCTAGTTAAGTTCCAAGCTGTTATTATTACAAAAAGCTGTCTACACTTGTGGAAGTTCCGTTTTTGTGAGAACTTGATTCAAGTTACTTGGAACAGTCTACCTTCGAAGTTTGTTCAGTTCGGGTTCTTTTGAATCAGGAAAATGATAAAACTTGTGGAATACACCGTTTACGTGGCTTTTGTCATTAGTGTCATTTTAAACTTATTTCTACTGTACATTGTCAAACATTACACGGCGAGAACAATGAAGGCTTTTGCCAATGTGATTATTCAGGCTACAATTGTTGATTTGGTGACGTCAGTTGTTATTATGCTTACGCAATTGGTAAGTTTTTCAATAGAAACTTGAAATTTGAAGGTAGAAAAGTGTTTCAGACAGTCGAAGCCAAGGATGGAATCGTATTTACCGGTTCTGGAAACTCCTGGCTACCACTCCCAGGTCAATGGAAATGCTCACCCGTCATGATCTTTGCCATCTTTATGAATCTTAGCTTCTGGAGCGTTCCCACTCAAGCCCTTTACCGCTATCTCGTCATCGTACGGTAAGCCGACTTCAACTTTTCACGTAAATAAAGTCCAACGGAACCAAATTTCAGAAAACACCAAGTATCACCATGGTTTCCCGCATTATTGTATACTACAGTCGGTGTTTTCATAGCTGCTATAACTTTTCCCACGGCATTTCTGTCCGAAACGAATTCGCCCCAATTGCAAGGCATACGGTCAATGAAGTTCTGGCGGACTGAAGATACTCACGCACTTTGTACAATTTCAATTGTAAGCACAACATACTTTTTACACTCTTATCCATTATGGTTTCACTAATTTTCACGTAATTTCAGCTCACATGGCCGGTTCTACTGTACCTGGGCGGCATGTCAGTTTTATGCGACGTTGGCATGTTTACGCTCTTCTGGTGCAACAAACAACTTTATCTTTCTTTCAATGATGCGCAAATGCACTTCAGTGCCAAAACAAAACAAATGCACAGAGAAATGACCCACAAATTGTATGCTCAAGCAGCGGTTCCAATGTTCATGGCAGTCGTGTTTCTAGCCGCATGCATATGTTTGTTTCTGACTCCAGATTACTATGGTGGGTTCTTCGTAGCTTTGATACTGCCTGATCATTGGATTATGGTCATCAACCCCTTATTGACACTTTGCTGCATCAAGCAGTACAGAAGCGTCGCAAAGGCTATTTTGCAAGGCCGAATTCGTGAGGTCAAAAGCAACATGTCTGTTAATCGCGATAGCAAAGGCATTGCTATCGTCATGAGTAATAATCGAAGTATCAACTCGGTTATTACAAAATGACTCACGCTGTTTTTAACGAATGATGTTATTGGGCTACATCACATGCAAAAAGCTGATTGTTAGCATATTTGTTTGCCCATTGTGCACTTACAGTTGGCTCACAATACCATTGTACATTGTATTTAGGTTCCAATTGTTGTTTTCATTTTCCGAGGGAGTTAGAATCTTACGGGTACAAATTCCCAGGTAATTATCGACCCATACCATCAGATTGTACTCTTAAATATTTTATATTTACTGTTGTTTCCTTTTTCTTAGAGAAAGTTTTATGGTGCAAGTAAAAAGATAATATGTATAGTTATTTACAGTCAGTATCTTTTACCCGGGCATGTTACATACTACAGGTTCTCACTTAAAAACATAGTTAAGCGTGGGATGCATAATTAGACCTAACTGTATTTCAAATAGCGCCTCGAACATGTTAATTGAGCATGTTAAAATGACTCACACGCGTGTGAACCTGCACAGTGGAAAAACGCATAATTGTTTGTAATGTTCGACAGGGTTCTTTGAGTACGTTTTGGACTCAACGCAAGTCCCTATACTATTTTTACGAACTATTATCAAACTCTTATAAAAGTTTAGTGCAACGCTAAGTCGTCAAATGATACTGTCTTGTTAAAACATTGTTAGTAGCAGTGTGTTGTCGTCAAAAAAAGCTGCCCATAGTTAAACTATGATGCTCAAAGTAGTCGAATACATGAACTATGCTGCCTTTGTCTTCAGTATAGTATTAAACCTATTCTTACTGTATATCGTTAAACGCTTCACAGCAAGAACAATGAAAATTTTTGCAAATTTGATTGTACAAGCTGCTATCGTCGATATGGCGTCCTCATTTGTCATGGTTTTCATGCAATTAGTAAGTTATTACGACGCATTTTACAGATTCAAATATAGAAATGAGGTTTCAGACAGTCGAAGCCAACGATGGTATCATATATACAGGCAGTGGAAACCCCTGGCTGCCACTCTCAGGTCAATGGAGATGCATACCCGTCATGATATTTCCGATAACAAGCAATATGAGCTTCTGGAGTGTTCCCATTCAAGCACTGTACCGATATCTTGTCATCGTACGGTTAGGAAATTTAAACAATCCACGTAATTGGAGTCCAACGGAATCAAGTTTCAGAAAACACAAAGTATCAATATGGGCTCCAGCGTTATTGTACCTTTCCGTCGGTGTTTTTGTAGTGTCTACGACCTTTCCCACCGCATTTCTATCAGAAACAAACTCTCCTGAGTTACAAAAATTACAGTCAATGGAGTTCTGGAAAAGTGAAGATATTCACGCACTTTGTACTATTTCCGTTGTAAGTACAGCCTTTTTAGTTTCACCAATTGACAAACAACTTTAGGTAACATGGCCAGCTTTCCTGTACCTCGGCGGAATGGCAATCCTAGCCGACGTTGGTCTTTTTACGCTTACTTGGTGCAACAAACAACTCAATCGAACTTTAGACGATGCTAAAATGCACTTCAGTGCTAAAACAAAGCAAATGCACAAGGAAATGACCCACAAATTGTATGCTCAAGCAGTAATTCCAATATTCATGGCGGCAGTGTTCGGCATTATTTGCGTCTGTTTATTTATCTTACCAGAGTATTACGGCGGTTTATTTGTAGCGTTATTGTTGTCAAATCCATGGATTGCGGCCATCAATCCATTAATGACGCTTTGCTGTATCAAACAGTACAGAAGCGTCGCAAAGGCAATTTTGCAGGGTCGAATTGCCGAGTTCAAAAGCAACATGTCCGTCAATCGTGATAGTAAGGGTATTGCCATTGTTATGAGCAATCGGAGCGTCAATTCGACTAATTTTACAAAATAAGTAAATTTTTTTTTATTTCAAAAATAAAGAGAAAAACATCACATAAACGTAAGGAGCCATTGACAATTGCAATAAAGGGTTATACAAAAACCGCGAGTTTACATTGAAAAACTCCGAAAAATTTTATTGGCTAGTCCTGGTAGTCTAGTCGAAAACTCAACACAAATTCATGATTATCGTTACAACTTTTAAAATCTAATCTAGCTTCAAGCTGTAACGAATCGTCCCGTAAACACGTGTCAAACGGCTCTTTTACTGACTTGAGATATTTATCTCTTGCAACCGCGTCATTAGGTAACAATATAAACAACTCTAACTTACAATCCTTCTCTTGCGCCTGAAAATCATCAATACTACTTTTCGATAAATTTTAAACTAGAAAAAAAACTGACTTGAAGGAACGTAGCAACTTCAGTGGGTGTAAATGTTCCAATTCGATCAGATGTACTACTTATCGACAAATATGACAGCTTAGCGGTTTGGTTTTTTAAAATATCGTTAATCCACTCGGATCCGGGAACAATTCCGAATTCAGTTTCCAAATTTTGCAGGCGCGGAAACGCCGAAAACAAATCCGCGAAATTTACATTGTCTTCTAACGTTTTCTTTGATTCGATTTCAATGTCGTTCACACATCCAGCAGTGAGCTTAGCAAGTTTTTGAATAAAATCTTTTGAAATTTTACAGTCTTTTAAGTTCACTTTTACGGGTCGCAACAAGAAGTGATCAAACTCTGATTTTAATAAATCTTCTAAACACATGTTAGCAAGGGAAAGTCTGTAACTGCAATGAACTAATTCATTGTCAGCAAAGTTCGAAAAGAAGCGAAAATTGTTATTGTGGACTAATAGTTGTTCATTTTCGGAGTTAAAGTGCCAAACTGGCGATCGTTCTTTGAGGAATTGTAAATTTTGGGGACAAATTGAGGGATCACCAGCGGCAATTTGAAGCTGATAGCGTTCAGATGGCGTGACAAGTTCGTTTAGGCGGCATCGGAGGCCGTAAGCCAGTTTGGAGATGGGATACGGCATTGTTGAAGTAGACACAGTGTTGAAGTATATAAAAAGTTGAAAGTAGATAGACAAAAAGCGCATCAACTGCTAGGGTGACTCAGCCGGTAATATGGCGATCGATATTACTGTTCTTGAAAAGAAACACACATTGGCTAACGCGTGCTTCCGTCACCGCGTCCACACCGTTGCAGACAAAAACATTTTTTTTTTCACCGTAACTTAAATTAAATAATGTCTTTTGAAAATTTGATGACATCAAAAAGTGTCAAATTTTATAAATACAAACGCATAATGAGTATCAAACAAACAATTTTGGTGTTGTTTGTTATATTTTGCACACTTAATCAGTTTCACTACACTGAACGAACCAACAATCATTTTGTTTTGTCTGCATTTTGTATACATAGATTTATTTAGGCTAGAGAGATGTGTGACACATATCCGACCAATACAAATTGTGATACAACTTCGCAGACTTATATTTTGATGGTTTGCATAGTGGTTAGTTTGGTCCGTTCAAACTTCTGGTAGTTTTCAAACATGTTGATAGTGGTCGAATGTGTATTCTATGCTGCTTTTGTGTTAAGTATGATTTTGAACTCATTTTTATTGTATATCGTCATTAATTACACGTCTAAAGGGATGAAAGTGTTTAACAATTTGATTATTCAAACGATTATCGTTGATATGTTGTCATCATTGGCCATGACGACGGTCCAATTGGTGTGTTTTTAGCCGACTTTCGTTTTAAAACGATATGAAATCGATATTTAGACTGTGGAATCAAGAAGTGGAGTAATTTTCCACGGTTCCGGAAACCCATGGCTACCATTATCTGGTCTTTGGCGCTGTTCGCCCATCACAATCGTATCGATTGCCAACAACGTCACTTTTTGGAGTGTGCCGATACAAGCTTTTTATCGCTACATTGTGATTGTACGGTACGCGTGTTCAGATTGACATAAAACTCAGTTTTTTTCACTTTACGCAACTTTCAGAAAGCTCAAAGTACCCGCCTGGTGCCCCGTGGCGGTGTATGGTACCGTTGGTCTGTTCATCGCTATTGTAACATCACCGGCCGCATTTATGTCGGAAATAGACTCCCCATTCTTGTCTAAAATGCAGGAAATGGAACTCTGGCGTGGTATTGACACCCACGCACTCTGTGTGATCGACATTGTAGGTGTTACAAACCCCATGAATTTGTAGTTTTATACAAAACTCAACAACTTGTAAATAATTTAGGTCACATGGCCAGTTTTTACGTACCTTTTTGTACTAATGGGACTACAACAAACCGCTGTTTCGATATTGATGTGGTGCAATAAGCAACTAAACAAAACGCTGGACGACTCTTCAATGCATTTCAGCGCCAAAACAAAGGAAATTCACAAAGAGATGACAAGAAAGTTATACGCTCAGACGGCAGTCCCGATGGGCACAGGAATGCTTTTGGTGGCCATCTGCGTGTGTTTGTTCATAATGCCAAACTATAGTGGCGGTATTTTCGAAGCTTTGGTGTTACCGTATGCCTTTACGGTGGTTGTAAACCCGTTGGTGACACTTTTTTGCATCAAACAGTATCGAAGTGTGGCTGTTTTGATACTTCGGGGTCGGAGGAGGGAAATTAAAGAGCAAGTATCAGTTTTTCCGGATACCAGTAAAGTGTCTTTGAACACAAGGCATAATGTTAGTGTTATAACCGTTCTTTGAATACATTGGTAACCTTTTTTGAGTCACTTTTGAATAAATTTGACTTTTATATTTTGTTTATTGACCATTTCGTGCCGTTTTTACATCTTTCCACGACTTTCTTCAAACCATGACACACACTTGAACCCTAAAGTTATCATTTAAATGCACAAATCGAAATTTTGTAGCCTTTTTCACCTGTTCGACCGATATTTGACTTGACATTTGAGCGCTCTGTAACCATGTGTTCACCCCTTCACAAAGTTCATCTCAATTAAACTCCCAAAAATAGCTATACTCAGAAATCTAAGCCTTAAATAAGTTCATTTTCACAAAAGGTTGTACCAGTTCCATACTCTGTGAAAATACAAATTACCAGATCTTTAGCCTTGAAATTCCACCTCAAGCGAAATCCAAAGACTTTTTCTGTCTGGGTAATCATAAGTTAAGAAATTATAGTCAAATTTTTACTTACTTCCGCATAGAAAAACAGACTTTTTTAATTCATGCGTATTTGGTCTAGATGGTTTTTCACTCTATAATTTCCGTGAATGTAATGATCATTGTTCTTACAAATTTCTATAAATGTTAGTTTATCCCGTCATAATCACAGCCATTTCACAGATATTTTCCCTTAGGTAGCAATTTTATTATGCAACAGCAACACTGTCTGGACTCTCTTGACGTAAAAAGACTTTCTCATAGAAATGGGTGGGTTCTAACTCTCGAAATGAAGTAGCTACATCTACTTTTTGGGTTCATATTTTTGTTCATTTCGAGGTTAGGTAAATATTATGTTTTATTAACAGTCTGAACACTTTTGACTTATTATTACTATCCTGAACACCTTTGACTTATAGTGTGGCTCTTTAATTTTATATAGCGACCATCAATCTTTGAATTTTGCCTAAAACACAGCAATCAGTCAAAATGGCAACATTACTGACAGCCCTTGAGTGCATGTATTATGTAGCTTTCGTATTAAGCATGTTTCTAAACTTGTTTTTGTTGTTTATTGTAAAGCGCTATACGACAAAATCAATGCGGATCTTCGGTGATATTATCGTTCAGACGATTATGGTCGACATGGTTAGCTCTTTTGTGATGACTGTTTCGCAATTGGTGAGTTGAATGATAAAACAAGTTAGAAAATGATGGAAATTGCCGATTTAGGAGATTGAAGCCCGAAACAATGAGCTTTTTCATGGCACTGGCAACAGCTGGCTCAACGTATCGGGTCAAATGTCCTGTATTTGGGCTGTTGTGTTCGCTGGGGTCACAAATGTCAACTTTTGGAGCGTTCCGATTCAAGCTTTGTATCGATACATCCTAATTGTCAGGTAAGGGCTGCCATTTGTCATGGGTTTTTTAAATTTGCAAGAGGTCTGTGTTTTGTCCATGGTCGCTATCCGGAAAATTTTTGTTATAAAAACAGAGTAAAGTATCAATTTTGCCTGTTTTTTTACTCAAAAAAGCCTTTTATTTATGAAAACAACTCAAAACAACCATCACAACCTCCCTCTAATCCAAAAATCCCCATTTCCAGAAGAAAGCGCATCCGCTTCTGGTACGCAGCCTCCGTCTACGCCATTGTATCAATCATGACTTTGTTTTGTGGATTACCGACGCTTTTTATCACAACACCTATTTACAACACTCCAGACATGCAAAAGCTGCAAACGATGGCCTTCTGGCAATCCTACGACGTCCGAAAGTTTTGCATAATCCCAGCTGTAAGCATGCTTTTCCAGAAATTTCCTGTCATTTTGAAAAGTACACGTTTTTACAGTTTTGTTGGCAAACTTTTGTATTCATCCTAAATATGGTCTTACTGCAAGCTTTTGGTTTTTCTATTTTGATGTTCATGACGCGAAGTTTGAACAACACCCTCGACGATGCCAAAAGACACTTTTCGACAAAGACTCGACAAATGCACGGTGAAATAACAAGGAAAATTTATGCTCAGGTTGGTATTGTTTACACTTTTACATTAGTGAGCATGATACAAAGTGGTTCGAATGCACTCAGAATGTTAACTATTTGTTGTAGGCAATTGTACCGGCGTCCTTAAGTGTACTGAGCACGCTAATCTGCGGATTATGTTTCATCATGCCGACCTATTATGGCGGACTGTTTCTTTTGTTGTTGATACCGTATCCCTGGATTGTGGTTTTGAACCCATTGTTAACTATTTGCTGCATCCAACGCTACAGAAGCGTGGCATGGGCACTGATTCGGGGTCACAGGCGTGAAACTACAAACAGTCGGATCATGACATGCCATTATGTTTTACCGCCAATCAATGGAGGTGTTTCGATAGTGCCTGAGGGCAGAAGCACTTCACATGCAACTTTTGCGAAAGTTTCGCATTATAATGTTGTGTATTAACGCATAGGAGTCGTCGTTTTAACGGTTGAAGTTGTGTGTAATTGAGTTAAAATAAAGTGAAATTCACTGAAGTTGACGAAAATAAAGTTTTTTCTTATCCTGGCCGCACAACAGATGGCTCTGTAATGTCCGAAAAGAATGAAACAATGGTGTGATGGACATGGTAAACAATTGAATCGACAGGGTATACGCAAGTTTTAAGGGTACACATTGACGCAAACTTGTTCAAGCGTAAAAAAGGTCAAATATGTCTAGTTCAATCTATACACGTTGTGGCTGTCTTCCTTTTGTACTTTTTTCGGACTGCCTTTATCGATTCAATGCCAGTCAGCTCTCGCCATTTCGCATGCGTTGACGCAAGGCGAACACTTTTTTTGCAAAGTGCATTTTAGTGTTGAAAACTTGTTGTTGTGACGCGGTTGTGTTGTGTAGCGCTGGTAAAGTCGACCGTTTTGAGGTGTATTTGTCGGAGATGCAGCATGGAAGCTGCATCTCCGACGCATTCGGTGATTTTGTATCCCGAATCGCTTGTATTTAACTCAATGGTGCATCATCCGGGTGTGCTCTCCTGAAGCTGGAAGATCCTATGCCGATGCCAGGTCGACGACAACATCAATACCAAACTACAGTTCCTGGCAAACGAGGAAGATCAATGGTTCCAGCATTCATTCGAGGCGTTGGGGGTACAGACATGTGCCATTAACAATCGCTTTGTTGAGGTTGTCAACACCCTCTTGCACGTCGACGTAACCGAAGCCGCCTACCATTGTCATAACCAAAGACGGCAACATTTCAACAACAATCGTTTAAATTAACAAGTTATTAAAAACTTTCATTGATTTACAATTAGTCGTGTAATTAATGACGATTTATAATAAAATAAGTTAACCATCAAACTTAACCCGACAGCCGTGTAGAATATGCACTCGACTACTATAAACATAGAATGCTCCCTTGAAGTCATTGGAACTTGAGGGGGACTTTAAGGATGGGGACAAGCTTTTTGAGTTTGAAGACCTTGAAAAGCTTGTTTCGGCACAGCCTTGTCGTTTTAACATGAAACTCTACCCCTGGGACGACCCCTCAGAAGCCATCCAGGAAATGGTTATGCAAGGATCCGGCCTCAAATTCGATGACCCCGGAGCGAAGCCGATCGTGATTAGTGATCAACTTCTTTATCTTTAATTGTATTGTTTTTTGCTGTTTTTTTTTGAGATTAGACATACTTTATTTCAATTTTCATTGACTATATAAAGTTTCTACCCGCGCTCGTTCTGCCGTTGCTTCCATCGCAACAGCATTTTTTTAGTGTAGGACATTGACTTTTGCGTTCTTGTATTACTGCGATTTGGGGTTTGTTAGCAGAGAGACAAAAACGCGCCGATAAAGTACAGTATTTGACTCACAGTGCGCAGAAGAAGTCTTGTCCAACATTGACGTTCACGCCCAACTCCAGCAACTTATTGTATGTGCGTAATCGGCGCCGATCGAGCTCGACTCTTCCCGCAATACCCGCCTTCATCTCGAAAAAGCCAACCTAGCTTATTGCGAAAAGCCAAACCAAGCAGTCATACACAGTCGTCCTCGTCCGTGGCGTCATGTTTTCTTCTTTTCGCTCTGTAAAGATGGTTTCGTTTTGGAAAATCTGCTGTACTATTATTCTGTTTTCGACTTTTCTTCTCAATGTAGAATCAAAACAGTCACCGTATCCTGGCGGGAACTCGAACACTGTTAATATGACCTGCGAAGATGGTTATGACAACTTAGCGCTGTTCAAAAAATACTACAGCGAAGAACTCGTAGATGTGTTAAATGGAAGACATGCAGCATTAATGAACTGTAATTTTACGTTTTCTAATGTAGAATTTCAAGCTGACTTCTTTGTGACCAATAACTTGACTTTGTCAGAGTTAAAAGTAGAGTTAGCAAATGCTTATCAATCCATCAAACAATTGGTTTGTTTTGCCACGTTTTTGGTCCATTTGAAAAGTAATCTTTTTAGAAAACCGAAATTTCCGCTCTTTCTGCTCAAATCATGGAATCAATTAGTCGATTGGGCGACAAATACGAGAGGTATGTTTCTATCCCAAAAAACTACTGAAAAACTAATAAAACAAACTTTTTCAGTGCCGTCAATAAGATCCGTAATGAATACCTCAAGATTTTAAAAAAACTCGCCAAAGTGGAGCCATTTGCGTTGTCGGATTTCCCGAAGCTCGAAGTTATCATGGCCAATATCACACTGGCCCCATCGGCTTTAAAGGTGGAACCGAAAAGCGTAAACATGACCTGTAATATCGCCCCCTTCGATAAAAAGTGGGACTATATAAACAAGGCTGAATACACGAAATTCTTTTTTACGAATATTAAAGTGCTAGAATGTAACTTTACAATCGGTCATGCCAACTATCAGTCTGATATGTTCTTACTCGACCGGGCAAGCGAAAACAAAATGAGTATCAGTACTTTTTATGAAAGTGTCCACTCTATTTTTGAAAAATCACTAGACCTCCAGCGACGACCAGCTACACCATTGGTAGGTTTAAACCAATTTTTTGAACACATTGTGAGTTCTTGTTTTTTCAGAAAACTGATCTTTCGCCTGATTCTTTTGGCTATTTAACCGTTTTTCCTATGCTGTACCTTCGGGAGAATGATAACAGGTACGTTTTTTTACAAATTTAAAACATAACCATTGTTTACATTAACACATTTTTAGCTCTAAGGAAAGTTATAAAAAGTTTATGTTAAACCAGACTAATGTGGGACCATTCTTGCTATCGGACTACCCGCAATTCGAACTTAAGATGACAAACATTACGAAGGTCACACCTGTTGATGCGAATGCGGAAATGTGGACAGTCAAGAAAGAAGTTTCCTTTTTCCCAGTTGTCTTCGATTTCTTTCTTCTGAAGTTTTTCATGCCTTTGTTGTTTATCCGTATTGTGGATAACTATGTTGTCAAGCCTTTCTGTTCCACGTAATTACAATCCACACATTTTTTTTTAAATGTTTGTATTAATAAAATTTAAAGATTATCAATTTATTTTTAATAATCTTAAAAATTTGTTTTTAATTTGCGATGGAAGAACAATAATAAAACTTTTTTGATGTGTTTTAGTCGCAATTAATTTTGACTATTTGTATGATTACTTACTTAGTTTGACATTGAGTAAAAAGTTATGTTGGCTTTTTGGGGAAAAAAGCGGAAGTTGTGGGTAATGTAAAACCCTATCCGCTTATATACGATAAGTTGCTGAATGTTGGACGCAAACATCAAGACTCCATGTGCGCACTGTGTGCATTTTCTTATTACTATCGAGACTACAGTCTAGTCTTTCATTGTGTCGCACAAGCACACACATACGATGCGCTGGACATTATAATCTCAGCCATAAATGGGTTTCTGGACTCGTACATGGCGTGGTAAAACATATTGTGCGTAATCGGCGCCGATCGAGCTCGACTCTACCCCCGACACCCGCCTTCATCCAAAAAAGCCAACCTGGCTTATTACTCAGAGCCAAACCAAGCAGTTATACACAATCGTCCTCGTCTTGGGCGCCATGCTCACCGCTTTTTGCTCTGTAAAGATGGATTCGTTCTTGAAACTATTTTGTTCCGTTATTCTGTTTTCAACATTTGTTCTGAATGTAGAATCAAAACCACCGTATCCCGACGGAAGTTCAAACATATTTAATATGACCTGCAAAGATGCTTATGCTAATAAACCGTTGTTCAATGAATATTACCATAGCAAAAAACTTGAAGAAACGTTAAATGAAAAAAATGTCTGGTTTGTGAAATGTATGTTCACGTACGCCGCTGTAGAATTTCAAGCTGATTTTATATTGGCCAGTCCGTTAAAAGCTTACTTGAATATAAAATATGTCTCAGATAATCTTTCTTATTCTCTTACACAAATGGTTTGTTTTGCCTTTTGAAAGGTTTATTTGAACAGTAACTTTTTAGAAAACCAAAATTTCACACAGTTCTGCTAAAATCATGAAATTTATTAGTCAACTAAACGACGTGGATGACTTGTATGTTTTTACCACAGAACATGAAAAAATTACTAATTAAATTTTTTTAGTGACGCTGATTCAGTTCGCGATGGTTTCATCAAGCTTTTGAAAGATAGCGCTAAGCTTCAGTCATTTGTGTTGTCGGATTTCCCACAGCTCGAAGTTATCACGGCCAATATCACGCTGGCACCAACAGTTAAAAAGGTCAAAAACACCGTAATCATGACCTGTGATATTATTGACATTTACAAGCAAGTGCAATATACGCGGATTCCCGAATACATGAAATTGCTTACTGACGGTGCTTGTATGTTAGACTGCAATTTTACATTCGGCCAAGCCAAATTTCAATCTGAGATGTTCTTAGTCGAAAGGTCAACCAAAAACAAAATGGACTTGAGTAT
The DNA here is from genome assembly GCA_024447225.1 of Panagrellus sp. LJ2284. Lineage (NCBI taxonomy): Eukaryota > Metazoa > Nematoda > Chromadorea > Rhabditida > Panagrolaimidae > Panagrellus > Panagrellus sp. LJ2284. Next base: position 4,175,997 of record JAMRYC010000009.1, read on the forward strand.
ATTCTTGGATACTAACAAGGCGTTTTATAGCCAACGATTTGTATGTTTTAACCTTTTTTAATTTATCATAAGTCTATGTTTTTTGCAGAAAACGCATCTTTCAAACGATTCTATTGATCTTTTAACCATCTTTACTCGACTCTATCTTTTGGAAGATAGTGACAGGTATGTTTTTGTCACAAATTCAACATATAACTTTAATTTATATTCACAAATTTTTCAGCCTCAAAAAGGAAAGTATGACAAAGTTTTTGCTACGTGACGCGGAATCATTGATGCTGTTGGATTTCCCGGAATTTGGGCTTAAAATGATTAACATTACACAAGTCACACCTGTCCATGAAAAGACAAAATCCACATCAAAGCAAACTAACAATTTTTATTTTTCAACGGTCTTCGCTTTTATTGTTTTACCGTTGCTGATTTTTTTGATTTATTACGGATCGCGATTTTTTCGTGCCGTTTTGTGAAAAGTATTTATACTTTTAAAAACTTTTAAAATGTTTGTATAACATTTTTTTTAAGAATCTTAATTGAAGAATAATAATAAAACATTTTTCAATGTGCTTTGAGAGTAATTTAGTTTCTAATTAAAACCACGTTTCTTGTTATTATCCGTTCATTTTTCGCACTCCATTTCACTGCTTTTCAGAACCGCCTTCATCGATTCAATGCCAGTCAGCAGCCGTCGTGTGGTTTGGCACACAGCGAACACGTTTTTAGTTAAGAGGCAGTGTGTGACAGGATTTAGGACCAAGGTGGAGGGGCCGACCATCGATTTTTACACTTTGAAATGTTTTGGCGCCAAAATGTAGGGACATATGAGAAAGGTCTGGAACCGCGGTAGTTCGGTCTGAAACCTCCGGATTCTGGAGATATGGCTTCTGAAAGTGAGAACTTCAAAAAATTCTAGCGGGCTTCATTGATGAGTTAAAATTCTGATATTTCGGTTCGAGGGTCAACTTTTGGTGGGGAACAAAATGACGTACTCAGAATTTTGATAAAACTTTCAAAATTATCGATTTTTAAAAAATTTTTTTTTAAATCGATCATAACTTTGTTCTTATTGAATCCTTATCGCTAAAAACTATTTCATATTAAAGCCCATCGTTTTTACTATCTGATAAGATCTTAACCTGCCAAAACGACGCCCACCCCGATTGCTTTCTATGGCACTTTTTGACGCGACATCACGATTTCCCCCTTGTACGCGCGCGCCCCCGCTGCCCGGTCGCTGGGTCCTTTTTTTGCACACCGCCGACCGGCCGCGCGCGCAGGCCAGTTGCCCCGGCGCATTGTCAATTGAATGCGTGCTAATTAAAAAAAACCAATCGGGGTGAGCCTCTTTTTTTCATTTAAAAATTTTACCTAATAAAAAAAACTATGGGCTTTAATATGAAATAGTTTTTAGCGATAAGGATTCAAGGGAAACAAAGTTATGATCGATTTAAAAAATTTTTTTTCAAAAATCGATAATTTTGGAACTTTTATCAAAATTCTGAGTACGTCATTTTGTTCCCCACCAAAAGTTGACCCTCGAACCAAAATATCAGAAATTTAACTCATCAATGAAGCCCGCTAGAATTTTTTGAAGTTTAAACTTTCAGAAGCCATATCTCCAGAATCCGGAGGTTTCAGACCGAACTACCGCGGTTCCAGACCTTTCTCACATGTACCTACATTTTGGCCGCAAAACATTTCAAAGTGTAAAAATCGATGGTCGGCCGACCAAAATCGGCTCAAATACTGTCTCTTAAGCGCATTTGCTTTCAGCGTAAAAAAAGAACGTTTGTGACGCGGTCGTGTTGTGTAGCGCTGCCAAAGTCTACTTTATTTGAGGTGTATTTGTCAGGGATGTAGCATGGAAGCTGCATCCCCGACTCATTCGGTGATTCTGTATCCCGAACTGCTTGTATTTCATTCGATGGTGCATCATCCGGGCGCCCCAGAAACCCCTTGGCGTGTTATTTTTCTAGCCGTCCGTACTGCGTAGTAGAAATGGACATGCAGTCGGTAACCTTCGACCTCCAAAGTGGATTTCACCAAATCGGAATGCAAAGGTTATGTAAATTTACATCATGTAATAGACGAGATGAAAGCAGAAACGACGGTTGCTATCTTCAAATATGTATAAAACTTATTAAAACTTTTTGTTTTATTTAGACGTTGAAAAGTTGTTAAATACATATTATAAAATTTTGGAAACGCTCGACGTCAACTTTACAAAAATGCATGCGATGTTATGAAGAACATTTGAAAAGAAATAAGTCAACAAATTTTCTGGTTCTACTTTTTCAAGTGATGCGACACGCATGACAGTTACAAGTTGCGGAAAAGCCGGAAGCGAGAATGGTTCCAGATCAGCGTTGGTTTCCAAAAGATCGATCAATGAAATGTAAATGACGTCGTTGAAATGGTTGAATGGGGGAAACATGTTCAAATATTGGTAAGACTTGGATGAAACTTGGACTTCCTGTAAAATAATGTGTTGTAAAAGTTGAGCCAAAAAAAGGTAAACAAACCATGTGACTTAAGGACTTGCTAACGGTGGACAACGTGTCAACAAGATTTTCTCGATCACCACCTTTTGGACCGGCTAAGATCATATCAAACTGAAATTTTACATCGGCCAACGTATAGTTACAGTGCATTGACGAGTACCATCTATCGCGTAGTGCTTCGATACTATCACCGTCGGCTTGAACCATGTCCATATCACCATGTTTGCAATTCATATACACAGTATGGCGTTTCGATTCTACATTAAGAAATAAAATCGATAACAGAATAAAGGTAAAACAAATTTTTGGAGAGGAAGTCATCTTTACAGAACGAAAAGAAGAAAACATCGCCACAGAAGAGGATGCATGTTTTATTATTGTGACTGCTTGCCTTGGCTTTGAGTGAAAAAGCTAAGTTGGCTTTGTCGGGTAGAAAGCGTGTAGGGTCGAGCTTGATCCGCGCCGAATGCGCACATGCCATTTTCATCACAATGTTAATGTTGAGATCGTGGTATTCGACGACAAGACTAGGCAAAACTGGATCCCAAGATAAAATAATAGACTGTTTCGAGCAGTGGAATCAACTTAAATTTGATTTTGTCGGTTATCTACTGTTTGATTTATGCTTTCTTCCGCGTACCAAGTTTCTCGTACATTCCTTTCCGGACTGCCTTCATCGATTTAGCGGCTGTCTGCTGCCGTCGGTGGCTTGGCACATGGCGAGCATTTTTTAGCAAAGTGCATTTTAGTGTTAAAAAGAACGTTTGTGACGCGGTTGTGTTGTGTAGCGCTGCCAAGTCTACCTTATTTGTATGTTTGTCGGGGATGTAGCATGGAAGCTGCATCCCCGACGCATTCGGTGATTCTGTATCCCGAACTGCTTGTATTTCATTCGATGGTGCATCATCCGGGCGCCCCAGAAACACTTTTGGCATGGGTTACATCTCTAGTCATTCGTACTACGGCAAAAACGGCCAATGGGACACTCATTCACTTTGTCGGAACAACGGTGGCACCGATCACAATTAGCGACAAGGTGCTACAGGTGCCGATGTTTGTATCGAAAAACGGTCAGTGCCCAGCGAAGTTGGTACTCGGTGCAAACTTCTGGCACGGAAACAAGGCCCTGATCGACTTCGACAGGAACTAGACGACCTTTGACGAGTGCCACTTGTTGATAAACGCCGTACAAGCAGAGTTAGCTCTGGATTTAGTCTTACTTTCACTTCGACGAGGCCGTCGAGGTTCGAGAAAGAGGTATGTAATGGGCGTGGCCGTGTCTCACTATGACGTCTGATGTAGTGTACGTAAACCTTTCGAAAATAAAACTGAAACATTTCATTTTTGTCTTGTCGCGAAATGCAAACAAACAAAAGATTGACAAAAACTTTATCTATACACATTCCGCGGACATTGCTCCACACCGAATCGACTCAAACTTCAGACCCCAAAGGCACTCGCAATAAAGGAAACAAAATATTTTCATCAAGGATGCAAAACAGTTACAAACATCTTGCTAGGTTAGCTAACATGATTAACCAAAAACCGACTTACAAAAATACAAAACACATTCGTTACAAAAATGACAACCAAAAAGCGTGGAAAAGACAATCGTCGGCAGAAAGGCAATCGTCATCAACGGGGTTACAAGATGTCTGTACAGCACTCGGGGGCTCAACTGTTGTCACTGTCGCCGTAGAGATCCTGCATGCCATCATCGGGAACGTCGGTCGTCATATGTGGGAAGAAAATCACGACGGATTCAATGGTTGTGTGCATGTAGTAGATGAGTTCGGACATGTTTTCATCGAATTCTTGCAGCTTCTGACCCGTCAGTTCGTGCCGCAGCGATGGATAGCGTCGAATCTTGTCCTTGAGCATGACGCGAATCGCAGCGAGGGCTGGGCCGGGTGGCCGGGGATCATTCGGGTAGAATACAGTGAATTTGGAGTTATTCGCGACGATCTTAGCGACAGCCTGCTCCAGGGGCATCCATTTGAAAGTCTGATCACAGAGAAGGTCACTTGGATGGAAACGGCCCTTGTAGCGCATCTTGGGACATTCCTGGAGGTAGTAGCCCATGTAGTAGTAGTGGAGATCTGGCCGATTCACGGCAAGGCCTTGGGTGAAGGCGATCTCACGCAGCGCGGAGTACGTGCCCATTGTGAGGAAGGAGAAGTCTGGGTCGTAGTAGAAGTATTTCGACGACAGGCATCGAGGCAGAAGGTCAATGACTCCAACGGCGATGATACGGCCATCGAGAATGTACTGCTGATGGTAGGAGCCGAGAACAGGCTGAATACTCCGATCAGCTTGCTTGGTGATTAAAGGCGAGCTCATGAGGAAGCCTTCATAGCCCTTGCGGGACGTGTTGGCATCCTCGTGGATGGAGGACTGATACTTGACGAACAGGGCATAGGATTCCTCGAAAGATCGCTCAAATTCGGGGCTGCCTTTCTGGATCATACGGATTTCGAGCTTGTGGGCCCATTCGCCTTCCACATAGGGCTCAATGAAGGACTGGATCGTTCGACGACGGGATTCTTCTTTGATTCTGCGTTGGCGTTGGTACTGAAACCATCAACTATCAAATTGGAGATGGAAAAGTGTTCTAAAACCAACCTCAAACACATTCTCGCCCTTTGCCCTGAGGCGATCGACCGCCCTCTGTCGCCGAAACTCCTTCTTCTTGATGCCACGCTCCGGACGCACCGGGACCGGCCTCGGTTCGCCCCTGGAAGACGCTGAATCCGGTTTCGATGCTGTAGGCGTCGGCGCGCTCGGATGTTGGGTCGGATCGGCGATGGTTCGCTCCGGACGTTTCCCGTATTTCAAGAAGTTGTGCATGTTCTTCAGTACCCGTTTGTGTGTTCGCGACATCCGAAACCTGTGTACATCGAGTCTGAAACCGTTCCAAACTTAATTTTAACCCTCAAAATGAGCAAAACCGACCTAATAGTATACTGTGGGCAGCAAGTCCGATCCATAATCGGCTTGTACAAATATTTTCCCGACCTAAAAACTCCAAATCAAAACCACACCTACAAAACCCCAAAACAAAGGATCCAAAGGGTAACGAAGGCCCACCGTCGGAAGCCACGATCACACAAAGCCTGATAATCGGACACCAGAAGCGCGTGTGCCCAGACACCTGCAAGTTTATATTGTGCTTTGGGTTAGGGAAAGTCTATTTTAAACATTTGAATGGTTTAGATAGTCATAAACAACGGGATTCATGGTTAGGGACACATTTTGCAGGCGTCAAGACACAATTAATGATAAACATGAACAGAAGGAGGGGCGGCGACCCGGACACACGCTCAATGGCATCACAACTGCCCCGGAATGCTTTTCATGACTTGACTTTCGACGGTAAGCTAACCCCGAAAAGAAACGGAAAGAAAAAGAGAGGAAAGGCGGCAGCTTTACCTATTCCATCCAATATCAAGCATCCGGTTAAAGTCCTCGCAGGTTAGGAAATGTGCAATGACGCCTGCAAATAACAAAAGTGCTTTTCGTTAAAAATATTGAGTTTGAAAAGACGGAGTTTGGCATCTTTTGGGGGTGTTTAGTTGGTTTTGGACGGGTAAAGAGGGGTTAGACTCACCGAGACTGTAGGAAGGTTCTTCATTTTCGAGCGGCGGTTGGTTGACTACGGCGGGCGTGCCGTCGGCTGCAATTTTGAGGATCAAAAAGTTAAATTGTCAAAATTAAACAAAATATCGACAAAAAAGGCTCAGAAAAGTAGAAAAAGCCCAAAAAAAACTCACGCTTCTTCTTTCCCCGCTTGCAGTAACCACACGAGCCACTGTTCGCCGGTGACAGGTACTGCACAATCGACACCGTGACACTGTTATCGTCGCCGCTATCAGACATGGTTAACGAAAAGCTGATCCCACCAAAATGAAGCCGAGCAAAGGGTTATTCGAAGGCGCTGCAAACGCCTTTCGTCGCTTTTGGGGGCCACGGATTTTCCTCGAAAGGCGTCAAAGCACTCCCGGAACACCTCAAAAACCTGCAAAATTGCACTGATAAGCTGACACAGACAAAAAATAAGTTGTCCGGCAAAAAGATAAACAATAAAAGTATAAGAACCGTTGATAACGGCCATTTTCACCCTCATAAATAATTGAAAAACGGTCAATTTAATCAGTAAACAATGAAAAACAAACATAACAACTACAACTAAACTAAAAAAGGCACATTACACAGTAGCTGCGATCTTCTTTTGCTCGGCGGCGAGGCGTTTGGCTAGCTTTTCGGCCTGAAAACACACAAATATGGTCTTTTTTGATCAAAATGTAAAAAAAGTCCAAAAACTAACCTTTTTCTCTTCCGCTTCCTTCTGTTTCAGCATAACATCGAATCGAGGATCCTTCGGGTCAATCCAGTATCCAAAGTATTCTTGAATCTCGCGAATTCGGCGCTCCATGACCTTGTCCTGCTCGGATTTCTCGGCTTCTGCTTTGACCTGGCTGTTGTAGTATTCCGCGAGCTTCTTTTCATAGGTGGCTTCGTTTTTGCGGATTTCAGCGAGCCTGGAAAGGGTTTTCATTGAAATAAAGCAAAATTTATATATAAAAATGTGTCTTACTTGGCCTTAACAGCAGCAGCCTTCTCACTTTCAGCTTTGAGAGCAATCTCGGCAGCATCGGAGTATTTTCTGTAGAATTTGAGCGCTTTTTGTTCTTCGACTTCCTGAAATTAGCCTTTTTATGATGAAAAAATATATAAATGAAACTTCCAAACCTCAACAGTCGGCCAAAGCTTGGCGATATCAACGCCACTGGCAACGCCGTATTCGCCGAATCGTTGCCTCATGGCCCATTTGGCCTTTTCAAAGTCATAGGTCACTGGGGGGACGCCGCCTTCTGCGATGACTCGGTGGCGTTCATTTAGTCTGAAACAGGGGTGGTTATATATATAAAAAGGACAGAGTGTCACGTAAAAAGAGAAAAAAACAAGTCTGTCTGCAATTTCTAATTGCGACAAAGGGTCGACAGAAACATTGATTGCGGAGTGGACTTATTACAAGGTGAGAAATCAATCAAACCTGGTCTCGATGGGTCGGGTTGGCGGGGCGACTGGGTCCTCGGCGATGGCAGCGGCCGAGGATTCTGGGGCGGCCGTGGCCCGGGTGCGGATGGAGGACATCCGGGCTGGCCGTGGGAGGACGGCGATGAGGGTGCGAGTGGGGTTAAGCATGAGGCTGGAATGGATGGAATCGAATCGGAAAAGCGATTACAAATCGAAAAAAGGAAAGCTTGAAATGGCACGGCAAAATGAGGCACTGATCAATAGTTAACGTCATTCACGTTCTCCCACGTCAGGCGCCAGCCCAGCAGCGCGAGGACAAAGGTTCGAGAGTCTCGAGCTCGCGAGTGAAGGGGAAAACAAGCTGTGCATTACGTAGAAAGCCAGCGGCGGCCGGCAGCAGGCAGCCGCACAGAGAAAGGAACCTCGAGAGCGCGAACAACTTTGACGGAAAATCAAAGGTTGTTTTTCGAGCCGTTTTGGGGCAGCTTTTCTTCTTTCCACACACACTTTCCTACTTATAGCCTCTCAGTTTGTCCGTCATGACTCCCAAATAGCAAAACTTCAAGCCATCAACATCCAGTGAAAGTTCTCCTTGGCAAAGTGTCCCCAACACCTAACCCATCAAATTGTCAATTTTCGCAGCTTCATCTCAGCTTCTGATTCAAGTCCCGACGCTTTCCCGCTCTCCAGCCAGCTAATGGCAGCCCATCCCGTGTTCTCCTTTGACGATGTCGACAACGACAACACCCAGATGCTCCTCGAACACTGCCATCTCCAACCAAGTGAACCAGGAACCAGCAATGCCGTCGATTTCAACGCTCTCCTGGGCCCGCTGATTCCATCGCCAAATCCTACCCCAGCAAGTGGTAACATGTTTTCCTGGATTGAAGCCACTGGGCCAAATGAAACCGACTATAACTACGTGTGTATTGTGGCCGGGTGTGGGCAGCGGTTTGCTCGATTTGAGGGGCTTGATTGCCATCTGAATGACCACTACAAGAATGAATATGCGGGTCGATTACCAGAATCAGGTTGGTTACATCTTTTTGAACCTTTGTAAAATCGTTTAAGGCTTTCAGGTACACACTTTACATGCCCGGTGACCCGTTGCAACCTGCCTTTGAAAGAATCGGAACACGTTTACCGTCATCTTCGAAGCCATGTCTTCCACGCTTCAAAGCAGAAAACAGGTCTCGACGTCTATCGAGAGATGTTTCCCGATTTGAGGTCCTGCGGCTTCGAAAGGTCCCCACTTTTGCAATTGGACGGCGAGCCGTGGATTTGTGGATGGAAAAACTGCGAGGTTGGCACCCTTTTTATATATATTTCAACCACCCTGACCCTTTAGAAACCCTTCGACGACCTCACCCAATTCGTCGACCACGTAACCTCCCACATGGACGACGTTTCCTCCGCAGATCTCGACGAACTCGGCACATATCACTGCGAATGGGTCAGCGGAATCGAACGAACTCGATGCCCGCAGTCTTTCCTGAATCGTCGCTGCCTTCGCGTCCATCTGACTTGCCATTCCGGTGATCGGGCTTGTGCTTGCCCGTTTTGCGGTGCTTTATTCACAAATCGGACAAAATTCAAGGACCATGTGATGCGACGACTCCCCGAAGGGGAAGCGACGTTAAGCTGTGCCCTTTGCCAGAAAAAATTTGCCACATCTCGCCTTCTGAAGCTCCACTGCCGAAAACACGTGAAATCCGTCAAATGCGCCTACTGCGATGTCGTCATGGATTGCGCTTCCGCCGTCGCGAAGCACATGAAACTCGTCCATGCTAAAATTAAAAACGAAAAATGCGACGAATGCGGGATGACGTTCGGCATCAAGGCAGATCTCCAGAAGCACGTCGCGGCCATGCACGAAGTCGAGCCAAAATTTAGGTGTCGATCGTGTCCGAGGAAGTTTCGATGGGAGAAACAGCTGCGGGAGCATGAAAAGACTCATTTGGAGGTTGGTTTCGAGCTATTTTTGAACTTTTTAAGGTTAGAATTGCAGAATTACATCGCAAATCGCTACCTCTGCCACAAGTGCCCCATGAAATACAAATCGGGTTCCTCTCTATCACGGCACTTTACCTCCGTGCACAACTTGCCCCTGCCAAACGGCTTCAATCGGTTCCAGTATAAAAAGTGTCATGACGGATTCTACCGTCTACAAACAGCTCGGTGCATCTCAAAGGAAGTCATTGAAGCGGCGAAATTACATGTTTGAATTGAGATTTTTGTATTTTTTAACATTTTGTATAAAGAAACAACCTTTTTATCTGCTTTGATGTGTTTATTTGGTTGACTTGCCATTTGATATCTTTCAAAAACTTCAAATTTGATAGTTTTATAGCCTTATTTTGCATTCCAGATGCTGCCATCAACCCCAAAACTCGCGACCATGCTCTCCAAACGCGGCTTCTCGATGTCAGCCCTTCGAAAAGTGCTCTCTCCCGCTTTCCGCCTCGATGCCGAATGGCAGAAGCGCCATTCAGACCTAAAGGCCCTCAATCTCGGCGGCGATTACGAGTGGATCGCCGCGGTCCAGAAGAAGTTTGTCGGTGGCGGTCGAGCCAGTGCTGTCGATGTCGACGCTGCGGCGTGCCTATCGGAAGAATCTGACCAGCTGGAAGATGTCCTGGAACTCGTCTACAAGCTCCGCCACACTGACAATGCCGCGGATCTCCTGCCATCGACGGAATACGCCACATTGCGATTGCTGCTGAAGCATGGCGCTGAAAATGAGCTTTTCAAAGTGCTCAATGATCCGGTATGGTTTTAAATTACTGTAGTTTTGACTATTTGACAATTGCAGATAAACTACGGCATCTTCCCGAACTACCATTCCGCTGGCCTTTTGTTGGACCACTTCCTTCGCGCCGAAAACTTCCCCGCGGCCGCTAAAATCGCGACAGTTCTCATGCAACAGGAAATGTTCGACCATGAAGTGCTGAATCTGCTGGCACTCTACGCGTTGCTCAAATTCACGGAACTTCCCTCCGAAGCGCGCAGTTTCGATGAAACCATTCAAAAGAAGACGGTCGTCGTCGATGAGGACGATATCAACGAGGAGGAGCTGCGTTCGTTGAAGTTCCCCTTTTTGAAGAACCCCTTTTTCGATGGCCATTTCGATTTGGAGGAAACGGACGCCCTCGTCGGAAAGGCTCTGTCCTGGTTCAACCGTGAACTGGCTTCTCGTATCGGAGCCAATGGGGCTCAAATCGACTTACTGGCGACAGCCTTGACGAGTGACATCGAAGCTGTGGCCAAAGCCGTCGCAAAGGCGTCCAACATCAGCCCATCTGTCGCAGCCACGGTGAAATCTGTGTTGGAAAAAGCTGTTACTGGCATTCCGGAAGAGGGTCGGGAGGAGAATGACCAATTTAAAGCGATTCAGACCATTACTGTAAGTCATAACTATCACTTTTTAACATAAAAACCACTCCTTTTCAGACAAAACTCGAATCCTCCACATCAACCTCCACCCCCGCCCTCTCCGCCACCATCCTCGAAGCCCTGAAAACCGTTCAACAAGCCGGCGAAGAAGCCATTGCCAAGGAACAAAAGGCCCTCTTCACCGACTGGAATGCCGCTCGTAAAGCCCGTGCCCTTATGCAAGCCGAACGCGTCAATCTTCGCCTTCGAATCGCTGCAATCAAAGCCGAAATCGCTCAACATGAAGCCCGAAAGGAAGAACTGTTCTTCTTCGAGAACCGTGTCCGATGGGAGGACAAGGCCGCCGAACAGGACAAACTTTTCGAGGAATTCAACCTCAACAACAAGGATGAAACCGTCACGGAGAGCGAATACGCCAAGGAAATGTTCGAAAAGGCCTTGGAGCAAAAGCGCAAGCAGGCCACCGCATAGATGCCAGTTTAAAGTTTATTTGTGCCTTTTGATTTATAGTTTAGGAAAGTTTGGTTGTTATTGTTTGTGTTTGAGTAAATTGGAGGCTTTTGAAGTGTATTTGACGGGTTGGAAGCTGTTTAGTGACAGGATTTGTATTGTGGGCGGTGTCATTGGGCGGATTTGTAATGTTTTTTTAGATGGCATCACGTGAAGTGCAGAAACGCTGTCAGCTAGGTAGGGTGATGGTTATCTTGCAAAGTTGATGCATTTTTTGATGTTTCAGTGTCAGAACGGCTGTCCGAAAGCTTCCACATCGTCGACCACGACCCGTCCATGGCCATGTATCGCCTTCAAGAGCACGTCCACAAGTCTGTGCCAGTACTGGTCGCGAGAAAGTACGACATGATGCGGCTCAATGCGACGCTTCAGGGCGCGTATTACGATGTTGATAACTCTATCGAGTGGGTCTTTTTGAGCATTATTTGGCTGTTGTGAAGTACAGTGTTTTCAGAGCGATTAGAGACATGAAGCAAGCGGTTCCAACCTTTGACCGCATTCTGGAAATGCTCCGGGACAGCACTTTCAACAAACAACAACTTGACTATGAAGTGGCCAAGGCCAAGGCCGCCGAAAGTGCACAACAGAAGTCTCTTTCAAAGTGATTTTGGTTGTAAATTAAATACTGTACATTTTATTCATACATTCCATCAATGAAATTCAAATTGGTATCGACCGTAAGAAGCACACGTTTTTAAACACATTTAACCGCGCCATCGCTCGCCCGGGAAAGCCAATCGCAGTTTGGAGCCAGTTTCGTCACAAGAAAACCATCCCTGTGGTCAGGATCGAGTGAAGCCACCGATCGAATGCCATAGACAGAATTGCCAATAGACAGAGGCGCACCGCCGGACAACACTATCGCGCCCTTGTCGTTGTTGTCATCGAGCCCACAGGCCATATTGCTGTTCGGGACGTAGCTGAGCGTACGATCACGGGCAAATATCTTCTCGCATTCGGCGTCGGATTGAAGTTGTATGGCACGCATGACCATTTCATCAGCTTTCAGGCGAAGTGTAGTTAATTTATCTTGGGGACCCGGGGCAGTTTTTTTGATATCGAAATAAGAGTCGAAGGTCGACCCGGCAGGCAACTGGACCAATGTGAGATCCTGCCATGCGTTTACGTTATAAGATCCAATGTTCATCTTCGGGAAAACTGCAATTCGATGGTGAGAAAAGAAACGGTAAGAAGAAATATTACCGTCAGCTCCACGAAGTTGGATGATCTCATAGCCTGCCTTAATGACATAAAGCTCGGAGTTACCGTACTTTTGAAACTGGAAACAACATTATGAGTCAGAAGTGACGTTTAAGTTTAAAAAATCGATCAAATCACTTACTTCGGACGTAACACTGCTCAGAAAGTGCTTCTCGCCCACAGCGACACCAAATCCTTTGACAGTGAAGGTGTGATCAATGTTTCGTTCGGCAATGATGACATGAGCCCGGCAGATATGCCTGAAAAATAAACTCAGTTACAGTAGACCGCAAAAAGGCCTACTGTTGAGGGTCTGTTGTAACATCAGGCTCAACGCGGCATAACAGCAGTTCTTTACAAGGGTCAACTGTCAGACTGGCGTCATCGAATTTACACGTCAATGGGCCACACAACCCGGATTGCCGATTACAGACATGATTAGCTGTAGCGGTGCAATCGGCATCACTTTGGCACCCTGAAGTAAGGGCATTTAACACATTCAATATCAGCTGTCTATTATTGACTTACCCCGTTCACACAACCCATATTCCGTGTCACAAATTTGATATCCAGGATTTAAACAACCGCTGTTGCTTCGGCATGGAGTGCCTGCAGTGTACAACGGGCCGCTCGGGGGAATTTCTGTTCCAGTGGTACACGCGACGTATTCTTTACCATGACACGTTTTGAGGTAACAACCGATTTCAGTGGCATCGCCATTCAGATAGAATCGCATGTTTTGCGAGAAGCGAACTGAGTTATCGACGAAGTCCCGCGTTTGGCCGTCAATTCCAATTGCATATAACCAAGGACCTATGCGATGTAAAATAGAAGTCGGATGCACAATGTCGGTAAATCGAAACACTTTTCCAGATGTTTTGAAGTCATCGTTTGGATTTGCGGGGCAATCGAATTTGACCTGCTCTTCGAGGGCACAACTGTATCGCTGAAAGAAGTGAAATGAATCAGACATTGTCAATCAACGTAAAAAAAACTAACAATCTTCCGAAGATTTGCAGATGGGGGTTTACCAGTCTTAAACACGTCGCATCCGTTAGTAATAAATGCTCGATAGAGATTAACAGCGTCGACAGCGGCTTGACGGTTTTCGTTACTCATTTCACTGCCGGTTTCAACTTTGTCGAGGCATTTTTCTGGGGTCTTTTTTACGTATGGACTATCGGGGGTTTTACACACGTAGGTAGACGCGGCTTAAAAATGGCGAGGATACGGTCGCGCGACAGATCAAGAGCATGGACTTACCTTTATCACACAAACCGTATTCCATGTCACAAATCGGATAACCTGGCTCAGTGCAATCTGCATCCTTCTGACATCTGTTTCCAGGCGTGTACAACGGACTATCATCATGAAACGGAACGCCCGCAACGCATTCCATATACTCATGACCATTGCATAACCTCAGAAAGCAACCTACTTCCGTAGTATCCGGATTCAAGGAAAAAGCCAAAAGATCCTTTCCATAGAAGTCTTCAACTGGCCTACCATCGGCATCCAGATTGACCCTGTCTAGAATCGGCGTTCTGCGGTAAAAAACAGAAGTGCGTGGTTGTGCTATGCCAAGATGCCAATGTATCCGCAAAACATTCTTATCACTGCCTCTCTTGTTAGCTGGGCATTCGAATTTAGCTCTTTCTTCTAATTTGCAGTTATAGTGCTAAATTAAGTGGCCCTTTGAAGAATACTTAAAATTGTTGGGTTTGCGTTTAACTTACAACTTTTCGAAGATTGGCAGACGTAGGTTTACCACTTTTGAAAGCGTCGCATTGATTTGCAATGAATCCACGCATTAAATTTATGGCTTCGACGGTGAATCGACGCTCTGCATTACTCATAAGATTGTCCGTGCCCGTGTTAACGTCAAAAGAGCATTTCTCCGACTTCATTTCGACGATGACAGGTTTCGTTTGTCCGCATTGGTAGGGAAGTCTTCCTGTAATGGAACTATTCAAAATTCCGCTACGTGAAACGTACGCACACAGTATACATTTGCTTGTGCGTCTGTGTGTCCGAGTGCACGGACAGACAACCAAGCGTATGCGGTGTGCGCTTTTTTAACCACTTTGAAGCATGTTGTACAACATAGATTGACATACCTTGTTGGCACAGCCCAAATCCTATATCACAAACTCGATAGTCACTATGTATACAATCGTAGTTGCTTTTGCATCCAAATCCAACAGCAGTGTACAACGGGCCGCTCGTTGGAATGTCCGTCCCAGTTGTACACGCGACGTATTCTTTACCATGGCACGTTTTGAGGTAACAACCGATTTCAGTGGCATCGCCATTGAGGTAGAATCGCATGTTTTGCGACAAAGGAACTGAGTTGTCGACAAAGTCCCGTGTTTGGCCGTCAATTCCAATTTGATATAACCAAGGACCTAAGCGATGTAGAATAGAAGTCGAGTACACAATATCGGTATGTCGGAACACTTTTCCAGACGTTTTGAATTCGTCGTTTGCATTTGCGGGGCAATCGAATTTGACCTGCTCTTCAAGGGCACAACTGTATCGCTGAAAAAAGTGAACTACATCAGACATTGTCAATCAACGTAAAAAAAACTTACGATTTTTTTAAGACTGGCAGATGGGGGTTTACCAGTTTTAAAAGAGTCGCATCCGTTGGTGATGAATGCACGATACATGTTGACGGCGTCGACGGAGGCTTGGCGGTATTCGTTGCTCATTTCACTTCCAGTTTCAACTTCGTTAAGGCATTTTTCTGCGGTCTTACTCACTTCTGGACTCACGGGGGTTCCGCAAAAGTATTTAGAATCGACTTAAAAAGGGCAAGGATACGGTCGCGCGGCAGATAAGAGCATAAACTTACCTTTACCACACAATCCGTAATCCATATCACAAATTGGATAACCTGGCTCTTTGCAATCTGCATCCTTCTGACATCTGTTTCCAGGCGTGTATAACGGCCTGTCTTCATGAAACGGAGCATCCGCTACGCATTCCATAGTGTCATGGCCATTGCACAACCTCAGAAAACAACCAACTTCCGTAGCAGCCGGATTCACGGAAAATGCAAAAAGAGACTTTCCATAGAAGTATCTATTTGGCTTACCATCGGCATCCAGATTAATTAAGTGTTCAACCGGCGTTTTGCGGTAAAAAGCAGAAGTGCGTGGGCCATTTTCTTTGTCTTCGAAATGTATCCGCAAAACATTCTCATCACTGTCTTCTATCGGGTCAGCTGGGCAGTCGAATTTAGCTCTTTCTTCTAATCTACAGTTATATTCCTAAATTAAGTGAGACTTTTAAACGTACTGAAAACTGGGTTTGAGTTTAACTTACAACTTTTCGAAGATTGGCCGATTTTGGTTTACCATTTTTGAAATCGCATTGATTTGCAACAAGCCCACGCATTAAATTTATGGCTTCGACGACGAATCGTCGCTCTTCATTACTCATAAGACTGCCCATGTTGATCGGATTGACGTCGCGAGAACATGGCTCCGGCTTGATTTCCAGGTATGCACATTCATCTGGTTTTCCGCAATGGTAGGGCAGGTTTCCTGTAACGGAATCCAGTTTGAACATTTTGAAGCATGTTGGACAACAGAGATTGACAAACCTTTTTGGCACAGCCCAAGTTCCATATCACAAACTCGGTATTGACTGTATTTACAATCGAAGTGGCTTCGGCATCGAGTCCCAGCAGTGTACAGCGCACCGCTCGTTTGAACCTGCGTTCCAGTGGTACAGGCGAGATAATCGTTTCCGTGGCACTTTTTCTTGTAACAACCGATTTCAACTGCATCGCCATTCAGATAGAATCGCATGGTTTGCAGGAAACGAACTGAGTTATCGACGAAGTCGAGAGAACCGCCATTAATTTCTACATCTTTTACTTTTGGAGCTATGCGATAAAAAATAGACCCTGCGTTCCCATTTCCGATATGACGAAACACTTCCCCGGACGTTGAGAAATCATCGTTGGCATTTGCGGGGCATTCAAATTTGACTCGCTTTTCGAGGGCACAGCTGTATCGCTGAAAAAAGTGAAATATGTCAAACATTATCAGTTAACATAACAAGAACAGTAAAAAAACTCACGATCTTCCGAAAGTTTGCAGATTTGGGTTTACCGGACTTGAATTTGTCGCATTCGTTGGCAATGAATGCACGATACATGTTGACGGCGTCAGCGGCTGATTGCCGTTCTTCGTTGCTCATATCACTTCCGGTTTCTACTTCGTTCATGCATTTTTCCGTGATCCAATCTACTATTGGGGTTACAGGGGAGTCAGGTTGACATACGTAGGTGGAATCGGCAACGGTCCCTAAAAGGGCCAAGACCAATACGGCCGAGACCGTACACGGCAGGCCGGCCATCTTCCGACTGAATGGAGAGTTGGTTTTCTGATTTTGATACGGTTTTCGACGATGAAATTTGAATTTATACAAAATTATAAGGGCTGTCCAAAAATTACGTCATCGCAAAATTGGAGATTTGGATTCCCCCTCTCCTTTCAATCATTGATATTATTATCTTATTTTTATACATTTGCAAGTGCGCGTAAACACGTAATGGTTTACGCAAGTCTTTTTACAATATTTAAGTTTGCAATTACTATCTCATGTAGGTGCCAATACAATTTTTACAATGCAAATATCGCCAGTTGACATTATAACAAAGTGTTACGCACAATAGCAAGCACTGAACGTTCTCGAACGATCATAAGAACCATGCCGTACGATAAGTTTAACACGATCGTTCTTGCCTTGAGCTTCACGAAAATATGGTTTAAAAAAGTTCCAAAAGGTAGACGCAATTATGTTCTCATTTGTATAAAAACAAAGTTCCATTAGAAAGTTCGGCTGATGTGCCTGTAAAGCTAAATAAAGCAAATGCGTCTATAAAAGTAAAACTTACTTTGCACAGTTTGTAAAGCAATTTTACATTGAGATGACAAAACATTTTAACTTCGTATGGAGAGCCGAACAACTTGATCCGTAAAAACGCCAATCCAGGCACTTTGATCTCTAGAAAGTCATCTAGCCAATTGTCAGTGTGGCAAACGGGGAAATCCAGACTCTTCAGATTTGGAAATAGTGTAAACATCAGTTGCATGGTCACATCGGTTTCAAGGACCATCGTCCTGCACATCAGGCTGTGACACTCTTTTGAATAGAGTGAAGCAAGCTTTTTCACCGCCGACGCGTCGAGGAAAGAAGTTGGTAGTAATCTTAATTCTTTGACATTTAGAAGAGCGTGAGAATCAATAAAATGAGGAAATTCAACATCAGTTTCCCTAACATCAGTTTGGACGCACAGTTTTTCATAAATAGTAACCGCATTCCCATTATGGTTATCGTCGTTCACGTAATGCACTATTTCGAGCACATTTTGTGCATTTCGAACAAGAAAACACTTATCTTTCGTTTTGCAAGAAAACTGTAGTGGACCAAGAAAGTTACGTGTGTCACCAAGCGCAACCTGAATTTGATACAATTGACTCGGGGTCACAAGCTCTCGAAGACGGGATTGTAGAAAATTGTGTAGGCGGTGGAAAGGAAACGGCATTGTTTAGTGGTCTGAAAACAACAAACAATATACACAAGCATATTTTAACAAAAAAACGTATAATTTTACTTTTCTTTCGCGACAGTTACAGTTCTTAACTGAAAAACGTTTAACCGATGAAATGAAGCTCTAAATCGTTTTCTTTCATACTGCACCAGTTACAAAATTCAGCGCAGTTTTTGCCAACGAACAACATAACGGGTTTGGCGGGTTTTTGTAATGCTAAAACAACAACAAACTTTTTAAACTCGCAGCACCTTTTCAAAGACCGACCGTCCTCTCAAAAACGGAGGTGGTGACAAAAAACGTTTTTTTATGTCAAGCCAAGCTTTAGGTGGGATCCAATTGATAAAAATGCAATAGGAATGTGTTAAAGTATTAAAATATAGTGTTAAAAACTTACGATTCTTTGTGAAAAAGTTTACACGAATATTTTGAGCGGCGGCAGGGCTGTGGTGGACCGAGACCGTTTTGAGTACGACCAAGAGCGATTTGCTTTTGATACAGTTCAGTCTTTTAGGCTTTTGTTCAATAAAATTCTTTCCTTTTGGGATCAATTTGTAACTCCAAAAGAAAAACTCTTTCACAACTAGTTGGTACAGATTCGTGATCAATATGTCACAAACAGTTACAGAAGTTTTTCATTTCGACTCCAATTTTACAGTTTACTGTACCCTCTCACAAATATAAAACCAAATGAAAAATAAATACACACAACTTATACAACTTGTTCAGAAAAAGAGATCCAAAAGTGGTTGGTTAGAAACATGTAAGCGAAGATTAGTGCTTCAACAATGAATGATTGGTTGGTAAAATTTAGTTACGGACTTCGTTTTCTTCAGCCTCTTCGCTGTAGATGCAATCGGCAAGCTGCCAGATCTGCATGATGTTGTCCTCGGACACACTGCAGACGACCCAAGGCTCGTTGGGGTTCCACGAGAAGTCGCTAATCTTGGCCGTATGACCGCCATGGATGAAGAGAAGCTCGGGCGGACCGTCTTCAGCATCCTCGGGCGATTGTTCCTCGCCAATCTTGGACAGATCCCAGATGTGGAGACGGCGATCGGTGCCGGAGGACGCGAGAATGGTTTCATTGTGGGGGGACCATTGGACTTGGAAGATTTCATCGCGATGGGATTCGAAGGAGTGGAGCTTTAGGCGGAGGTTGCGCAGATCCCAGAGGGCGACGGTCTGAAATTGGAAATAAATTGTTTCAAATTGAAAAAATGGAGATGGAAACCAACCTTATCAGCAGACCCAGTAGCAAGAATGTACTCAGAGAAGGGATTGAAGCTCAAACAGTTGACCTCAGCCGAGTGCGCCTCAACGGTGTGATTCGGCTCGTTGCCAGCATGTCGGGCGTCCCATATCATGAGCTTGTGATCGTCACCGACAGATCCGAACACATTTTCATGCAGCACGTGCCACGCGACGTCCTCTACGACGGAACTGTGGCTCTTGAAGATGGTCTTGGCGTCGAGGAAGCTGCCAGAGGTCGGATTGCCGTTCACATCCCACAAACAGACGGTCGTATCATCGGAAGCACTCAAAAGATGGCCCGGCACGTTGGTATTCCAGGAGAGACCGTAGCCTTCCTTGGTGTGGCCACGAAGTCGGAGTTGCGGTCGGCATTGACGGTCGTTTCCGGGGACACTGGGATGCTTGGTGTAGTCGAAAAGGAAAACATCGCTGCTGGGCGATTTCGTCGCAATGAGCTGCGGGCTTTGCGGCATGTAGCGAGCTCGGTTCACTTCGCCTTCGTGATTCATCTTTATTTCGACGTCGACCTTGCCGGTAATCGATCCGAAACCGCCATACTCGCCGCGATCGTGGTCGTACTTGGAGGCGTCGAATTGGGCCTCATCGGTCGGCATCATGAGTTTCGCGATCACGAGATGGTTTTGTTCATCGCTGGTGTGGGTGCCGAGGATCAGGCGGTGGTAAGCGAAGTCACTGTTGTCGGGGCTGGAGAGAAATATATATAAAATTGGTTTGAAATTGGGGGGAACTTACCGGAAAACGTCGGGAAGCCATTGGACAGTGAGACTTGGCCATTCGAGAGCGTGGGTCATGACCTAGAAAGGGATTAGCATGATAAAATTGATAAAAGTACATTAAAAAAGCAAAACTGACCATATCATAGAGGAAAGGGGTGTTCTTCTTCCAAACCTTGTACTCCTCATTGATGAGCCTCTCCTCGTAGGATTCCTCCTGGGCAGCAGAGTTGTTAGTCGCAGCCATTAGTCTATCTGGAAGATGGGGAATCAGATGCGGATGGGATCGAAGCGCGAAAGCGGATCACGAATAAGCAGTGAAGCATTTTCGAAGCGCGAAAACACGCACGAAAACGCGCGCGCTGTCGTCCCACTCCGCCCAGTCAAGCCCAGCGCAGGCCCGAGCGTGCTAGGACCATGCACGCAAAGCTGTGCGTCCCTCGCTTGCTCTTGGCTTTTCGTGTCCAAAGTTCGTCCGTCGCTGGTCACCCAACCTCCGCCCAAAAATCCATCCATTTCCCCGAATCTCAGCCTTCAAACCCCCCGCTCCAGCCATGCAAGACGACTGGCTCGATGCCCTCCGCAATGTGATCATCTTCGCGTCCATCTTCGCCCTGCTGCCTTCGACTATCCTCGCGGAAGGTGACCGTCTCGCGCATGAAGTCAGCTTTTCGGCCTATCGCCTCAGGCAATACGATTTCGCCGGCCATCAGTACGGTTCCCGAAGTGCTCGTGTCAGCTGGAACGCGGTTTCCATCGGAAATGATGTGTTGAGGAAGTCGTTGTTGGTCAACTGGAAGGATTTGGTCGGCCAGGACCTGTCGACGGAGCTGCAGGCTGCCATCGGCGCTGTGGTGATCGTTTTGCCGAAGAACACGTCGGCGCTGACGGAAGTTGAGAAGGATGTAAGTCTAAACCTTTCCACAATCATCTTAACTTGCTAATTTGATCGTTTCAGTCCTTCTACAAACTCGAACAACAACTATCCGCCCTCAAAACCGACCAAGCCGTCTACTTCATCCATGAGAACGCTGAGATCAACAAAATCCTCTCTTACGTCAGTGGCTATGACAAGAAGGATTCCAGCTTCACCGGACAGTTGTACAGCTCCTTCTTTGGGAATAATTTTGTTCTGACTTCGCAAAGCAGCGCTGTTCCGGCTGTTTCGAAGGCCCCACAGGCTAATGTCATCGTAAGTTTGTGTTTTTATATATTTTTTTTCAAAACCATTATTTCTCCAGGCAACTCTCACCGGCTCCGACTCCAAGGCACCCACTCTCGTCTTCCTGGGCCACTATGACACCGCCACAGTCGCTCCTGGGTTGGCCAAATCCGCAGATTCCACGGGTAGCAGTGTTGCGGCCCTTCTCGAACTGTATTCAGTCTTCCGGAACTTCTACCACTCCCCGTCTCGTCCCCGTTTTAACATGCGGTTTGTTTTCACCTCCGCGGCTCAATTCAACTACCAGGGTGCTCGGCAATACATTGACAGCTTGACGGAGAGAGGTTTGTTCTTGTTTTTCAGCTTGACATAGATCAGTTTCAAAGTTTCAGACAACGTCCGTCTCGTCACCTGTCTCGACGCCCTCGGCGATGGTGAGAAGCTGTACATGCAGGTTTCCAAAATCCCGAAGGAAGACTCCATCGGTGATGTTCTTTTCAAGCTTCTTTCAAAGAATCTCCCCTCGGAAAGCGACGTTGAAATTGTCCACAAGAAGATCAATCTTGGCGCGGATAGCTTGAGCTGGGAACACGAAATCTTCAATGTTAAGAAGCGTCCGGCTCTCACGTTGACCCATTTCCAGAGCCATTTGGATCTTGCGAGGTTGGTTTCAATTTTGTTTTGGGCTGAAATACTAAAACGAATGTTCATTTTCAGAAACACCGTTCTCGACGACCGCGTCAATATCGACACCCTGTACACGAACACCAAAGCCATCGCAAAGAGCTTCACCAACCTCATCTTCAACCTCGACCAAAGCCTCTGCGATGATGCCGCCAAGGAAGGCGTCGAATGCGCCATCGCCGGTGGAGAAGTCCAGAAAGAACGCCTCCAGCACTACGTCGATGCCGTCACCAACCGTCCGCGCCATCCCGAAGCCAGCACCGATTTCGCCAACTTCTTGGTTCGCACTTTGGAACAGCTCAAGGGCGAGCCCAAGGTGCAGGATGTCAAGCTCAGCGATGCTGCTTTCTACACTGTCACAGGTACGCTAAATTAACTACTTTATCCATTTCTATCCAAAATCCCGTTTCAGAAGACACCCTCATTGCTCACTTCACCATGCCGACCGGCTTTGAACTCCTTCTCGGCGCCGTCATCGCCGGTTACCTCTTTGTTGTCTACCTGTTCTCCGTCAACATGGAAGAGATTGCTCATGCTTTCGCTAAGTTGTAAAGGCTAAATTGATTGTTCCTAGGGTTTTGAACAGTTTTTCCATGTTTACCGTTGTTGACTATGCTTAGATCTGTGTATTTATTGACTTTAATGTAAAACTTAATTTATGTTTAATAAAAGAAAATTTCAATAAGTTTTAGTCGGTTGACGGTTTTGCTGTTTTTGGAAGTCGGAGTTGACACTGATCAGGATCCTGGCCTATTTATGGAGAACTTATTTAGTTTAGAACTTTGTCGAAACGAAGTGCTTGAACGATCAAACAAGTATCGGGCGCTGCATTCGGCCGAACCGCTAATCCTCGATGATGCTTTGAATACGTGAGTGGTTTGAACATGTTTTGGAGGGGATTTTTGATTGTTATTTAGATTCGCGCAAGAATGGGCCGACGAACTCGCCAAAAAGGACAAAGTGGAACCGAGGGCGACAGAAACTCAAAAGTTTGGGGAGAATATTACTGTTTTGAGCAAGATTATTGGTGAAGGTGGGTTGGGGTACTGTAGTTTGGGGCCAATTAGTCGATTTTGGCTGGTTTTTTGAAACAAAAGTCCATAAAAATGGCTTCAGAATCCTGCCCCCTCAAAGCATGGTACAGCGAATACGACACCTTCGAATGGGACAACATGGAGAAGGAATCCACGCGGCACTTCACACAGCTCGTCTGGAAGGCCTCCAAGAAGCTCGGCGTGGGTGTAGCTCGGAGTGAGCAGGGCAACTGGTACGTCGTTTGCAA
This sequence comes from Panagrellus sp. LJ2284, assembly GCA_024447225.1. NCBI lineage: Eukaryota > Metazoa > Nematoda > Chromadorea > Rhabditida > Panagrolaimidae > Panagrellus > Panagrellus sp. LJ2284. The sequence goes on from JAMRYC010000009.1 coordinate 4,199,320, forward strand.
CTACGACCCTCCTGGCAACGTTCCCGGCAAGTTTGGCGACAATGTCAAGTTGAAAAAGCCTGAAGTCGACATGGACGTGTATCGGAAGGACCTTCTAGCAAAGACAAATGTGCTTCGAGCCACTTATCACGCTGATCCGCTGATTTTGGACGACAAAATCAATGCGTAGGCTTGCCTTTGGTCAATTTATTTTGAAAATTGTTTTCAGAATCGCCCAAGAATGGGCCGACACTGTCGCCAAAAAAGGCCAAATGGAAGCTGATCCCAAGCAAAGGGACTATGGCGAGAACTTGATGAGCTTCGTCGACATCAAAACTGACCCCCTGATCCTGGCCTATCGAGAAAGCTCTAAAATCGACTTCAACAATATTGAGGAAGTCGAATCGCTCCACTTCACGCAGTTTATTTGGAGATCGTCGACCCATCTCGGCATCGGATTCGCCAAAGGAAAGAAAAACCACTTCCTTGTCATGTATTTCGCCCCTAAAGGCAATGTCAAGGGCATGTTTACGGACAACTGTGTCCCGAAGAATCCAACTGGCCCGTTGAAACCCGTCAAGCCTGTCTTTGACATTGCGGCGTACCGGAAAGAGTGCCTCGACAAGCTTAATGGATACCGCGCCCTTCATAATGTTGAGAATCTCGTCTTTGATGACACTCTGAACACGTTAGTTTGCCAATTATCGTCAAATTTAGTCAAACTACCAACTTTAGGAAAGCTCAAGAATGGGCCGACACCATCGCCGACAAAAACTGTCTCGACCGCAGCACTGAGGAGTACGGCCAAACCATTCACACCGTAACCTACATTGACAGGACGGATGCCCTCCAGCCCAGCTATGACATGGTGAAAGACGTCAATTGGGACGATATTGAGAATTCCCCGGCCGACGTTTTGACGTTTACGCAGTTTGTGTGGAAGGAATCGACGAAGTTGGGCGTCGGCGTCGGCAAGAACCCTGCCAGCTACTTCATTGTGCTCTATTACGATCCGCCGGGGAATGTCAGCGGGTGTTTCAAGGAAAATGTGTTTCCGAAAAAGAGTTAAAGGCCGTTTTGTTTGTGGTTTACTGATACTTGCTGATAGAAATCTTACATAAAACTGATGTGGATTGAATTTTGCCGTTTTTTGATTTGTTTTTCAATAACTTGAATACTACTGAAAGTGCTTGTTTTCGTTTTTTATCAGTTTCTTTCGCAACTATTAGGGGTAAGCGTCTGCTGTGAAGACGTTATCGATCCCAAAGATGCACTATGGCTGTTAAAAAACAGCTGACAAGCAAATGATAAGAAGTAAATGAAAGCGCTAGACTTTTTTCACATTCGCTGACCATCTTTGACATCGATACCCCTTCTCATAGTCAGTTTGGTTGATAAGTTACCTGAAAGCTGGTTGTGTTTCGCAGAAGTCAATTCCCAACTAGTTTCTGACGGTGATTGTTGGGAGTGTAGCGTGGAAGCTACATTCCCGACGCCTTCAGTGGTGACTGTATCCTGAACTATTTGTATTTGATTCAATGGTGCATCATCCGGGAGGTTATTAGTATCACGGTTAAATTCATGATTCCTGACGCCTCAGCAACGCATGTGGTTTCCCCATCAACGCAAATCTTCAATTTCTTAACGTGAGCGTAGAAGTTCATGATTAAAGTTTGCAAAAAAAAATAAAAATGTAACATCAAAAAATTTGAATTGAAACACAAATTTTGTATAATTAGAAACTTAACAAATAGGATCTTCGAAGTATCAACCATTGACTGCCATTTTGTAAGCCAGAAAAGTTCCAAACCAAAATGGAAGAAGAAATCGACAATTTCTTGAATGCTGCTAATAAAAGTGTGAATAACTTCCTCGAACCCACGCCCGTCGAAGCCCCTGTTCAACCAGAAAGACCTCCTCAAATCACGGCTATACCTCTCTCTGGTTTGGATCAATACCGTAAGGAAGTGCTTGAAGAGACGAACAGGTACCGTGCCATGCACTATGCCAAACCCTTGGTTCTCGATGATAAAATCAACGCGTAAGTAAAATAACAACCATTAAAATTACTGACATTTTTAAGGTTTTCCCAAGAATGGGCCGAAAACCTCGCGAAACGAGACGTAATGGAACATCGCGGAAAAGACACACAAAAGTATGGCGAAAACCTCGCTTTTACGTTCGATTTGAAAAGTAAGGTTAAAAAAGCGAAAAAATTTTGCACACATTACTTTCAGGTTCCGCTGTGAAGATGTGGTACGGCGAAATCCAGATGTTTGAGTGGTACAATCCTCAAAAAAGTGCCTGTCTCCATTTCACTGCCCTTGTTTGGAGAAGCACAAAACGCCTTGGTGTCGGAATGGCACGAAGTAGCACTGGCAGGATTTATACAGTATGCAATTATGATCCATCTACCAATATAACTGGCTCGTATTGGGAAAATGTGAAATTCAAAGTTCCTTTGGTTAGCGCCGATCTTTATCGGGGGCAGATTCTCGAAAGAACCAACAAGCAGAGAAAGATGCATTATGCCGATCCATTGGTTCTTGATGATGCCATTACGGCGTAGGTGTTTTTAGTTGTGTTTTGATTGTTTTTTTAAAGTCGGATTTAGTTTCGCGCAAGAATGGGCTGACAAGGTTGCGAAGAATGACAAACTGGAACACCGACCGAAAAGTGCCCAAAAGTTTGGGGAAAATGTGTTCATGGGGTCGGAAATCAATGGTAATTGCCTTTAATGAATCATTATTGACTTGTAAACCCCTTTTCAGAATGCTGGCCAACCGACTACTGGTACAATGAGATCGCCGAGTTCGAATGGGACAACATGGAGAGAGAATCCACGCGGCACTTCACGCAACTCGTCTGGAAGGCCTCCAAGAAGCTCGGCGTGGGTGTAGCTCGGAGTGAGCAGGGCAACTGGTACGTCGTTTGCAACTACGACCCTCCTGGCAACATTCCCGGCAAGTTTGGCGACAATGTCAAGCCGGATTACGACCTCAACGAATATCGAAAGAAGCTCTTGAAAGACATAAACGCTCTCCGGAAAGACTATCACGCCGATCCGCTAGTTCTGGACGACAAAATGAACACGTTTGTTTTGGATTCCTTCAATGTAAGTAATAGCTTAAACAGGTAATTTCAGAAACGCGCAAACGGCCGCTGAGAAGTTTTCAAGAGGTCTCATCGAATTTGAGAAGGACCTTCAAACCTGCGAACTGTTTTATCTATCTGCGAATAACAATTCGGTAAACTTCATAGATCAAGCGAAAAATGGAGAGAAATTGGCTGATTGGAGGAACTTGGAGGATACCAAAGTTTCTAACTTCACTCAAGCCATTTGGAAATCGACGCAGAAGGTCGGCTTTGGCATGATTAGAGTGAAGGATTGCTACTTTTCGGTGACTTGTTTTTATCCGAAGGGGAATGTGAAAGGGAAGTTTGAAGAAAACTGTAAACCGAAGTGATTTTGGTGATTGAAGGGATTGTAATAAAAATGTGAAGTATAGATTGTTTGAATTAATAAAAAAGAAAAAAGTTCGGGCTGAGCCGGGGATCGATCCCGGGACCTCTCGCACCCTAAGCGAGAATCATACCACTAGACCACTCAGCCATGGTTTCACGAGCGTCAAAAAAGGACCCCCTCGGGTTGCGCGACTTTCGTTGATTGTTGCTTATCTGACTGCAGTCGAGTGTCTATTTCACAAACAAATTTGATAATTTCTTTATTTAAAACCACAAATCACTACATCAAGCCCCATACAATCATTCTAAACCTTCTTCGGCTTAACATTGTCATTGAACTGGCCCGGGTAGTTTCCAGGAGGATCAAAGTTGGCGACCAGGTAGTAGAAGCCTTCGCCGCTCTTGCCGATGCCGATACCAAGCTTCTTGGAAGCCTTCCAAACAAGCTGCGTGAAGTGCAACGCGTCCGGCTTCTCGAGGTTCTTCCAATCGACCGTCTTCACCTCATCGTACCAGGCCTTGACGGCGTCTTGGGCTGAAATTCTCGCCATTAGCAAGTTTAATGATCAAAAAAAGGATCCTTACTCTTAAGGTTGGTGACAAAGTAGAGGCATTCCCCATACTTCTGGGTGCCAGGCGGACGGTGCTCCAACTTGTTGTTCTTGGCGAGCTGCGTGGCCCATTCCTGCGCGAAGCTGTAATCACAAAGCCGACAATGAAATCAAAGTAATAGTGTGAAACGCACGCATTGATGGCATCATCGAGAACGACATCTTCCGCCTGGTGATGGAAACGGTACCGGTTGATCTTTTCAAGGATGTCCTTGCGATAGGTCTTCAATTCGGCCTCATTCATGGCGAATCCGATGGAGAGGGCGTCTGGAGTGCGGGGATACCCTTTGACTGATAGAATCTGGTTTAATGAAGCGAACAGCTTTAACATTTATGCAAATCTTTCAGTTTTTTCTACAGATTGCAACCAATCATTTGCATTGAAGCCCAATCAGCCGTCTTTAACACTGTTCTACAGTACTTCACAAAGCATGTCAATAGCCTTTATACACATTTCCCCCATTCAATCAATCAATTAAAAAAGCATCACTTCGGTTTGCAATTGTCCGCAAACTTTCCTTTGATATTGCCTTTCGGATAAAAGCACGTAACTGCATAATAGTTATTCCCTTTTCGGAATATGCCGGCTCCCATCTTTTTCGTCGATTGCCAAATGGCTTGCGTGAACGTATCGGCCTTGTTGTCCTCGAGCTTCTTCCAGTCGAGCGCTTTTTCGTGGGTATTCACATACCAGAGGTGAGATGGATTTGCTACACCATCTTCTATATATGAATAAAAAACGGTGCAAAACTGTAGGTTTGGCTCGAATTCGATCTTCCCCTTTGAGTATTTTTCAGCGGTCGCTTGCGCGTTTCTGTAATACTTCCTTTGGCAATGAAATGGAGAAAATGCAAAACAGACGTGTTCATTTTGTCGTCCAAAACCAGCGGCTCGGCGTGATAATCTTTCCGGAGGGCGTTAATCGCCGTCAGCAACTTCTTCCGATACTCGTTGAGGTCGTAATCCGGCGTGACATTGTCAGCGAACTTGCCGGGAACGTTGCCAGGAGGGTCGTAGTTGCAAACGACGTACCAGTTGCCCTGCTCACTCCGAGCTACACCCACGCCGAGCTTTTTGGAGCCCTTCCAGACGAGCTGCGTGAAGTGCCGCGTGGATTCCTTCTCCAAGTTGTCCCATTCGAACTCGGCGATTTCATTGTACCAGTAATCCGTTGGCCAGCACTCTGAATAGGGGTTTACAACTCAAACATAGTTCATCAAAGGCAATTACCATTGATTTCCGATCCCATGAACACATTTTCCCCGAACTTTTGGGCACTTTTCGGTCGGTGTTCCAGTTTGTCATTCTTCGCAAGCTTGTCGGCCCATTCTTGCGCAAAACTAAACCCGACTTTTAAAAACAAAAAAAAGTTCAAAACACCCACGCAGAAATGGCATCATCGAGAACCAACGGATCGACTTGATAATGCTTCTTACGAATATTATTAGTGTGTTCAAGAATCTGCTTCCGATACAACTCAACATCGACCTTCTCAACCTTGAACTTTACGTTTTCCCAGAACGTCGTAAAGAAATTATTAGGGGGATCATAATTGCACACTGTAAGAAGTTTGCCAGTGTCACTTCGCGCCATTCCGACACCGAGTCGTTTCACGGGTCTCCAAACAAGGGCAGTGAAATGGAGGCTTTCATATTTTTCAGGATTGTACCACTCAAAAACATTGATTTCATCGTAAAACATTTTAATATTGACAACAGCAGCGTCTAAAAAAAGCAAAACTTGAAAGGCGTCTTAGTCTTTGTAAGCTTACTTTCTAAACTGAACACTGTTCCAAGATTTTCGCCATACTTTTGTGTGTCTTTTGGGCGATGTTCCTGCTTATCTCTTTTTGCGATAATTTCGGCCCATTCTTGGGCAAACCTTGAAGATGGTTGTAGTTTAAATAGGTTTTGTATGACTTACGCGTTGATTTTGTCATCGAGAACCAAGGGTTTGGCATAGTGCATTGCACGGTACTTGTTTGATATTTCAAGCACTTCTTTACGGTACTCGTCTATGTTGAAGCTCGGATCCATGGTTAGACGAGGTTCCGCGATGGAATGCCAGAATGGGAAGTTTTGGCAGTGGTTGTAGTTTTATAAAAATGTAAATTTTTGTTCGAGTTTGAATAATTTGCAGGTTAGCCAATTGCCAGAACAAAGTATTGCACGTCACAGCAGCAATTAATCCTAACTACTGTATGACCTCTACAATTTGACACTACAAAAAGCTATTATAATTGGGTACTCCACCCTTATTGAAAAGTTGTTTTCTACTGTAGTCCGACGTGTCTCCGTTCACTACGAAATTCAGCGTTCAAACTGTTGCTAAAACTGACATCGTTAAATATGTGCTGGAATTACCTTTGTGGCGGCTAATCAGAACTTGGAATATATAAACTATTTTTGCCAGGTGTGTCAAATCGTGAATTGCGTTTCCTCGTGCCTGTTTATGGGTGGCTGTGCTGCATAAAACTTATTCGTCGTTACTATGTTAGTAATGTTTTCGGTTATATGCAGCTCAAACGAGACCAAGTCATGTCTTTAGGGAGATTTTTGGATTTTGACGTTTTGTTTAAATTGTGTTTTTCTCGTTTGGTCGTTTGACAATTTATTGTATTTTATAGATTCTCACAATGATTCGTTGAGGTCGTAATCCTCAACTAACTAAACTAATATTTCATCTGTGTTAAATAGAATTATTGATCTTTTTTATCGCTACATCTGTTCAGCGATAAACATAGCAATGTTCAGCCGATGGGACTACATGATTATGGTCGGTTATGGAATCCCATGCGCTCTAATTTACATTTACGTCATTGTTTGCATTATCTGCAGTATGAAATTCAACAGTTTTGACGGTGCTTTTTTCAAAATATCTGCATTGATAGGCATTATGGTTTGTTTTCAACTATCTATACATCATTCCATCTACACTTCACAATGTTACAGGACATAAGCCAATACACCATAATGTGGCTAACAATGAAACTCCCCTTACACCCCTTAATTGGGCCCTGGTTCTTATCCCACAGTGGCGAATATTGGATGACATTTGGCAACTTTTTGCGCTATTACAACAACTGTGTCCGCTCAAATCTAGTAGCAGCGACGGCTTTCAATCGGTTGACGGCATTGGCGTTTCCTATTTATCATCGAAAAGTTAGTTTTTATTACATTTTGCTGTAGATTATGGGGTTGTAGCCGGAAGTTGCCTACATAATTTTATTAAATTTGGCTGTTTTTTTAGCTGTGGACAAAACACCAAACCCATATCATTATTTTCTGTTTTATATTTGGTGCAGTGGGAACATGGCAAGTGCTAGTTGGAGTTACGAAAGTCAAACCTTTTTCTGACACATCAACGACGGAGTACGTAATTGCAACAAGTGTTTCTTGGTATCCGGTGAGTTGAACAGTGTTATTACCATGTGGGGGTTGGAGTGGAAATTATAGTTGTTTTTTTGGTAAATGGCACAAAACGTTACAAAAAAGTTTAATCCGTTTTTTAATTCAAAAAAGTTTACCTTTTTGATATCTTCGTCAACTTTTATCAATAAAAAGTTGTTGGTATTTTTTTTATGAATGCCTGTAAACGTGTAAACCCAAACCCAAACTTTGATCGACCAAATATAGCAACCTAAAAACAACATCACATAATATTCACCTAACCCCCACTTGCAAGACCTTTCCAACCAAAGACCACTTATTCCAGGTGAAAATTTCATTACTTATGGTCATTTATATCACCTTTATATTCATTGTCACCCTTGCATTCAATTTGGTGACACTAAGCTTCTTAATGCATCGCAAGATTCGGAACAGTAACCAGTCCCGGAGTATTGAATTAAACCTTTTCATTGTGACGTTATTCGACTTTTTTTGCGACTTACTGTATTCCATTCACCAGGTAAACGCTTACTCATAGCCGTTACTATTAATTTCATTTCTTGCACCGTTCCAGGCTTGGTGTTTTTCATTCGAGTTACGTGAAATCTACTATTCCGAAGTTTACGACGAACTGTATCTTGCACTTTCCTGGTTATCAGATTTCATTACTTTGTCACGACCGTTTGTACTGATGCTTGTCTCAAAGAAGGTTTTGGAATTCTTTTCATGGGGAAAGAACTTCTTTACACACGGAAGTTCGATTATGTCTGTGAATCAACACATTCAAATTAGGCATCCAATGCCGAAAAGTTTTTAGTTTTAGGTTGAATTGTGGTAATAAAATGTGTCATAACCGTTCGGGGAAATTGAATTTGTTACATTTACATTTGATTAAGGGTTGATGTCAGTGGATAAGTGACATCTGGGGGTTCGGGGTAAAAGATTACGGTACTTTGGTAGTGGTTCAAAAAAGTTGTGTTCAGTTTAACCGCAAGGTCAAAGGGTGCTTTTTCGAGTCATGGATTCTATTTCGAATGTTGTTGGGTTAAAACATGGCTGCAAAATAAACGTATACGTGAAATGTACACATAAAAGCAGAGTAATCAGTGGAATGCAAAATGTATATGGCATAACTAACCTTTGAAGAACAGAGATTGCAATCGCAATTCTGCCACCGTCGTCGATATTGTCAGTAGTGCCCACGGCCTTGTCGATCATCTTTATCAGTACCATCTGTTTTTCCAAAAGCACACTGCGCATGACCGTTGCATTTTGTTTTCATTAGTGCCACAAGCGGTCTTAAACGCCATGAATTTGCTTCCAATATTGCTTCTAGTTTTTGTAACAAATGTCTTCATGTGTCCTTTGCCCCTTCCCAAAACTTGCATCTGTCAATGTTTGGATTGCGAATTTCGATCACATTTCTTACTTGTTTATTGCGAAGACATTCCTGATCTCAACAACTTCCTATCCAGCCTTAAAGGAGCTCGAATGAAAACGCTAACTATCGAGAACTGCACAAAACCAGAGCCTAATCTCGCCAAATTACCACCATTTAAAGTCAATCATATTTTTATTAATAACTGTGGCATCGAAACTGTTCCTGATGACGCATTTGTGGATGTAAGCAGACATCTTAAAGCTTTGGACCTATCTCATAATGCTCTAACGAAAGTGCCACTGTTTTTGAACTTAACGGAAGTCGATAAACTGGTGCTGAAAAACAATTCGATCACCGAAATAACCAACACTTCACTTGCAAGTTTGGAACTTCTCAACGAGTTAGACATGCGTTATAATCGGCTACACCATATTTCCGTGGACGCATTTCAACATCAAGGAAAAATAAGAGAATTGGACTTTGGCTTTAATGAGCTGACTTATTTGGAGCCTGGAACATTCAAAACTGTGAATCTTAGTTATGCTATAATGTTAAATAACAACAAGCTAAAACGCTTAAGCGCTGACACGTTTGTCGGTAATCCTGAGATGTATAAACTTGATTTGACAAACAACGAGCTAACCGAATTGGAACCCGGCGCATTTAATGGATTGGACTCCGACATGAAGTTATTACTCGAAAATAACAAATTGACATCAATTGAAGGTGTTTTTGTTAACATGAGCAACCTCCTTCTCCTTGACCTTTCAAACAACTCAATTGTTCACATTTCCAACACTACTTTTAACACTTCTTCAACAATTACTTTTTTGAAACTTAATCACAACAAAATAAGAAGTATTGATCCTAATGCGCTACCTGATGGTCGTCACTTCTACCTTGACCATAACGAGATAACTACGGTTAAGGGTGCTTTTAGAAAAACAACAGATTTGAAAATCTTGGAACTCAACGACAACTTAATTTCCGAAATTGGGAATAGGGATTTCGAAGGACCAAGCGATCTCAGATCGATCCAGCTTGAAAGCAATCCCATAAAATACATTGCAATGCACGCTTTCGATGGAATCGATGATGTTGAAGTTAATAGCCCTTTTTTAAATAAACCTTAATATTTTGTATAAAACTGATGTATTGTGTTTATTTTTTAACTGAGGTTTGCAAATAAATATGTTAGACGTCGCCGAATAAACATACAGACATTAACCTTGGAGACGAAAGATTGCAATCACGTTTTACTTACGATTGTCGATGTCGTCGATATGGCCTTGTAGATTAATTTTATCGGAAATGCCTGTACCCTTTTCATTTCCCGAAACTTGCAGCAGTTACTGATGGGATCGCGCATACAGAGCACTTCAAATGACAACGATTCAACGGTGCCGTAGATTAACAAAGTCATGATATAACATACTTGTTTATTGTTAGTGATACACGGGTCGCCGGCCCCATGAAAACACTGCCAAAACTTAGGATTGTACCATTAAGCCCTTCGCCTGAAGTCGGCACGGCATCTACACTTGTGCAAAAAATTTTAGGCATTTGGTAGGTTGTCTAGATGAGTATTCTTGAGTTACATACCAAAAGGTTGACTACGGCTTTTTATATGATTTAAAACCCGACAAAAACCGCAAATTCAGGCGAAGGGTGAAAATTTTGGTTAAGCCCTTCGCCTGAAGTTCGCACGGCACCTACAACTATGGAAAAAATCAGAGACGTGTCGACAAAGGTCTAGATGAGTATTCCTGAGTTTGAAGGCAATTCGTTCACTTTTAAACTTTTGGCAAGCAAAAAACTGCCTTTTTGTAACCAAAAAGTGCAACCGTTTGCGCGTGCGAAGCATGCAAATTTGATGACGGACAAACAGAACTTTGGCGGTTGCTGGTGACCCGCGCGCGATAATGTGTTCTATCATGTTATCCTTATAATTGTTTTCATACTAGATTAGCAAAACTGCGCTTCGAATGTTTAGATTTTCAGACTGTTTTCCAAAAAAAAACGTATTCCTGATAATGTTTGGTAATACCAACAATCGTTTACAAGCTATAATAAAATGTGTCATAAAAACGAAGGAATATAATTTATAATTTTTACATCTTATAATGTGTTTGAGATGAAAGGTTACGATGGTAGTCCTAATAAACGTTGCGTTTAATTTAACCGCAAAGGCCACCCGAGCAGATGATGCTGTTTTGGTCCATGAAGAACGGGGACAAATCATTGCCGACGATGACACGCAGCCATCCACGGCCGTCAAGCGTGGCCTTGGAGCTCTTGGCGGCGACCCAGTTGCCCTTGTCATCCTTGTTCTACGTGCAAACCACGTAAAGTTTTGAGTTGCAGTTGTCACCGCTAATCTGCAAATTAACAGTTTTTAAGTTTTTTTTCCAAAGTTAACACAGCATGAATTTTCTAAATTTAAAAAAATAGAAACATAACGTAAATGCCTCTCTTTGGGCTTCTTAAAAAGGGGATAAAATTTTTTTTACACGGAAGTTTAATAATGTCTGTGAATCAAATTCAAATTAGGCATCTAATGCCGGATGTTTTTAGTTTTGCGTATTGTGTTAATAAAAAATACCATACTTGTTTTAAAAAATTAACTTTATTATGTTTGCATACATCTTATTCTATATTTATGTCAATATAATTAGGGACCGGCAGGCAAAATTAGATTTTGACCGATTCGATTGCAATTGGTCTTATTCGGCGCCTAATTATCGTAGATTTTGATTGGAAAAAGAAAATGAACATAAAAAAAATCTTATAGGCATGAAAATGCCGAAAAAGGAGCGCAAAAATCCAAAACTTTTCGCCCGGGGGACTCGCGTGTTTTCACCCAAACCCCTCGTTGGCGAAGAGTACGCTTTGCCAAGCTTCTTTTCGAGTGTGTCTTTTCCATTGACACCGCAAGTCTTTATCAACTCAGACGGGCCATTTGCACATGCGCGCGAATTGAATTGCGTCATAAGCGCGGTATTTTGCTGCAACAAAATTCACGATTGTTATGCGAAACTGAGAACAATTTGCTTTTCACATCCGAATATGACATAAGCGGTATTTGTAGCAAATTTAAGCGACATTTTCACAGTATTTAAAGTCGATACAAATTTGTAAATAAGATGCCTTTAAATGCTGTTTTTAGTGTTTTTGAAGTTAAAAACAACACCAGTAGCATCGTTTGATCATATGTTTACAAAAACGAGGGTATAGGAGGTCAAAGGACCAAACTTGATCAAAAATTTTTTGACATTCTTGATTTGAAAAATTGTGGCACCCGTACCCGGCCTTATCCGGTCTTCGTTTCAATACCATCGATGTAACTTTTCACGCTGAATCGAATGATAGTAGTGCCGAAAATGAACGCGATTGAACGCTTGACCAAAATGCCGAAAAACCGTAAAAAATTTCTATTTCGGCACTTCCGCCACTTTTAGAAAAAAACAAAAATAACCATTTGATTTCTAGTATATCGAAATGGGGGTGTAGACGCGCTAAATATCTAAATTGATCAACTTCTGTTTTTGGCACTTTCACATAAAAAATTGTGGCACGCGCGCCCGGTCTTTTCCGGTCTTTTCTGCACAACCACAGGTGTAGTTTTTAACGCTGAATCGAATGGTGCCAACGCCGTCTGTGGACGCGATGGAACGGTCGACCAAATTTTCAAAAAACCCTTAAAAATGTGGCAAAAAAAGTCGTTTTGGCATTTTAATCCGATTTTTTTCAAAATCTGATGACACTATTCGATTCGGAAAGAAGTGAAACGTCTGAATCCGTTATTAAAATTTAAAATTAAGACAAAAATTTTTTCTACAGTATCCCACCTGGACACGCTCAGGGTGACCGAGTGTTCTCCGCCTGCCGGTCCCTAAATATAATACATAAAGATCAAACGAAAATACACATTTGCTAACAAGGGAAGTGTTTATACTAGTTGAAACGGATTTGGATGGGACAAAAAACTTAGATAGTACTCCCATATCTAAGACTTTTTCCAAAATATTAGCTGCTATTGCGCCCTGAGGGCCGAGAAAACTGCCGCCAAAGTTCGAAAATTTGAATTTTTGGAGGGCCATAACTTTTTTTAAAATCAGCCGATTGCTACGCCGTTTGGAGGGTAGTTAGACCCTATTAGAGCCTACAAATTCTGAAAAAACCGAATTGATCCGAGGATACAGGTTGGAGTTATGAGACTTTGAAATTCATGAATTTTTGAACGACGATAACTCAAAGGTGTAACGTCCGATCAATTTAAATTTTTCAGGATTTGTAGGCTCTAATAGGGTCTAACTACCCTTCAAACGGCGTAGCATTCGGCTGATTTTAAAAAAAGTTATGGCTCTCCAAAAATTCAAATTTTTGAACTTTGGCGGCAGTTTTCTCGGCCCTCAGGGCGCAATAGCAGCTAATATTTTGGAAAAAGTCTTAGATATGGGAGTACTATCTAAGTTTTTTGTCCCATCCAAATCCGTTTCAACTAGTATAAATACTTCCCTTGTAAGAGGGCTCGTTTTCATTTATCACGGTACTTCATATTTTTTATGAAGCACGACGATGGGTATTTAAATGCACAACTCTAAAAATTACATGAATTCCGTGTCATTTGGATTTATGGATCTCGAAAAATTGATGTCATAAGTTGGGGAAATCATGGGGAAGGTACTCTCTCTGCCGGCATGGCACCTGAAGGCTTGTCAATTTTTGCAAATGGCTATAGGCAGAAATTTTGTTCCTGGTGTAGGTTAGTCAAAGATATCATCCAGAATCTTTTGGAAGGTCGATTTGTGAGGCTCTGCTTGGACTTGGAGAGGAAGGTTATGAAAGAAGGTTCACAGAAAAAAATAGCGATTTCACTGGTGTCGAAAGGGGGATTCGTTTCCCCCTTTTGGCGAGGAAACAGTTACACTCGCGGGTCAGGGACCTGTTTCCCCTATCAGAGGGTACCGTGGTCCCGCTTTTTATATGGAAACTGCAAATCTGATAGTAAAAAGTGTTGAAATTTGCATTTTTGCTTGTTTTTATCAAATTTGAATGCAATCGGCATGGATTATTGGCAAAACGGCAGTTGATGCATCGCCGACCACTCAATGAACGCGCCCTCAGACGCTGTCGACCCCTTTTTTTTAAGTTTTTGGAGACATGAAATAGACTAAGTGCGACTAAGTGTCTAATTGTCCAATCAATCAAGTTCTGAATGCCAGATACCAGAATTAAAACGCCTCAGACTTTAAGATCTCGTAAGATTTTTCATTTTAATTTAGGATCTTCCTTTCAGATTGGCGGAAAGAGTTCAACAACGGCAAAAAGACGAAGTTCACAGATGATTGCCAAGTATTTGGTATGTCAACTGTGACCAAGTTTTTCTGTCAACGTGTCTAAAGACTTGTTTTTCAGGACCGAAGATCCATTCGACAGTTTCAAAAGTTCAACACATCCGAAAAATACAAGTTCGTTCTCGACGGTTGCAATGGGACTTCATCGCTTTAGAAGATCTGTATTTATTTTGAGTGTAAATTTTAATTTGGTTTTTGAAAGTGTTGATTAAAGTGTAAAACAATAAATGTGTAGTATGATGAGAATGTGTTATCTATGAAGTATGTCAAAAGCAAAAATCAGAAAGCAAAAAGAAAAAAGTCGCTCCTGCTACAGCAACGTTATGCTGCTGGCCAAGGGAAACGAATCCTCGCTTCTTTGGGTAAATCATTCCTGGTCGCAGAGGGGAAAACCGTCCCCGTTCGATGGTGGATTGGTTTCCCCTATCGATGGGGGAAAACGATTTCCCCTTTCGAAGGGGGAAACCATTCCCCTCCAAAGTAACTTCCCTGACTTTCCCCTCCGAGAGGGGAAACCGTTCCCCGAAAATTAGCGTAACCAGTTCCCTTTTTTCTTTCTGTGTTGTCGCACGGTTTACAAACGATTGTCGTCGTAGGGATGATTTAGCCCGGGATACAGAAATTTTGTTTCTGGCGCCGCGTGTCTTGGTAGGTTTGAGGGATACGGTCGGGAGAGTGGAATCGAAGAAAATCGCCGATGGTTTGGCGGCTGGACAGCTTTTTAAGGCCGAAAATCGCGAGACGGGTTTCATAGTTGCGTTAACTTAACAGTCTGAGACGTGGGCTACGTTTAAAAATTATGCGGGTAGCAAGATGTTGAACATTTTTGATAGCCTCAGTTAAGCCTTTGGATGTAGGGTTAAACACGACTGAGCAGAATTCCAGGATGGGAATGACGTAGACTTGATAACTTTGAAAAGTTGGAAAAAGGCGTGCCTGTGCATTGGTGATAGTCCTATTGATAGGCGTGTCCTATTTAAGGTCATCTTGAACGTTAATGAAATGTTGAAGAGGGAGGGTTTCCAAGGATAAATCGGATGAGACTGCTTTTAAGAGAAAATTGAAAATGGGGTACGGGGGGACCAAAGGGATTTGGCGAAATTTGTGAGTTTTAAAAAAAAAGTGCCCTTTGGTCCTCCCTTAAGAATTTTCAAAATCCAAAAGCCGAAAATTCGCCCTTTGGGGCCCCCTAACCATCACCCCCTGTGAAAAATTTTTCTGCATACGGGCCTGTAATCTACCCAGTAAAAAATCTCGGAACCAGGCAATTATGTCTTTGGACACTTTAAGTTTATCCATCTTGGCAAGCAGAATATAAATATCGATCAATTTATAAGATGAAAACATGCTGAAAAGGTTTCGCTTTCAGCGAGCACGGCACGTAAGATCTTGATTTTTTTTTCACAGGTGATCTATGGTACAAAGATGTACAGTTCTGATTTTAGCAGGATTCAGTCACATTGGCATTTCTGTCAATTTAAAAACCTCTAAAAACAGCACTTTTAAGGTGAAGTGGACGCGGGAATGGTTCACTTTAAACCGGCACGGCACATAGAACCTTGACATTTTTATGAGACAATTTTTTTGTTTGGCTCGACCGAGCCAAACTATCTTTTCGGGAGCACTCCAAGCAAGCAAAGACTCTTAAAAAAACCAAAACGTCTAAAATTTGCATGATCAACGAACGCTGCGTGCGGCTGTAAAGTGAGGTTAGATACTCCTGAAGCGCGAAAAACAGTCGTGTCGTGGTGCATGGCTCGGGGGTTCCCAGCCCATCCTCGAGCCAACTTGGCTCGACAGGGTTTTTCAAGCCAACGCGCATCCCTGCTCACTCAGGGGTACAGAGATACAAAATTCTGAGTTTTAAAGCAAGTCGGAGACTTTTAAAGTTTTTTGAGCCAAAAAAGTGCCGAGAATGTTTCGCTTGAAGCCATCAAGGCGCGCAGAACTTTGATTTTCAAATAAGGCACGACCCTAGATACCTAGATGTAAGATTCTGAGTTTTAGGCGGATTCGTGGACTTTTCAACTTTTTACAAACTAAAAACCGCTAATATTGACATTTTTAAGCTGAAAAGTGCCGGGAAGTGTTCGTTTGGAATATGTGGAAAGGGGGGGGGGGGGGGTGTAAACACGCTAAATACTCAAATTGCTCAACTTTTAATTTCGGCATTTTTGTCAAAAAATCGTAGCATTTTTTCCGGTCTTTCGCGATCTTTTCCGCAGAATGGTAGATGTAACTTTTAACGTTGAATCGAATGGCAAAGGTGCCATCTGGGGGCACGAAGAGGCGCCCATATAAGTTTCCAAAAAAATCGTTAACAATGTGGCTAAAATGGTCATTTTAGCACTTTAAAGCGGGGTTTTTTCAAATCTGATAACACCAATAGATTTGGAGGGAAGTGAAACGTTTGAATCCACTATGCGTTTTTGAAAATAAGTATCCCAGTTGGACCCGCTCAGGGTGACCGAGTGTTTTTCGTCTGCCAATCTCTACACAAAGCTGTTTAAAACATTACTTTTAAAGCAAAATAAATCTCGATTCAACAAAAAAAGCGCGCGTGCAAATCACAACTGAAAGTGGTTATGCAGCCAGTGGCTGCCAGCCATCCTTACGTTTGGAAAACAGAGTTTATAAATATGAGGGGTGAGATGATAATAACAAAAAAAGGTTATTGAGTAAATTCTTAACGAATTTGAAAAGCTCGGATGAAGGTACTAACGTTACGAACAAATGGAAATCTTTTCACCTTTAAGTTGGAACATTGTGAGAAGCAAAGAAAGCGGAATTGAGAGGTGTCAGCAATTGCTCTGAGTCGACCAGAGTTGTTTATGTATCAGGACGGCCATATCCTAAACCGTGGGAGTTGTTCCACGTTTTATCAGCATCGTCGGATCACAGGAAACGCACCGTTGCAAAAGCTACATCCGGCAGAACATCAGCAGTAAACGGAAAAAATACATAACATAAATGGTTTCATGACGACATCGTGGAGAAAGTTACAAAGAACGGTGCCTTCTAGCTCCTGTAACTATTCGTATATATGCAAATGTCAACCATTTGACTTATCAGCTTAGATGCACTATGCTGTTTAAGCTTCTTCTCATCCTGCTCTCAGCACGATGCTTAGACGGGGTTGTCGACTGCAAAGATTATGGTCTTACTGTACGTTGTGTTGGAGGTGACGTATCAGTGTTAAATTCACTTATCAGTAAAGCTTACCTCTTCGTCGAAGTCTCTTACTGTGAGACACCTGCAGGTGACATTACACACTTGCCCAATTTGACGATCGTCAGTCTAAAAATATCCCATTGTGGGATCACCAGTATTGAACAGACGGCCTTGGACAACCTCGACAACAGAACCCTTATTATGGATTTTAGCCATAATGAATTCACAACGCTTCCAGACTTCGGCAACTTTGAAGAACTAAGAGAAATCAATTTTGATAACAATCTGGTAAAAATTTTAATCTTTTGATGAAACAACACAAAGATTATCGAGCTTTCAGATCGAAACAGTTGGTGCGATCAATGCGTACAACCTGCAGGTGGCATCTTTTAAAAGAAATCGTATCGCCGAGTTCAACTTTTCATTTCCAAACGGCGCAGATCTACGTATGTTAGACTTATCGGATAACAACCTCCGTGAAATTCCCGAATCTATGCATTATCTGCATAAGTTGGAAACGTTAATAATATCGTGGAATTACATATCTTCTACAGAGAATTTCACAATGAACCAGTTGAGGAATTTTGATATCAGCCACAATTTTCTAACAGCTTTGCCCAATTTGGTAACCCCAAAATTGGAAGTTCTAAAAATTTCTCATAACCGAATAAGAAAAGTCGAGGCACAGGCGTTTGCCAAAATTGCACAGCTCGGTGTAATCGATTTAGGGTTCAATATCTTGACTACGGTAAGTTATTTTAAAGAATCTGTAAACGCCTGTTACTACTATATACATATATATACATTTTTCAGATCCCGGATATGCACGGGCATAACCATATCAACACAACGTATCTAAACAACAATCAAATCAAAGTCATAGACAACGTTACTTTATCAAGTAATTCTGAGTTAAAAATTGTCGACTTGAGCGGAAATGGAATCTTCAAAATTGAACCAAATGCTTTAATCAACTTACCGCGCCTTGCAAACTTTTCCCTTGCATCAAACTTGATAGACACTATCGGTAAGTCTTTAATTATTAAAATGATTAACGGTTTTTCATTTAGATCCCAAACTACTACGAAGCTGGAAAAATTTAACGGTTTTAAATCTCCAACACAACCCATGGTTAAAAATTAATGAATTTCACTTGCTGCAAAAACTTGAATTCCTTGACGTCCGTGGAACGCAAATTGGAGCAAACGAAGTGAAGAATTTGAATTTAAAGTTTTTGATTTTGGATTGTAAGTATTTTAAACACAGTACGTAAAAACTTTACATTTTGTTTTTTAGATAACGCTAATGGAAAAACAGATAGCCACAGCTTGTCCGTGCAATCGAATTGGGGGACGATGGCTTTTGTTATTCATAAACCTCTAACGGATTATATCTTTTCCCTACTCAAACCGCCGCCAAACGTTACAGAGCCCGTTTTTTAATCAACGCAATTAAACGTATTACCCACATAAACTTGTTCATTTGCACTCGGAAATTAACTTGGGACATTACAATGAAAAAAAACATTTGACTGGTCAATTAGTATGTTCTTAACTTAAAACGTTTCACGGCCAAAACAACCCCTTTCTGCGAGAGAATATCTTGTTGACCATGGTATCCGCTGCACTGGGGCCATGTTGAACACTGTTTCTGGATTGATGACAGTTCGCAGGTTTGCGAGAAGGTACGTAAAGCCGACCACGAGAAAAGCTAACAGCCAGTTTCCCAGAAAATGAAGGTGAAGGCGCCCTGATCTGTGTAACAGATTTAGTAGTTTTGCGACTCAACGACAACTCAATTTCCGAGATTGGAAATACAGATTTCGAAGGACCAAGCGATCTCAGATCGATCCAGCTTGAAAGCAATCCCATAAAATACATTGCAATGCACGCTTTCGATGGAATCGATGATGTTGAAGTTAATAGCCCTTTTTTAAATAAACCTTAATATTTTGTATAAAACTGATGTATTGTGTTTTTTTTTTACCCGAGGTTTGCAAATAAATATGTTAGACGTCGCCGACTAAACATACAGACATTAACCTTGGAGACTAAAGATTGCAATCACGTTTTCTTTACGATTGTCGATGCCATTAGTAGCCGATATGGCCCTGTAGATTAATTTTATTGGAATTGCCTCTACTTTCTGTTTTTTACAAGAGGCTTACTAAATAAGTGGAATTCACTAAACCATATTTATTTTTCACAAAAACATTAATCGTTGTGCTGAAATAGTAAAAAAAGGTTATCAATTGTTTAAAGTAGTATTGTTAACTTTAGCTGAGTAGACATTGTCAAAGGCGTGCGGTGCAATAGTTTTGATGGGATTGTCAAGTAGATCCAAGTATGTAAGCTTAGTTATTCCTTTGAAATCAGTGTTTCTAACTTCGGCAATTGAGTTGTTTCCAAGTTCCAACACTCGTAAATCTTTTGTGTTTCCAAAAACGCCCTCAATTGTGGTTAGTTTGTTATTGTTAAGTTGAATGTTATTACTATTGGGTAGCGCATTAGGATCAATACTTCTAATTTTGTTATCCGAAAGCTTCAAAACAATAATTGTTGAAGAAGTGTTAAAAGTAGTGTTGCTAATGTGACTAATTGAGTTGTTTTTAAGGTTAAGAGTATGCAGGTCCTTCGTGTTAACAAAAACACCGTCAATTGAGGTCAATTTGTTATTATCGACAGATAAAAGTGTAACTTCCAATCCATTGAATGCACCGGGTTCCATCTCGCTTATTTCGTTGTTTGTCAAGTCAAGTGAATACAGTTCGGGAAGCCCGAGAAAAGTGTCGGCTTTCAGACGTTGCAGCTTATTGTCATGTAGATATAAATGTGATGCAATATTTACAGTTTCGAAGGTTCCAGGCTCCAAAAAAGTCAGCTCATTATGGCAAAAGTCCAAATCTCTCATTTTTCCTTGATGTTGAAATGCGTCCACGGAAATATGCTGTAGCCGGTTATAACTGACGTCTAAATCGTTGAGAAGTTTCAAACTTGAGAGTGACGTGTTTGTAATTTCAGTAATAGAGTTGTTTTTCAGCACCAGTCTTTCCAATTCGGTTAAGCCCAGAAATAGCGGTACTTTTGTCAGGGCGTTGTGGGAAAGATCCAAAAACACAAGATCTCTGCTAACATTCACCAATGCGTCATCTGCGATAGATTCGATGCCACAGTGGTTAATACGGAATCTACGTACTTTGAATGTCGGTAGTTTGGCGAGATTAGGTTCCGGCTCGGTGCAGTTCTGGATGGTTAATGACTCCAGTTTTGAGTCTTCAAGGTTGGACAGGAAACTGTTAAGATCGGGAATGTCAGTACAGTCGACGCTTGTTTTGCGAGATCGATATTCACAATCCCAACATGGACAGTTGCAGGTTTTGGGATACGACGGAGGACACATCCATACATTTGTAACAAAAAATAGAAGCAATATTAGAAGCGCATTCATGGCGCAACACGTGAATGAAACAAACAAAACCGCTAAGTGCTGGGATTCCCGATAATGTTGATCTACAAGGCCGTCGGTGCGGTTGACGACATTGACAATCGTTGCGTAATTTCGATCTTAATCAGTTGTTTTCAAGAGTGATGGGTGTCTATTTTGCAACGCTCAGTTATTGATGACTGTACTTACAGCCACAAGATTAAATCTGTCGCATTTGTTGTGTAATAAAATGTGTCAGAACAACGGAGAAATCGGATTTATTATATTTACATCTTATTATGTGTTTGAGATGAAAGGTTACGATGGTATTGCTGTTAAAAGTTGCGTTCAGTTTAACCGCAGAGGCCACCCGAGCAGACGATGCTGTTTCGGTCCATGAAGAACGGAGACAAATCATTGCCAACGATAACACGCAGCCATCCACGGCCGTCAAGCGTGGCCTTGGAGCTCTTGGCGGCGACCCAGTTGCCCTTGTCATCCTTGTTCCACGTGCGCACCACGAACGGCTTGGAGTTGCAGTTGTCACCGCTGATCTGCAAATTGACAACTTTTAAGTTTTTTCAAATTAAACAAAATTTGATTTAAAAAACAGAAACATACCGTAACATGCCTCTCTCCAGGCTTCTCAAACGTAATCCGCTCAGTCTTTTCCTCCAAAGCGGCGGCATAGATCTGAATCTGGAAGGGCTTCTTCGTGGTGGACTTGATCTTGAAGGTGATCTGGCAGGCTTCGGCCGCGACCAGAAGGCCGAGCATCAGAATAGCCAGCTTGGCGGACATGTTTCAAGTTGAAAGGTGTAAACGGTCAGCTCACACGGCTCAAAGAAAGTTCCACTTCTCAAAGGTCCGTTTAAATAGACACCCCACCCAGCGGCCTCGATAAACGGCGACCTTGTCGCGCAATCTAGGACGGCTTCTAGGTCAGTATCACGGAGATGGATCTCTTCAGTGCGTTGTTTGGATTATATTACGTGAAATCGGGAATATCCGTGCCCGTGAAACGTTAACCCCGTAAAATGGGTGTGTTTATCAGTGCAACCTGCCCTCAAATCTTGTCGTAACAAATTGGGATAACATTAAATTGAACATTTTATTGTTTTTCATTGACATCAACAACAAAATAATTTATAATAAAATTTCGCACCATAAAAAGTTAGCATACACGTATCGAAAGCCTATTTCCAGAAGTTTTCTCACTACTGTACTGTAATTGTAATTCCATTTTGATCATAATACTCGGCGTAGATATGTGATTGTGTTTTGCCCGTTTGATTGATTGCACCTTTTTTGTTGACACATGCAAACTGTTTCATCGCCATTTGCCGCACGTGTTCGGGATTTTGGGGTAGGTCAACTCGAGATGGCGCACGAAAAGTTTGTTGATCGCGATGGCATGTTGCAGGGTACCGTCGACCCTGTCCATGCCTTTGTATTCACCGCCTCGACGGATGCCACTATGGCCACTGAAGATGTGAGATCCGGCGGCGTATTTGTAGCCGGCTCGGCATAACTCATAGGGGAGGCATGCTTGATCGCTGTAGCCGAACGGAATTTCTTCGTAGTGATAAGGGGCGGAGCGGGCGAGGATTAATTGGGGTTCCCACGCGCTGTGGCTGGAAATGGGCAATTTTACAACAAAATTTTTTTGTTTTTTTTATAGTTTTAAAACTTTGTTAAAATTTAAAATTTTGTTACAAGAAAAAAATATAGTTCGATCTTATGCTAATCAATTTGAGTTTCAAAAACCTACGGATACGGTACTTCGACCAATTGCGGCTTATTCCCATTATTCTTCGAATACTCCAGCCATTCCTCCAAATGTGGCACCGCATGACCTTTTGCGTAGTACATTCCATGAAATTGCAGCGCTCTGAAACCCCTTCTTTCAAAAAAACCACACCACAATCTCCAAAACCCACGTTTTATTCTTCAACATTTCGTCCAACCTCCCGACAGTCCTCGGCACTTCCAACTTCTCATCATACTCAAACCGTCTCACAACCACAGCCGTCTTATTAGCTCTTACCGTCGGCGCATAAGCTCTCGCCACAGCTGAAGCATTATCACTAAAATGGTTTTCAATATCCGCAATCAAATGGATATCCGTCTGCGCCGCTAATCGTGCAATGTTTCTCAATGGATTGGCCGGATACGCATCATTGGCGATCCGTTCAACATGGAATACCGATGCAAAATCGGCAAGCTCACAGCCATCAATAGCAGCCACGGCATCGATGGTTGCTTTTTGGCGGAGACCGTTAAGAATGTACGACTTTCGACAAACGTAGTCGGGTGAACGCCAAATGAGATGTGTTCGCACTTTTTCTCTGTTTGGCATGCATTGGGCCAGACGGGCATAGGCAGCAACAGCGCTGAAGGAGGCATTGTTGACGTAGATGGCCGCGGAAACGTGTCCGTTCCAGTGGACTGCCTGGAATTTTTAAATTTAAGTTTAAAAAACATTTATTTTAGGTTTAAAATTAGTTAAAATTTACTAAAATGGACATTTGGAGACTTCATGAAATTTTTGTTATTAAAAAAACTTTCACAAAACCAACGTGATCAAAAACAAATTTCCCATAATTAGCACTCGCATGCACACAAAGAGTTACTTCATCCTTCTCATTCGGCGTCGTATCTTTTGTAAAATTATACCAAATACACAAATCCTTCCCATAAGGTCTCACAACGGAATCCCGAAGCCTCGGAGGACTGCCTTTTGTCGATATCCTCCGATTTACAGTGCCATCAGCGTTATATTGAGGTGTTGAAGTAAGAAAACTGATGGTTCCAAGGAAAAGAATGGCAATTAATGCAAAACACGCGAGATCTCGAAGTGTGGCACAGTGGCCTGCAGTGATATGGGGCGGTGAATCACCCAGGAGCTGGTACTTCACCGCCATGGTGTGCTGGAATCACGAAAAAGTCAATCTGAATCAGTTGGATGGGAAAATTGGCACGTTTTAGCCGATTACAACGATAATCGAAGTCGGATCAGAGGCAAATTCACGCATTCCACGTTCACAAAGGGTACTATTCAAACGCCATGAATAAAAGATTATTCAACCAACAAACAGCAATCTTCGATACCTTCCCTACCTCACTTTGGCTGGCCGTTTTCCTTTTCGTCATGGAAACACATCCAAAACCCAGCAAAAAGTGAGGAAAACAAGCTCCAAAAAGCCGTCTATGCTTACATTATTTGCTTTTGAACCAGCCTCGATGGATCCATCCCTCAGCAAAGATGACTCTTCACGTGCAAATGCTTGAAAAAACTGTACGCCCCCTCCTGCAAGCTTATCAATTATAGCGAATGGGCTTTGACGTGGCAATGGTCCTGATGGTCATAACTAGCCAAATTGGAAGAACCATTTAGTCGAATGTGATCAAATAAGCAATTTCCGAGCCAGCTCGATTTGAAACGTGGACGAAGTGGGACCCGATTGACTTGAATCGCCTCGAACCACGCCTCCGAAAGCCAGCCAGAAAGTGCAAGGCTGGCAAAAGTCGGTGTTCTCGAGGTTTGTGTCAACAAAAGCCGTGTCGAACAATACGGGATTCGGCGTTACACGTCCCAATATTTCGGAGGGCCAAGCGAGACCACGGAGAGCGAAATGAAAAGGGTGTTTTTGACGGAAGCTCTTGGACCCTGGGAAGCAAACATTGGCGGCGGTATTGTTCAGATCGGAAGTGGTTTTGGTAAATGTCGAAGCGGTGAATACAAAAGTTAATCGGGGTGACCTGCCGTGAAATGTCATGATAAAAAATCGAATTTGGAATAATAATGATGATGGGGCGGTCAACGAAACGAAAGCTTACGTCCATAAATTTGGTTTTTTGGTGGGCGTTCGATTGTTTATGTTACCGAGACACGATGCAGATTATCAAAGTTTTGAAGGTCTTTTTTATTTTGGTTTCTGCTGTCGTAAGTCTCATTTTTTTGTTGGAGTAAAGCTGTTTCAAATATTCAGTTTTGTTTTTTTTTGGTTAAATTTGTACAAAAAAGTCTTGCAATGATCATGTTGATGCTTGAAACATGCCAGCAGACACCCGAAAACATCGGGTCCAATTTGATTATGCGGTGTCTTATGATAAAACGCTTATCATAATCGGTGTCTCTGGTCGCAACTGATAACAAGATCAAATACAAAACTTGAATTTTGGTGTTGGAGCTTTTGTTCAAACATTAAAACTAATGTGCGAACATAAACAACGAGGCCAGGCTAACAAAAAATTTGCTATTTTTCACGTTTAACGTAAAATTTTGAGTGCGTTTTTAGATTTTCATTAAGTTTTGTAATGTAAATTTATTGAAGTCGAACGATCACTGATACCTTACATTTTTCTAGAAATTTAAAGTTTTAAAACTTCCAAAATCCATTTTTATTTCGAATAATTCCTGAGCAAACCTGTACAAACAACTCACATCCAAATTCACACGATTTCTATCCTATCCTCATCAGAACCCTACATAAAATTATCCGTAAAAAGTGCAATGTGGATTCATCTCTGTAGCCGCCGCCGACGCAGAAACCGGGCTTGTTTGACCAGCCGTCGCAGTCGCAACATTTCCCCCGGTCGCGGTGCTACTTCGATGGCCATGATGCGAATGATGGTTCCCATGGCTATGATGTCCGCCATGGCCATGATGGTGATGGTGTGGCTTTACGCTGCTGCTTCGCCGGGAATTTGCCGCCGGCACCTGTCCAATCGCATCATGGTTTACGTAACGCGAGATCGCTGACGAGTCGACAAAGCTGCAAATAGAAGTCAGTTAGCTTTAAAATAACTTCCACAACCAAAATCATAGTCACAGTCGGCCACATGTGAATAAACAATGCCCAAAAAAGCAATTTCAAAGAAGCACATACCCATCAAATCCCTCCAAATCCTTCTCCTCGCTACTTTCACCGGGATGAGACCGTCCAACGGGTTGATGGGATCGGTAGGGTTGTCGTTGCCGTGGCGGTCGAGGTGCCCCATTCGAGTGGGAGTGCGAATTCTGGGGTCGAAGCAGCTTCCTTCGTGCTTTGTTCCGTTTTCGCTGGTATTTGGTAACGAAAAGGTAGCAAAAAACGGACGAAATGAATAAAAAAATGCCAAAGGAAAAGATCGCCGCGATGATGACTGTCTTTTTGTCAGCGTCCTTTTCGGCGATGTTGCCTAAATTAAAAAAAACTTTCAGTAAAAAAACATTTAAAGATGATTAAACGTAAACATTGTTATATTCATTCAAAAAAAGCGTTATCGAAGTCGTGCGAAAACAGTTGTATAGGGCAAATTGTGTCAAAAATGATACCAATGCTTCAAGTATGGACAAAATCAAACCTGTTGAAACACTATATCAGCAAATTCAAAGCAGTTTGTTAGTATTAGTTGAAGCAATGCAAAAGCAATTAATTCCGCCACATTAAACTGTATTCCAGCCGCTGAAGACGTGATATCAGTGATATCTGATGACACCATATTTGGTATGGCGAGATTTTCACCTGTTCAAATGCAAATTATCAGTGTTAGGGTTAACTCAAAAGCACAAATCAGTGATGGAAGAGGCATAAAATCATTAAAATAAGTAAATATGGGTTAGATAAACCAAGCTGTGTTGTTATTTGCAACAAAAAATATTAAAATCAAAAAAAAACTCCAAAACCTACAATGCGCCTCATCGGTGTCATCATTCTCGCCACAATTAGCATCTCCATCGCATTTCAAAATGCTATTGATGCATAATCGCGTGTAACTGCAAAGGTATTGGTTGTCGCCATGGCATTCGGCGTCTTCTGTAACCATTTTTTGTTTAAAATGTTTACAAATAGACAGAAAACTCACGTGAAACAAGCTTAACCTCTGTCCATGAAAAATTGAACCCCTTCAATCCGTTAACCTTCTCCGGCGACGTCATAAAATTAATCCGAATTGACTCATTGACCGAAACCATGGGCTTCATGATATCTGGATTTGTACCACAGATATTATGATCAGAAATGCGACTCTCGTTCCCCTGGATCCTAATGATGGCATTTTTACAGTTGACTTTTGTTTCTGTTATTTCGCCTTCGACTTCCATTTTCGTCAATTTCAACAGAATCTGATGTCCTGGGCGGGCCGTGATTTTCCAATCACAAGCAAGGTCTTTGTTGTATTTCACCGGGAAACCTGGGGATGTGAAAAACCCTGAGGGCATGGAATCAGAAGCAGTGATTCGGTGGCCGCAATGACGGGAATCGGAGCCTTCTTTTGAGGGGACGTCTTCCTTGAAGCTTCGACGAATCTCGTAGAACGCTTTGAAGCCGTTTGCCGTGCCAAAAGAGTTGCTGCTAAAGACAACGCGGAGTTCGTGGCTGCCAAAAGTCGAGATTGTAGGGCCGGGGAAAACTGCCCAGCAATGTTTGGCTTGAAGGACGGCTGTTTCGGCGCCGGATTCGTCTTTCATGATGTCGTAGACCTCGACCCAGTCGTCGCAGCTGGAAATTCAATCAATAATAACAATTTGTGAACGAAAAAAAACGTACTTGTTAATGTCATCTTCCTCGAACAGAGCAAACTGTTCAAAGTACAACAAAATCTGGTCACCTGGCTGGCCTTGGATGTAATAGGTGCAGTTTGTGTCCAATGGATACTGTAAAAATACTATTTTTAAGATTCCAAAGTCGTCAAAACTTACATTATCAGGATACCGAGGGCTATTAAAACTCCCCCGTCTCGCTCGAAACCGAAACAGACATTTGTTCGAATCACCAACAGCCTCTCCCGGAATCCCGAAGTCTGTCTTAAACTCGATTCGAGCCCTGAATCCGAGTGGTGGGATCTTGTTTTCTTGCTTTTGTGGTAGATCGAGACTTCCAAACACCAAAATCATCCTCGGCCCCTCGCTAATGTACGGTCCAGCACGATCATGAGTGCCATTCAGCCTTTCACATAAAGTGACGTCATACCACGAATCTAGTGTATCCACCATGACTGCCTTCATCGAAGATTCCGTGACCGCGACACCGACAAAACTCGACTCGCACTGATCGGCAGACGCAATTTCTGTCGGTGTTGGAACGGCAAAATCGGAAGTTTCGGAGAAAACTGCTAATTCCTCGAAATGGAGAACGACTTTTTCGAGATTCTGGTCACCTTGAAGACCGTCAATGATATAAGTGCAAGTTGTTTTTGGTGGGTACATCTCGGGGTACTGTAAGGTTAACTTTCAAATTTCGTTTTTAGTCGATAAACCCACATTTGGCGACTGAATGTAATGCGTTGTTTCCCGACTCGACTGAACTCGCACATCGCATTCTGTGCCCTGCAGATGCGTGACGCCCTTCTGGTTGTCCAGAAGCTGCTTCACATTGACGTAGCTATCCGAAAACTCGTAATCGATGACAAAACCACGCGGATCGTTTTTCGCAGGTTCGGTCGTGTTGAATTCGAGCAGAACCACAGGGCCGATGGAGAAGATTTCGAGATTCTGTTGCAGGCCACAAACTTTTCGAATGATAATATCTTTGTTAGAATCGCCGTCATAAACTGTCATCATGTCATAGGGACAGTGTTCCCCGCCGAAATAGATGTCAAAGTCACGGAAGGAGAGGTGGATACGATCGTAGGGAGAATCGGAGGTTAAAAGGTATCTGCAGTGAAAGTTCTGAAATTGTTTAAAAGTTTATTACGGTCACTTAAAACACAAAAAACGAGGATAAAAAATGATACATGAAGTGCCTGGGAGCGATATAGAGCAAAACTCACAGAAGGATAAGTCCCCGGATAAGTCGGAGAAAAAATGGAGCCTTTTCGTCTAAAAATTACAAACTTTAGCAGCCGAAACAATCAATTTTGCTTTAAAAACTAACTTGTTAGCCGCATCGATTACGAAAGAGCAAGGTTCGTTCGGCATACCGCGACCCGGAATGTATCTGGCTGGAAAAAAAACTGTATCGTGTTTTGTTGTACTAGAAAGCAACAAACGAACCATTAGAAATAAATTGATATCTTCCATTAAGTTTGAGCTTATCAGTGCGCTTAGCACCGACACGAGAGTGAAAAACGAGGACAAGAACGTTGTGTAAACTGAAAAATATGACTTGTATCTCTAAACAACCATTTTTTTTTCTTAAAAAGTTTTGTTCCGGTTACCCGAATACCATTTTTTTAAACCAGGCACTCACCTAATTCGAATGTGAGGTGAAACTGTTCCACAATAACGAGAAGGAGTCATAAAAGAGAGTAAGTCATCTGACGGGCTTTTCAGCTCGGAATAAATATCTACATATTCGAGATCGCAACTGAAATAAATATTTTGATTATACATCGTCTGAAATATGGTAAGAGTTGTGAAAACCCACTTTTCGGCAGTACCAGACAGTTGAAAATCGTCAAACTCAAGCTTTACACGCTGCCTTTGACCTGCGACAAACGTAAAGATACACTAAAATGGCATTTATTATCCACTACAACTTTGTATTTTTTGCTTATTTATATGCCTGAAGGCATTTTGATTGTTTTTGTTTTCTAAACACTGAAAAATAGATGTAAAAGACTGTCTAAGTCATAGACACATCTGTTTGTCAGCTTACAAAAGCATAATTTGCTTCTTTTCAAAACCAAAGTGCCTTAAGTGTTATGTCTTGAAAAACAACAAAAACAAGGCAATGTTATGAATGCAAAGAAAGTGGATAGAAA
Organism: Panagrellus sp. LJ2284; assembly: GCA_024447225.1. Taxonomy (NCBI): domain Eukaryota; kingdom Metazoa; phylum Nematoda; class Chromadorea; order Rhabditida; family Panagrolaimidae; genus Panagrellus; species Panagrellus sp. LJ2284. Next base: position 4,228,784 of record JAMRYC010000009.1, read on the forward strand.
CACGCAATTAGCGGAAAGATAAACACATTTGTTAAGTTTAGCATGGTTAAGCCTACCTGGATGTTGTCAAACAACCTCGGGTCCTCTTTCAACTTTTTCTTCTGCTTGGATGAGAAACTCGGTGGAAAGGGGAAGGAAAATGTGCCCTGAGGCTTTGAGGAATCAAACACATGATCGCATTCTGGAAGGGATAGAGCTTAGAAGGCTAGGGGTTCAATTCAGTCAATTCAAGGGTAAAGTTAGACGCGAAGTTTGGGGACAGTCAAGTTGTTTATGTCTAGGCTATAATTTCTGTTATTTTTCATTTGCTTTTTACATAAATTTAAATCTGAATTATGCAGTGCCAACTTACTCCTCGTACTGCAGGACACCCTTCAGCCAGAAAACCATAATCAAAACAAGGAGACAGGCGATGATAAACGTGAACATGAGGGCAAAGATGATGTCGCAATCGAGAGATCGACAGAAACTGCAGTCCTCTTCGACTTCCTCGGCCTTTTCGAGCTCCAGCATGTCGATGCGGGTTTCGACGACGCGTTCGAGGCTTCGCATTTTTTGAGTTTTTTGATTTTTTGGAGAATAAAGTTTATACAAAAATCACAAATTTGGGTGATATGTGTAAAAATATGTTGTTTTTGAGCCTTTTTCTTATAATAACAACTTCGTTGCGACTGAAGATTAACCAAAATGAGCACTAATACCTATAAAAAATAATAAGAATACGACTTTGGATGTCAAAAAACGCGGTTTTCAATATCGAACGCATAATTTAAACAAAAAAATATTGAGATAACAGCTTTCGTCAAAGTACAAAATCACAAGATCCAAAACCCGTCAGCCTCTCCAACCCAGCTTATCATACATAATCACCCTCCAAGAAAACTGTCAACACAAAAATGCCATTCTCAACCATTCCAAAAGTAGGCGGGTCCGACATTACGCATAAACTGTACGCTTTTAAAGTTCACTTTAACTAAAACTTTGTAGAACAATGTCGACTGTTTTCGAAACGGATGCCGGAAATGTAAAAACCGTTCCACAGCCCACGAAAAAGGAAAAATTTGCAGCGATTACGTGTGCCGTGCAATTTTCAACGATTTCCGGGTGACTTTGAGCGGCATCATATAATGCTACTGGGAAATTGTAATTTCCGGTTCATAAAAAGCGCTAACAAGGGTCATTTGAGATATCAAACTTTAAATATCGGCAATACTGGACTTTTTTAATGCGAAACATCTGTTTGCTGGGTAAAAAAAGATAAATAAAACGCACTTTTTTCTGCGTCAGTGGGATTTTATAAAGTTCTAGCCTATTGAGCGCATTGTTCTTGACACAAAAAGTACTTGAACAACATGATTCGAGTGAAGATGTACGTCAGATGGGTCGAATTCGCTGTACAAAAGTCAAGATATAAAGAGGTTCAATAAAACCGAGAAATTGGCAAACCAAACTACGTATAGCAGCTTTTTAGAGCGATCCCAGTCTGCCAAATCATTCACGACTTGAGTTCATCGTAAAATCACGGCCAAGGGACCCAAGTCAATGAAAGTGGAAGTAAAAGTCGAAAGTTTGAAAGCTGACACCGTCATCGGGGTGCGCACCCGGATGCGGGGGCTTCAAGCAAGTCGTTTTTGTATCTTTGCATGACAAAACGTGGGTAAAAAAGGTGAGTGGCTACACATTGGTTGAACTTTAACTGTATTTGGCGGCTGTTTTTATGAAAATTGTAAACAAAAACATGCCCTTAAGGTACCTATATCCGGGTCTGAGAGCAATTGGCGTGATAAAGAGAAAGCAAACTCCAAGACAGGGGAGCTATTTCGAGGTTTAGTGGTATCTGGTAGGCGTTTTTGTGTTCAATTGTCGAGCGAGACACGTAAAATGGTGGAAGTGATGTCATTGAATGGCTTTTGCGAGGTGAAAGATGAAAGCTATTTGGGTTTTTTGCGAATCGGCGGTTTGAAAACATTGAAAACAGTATCGAATGACGGTACTTTTTGCATTTGACCGGTTAAATCGATCGATTACGACAAAAAGCAGCCTTTGATATAGGCTTTGATCAGCTAATGTATCAATATCGCGTGCAAGCTGATCATACATTCATCCAGGAGCTCAATGGGGGTTGCCTACAGGCCAAAGTCTACACAAAAGCATGAAACAAACAAAGATATTTATAAATCCCCGCAGACTGGAGCCAAGTGACAATTTTTCGAGAGTAAGATGATTCAAATTCTCATGATAACGGCCTGAGACAGTCTTTTTCCATGTCTAATGGCTTAGAAACCTCCCCTGGAAAGTTAAAGAGCATCATAAAGTATGTCGCGAAGCTAATTGAGCCGACCGGTAAGACAAACACCAGCCAGAAAGCAAGCGGTTGATGTACAGCTGCGCAAAAGTCGGATGCGCATAGGCTAACAGGGTGGCTCTAACTACACAGGTACTTGTGACACGACCCTGGGTTACAGACAGCTAAAGTGGCTCGGAAATAGAGGGTTGAAAAGACAATGGGTTTCAATTTCCTGCATTTTGGCTAAACGATGCTTTCTAAACGAGCTGTGATGGCCAGAGCAGATTTGAAGGGCTGCCAGGAAGCTATCTTGTTGAAGGTCAAGTGGCTTTTTTGGTCGTTATATGCGTTCAATGACCGATTTGTTTACAAATTTACTCACTTTTTTCCGAAGGTTGTTATTTTTTGTATCGACTAAACTTCCGCCTCTACCAAGACTGTAAATACGAACATGTTTTTATGACCACCGTTCAAGGCCCAGCACAAAAGTCACTTTTTGCGAACACTATTCCTCAATTTTGTTGCCTATTCAATTGAGTAGGTCCTTGATTAAAGAGCCCTTAAGCTTCAACTATGCAACACCCCATCGGCCAGGCAAGCAGCCATCAAACTCGTCACGTCGCACTTATCTTCGGCCTTTGTCGATCGATAAGTATATCGTAAAAACGTCATTGAAAACAGATTGCAAACCTTTTTTTCAATCGATTCACCGTTTTGCTTGACTGTCATCCAAACTTCGACTTTACAAATGTTGAAAAGTTAAAAAGGTGGAAAACTCACGATAAAGCACTTCTGGATCATCACTCGGATCGGCTTCCAGCTGTTTGGAGGTCGGTAAATCGGACGATCCAAGTTGAAAAGTCGAAAATAAGTAAATTAAAATAAAGTTGAAAGTGTGAAATTTGCGGAGAAGGAGGAACATGTCGATGGCATGTGGAGGTGGTGAACATCAAAAAGGTCGGTCCCGTCGGAATGGCATTCACATCGCGTCGATAGAGGCGGAATTGGGACTGAAATGTGGAGGCGGCTAATGGAACGTAGTCGTTTGGGATCGCGGAATGGGTTGCTTTTAGTAAGTTGGAAAATGCGGGATTAAACGGGATTGAACTTGGAGGGGATTCAAAGAGGCAAAAATCAACTACAGAAAGTATGCAACAATTTGTAATTTAACTAACGCGGTAAAAAACGCGAAATCAACACTTTTTGTTGAAAATTAAAGTTAATCAAACTTTAAAACTTTGTAATTTGACAAAAAAAATAATAATAAACGAAAATCTAAAACAATGGAATTCGATTTTTTAGCTTGACAACTGCTAAAAACTACTTTCAAGGCTTGTACATAACACCAAAATACGCAATCGTAAGCGGTCAAACTTTTGTGAGAAAAAAGGGGTAAAAAATAAACCAAAGCTCAATCAAAATCACAAAATCAATGACAAAAGCAACCTTCGTCAAACCAATAAACCTTAAAAAACAATATCATTAACATCCATTAACGTTCAGCCGCCCTGTTCTACCGCTCTTAACAAAATTTACGCAGAAACCCTCATCGAACAACTGCCATCGGAACGCAAAGATAACAAACCGCCTTAGGGTGTCTGTCATCCGAAACGACGACGTAACGACTAAACAAATTGTAAATTTCGAAGGGGGCCAACAAGACAAGTTACAATAGCCGGAAGCCCTCGGGGCCCTCGGCGGAGGGGCCTTAATTCATGTTAGCCGTGGCTGGCGAGTCCCACGGATTTTGAACGGCCGTCGGTCACGAGCAAAGCACATCAAAGTCAATTTCGGCTTGAAATCCGTCCCGAAAAACACATTTTGCACGGGCGACGGACGGCGGCCGAGGACATGCACGGCGTTAACTTGGAGCTCATTATCGGTGGCACTGACGGACAATCATCGACGGAGGGGAGATAGCCTCAGGGCAAATGGACAGGCAGCTGTCGATTTGTGAAATGGGACATTGGAAAATGATCGGAGATAAGGTTAGTATTAAAAATTGAATTGGAAAAAAGTTGTTTGTCGTAAGTTGACTTCCTTGTGGACAAAAAACTGAGCCTGAGGGCATGGAATATGAAAGAAAAAGACAAAAGCATGATTTTGGTTCCGACTTGGACGGCGGTCGGGATTAACTTCGTCTATGAAGTTAGAAGTCGATGGTCGCCACGCTTCAGTGACCACATGAGCCTTCTTCCAGACTGTCTTCAAGCATGGGCTCATTGTTCATGCCAAAGAATAAGATTCTCTGCCGAACACTGCCAGAATCCGCCCCTGGTCAATGGATTATGCACATTGAGCCATGCCACCGCCGGAGGGGTGCCAAATAAGAAAGATGCAAACACAAAAAGTACTACTTTTCGGGGTCCGTAAGCATTCCAGCCGATGTAAGGGTTACATAGGATGGTCATGTTTTTCATTGGCAGCAAGCATGGCTCGACGGCGGGCATCTTTTCTCATTTCGGGGGCGCCGATGCCGAAGGACCCTCGAACTCTCGGGCCGTTGGGGGCGGTGTTTTCGGCCAGAGTTTGCACTTGTGAGGACCAAAAAAGTGAACTCCTGGAGGTACCGTATTAAAGATGGAACGCAGACGGACAAATAATGGCACTTCGAAGTCAGGGGATGGGTGAGGGCACTTTCGATGGGTGGAAATAGACTGATAATGTTATGGTGACGCTTTTTGGGGTGTCAGAATGGTCGTTTTTGATGATTTTGGCTAGATGATGATGTTATTGGAAGCTTTTTTAAATGGGATGGCGTCATTGGGTGCTTGTTGATAATTTGGGGGCTTCAGTTTCGGAATTAGATTGTTCGTTTTGGCATCGTTTTGGGATTCGATAGTTTTTGATTCAAAACTTTTGTTTCTTTTTTGAAAATTCCGTTAATTTTGTGATTTTTTGATCTTTTGTGCTTGTAGAAAAAACTTTAGATACACGAGAATCCACCATTCGAAAAATCCAAAAAGTTCGGGCTGAGCCGGGGATCGATCCCGGGACCTCTCGCACCCTAAGCGAGAATCATACCACTAGACCACTCAGCCATACCCTCTGGTCATTCAATCTCTTTGACCGTCTTAAACTTTTCTTCATTGAAGAGAAGAACAAACGATTAATCCACGTCATTTTCTCGCCCCGAACGTGCCCCCTTCGCACGCTCGACCCCATTCTCCGGAACGGAGGCCCTTTTCGCGGCGAAGCAGAGCACTCATTCGGCGGTCAGTCTCCACCGGCTTAGTGGTCTAGTGGTATGATTCTCGCTTTGGGTGCGAGAGGTCCCGGTTTCGATCACCGGCTGAGCCCGATCTTTTTGCGTTTTTTCATACTTTGGGTGGACATTGGGGCTGCTTTTTGGCACTTTGACTGACCCAAAGAACAACTTACAATAGAGCCTTGAGGCATGTGATCTTTTTTGTGCGTTATTTGTGTTCTGATGCATTATTGCGTCGGAAAAGCGTAAATTTGACGTGTCAGCTGGCAACTGTTGGCGTGACCTGACCTCTCTGACTGGACTTTCATTATCGGAAGTACACAGAAACGTCGTGAAACTGATGCGAATGTAAGTAATATAAGGCGACTATCATTTTTGACATTTTGAAAGGGTATTGGAACCGAAATAGGCTTTGGGGGTGGCTATTTTTGGATAAATTTGCACATATTTGCATTTTGAATAGTTTGAAATGACGATTTGAAAGTTTAAGCAGGTCAGTTTCATTAAGAGAGTGCTTTTAACAAAACTGATGCACACTTTATAATGTAAAAAGTAGTCACTATGGCCCCATGCATCACAAAACATAGGCAAAAACAGTCTTTAAAGACCGAAGAATCACTTTATCACTCTCCAATTTCACGTGGTCCGTAAGGACTCCCAACGACCGGCTGATCAGCCATACCTCCGAACTTTGATTCTTTACATCACAACCTTGTATTTACGCCTTTTTGTTTTTTGCCTCCTTGACAGAAACCAACAATCTGATTAGTCTTTCCACTTTTACGCAGTGCGAAATCTAATAATCTTCACACTTCAATGTAGGAACCATGTAGTTAGTCCTTCACGTGAAAATATCACCCAGCTGTTAATAAGCTCCTGAAGTCCATATCAGCATGCAATAATGCCGCCCCCAACTGTCTGTCAATTGCAATGCACATTAGCCCGTAAAATGCATTCTGTCGCTATTGGTTTCCGACAGCGACAAAAAATTGCACTTTTAAATCTCAAATTGTATCCCAATAGTCCCAGTTTCTGTGGTTTCTGTTTGTTCTCCCCTGAAACCGCGCTTCAAGTGCATACTTTGAACCTACAATACGCGATGAAACGACCAAACTCATAATTAGAGGGTGTCTTTTGTCAAGTTACGTCATGAATACATGAAAAGTTGTTCCTGGGTGGCTTCTAAAGCCGTCTGACAGCCCTGTCTGATCGAAATACAGTCCCCATTGATACGATTGGCGTGATTGGAGCCCTTTTGACGGCAAAGAACACGTCTGGGAGGGCTGTTTGACGGTTCTTTGCGTTCATTGCGTCGCTATGATGCGTCTAAACTGGTAAAAATAGCGCCCTTTCCGGACATTGAACGCACTTTTGGCGGTTATCTGAGGGCATACTATTGTATTGTAAATAAAAATGTGTGTTGAAGGTCGGAAGTGTCGTGCCACCTGGGCAGGTGAAGGCCGTTTTTTGGTTTTGTAAAAGTTTCCTCACTTCCGACATGCATGTTTTTACCATTTATTCGAAATGGAATGATATGAAAAGCTTAAAGCTGCCTGCATTCATGCTTTTGTTGAATGCTTTTGCCTGGCATGCCTGGCTTGACAGAACAGAGACAGAGCCTTATCGTTCGGGCGCTAATGTAAAGTCGAGGCAGACCTCGAGGTTCCGCGTTCACTCTCCGTTCGACAGCTGGCTTTCAGTCACGCCCCCGGCAGGGCTTGGTTGATTGGGGAAGGCACGGGACTGCTCGCTGCTGCCTCAGGGCGACTAGTACCAATGCAGACAAGCGAGTCACATGTCTGTGTTGCATGCGCGGAAACAAAAAAGTTGTTGGAAATGGACTTTATTGCCGGGGGAATGAACTTGAGATTGATTAAAGGGGGTTTTGTGGTGGCTTTTTTTGAGTTTTTTGTTTAAAATTTATTAAAAATTTGTCAAATGTGGAATTGAAACACAAAAACCGACCAAAAGATTATTTTTAGAGCTTTTTTCGCACTTTTATACCGTTTTGTCATAGTTGTTCAATACAATTTTAACAAAAAAAGTCGCCTACAGTACCCCCAACCCAAAACAAACCCCCAAATGACGTCACTCATCCCTTGTTTTCATCCCCCCGCCACAAACAAGGTTCAAAGCCACTAAACCTCCCTTATTATTGACTGTCTACATACACCCGACCAAAAACTCTCGCATCAGTCCCGTCCATATTGACTCACAAGCTCAAGGTCGCCATCGGCAACCCAGTCGTTTTTTGTTTTCCTTCGATTCTATCTCTCCGCCAAGTATTATCGTCAAACACTTATTCCGGTCCCAAGGTCCCATTCGACGTCAATGTGTCCCCTGCGTTCGCATATAACATTATAACTTTCAAGTTTCTCTCAATAACTACCTCCTAGCACGCCATAGACCATGTTTTCCCATCCATGCCCTTAGGCGGAACTGTTCTTTCACCCCTGCCGTATTTACGTCACTGATAAAAAGCCAATTGGTGGAATTTCGTCACAGAAACGAGGACATTTGTCTGGTCTAAATGGGGGGTCGAAATTTGTAACTTTTTGCAACTGCTCTCAAAGGATATAAATGTATTGTAAACAATTGGGACTGAAAATTCAGTCAAGCGGCGACATTTGAGTGGTTGTTGTTGGCTGGGAAATGGAAAAAAAGGTGTCTGATGGCAAACTGAAGCTTGTAAAAAGCAGTTTGGAGGTGTTGGGAGATAATTGCCAGCGGCAATGACCCTGCGACGATAATATTAAACGCTGTGCAGATGGGTTTTGGTCTTCTCCGGATGGATCAATGCCGCCAAATGTCAGTGAGGAGTGGAAAAAGGGCTATAATTGGTGGTATCCACGGACGGCTGCCCTTAATTTCGCGAAAAACGGGAGCAGTCGCGCAGCTTTTGAGCTGGCAGGAAGTGGAACAGTGGATTGGGGTGGCGTTTTTGGATAATTTTGGCGATATTTGATAAAAACTTAGCGATATTTGGTCAAAAATCGATTGATTTTTACCCAAAAAGCGCCCCAAATCAAACTGACTATCCATTTCCGAGTTCAAAGTGCACTCATTCGACACTATCTGAAACCCCCTCTTCCCCGAAAGCCTGTCCTTCCGTCTCGTTCGCATCGCATCGATCCAAACCGCCTCAGCGCCGACGGCCACCGCCGTCGGCAGCGGCCGCACAGGCAGCCTCTCGCTGGAAGTGTCCTTCCGTCCCTGGCTCCGCCTGGACCCGTTTTTGCCTCCGTCCCGTCCCCAGCCTCCCCATAGCAGCCATCCCATCGTTGCCTGGGACTGCTGGTGGCGCTGCGGAAGCCTGCATTGACGCTATGAGCGCAAAAAGACACAGCAAAAAGGTGCGCTCGACGACCACGACGACGATTTTCACATGCAAAGCGAGGGGATGGATGCGATGGTCGTGGTGACATCCGAAGCCGTCGTCACCAAGGTCCTCTCGATTCCTGCCTGACACCCAGTCGTCGTCGTCGCCGATTCCAATCAAAATTCCTTTGTCATGCGCTCTTTCGAATGAATGAAATGAGTTTCACGACACAGCGCTCCCATCTTTTTCAATCAATACCCAAACCCCCTTCCAAACCAGCTTCTCCACTTTCAAATCCTCTTCCCTTCCCTTTAAATTCAAGCTTCCTCATTCCAAAACACATCTCCCTCCTCAAAACACCAAAAAACAAACAAAAAACCCCTCAATTTGCACACTTTACACGCGCCCACAATCTCCCCACAAATTATCTCCCACCACGAAAACCTTAAAGATCCCCATCCGCGCGATGCGATTTTCATAACCACGTCGCTCTCAAAAAACGCGCTTGTTTTTCCAACTTTTTCGCAGCTTCTCCCCACTCAATTCTATCCCACTGCTATGCTAGCCCCCTCATCGACGCCCCGACAGCCGAATATAGACTTTCCATCGAGAAAAACGCGTTTCATCGACCCTTTTTCGAACCTTTCGTCAGTTCTTCTTTTGAACAGCCTAAATTTACAAATCCTCCGCGCAAGTGACAAAGCTGTTGTCCCTCCGTCGAGATTAGCCCGATCTTTGTGAGATGTGCAGCCCCTGAGGCTGTTTCGTCCCTGATTTCGATCTATCTTTATCGGTTGCCGCTGCGAATTGAGTACCAGCTGGTGCTGCTATCTTTGATCGAAAAATGGAGGAAAAAAACGTCTACAGGGTGTTTTTATGGAGTTCTATCGGTTTTTGGGGGTGGGAATGGTTGTGATAGTGAGTCAGTTTGGGAAAAATATATATAATTTATATATATTTATCGGAAAAATATATAATTTATATATATTTGTTGGCTAAAAGTGGTTCAAAACGGTTCCCACTTTAAAAATTCCAACTTTCCCGAATCTTCCAATCCCAATGACATCACCTTGCATTGACGAACTTCCTTATGTGCCGCACAGACCCATAAGATAACACCCCTCTTTCGGTCTCTGGTCTATTGCCGTCAGTCGTCGTCGCGTGTGCCTGAGGCGTGCAGTGTTTACTCAGTTCAAGTCAAGAAGCAAAGTCGAGTCGAAAAAAAGCCTCGAGACTCGAGTCGAGGACTCCATCAACCTAGGTACCCTATAAACGCATACATCGTGCCTGTCTGTCGCTCTGTCGAGTCACCGTTTGTCCCCTCTCGACCAGGGTTTTGGTTTGGTTTGTTAGTCCTCGATGAATTGCATAGTGTACTGCAGGTCTGCGCTCTTTGCTCTGTTGGATTTCCCAAATCTCGAAATGTGAACCCATTTTCGAAGACCTCATGACTTGTTTTTCTTATCGATCAAGTGACATGATGCAACTCGCATCAGTGTCGAACCTGTTTCAAGGCCTAAGGCCGCCGCGCCATTGTAATTGCATGCTAACGACGAACATCGTCGAAGAAAGGAAAGGATATGTGGAAGCGTGCGTACTTTTTGCGACCTTCCGTCCGTCAGAGGCGATTTTTGCATTGCGCGTGCCCGCCCAAAGGCCTGACCTAGGCCATTTTGCGTTCGTGCCGTCGGGGACCTTCTCGTCCACCGATTTACTGATCTGACCCCGCCGATTAGCCGCCGTTCAACCCCGCCCTTCCTTGTCAACGTTCGCCCCTCGACAACGCGCAACGGTCCCACAACGAAAGCCCCACATCTCGCGTGACTATCGCCGGTGCTGCTGCTTCGGGTTCGCGTTTTTTGTATTCCAATCATTCATTCTTCCATCCTCCATCGTGTTTTTGTTTTCTTTTTCCCAACAAAATATTTACCAATTCTCACTGTCTCCCTCTTACAGGCTTTGCTGCTGCCGGCGCCTAGTCACCGCTTCTTTCAAATCCAAGTTAACCAACGGGTAACTTTATATAGATTTTTGCAAGCCGTCATCCTCTCAGAATCCACTGCTACATAAAGAAGAAACATGGCAGCTTCCGCGACCCGGGCAAGTTCGTCTTCGGCTTCTAGCTTCGGCGCTTCCAGCGCTTCTCGTGCCCTTCAACTCGAGCTAAAGAGTCTTCAAAGCGAACCGGTTGAGGGCTTCACCGTCACCTGCGACGACAATAGCCTCTTCAAATGGACGGTTGGCATCTTCGGCCCTCCGGGCACGCTCTACCAGGTTAGTTTCATATTTTGCTTTAACTTTATGAAATCTATGGTGGATCTTCTTCAGGGTGGTTACTTCAAGGCCCAGTTGATCTTCCCCTCCAACTACCCCTACTCGCCTCCATCCATGAAGTTCATCAACACCATCTGGCACCCGAACGTGTACGCTACCGGTGAGCTTTGCATCTCGATCCTTCATGCGCCCGTTGATGACCCCCAATCCGGTGAACTCCCGTCCGAACGCTGGAACCCGACCCAATCGGTTCGCACCATCCTGCTTTCCGTAATCTCCCTTCTCAACGAGCCCAACACGTCGTCTCCGGCCAACGTTGACGCTTCCGTCATGTACCGCGCCTGGCGCGACAGCAAGGGCGTCGATTCCCGCTACGCCGACCACGTCAAGTCTGACGTTGAGAAGTCGAAGAAGGTTGCCGCTGAAGATGGTGTCAAGGTTCCGGAGACCGTCGAGGAGTACACCGTGAAGCACAAGAAGCCGGAGCCTGACACTTCGGAGATTGACGAGGATTACTATGACTACGAGTACGAATCCGGTAAGTAGCTTCTGTTTCAATTCTTTGAATCAGATTTTAATGTGAAGATCTTGTAGACAACGAAGACGACGATGAACACGACGACGACAGCGGCCAGGGCGACGACTGAATCAAGGGCCTTCAGTTGCATGCGCGGATTACCGGTACATCTTCTATAAATACTTCTCTCACCTCTCTCGCCTGAGAATGCATAAACTAAGAATCACTGGATGCCACACAATCCTGTCATGGTCTCTGGAGTCCCGTCTGTCTCGTTCTCGCATGTTGTTGTACACCCTCCCTTCCCTGACCCCTCTTAAGCATGTGCTCTTGCAACCCTAATAAACCCGATCTTGATCTAATGTTTTTATGGGTTTTCCTGGGTGCGTTTTGTACATTATCTTCTCAATTCTCGGATTGTTACCACTTTGCCTTTTTTGTAACGTTGTCTACCTACTACCTGACGGCTGCCTTTGAGGCTAGTTGACGGCTTTTTGTTTTTTGCATTCAAACTTTTAATCTTCATTCGTCTATCAAAAACGTGACTATGTGTGTTTATTGGTTTTGTTTCTTGATAGATAAATTTGTAACTTTTTGAAACGGTTGGATTTGGGTTGACATTTGGCTCGCATGACCAGCTTTACAGCATGTTTGAACACACAATATGAAATGAAAGGTGTTGGACGTTGAATTGTGGCATTGTAGCACGATGTCGACAGCCACAAAGCGCCAAAACCCGAACGAATTCCTGAAGACGATCGTGGGCAAGGCCGTCGTCGTGAAGCTCAACAATGGCACCGATTATCGCGGGATTCTGTCGTGCCTCGATGGCTTCATGAACATTGCCTTGGAGCAGACAGAGGAGTACCAGAACGGACAGTTGAAGAACAAGTTTGGTGATGCCTTCATTCGCGGGAATAATGGTGGGTCGTTTTGGCACTTTTGAGTCAAAATTATGTGGATGCAAAGCAATTGTGGGTGTTTTTAGTCTACTACATCAGCACTGTCCGCCGTTGACCGCCTCAAACCTCCCGAATGACTGTGAATCCGACTCCGACGTGGTATTTGAAGTTTTCCAATTTGATCGGTCTCCAATTGCGTTTTTTTGGTTTAACTTATGATTCGTTGTGTTATTTTTTGTAAAATTTATAAATTGATCAACTAAAAACAAAGTTTACGATGTATTCCGTTGAATCGGAACTTTTTACCTTTATCAAAGCCACCTGAATCCTTTTAAAATATCTTTTTTTGTAGCCTAATCAGTAACCATGAGCAAGCCAAGACCAGACAAGCCCCTGAATTACATGCAAAAGCAGTCCATCCGCTTTGTCGACAATGGCGATCCACCTTTCATTGCCAAGATGAAGGCCGGTATGGGCTACAGGGACACCACCATCGATGACAAGGTTTGTTTTTTGTCTCGAATTTTTATTACTGTAATTTCCTAATTTCAATATGGTTTCAGTTCGCCCCCGAAACGAAGCAAACCGATGACGAGATCCGCGAAGAAAACGACGTTCTCAGGCTGAAGCCCGAGGATCAGCCGGTCGTCGTCGTGTTAAAGGAAGGCAGTGACATGACCCAGGAAGAGTACGACGAGGAGGTCAAGAAGAAGGCCGCGGAGATTGATCGGAAGAAGATCGACGACGGTAAGATCACCTTCAAGAAGCCGCCTGCAAAACGCGCCAATGATGAATCCGTCGATGAAGCTGCGGCGGCGTCAGATGCCGTCATCAAGGACAAGACCCTCAGGCTAGAGGCCGAGAAAAAGCGCGATGATGCCATCAAAAAGAAGACAAATACGGCGCTGCTCAGTTTTGGGGATGATGAAGAGGAGGAGTAACTTGTACAATTCGGTTTTTAAGGGGATGTGACTTCTCTATTTTGATTCATGTTTATGCTTATGCTTTTTGAGGGTTTTGAAAATGATCTGATTGTATAATTTTTCGGTTTTTGATGGTTTACAATAAAAAGTACATTCCAAACTTGAGACGGCTGTACCGCGTTTGAAAATCCAAGATTTTTTGTTTACAATATTTGTTCAAAAAAGTTTCATGATAATTTTTTGAATGTTTAGAGGTAAAAAAAGACAGTCTACACGTTAGAAGTTTCCACGCCATTCAAGTTGGTTACGAAGGCCGTCGTCGCCGCGATAGTCGATCGGTTTGGCGACAGCCTCAAACAACCGATATCCGCCGGCGTGGGCCTGTCAGACTGGTTTTGGCCTGAGGCGAAGATGCGCGCATGCGTGTGACATTGGCGGCTGGTAGGATGGATAGAAGAAGCTGGACAGGCCGGGGCCCATCCAAACTGACGACAAAACGATGCATCTGAACGCAGAGGACCGTCGATTTGATGGCGCTTTTCAGCCATTTCGTGGGGGTTGACGGATATCTGAGGATGACCACTGGGATGACCGCCGGCAAACAAATAGGCGCCGTGTGAGTCAAAGAGCTATAAGATAGGATGTCTGGGAGCCCTTTGGCTTTTGACGTTGATTTCGATGTCAGCTAGTTTCTGGAAAGATGTTTGATCTGACTCATTCAAACTTCAAACAGGCTGATCTTGTCAAGTTTTGAGGGATAGAAACCGTCGTAAAAGGCATTGTTCATCCTTCTACAGCTCTTTTGAAGGCTCTATTTCGATCCATTTGTTTTCAAAAACTTTTCTGTTCAGTGCCATCAATACGAGAATCACATCTTTGGCCCCAAAACCAAACCCCCATCCCCTGAAAGCCACGCTTCACCACCTTTAACAACCACATCACTGCCATAGTCCCCATCTTTGTCCGCCAGGCGACTGCCCTGAGCAAGTCCTCATCCGCCTATCCTTTCCTTTCATACGTAATAGGATGTCCTTCCCTAAAACAGGTCCATTCGAAGCCGAATGAATCACCTCTGGCCTTCGACCAGCCTCAGGGCCCCATCGCCTCAGGGCATTTGTCGATTGCGCAAGGACATTGCTTTCTTCTTTGATCACTTGGTGATTCCGCATCTCAAATACGTGTATCAACGTTTCCTTTCCGTGAAACCTACTCATATAAGCTTTCCCCAGGTGGCCAGACAGTACATATTCGACTTGGGTTTGATGCCGGTGGTACTTGTCTGTACATAATGTTGCGGTTCGCTGTCGTTGTTATTTTTATTTTTTGTTTATCAGGTGCTCAAGTGGGTTTTATTAAGCTTAAGTCAATTTGAGATGTTTGAAAGGTGTTAAATTGGTTGAATTCCAGGCCCAAGATCTCTTCAAACTCTTTGCTCCTCTAATAGCACCGCCACCACCAAGGGTGGCAGATGCACCTAAGAAAGCGCCAACACCACCGTCTACTGATGCTTTTGCAAACATTTTCCGGCTCGGAGAAAGCCTAGCCCAAACTTTAAATAAGCAAAGCACGGCAAAACCGACTCAAATCCCGAAAAAGGAGACCCCATCGCCTTCCTTTGTCTTCGATGTACCGGCACCCACGCCACCACCACCCCCAAGACCGACGCTAATCCCATTAGCTGATGAACCACTTCTCAAAATCTTTAAACCACGAGATCCTGGAGCCCAACGCGCCCCAGGAATTGGTGGTGGTTCGAGGGCGGGCACGCCATTGTTGAGGATAACTGAGAACTTTGGAAAGAACTTCTTCTCCATGTTGGATGAACTTCATGAATACACAGGCCCACAGGCACGTGTACCGATAACAGGCGTCAGCGGCCAGACAGCGGGCGTCAGTGGAATCGAAACAAACAGCATCGCATCGGATTCACCGACTACAGCCAATACGCCGGCGGACTTTTTGAGTGCCCACAACTTGATGTCGGCTTTCTTGAAAGCGACATCGAGAAGACCCGGAGATGAGTTGAAGCCGATGCCGGTGATTCACGATGGCACTGAGCAGGGACAGAACCGACCGGTCATGAATCAGTTGTTTGAGAGCGATATTTTGTTGACTTCTAAACAGGCTAAAGCGTGAGTTTTTTACAAAACATTAATTGTTTTTACAAAGGTCAATGTTCTCAAACGTGGCACTGACTTCATACTCACAAATTTTTTTTTATTAAAAAGGCGGTTTTGATGAAAATCTAGCATTTTTTTAAACATAAATTAAAATCGTTGTTTTAGTATTGTGTTAGCCGAAGTCGATCGCAAAAATGGAGGCCGTCGTCGTGCCAAGCGTAAAGTCATTACTGGTGCCGTGTATCGTTGGCCGCAAGGGCGTCCGATTCCGTTTGGATGGGGCCATTTTGACAGTTTGTTTTTTTATTCAATTTTTTTTCTTTTTTATCATGAATTTTTATTTGACAAATGTTTCAATCGCCGACCTGTTAGAATTTTTACAATTTAAAATTTCTTATTCAGTTCAACTTTTTTGATTTTTTTTAAATATAAAAACCCTATTTCAGAAGAATGGCGTCAAATCATCCGTCGAGGCCTGATCAAATGGGAAAAAGAAACCTGCCTCCGCTTCCAGGAGGATGGCCACGGCAAAGACCGCCTTGAATTCTTCCAAGGCTCCGGCTGCTACTCTTCCGTCGGCAAGGTCGGCGGCAAACAGAAGGTTTCCATCGGTCGTGGCTGTGAAGATGAAGGCATTGTGTCCCATGAAGTCGGTCACGCCCTCGGATTCTGGCACGAGCAATCCCGGCCCGATCGAGGAAAGTACATCCGGCTCGAGGAGAAGTACATTGCCGGCGGCACTGAGGGCAACTTCGCCAAGCGCTCCGACCTCGAAGCCGACGGGATGGGCCTCCAATACGATATGGGATCTGTCATGCATTACGGGCCCCAGGCCTTCACTACTGATTGGGACAAAACGACCATCGTGACGCTGGATAAAAAGTATCAGCACACGATCGGACAGAGATCTGGGCCTTCATTCATCGATGTCAAGCAGATTAACCGCCTCTATTGTAATGATATCTGCAAGGGGTCACCATTGGTATGCTTACATGATGGATATCCGGATCCGAATAACTGCCTGGTGTGTAAGTGTCCAGTGGGTTTCGGAGGGCCGAGATGTGGCAAAGTTGAGGCATCAGAATGTGGAGGCGAGTTGACGGCATTGGTTGATAATTGGCAGCATCTGACACACACTGGGAAGGATCGATGTGTTTGGAGGGTCAAGGTGGGTCTTGGAGCGAAAGTTGGAATTGGAAGTTGATAAGATGGTGTTTTAGGCTCATGGGGCGAGAATTCGATTCATTGTAGATACAGTGCAATACAAGTGTGACACTACTTGTCGGTCGTTTGTTGAGATTAAGCATAATAGCGATTTTCAACAGATTGGCTTCAGGAATTGGTGGGTTTTTGTAACTTTTTTTAAAATTGACATTCCTCCTTTAATCGGAAAACGGCATCTGTAACAAAATTTTTTTTTTCAAAAAAATGATCAAAATTGCAAAACAAACAATTTTGTCAAAAAATATAGCAAATAAATTTCAAATTTACAAATTTTGATTTTCAATCCGTTTTTTTTTTCAAAATCAATTAGTTTCCATTTAGCTGCGAAGAAAAAGACCTCGAAGTCCTGTCCGACCAAGACGAGATCGTCATCATCCACGACGCCACCGGCCTGTCTTCCAGCAAAAAAGGGACCTTTGCCGTTCGCTACATCGCCGATTCCGGCACCCCTCTCCCGAAACCCCCTCCTCCTGTCTGGATCCCCGGTCGCGAGAACCGGCCCTTCCGTGGCGTTGCTGGCAGTGGCCAGGTCATCGAGAAGTTCATCCTCAACGCGTTGCCAAAGGTCAGGGACGTCAACCGGCCCGCCGAGACGACCTTTTCCATCCTTACGGATTACTTTGCGTCATCCTTGCTTGGTGCTTCGCGAGACAACCGAAAAAGGTAACCCCAACTTAGACTTCGACCTTCACAAAGTCAATTTTGCCGTCGTTGTTGATGTCATCAACATAATTAGCCCGAACCCTGTCATAGCTGTGGTTCCCATTGTTTGCAATAATAAATTTAACACATTTCCCTTCTGCAATTGCATCAGACAACTTTCCTTTCCATTGCGTGGGCGTGCTTCAAACCGGTTCCACGCTTCCAAGTTTGATAAAATTTAATGAAAACACGTGCTTCACATCATTGATCACCACTTTCCGATGCGTAAAAACCAGCTTCACCCGAAACTTCAAACTTTAGGACCCAAAAACCTGCAGTGATGTTTGTTTTGATACAATTGGAGCCAAAACAAGTGTAAATTTGGCACATTAAACTCAAACAAGTTCGAAAAAAGTTGTTCCTTAATGTTTGGCTGCACCGCGGTTCCCACCGGGCCGCGTCAACCCATTACGCAAGCATTTTCAAATGCGACTATACTGTAGTCTCGTGGGAGTTCCCCAATGCCACCGAATATAGCCCTTTTTCAATGTACACATAAATTTATTCACAATTTCACAGTACAATAATACTTTTTTCACAATGACATGAAACAGTTAAGCAATACTCGTCGTTAAACATTGATTAAAAGCTAATTACATTTCCTTAGAGGGTAAATTTCAAACTTCAAACTGAAATTCTAATATGTCTACCAAAAAAGTTCCAAAAGTGTCAAATCGGGCTACAAAATGCTTAATATTAAACTTTGCGCTGTTTAAATTTGTCAAAAAACATGAGAAAGAGCAAAGCTTATTCAAAAGTAGGCACTGATGTCGATTTTTGTTTTAGTTTTTTGGGTATTTCTGGCGGGCTATTTTAATACAGTAACCCTTCAAAAGGGTGTTAATTTGTTGTTGAGATTCAATGACAAGAACAGGGACATTAGAAAAGCCAAAGGTTATGTGATAACGAAAATAAAGTGTGTTAAGTATGTACAAATGTGTGTCAAAAACCGTATAAAAAAGTAAAAACGGAAATACCCGTGGACTACGGTACTTTTAGGTTAGCCTATGGTCATATCAGTTGGACTGGTTAGGGCTCTTGACGGGGAGACATGTTGGAAACAATGTAATTTTGAATTACTTTCTGGGCCTTGGAGGAAGTGGCGAATAGTCTTTGGAGGAGGATGTTTTGGATGGTGGTCATGTTGGGGTTGGGGGTGGAGAATTCGGCGCGGATCTGGAATTTTGTCAATTTAAAAGTTGTCAAAAAGCGTAAAAAAGTTGTAAAAACTTACAGCGCATTTACTTTCATCAGTCTGAAGCTGTCTAACCTCTTTCGGCGGGTAGCTTTTGGCAAAAAATGCCGCAAATTTCCGTCGCAGCTCAATTGGTGCATCAATTTGGTTCAATTTCGCCTTTAACAACGGCCCCAACAAATGATACTGATTAGTCGCATGCAGATCTCGAATCTGCAGCCTTTCCTCCTTCGTCCATGGGATATCTTTGAACAACCCATGATGGGCTCTCGCCAAATCTCCCGGCTCGTAAAATTCTACCGTAGCTGTTGGCGGGCATCCGGAAGTGTCTGGGTCGTCATCTGTGTCGAACAGGAAATCCACTGGTTGAAATCGTCGATGCCGATGTGACGGTCTCGAAGTCGCTGCGGCCAAAGTTAGAAGTGAAAATTGGCACCCGATAGAAACCGCTAACACGTAGTGATACAGTAATACAGCCATTTTGAGATTAAGTAAAGTCCGCGCCGCTGTCTATCAACAAGCAGGCAAACAAAGTGATAAAGCCAAGTGCAAAATAACTGTGCTTACGTTGCAAATGTACTTTTTGGCTGGTGTCTGAAAAAGGCAACTTTAATCAAAAATCGCAATAACATGACATAAATGGGCGCGAAAAAGGTTATTGCTGACTTTTGGTAAAACAAACATCACAAAAGTTATAAAATGGAAATCCAAAATCTCTGAAAAACATCCGCGTCCCGACTACAAAGTAAACGTAAACTGATAAAAGCTAAGATAAACAGTGATAATCGAAAAGCCCGACTTATGCCCTCAAGACACATGGCCTCCGATCACGCGAACTTACTTAACTTTATTTTGGAGTATTATTACAAGAATTAATGAACTAAAAAGGCTAATGTGTAGCCTTATGAGGGCACGTATACAGGTATGGGAAATTTGAAACATAACGAAAAACATTGCGCACGCTACGTATTATATCAGCATTTTTATGGGTTTAAGGTTAGAATCTGTCGTCATTAATAACCATGGAAATGGTTTAGACTAAAAATGGCCATTGAAAGTTGGCCGATCAGGTGAACAATGAATGCGTTTTCCCAGAAACATAGTACGTCTTTTGATAAACCTATTTCCGATTATGGAGCCCATTGTCTCCGCGCAAGGTCGTCGATTACCCGTAACAATGAGCCAACATGACAATTGGATGTGAACGCAACCCCAAAAAAGCGCATTACAACCCATAACCAGCTCATTCACATTAGCCGTGGCGCATGGGGTTGGTTTGATTCGAATTTTGGAAGACAAATGGGGGCGGAGCCAACTGTGGAGTATGTGGGTATGTAACTTTTTTCCCAGAAAAGGAGTGCATTTTTTCAACAAGTGTTATTTTTAGCTTTTTAGTGATTACTAAATGTAATACACAGCTGGGACTAATCCCGGCAGCGCTAAACTATTTAATTATTATTCACTTTCGCGGATTTTTGATGTCAGCGGCCTCGGCGGCGCTTTACTTAACATACATTAAGAAATCCACCCTCAACGCGGATGTGCCGGGGAAAGACTGGAACACAAGTAAAGCCGACACCGCCTTCGCCATGGCTAATGATGAGTGATGGGAGGTGTCTGCAAAAGAGGGATAAAGAAGACGGAAGCCAGCTAAAGGCAATGCCCTGGGGGAATGTAGGTGGGTAAAGTGCTTTACAAATGGGCATTACAGTAATCCGGTAATGTTAAAATAGTAAAATAAAACGGAAAATAACAGCATGTCATTTGAATCATCGGTTACAACCAACATTTGGTGTCCATTAGTGTCAAATTCCGGCACTGGGGGACCTTTAACATCAAAATCGTCACCCTTTTGGGATAAAAACCTTATCACGTGAAAACGCATTACCAAAAGGGTTGCAAAACCTATTTACTGGCTTGCTAAATGTCAACTTAAACAATAAACAGCAGCCCACTCCTCCTGGGATACGGTAATATGCGCTTTTGTAAAGACCAGCCTACTCAAGTCACGTAAATACCAACAAAACAAAATATCGCTTACTTTGCTAACCTCGAGGTTTGTCACAATCCCATTTAAAAAGGGCAGATTTATCCTCGAGCACCCACAGTATTTGAAACTACGATCTTTTTCTGCGATTAAAGCGGTTAAAGTACGCATGCAACATTTTAAGTGCCACTTCAAAGGTCAAAATTGTGCCAGCTTAGTCAGCGGTCAAAAACTATGCAAAATCTGGCATTCTAAAGCTTGCATAACTTACATTAAGTCCACCAATCTACGTAATCAGCAAAAACTTAAAATCCGTCCCATTTATCCGGCCTATAGCCTCGTTATTTACGTCATTCGCACTTTGACAAGTAATAACTTAAACACGAAAGAACACTGCATCGATGATTGCGTGTCTTTGCTATCCAATCCAACTTATAAAGGTAAAAACGAGTCATTTAAAGACTTGTCTTCATAATTTATAAAGCCTTGGCGCATTGGCAGGAAACTGCAAATGCCAGGATGCAAAGAAAACACATGCACAAACTTCCGGAAATGCACTTCGTTAAGACTACAGCTGAGGTCATCGATGACATGCCATTTGACTGCAAATTGTACGCATCGCCGAGGGATTATCCGAGGTTAAGCTTTACGCATCTTGTTTGCAACTACGAGAAACAGAAAAAAACAACATACTATTAAGCCTTATTAAATTATTGTAAGCCGTGTTTGGCGGCATTTTGAATCATGTTTGATCCGTAACCTTGGGGGCGAAAGCATCGAAGGAATGTGTTCTGGGATAAAGATTGAACTTTCGGGGACTCAGAAATGGCAAACTAAGCATTCTAGGGAACGGTATTTATACTGGGATAGAAACACCGACATTTTTCAAATCCATGCCCAATTTTGTGCAAAATACGCACATTTTGATGTCAAAATGAAAAACGTCTGTCAAAATGAATTCGAAATGACACAGAAATGAAATCCAATATTACGTGTCAAGTCAATCTGAGCTGAAAAAGTACAAAAAACATAGGTTCAGACAGACATGTGGCTTTGCGTGACCACACAGAAAAAAATCGTGTTTTGAATAGTGACGAAAAGTGGACGGCTGTCCACCTTTTTGCGGGGAACGAGTTTCACGTGTCGCGTGGATCGTATTACCCGGCAAGAGGGTACCGTGTTCCACATTTTTACATGATATTTGCTTATGTTACTGTCCGAAGTGTAAAAATTTACATTTCGGTACTTTTCACATGGTTAAATATTAACTTTATGTGTTTTGTGACTCAATTTGCATGCATGTATGACTTGTCGACGATTTTTAAAGATTTGCATCGACAATTACCATACATTGGACGCCCTCTCAGTCAGACGCCACCAAAATCCGTAAGCGTATGGTCGTTTCGTTGGTTCCTCCCAAGTGAAAATCGTCAAAAACATTCTAAGTGTAGGGTCGCGGGCAAAACCTTTGCACATTTGAAACTTTTTGTCTTGTCGGTGAGTTTCTTTTCAAATATTACTTGTTCAACAATTAACTATTGTAGACTTGTGTATTGTTACTTTCCTAATGTAACCAGCGGGCTCCTAACATAACGTTCGGATTTTGGTATGGTGTTTTTTTTTACCAAGTTTCATGTCAATCCGCCTAATGATGACTTTTTAAGGATTTCAACTTAACGATAGACAACGATTTCGCCTCCATTGATCACCGCCGTCGGATTCAAGAGATTTGTGACAAAAACTTGCCAGATGGATAAGACGACGTTCTCGACAAGTCTTCGAACCGAAACACATAGTAGTTGTAGCTTGTTATTTCATTCAGTATTTTAATGTTGTCATTGCTTGTTTGTTGTATGTGATAATAAAGTAAAAAAATGTTTAAACTGATATGAAACAAGCGATTGTAAAGGGCAAAAAAAGCAAAAGGCGGGAACTGGTGGTTACGGTATTGCATACCAATACATAAAAGGGAATCATTTCGTCAATTTTTTGAGGAAATAATTCCACGCGCGCGAGGGAGACAACTGTCACCCCAAAAAGGTGGACACGGACGCCCAAAAAACTGAGTTCCCAAATTGTCCACCTTTTTTCGGGTAAGCTGGTACCCGAAAATTAGCGTAATCGTGTCCCTTTTTTCTTTCTGTGCACCACATCAAGTAAATGAAACAGTCGAAACCATGACAAAGTAGTATTTACATTCATTTCAAACATACAGACATATGTTAATATAAGTAATAGACTTTACATTTTCATTTGTTTTAGCCGTTCTTATACTACCGTATAAGCCTCCTATTAAAAAAACCAAAAAAGTTTTTTTTTGAAATTTTTTTTTCGAACTGATGCTATTTATCGCCAGCCAGTCAATAGCACCTGATTCCGTGGTGTAGGGGTTATCACGTCAGTCTAACACACTGAAGGTCGCCGGTTCGATTCCGGCCGGAATCATGTATCTTTTTAATTTCTTGAAACTTTTTTAAATATTGAAAATTGCCCGTCTACGTCCAAACGCGCGAAAATGTGCGCGCACCCCTTTTTGACGCGCGCCCACGCAATACAGTAAGAAAGGAAAACACTCCACGTGTGTTTTTAGACAGTAATTTATGATTTGTAAACTTTAAAACCACAAAAAATAAGCTTAATATAGCCTCCAACAAGACTTTTGCAAAAATATAAGATACAACGGGAAATGACGTTGATACGGTGTCACCAAGTCAGAACCATAAGGCTTCAGCGTCGTAGGGCCAAAAGTACGTCAAAATACAAATACAAAAAGTAGGGTTTCCTTTGTGCAATGATCTGGTTCTTTCGAAAAGTGTTCCTTGAATGGAACGTTTATCAAAATTTGGCACACCTAATACCCACGCAAACGGAAAACCCTGGACCCTGAGCAAAGTCTGTACACTCTGACAGAGATGAGTATTCATTATAACCCGCTTTTATTTGTGAAACTAAAGCTAAAGCAGTGTGATTGTCAAAAAAAGAAAAAGCGATTTGATGGATGCTGCAAAGATGAACATTGTTCTATTACAAAAAGCACCATTTTAGTCCTAATTAATTTCAATTATCTTAATTTTAGTCGCAAACAATTAGTAAGAAAAAAAACATCGTTAACAACCGAGGAGATTGATGTTTCACTCGAGTCTGTGGGATAATCGCCTCATTATGTGGCTATTTTAAAGAGAATTAACACTAAACAATTTTAATCCGACTAACTGATGAATGGGGTTTCTGTTTATCGTATAATTTTATAGTTCGCGGAAAAAATTGAGTGTTCAGCATTACGGTAGCTACATGGGCCACTGGAATGTTGCAATTACGTTAGTCGGTTGGACTGTGAATGCAGTAAAGTAACGAAATAAAAAAAAAAAGAAACTCAGACTGACTAAAGTTAAGCAGATTCCCCAAAGTCGGGATTGTACGATGATCTTTCTTTTTATTACGTACTTTTGTTTGAATTACAGGCTACATCGTCACGATTGAAATGTCAAAAACGTCAAATC
Organism: Panagrellus sp. LJ2284; assembly: GCA_024447225.1. Lineage (NCBI taxonomy): Eukaryota > Metazoa > Nematoda > Chromadorea > Rhabditida > Panagrolaimidae > Panagrellus > Panagrellus sp. LJ2284. Next base: position 4,252,942 of record JAMRYC010000009.1, read on the forward strand.
ACCCACAAAAATTTTGTTGGTAACATTTTTATGGAAGATAATAACCTAAATTACGCAAGTGACCCCACCTAACTTTTGGTACAAAACAAAAAACAAAGAGAAAGTAGATTACAATAACATGTGATAGATTATAATAACATGTGATGTCTGTCTGCTGAATTTTGTAAATGGAACTCCTGATCACGCAAAATGTGTTTCAACGGTTTCATCCAATGTCTTTTATACCAAACATGAATCCTATTTTGCATATTAAATGCGTAGGAACCCGTGCAAAATCTAATTTATTATAACATTCTGTAGACATCATATGACGGAGAAATTATTATCTACACAAATTTGAAATTTAAGAAACGAATTTTAACTATAAGCGGTAGACAAAGCCGTGAAACCGTTTCGTGCAAGTGGAACGCATCGTAAATGCAATGTTAAAAACAATCACTCTGAAAATGTGATAACACACGCAATTTTGCCCGTTCCACGACGAAAGCTCAAGTAATTAGAAATTGTTTGAAATGGAATTGCAACGACGGGTAATAAGCCGTTAAACGGTTGACTCAAAAAAATCGGCTTTTAAAAACTGTTAAAAGTACGAAAAACAACGACTTCTGTTTGCGGATAGTATTTTAAAAACAAAAATAGAACAACGAAATTACAATGCATAAAGGTTTTTTTTGAAAAAAGGCATGCAAATGTAAAAAAAATTTACACTTTTCGATCACAAACTTGGTCCTACCGCGACACCGTGAGAATTGTCCAAATCGCGAAAAAACTGTAATCAAACCTCATTTTGGTCGGTTTCGTCAATTAGGATTTGCGTTTTCAGACCGCTTTTCGTCCAAAATGTCTTCCTCCGTCGGTGAATCGTCTCTGCCCGTCAATCCGCCGCCTGACAACTTCCAAGTCGTCGAAGCCGTGCTGTATGCCTCCATTTTCGACAACTGCCAACACGAGCTTCTCACTCGCCTCAAGAACATGACGGATAACTGGCGGGACTTCAAGGAACATGAGATGGTCTACTCCATGCGTAAGCCTATTACTTTTTCAATCTGCCTTCTGGTTCTAAATGCCATCTTTTCTAGGCTGCGGCACCACGGCCGACCGCACTGATCCTGTCGTCCGAATGCGTCGCCAGTTCAGCTCCGACATAACCGTCTGGCACATCCGGTACCTCGGCACCCAGAACGTCGACGACAAATGCCCCGCGGTCATCCATTCCAGCATCGACTCGGTCGCGTATTCGCCCAACATCATGGCATTTGTCAAGGACATGAACTTCATCCTGAACTACGAGTTCCTCGCGATGGGCCATGTCTTCTGTTTTGGTACCATCAAGATTTTGGTGTACAAAGTGGTCAGTGTGCTCAAGGTGGGAAAATACACGAAGGACTCGTTGAAGCCGTATAGCAATTCCTTTGTCGTCGAAGCGTCGATCCCGGTCGAAAACGAGGAGACTATGTTCTACGCCAAGCAGTTGAAGAAGTTTTGCGAACAGTTTGAGCCGTGAGTTGATTATTCTTGTTAATGGGTAATAAATGAAGATGTTTTAGGTTCGTCAAATTCACCAAGGTCGAATATTACCGGCCTCGCGTCAATGAGGAAGAAACGAAATAGATCTTTCTTGGTATTGTTTGTTGGGTTTTTGTATTTTTTGTAATAAACTTTTGTATTTTTGATCCTGAAGATTAGATTTTGTATTGCCATTGGAATTACTTTATTTTTTTGCGACGATTTGTAAATTTGTTTGTTTAAAAAAGTGTGCGAATATCGACTTCCAATAAGTAAAAGCTGTGCGAACGCACACAGCACGTTCAGCGCAAATGACTGTGCGAATTGTGTGACATCGTACATTCTTACTCAACATTATTTCCAATTTTTTTTTATTTTCATTTAAAATTTATCAACTTTGACTACTGTAAGATGTTTGGAAAATGTTTTAATTGTGATCACGTTTTAAAATTACAATTTTTGCCGTCTTTGAATGAAAAAAATTATACATTGTGGGAAGCCCTTTTTTGAAATTGACAAATTTTAAAATCTTAAAAAAGTCAAAATTAAATAATAGTCCATAATAGACCACCATGGCAACCAAATTGACCTAATTGCCTTCGGCACAGTCGCTCAAGAAAGCCTGCACGCGCGGCCCCCAAAAGCGTTCGCACCACGAAAGCGGCCCGCGCCAGCGACCACCTCAAATGCATGAGTAACGTCGTCGCGTCTCCCTTCCTCGCTTCTGTTTCATCAAATATTCCATCGGATCTGCCCATTATTTCGTCATGGCGTCAACGGATGTCCCCGGCGAGTCGTCCTCCGGCTCGAAACCGCCTCCAGCCCGCAACTTCCAGGTGCTCGAAGCCGTCCTGCACGCCTCGATATATGACGACCACAAGGACCAACTCATCGAACGTCTCAAGGGCATGACCGACCCGTTCAGTTCCAGCTTCGAGGAGCATGAAATGGTCTTTGCTTTGAGTGGGTTGCCTTACAATTCGGTGTTTTTATATATAAAATGTTCAAAAAAGGTCTAAAACAGCGTTTCCAGAATCAAATGAAGGCCCCGACGTCCAGCTCCGACTCCGACGGCGGTTCAATCTCGACCTATGGCACGTCAGATACGTGGGGACGCCCATCGCGGATAAGTGCCCCGCAGTCTGTCGGGCGAGCATCGATTCGGTCATGTACACGAAGGACATGATGGAATTCGTGAAGCACATGGGCTTCAGACTGATCTACGAGTACGTCATGAAGGGCTGGGTCTTCACCCGAGGGCCGATTAAGATCCTGGTCTACAAGCTCTGCACGACCGACAAGCCGGGGATATACTCGAAGGATCTTATCAAGCCCTTTGGAAATTCTCACATCGTGGAAGCGTCAATGCCGGTCGAGAACGAGGACACGATGAAATATTCGAAACTTTTGAAGGATTTTACTGATCAGCTGATGCCGTGAGTTGATATTTCGACTTTTTTGAAAGTAAAGTTTGTTTTTCAGGCTCGTTGAATTCCGAAAAGTCGAGTATTTCCGGCCCAGAACAGGTCAATTCGCAAAAAGCTCGTGATTTATATATAAATTTGCACATTTTGAACATTTTTACAGTATTTCGATATCAATAAATAGCTTTAATCTTGTAATTTCATCTTTGGAAGTGTACAGGTTGCTTGCCTGGTAATACTTTTACCAATTTTGCATCACTTTTTTTTCAAAGTTACCGTAACCCAGCCAATTTGCAGCAAAATGGCCGATGCAAAGCTCCTCAAAGACCTCCAAATCAAGACGAACATCCTGAAGCGTCTCGTCAAGGAGCACTCCTCCTACATCAAAGAAGCCGAAAAGGAGGCCGAGAAGATCGCCAAGTTGAAGGAGGACCCCGCCACTGACGAGTACGTTCTCAAGAAGTTGGTCGAAGCTCAACAGGTTGGTTTTACCTTATTTTTCAAACTTCTGGCCTAATTTAAACATAATTTTACTCCAGGAAACCAAAGGCATGGTCCCGATCGTCGCCCAGAAGGCCCACGCCGCGTGCAAAGAGCTCAAGGCCTTCATTGAAGCCAACCAGGAGTACTTGTCCGACGAGGCCGCCGCCGATGCCAAGGAAGCCATCAGCACTGGGAATACCATTCCGCTGTTCTACTGATCTCGTCGAAGCTGACTTTCCAATGCGAGCGCTTTTGCAGCCTATTTATTCGACTTTTGACAACGATCCCGACGCTTGTAAAACTTGTAAGTGAATAATGCCTTTAATTTTGCTGTTTTGCCTTTTTTGACGATGGTTTCATGTTGATATTTACGATTTGGACAATGAAATTGTTTTTATTTAGCACTTTTAGACAGTTTATTAAAACAAATTCGATATGTTTACCCAAATTATGTTCAATACAAGACTCAAATTAGCTACCGTAACCCAATACTGTAGAAAAACCCCGTTTAAGTTTACATACCAAGTGAAAATTTACAAGTGAAGCGTTCCCGAGATAATCTTTTTGACAGTTTCCTTTGCCTCAGGAGTTAGAGAGGTCGAGGCAGCGATATTGGCGTACAATTCCATGGCGAATTCGACTTTGTTGGTGGTACTTGGCGTGGGCGGTGATGGCGATGATGATTCGATCTGAGCCAGACGGGATTCCAAGTCGGCGATGCGCTTTTCGAGGGAGGATACTGTAGAATTTGGGGGTTCTGTGGTGGTTTCGACGACTTCTAGGGTTACTGTAGCTTCGATGGGCTCGATGATTGCGTCTTTTGGTGGGTCTGAATCGCGTAAAAGCAGCTCCGGATGGAGGGATACTGGCGGTTTTGAGGGCAATGGTGGAGGCTGGATGCCTATTTCGGTAATTACAGGTTCCTGATGGGTGGTTACAGTACCCTGGGGCGGTGGAGTATCGGTACTCGAGACAGACTCCCTGAAATTTTTGAACTTTTAAACTTCCAAAACAACCAAAAACTCACCCATCCTTCTTCTTGCCACCCTTATGCTTGAACCGCTTCACCTCAAAAGCGAATCCAGTCCCCTCAGCTCCCACAACAAACTTCGCTCCCCGCTTCTTCCCGACCAGTTCTCTCCAAACGGCATTCTTGACCGCTTCCGGTGTCAGTTTGATCTTCCGTTCCTTCTCCGAATTCTGCGGCGACGCGACGATCTCCTTCCCAGCATAGGAATAACACGTCAAACTGGCCAATACCGTCGACCCTTCGACGACCACGTCCTCACCATCGCCATCGGCAAAGACCCAAACCACGCCCGGCTGTTTGGCGCTCAAAACGGCGGCCAATTTCGTGCTCGCATCGATGCTCGTTTGAAAACGATACTCATTCCCGTTTTTATGGACCACGACGAGAAAGTTGTCCCTAACGACCATGTGGATCTCGGCAATTTCGAAGGAGAGCACTGTTTGACGGGTTGAAGCCTCCTCGAAACGGAGTGTTTCATCGTTGCCGATACACAGATGGCAATTTGCGAATTCTTTACTTTGTGACGCAATCAAAACGGGGACATCGGTGAGGGTAATGCCCGGCACAGCTGTGGACTTTCGGCGAGGCTGGGGGACGGGCTTATCTGTAGATTTGGGTGGATTTTATATATCCGAAAGTGCTGAAAGTTGTGAATGACCAACCTGCGCTCGGATTGAAGAAAAAGTTGGTCGTATCGGGCTGGGGCTCGTAGGAATCATTGAAAATGTCATCTAGACGAGATGGGTTGGTGTTGTCCCTGGAATTTTGAAGGAAATATATATGGAAGTTGTGATTTTTGAAGAACTTACGATGTTTCGGAAAAGCTCGGCGGAAGGCCACTCAAACTCATTTTTTACTGTGATGGGCGGTGTTAAAAGCTGACCAGTGGGTTGTTTGACGTTTTGGAAGTAAGATTAGAAAGGGAATTCCATTATTAAGCTCCAAAAAACCGGAATTAGCTAATCAAAAACAACAATATCCATCTGCAATTGCACTTTTTACCGACGATGAGTCACTTCAATGGACGTTTGACAGCCATTTTTTGAGCGTTTTTGTGTTTTTCCGTGACGGACTGACGTTTTTTTACTTTACAGGTATGTCATTGTGTGTGCACAGGTCCAAAAAACAATGCACACCCCAAACCACCCAACAGCCATTGAATAGTTGCAAAAAAAGTCTGCACAGTTTGCTTGCATCGTTAATCTTTTCGGATTTCCTCGTTCCTCCGCCCTTTCCCGCCAACCATCATTGTTCCCATCCCCTTTTAACCGTTGAAACAGCCGTGCCCCCAGGCGTTTCGTACATTTCGAACGGATCGCGACCACAGGCATTCCATTCCGACCAGCTGTTCGGCGCTGCCTTTTCAACGCATATCCATTGATTGCAGATATACGACGTTGTTGTTTCGGAGCCCCCTTTTGCACGTGCTATCTACCTTTGTCTCTTGTCTCCCCATTATATCGGCGGATTGCAGCGACGTGAATTAGCCCTATTTGCCCCCGGCGAAGCGCTGATTGATTGGGCTGGTTTCGATCCGCGCCAAGTGGGCACACCCCCGCCTAAAACCATCAAATTCGAGATGGATCTAAGTTCTTCGACGCAAGGTATGTCTTTGGAGATTGTCGGTTCCCTTTTGGAGCACAGTTTAGCCGAAATCCTTGCAGCTACGTTTGCCACGTTGACCATGACCGGCGATCATGATGGCGCGTGCTCTTCGATGGAAGATTCAAATGGCACAGTCTATAAGAGCGCCGAAATGCCGACCCGAGCTCTGGAAAATATCAATCTGCTCCGCCAGAATGAACAGCTCTGTGATGTGACCCTGATCGTCGAAGGCTCCCGGATTCCGTGCCATCGCGTGTGGCTGTCGAGTTGCAGCAACTATTTTCGGGCCATGTTCACCAATCAGATGGCTGAAAGTCGCCAACGTGAGTTGTTTTATATATTTTTTTCTTCCAAAGATAGTAAGAATGTCATTTCAGAGGAAGTCCAAATGATCGACATCGATTACGACACACTTCGAGCCCTCGTCGACTTCTGTTACACCGCAGAAATCGTCGTGAATGAAAATAATGTCCAGCAATTGCTTCCGGCGTCTTGTTTGCTTCAAATGCGCGAGATTCAAGTAAGTTTTTTCAACAATTTTTAATTTGTTACGAAAGCGAACTGGATATGATGACTGTTAGCCAAATCTGACCCTTTTTACCTTTTTAAAAGGCCTTTGATTATAAAAATTCACGGGAAGCGAATTTGTCTGATCCTAACCACTGTTCGTAGTCTAACTTCTTTCAAATTATGATTATTATCGTATAATGAAATACCCTTTTCCAGGGTTTCTGTTGCGAATTCCTCAAAAACCATCTCGACGCTTCAAACTGCCTCGGAATCCGAAGCTTTGCGGATACCCACTCCTGTCGCGAGCTCTACCGTACTGCGGACGCTTTTATGCGATCAAAGATGGAGGTACTGTTTTACTTTTTTGATTGATCGCTTTAAAACCTTCAATTTTCCAGGACATTCTCAAATGCGAGGAATTCCTCCAACTCCCGACCCACATCCTCTGCGAAATCCTCAGCCTGGACGAACTCGACGTCACTGAGGAGCACGCCTTTAATGCTGTCATGCGTTGGCTTGAATTCGACCAGGAGAAGCGCCTTCCCGACCTTTCAAAGATCCTGGAACACGTGAGACTGTCTCAGTGCAGCCGGCACTTCCTCGTCCACACCGTCAGCAACAATCAGCACATCAAGGCCGATATCAAGTGCCGGGATCTCGTCGATGAAGCCAAAAATCTCCTTCTCCTGCCCCAGGAACGGACGGATCTTGAAAATGAGCGCCACCGCCCACGCGTCCCTGCTCGATGCTGTCAATTGCTCTTTGCCGTCGGTGGTTGGTGCAAGGGCGATGCCATTGCGAGTGTGGAATGCATGGATTCACGTTCCGGACAATGGCGATCCGTTCGACCCATGCTGAAACGTCGATGTGGGGTCGGAGTTGCTGTGTTGGCGAAGGCGTTGTTTGCCGTTGGCGGGCATGATGGATCAAAGTATCTGCGATGTGTGGAGCGATATGATCCATTGCGGAATCACTGGTTTAGCGACGTCGCTCCGACTTCGACGTGTCGGACCAGTGTCGGCGTCGCTGTCCATGAAGATTACGGGTTGTTTGCCGTCGGCGGCCAGGATGGAGTCAGCTGTCTGGACATTGTCGAACGGTATGATGCCCATCGGAATGAGTGGATCAAAGTAGCGCCGATGAAGTCACGACGATTGGGCGTCAGTGTCAGTGTGCTGAATGGCTGTCTGTATGCCGTCGGAGGCGCTGATGGGCAGAAGCCGTTGTATACGGTTGAACGGTGGGTGTTTTTTGAACTTTAAACGAGTTTTTTGAACTTTTTGTTATAATTTGGGGTCAAAAATTAACCACTGAAGAAACCCCATCCAATAAAGCTCATTTCAAATCCCCCCTTTTAGCTATGATCCCCGCTGCGATTCCTGGAACTACGTCCAGCCCATGTCAACGCGTCGCAAGCATCTCGGCAGTGCCGTCCTCGGCAACCTGCTGTATGCCGTCGGCGGTCGCGCGGACAACTGTGAACTCAACTCAGCCGAGAAATATGACCCCGTCTTGGACGAGTGGTTGCCTGTCGTTTCGCTCAACAATCGACGATCTGGGGTGAGTGAAGGCGCTCCTGCCGACCCTTTGCGCATTGGATTTGGACTTGCGTAGCCGCGAGTCTGTTGAACTAGCTTAATGGCACCTTTTTACGCCCTTCTACAAACATTCCGCGCCCCCTTCGACCAGCACAGGTTGAAGAGCGCGACAAAGCGTAGCGCATTGGCCGTTGAAGGACCTGTGTCATGATGACTGTTAGCCAAATCTGACTTGTCTTTTGGCAAGCTCTATGCTTACAATTTTAACGGGAAGCGAAATGTCTGAACACAATGATCCTATCAACGTGCCATTTGAGAATCCGAAGCAAGAAACCTGCTAAAAGCGTCTTCCAAAGCGATTAAGCCATAAAAAGATAAAAAACATAACCCGCACCAATTACAGGTCGGCTTAGCAGTCGTGAACGAGCAGCTGTACGCGATCGGCGGCTTTGATGGCTGCGATTACCTGAATTCGGTCGAAGCCCTTGAAGAGGATCCCCACGCATGTCTCGACGATCTGACGAGCTCGCCACATTGGCGCAACGCCGGGAACATGTCTTATCGGCGACTTGGCGGTGGAGTCGGCGTCATCAGTCTGGTCAATGACGAACTTTCGACCTGTTCGGCCTTGTACGCTTCGGCGGATGCGGCCAGTGCTGCCATTCGGGCATGCTACACTGATTTGGCATGATGAATCGATCAAAGAAAGAATGAACGGCGCCGCTGACAGCTTCCAATCAAAGCGTGCCGACAGTTTACCGGTGAAGTGAAGCGTGCCGCCGCCGACCTTGCCATGTACATTTTATAGCCAATTGTGTCTTAACGCGAAACCTATTCCCGGCATTCCTCATTTTGTAAGTCTATTTGTATTTGTCCTCCTTCGAGCCGGTCCCTAACGAGGTCGTCATCGGCGATTGTACATAACCTGTGTAAATGCATACATATACCGATTGAAAATAAAGCTCATTCATCCTCGACAACACCCTGTTCTGTGTACCGTGTCCCTCGGTTCAGTCGCTGACATGAGTGACAGTAGTGTTTCCGCCGATGGAGGGCGGGCCTTGGCAGACTGCCCAGTCGAGTAAGAAATTGGCGGGAAGTGCGAGACAAGCGGCGTTGTCCATCAGCCGCCGCCGGCGACAACGATGGGTCAATTGCCAGCAGGAGGGCCCCGACTGCACTGTACGGTACGCAACCTACGGCGCTTTGTGCTCTCGAAGGTCGCTGGTGCGGTCATCTCGTGGTCGCGCTGCGCGGATAGCTTGGAATTGGAATTGGGCGTTGAGGAACCCGGGCCCGCGGGGTTCGTTCAATACAGTAGGGTCTTCATTCACAATGATGAGGAAATGGGGATGTGCGTGTCTTTTGGGTAGCCGGGGGGTCGGTATGGCGTCATTACTATGCGTTTTGGGTACGCTCTCGCCTCGCGCGATCGGAAGAGAGATGCTTCCAAGCGTATAGCACACTCTATCTTCGGCCTGCTTGGTAGCCGTGTCTCAGCCGGCGCAGCGCAAGCGATCGCGCTGCCTGCTCTTGGCTAGGCCAGCGGTCGTGGGTTGCTGCGAGTCGCGAACGATCGGTGTTCCGGTCGCTCGCTTGCTTGTAGATAGGAACTGTGCGCGTTTGTCGGTAAGCCCCTGTCCTGAGGGGTCGTTTGACCGGAGGCACCGGTCAAGCCGGTCAGTTACCACTTCCCCAGTCAAGCCACCGTGTCGGTATTAGCCTTTGGCTGCCAATTGGTAGCTTATCGTGGCCTGCGCGCCGGCCAGCGCCACGCGACAGTCGGAAAAGCTGTACAAAAAATTGGCGGGAACGACGCTCGCAGCATGCGCTCTCTCTTTCCCGCTGGCAGCTAGCTTGAAGCATGTCATGTGTGTCCCTTTCTCTTTCTCCGCATCGCTTTGTTGTTTTTTATTTTGTTTTTTCTTCCCAAATTCACTTCCTCGCGTGTGTCCTTGAAGCTCGCCCCTTCGCCCATCATTCACGCATTTATCGTCGGATAATGAACCCCGTTTTTATGCGATTATGTCTCCAATCCATATCCGCGTCAAGCGTCTTACTTTTTTAACGGACATTAATCAGGGCGTTAAGAAAGAAATCGACCATTTGGGTAATTAATTACCTTCCGAACACCCTGTTCTGTCTGCATACCTTTCTTTGATCGTGATAGCGTTCCTTATCATGTTTCATTCTCGCCTTTTTTCGACCTTTTGACCACTTTCAACCTGACTTATCTTCAGAATGCCGCCGAAACGTAGCACCCGCTCGCCCAGTCGCAGTACCAGTGCATCGCGCAAGCCCGCAGCCGCCCGGAAGGCATCGCCGTCGCCTCGGACCCCTCGGAAGACGGCTACCCCGGCAGTCACTCGCTCCAAGTCACCTGGTCGTGGTCGGAAGGCTGCTGCCGCGGCTCCTGCCACTCCGGCAGTGCTGGATTCGTCGCCGGAGAAGTCGACCCCTCCCGCCAGACGCACCCGCTCCAAATCCCGTCCGGTCGTCGTCCCGGCCACAGCGCCGCCGGCTCCGGGCCGCACCACAAGGAAGACGCCTGCCTCGACGCCGCTCCGACCGATCAACGCTGATGAGGACTTTGCTGCTTCTTCGTCCCGGATTCTGAAGTCCTTGCGCTCTCGCAGAGTCGCGCCAGTTGCCGATGACTTTGAACGTGTCCCGTCTTTCAATCGCTCCCCAGTGTACTCCCAGAGCCCTGCCAAGCCGTTGCCCATCGCCAAGAGATGGCTCAACAAGCTTCCCACCTTCAAGCTCCCCGCCTGCAGCACCTGTGCCGTTGTCAAGCCGCATTTGGTCAAGAACTGGCGTACTTATCTCATCTTTTTGACGCTCTTGTTGATGACCTGGGGCTACATTGCCAATGAGCTCTTCATCCGGAAGAAGTTGAACGTCCTTGGCGAGTCGTTGACTGAGCTGTTCGAAGAACACCGACACAAGATTCAGTGAGTTTTCTTACCCTTTTTGATGTTGTAATAACAGTGTGAGCACTTTTGACAAAATTTTTCGCCTTTTAAAATGCCAAAAATCACTTCGCACTAGTAAAACGCGTCTCAAATTCCGCTTGCAGGTCCCTGTATGACTTGCTTCCGGCGAGAATCGCAGAACAGTACGCGCCAGCACCGCCCCACGAACCGGAGCACGTGAAGCCGCCTGCAGGCAAGATTCCGAAGCCGTCGGGATAATTCACCAATTTGCACTTTGCATCTTCACAACACACCGCTGATCCGTCAAAACACATGTTATCTCGCTTCTTTCCAGGCCTTCATCTTCATGGACCAGCTACTTCAGCACCGGCTGATTGTGAAGTCTAAGTTTGAGCTCTTTTTTTCTTTTCTAAATCGATTGATTGTCGACTTTTGTACTTTTATCGATCGATTATCGACTTTTCTACTTTTATCGATTGATCATCGATTTTTTTCTTTTTTATCGATTGGTTCTTTTGTATCGATTTTTCTTCCGTATTCCAACCACATGGCCTCCCCAGTTCGGTGAATAACATTCACCGATCTCATCTAGCCGTGTTTTTTATCTGCTTGCTGCCAAATTGTGTATGATAGACCACCCCTTCCCCTCTCTCAGATGCCAGTTTTTATCAGATTAGTCAGCTTGGCCATCATTAAGCCCCCTTTACCACACTTCAGTATGTATTCCGATCTCTATCTTTAGAGTTTGTTGTTTACAGTACTTCAGAGACGCCATCAAGATGCCTTTCATTCTCGATGTCGAGAATTCTATCTAATAAGTTTTACGTTTTTTTCATTTGCATTTATCTTCCATCAGTTTAATGTTGTACCACATAACCCTACCGAGCTCCTAGCGAGACATCGGTAGTGGCCCATCGCCAAAAGGACCTCAGTTCGTTCAAAATCGTTATTTCAATTTAAATTTGTATGTATTTTGAGTTGTTCAGTTTCCTCCGCCAAGATTTTGTATGATAATGTTTTCTTTCATTAGACCAAACAGAACAATAAAAGAACACTGAAAGTTGGAGTGAGGGTTATTTGCATGCTTTGATGGCCTCAGCGATCACGCTGACGCATTGATCGACGTCGGCCTTTGTGATGCACATGGGTGGCTTGATTCTGAAGACATTGCCCTTGGGACCGCCCTTGCCGACGAGGACGCCCTTGTCTTTGGTGTATTCGAAGATATCGCACATGCGGGCGGTCGGCATCGGGGCTCCGGATTCATCGACCATTTCGACGCCGATCATGAGACCTTTGCCGCGGACGTCGGCGATAAGTGGACTGTCGATGGCAGCGAGTTGTTTGAGGAAGTATTCGCCGACGATGTGAGCGTTTTCTTGGAGCTTTTCCTCTTCGATCACCTGGAAGTTAGCTTTTTAAGTTTTGGGGTACTGTAGGGGTGTAATTACCTTCAAAACAGCTTTTCCAACGGCAGCAGCCAGTGGGTTTCCACCATACGTGTTGAAATAGAGCCCCTGGCCGAGGGCCTTCGCAATTTCGACGGTTGTGACGACAGCGCCGATCGGGAAGCCATTTCCGATGCCTTTGGCCATCGTGATCATGTCGGGGAGAACGCCATTGGCCTCAAAGCCCCAGAAGTGTGTTCCCAAGCGACCAAAGCCAGTCTGAACTTCATCAGCGATGCACAGACCACCACGCGCTTTGACGGCATCAAAAGCTTGAGGAAGAAAGTTCTTTGGGTACTGTACCGTCCCTCCGATTCCTTGAATGGATTCAGCCAGGAAAGCCGCCGGGCCGGTCGCTGCCGGAAAGTCTGCTCCGAGGCAGTCGCTGAACTCTTTGAAGTACTTGTTGCCAGCTTTGCACGGGCCTGAAAGTGCGTAATTAGCATTTTCTGAAGTGGATAAGTGCAATCCAAACTCACCACTGCCACAATCACAATTTCTCTTCGCCGGGATCTCACAATCGCGACAATTCCGACCGCCCCAGGGGCCATTCAACGGATCCGGCAACATGGCTTTCAGAATACCGAAGCCAGACGGCAATGGATGCTTCCAGGAGGCGATATTCGTCGCGCCAATGACAGATTGAGTCATGCCATGATAGCCATTGCGAAGGCTCAGCATATCGAAGCGCCCTGTGTGGAGACGAGCGAGTTTTATCGCGAGATCATTGGCTTCGCTTCCGGAATTCACGAAGAACACGACTTTCAGCGGGTCGGGAAGTTTGGCCGTCAACGCTTCGGCGTATTCGAGCATTGGCGTGGTTAGGTAGATGGAAGTTGTGTGCCATAGCTTTTTGGACTGTTCTTCCAGGGCGGCATTGATGGTCCTGCAACGAAAACCCTCTTTTTGATCTTTGAGAAATTCAAAACTCACGGATGACAATGTCCAACCGAAACCGTAACAATCCCGCCAAACATGTCCAAGTACTTCTTTCCATCAGTATCATAGAGCCATTGCATGGACCCCCTTTCAATGTGGATCGGCTTCCGGTAGTAAACGACCTGCGTGGGCGGCAGCAGCCCTCGGAGCGCCTGAACTCGGCTCATTTTGAATCAAACTCTGAAGCCGGGGATTTCTGAGGGCCTTCAGACCTAGAAATGACGAAACCGAAATAAACTAATTTCTAAAACGCGTAACTTTCGCACGGCAATCAATGCCACTGGGGTGAATTTCGACAAGTTTTACATAAATCTCAAAGGTTAAAACTGAAAAAAAGTCTAGCTAAACTCTAACGAATCACTCTCCGCACGTAGCCGCGATAGACGACTGAAGTCCACATAACACGCGTGGTTTCTTCGCCGAAAAAAACCGATATAACGAACAACTGTCTAGGTGAGTTGGGCTTGAATGCAACACTCTGCAGTAGTGGCCAATGTACTTGGAAATCAATCGTCGGGGTCGATCGCTGGGTCATTTAGTACATTGTTATATCGCAGTTGGGCTTTTTCCGCTTGCTATGACCTTTGGACGATGGAATTCGGCGCTTGCTCGGTGCATCGCGGCGTGTCGATAGCGAAGGGGGCAATGTTGCGTCTTTTACAATTATCTTGATTTTAATCAAAGTTAAGGGGGTTTTGTTTTCGCAAGATGTTTAAAATAGTGTATAGATTGTATTTTGAAAAGGAAATGAGAAATGGAGTTTATTTACGTTCAAAAGTAACAATTAAAAATCGATGTTGGTCCCGCCACGACTTTTTTATAAATCAATAAAATGACAAATTAGGTGTAGTAAACAACTTTATTATGGTTTCTAAAAGTTTAGTGAAAAAACAAACTTACCATACCATTGTCGAGGGGTTACGGTACTGGATTACGGTAGCCAACTAAAACTGTAATAGCAAAAAGAGCGTCGGAGAGAACATCAGGCCGGGACGAGTGCAATATTACAACAGAAAAAGAAACATTCCAAACGCCCCTTCCTGATGACTCGACTCGCGACAGTGCTCGGAATCTGAATTCTGCACCATTTTTAGCCATTTAGTGCCAGCTACCAGTTTAGATGCTTCCAAAAAACGAAGATGAATACGACCGAAGACAAGACCCTGTTGAGGGTTTGACTGAAGGTAGGCGACCCAAAGTTGGACATGACAGGCGGTACTGCAGCCATCGTCGGTCGGGTGGAGCAGTTAGGGGGTAGTCATCGTGAAGGACGAAGCGACTTCGATGTAAACCGGCCGATAGACATCTTCTTGAGGCTCCAGGGGCTGCCTTTCGGAACGGGTTGGGTTGATAGTTACATTTGGCTGGCGTTGGCAGGGGAGAGATGAGCACGAGCAGGTAGTCATGTCCTTCGTTGCCTTTTTCTGATCTCTCACTGCAGTGGAATTCGGAAGGAACCTGAAAAAGTGGAAGGAATAGTGAGGCCTTTGAAAACAGCCCCAATGTCAGGTGTTCCATCACGGCCGTGCAGGGCGCTGCCATCACATGACTGGGCCGCCTGAGGGGGGCATTGCGCAGTTGCAGCAAACAGCAAAGCGAAACCTAAAGTGGATTCAATGTGTTGCTGAAGTGATGGTTGGCGGTTTGAATCCAGCCCATATATCGCCTATATATGTGTCCTAGGCAAAGGCGATGCGATCTCCGCCTTTCTTACGCAATCCTGTTCTGAATTCTGAAGGCTCTAGCCGTCCGATCCAAGCGACGTGTCGGAATCATGCCCGCAGGGGGATAGGCGTGTAAAAGCATGCCACCAGAGCCTCCAGACGGACTGACCGCCGCGGCTAAACCGGTCATCTGGTAGTGGTTCGACGGCTCGGCTGCCTTGGTGACATAACAGTGGCCTTCTGACGCCAAACTCGGCCTTGCATCACGCAGCCCTGCAAAAAGAAACACGAATGGATTACGTCGAAGACCGGCTTACGCCACATACATACCACCAGCCGACCAACACCGATCTGAAACCAGCTTCGCTTCCTGCGTCTGCGCGGCGACGGCGCACGGCCAAGGCCGTCGTGTCCGAAAACTATGAACAAAAAAATACAAAACGTCAAGGGGAAAGCATTGGCGGGCAAACTTTTTTCGAAACCCAGGGAGTCGCCTTCCCCTGGAGGTGATGTAAAGACAGCTATAACGTGAAGTGATAGCGGATTTGGCGGCGTTTTTCGGGGACAGACAGGTTTGAAGTCAGTTAGAATTAGGTGATCGGGGTTTTTGTGGGTTTAGACAATCATAATAAGAACTTTAATGGGGTTTGGACGCATTGGTTTGAATTTGGACGGATTCTAATTAGACGATGGACGGCTTTGTAATTAAAGAAAGAGGTAAAAAGTTGCAAATTGGAAGAAATCGACTTGCATGACTGCTTTCAGAAGCTTGTTAGGGTTGTAAAAGTTGATTGTGATTCATGGGAAACGGATTGTTGATCGAAATAACGGTAAAGAAGGCAATAAAAACAGAGAATTTGATGGGGAAGATTTAGTGATTCACGAAAGAGCGATATGTTGGGGCTTTGAGCGCTCTTTTCGCGGTGAGAGTTCAACTTTACAAAATTTTAGACCCAAAAAGGGTTTTTAGGTTTAACAATAATGTAACTGTTGTAGGTTAAGCCGCTTTTTTTGTGAGTTTGAAAATTTCAGATTTTGTAAAAACTTAATTTTACAACGTTTTGTCAATTTTTAACAACATTTGTTTAGCAAAATTTTGGTGAAATGACAAAAGATCAACAGAAAATATCAAAAAACAACAAAATGAGAACACTGTTTATCAAAAGTGTTCCTTCTGATCCCATCTTTTACACACTCTCGACAAACTCAAGCCCCGAACCCAAAGCACTACCCAATTCACAAAACGCCCGAACTAAACAGCTAACATACGCAATCCAAGCAAAACTGATTGGGTAAGAGTAAGCAGAAAGATGAGGCATGGTAGTTGGAGCTGCTGGCTGTTGTGTTTGGCCACCGATCTCGGCGATGGATGATGGCCCGGGGGTGCCTCGAGGTAAAAAAGATTGGAACGGAAGTGAGAAGTGAGGCGTCGAGAGGTTCTTCCAGAGTGGAGGAGGGCTTTTGGACTTGGGTAAGCAAGCCAGCAGTAAGCATTGGCTGCATACTCTTCACTAGCTGTCGGGAAGCTGCAAAGGCCGAGCCCGTAAAAAAGTACTATGCTACGAGTCATTTGTGCCTCATAGGATGTGTTGTGTCAATGTCGATGTCGATGTTGGATGGTGGCAAAGTTAGTTGGGTTAGTCAGGGGAATATTTCGGCCGTGGCTATGCTGTCGGCAATATCACTCACTTTGGCAAAGGGGGCCCGGGTTGTTAGTTAGTAGTCATCCTTGTCTGTCGTGAGCGACAAAAAGTTGGATTAATGGGCCTCTGTTTTGGATGGACGTTGCTGCTTGTCCTCGGATCGGCATAGAAAGGCATATTAGTCAAAACTTCTAACAAAAAGTACACCCAATTCAACTTCCCTGAACTTCAAATGCCCTTCCAAACCCCTTAAATGTCAAATTGCAACACCTATTTCCACAAATAGGCCCCAAAACAGGTGAACTTCCGCCACCTTTTACTCAAAAACCTCCAAAAAGTATGTACAACTTTATAAAACCATCAAAAAACGAAAAAACGTAACCGCATATTCGAACTTGAGAAATCCTAGCCACGAAAAACCGTTGCTACCGTATTTACACTTCGACAAATTCAAAACAAACTTTAAAAAACGTGGCTTTAACTATATGAGATACAATCTTGACCAATGAAAAACGCTATAAACATGAAAATCAAAGAAAAAACAAAGGAAATCCATTCAATATACCTCCAATGTCTTAGATTCTATGATGAAGCGTCGATTAAGTTTGGAAAAAACAGCCTCGACACAAATGAATTCATCACAAAAGATAAAACATGGGTATAAATTGGTATGGCAATGATAGTCACAATGTGTGAAAGGATTTTGGATGTAATAAAGGATGAAATGCGCTTCTAACAAAATTGAAGGCTATTAAAATCAGAGTACAATTAAATTGAGAGCAAAGATTATTAAAGAAAAAACAAATTTAACAGAGTGCAGCACGTGGAGCCGAGTCAGAGGGTCGTCACGAGAGTGGTGGTATTAGACAGTGTCATCTGAAAAATTGGGTTTTATTTGACAAATTTGAATTATACAAATTTTACTTTGAAGTCCGTATGAAACTTCTATTCTCTTTTGCGTAAAAAATAGCCAAGTTTCAGAAAAACGTGTTTTTTTTCAATAAAAAAAACACCACTGATAAGATCGATCGAAAGATCGAGCAAGCCAGCACGGCCAGGCACTGTTTTGCTTATCTTTGGTTTCTTTGTTCAAAAAAATGGTAGAATAACTTACCATGGAAATACCATTTAGTCTTCTTCGAGCTCGAATTGCACGTATTCACATAGAAATCTAAAAATCGATGCATTAAACGGTTAAAATCAAGATTAAAGTCCAAAACTAACTGTTATCAACCGGTCTGGTCTTCTCTTTGCAGCTAGAAAGCATCGAAAGAATCGACAAGCACACCGTTTGGACGCTCAAAGCCGGCGTCCAGTCATCAGTGAGGATGGACAGGCAGATGTGGCCATTTGAGTAGATATGGGGGTGCACCGGCACGTTTCCCGTGAACATCACCTGGAAATAGACAATTTTAATTGATAAAAGAGCAAAAAACGGCAAAAATTCTATAAAAAGCATCAAAACTGGCAAAATTACAGTACCTCAGGGCTGGAAAACGGATACTGATCATCAAACCTAAACTGCAACGTGAACTTCTCGCCCTCATAGAGGGTACCCTTGGCGCCTTCGACATTGACGTGCCAGCATCTGAGATCGGTGGAAGCCGTTTGCATGTCGACGCAGACGCCCGTCGGAGGCTCCGTCACGAGCATCGCGAGCTCCTTGGTGAGGCGACGCTGACTCGCATCCATGTGATGGCAGTTATGGAACGACCTGGAATACATTTTCCATGGAATAGCGGCCCAAACAGAGTCACAATCGGCTCGGCTTATCAGTCAGATCGGATCAAGCAGATAGACGGACTATCACCAGATTCCAATCCAGCTAACACGAAGGTCGGTCGACCCACGAAAAACAGGCTAAACACGCAACGAAGGAAATCGAAAGTCGCGAATTTGCGCAATGCCACCGGTATTCCCATGCAAAAACGGGTTTACAAAGAGCGTGTAAAAAGGTTTGTGAGTTTATCCAAATTGCAATTTCGGAGGATTACATAATGGCCGGCTGGGTGAGGGTTGAAACCGGTTGGTGTTTGTTATGAGATGGAGAGATCAAAAAGGCTTCAAAATGGTCAAAGACATGGCCGGAAAGACGGAAAAGACCTTGAATCGATCCATCATGACTTTGGGGGTAAAAATCGAAAAGAATGAAAGTAAAATGACAAAAAAGACGGGTGGCGGTGCGTCAGCTGATCGACATTCACGGCCACTTTTCACGTGTTGGAAAGGGTAAGAACGTGTGTCGGCGGAGGTTCGACACGCCCGGGCAAGTCGAAGCAAGCTGACTCGGCCTTGGAGTTGGAATCAGTTGCGATATGCTACTTTTGGGAGGCTAGAGGGGTCCTGAGGGGGTTTGAGGGAGGAGATGGATCGATTTGAAGACAAAAACAAGAGATAAGTGTGCTTTTGCAACATTTTGGTCGCTAAAACGCTCAAAAGACAGCCTTAACTTTGTCAAAACTAGCTTCAAACCAAAAAATGAACCTATTTTTACCCCAAAAACAACGAATACACCTGTTTTTCCTAGCTCAATTCCAACTGTGTAGCCTTATAGTCAAGTTAGTCAAGCCCAGAGGCAAAAAAAAGCAAAATTATACCGAAGCAGCCCCCTCAGAAAAACCGGATTGGTCGCAGTGCTCGCACTTTTTCGAGTACCAGCTCATCTGGAAGTTTATACATAGTGGCGCCATGGGACGTTCGACTATTGGAACGTGTGAAACGCTGTTTCGATTCACGTTTTTGTTAAGCCTATCGACAATTGAATACGATTAGAAATGAAAAGTGATGAAATTTGACAGACTTGGAAGTCGAATTCGAAGCAAAATGAAATGTAAGTCAAATAATACAAATGGCAGGCCCAAGAAAGCGTATAGTCGACCCATAATCGATACTTGACTGTCTGGGGTTGGCTCATGTGAGCTGTGGGCTGTTTGTAGGGTTGGTTGGGGCCAAGGAAGTGAAACGTTAAACAGTGAAACTCCCGCGAGACGGTGGAACAGACAGGTAGGAGTGGAACTGGGATGGGCTTACGGTCTAATGGAAAAGTTATTTATATAAAAAAGGATAGAAAAAAGAAGATGAAAAGCAAGAGCTGTTTGCTGGGGGTAGGCAAGCCGAGGCTTGGGTCGCACATACGTCAATTTGGTGGCGAAGAAGGGGAAGAAGAAGTGTGTCCGCCGACGACGTTGGCCGGCAATGATGGCTTGGCTGTTCGCGGGAAAGTGAGTCGCTTGCTTTAACGCGACGGTGGTGGTGCCTCGCTGTTCTGTCGATGAATGACGCCGCCGGCGGTCCTAGCTCCGACCGGACAGACGCTACAACGCGACAGCCGACGGCAATGGTACGCTGGCCTGGCTTTGCTTGCTTCTCCCACGCTTACTTAATTTCAATGTGGACAACTTTTTTCGCAAACGGCGTGAACGCTTTTCGCCACGCAGTATCCCTCCAGGGGTTTCGCCGTTATCAACCCCTCAAATCCCGTCAAGACCATCACGCCCACCATTTATTTGCCTGCATTGATTGAAAACTGTGCACTGTGCCTTCTCCTCTCAGTCAGCGTGCTAGCAAAGGAAAAGAGAAATAAATCAAATCCCTCTCTTTCCATTTTTGTCAACGTCCACCGAAACTAAACTTACGCGTGTCGTCCTTTCGCTGACAACAATGCACTTTCTTTGCAAAGCCACAAGTGGGAAAAGGACATGCCAGCCGTGCCCCGCCGAATCTTCATGCCCTCCGGATATGGTCTGTCGGCCGTCCAGCGCAATAGCGCAACATCTTCGCCGTTTCGGCCGCCCTTAACTATCAATACGGCCCTTCCGCTCCCGACTCTCATCCCCGCCATCTTCTAACTGCCAGCCAGCCTTGCATGTAGTGCATTTGACTTTTCGACAATCGACAAAAGTCAAAAAGTCGTAAATTTGTACGTGGCAATCTCGACTTTCCGCGATTACGTCGAAAATAGCGCCTGCAAATGTCCATTTTTGCCCCGTTTTGTCAGCCTAACCCTATTATCCCGCCGTTTTCCTTCCCGATTCGCCTCAATCCAATGCCATTAACGGAATTTCTATGCCTTCCTTTGTCTTGAAAGGCCCATTTTTTCGAACGCTTCCTTTTTTCCGCTAAACCCTGTCTGAATAACAAATGCCTATCCCCATAATGAACCCAAGTGTTTTTTGCCTTCCAAACCCGCAGCCAGCCGTCATTACGGTCATTTTGACAGTGCTCCTCGCTTCCACTTCCCTCTTTCTTTCCACGCTAATGTATTATAACCGACTGTCCCTGCAGACCGCCTAATTATCCATTTCGAACTGCATTTGGGTCTACTACTCGCCTTTCGCTTCTATCTATCTCCAGAGCCTTGTTCATCCCCGAAACTCTCCAGGGTGGGTGCCATCCCCATCTCCTCCAGACGGCAAGATTATCTTCTCATATGTCGAACGCAATCGCAACACCAAACTCCTCGCAGCCGCCCACGTGAATGGCAATGGTGGTGGCGGTGGTGGCGCGGCCGCCGATGCCGACAGTAAAAACTACCTCTTCAGTCGGCGTCTCCGAGACGTGAGCATTCTTTGCCTTTTTTGGGTGTCTTTGTTGGTGTCGTCTTTGTCCATGTTTAGTTTATTTCAACCTTTTTTCGAACTGCTTCTGTTGCCCTTTTTGACTCTAAATATCGTCTGTGATTCGCGGTTTTGCTTTTGTTTCCGTTGGTTGCCCCGATTTTATTTGCTTAGCTCAGTCGATTTGATTCATTTCGGTTCGTCCCCTTTGTGTATCGATTACTTTGCTATGTTGGTCGATTACAAAAATGAGAGAATCGAATCAGACTCATGTATTTTTTTGTTCGCATATAGTTGTTCGACACACTTAAGGGTCATAGACTTCAGAAGTGTGTCGATTTTCGAACCTTGTGATACCCCCTATTTAAAGTTGGAAATCTTTCAACTTTGTATCGTCATTTCAGGACGAAATCTCCCCCTGTGACTGTGATTCACTCCTCGACGAGCCTTCGAACGGTGGTGGATCTGCACGGCTGCTCGCTGCCCAACGCGAATCAGGTTCGTTTTCGACTTTGACTTTGATTCCATCCCCATTCCCGAATCACATTATCGCATCCATGCATCGATTTGTGTCAACAGCGCTACCATTTTTCGCCCTAAAGTCGAATCGAAAATTGGTCAGATAAACATCACCAACCACCCCGCAGTTGCAAAACGGCTCCCCCCAATGCCATCTTTTGCAAAAACTTACTTTTATCCTCTCCAGACGCCTTCCTTTTTTAAAACAAAGTATGTAATTTGCATACTTCAAGCCATCCCCAGCGGCCTGCCTGCCTTCGCCTGCCTGGTTGGTGTTCATCAGCCAAGCCGGCCGTTGCTCGCCAACACCCTTTTTCAAACACATTTTTCCCTTCCCCCTGATGTTGTCACCCCCTTTTTCGGTGTCAACGTCGAACATACTAACGCTTTTTCCCCATCCATTTTCTCTATACTTATTTTGCAGACCGCAAACGCCGTCATCAAGGCCGTCTCGTCGTGGATATGCGGCCATCGACGTCGGCCCGGGCCAATGCCAGCCTAAATCGGTCGCGCGAAATTGCCCAACTCGCTGGAAAGCGGAAATGGCGCCTCCACGAGGGCCGGAACAGATTCTTCTGCGACGGGCTGTTAATGACGACCCGGCAAAGCAGCGTATTTTTATTGACCATGTTTTTGATCACAGCTACTTTTACGATGTTTTGTGTTTTCGAGTAAGTCTATCAATACCATATTGTCTAATTGGCATCTGCCAGCCGTTTAAAGTTGACTTTTACCAAATTTCGAAACTTTTTAGTGCTCCTTATCTAACTCACCGCGTAAGCATAGCCTTGCCCATAATCGCCGGTGTGATGTACATTTTTGTGATTGGGTCCCTATTGAAAACGTCATTCACCGATCCGGGCATCATCCCGAGGCCGAGCAATCGAGAGGCCATCGAATATGACCGGCAATGTGCCGAAATGGCCGAAGTAGCAGCCCGAGGTGGCGGTAATGCTAATATGCCGCGGATAAAGTTCATCACTGTGAAGGGGCAGTCGGTGAAAGTGAAATTCTGCTTCACATGCAGACTATTCCGGCCCCCTAGGGCTTCACATTGCTCTATTTGTGACAATTGTGTCATGAATTTTGATCACCATTGCCCGTGGGTCGGAAATTGTGTCGGGTTGAGGAATTATCGATGTGAGTTTGCGTTTTGATGTACCAATTTTCTGTTTAAGAGGGAGTATTTGACAGGATTTAGGAACAAGGTGAAGGGGGCGATACCCGAATTTTACACTTCGAAATGTTTTGAGTCAAAAATGTTAGGGACCCTGGGTAGGGTTTGGACGCCCAATATGGAAGGTTCTAGGTTGCGGATTCTGGAGATATGGCTTCTGAAAGTTTTTCGACCATTTTTGAAAAAGTGGATTCCGCCCCTTCAATGACCCCGGTTTTTTGCATGCGGGCGTATTTTGAGGCGTAGAGACGAATGCCGTACTCAGAATTTAGCTTAAATGGTAATAAGTATTGATTTTTTAATTTTAAAGTTTTTAAACGTGTGCAACTCGAAAATGCCAACCGCCTGCTGTGTACCGACGATGTCATGTTGTAGCCCGTGGTTTTGTTATTCGGAAAAAATTTTTTAATCAAAACTCTACGGAGGACCAGAAGGCTTTTTTTTGGTGCGCGCCAAAAACCCCGCCACTGTGCTGGTACAAAACGCGCGCGCGCAACTGGGTCGACCGAGCCACGCAGTCACTCAAAAAATGTAGTTCTGGGACCACCCACCACGCCGGCGAATCGCATTTCGCGCACGAACCGACCCAGTTGCGCGCGCGCGTTTCGTACCAGCACAGTGGTTGGGTTTTTGGCGCGCACCAAAAAAAAGCCTTCTGGTCCTCCGTAGAGTTTTGATTAAAAAATTTTTTCCGAATAACAAAACCACGGGCTACAACATGACATCGTCGGTACACAACAGGCGGTTGGCATTTTCGAGTTGCACACGTTTAAAAACTTTAAAATTAAAAAATCAATACTTATTACCACTTGAGCTAAATTCTGAGCACGGCATTCGTCTCTACGCCTCAAAATACGCCCGTATGTAAAAAACTAGGGTTATTGAAAGGGCGGAATCCACTTTTTCAAAAATGGTAGAAAAACTTTCAGAAGCCATATCTCCAGAATCCGCAACCTAGAACCTTCCATATTGGGCGTCCAAACCCTACCCAGGGTCCCTAACATTTTTGACTCAAAACATTTCGAAGTGTAAAATTCGGGTATCGCCCGACCTAAATCCTGTCAAATACTCCCTCTTAAATGGTTAGATTACTGTAGTTTGACGCTTTTTTGAAGTTTTTTGCCCTTTAAAAGCCGTTTTCTTCCAGATTTCTACTTTTTCATCACCTCCCTGGCCGTCCTGGACCTCTTCATAGCCTCCTGCACAGCGGCCCATCTAGCTTTACTCACAAACGAGACCAAAGCCTTCATCGACACGATCCGGCTCACCCCCGTCAGCATCGTCGTCGAACTCATCTGCGTCATTTCCATCTGGTCCATCGTGGGCCTTTCCGGTTTCCACACGTATCTGCTGGCGACGAGCCAAACCACGAATGAAGACGTATGTTGTAAGGGGCCCCGATATGAGCGAACCTATGAGCGAATCCCCCAAAGAACGCCTCCAGGCCTGGTAATCCGTGTCGCGCGTCCCTGACTTCATGTTTTGGGCCCATCTGGGTGGAATTTTTTACCCTTTATCGATTTTTCGTTTTCAGATCAAGGGCACTTTCAACAACAAGCTCCGCCCCACCGTCAAGAATCCCTATTCCACCGGAAATTGTTGTAAAAACATCTTTTCGACGCTATGTGCGGCAGAACCGCCGAGGTAAGCACCCTCTACCGTAATCAACCCCATTAGACAGTACTTTTCAGCCTCCTGGACCGTCGAGGCATCATCGAGCCCGACATCATCGTGTCCGTGGACCCGGAAACACGAGCCCGGTTCTCGCAAGCCTATCGGCAAACCCAAACCGCTTCGCCTTCACAGTCATATGCCGCCAATCTGAACCAGAACCCCTCCACAGCCATAACCATCGACACCGACCATGACGCCGCCAATGGCAATGTATCCCTGGAGCCGGTGGACCTGCACAGCGGGCCCGAAGACGACGAGGAAGAGGTCGTCGTCGGGGACACAGAATGCATGCCGAGGCATTCCTTCGGGTCCCTCGCGGCGCCACAATGCGCCAATGGCTTCTCGACGGCCCCGCCCGATGCAGAAACCTATCGACCGGCTGTTCACGCTTCGGAATCGACATCAAAGCCGTCGGATTCCGAAGCCGCATCGACGTCGGCACCGTCTAACCGCACCATCGACGAATGACCGCCAATTAACACTAATTTAACTACTTTTGTATTCTCCAAAAAACACACCAACCACTGTCCTACGGGTTTTGTTAAAACGAATGTTTTATATTTTGCTGGAAACTTTGTTGCTTTTTTTCTTGTTGGGTTGTTTCTTTTCCAAAACTCAAAGATATAAACAGATTAGACCTTACTTTTGACGCTTACAAAAAGTACAGTAAGAAAAATCAATAAGAAAAGCATCCATAAATCAACCGAAACTGGTAATTCAGATTCTCTGCAATTGGCTTTTTGCCGTATCGATCTTCTGGCAGCTTCTGGGAACCTCTGGCGTCGCGGCGGCGGATCTTCTGGAGGTGGTCGACCTTCTCCAAGCAGACTTCCAGCTCTTCTTGACGCTCCGAGACGAAATCCGCGTATTTGGGGTTATTTCGGTATTGCCTAATGTCCCGTTCGAGCATGTTGACATATTGTTGTAGAACGATTTGAAGCTCGGCGACGTAGTTCTGGACATTGGCGAGAATGAGAGTGTCTTTGATAATGTCGGCGAGAAACCAGTATCGGTTATGTTTGACGAGCTTTACGATGGCAGAGAGCGTGGCACGGTCAGGGATTGCAGAATTGAACTTCGAGAAGGTCGTCGCATCGGTGAACCCAGGACTGATGGCATCAATTAGAGATTCTTCGAAAGTTGGACTTCGGGGCTTTGATGGCTGGCGGGATCGGTGTCGGCTGTAAAAGGTCGATGTTTACTGCGGATGCTGTTAGAAAACAACTTACGTTGAGCTCGTTTCTCTGTTTGGTCGCGACGTCGGCTCCTCATACTTGAATTCAATAGCCTTTTGCCGTGGCAGATTTGCCCTTGCCGGTGGGGGTGGCACTGGCGCTGCGACCTGATAGTACTGTGGCTGCGGATACGGTTGAGGAGGTGCCGTCACTTCATACTGATGGTAAATATACGTGCAATGCTTACAGGTTTTTTCAGAATGGCAGCTACTACCGTAAGAATTAGCACTCCTAGAACCATTGCGAACATGCGTGTGATGCTCGCAGCGTTGTCCGGAATGACGGCTAGTGCCAGATGAATGGCCGGAATCTTTTGATGGCGGACGCAACTTCGACGATTCCCGTGTCCTTGTAGTCGGCTTAGATCGATTCTGAGGGACAACAGTCGTCGGTTTCGGCAAAACAACGTCATTATAATGCATTTGCTGGGAAAACCGAACAGATCCGGACCCTTTGTGACATTTCAAATTTTAAAGTGCATAAAATTTGCTTAAACTTGGTGACCTGACTAACTTTGGGGCGCAGATAACGAATTCGTAACAATTTTTTATGGGCGGAACCTTCAGAATCCTGTAGGATTCTGAGGTCACTCATGTAACGGAATCGGGTCTTGCGCTACATCAATCGATTGCCCACAACATGGCGAGCATTTTGATCTATATGTTGACGGTAATTGGTTCACGTAGAAAAAAGTTATTACACGTCAAAGTCGAAAAAAACGACGAGATAGCCTTCTGAGGCTTCTAGCAAAAAATTTTTCTAGGTTGTCCGACGAGATAATGTTAAATATCGATAGAGAATTTAAAAAACATCATTTCATTCCTTAGAATCATCTTTACCACACCCAGGGAAAGATTTCAAATTACGGTAATAAGATTTTACCAACAATTAATTTACAAATATAAAAACCATTTTGTGCAAACGACAAAATCCGTCTTCGTAAATACTTAGTTTGTAATTGTTCTTGATGTTGCGAGAACATCATTACTCGGTGTTGCGTATTCGAAGTAAATTTTACAATTTATTGATTTTTTGTAATTTTTGTTATTAAAATTTTTTTGACGAATGATAATTTTGTAAAAGTATTTAAAATTGTTAACTGTCATTAAAAAAAGGGTGATTTATATATAGAAAAACAGAAACTGCTCACCAGGTTCGAACCAGCGGTTTTTGGACGCTGGATGAAACCGGACCTGCTCTGCAACGCTTGCACATAAGGGGCATAAGGAAAAAATTTTTAATTGTAAAGTGTGCATTCAATACTTAAGATATCGTAAAATCATTTTCCGAACACAACAATAATGGTAAAACCAAGTATTTACGAAAACGGATTTTGTTGTTTGCACAAAATGGCTTTTATATTTGTAAATTAATTGTTGGTAAAATCTTATTACCGTATTTTGACATCTTTCCCTGGGTGTGGTAAAGATGATTCTAAGAAATGAAATGATGTTTTTTAAAAGCTCTATCGATATTTAACATTTTCTCGTCGGACAACCTAGAAAAATTTTTTGCTAGAAGCCTCAGAAGGCTATCTTGTCGTTTTTTTCGACTTTGGAGTGTAATAACTTTTTTCTACGTGAACCAATTACCGTCAACATATAGATCAAAATGCTCGCCATGTTGTGGGCAATCGATTGATGTAGCGCAAGACACGATTCCGTTTCATGAGTGACCCGAGGCAGATTCTGGAGCCTAACGGATTCAGAAGGCGCCCGATGGATAAATTTCAAGCGAATTCGTCATCAGCGCCCTCATATTGATATAGTCAGAAAGTTATAGCGAAATAAAACAACTTTGAAATTTGGAATGTCACAAGGGTGTTCGGTTTTCCCAGAATATCCGTTTTATATTTGTCATGGAAGTTGTTGTTGATTTTCGAAGACAAGATTGGGATGTCTGAACGCAGCTCACTAGGGCTACTAATGTCAGTTGTAGCGATTCGTCGACTTTCGGCTTCTTTGGTGCTGTGGGACTTGTGATGCCGATCGCTTTGCCCATTTGAACGATGAGGTATACGCCTAGAATAGAGAATTTCAAACTCAAACAAAGTCAAAAAATGTCAAAAACCTACAGCTTATCAAACTCCTTCGCATTATCATAGATCTTATCAGCAGCTTTAGCCACTCGTTGTCCACGAAAGCCATTATTGTACTCGCCTAGTGTCACTTGATGTGCCGGTTTTATGTCTACTGTACTCACAGACTTATGGGAATCCAACTCCCTCAGGCTCGCACTCGAAACACCAGAATCACATTGCCTATTTGACACAGGATCGGCACCACCACGGAATGTCGGTAGCGAGATCCGGCAAGAATCTGCCTCATTGAACCACGCTGAATCCATTTTGATTGCCTTTAACAAGCGAATACAAGAAGCACAACCGTCTCGGCGATGCTAAAGTGAGCTACTGGGAAGTGGCTCAACCATCGCGCACAGTACTTATGCTGTTTTTGCGCGCCAAATGGAACCCCATTGCGCTGGTCTGTTCCGTAAGGCCAAATAAAAATCGATTGAATGTTAGCCAAAGTAAAAACAAAACTTTATAATGACTATTGCGAGATGTCAGTTAAAACTAAAACGTTAAACAAAAAAAGGAATGAGTGATGTGTACATTTGACGGTATCAGTTAAAGTAAAATAAAATAAAATCAATATGAAAAGCAACCGTATATCAGCCGAAGTTGATAGTTCATGATGTCGGCTGTCGGTTGCGGGCCGGACCGGTCCCTCGGAAGCTTCTGGGAGCTCTTTGCGTCGCGGAAACAGATCTTCTGGAGGTCGTCCATCTTTTCGAGGCAAATGTCACGCTCAGCCTGCTTCGCTACGATGACATTCGTGAAGGCCGGGTGGTTCATTCTGGCTGCTGCTCCGCTTTGGAATCGACTGATGTAGCGATCCAGCACATCAACGTGTCGTTGCAGGACGTTCTGGAGCTCCGAGACGTAGTTGCGGACATTCCGACGAGCCAGGGTGTCTTTGATCAGCTGGGCGAGTGGCTTGTATTTGGGGCTGAGTTCGACGAGCCATCCGACGTCGGATGCTGTGACGCGGTCCGGGATTGTGGGGCTCTAAAAAGGCTGGATTTTAGTGAAATTGAAACTTGCAACAGTCAAATTAAAGGGATTAAGCAAAAGAAAAACATACCGATCCATAAACAAGCGGCGCCGGAATAGGTTTTGACTTGGAAAACGGCATCGAATCAGCGAACCCAGCACTGATGGCATCAAGTTCTTCAATCTCCCGCGTCAAACCCTTCGATATCAATGAAGTCACCTTGATGGCTTTGTTCATCTGCCTCAGGCCAGCACGAGTCTCCGCAAAAGTTGGACTTCGGGTCCTTGATGGCTGGCGAGGTCGGTGACGTCTAAAAGTTTACAACTTGAGGTTGTAAAAGGTCAAAAAAGCAACTCACGTCTCGCTCGTCCTCCTCCTTGGCCGCTCCAGCGGCTCTTCATACACGAATTCGGTCGCCTTTCGACGAGGAAGCGGTGCCGTTGCCGGTGGCACTTCGTAGTATTCTGGCGGCGGCGGTGCCACTTGTTGACGAACCTCATAGTACTGCGGCTGTGGAGGTTGTTGAGGAGGTGCAGTCGGACCATAGTGATTGTGGATGGTCGTGTAATGGTTGCAGCTTTTCCCCGAATGGCAGCTGCTTCCCGATGAATGCCCAGAATCATGATGTACAGGCTGCGAATTCGATTTCGACGGCTTCCTCGTCCTTGTCGTCGGTTTCTCCCTCTTCTGATGGGCTACAGTCGTCGGATTCGGCAAGAAGACCTCATCATCATCGTGGAAGTTGTTATTGACATCAGAGGACAGGATCGGGATATCTGTCGTCACTTCATCCGGGCTGCTCCGGCCAGTTGTAGCAATTCGCCGGTCTTCGACCTCCTTCGTGCTGTGGGACAACATGTGATTGCGAGTAGAAGGGTGTGGGACACGTCTGAAAGGAGAAATATATATAAAACCAAACAAAGTAAACACAAAACCCACAGCTTGTCGAACTCTTTCGCTATGTCGAAGATCTTATCAGCACCTTTGGCGACCCTCTGTCCGCGAAAGTCGTTCTTGAACGAGGACAACGTCACATGGCGGGCTGGCTGTAG
Source organism: Panagrellus sp. LJ2284 (assembly GCA_024447225.1). Lineage (NCBI taxonomy): Eukaryota > Metazoa > Nematoda > Chromadorea > Rhabditida > Panagrolaimidae > Panagrellus > Panagrellus sp. LJ2284. Next base: position 4,282,937 of record JAMRYC010000009.1, read on the forward strand.
GTGCAGGCTGGAAACAGACGTCGCGACGGACCTCCTCGAATCAGCCAGGAAGCGATTCATCAAACTCGGTTCACCGCTCGAAACGCCGGAATCCCTCTGCCGCTGGCTTCCAAGATCGCCGCTATATCGTTGATTGGGGTTGGGATCACGTGGAGTCGAGGGCTCGGCCCGGGAAGCGATAATCGTCCGCGAGATCTGCACAGTCGCTTCGTCATGGAACCATTCCGAATCCATAGCCTCCGGACAGCGAATAAATAATCAGTTATGTCAAAACCGCCTTGGCGCTGCTGAACTTAGCCAAAGGCAAGTGGGATTAGTCGTCGCGCAGGCTGGAATGCGTGCAAAAAGCGCCGAAACGGCCGACGAGTGACGGGCGAAATGCAAATTACAACCGCGCACGCGACCAGTTTGTGTTAAATTTGACGCGCCAAAAGGAACACAACGCCAACCCATTTCGCGTTCGTCCGTTTTCTCTTCTTAGGCTGCGTGTTAGGATTTTTGCACTGTGTGCTATAGACTCACGCGTCAGCCTCCAATTTCCCTTCTTTCCCTTCCCGTACGTTGATTTTTCACGTTTTTACCACATTTTATCATTAAATTCACCTTATCCAAAGAATCCAGGCCATCAGTTATGCCCGATTTACGACCCCCTGCCAGTTTTGCCCATTTTCCGGCTTCTGCCGCTCCGACCAAACAGTTTTTATATATTCCGACCACCCTCTTTCGTTTTGAGCCGAATCTTTCGTATTGCTTACATCTCCTCCAGACTAGATACCCCTAAAGCTCACCAATGTATCCTCCTACATGTTGACATCAATCACCATACCATTTCGTGCCATCATTTGCGATCACTGATCTCTTCTCTGTTTGTTCAATCCGTTCCATTACAATTTCATCCAATTCCAGGTAGTTCAACATGGTTGTCGTCGCTGGAACCAAGATCAAGATTTTGAAGAAGCACACTCGTCGCTTCACCCGCCACGAGTCTGACCGCTACACTCGTCTGCGCCCCAACTGGCGTAAGCCCAAGGGTATTGATAACTGTGTCCGTCGTCGCTTCAAGGGCACCCGTCGTATGCCCAAGATCGGCTACCGCAACGACAAGCGCACCCGTCACGTTCTCCCCAACGGTTTCAAGAAGGTTCTCATCCACAATGTTCAGGTAAGCTTGCTTTGCATCAGCCTGTCGCCACACGCGATTCATCTTATTTGTACTTATGTTCATTTTCTTTCAGGATCTTGAACTTCTCCTCACCCAGAACCACAAGTACTGCGGTGAAGTCGCCCATGCCGTTTCCAGCAAATCCCGTAAGGCTATCGTTGAACGCGCGGGCCAGCTCCGAATTAAGTTGACCAACGGCACCGCCCGTGTGCGCACCGAGGAGACCGCCTAAACTGTTTGTTTTCTTTTTTTTATCTTATTTTGTTGAATATTGAATAAAAAAATACCATTATATATGTGTCCCGTTACAAACGAGCAACCAGTTTGAGTTTTTTGATTGTTGCTACTATTGTTTGTACTAACGCGTCGTTTTAGCGCATTCTGCCATCAATTTTGACGGATTCCTTCCAGCACTTGACGTTTAGCGGATAAACATGTTTAATCTGCCTGATCCTGATCATGACAAGGTCCTGAAGTGGTGGCGTTTCGCACTTGAGTAGTCCGAGCGCAATTAGTAGCGTTTCGTCGTCGCACCGCAAACCGGTCGTCGTCTCGTCCTCAGGGCAAGGCAAAGCACCCTTTTAGTCAAAGTCAGTCATGAAGTTGCTGACAACGATGAACTCACTGCACGTTGTTGGTTGATAAAATTACGACGGGGTTAGTTTAGGTTGAATTTTGTTATGGAATGGGGTTGTTTCAGTTTCTTGCCAGGGGTTACATTAGTCATGGTTTCAAAGGAGCGTCAAAGATGTTTGTTTGTATTTTAAGTTCTGCCAGGGCGTGGTGGCTGTTTACCGCGTATGTATTTTTGAGATGAATTGCATTTTTGAAGACGAAACCAACTTGGTTTATGCAAGTGTTGTTTTTTTGCCTGGGGCAAACTTCAGGGTGACCAAAAAGCGAAGACGCTCTGCGGAATGCCTGATGATGAATAAATAACATCCTTTTTGCATGGGAATTTATCTCAAACTTATTGTCAATGCGGCTAGCCGGCCAAAAATCGGGGTGCAATATCTGCAGGCGCCAATTAGTACTTTTCCAAAGCCGTCAGACTAGACATTTTCAAAGTTTCAGCTAACGACCCCCTTCAGGTACAGGCTAATCACCCCCAATCAGTCGATCCCTTCAATCACAAACATATTTTTTAGCCGATGCCCAGTGGCGGCACTGGCTTTGACCCATTGACCGGTGCCGCCCGGCGGTCCTAGTCCCAACACCCAGCTACAGTATCCTATCAGCGTCACAGGTTGACTTTTAGTCCCCTTCTTCAAAGTTAGCATTGTTTGACCCACCCAGTGACGCCATTTCAAAACTTTATTTTATTCAAACCCTTCCTTTGATCAGTGCCGACATTTTTTTCCCGATATTTGTGAACCAACTCGAAAAAAACGTGTCACAATCAATCTCAACGACACTAGCCAAGCGTGTTCCTCGTTTGTGGCTCAACAAATGAGTTTTTTTCCGCGTCTGTTTGACTTTCGCCATCATTCCATTGCAGCCAGTAATGTTGATAGCCATGCAGCCTTCGGGTCATTATACTTTACTTAGGTTAGGCCGTCCCGCAGTCGGATAATAAAATTTAGCTTTTATATGAAAAAGCGTGTTTGCCAATGACGTGAATCCTCCATCAGCCATCTGGAGGTCAGGTTTCGCGGGAGAAGGTAGAACTTTGCAGGAAAACCGATGGGATAACAACCCGATCTGCTAATATCCAGCAAAATGGCTGTTTTGCAGAGATTTTGAATTTGACATTTGAGCTGTTACGTTATTATGTTTCAAAGACGGCCTTTTTGTTGCATCTGTCTTTTCGTTTTCACTACATGGGTACATTTTCATGATCTACCGTTAAAAAGTTGACTATACGATTAAACGGGGCCCTCGTCGCGCTGTCTTTGCATTACTTCCATTAATTAACCCAAAACTGGCCGAATCGAATCATTTATCATGGAATCACGGCCCCAAAACCCTGTTGACAGACCGGGTTTAGCGCAACATTGCCTCAGGTATGCACTGTGTTGTCATTTGACAACACAACCCGCACGATAAATGATTTTTTTGCGCGACGCTGTATAACGCTACACCGAACGTCCTATAAAAACAGCTACTAAACTCACCGATGACAATTTCAATTAACGAAAGGCTGGCTGTAGCCATCAGCAGCCAGCCGTTTGGTTGTCGTGTGAGCCTTCCTTCCGTATTTGGATGTGAATGTATCTTTTCGTTTTCGATTCAAAGAACTGAACTGCGCTCTGCGTGTGACTGCCTTTGGCTACCGGCCATCTGAAAGGGTGGAGGTGGAATTCAGGGGCTGCGGCGGTGAGTCACTTCGGAGGAACGATTCACGGCAAAGGAAAGTGAAACCGATCCCAATGTGGTACCGATTTGGTCAGGATGGCCTTGAGGGGCGGTTGGGGTGGCAATAATTGGCAGGGTTCATTGATTTGTACGTTATTAGGGGCTTTCTGAAGGGTGTTGCTTTGGAAGTTGAACTTTTTTGGTGTTTTTCTTTGTATTTTCGTTAATTTTACAAACGGTTCATAGTCCAACATTGTCGGTTCTTAGATTTTTGGTTGACATTTTTAATCTCAAAATTTTTTTTGCACAATTTTCCTTTTTTTTGCAATATTGAACAATTTTATAAAAAATAAAAAATAAATTTTTTTGGTTTTTTTTTATTACTAATTTTAAGTTAACAGTGAACTTATTGCGTTTCGGTATGAGTTGACAAAATTTTTGCACAAAATAGTAAAAAAAAGTTCAAATCTGCAAACATTGTCATTGTTTTTACACTTTACACCCATCAAAATTCAACAAGCATTAACCATGTTTCTTGCGTGTCACCTATGTGTAGTACGGGGGCGTTTCCAAAGTCTTTCCGCGCAGTTTGAAGCCTCTTTTTACAAGTTTGATTTGAGTTTTGCCCTCTAACCTAACTCGATCTCCTCCTTCCTGACGTCAAACAATGAACCGCCTTTTTTCGAGGATGTAACCTGGCTACGTCACTTGTTGCCCTATTCATATTTGAAGCTACCCAGCTCGAAGCTTTGAATCGACCCCAGGTGCTCGAGGGCGACAAATGTTTCCAAAATGTCGGACACCTTTTAGCTCGCCATCATCATCGAGAATCTCGGATCTTTTGTCCGTCAGTCAAGCTATCCATAGTTACTTATATAAAAGTTTGTGTTTACCCTGGCTTGAAGGACCATCCCTAGGGTCCTATGGGGGTTACTCCGTGGAACGGGAGGGGTAAAGTGGCGCGCGAGACGTGGTCCTGTAGCACTGGAGCTGGAGTCAGTCGGCTGAAAGTTGAACATCCCTTGTTGATTCGAAGTCGAAAAAAGAGGAGTGGAGAAAAGTGAACATGCATCGGGTACACTGTGTTCATCGAGATTTGTGTTGATTCAAGGGGGCTTCTGCAGGGATGGCTGGCAGGTAGGAAGGCTGGCTGGCAGTAACATTAGAAAAAAGTGAAAGTCCATCCGAGTTGGCTTTCGCTCTCTTTCTCTTCCTGGGTGTACAACACACCTCCCCGGAACTGTACCTACCAACCCCTCAAGCTTTACATTAGCCTAGGTGCTTTCTTTCATTCAATGGGCTCGGATGGATATCTCAAGTCCGCGCGATGGTCCCACGCAGCCACAGACCGCGCAACTCTCACGATTAATGATTGCGAGTACGCGACGAGTACCCCATGATGTAGCTGATACCCCTCTGAAGTCATCTTTGTCGGTTTACAACCAGTTTTTTCTGTCTTTATCCCCACATTTAGCCATTTCCATCCATCCAACCACTGATAAGCATGTAAAATCACTAATTGATCCAATGTTTTACTTATTTCATCCAAATAGCACTCCGTAATCAACAAAACCCCCTCCACCCTTAATGACTCTCATTACCCTCCTTAAAACCGCCATAAACTCGTTTTCGCGGTGAGACCCATAAAATCGTGGCGAGACCAACTGCACTTGTTTTTTGCCGCTCCTTTTGTCTTGGTAATGGTGACCCGTTAAAAACAGTTATGCCACATTTAATCGTCTTTTACAACGGTTTTCTGTTTTGAAAAAGGCAAACGAATTATCGAAAACAACAAAGGCTCGTTCGAAACGGCCATTACCGTTTTTGGGTGGCAACTTGAACTTCCATGCCTTAAATGGATACCTTTAGGGTTTTTGTTATGTGATGGGGTCGCTTTTGAAGAGGCTGGATGAGTGCGAACCGGATTCAGATGGTCCCGCCCACGCATTAACCGTAACCATGCCCCGAAACCGTGTTAGTTTGCGTCGTTAATGGCTTTTACGAGGACCTCTATCTTACAAATGTCACAAAACCACTCATATCTGTCGCCGATTTGCCTATTTGTTTGTCACATAATCTAGCAGGTGCCATTCAAAATGTGTCTTTGAAATGAGGGACGGCCTGAGGCAGTTCCTGCCAGCCAGCTGACACACGCCCGAACGGCATAGCCTAGATCCGATCAGAGACGCTTGATCGGATCGCCACAGGCATATAACCTCGAGAGCGCCGAGCTAAGGATGTTATTGTTTGTCGCGTGCTGGATGCGATATGCCTTTCAGTAAGCTGTGCCCTCCAGCGGCCTAGAGGCCCTCAAGTCAGTCCGTCAAAAGTGAGGGTGTTGCAATTTAGTGGCTGTGATCGGAAGTCGGCATACCCCCCTCCGGGCGGGCTTTTCGACGCGTTTTTACAAAGGAACATCCATCGGCACATCCGTCCATCGCGGCCGTTATTCGCTTCATCGCGCCTGTCGCCAACGGCAGGCTACAAATCATCGCCCCTCCTGGGCCTGCGCTTATCCATGCTGCTGTGAGGAAACTAAATTTATGTGAACACCCGGGGCTCGGCTTCAAAAGGATGTGCCGCTTAATGGCTTTTTGTCTCTCGGAACGAAGATTCAACCGTTTTGACCCTTTTTTGGATTTGACTGCCATTTTTTAAAAAGTCTATCCACGCTAATCCGGATCGCGATTACCCCAATTTTGTGGTTCCACCGACTTTGCGCAATGTCTTGTCAATCACATTTCGGATTAGATTAACGTTTACATAAACATACTTACGTATTGAAGAAAATCACCTAAAAAGTGGAATCTTTGCAGGCAGTTGTAGCCACCTCCGGATGGTGCGCTGATCCTCGACTTCTTGGTCCACTTTTTCGATTTTAACGAATTTTGGCGGCTTTTTTGGCCGAAGTCACCTTATCAGAGAGCTGTTTGATTGTTAAAGGGTCAGTATAGCTAGCCATGGGCAACAAACATTCGACCGGTGGCACGAAGCAGAAAAAACGGGTCGTCCCCATCCATGAACCGGGTAATGATCGCAAAAAACAAAGTTTTCTTTGTAATTTGTTTGCAAAAACGAGATTTGATCCGGCTGCGTTGGCTTCGACATGTCCTCCACCTGTAAGTTTTGATCCGGCTGTCAACAATTGAAAATTTTTACAAAAAAATTAATTTTTCGATTTTTTTCAAATTTTAATTTTTTTACAAAACTCAAAAATTGAACTAAAAATCTTGAAAAAAGTGTTTTCAAAACATGGCAGAATCACTATCTTACAGATCGGCGGCGAAATGCCCGTCGGCGAAGCCACAATGCAACGCGAACGCCCAGGCATGCGTCTCGATTCGCGTCTCGTCTGCAAATACGAAGTCCTCAGCGTCATCGGAAAGGGCTCCTTTTCCCAGGTTCTCCGTGTAAGACACCGTCAAAACCGTGAATATTTTGCCGTCAAACTGGTCTCCTCCAGCAGCGACTTCGGCGCTGTCAACAACGAACTAACCATCCTATCCCGTGTCCAACACCCATTCGTAATCCGCCTCGAAGAAGTCTTCCGATCCAACTCCAAACTCTTCATTGTCATGGAGATGGCCTCCGGCGGTGAAATGTACGACCGCGTTGTTTCAAAGGGCAGATACACCGAAGTCGAAGCGCGGCAGGCCGTGCGAATGCTTCTCAACGGCCTGGCTTACTTACATGGACTCAAAATTACGCATCGTGATTTGAAACCGGAGAATTTACTGTATTCGTGAGTTTTGAGCTTTCAATAATCTCATTTTTTGTTGATCTATGCCCACTTGACGAGCAATTATCCTCATAAATCACTCAAACCACTTCCATCCGCCATTCAATAACATATAAACATGTTATTTACCTACCTTCATCCTCATCACTTCCAGAGACTCCCGTCCGGAAGCCAGATTACTTATCACCGACTTCGGCTTGGCCCACCAAGCAACAGTTTCCGGCGAAACAATGAAAGACACCTGTGGCACCCCTGAATGTAAGTTTTTCTCGCTCATAACCGCTTAAAGTGCAATAATAAAGCCATCTTTTTTCAGATATCGCACCAGGTAAGCTAAACTGCCAACTCTCAACACCCGAACATTGCCCGATCAATCACACCTTTCGTGACGCATGCCAGATGCCACTCATGTCTGGGATGTGTTGACACCTTGGGCCATTTGTCATTTCATAAAAACTTTTAAAAACAACTGAAATGTAAAATAATGAAAGTTCGATCTTTTCAGAAACACTTTTGCGGGTACCGTACACCGAGAAGGTGGACATGTGGGCAGTTGGTGTTATTACGTGAGTGATTTGACGTAGATTTTTGAAGGGGGCATGTGTTTTTGGAGCATGAGAAGGATGACTTTGTGTAACTTTTTGAGTTTTGTGAGAAAAATAGGGATTTTGGGGGTTTTCGTGGCGGGAACAAAAATTGCCTGATTTTGGGAAATTTCGTGTGGGGACCAAAAATGTTCAAATTTGCATGTTTAGCAAAGTTAAGTTTTTAAAACTAAAAAAAAAATTTCGTTGCGGGACCAAATTTGTCATAAAATTGGTTTTTTGGTGCTAAGATTCATGATTTTTAGATACATTCTAATGTCTGGCATCATGCCCTTCGACGACGACTGCCGCAGCCGCCTCTACACTCATATCATCACCGCAAATTACGTGTACTATCCGCAGTACTGGTCCGGGTCCGAATTGGCCAAACAATTCGTGGACAGCCTGCTCGAAACCAACCCAGATCAACGACTTACGGCCCTCGATGCCCTCCAGCATGACTGGGTCTTGGGTGAACAACGACCTCATTTGCATATTTCGATCAAGGCTCGACCTGCTAGCGATTACAACTCCATGCAGAGGGTACGTTCTCGCTTTTCTTTGACAAAATTCGAAAATTTTCGCAATCTTTATTACTTTTTTCAAAAAATCGAAAGCCAATTAGCTTTCTTTTAAAATACAACCTACAAATTTGTTTATGTCAAAGTTTCTGCCAATTAGTACGCTTAAAATAAGCCCATCAATCATCACTCAATTGATGGACTTATGCCAATGAGCGTCCTTTGGCTCCCAATCCACCGATCTCGGCGTAGTAAATCAAAATTCACAACCTACTAGATCATTTTTAACTCGCGTAACGCTAATCTTGAAACATTGGCAACGTACCTAAATCTGTTTCTATTTGCGTCTGCGTTGTTTCGGAGCAGTTGCGTGAAGGTTGACGAGACCGCAAATTGCAATTGGGCCCTGTTCCGGATGTACCCTGTGTGCCCTCAGGGCCGACGCTAACTGCAACACTTGGCTTTTTGTCGTTCCTTTCTCGACGTATGTGCATTGCATTACCCACTCTCGGAAAAAAGTATGATTTACTGACAGCCCGCGATGACAGATGAGCTCAGCTTGCGAGACTAGGGGGCTTCTGGCTTTTTTGAGTTGCAACAAAACCCAAATCAAACAGATAGTATAGTAAAAGGCGTAAAAAGTATTCATTTTTCATGGGTTTTCTTAACTTACAAAGATCACAAAACGATTTATTAAACAAAATTTGTTCTACAGTATCCTCAAAAAACAATGCATCAGTCAAAACAATAATTATTGTTTTTCCGCCAACCTCAAAATAACCCATTTTCAACAAGGCCCTTCATGCATTGCATTCCGAGCCTCACAAAGTACAGGATATCGATGCATCGAATTCTACGATTCTCGAAAAAAAGAGCAAAAAAGTTCAGACGAGAGTTATGTTTGCGCAAATCCTTGAATGAAAAGCCGTCGCTTGTCTGTGTTCATTGAGCTCGTGGGTGCTACGTGCGGGTGGCTATCTGGGATACCTGTGGGATATGTGCTCATGTCACAAACAGCAGGAGGGCAAAAAGTTGACGCAGGTTTATAGGGCAAGTTTCACGGGAGCTAAAGGCACGTGAAAAGTGAAAACTGCAAGGAAAACAAAACAAAACGAAGTTTAAGTTTGTCTTTGAAAAAATATGCGGTTATCGGGTTTCAGGGGGTGTTATCCAAAACGTGGAAATTGACACGCACTTGAGTGAGCAAAGGGCAAGAATAACTTTGGCTTTTTTGACTAAGGTTGTTATGATATTTGGTTTCAAGGGGTTTAAATTATGAAAAGGTGTCAAAAATTCTATGACGAATTTGAAAGATGGCTGGCAAAACTAAATTTTTTTGTCAAAAAATAAATTAAAATTTCAAAAAATAATAGTTTTTATTATTTTCAGACAAAATCGACTCGTTCCATCCGAAGTGTAACCCGAAGTGATCACGGCCACCGTGTGGATCCGCGGGAAGTCGACAAGCTGGCCCAAGACTTGCAACGTCTCGCCAAATCTCGAGCCCAGTCGCAACAGCAATTCCAAGCGACGAAGCATTATGGCATCTTTTGATTGGATTGGTCGACTTTACACTTCAATTTAAAGTTAAATTCAACCCAATCAATTGTACCGTACCCACCCACCCTCTCCGGCAACAGCGCATTCACTCAAGTCATTCAATCAGCTTCAATCAAAAGTAATGGAAAAAATAACGAACGCATTGCTCATTGTTTGTACATAATCGTCGTAACAACTGCCTCACACAACTTGATTCGAACTTACAATTACCACAGAGGAGAAAAACTACTACGTTAGCTTGGCAGCAGGTGCTTCCACACAAATTCATCACAATCGTGTCTTATCACCCAGTTAAGATGTTATTAGCATTGTTAAGTGTTGTAGAAATAAACAAAACACTATTTGTGGTTTGGGTGTGGTTAATGGGTGGCATTTTAGTGAAATATGGGGATACCGTATGACAAAGTAGAAGTTATGAAATGTTATGCAAATTTGCGCAGTTTGCTCCGTCGAAAAAAAAAAAAAAAAGTTACCAAAACCAAGAAAGACCTCTTTTTGGATTTTCTGACATTCTCATCTCATGCCGCCGCCCATGAATCAGAAAGAAGCTAAGCGTCGCGCACAGATAAAGCACAATGTGGATGTTGCTATCGCCGAGTTGGACGATATCAACGAATGCCTTGAAGACATGCAACCAAACGTCAAATCTGTGTGTACTGAAGTAAGTTACCATCGCTTTTTTTCCAACTAAACAGCTTGATCCAGAATTTGCTTTAGGTCGTGCGATTGCAAACTGAAGCCCGTGTTGAACAACGCAAACGAGCCCGCGAAGCCGCAGCAGCTAAAGCCGCTGAAAAGGCTCGCGTTGAGAAGTCAATAGTTTCTCATAATGATAAGACGGAGCTACGTGCCAAACATGCCAAGGCTTCAGGAGATTCCTCGTCAAAATCGATTCAGAATCGTGGTATCGCTTCGCATCGGACAACTGCAGTTCCAAAGAAACGAAAGACTCAGAATTTGATACCCCTCGTTTTTGAAACCATTCCTGAAGACTGTAGTGAAAAGTCGGGTTCCAGTAAACAATGAGAAATCGAAACGTGTATTGTGTTATTTAAATGAGTTATTGCTAATTTTTTCAAGTTATTTTAATAAACAAATTTGAATATTGTAGGCAAATTTCGATGTTAAAAGTTACAAAACCATATTCCGCCTATTTCATGACGACACTGTTTCCACTTTGGTATCCCATCATGGAATCTGTTACCCAAGTTCCTGAGTATCTAACGATCGCTCAAAGCAGTGGGGCCATTGTTAGCCAAGATGCCGACGAAAACGTCAACGACACGACGGCAGTCCCAACTGGCATTAACAGATTACCGGTATGTATTTCGATCGACGGTGCCGACGACAGCCTTCTGCCAGAAACCGACTCGTTGATGGTGGATCCAATCATTTTGAAATTCCAAAACCTCGCCGTAACAGTCGAACTGCTCGAAACAGCCAGCCGTCAAGTCCAGTCGACCTCAAAGCTCCATCGTATGATTACTCGTGACTGCACATTCGACAAAGACGTCACCTTGAAGACGGTTTTCGCCCTCTTTCCGACACTCAACACGGTGATTGGTAGCAACATCGACCTAAACACGGGATCTATCATCGAATTGGTTAAGATTGGAGTCAGAAACCTGGTTCGAATCGAAGTCAAAGGCCATCTTGAAGATGCCCATCTGTGGGGATTGGACTATCTTGATGTCCTTTTCCGGGTAATAAGCCCCGTTTTTGGCACCGTTAACAACCAATTATACTAAAACTTTCAGTCCCAATACCCCGGTTTCATCTTGGCCATTAGGCTTGCCAACAACCCCAACGAAAATGCCATTACCGCAAGGATGAATGCTCTCCTCCCAAAAACTTTCCATCACGAAGAATTCTCCGATTCGAACCTAACCAGTGTCCTTCGCCTCAATGACACTGTTCATTACGTTTTTTATCCTAATCGTTTGTAAATCCCCAATCAAAATAATCTTTACTTTAAACTTCCATTTATAAAACCAACGGTTAGCAATAAATATAAATTAGTAAGAAAACTATATGCATTTGGATTAGACTTAGTTACTTTGAGCGGCGTAATAGCCAAAAATATCATAGCTCAACTTCTTAACGCGATTGCTAGACGGATTCGAACAAATCGCGCTCCAATCGGTATTTGTTAGAATAAAATTGCACCCGTACCCGAGACAATAAAAAGACAAACGTTACAAATTATCACATTTCGGTCGAGAAGCTGCACATTTAACCGGAATACGACAGGGTCAACCAGCTAACGACAAAATAGAACAGGAAAATCGGGTAGATGACGAGGATCTTGCGCTTTTCGGGGTATGCGCCGGCGAGGAAGCCCATGGAAGCTGAAATAGGCGATTAGAAGGGCAAGAGGTGGGTGAAATGTTAGAGCTTACCATAAGTGGCCCATCCGAATCCAAAAGCAGCAGAGAGCAGCTTCAAAGCTAGGCTGAGGGCCGTCGCTGATAACGTCAAAGCGATGAATCGACACATGAGGCTGGCGGCGACCATGGGGAGGAGGCAGTAGCCGAGGACACAGACTGATTGGAAGAAGGAGCTGGAATTGCATTGTTTAAGGAAGAATTGGATGAGCATGTGACTTACATTCCACCATCGAGCAGCTTGATGTTGGCTGTGACGACACAGGACCCGAAGAAGGTCATGGTGAAGATCTCGGTGAACATGGGGCCTTTGGAGGATGAACTGCTGCCGTGGAGGAGCCTGGAGAAGCACAATTTCATGCCATGAACCCAGAACAGTCACAAATAAACTCACAAAGCCAAAACTACGCAGATGAAAATGGGTCCCCAAAGATCCCAATCCCGCAACAGCTTCTGATTGTCATGAGGCCGCATGACTTGCGCGAACTTCTCGCTGACAAGGCGCAGATCGCGCTTCTGAAACCACTTAACTTCAACCACCAAAAATATATAACAAAAACTCACAATTGTATCGATAACAGGCTCATCGAGTGTATCAAAATCGACGCCGGGCTCGCCCGATGGCTCACTGTTCTGTCGAGATGAATGCCGGCTGGGCGCATTGCCGATATTACCGCTCAAACTCGCATAAGCAGCATCACGACGTTGTTGCTCGCTCGCGGCGATCTCCTTTTCGAGCTGAAATTTCATTGTATATATTGACTCACAGGAATGGGGCTCGAAATCGATGAAAACCTACACTATCCAAGTCGATCGCGACGTGTGGCACTTCCGACATCTCTCAAGATCCTCCTGGAACGGGTGGAATTAGTTTGGATGGGAGGAAACACGCGACAAAGCCACGCAAATCCGTCCGAATTCGACGTGGCAAAAGCGCGATGCTTTTTTTCTCACTCCCTCAGGCGGTTGGCGAAGTGTCCGGAGTAGCAAACGAGATGTGTTTTTGAAATTGATTTTAAAAACTGATTTTGAGGATGTTGTTGTTTGTTTTTGTGATAAAAAGTCATTTTACAAGATATATATAACAATTTGATATGTTTAAAATGAACATAACGCCTAAATACAACACCAAAATCTAGTTTACGTGAGCAAAAAAAGACACACTGTTAAACCTCAAAATGTCAAAGAAATCTGTTTTAATTGTCACATTTCTTCCATTATTTCGCCTTAAAACCTTATCAGGTTCATCTCGATTCATAATGACAACCCTAAACAATCAATAAAACCCTAAAAATCACCATCCCCAAACCTTGGCAAACCGCCCCGAACGCAAACACTCTCCGCCTCTTTCGCCGCGAAACCATCAGATGACGCTTTCCGTCGCCTTCCCGCACTTGACCAACCCGTTCCGAGCGCTTGTTGTTCAGCTGATCTTCCACTTTCTGCTTTTCCCTTCCAACTAATACAAGTACAACATCACCATGGGCGACTACGATATGGACGATGATTACGAGCTCGTAAGTTTTATATAATTTTCTCCTTTTTTCAATCTTTGAATTACCAATTCACAATCCCCCTTTCAGGAGTACTCCGATGACACTGGTTCGGAGCCTGATGTCGATCTCGAGAACCAGTACTACATTGGCAAGAACCTCAAGGCCGAGAACAACCTCCGCGGCGCGTTGGAAGCCTTCCAGACGCTGTTGGAGTTGGAGGAAAACAAGGGCGATTTCGGGTTCAAGGCGCTCAAACAGATGATCAAATTGTCGTTTGCTTTGGTGGGTTTATATATATTTTGATTGTTTTATGGATTGTGCTGATGGGGAACTGTTTCAGAAGGAGTACGAGAACATGATCACCTACTATAACCGCCTTTTGGGATACGTCAAAGTCGTCACGAAGAACTACTCGGAAAAGTCGATATTGTCGATCTTGGACCATGTTTCGAACATGACAGACCAGTCCTTGCTGCATCGGTTCTATGATGTCACTTTGGAAACGCTGAGGGTTGGTTTTTGGGGGGATGATGGGTTTTGGATATATAAATTTGGTGTTTTAGGAGTCGACGAACGATCGCTTGTGGTTCAAGACCACAACCAAGCTTGCTAAGCTGTATTTGGACGAAAAGGACTATGCCAAGTTGGATGCGGTGTTGAAAGACTTGAAGGCGTCTTGCTTGGTATGTTTATGACGTTTTTAAGGATATCATTTTGTAATGAAATCGATTTTTCAGACCGAAACCGGCGAAATCGGCGAAAACAAGGGCACTCAACTTCTGGAGGTCTACGCCATCGAAGTCCAGAAGTACACCCTCCAGAACAACAACAAGGCCCTCCAGATCGTCTACAACGCGGCCCTGAAGATCAAGGCAGCCATCCCGCATCCGCTGATCACCGGCACGATCCGTGAATGCGGTGGCAAGATGCATCTCCGGAACGGCGACTACGAGCAGGCCCACACCGACTTCTTCGACGCCTTCAAAAACTACGATGAAGCCGGTTCCGCGCGTCGTATCGCCTGTCTGAAGTACCTGGTCCTGGCCAACATGTTGATGAAGTCGGACATCAACCCGTTCGACTCCCAGGAAACCAAGGCTTTCCGCGACGAGCCTGCCATCGTCGCTATGACCCGGCTCATCTCGGCCTACCAGTCCCACAACCTGAAGCAGTTCCGCGACATCATCGACGACCCGAACAACACCGTCCTCTCCGATCCCTTCATCGCCGAACATCTCGCCGAGCTCATGGACAATGTTCGCAGCGAAGTCTTGCGCCAGATTATCAGCCCCTACACGAGCGTTACCCTACAGTACCTCTCTGAAGAGCTGTGTATCAGCGTGGCCGAAGTCACGCGTCTCCTGACCCAGGTCATCCTCGACAACGACGCCCAGTATCGCATCGACCAGCCAGGAGGCATGCTGTACCGGATCGACATGAAGCAGAGTGGCCAGCAACGCGAATGCATCAAGTCGCTCGAAAGCGTCATCAAGCAGTTGTCGCAGATGCGCTCTGGTCTGGTCTCGGCCTGCTACTGAAGCGGATGAAGGAAAATGATGCCCACGGGGTTTTGTGTTCACATGAATTGTAATTTGTATTCAACTTTGTAAATTATTGGTTTTTATGATGTTCTGCTTTGTCTTTGTTAATTAAAAGTTTGGAATTTTATCTTTTTTGGAGTTTGAATCTGGTTAGGAGCCAATTGGTACCTTTGAAAGGATGTAGATGGCTTTAAGGGTGAAATTTTAGCGGAAGTATGTCAGATCGAATAAGACCGTGTCGTCGACAGCGTGATGGCCGGCCTGGGGCTACGATGGAGCCGGTTTACAACCTCGAAAAGGCGCGGAGAGTCGTTCAGGATGCTTTTGTAAGTCTTTTTTTGACTTCTGAGGGCTCAATGGACCTCAAAGTTGCAGGAAACGAAGAAAAAACTCGACTACGAAATGTTCAACCTCGAAACAGGCTTCCTCGAAGACGCCTCCAGAATCTCCACCACGTCCAAAGAGATCAAAAACACCCGTGTCAACAACGCCTTCGACTTCAATCCCGAACAGCACAAACGCCGCGTCAATGAGAGGATCAAGCCCGGCGATCGTCTCTTCTCCCGATGCACCTTTTCATCGATTGTCTACGCCCCAGGGCAGCCCTTCCACAGAGAGCTCGTTCATGCCGTTAACAGCAACGTGGACCCTGGAAGCACGCAGAATCGCCCCGATACCCCTGACGATTACAACAACATGATGGACTACGCGACTGGTGGCACGTCTCGGCAAACACGGCCATCTGAATACGAGCAAACTGACGACGATGACGACTACCACGATGGCGATTCAATGATGGACGATACGGGCAGTGTGGGCACGGCCCAGGACGACATGGATGGCAGTCGCTACGATGTCGACATGGTCGACGATTACAACGAGGACAGCAACTCAGGCGTGTACAATACAGGGACATCGAGCCGACGGAACAGCAATCGCATGCGGATGTCTTCGGGATCGATCAGTCCGGGCCTGCTGACCTCGCGCAAGCGTATGAGCAACATCGATTTGGACTACACACTGCGGTCCAAGAAGTCTAAGCGACGGCGTTAGCTTTCTATTTTCATTCCTTTCTTAATAATTTAACCTTTTTCCTATCCCATATTGTTGTATCTCCCTTTTTGCATCTCTATTTCGCTCATTTTCGGTTCGCGTTTGTATAAAAGTTACTTATTACGTGTTAAATCGAAGACCGAAGAAGTTTGCATGCCACTCTAATGTATCTGAACACCTTTTTAGATGGCCTACCGTAAGCCTAAGCCTGTGCCCACTTATAGGTACATCAAAGGCTCGATGCCCCTCCGTCCGGACTACCAATATGCATATTCGTGCGATTTGGTGGATCCGGTCAGCATCAAGATCACAAGCCTCGTGGGCGTCCTCGATCGATGCTACAATGGCAGACAGCCGCTTTCGACCGACATGTCTCTGAGGGTCAATGTGTACTGTAATGATCGACGAGTGGGCCCGGAAGTGCAGACGGCCTACCAGCCACCGAAGGTGAAATCGACCAATGGTGAACTCCACTGCTTCAATGAGATGCTCCAGTTGCCGGTGCTGTATTCGGAGCTATCTAGGGATGCGTTTCTGCATTTTACATTGTGGGGCGCTGATCGGAAACATGGCGAGGTTGGTTTTGGATTCTGTTTGACATTTTAAAGAAAGAGGCTTCAGATCTTCATTGCCGAAGCCAAGGAACCCCTATTCAGCAAGCATGGCGTCCTCCACAGTCGATCTCGAACCCTGCCAATGTCGGCGACGACCACGGGGGCCCCGACGGATTATAATACTCGAGGCAATGCAGCCACGAAACTTCTTTCATCAGAACCAAGATCCCCGAGTTCGCCGAATCCAGGCAAATTAGACATTGTTCCACCACAGCCGAGGCGGAATGGCCGCATGTTTCCGAGTGCGCCGACGTCGACAGAGCTGACCAAGAGCCTCAAACAGTACAATTCACACTTGATTGAACGGTCTTTCATTGATAATCGGTCCTATGCCAAGGCCGAGCAGATTATCGAAGATGTAAGCGCTTTTTTTCGACTTTTTGGATGTCTAATTTGAGGCCATCTTTCAGAATCGCAAAGAAAATAGACAACTATCCCTCGTCGTCGACTACCCCGAACTCAATGACGGCAAAAGGCCTTTCAATGTCGTCCATTACAACGATGGCGAAGACGACGACACCATCATGTCGACGGCCCTATCAGAAAGCGTAGGCGGCCTCATTGCGGGGAGCTACTGCCTCCATGATCCTGATTTGGACCGAGAGAATCTGCATGAAGCCAAGCATCAGATGATCACCCGTAACAGCAGGGCTGAAGCGGTCGATAAGTTGCTGGTGCCGAATACTGTCGCGAAGGCTGAGTTGGAGGCCATCATCAAGGTGGGTTTTCATCTTTTGGAGGTCATTTTGACGCTATTTTGCCATTTCAGGACACATCCTCCGAACTAACAGTCGAAAAACGCGATCTCCTCTGGAAGTTCCGCTACTACCTCCAATCCAACCCCGACGCTCTGACCAAATTCGTCCGCTGCGTCAATTGGGACAACTCGGATCAGCACAAACAGGCTTCGGCCATCGTCAAGGATTGGAAACCGACTGGGATTTCGCATGTTCTCGAGCTCCTGGGCCGAGACTTCCCGCAGCCATTCGTCCGGGAGTACGCTGTTTCGAGGCTAAAGGCCTGCCAGAACTGCGAGGATGAAGTCCTGCTGTACCTGCCTCAACTCGTCCAAGCCTTACGCTACGAACCCCGTGGAGCGCCCCGATCGCCGGAGAAGACGCTTTCGTCCTACCTCATCGCCGTGGCAAAACGCTACAAGCGAGTCGCCAGCTTCTTGTATTGGTTCGTCAAAATCGAGAAGCAACGAAAGCCAATAACCGATGAAAGCGCCGATGTCACCGCCTTTGGGGAGTTCTTTGATCAGCTGTACACGGCCCTCGACAACGACCAAATCAAGACGTTCAAAGAGCAGGAGCGCTTTGTCGACAAGCTGAATGAGCTGTCTGATGCCGTTCAGAGGCTGCGTGACGACAGCAAATCGAAGGAGAAGTATCTCATCGGCATTGCGTCGGAGGATACGTTCCTGCAGAACTTGAATGGCCTTCCATTGCCACTGGATCCTCGAGTCCGTCTGAAGCGGGTCCTCCCGAAGAAAGCCCGAGTCTTCGCGTCGTCCTTGAATCCGATTGCCCTCACCTTCGAAGTCGAAGGCCCTGCAGGCGTCACCGGCGACGACAACACCTACACGTTCATCTACAAACGCGGTGATGACCTTCGCCAGGACCAGCTGATCATCCAAATGATCTGTGTCATGGATGGCTTCCTCTGCCATGAATTCATGTCCCTGCATCTGACCCCCTACGCGATTCTAGCCACAGGGCCTGAGGCTGGCTTCGTCCAGTATATCGACGCGACACCGATCCAGAATCTCGCGAAAGACTTCCCCAAAGCTCAGCGAAATGACACGATTCGGTACGCCCTACAGTATCACCGTCCCAGCAAGAATGCTGATGGCATCGAGGAGGACGCGATGGCACGTTTTGTCCGAAGTTGCGCGGCCTATTCGGTCATCAGCTACCTGCTCGGCATCGGCGATCGCCATCTGCACAACGTTCTCCTCTGCAATGATGGCCGAATCTTCCACATTGACTTTGGCTACATTCTCGGCAATGACCCCAAGCCGTTCCAAGCCCCGATGCGCATCACGCCTCAAATGGTAAATGCCATGGGCGGCTTTGAGGGCCGGCATTTCAAGACCTTCCGAGAGCTGTTTCGCAACATTTTCCTGAATCTGCACGGTCACGCCAAGCTCCTATCCAACCTGTTTGGGCTCATGCTTGATGCTGGCATCCCTGCCATCGAGGCCGAGAAGGACAAAGCCGTGCAAAAGCTGCTTGAACGCTTCCATCTCGACTTGTCAGGAGAAGCCCTCGAGCGACAAATCGACTTAATCATCGATGGCGCTAAAACTGATTTTGGCGGCTTCGTTTCCGACGCTGTTCACGGCATCATGGTCGGCTAAACTTTTACTTTACATTTGCCAGTTGTATATACGAAAAACAAAACATGTAACATTTTGTTCATTCTTGTGGGCCTTGATCTTGTGATACTCTTCGAAATGCCTTTTTTGTTAATTTTATAATTTTACAGTTTAATAAATTCTGTGTTTTGTAAACAGTTTGTGGGGGAGTGTTTTCGTGGTTTCAAAATGATGTGTCGTGTGAAAAGGAATCAAAGACGGGCCGTTGCTTCATTTATGACCCCATCGCAAGTCTGTACTGACCTAAAGTATTTTAATACAAGCTTTGTTTTGAAATTCTTTATTTCATGACTTTTACATCACATTGATTTCAAACAAAAAAACAATGGTTATGGTAACATTACGAACAAACGTATCTTATAATCGTGTACACTCGAATCTAAATGCGGTTTACGCGTAACAAGCATTAAACTTATTGCCATCTTTTCCTTGTATTATAATCTTAAAATAATCATCAATACTAAGAACCTGACGAAAGTGCGGTTCTAAAAAGTCCCAAACTTGATATTTTACTGAATAAAAAGTAGTTTCTTCTGCATCAAAGAAAAGTTTTAGTTGAAAATAAAATGGCGGATGTGCCTGTAATTGTGAACTATTCAAATGTAATTAAAGAAGTAAAACCTACTTTGCAAAAGTTGTAAAGAGAAGCTACATTGAGTTTTCTAATCCCTTCAACAATAGAAGTACGTAGATGAACTTGTAGAGATCTCAAACAGGTTCCTTTGATTTCTAACAAGTCATCTAGCCAAGTGTCGGTGTGATCGACATAAAGTTCAAGATGCGTCAAGTTCGGAAATAGTGTGAATATAAGTGGCATTGTCACATCGGGTTCAAGTTCTACATGCAAGGCGTCAAGATAAACGCAGTCTTTTGAACAGAGTGAAGCAAACTGTTTCATTGCCGACGCAGAGATTTTTATTTTTTGGTCTAGAATTTGTAAATGTTTGATCTGCAGAACAACGTTAGGATGGACCAAATAGGGAACCTTCGAATTAGTTTCCCAAATGTACTCGTTGACGTACAGCGTTTCAATAATAGCAACCTCATCATTTTCATAGTAAAGTTGTATACCTCTGCGAACGCACACCAGTTTTAAAATGCTTTGAGCATTTTGATCATTAATCCCAGCTTCGAATAAGTCGTTCTGACTAAAATACAACATTTTTTCTATAAGATTAATATTGTAAAAGTTTACGGTTTTTTTCGAACAAGCTCACAATACCCAATAAGTTTTGCGGGAAGGCTGTAGTGGACCGAGACCGTTTTGGGTGCCACCAAGCGCGAGTTGCATTTGATACAGTTCACTCGGAGCCATAAGGTCTCGAAGACGGTTTTGGTTTCCCCAGGGTAGGCGATTGAAGGGAAACGGCATTATTTGACGTCTGAAAACAAAAAAATTGTCTAAGAAATGGCTCAAAAAACAAGCATCTGGCGACAACTATTATCTGTGTCGTGGTCACAGGACAACTAAAGAACGAAGCAAATGAATGAAGAAGGCATTCGATCGGGTGATTTTATACTGCTTTCTGTTGATAACGGGGCTTATCATCACAAGCACTATGTTGTTGTCAGCGAAAGAAGGACGAATCGGACTGGAAGGGGCGGGCAATTCTACATCAGTAACGTACGTGAGGGATAATCCATTCTGATCATCATTGTCTGCTATCGAACGCAAAAATTATCGTTTTGTTTGTTTATTGAAAATTGCGCATTTGAACTGTTTTTGTCCGTTGTCAGTGACCAGCGGTTTAAAACTTTCATAGCTTTCGTGTTTTATTGATAAAATTTGCACTTTTCATTTTATTGCCCGTAGCAAAAAAAACGTAAAGGAACTTGCTTTTCATTTACGACCATATGCTTGAATAATGCCACTAAACTTAAAAAATCCGATAAAACGACGACTTTAACCTGCTGAAGCACACATCAGCGCCTCGTTATCACCAGAAAAGAGAGTGCCTGCAATCTGTTCACCCAGCCATTGGTATAATAAGGGCTGCAAATCATTTCCTGTCTTTCATTAAAAAGTTTTGTAATTCAGAAAGAACTCAGTGTCTGTTTGAAAAACAACGCTAGCGCAGATATATAGATCACCGGAAATCAGTCCACTTGTAAGTGAGAATTGCAGGGCCTCTGGCCCAAACCAGATCAATCATTCAGTGGTTTACCGAATGGCGAACCCTACAAAAGATCAGTCTACCCATCAAAGCCATCTGAATTCATCGGTGATGGCAGTCGTTTAACGGTCAGAATTGGCCTTTTTGTCCGACCAAAACCAGCGCCAAGGCCATAAAGCCACCGTTCGTCGCGCACATGCTTACGTGGCTAGCAATGCGCCGACACACAATACTAACTGCGTAAGTTGGTCGCTTGACGGATACATAATTAACCCATCAACATTTTTTTGTTGAATTCAACCTCCAACTACCGTACTCATGCCATATCCAATCGCCAAGCTGCCCTATGGTCTTCGCTGCCGTTTCCACGATCTTGCTACCCGAGTGGAACGCTACGATCTTCAAATTGCCGCTGGCAATGCATCGATTTGTCCCCCAAGGCAAACACTAACAAAATGTAATATAATTACTCTTGTGTGCGAAAATGGCGTAACCACATTTTATCATAGAAGTGGTTCATCAGATCATGACAAGCCTATGGTTCTCAACGAAAACAGTTTGGTTTATGGTAACCATATTTCATTTTTCAAGGCTAGCGTTAATTATCTGACGTCTACGATCTTACAACAAATTCTGATGAAACCTAACTTGTTGGATCTGTCTTTGTGCGACTTCTCGAACAACTTTCTTACAACTCTGCGGCCTTTGGTTGTTGATTGTACCCGACTTCAAATTAACGTTGACAGAAGCGTCAGCTTTGTTGACATTGTGACTACTTTTCCAAGACTTGTCAAGTTAATAATACGCGTATCACCAGATCTTCCCAGAACTTGGTTGACTGATCTTTTGCAATTCAGCGGTCGATTGTCTTTTTTGCAGTTGAATATGTGCAGTGGCATTTTCAACGATGTTACGTGTGACGAACTTGTTACCTACCTTAAAGTAAGGCTTACTCGAATAAAACCGTTATATATATTTTTGTTTTTAGTCGCAAAAACGCGGATTCCGCCTCGTTCTTGATTTTCTCTCGATCACTCCAGAAGTAGCGTTTTTGGCATTTGTAAACGAATTAAAACAACGATTGCCACACAGAAAAGGAAGACGCCGACGAGTGGCTAGACATGTTACCATTATATTTTTTGATTCAACTGCTCTGACGTTTTACTTGCCGAAAAAAATTGTAAAGAAGAAGGGCAAGAGTAAACTAGCTAAGCGCAACAGCACTGCTGCAGTGAGTGATAAATGTTCGGTTTAACTTTGTATAAAATGATTTATATATTGACGACGTGAACACATATATTACAAATAAGTAAGTGAGCGATGGTAACAAATAAAACGTCATGGGAAGAAACCGAAGAAATGCAATTTTGAGTTTTCGTACGTTTTTGATGAACTAGTCAAATCCAACGTAGAGTTCTGTTAAAATAGATTTGAAATCTTGGAGAGATTGTTAGTTGGAAACCGCAAGATTAGTCGCAGCAAGCACAATATATTTTCCGTGAATTAATGACAATGATAAGTGAAGTCGAATCATTCTTATTTCTAACCTTACGAAAGTACGGCTTCAAAAAGTTCCAAACTGAAGACCTAACCACTTCTTCTCCCGTACTGTAAAGCGTAAGTTGAAAGTTGGGCGGCTGTGCCTGTAAATGTGAACTAATCAAGAGGATTAAAAGAAGTAAAACTTACTTTGCACAGTTTGTGAAGAGATTCTACGTTGAGATGGTCAAACATTAATTTTTCGTCATCACTAGAGAATATAATAACTTTGAGGGATTCCAAACTGGTCATTTTGATTTTAAACAAATCGTCTAGCCAAGTGTCGGTGCGATTAACGTTTATCGTCAAATTCGTTAGATTAGGAAATAGTGTGAATATTAGTGGCATATTCATTTCACTGTTTACTGAATAAGATGCAAAGCTGCGGCACTCTTTTGAACAGAGAGAAGCAAGCTTTCTCATTGCTGACTCATCGACCTTACTTCGGGATTCAAGCTCTACTTCTTTGATGTTCAAAATAGCGTTAGGATGAAAAAAGCGGGGAATTTCCAAATCAGTTTCCAAAATACACGCTTCGACGGACAGACATTCCATAATGATAACCTCAATTTCATTGTAACCCTCGGTATCCACGTAATACGCCAGTTTTGAAATTCTCTGAGCATTTCGGTCATCAACCTCAGCTTTGGGTAAGAATTTTTGGCTGAAAATACAACTGATTTTTTCAAATTCGTACATGCTAGTTAAAAATTTACGGTTGGTTTCGAATAAGGCCACAACTTTTATTATTTTTGCGGGAAGGCTGTAGGGGTCCGAGACCGTTTTGGGTGCCACCAAGCGCGAGCTGCATTTGATACAATTCACTCGGAGTCATGAGATTTCGAAGGCGATATTGCTCGCCCCAGGGTAGGCGGTTGAATGGAAACGGCATGGTTTGACGTCTGAAAACAAAATATTCGTTTGAGAAGTGGTGCAAAACTACAAGCTTCTGGCGACAACAATCTGTGTCGTGGTCACGAACCAATTGAAAACGTGCAAACGGATGGAAGAGAACCCACTATCGAAGGTATTCACTCTGTTTCTATTACAAAATAACCCGGTTGCTGACTCACAACAAAGGACGACCCGGGCTGGAAGCGAGAAAGAAATGGTCCAAAACACCAACTATCGGTCACGTGGTCACACGACAACTAAAGAACGTAGAAACTGAATGTAGAACTTGATCGCTTAATGTTATACTGCTCCTGTTACGAAATACATACAACGCATTGTTGTTATAGCCAGCGAAAGGAAGACAAACCGATGCGGAGAAGTCGGGCGACGTGAGACCCAAACATTTTGTAATTCCGATACTAACATAGCCTGTTAGAACTGCACCATTGTTACAGCGCATAGTCGAGTGGATTACTTGGTTGGTTTGTTAAAAGTCAAAATGTCAACAGAAATACCGACGCAGTTGTAAAAAACGAAAGTAAGACAGAATAAAGGCGTTGAGTAACGTGTCTAAATATGTTTATTAACGACACATTAAACAATTTACAGCTGTACAATACTAGTTAGACGCACAGAATAATGTTATTACACAAAGCCAGCATAACGTGTAGAACGATTACCCACTAATACAAGCTTTGCGGAATCGCCATCTTGAACTTCACGGAAAAAGGGTTTCAAGACATCCCAAATCGGAGGCTCAAAACATTCTTTGTCAAGTGAACACACGAGTTTGAGTCGGAACATTGGATTGGCCTGAAAGTTTTTACTTACAAGGATTGCGTTGCGAAAACTTGCATTGCAAAACTGATAAAATGATTCTGGCGTAAGAAAATTCAGTATATCGAGCTTCTCCGGAGAATTCAAATAAACCCCAGCAAATTCGATGGTTAATGCTTGCAATCCGGTCACCTTAATTTCCAATAATGCATCACACCACTTTTTCACGTCTTTGACATAAATTTTAAGGTACTTAAGATAAGGAAACAAGGTTAATACCAGTGGCAGATTCGTGTCATCGTTAACTTGAGCCCAAAATGTCAGCTTACGACACTCGTTTGAGCAGAGAAAACTGAGCTGCGTTAACATTGATGCATGAATAAAATCATCAGGTTGAAGTCTTAAGTCTTTAATGTTCAGTATGGCATTGGCATAGAAGGACTTCATGAATTTAGAGTCAGCTTCTGATATATCTGTAGCGACGATCAACTTGTTAATGATAACTAGCTCGTTCTCATCGAGGGGTAGGTTGCATACATCGGTAGCGTAGGTAAGATTTAATCCATTAAAACCGTCTTTGTCATCTATCAGGCTTAAAACAAATTTTTAGTTTTAAATTTTTTTGACTTCAAGCAGCATTGCAAACTTACTCATCGTCGCGATGAATAAAATAAAACTTGTCTTCGTTGATAAGAGGCTGTAGTGGATGCAAATAGTTTGGGGTGTCACCAACAGCGATTTGAATGTCATATGCTTCATGTGGTGATACAAGTTCTCGAAGACGTGGTTGTAGATATTGTAGTCGGTGGAACGGAAACGGCATCGTTTCAGGGTTTTAAAATGGAAACACGTCCAGCAACCGCTAAAACAGTTAGAAACAGAAAGTCGACAACTGAGACTTGCTCAAATGCTTCAACACCCCAGAATTTGAAACCATTCATCACAAATGCTTTTATGTCGATCATGACAACCACTTTCACGTGATGTTTGTGTTGTAAAATGTCGAAAGTGCACAAATTGAAATTGTGAATAACCAATGCAGAACTATGGCAACAGCAAGGAATAGGGTGGAAATGTTTGTGCTACAATAATAGAAACAAAAATGGACAATTTCATCAATGACAAATGTCGTGAGTGAACGCTGGGCTAATCGATAGAAATGACGTTCTAAAGTGTACAATTTATGATGACGGCCAAACTTCCGTTGTCAAGCATAACAGGCGCAGTATTCACTACCAGAATCAATTTTTATGACAATTTTGGTAACGTTGTTATCATTTGCAATGTTACGAGAATGTGGTTTCAAGAAATTTCAAAAAGCTGATGTAATGTTTCTATCTTCCAACCAGACTTCTAGCGTTACTTTCAGTTTAAGAGATTGTGTCCAAAACTGACAAATACAAAAAGTTAGTGTTACCAGCTAAAACTTATTTTACCCAATTTATAATGCACCTGATCGGCAGTTGCCATCATCTTGAAAAGTCAGGTTGCATTCGTCCGTCGAAGGTTTCCATAAAAGGTCGAAGCACTGCTCTGCGATGTTTCAACCATGCAGAGTTTCACCTTACAGTAAGCATGATACAGTGGATCTCAAATACTAATTCAGCATTTCATGGGTACGTCGGTTTTTTTGTCTACAGCATTCATTTCCGATTTGCGGAATAATAAAAAGCAGAAAACGTGCAGTTTTTGCGTGGCAATTAATAAATTGTTCAGCACTGTAGCTGTATTTGTTAAGGCTCACAATAATATAATAGCTTTATCTCAAAACCAGCATGACCCATTTTACAGGAACACGTTGCCAAACACACGTAATAAGACAAAAATGTAAACTACAAGCGAGTAACCTAAACCACCGCAGCCATTCTTGGTAGTAGTAATAGTTTGCTTTTCTGTCGTGGTTTTTTTCGGAGTCGGAGTCGTAACCTTTTTCGTAGTCGTAACAGGCGGATCTGAAACCACAGCACTCAATATCATCGAGACTCTTTCACCTACGACCACATTGTACAACAAAACTTTACATACCTTGATCGCAAAGCCCAAATTCCATATCACAAACTCGGTAACCATTAAGCCTACAATCGCTGTCGCTTTGGCATCGAGTTCCTTCAGCATACAACGGACCATCCTTTGGAACTTCTTGTCCAGTGGTACACGCGATGTAATCTTTGTCATGGCACCTTTTCTGGTAACAACCGATTTCAGTAGCATCGCCATTCAGATAGAATCGCATGGTTTGCGACAAACGAACTGAGTTATCGACGAAGTCGAGAGTATTGCCATCAATTTTAATATTTTTTACATTTGGAGCTGAGCGATAGAAAACAGATCCATCGTACATAGTTTCAATATGTCGAAACACTTTCCCAGACGTTTTAAATGCATCGTTTGCAGTTGCGGGGCAATCAAATGCGACTTGCTTTTCGAAAGCACAACTGTATCGCTGAAAGTGTTTAGATATATCAGTTTATCAATCAACATAATAAAAACAATAAAAAACTTACGATCTTCCGAAAATTTGCAGACTTGGGTTTACCCGACTTGAACTTGTCGCATTGGTTGGCAATGAATGCTCGATAGAGATTAACAGCGTCGACGGCGGATTGGCGTTCTTCGTTACTCATTTCACTTCCGGTTTCAATTTGGTTTAGGCATTTCTCCGTCTTGTCATTCACGGGTGGGGTCTTAGGAGCGTTAGTATCACATACGTAGGCACAATCGGCAACGGTGCCGAAATAAGCAAGGAGCAGTACGGCAGCGACCGTACACGGCACGCCTGCCATCTTCCGACGGAATGGAGGGTTGGAATTTCTGACCCATGAGAAGGTTTTTAACGAGAAAATTCGGACTTATGCAAAATTGGAAACAAGTCAAGTTGAACCTTCTGGAAAGTACTGGTCCAGAAAGTTCGACACCAAAACTGAAACCTCAAGCATTCAAATGTTATTCTTTGAAAAGTGCCAGTTGAAGTTCTGTGCCTGTAAGTCTGTGCGAATCAAACACATTTGAAGTTTGTTTCGATTGATTTGCTGTTAATCAGTCTTGGCAAAATACCAATTTACAACGTCTTTAAAGGTTAAGTTTAACTTTATTCTGTCTAAAGTGATTTATATTGATGACATGAACACATATATTACAAATAAGTAAGTGATCTGGTAACAAATAAAACGTCATGGCAAGAAACCGAAGAAATGCAACTTTGAGTTTTCTGCAACGACGCGAACGTTGGGGTCGATCGGGTTTCGTTGTTCGAAGACGGATTTGCCCTGTAAAAAGGAGTCAAAAGAGACATCAGAGGCGTCTGAACCCGTCGGTGATGGCAGTCGTGGCGTTTCGTGGATAGAAGTCGTGCGTTTCGGCGGTAATGGCGGCTTTTTACGCGTAAAACTCGCGCGTAAGCTTGAGTTGAAGGTTGGTTTGGGTGTTGGTGAAGTTGTTGATGGTGCGGTTGTGGGCGGTTTTGCTGAAGTCGTGGGGCGTTGGAATAGACTGGTTACGGTGGGGGTCGGCGATGGCGTGGCATGCGCAGGTGTAGCTGGTGGCACGATAGTGTAAAACGGTTTAGAAGGGCTCGGAATCGATTGATTCGACGTTGCTGATGGCGTTTTGAACAAATTTAAGATATCGCTTGATGGTTGAGGGGGCAGGAATTGCGGAGGGTCGGGCAGGCTTGACGATGTCGAAGTATCGGAGGGTGTTGTGTAATGGAAAATGTTTGAAGCGTCAGTTGGCTTTGAAGACAGTGTGGCCAGGGCTGGCGGGAGCTGATATGGCGTTTTTGATGAAATGGATGAGCTCGACGAAGAGCTGTGTTGAAATAGGCTCGGAATGTCGGCAAGCGGGTTAGATGGAGGCAGTGTCGAATGCGTGGGTACGGTAGGAGGCTGTTTAGGGGTTGTGAATGTCTTGCTTGGCTTCAGCACAGATGTAAGGGGTGGTATCGGCTTCTGAGTAGATTTTGTGACCGTTGGAACTTCGTAAAGTTCAGACGCACTCGGAACATCAGAGTACAGCGTTGAAGCTTGCTTTTGTGATGTAGACTGCGTGGAATCCGTCGGTATATGAATATCGGACGTTTTTGAATACATCGATTTTGTTAAAGTCGGTTTTGATGTGGCCTCTTTCAACGAATCTTTAGAAGGCCCACTTTTTGACGCGTCCAATCCTTCAGATGCCGTCTTGTTTACTTTTCGTTCAGTCATTTTTTCTGATGCCCTCCCCGATTTCGAAACATCATCAGTCGACTTTGAATACGCCGGCGGCGCGGTGCTAGGAATCACCGGTTTAGCTTTTCTCGGCCCCAAAGTACTGTAAACATCCTGCTTCACTGTTTTTGGGAT
The DNA here is from genome assembly GCA_024447225.1 of Panagrellus sp. LJ2284. Lineage (NCBI taxonomy): Eukaryota > Metazoa > Nematoda > Chromadorea > Rhabditida > Panagrolaimidae > Panagrellus > Panagrellus sp. LJ2284. Next base: position 4,311,930 of record JAMRYC010000009.1, read on the forward strand.
GGCTTCCGTCGACAAATGTGTAATTGGCACATTTCGAATCACAGGCTCAGTAGCAGTCCTTCGTGGCTGCAATGAAGCTGGCACATCTTTCGGAATTAGGTCTGGGGGCGGTGGAGGGAGCCAAGAGTCATCATTTTCTGTCTTTTTAGCACCAGTATATCCGATATCATAATTCAGACGAGTCATTGGCGTCGCTTCGACAGACGTGGATCGAGGCTTCCGTGGACTCGGCTGTTTGTCAAGTTTAGACGGAATATAAGTCGGCTCCATCGTCGCAAATGTTGTCCGATCAGTGGAGTTGCTTCTGTTGTGACGTGTTTGTCCACTCGTGAATTTCGTTATCAATTTTCGTGGGGAAATATATCCATGTCGGGCTAACTGTTCTGAAGCAGATTCACTAAGCTTGACACGTTCAAAGGTAGCAGGTTGAAGCTTCGGAGGGCTAAGATCCTCGGCGGATTTCGAATGCTGTTTTGAAACGGGTTCAACAGAATCGTGCGCTTCTAAACATGTCGGTGCCGGGAAGATATATGGCGGCGGTGGCGGATTTTCATCCAACTTTGTGTATTTTGGCGGAGGCGGTGGAAAGACAACACCTTCATCCGTAATTTTGGTAGTAGCAGCTCTCGGCGTGGCATCATCAACCTCTGGAACGCATAACGGTGCCTCCGGGGCCAGCTCCCGTGAAGCGAATCCCGTAGGACCGTCGGTCGTCGATCTCGGGGTGTCTGTCTCAATCTCCGTGGTCGGCGTCGCCGGAATCGTCGTCGAAACCGCCTTTCTCGGCGACTTTGACTGTGAGCGCGTTCTTGACTTTCGCAAAACCGGCGGTTCCTTCGCGAAACCAACCCTTCTCTCGCCACTAGCCTTCTGAATCTGCTCAATCGACCTTCTCCCGACCATTTCCCGATCGTATCTTCGTCCTTCCTTCCGCGGCGACGTTTCGGCCATCAGCGATTCCGTGGATGTCTGAGTTCGGGCGGATGTTGCCCCCGGGTCTCTGTAAAACCATTCATCAGTCCCTTTTTATCCAATTCCAACACGCGCCACCCCTCAAAAAAGTTTAATCAGATTGTCAGTTCCCAAAAACGCCCATTGATCACATCATTTATTCCATCTTTGCATAAGGAAAGCAAATTACGCAAAAACTATCATAAGTTTTTAAAAATGAATCACTTAAGAGACAGTCTGGCTGTCGATTTCGGATTGAGGTGAAAGGGCCCGTCCCCGATTTTTACACTTTCAAATGTTTTGAGTCAAAAGTGTTAGGGACCCATAGGAGGGTCCAGCCCTACAATATTAGGGTCTGTAGGTTTCGGATTCTGGAGATATGGCTTCTGAAACTTTTCGGAGGCACTTCAGAAAAAGGTCATTCCCGACTTGTCAGAACCCTGATTTTCGGGTTGCAGGGTCAACTTTGGGCTGGGAGAACAATGCCGTACTTGAACTTTCTAAAAAGTGCCATTAAGTATTGATTTTTTCAAAAAGAAATTTTCATTTAGATAGAACTTTTTTCCTGCACGGACGGGCGCTGTTCTGCATTTGCCAGTTTGTAGACCATCTTTTTCTGCACCGTTCAAAATTAAAAAATTACCGCCCGAGGAATGATTTGATAATGAAAGTAATAATTATGCGCCAACAACGATGAGTGCGCTAGGGCAAAGTTCGTGCGTCAGTCGTCATTTTGTGCGCGCGCGCCGGTTGCGCTCACTCGGTCGCGAAGCGGGCCTCCTTCTTTGTCAGTGCATGCGTCGCGAGCGCGCTTTTTACACCAGCACAAGGCGTGTTTACCCCATACAATTATTACTTTCATTATCAAATCATTCCTCGGGCGGTAATTTTTTAATTTTGAACAGTGCAGAAAAAGATGGTCTACAAACTGGCAAATGCAGAACAGCGCCCGTCCGTGCAGGAAAAAAGCTCTATCTAAATGAAAATTTCTTTTTGAAAAAATCAATACTTAATGGCACTTTTCAAAAATTTCGAGTACGGCATTGTTCTCCCTGTCCAAAGTTGACCCTGCAACCCGAAAATCAGGGGTCTGAGACGTCGGGAATGACCTTTTTCTGAAGTGGCTCCGAAAAGTTTCAGAAGCCATATCTCCAGAATCCGAAACCTACAGACCCTAATATTGTAGGGCTGGACCCTCCTATGGGTGTCTAACACTTTTGACTCAAAACATTTGAAAGTGTAAAAATGGGGGACGGCTTCACGGTAATCGACAGCCAGACTGTCTCTTAAAAGGCAGGCATCGAACGGATTTCGCAGTGGAGATTAATCTTTTTTGAATGAGACAACGGGTTAGGCGAGTTAGCGCGAGATTGACTTGTTGTTTCGCAATTTCAATTTTCAGCGGAAGGGGCGGAGCGTGGGAAAGTGGGCGGAGTCTATGAAAAGGGGCGGAGTCTACAAAAAGGGGCGGAGCAATAAAAAGTAGGCGGAGTCTATGGACACAGGAAGGTTCAACAATGGTTTGGGTGCTAACATAGTACATTTTGAGGACAAAGGACAATGACATGTAGTGAAATTTGGACAACTTTTAATCAAAGAAACAACTGCTTAGATAGTGTAATAGCGACGCGTGAGTGCTGCGTATTCGTGTCGAGAGTGTGTGGTGAAGGGGTGATGCCTGAAGCGAGATTTGAGATGGACGATGATGAGCACAACGAAGTAAAACACACGGCAGACGGAAGCGAAGTTCATCTGCAAAAAGGCAGGTCGGATAGAGTCGGTGTGAGTGAGCAAAGAGCGCAAATCGGGTGTTAGGCAATGCAATCAATAATCAATCAATACAGAGAAGTGGTTAACATTCAAAATGGGTGTTAATTTGCCCCTAATTTAATTCAAGCTTGAGGAACTTACACATGGGCGATAACATTGCCGAGACAATCACGGGTTTCGTACAGCTTGAACACATTGTTGACACTGTTGGAGAAGCTTTCATTGCTGAGGGCCGACATGGCTGACAGGGGCCGATTGTAGGATCCGATCTGGTCTAAACGCGTTTCGCTGCGGGATCGGCTCCGTCGAAGAAGGTCGCTCATGGGTGGAAGTTCGCCGTCGTAGTATTGGGCCGGGCTTCGGGAGCGTCTGCCGGTTTCGTAGTACGCTCCAGGGGACCGAGATCGGCGCCCACCATCATAGTAAGAACTTGGAGACTTCGAGCGACGGCCATTATGCCGATGACGGTAATAGTTTTCGCGACCACCTGTCGAAGCGGCGTAGATATCCGGCTGGCTGTAGGTATACCGTAATGGGGCAGGTGCGGGGGTGTATCTATCCGCGTTTGAATAAGCCCTGCCACCAGCAATGCTTTCAGGGCCGATGGAGTAGGTCGGAGATCCTGGACGGGAGCCGGCACGGGATAGAAGTCTGCCTTCGTGTTGATTGTTGTGATTTCGGCGGAGGATAGTGGTCTGGTAGCCTGCTGGGCCGGAGGTGTTTGCGTCGATCCAGCTGATTCTGGAGGGGTGAACGATCTGGTTTTCTTCGTAGACTGGGATTGGGGTTACATAACCAATGCCAGATGTAGGCCTATCTGAGAAACGTGTATCAGTTCTCGTCGCGACTTCATAGGGCAGCCCAGCGGCACGGACAAGCTGTGGCCGAGGGTCGGACGAATGCGGATTCGGAGGTAGTTCAAAGAAATCGACTGGATTATTAGGGTCGACTTTGGCTCGAAAGACTTCCACCGTGGTCGTCGTCGTAGTTGTGTCATTCAGAAGGAGATCATCAACAGGGTCCTGGACGTAGGGGACTGGTGTTGGAGGGGCTTGCTAAAACGGCCATCATCAATAATCAAACTTCGAAAAACACCCCCAAAGTTCAACTACCACAATCGAATAAAGCCGTGGACTCGGCGTCGAAGCCGGAAACTTCGCCCGTGGCTGACGAACAACTTCCTCAAACGTATCCACCAGTGTTACGGTGGATATGTTATGTGGACTATTCCTGGCATACATCGTCAAACAACAACACCCACAACCGCACCAAAGAGCTTCAACTGCCAACAACTGTGCGACAAGGAGCCCCTCCGCTTCGACCCTCTTGTGTCTATACATCCACGACGACGACCCCGCCCGTGTGAATTGGCCCCTGGCATTTGTTTACCGGCAACCTTAGAACTATTGTCAACCCGGTCGGGAGCACGAAGCGCGGTAAAAAAACTAACCCCGGCTGACTTCCTGGGAATAGTCCTCGTCGACATCGACGTCGCGTGAACAACAAACACACATCCGAAACGACAACATGAGTATATACTTGAAGCTCAAAGGTGGGGGAGATGCTGGTCTATGTGGTCGGTCTACATCTGCGTTTTGTCAAAGTACTCTGTGCCCCGTGGCGAAGAGACGTTGCAAGTTAACTACTTTCTGAGTCAGTAATGATGTCAAGTTGGGCTCAGTTCAAGCATCAAGCAATCAGTGAAACTTATGTGAACTTGAAAAAAAGACAGATTGAACTGTTTTTGGTTGTTTTCGTATCGGGACCAAAGTTGCCAAAACGGCGAAAATTAAGTGAATTTCATTCTAACATGAATCATAACGTGAAGAAAGTACGAAAAAAAACCAACAAAACGTTTTGAAAGAGGTTCTACGATTTTGACAGTTTTCGTGGTGAGACTAAAACTCTTAAAAAGTGACTAAATTTGATCATTTTTGTACGGAAATAAACTTAATCAATGATCAAATACCACTAGATCCTAACAAAACAAAGAAATGACTACTTTTGGAACTTTCGTGGCGGCACCAAAGTTGTCAAAAAGCGATCAATATCGTGTCATTTAAGGCTGAAATGACTCACAACAGCAACAAATGCTATCAGAAACAAGGAAAAACAATTTTTTGCACTTTCGTGTCGAGACCCCCCCTCCCCAAAAAAAAACCCCGAAATTCCACAAACCTCTCGAAAAGTGTTGATTTGTATCGGCTCTGGCTTGATGAACTCATCCGGCGGCGAGTCCCGACCATAATCCGGAGTCACTGGCCGTTGTGCAGGAACTTCCGTTATCGCCGGCACTGTCGGAGCAGCATTGATCACATTCGTGCCAGGAGCTTGCCCTGCCATGGCAAACGCAGTTCCATTTGTTCCCTGTTGAATTCCACTAGTAATAAAGATGCCATTATGCGGGCCATATGTGGTAATGTCCATCTTGAAGCTGACTGTCATGCTTGGCTGACGCGACGTCCCCACTGCCGTGTAGGACGACATCGTACCACCGTACCGTGCCGATTGGCACTATTGCCTTTTTGGGAATCAAAAAACTGAAATGCGATCAATATTTGATTCCGTGGTTTGAACTTTGTTTACAAAAGTTTAACAATGTAAACGTTGTGAATGTTGAGAGTTCACGCGATGTAAATACATAACTCATAGTATGTGTTCGTTGAATGAGGGTTCGCGTTGTAATGTTCACGCAAGGCAAAAAACTGGAACAATGTGTGCAAATTACATTGGTAGAGTCAAGTTGCGACAGGAAAAGACAATGCAATCAGCTAATATTAGTATACTTGACACGCGGCTAATGTACGACACGTAAAATCAGACGTGATGGAGGTAGCATGCGCCTGTTGGAAGTCGGGGGGGGGGGGAAGCGTTATCGTCGGCGGTGTACAGGCAGCTGATGGGCGTGTTGGCAGCCGAGATCGACGGTCCTTTGCTTACAGCCAGGGGGAAAGAGGAAAGTTAGCACATGCAGGGAAGACAGAAATGCTGTTGGAGGATGATTGTTTGCCTTTTCGGGTTTTGCCTGAGGGGTTTTATGGGTGTTGCTATTTGTATCGGATTTTGATGTTTTAAAATTGATTTAAGATCTTTAAAAATTGCATTAACTAGAACTTTAAACAAATTGTTTTTGAGAAAAAATCAATTTTACTTAAATTTCGTTCAAAATTACAGTAATTCAAAACCCCTTCCAAAACCGCGCCCATCAAATCCAGAAACCAAAAACCTCCCATCCACTCCATCTCCAAATCCCCCCACGTTCCACCAGATCAAAAAAAGACAATAAAACCCCTATGTTTACTCAAGGTTTCAAGGCAAAATACGACCAGGTAACATAAATTGTAAATGCAAGCAAAAGGAAAGAAAGACCCATGCATCCGCATCCCATTTCACACCGTTGTTGACACTGACAAAATCCGATGCCGCTGATCACCTGCAACGTTGAAGCGAGGCTATGGGTCTGCATGTGTTTGTTTTGTTTGTTGCTTCTCGACACCGACGATCAAAATGCAACGACGACTAAATTTCGATGGTTGGGAGAGGGGGGACAAAAAAGAATAGGACACTAGGTGGATGGATGGGAACCAGGGTGGTGGACTTGTGACTTTTTCAGGATGTAGGTAGATGTATGAAACTTGGAGTACCTGGATATGATGAATGGAGAATTGGAAAGGATGTCGAGGTCGGGAGGCGCATGGAAAACAACAACAAGAGTCTGGGTGGGGGGAAAGTGTAATGTAGCGGTGGTCAGAGGGAGACAGGGATTTGCAAATGCAAAAACGACGCAACAAGAAGCCGCTGAATTTGGAAAGTGAAAGGGAGGGGCGTTGCCATGGCAACTTGGAAGTCCGGTAGTGGTCAGTCAGCTGATGTGGTCAAACACTTGCGGGTTCGCGGGCGGTTTGGGAGCCGTTGCGCGGGGATAATTATGGATTGGAAGGTGGTGTGAAAAGTGCCGCAGGGCGGATTTGGCAAAATGTTGCAAATTTTGGAAACGACAATTTTAAAACGGTTACAAACTGAAAAAAAATTATCCGTAGGCAACGGACTTCAGTTTCAAAAAATTCCAACACTGACCACTGTCCAGGACCCATCAATACTTTCAAGGACCCCAAAAAACATCCCCTGAGGCCTCCTAACCCTCACCCAAAAAATAAAAGCAAACAGCAGAAACTTTTTTCCCGACGATCTGAAAGTCCCATCCCAATTCCGACACTCGGACGACGACGACCCGATCAAAGTTATTTCCGTCGAAGGAAGGGCGGAATCCTTTTCCAAGCATTGTAAAAAAGGATGCTCCTCCGCTTCATTCAAGGACAACAAACAGGAGCACAAAACGCAGATAGATAGCCACGACCAACACATTGAGCTAGAGGCAGGAGGCAGGCTTATTACAGTTTTTCCAAAGGCGAACCAACTGATCGAAGCAAAACGAGCATGGGAAAAGCGTGCTTTCCCGGTCGATGGGGAAGCAGCAAGAATGGAAAGGAGAAAAGTGTGATACGGCTCGTTGGACGTCGAAGTTTGGGAAAGCATAACCCTGAGGGGGTCGTGATTCATGTGCCGATATGGCGTGAAAGGGGGTGGGAGGAGGTGAAGTTCGAAGAATGTGAGTCATGGTGGGATGGGACGGGGATTGTGTTTTGAGAAGTTTGCCGTTGCTTTGCGGGTGGAAAATTTTTGATTAAAAACAAGTGATAAGAATGTTTTGTTATCTTTTTTAACAATTTTTCTCAAAACATACTGTATTGAAAATTGATTGAAATTGAAGTTTTTGACGTAAAAACGAACTTTATTTAAAAATTTTATTTTTAAATTGACTTTTCTTGAAATTTCGTTCACATTTTTTAAGTCAAAAATCGAAGTTTCGGTTATAAAGTTTTTCACTTTTCAAACTTTTATGCTGATTCACACCGATTCCAACCCCGCACATGCTACAGTACCCTCGCCCACCCATCAAACTTGCCCTTGTTCATCCACTTTTTGAACAACTTCCACCAAAACGCATAAAAGGCTCAAAACGACTTGTCCAAACAAAACAAACCATCGACACGCATCACCGTTCAGAAACCAACCGAATCGCATGAGATACTTTCCTTTGAACGACTCAAACCGCCTCCAGGTGACCTTTTGCGCCGACTTTATGTCTCCGTCCGAACGCATGAATCCGGCAAGGCACAGCAAATCCTTTGTTTTTTTCGAGGGCTTGCGCGGAACGCTTTGCCTGATTGGTGTGCAGTCCAGCGCGTGCTTTGATTTCCGAGGCGGCATTACAATCCGCCTGTTTTTATACTTGTTGTAACAAACATGACTGACATGACAACCCTTTTCATCTTAAAAAATGAAGGAACCTATCCCTCAAATAAACGAAATGAATGACACGATCGGCAATGTCAAGCGAGTCGTCGAAACAATGCAATTTCGAGCAATTTGAGGGGAGAGGATAGCGGCGATTCACTTTGGGCGAAACGGCCGGTTTTTTATGGATGTCAGTGGCACGCCTCGGAAGGTGAGGCCCCCTCCGCGCGAACCGAGAGACCATAAAATTTGGTTTTGATGCCCCACGGGCTCCAGCCATCGTGAAGGCAGAGGCGAAACAAACTTCGAAGCAACGGTGACAAAAGAGCATGGTTGTCGGTTGTATCTTGTCTTTTGGTGTAATGGGTGACTGCTGTGATGTCGTCTGCACCAATAAAATCAGAAGAAGAAGACGTCAAGGCAAGGCGACGTCGTGGTGGGCGGACCACGCACGATAGGCGTGTGCGCTCCGACGCCAAATTCCGGCGATTACACCGTATAGGATGGGGTTCTTATGATGGTAGGATTGTGGTCGTGGTGTCATCGAAGCCTGGGTAGGATGACACCACAGGGCCTGAAGGGTAGGTTGAAGGTGTGGCGAAACGGAGCGCCGTTCTGACTGGCGTACCCTCCCTTTTTTGGCGGATGGATTCGGGCATTGATGCTTTGGAGGGGTCAAAAGGTTGGATTGGAGATAGGATGGGAGAATTGAATGGGGTTCGGTTTTACATTCTGAAAAGATCTTGTTTGGCTTTGTCAAGTGACTTTCATCATGTTCTGATTTCCTTGTTTCGTCAGTTTTCGCATTTCAATTTTTTGATTTGATGTTTTTGTCATTGCCATTTTTAATTTTGTTTACATGTATGACGGTATCATGCGCATAGTATAAGTTTTTTTGCGCATGTTTAAAAGTTGTTTCAAAATTGCCGATTTTTTGTTTAAAAATGTCATTTATAACGTGTTTTCAACCAATTATCATTTACAATTAACGTTTTTCTCATTATACTTCCAATCAAAATCCAAAATCCCCTCCAGGTGCACCCAGCAGATGAAGCAACCATCCCCTCTCCGCTCCAAAGAATCTTTATGATGAGCAATCACGATTGCCATCACTGGCTTCTGATGCCAGCCATCATACTGACCTCAGCAACCGTAATCAACGCCATAATCGTCTCCCCTGTCACTCCAAATCCGCGTTACAGCGGTATATCCATGACCACAGAGCCTCCCAAGCCTCCTGCAAAACTATTACAAGTAAGCAACTTCAATCTATTCCACTGCCATAGCTAATCCAAATCAAGAACAAGTGTTTTCCCCTTTTTATGATCATGGTGACCATTTTATAGCTTTTACACTGCTTCCGTTGATTTTAGCTAGCTATTTTTGTGGATCGTAAAATACTTTGCGTTGAAAGCGTTGAAAGCGTTAATGTAAACTAAAACTAAACTTCGTTTTCAATTTGCTTATCCAGTGATGCGTAGCTGTTTTTTTACAGATTTTTGACTTTTTCATTGTTTCAATTAAGCCAGTTTCTGTCAAACATTGAAAAAACTAATGTAAATACAATTTTTGATCATCCAATTATTCCAGGGCTGTAGCCAGGAACTGCTCCATCTCCAAGGTTTCCGCCAATTCACCTTGATGTGCCGCTTACAGCCGCCATTAGCCGTAGTCGCCTATGAAGGCATGCTCGATGCCATGCAGCACTGCCGAGACGAAATGCGCTTCCAGCCATGGGACTGTAGCCAGCCCGGAACTATTTTGCATGAACCGACTTTACTCCGATACGGTAAGTCTTAAAATGCCTTTTATGAGTGTGTACGTTACACTTTTACTGTCTGTAAACTCGGTCGTCGTTCTTCGAGAATTACATAAAACATCAAATCACATCTATTTTTTGTCATTCCATCCGTACATTGTACTCTTTGGCGATGTTTTCATGCAAATAATGAGCGACATTTCCGTCCTTCGATTGATTGAATCAATTGTTTTTCGATGCCCTCCAAAACGGAAGGAAGACAAGGCAAATTGAATGGTGTTTCCCTTCTCCGAAAAAAATCTGATATTCAATTGACGAAAATGTCGCATTTGGGAATGTAGGATCCATTTATGATTGCAAAGATGACACAGTTTGACGCCATCGTCATCGGATACGATTTGCGTTGCTTTTCAGGGTACCGTGAATCCGCGTACCTGCTCGCGATGTCGTCCGCGGGCGCTGCCTGGGGCGTCGCCACGGCCTGTGCCCAGGGCTGGCTCGAGGAATGCCGATGTGTCCAAACGAAGGACCCGAAGGCTGCTGATGAGTGGGAATGGGGCGGATGCAGCTATGGCGTCCAATTCGGCATCGCAGCTTCTCGAAAAATGCTAACCAGAACCGGGCCGACGCGGAGCCCATTGCGACGGATTGAGAAACATAATTTGAAGGCTGGCAGGCTGGTGGGTATTCGATTTTGAAGAAAGGTGAATCGAAAAGTACGGTAATGACATTGTGATCTTTAGGCCGTCAAAAAGACTCTCATTTCATCATGCAAATGTCACGGAGTCTCAGGGTCATGCCAACAAAAGACCTGCTGGAAGAAGACCAGCGACATGAAAGCCATCGCGCAACACCTCACGGAGAAGTACAAGCGCGCCAAACGAGTCTACAGTGATGATATGAAGATGAAAAATGCTGAATTGGTGGGTTTTACGTACCATTTTGAACCATTAACAGCTTTTTTCGTCAAAAAAAAATTGAAAATCAGAAGTTCAATTTTATCAATTTCCACGTTTTTCGTCAAAATAACCGTTATCAAAAAACTTCCAGATCTACTTGGAGCCAACCCCAGACAGCTGCGCACCCCAGCTGGAGTACCAATTGCAACAGCGTCGATCACTTCCCCGAATTTGCAATTGGCGCAATGAAACGCATTCAGAGGGTGATTGTGGCTCCCTTTGTTGTGGCAGGGGATACAAGGTCGGTTTTTGCTATCCAAATTGATTGAAATTTTCTTTATTTATACTTTTAACCTCACGCAACTTAACTTAACAACACTTTACATCAGTTAAACAAAACTATCAAAACTTTAACAAACAAAAAACAAGTTGAAAAACACTACGTCCATTTAGAAGTAAATCGCATCCGATATCATAACAATTATTTGCTCGGTGCATTTCGCGGCTTCCACAGAGATTAAGCGCAACTTTTCGAACGCTTCTTGGGCTTCGGTGGTAGCTTCAGGTCCTAAATCTACCGTAATAAACAATCGAAATCGTTCTTGCTGCGCCTGAAATTAAATATTTAAACTATAATTTATTAATTCAAAACTAACCTCAATGAAAGCCACAATCTCATCCAAAGTAAAGGTTCCAATTTGTTCAAGCGTGCCTCTTATCGTTAAACCGCGTAACTTTGTCTTCTGATTTTTGTTCATATCGCTCATCCACGTAGATTTGACGATGCTTCCATCAACAGTGATGTCTGTCAGACGCGGGAACGATGAAAACAAATCCGTGAAACTTAGATTTTCATTTCCGGGGTTCAAATTAATGCCTGTGGCACCTTGATCAGTTAGAGTTGAAAGCGTTTGGATAAAAGCCTTCGATGTGTCGCATTTATATAGAACGATTGTATCTGGTTGCAGGATACATTGAGTTAAAGTTAGATTGGTCAAATCTGCGAACTTCATGTAATCAAGCCTGAGGATGCCCTTGCAGTCAAGCACATTGTTTTTAGCAAAGGCCTTCTTAGGTTCATATGACACAATACCGTCTTCAGGCATTAGCCCTAAAGCGTGGATTGTCTCGATGTTTTGGATGTTTGGTGGGCAGATGGAGGGATTGCCAGCAGCGATTTGGAAGTTGTAGCGTTCAAGCGGGGTAGTAAGTTCGCTTAGACGGTGGCGAAGGCCGTATTTTAGTTTGGCGATGGGATACGGCATGGTCGGAGTTAATGAAAAGTCACAAGTTAATAACAGAAAACACAGTCAATATGCAGTGTACTGGCTACTGAGCGATGAGATTTGACCAACTGGGGTCAATGATAAGGTAGGCGGGCCTATAAAACCTCGACGACAGAAGCTAATGTAAACATTATATTTGCTTCTGTCGCGATATTACTTCTTATCAGTAAGCTGAGACTACTCTCGGACTGATAAAGCATGCACATTTACACTTTTACAACCTTGCGCGCACACATTATGACCGCAATATTGATAAAACCGATAGTCAAACTAATTAACTTTCAATCGAAAAATTTATATCCAATTTTTCAAACAAAAAATATTTAAACAAACAAAAATAATACTTTCCGGACAACTTGTCGCTAAATGGGTACAATATGACAATTTTTTGAAATTCGTTTCGAAAGTTTGTCTAGACTTTTAAAATATTTTTCATTGTTTTTGATAGGTATTTCGATAACCAATCTAAAGTTTTTATAACGGATTGTCCGGGAAAACCAGAGAGAATCGGCCCTTTTGTGACACTTCAAAAATTAATCCCATTTTAAAACGTTGAAACTTCTTGCACAGACCATTCTGAGGGCGCAGATGACGAATTTTCTAATTATTTTCTATATGGATGCCTTCTGAATCCGTTAGGCGCCAGAATCCGCCTGGCAGAATCCATAACACTTGACCCTGCGTTCGTGGTATCAATTGACTGCCCACATTGAGGCGATCATTTTGACACCAGAAAGACTTGGATTGATTAATTTTAACAAAAGTTATACGGTAGCAAAGTCGAAAAAAACGGCAAGATCGCCTTTGGCGGCTTCTACCAGCCGAGGCTAGTAATCTTCCGAAACTTTTTATTATCTCTATTGATAAAGCTTGCAAAAAGGAACATTTTATTCTCCTAAAGTTTTTCAATCGAGGCTGGGGGAAGCACTCAAAATGAGCAAAATCTTATCAGTGATAACGGTTAATTACAAATTATTTGATCATTCGGAAAAACTAAAAGATTCTGTGTTGCCAAACTGTAAATCATTAAGATAACTTCTAGTTCAGGAAATTTAAAAGTTCAAACTTCCAAAATTATCGATTGATTTGAAAATAAAGGTCGAATTCTAAAACATTTTTTAAATCGCGTGATTTTACGTTTTTAATATCAGAATACGTGTAGGATGTTTGTAATCAACATCATTTGTCATCAGTAATCAGGAAAAAAGTTTTTGGTGCAAAGAGATCGAACCTCATGTTTGTGGTGCGGTGCACGCACGGTAAACTGGTAGCGGCTTTCTCGTGAGATGCAAATTCATCAGGGTTCGAGACTTTCTAAAGAATTTTTTTTTTCTGACGCAGTAAAGAAGAATTTAATATTCAAAACGTATTCGTTAATTGTAAAAATGCATTACATGCAAATTATCGTATTTAAAAAAATGTTTTAGAATTCGACCTTTATTTTCAAATCAATCGATAATTTTGGAAGTTTGAACTTTTAAATTTCCTGAACTAGAAGTTATCTTAATGATTTACAGTTTGGCAACACAGAATCTTTTAGTTTTCCCGAATGATCAAATAATTTGTAATTAACCGTTATCACTGATAAGATTTTGCTCATTTTGAGTGCTTCCCCCAGCCTCGATTGAAAAACTTTAGGAGAATAAAATGTTCCTTTTTGCAAGCTTTATCAATAGAGATAATAAAAAGTTTCGGAAGATTACTAGCCTCGGCTGGTAGAAGCCACCAAAGGCGATCTTGCCGTTTTTTTCGACTTTGCTACCGTATAACTTTTGTTAAAATTAATCAATCCAAGTCTTTCTGGTGTCAAAATGATCGCCTCAATGTGGGCAGTCGATTGATACCACGAACGTAGGGTCCGGTGTTATGGATTCTGCCAGGCGGATTCTGGAGCCTAACGGATTCAGAAGGCATCCATATAAAAAATAATTAGGAAATTCGTCATCTACGCCCTCAGAATGGTCTGTGCAAAAAGTTTCAACGTTTTAAAATGGGATTAATTTTTGAAGTGTCAGTGGGGCTTGTGGTTTTCCCAGAAAATGCGTTTTATGTTGTGCCTGAAAAATTTAAGTTACATCATAAAGTAAATATAAAAAATACTTACACCAATAAACGCCTCAAGCTGAGCAAATGTAATGGTTCCAAGTTGTTCAGGAGTGCCTCTTATTCCTAACGTCTGTATTTTATTCTTCTGGTAGTTTATAATGTCGCTCATCCATGTGGGTGTTAGACTTACTTTGTTACCTTCCAAAAAATTAAGGTTGGGAAACGCACAAAAGACATCTGATAAAGTTACATTGTAACTGGTATTCTGGGATGTTATTATTTGAACACTTTGTTCAGTTAGGCGCGAAAATGTTTGGAGAAACGCCATCGAAATGTCGCATTTTCGAAGAACTAGCTTTTCTGGTCGCATTATAATGGAATTAAAAATTGGATTTGCCAAATCTTGAAAAGAAATATTGTTTAGAGCAACAAAGTGTGAACAGCGAATAAGAGTATTTTCGGTGATATGAACGGGGTCGGCGCCGTTTCTAGAGAGGGATAAAACTCCATTTTTTGAAGTGAGGTCCCAGATAAAGGCGCCATTGATTTTAAGGTTTTGGAGTTTTGGGGGGCAAATTAATGGATTCCCAGCGGCGACTTGGAGCTTGTAGCGTTCGGCAGGCGTGGAGAGTTTACTTAGACGGCGGCGGAGACCATAGGGCAGGTTGGAGATTGGATATGGCATGGTTAGCTTAAACGACACTTTTTGATGAACGTAGACTAAGTTTTTAAAAAGATGCGAGACGGAAGACAATAAATATGCGCACTGACTGCTGCTGGATGCGCTTTGGCTAACTAGCTATGAATGCGCGAGGACGAATAGGTCATCCAAGCATGGTCTTGCTAACGACGGCGATCGATACGAGTAGCGATTGACAAAACCGGGAAACACACACACACCTCAAGCACACAAAGTTGCACACACCCAAAACACAGTACGACTACCAAAACCATATTTAAACTGTCAATTTTCACTTCTTAATCAAAATTCAATTTTACCTTTTCCAATTACCACTTTTCAGGTCTCCCACGAAGTAATCTCCTACAAATGTGACTGTAAATTTGTTTGGTGCTGCAAATTGGAATGTAACGACTGTCTGCAGCATCGCTGGGTATCGACCTGTAATACCTGACAGCCCAGAAGGTCATCATCGCCCTCGTCGAGCGATTCCATACATAGATTGCTCATTTTTGTGTCCTTATAGTGCTGCGCAGCGCGTGCCATTACCAATTACCAGGTGCGGCGACGGCAGACGCCAACCATTTCCAGGGTCGCCGTCAATGCCGACTTGTTGTATTATTTTTGCCAAAAAGTGCCCTCCTCGAGTTACAAAGTGTTTTTTAATCATTGTATTCTGTGTTTTCATGCCTTACGACTCCTTTATATGGTGATCCGTCTTCCAAGAAGAGATTTTTTTGTTTTTAACGAATTTGACTTGACTTTGATGAAAATAAAAATGAGTGAAAATATGACGAAATTGGAATTGCATACTCAGTGAGGGTTGAATTTGGAACACAATAGGGGCTGTGAACGGAAGTGAAATTCAGATTCATTGTATTTTGAGGTAGTTGACCACTGGAGAGTGGAGGGCAATTGTGCAACGATGAAAAGGGGGTGTAGTGCAACTTTCAGATCGGCTCAATTTCAAAAACTTTTGATTTCATTTCGCTTTTTGGAGGCTAATCCGTCGACTTTGGCTTGACGGGTTCGGTTGACGTCGAAGCGTGGAAAGGGTTTGTCTTTCGACGTGGATAGGGTGGTCACGGAAAATGAAGCCCAATTTCGGAGGCAGTTGGGTTCGGTTTTCAAACGGATCAGCTCTGGAAGGCAGGTTTTTGGAATGTCGCCAGCGCCCTGGATTTTGGAGTGTGGTTTTGACCGTCACAGGCTGCCTTTAGAGGTATGGGTAAGTACCTCATGCAACTGTGATGACCGGATAGTCGCGAAAGGTCGGTCAGGTGGCGACTGGCTACCGGAAAACAGCGACAACAACCGGCATTAGTAGGATACGGCTGTCTTCCTGTCGCTTTTGTCCACCTAAATCCATGTTCCAAGGCCGTTTTCACTCATGTCCTACTTCGGCAATGCAAAAAAACGCCATTTTTACAAACTCTGCGAAACATATTGAAACCTTTTATGACCCCGCTGATCTTTTATCCGCCCTTTTTGATACTGTAATTAACGAAACCCCGTCCAAAACGTCTTAAGGTACTTATGCGATGAAAGTACAACCATCAATGTCAATCACAATGTGATGACACGGATCCCAGGGGGTTCAATGGCGCCGATCACTGTTCACGCATCCATGGATTGATTGCGTGTCGAAGGACGTGGGAAAACGGTATTCGACCACGGCCGACACGGGGATCTATTCGACTTTGTATGTGCAAAGCTCCAGTAGCGGTCAGTCGCCCGGAAATGACCCCTAGCCGGCAGCCGGGGGCGACAGAGACGGACTCGCAAATGCGCAAGGACATGGCATGCACTGTTTTGACCATCCCAGTCTTCTGCACTGTCTGATTTTGGCGTCTATTTTAGTCTATTTTTTCTCAAATTGAAATCGCAGCTGATTTTCTATTTCCGGATTGACCGTTTTTTCTATATTTTTTCTGTCAAAGTGCCAATTTGCCAGTTTTCTTGATTGACGCTTTTTATAACTGCCTTCAAGGATGTTTTTTTCCAACTTTTTGACTGTTTTTCGACTTCCCGCCGCGATTGTGATTCATTTTTGACTTCACTTTCTTAACTGGATTACGCTTGTCTGTTTTTACTTACTTGATAATGCCATATAAACCTAAAATTTTGTTCAAAACCGTTCAAAACGTATACATTTTTAAAGCCTACATAATAGATGTATACATTATGAATCCCATTTCCGTCAAACCCACAATCCCCGCCGGTCTTAAATGATGCATACACTCCCTCAAGCCATCCGCCCAGACGAAAACAGTTTCCTCTGCAGATTCCCGGCAACAGCAGCCACCCCCCACCCCGTTTATGACAGCTGCCATCAAAGCGTGGGCGTCAAACGCCACCAATGGTTTATTTACCGCGCACCAAGTGTCTCTTTTTCCCTTCCTTCCTTCCGCGAGTTTGGTCATCCGTCTCCAAAAGATGTATCAAGAGATTCGAAACCTTAACCCTCAAAGACGCCTGAACCTCACATCAGTTCAATCATCCGCGTAAATCATTTAAAATGCAAATCAAATTTGAACTGAACTTTTTGTTTGTACAGGATTCTGGAGGGCCGCCTGTGGGCATGTTTGACTTTCGAATCGGATTTGAGCATGTTTTTCGCGCTTTGAATGGTGTTAGGTACGAATCGGAAGTCGGTTTTTACCTGTTTCCGGCCCGAACTTCCTGGAACCATCGGATTATACCGTTTTTTGTTGAAAACGGAAAGCTTTATGGCCATCTTACCTAGTTCGCGCATGTTTTCAACTGGTCATCATTGCCTCCGGCTTGGGTCTGACCGACTTTGTCTCCGAAGACAGGGCGCACCTCGGAGGGCCTCTAATCCGCGAAATTCACCTGAAATACTCCCTTCTTGGTTGGTCAGTCCAGCACGCCTGCCCCAGGGACCGGATTACCCGAGAAGAAGGCGTTTGAAAGCGTGTCCGTACTGCAATTTCGATTTCTAGTCAGAGTCATACTGTTTGGAATTCCATTGTGATGCCACTTGTAGACTCATTCATCCGTCTCCAGCCGCCAGTAGATCGAAATCGTCATTAGCTTGGATCTTTACACCTGACCGTCGCCATGACGGGCGCCCGGATCCTCACGATAGTCTTGTATCGAAGACGGGTATCAGCGACATTGCCATCGACGTCAACGAGCGGGAGTTTGACTGATTCTGAGCTGACTGCGACGGAAGCCGCGCTCCAAGATCGGCGAAGGACAAAGGCACGGACAAGTTTGGGCTTCAGCATTGTTGGTGGGGTGGATTCACCGCGTGGGCCGATGGGCATCTTTGTGAAGAACATCTTTCCACATGGATTGGCGGCGCAGAGTGGGCTTTTGCAGAAAGGTTGGTCTTGACACGAATGTTTTCAATTTTTTACCAATATTTCAGTTTTAATAAGAACTATAACTTCAGGCGATGAAATCCTATCAGTCAACGGCTTCAACATTGAAAACTCCTCCCACACAGAAGTTTTAGCCTTGTTCAAGAAGGCATCCAAAATTGACGTCACCCTGATTATCAGGCGCCTCCCTCCAAGTGTTACAACGACGAACACGATTATGGTGGGCGAGCAAGGGCAAGCAAAAGTTGATGAGGTTACTCAAACAGTGGAACGGTATGGTTTTATAGTTTTGTAGAAGAGTCAAGGAAGGACATTTTGGCATTGCAGGTCTCAAAACGAATTTCAACGCAGCCCAGGAATCATTAAAACAGCCGATTTTGACCAACTTTCCGCAGAATCCGATGCTCTAAACAGACAGAAATTGCGTAGAAGGAAGCTTCGGTCAACTCGAAGCCGATCTACTAATGCCCCACGCACTGAAAGGAGTTTGGCTTCAGGGGATGGCACGTTGGATGCGAGAAGGCCGCCAGAACGGCCGCCGAGGACGAAACCGGTGAGTTTTTGGACGATTTTTTTTGATTCTTGCTTCTGTTAAAGTTGTTGGTTCATTGTCAATGTCAATAAGAAGGTTTTATTTTGTGCCTTCTGGTCAGTTTTCAACATTCCCATTGTGTTTACACCTTTTTGCCCACATTTCACGCCCACGCAAACAGTCCATCACTTTTCTGGACACTATTTCCATGTAACAATAGAAACGTGGTCCCTTTATTCGGCCATATAAGTCACTCACTTTTGGTCTCCATAAAAAAAGTCAGATCGGACATGGACACGGACAGTAGCGTAGCGTGATTCACTGAATTTGTGTTTCGCCAACAAAACCGACCACCGAATCCATCGCCTCGCAACAGTCCGACAACGCCGCCCCAAAAAAGGCGGCGGTGGGCCGGATTATGCGCTTCCCTCTGCACTTGCCTCGTGGTGTTGATCATGATGATGCGTGATCGACTTTACCGATCACTTCCATGGCTACAGCCTTCATGCACACAGAGGGCCTTTGCTGTTGTGTGGGAATGGGGCTATGGGCAGTTTTTTCGGGTCCATAATTTCCGGAAGCTGCTTTATTTTCGCTAGATCACCGCTAATTGATGGTCCTGGAGCTTTAATGAAGTCCAATGAATGCGCTGAATACACTTGATAAGGGCTCTTGACGGTTATGCGCGAGCGCTTGGAGAGTGGGAAACTATCTTTATTGGCCTGGAGATTGGGGATAATGGATAGGTATATTGCTTGAGGGGTTTGGGATTTCCTTTCTTTTTTGGTTTTTGGTATTGTGGTGAATAATTGTTTGAAAATTGAATCCGATTTCGACAGAATCATTGTTTTTATACCATTTTTGAAAACAGTTTCGTTTTTTCGTGTTTTTAAATCCCAAATCCTGACCCAATAAACTTTCCATCTCATCATGCACCAATATCGCTTGACTCCATGTCATTTTTACTCCCCAACTCCCGGATTGTTTATTGAAGTCAGGCGCATAGATGGGCCAGAAGGATTAGTCGGTTCGCGAGTAGCCTCGCCGACAGTGAACCAGCAGCCTTTTTCGGTCGACAAAACCTTCCGTTTCGCTGAAGACCGAGACCCAAAAACCAACGGAATTCCACCGACACCCATCCTAGCCCAGTAGCCATTGCATTTTGATCTGAATTTGGAATCAAAATTGAAAACAACAACCTTTGCAAAAAAGCAAGCCTGATTAGCCGGGCTTATCTGCGGTCGGAAGACAGATACCTATGGGGCGGGGGCGAGGTCAAGATACCTTTACCTGAGGCGATTTTGAGTTTGACTTTGATTCAGCCCACTGTTTTTGATTTTGATTCTTTTTGTCTTTCTTTGAATTCATTTGGTTGCAGAAGGCCAGTCTCGACTCCTACTTCCCTCCCGAAGTGCTCGCTGAAGCCGAATCCGAGTACGCGTACCTGCCTGACGACGACTTCGAGGATTTTGTTGAATTGGACCTGGTTCCACGGCATGAATATTCGATAGCAACGATGAAGGCCAGAGTCCTTATGCAACGTGACTCGCCTCAGGAAAGGCTCGGGCTTGGGGTGGCTATTGAGTCCAGTGATGCTGATAATCGGTTAGTTTTGACTTTAAACCATAACTAACATCTATTTTCATCGATAAATCCAAACTTTATCCGTTCAAACTGTATCCAAATCCCATCCCATTCAATTTTTGTAACTTTAAACCCATCCAAAACTTTTCTCCATTGTCACTATGTTGCACTTTCACGTTTTTCACGGCCATCGACCGCCATTTACATCGTTTTTAATTCCACTGTCTGTCGCAACCGCGAAACTTTGTATCACCGTGACGACTACCGACTGACCATAACCCTCTCTCCGGCTCCCCTGCTGCTTTGCCAATCGCACTCAGCAAAAGTCGAAATCAAAACCTCTGTCCGAAAATCTCTTTTTTATGGCAGTCGTGAGTGTCACATTTTTCCACGGCGATCACACGCTATTTGGCTGGCTTATTTAAACATGTTGCTGCACCGTCAATGTGATGTGATACAAACATAGATAGTTTCGGTTTTTGATAAGCGTCTCCGAAAAAGACGCACAAACACGAGACAATGGGGTTTACAGGGGTGACAAATCTGTCATTGTTATCGGATGATAGGCAGAGGCAAAACATCTGACACACTGCTTTGAGGTTTGGAATGCAAAAAATGGTGAAGCATTCGATGGGATAAGCCGATTGGGGAGTTTGGCATGTGATTTTGGGTGGAATTTGAGGGGCGTGAGGAGGTTTTTGTAAAAAATGGCTTGACCATAAAGAAAACTGCTTACAGTTTTGATATTTTCTGCAGTTTTAATGAGCTTGTTGGAAATCTTAAACTGTCACGTAACATTTTTTGATTTAAAATTGGTTAAAAACCCGCCAAAACCAATTATTTTCAACTTTTTGACCACTGTCAATTTCAAAAATTGCAACAACAACCCCCTCAAAACCTCTAATTACTGCAACCTTCCAACTCAATACCTAATAATACCCTCCTAATGCCTCCATTTCAGAGTCCTCGCCGTCCGCGTCGAACACGTTGACTCACGTTCGATCGCCGAGCGTTCCGGCCTTCGAATCGGTGACCGGATTCTGTCCGTGAACGGGGTCGACGTCACCCGATGCACCAAGGCCCAGTGTTTGTCGCTTTTCCAGAAGGCTTCTGTCCAGATTTCGTTGGTCATCTTTCAAGGGAATACGTGAGTTTTACCATATTTACCGTTTTTGTATTACAAATGTTGAACCCGACCAAAACCGAGACCATTATCACAAAAAAACCAAAGCACTAGGACATCTGATTGATTAACGACCCCCTTTTTAAACAGTTTGATAAGCTAAATGTGTACCCATCTGGGTGACTACCGCCCTCTTGAATTGCCAGCTGATGACAAATCTATACCCAGGCCGCCTATTTGACTCGATGCAAGTACAAAAAGTCGGAAGTGCTTACGTCAGATTAGAGCCGAGGGTGCGGAACACGCGTTATTGATAGGTTTTTTTATTGTATGTTCAAAGTTGCTTTATGAGTCAACGAACGGTTGTCTGACACGATCCTATTCTCGGAGCAAGGTGTCCCCATTGTGGTTTGACACCTTTTTTGTTGGTTTCTGTTTGTCAAAGTTGCATTTATTGCTTCGCCATAGGTGGGCCTGCGGCATTCGCTGCGGGACCACGGGGCATTGATCTGTTTTTTGGGTTGGGTTTAACGACGACCAAACTTGTAAACAACCTATTCAACCGTTCAACCGACAGATAGCTTTATTTTTAACACCTTTGAAGAGGCTAAAAAGCGAAACTGCGATAAGGTTTCGCGGGCTTCCTTCCTTTTCGGATCGGTGTTTCATCTTTTTAGCTTTTTTGGCTGTTTTTTTAATTCATATTGTTTGAAGCATCTTTGCCAAGCTAGGCACCGCCCCTTTTCAACCCATAAATGCTTGTTTCAATAATGTCAGGAAAAAAGGTTCTTTTTCGGCGAAGCCTTTTTGCAAGCCGCGCTTTTGTAGCCAGCAACCAGGACCTCCGATCAAGTGGGGCCGCGACACTTTTCGGATAGCTTATAGCCGTGGGGATGGAAGTAGCCGCCGGCGGCGATAGACATCCCATTTAGCTTGGCCTCGGGATGTATTGAGGACCTCATTCTTGGGTGAAATTGAAATTGAAGGGGGTCATTTCGATCGAAATCCAGCCCCAGACTATAGAGACATCCTGAGGATTGCCTCAAGGTGCCTGGGGGTCGCTATTCCGGGAGAAATGGGAGGAGATTGGTGTAAGCCATTCAATTGGAGAGAGGCTTTCTTTGGTTATGGATTCGGTTAGGGTTCGGGATCTTCCATCCATTCAATTCTATAAATCGAGTCATCGAAATCCCTGCTAAACTGGTGTTCACTTTTCAGACTTCGACCCGCTTCGCCAGTCGTCTTCCGAGGTGAGTTGCGAGGCTGCAGCCTCAGGGCATGAGGGGCTTTTGTAATGACAGTTTCAAGGGGTTTCCACGCATAGGGCGAGGTTTTGGAGGACTTTTTCGCTGAATCTTGAAACCTTTTGCGACTTTGGATGTACTGTTTTCACTTTTTTCATCCATTTTGAGATCGACTTTTTCATTTTAACCTTCCTTTTTTGACAAAAATCCCAAAATTAGCATGATAGCCTCAAGCAATCTACCTCAAAAGATCACTTCAAAGTACCTTTTAACTATAAAGTCAAAGACTGTCCAAACCAAACTCCCAAAAACCAGTACTTCCCCCCTTTCCGGAAGCAAATAGGTGTCGACTGTCACTATTGTAGCCTAACCCCCTTTTTCCCGACTCATTTGTTTATTTTTTCCTTTTTTGAGTCAACTTCCAAGCGATTGCATCGAACAATCAACCAACAAAAACGAAAACGACTCCCCTTCCCTTTTTTCGGATCTCCCCCTCAGGGCCAGCGCTCTTTTGTATCCATATTGTCCGATCGGAGGCAGTAGCTGGCCACCGGCTTCCTATTGTACCTTAAGGCTTTCATCATAATAGCTAAAGCACTGCTTCCCTTGCAGATCCCCCAGAAATGCTGCTCGATGCGGCCAAGCGTCGCGACGATTCGCCCACCCAGAGTGACGATAGCGGTTTCCATGGCACCGATGCCACAGGGCTTGGTGCCGGCGGCGGATATGTGAGCGTATTTGCGGCCGAGAATCGGTCCTCGAGGTCGGAATCCGTGTTTGAGGAGATGGATCGACGGATTGCGAGGAGGTGAGTCTTGTTTATCGAAGGAATTGACATTTTGGGTTAAATGGTACCCCTATTAATGGTGGCTTTTAAAAAGTGACCTTGGATTAATGTTTTCGAACACTGGCCTTGGCGATATGGATTCTATGTTGTTTTAATGACGGTTAAATGGCCTCTTTTCAGCCAACACGACATGATGCTCCATTCACCGCTGCGTTTCGGATCGCCTCGAGACCGTAGCCCTGTGCCACCGCAGGGTTCGCATTATCGGTACGGTAGCCGGGAACAGCCATCATTGATGGCACAGATTGAGTCTGAAATGGCGGCAAAGCGGGCTGCGGCGAGTATTGCTTCGTCGCGGAGGCCGAGTGGAAGTCCATCTTTGAACAACAACAATAATACGCTTAAAATTGAAACGGCGAAACAGGCCAACCTTCAAGCTCCGAATTCACCTCGGCAGCCGTCAATGGAAGAGCAGATGGCCGCGCTCGAGTTCGATGACAGCGCTTCCGGTTCCATCTCCATCGACCCCGATGCCCATGTCTATTTCACGCCCCCGCCCGTGCCTCTGGCCATGGGCCCCATCTCGCCGAGACAGGTCGTCGCCCACTCACCCCCACCCGTTCCCGAGAGGCAGATGTCGGCGGGTGTGAGTCAGCTTGTCAAACAGGTGAGTCAAGGTTCAAAAAACATCTGCTAATTGCCTTCATCTTTACTTTTCAGTTCGCAAGCCTCGAAACAACCCCCGCCAATCGCAAACCATCCCCGCCCTCCTCCACCAACGGCTACCCTCAACCCTATCGCGTTCGAGCGCCCGTCAGTCTCGAACGGAAATTCGACCGAGAATCCTTCACCGTCGACTCGAATCGCGAACGCATCCCATCTGCCCCCGTGGCACCCGAAAACGACCCCCGAAAACAGACCGAAGGCATCTGCCTCGAAGCACGCGATGTCACCGTGGTCCGACAGAGCGCTCCGACCATGGGCTCCGGCGGCGGTCTGGACTTCACAAAATATGCTGATGTGAAGCCGATCGGTCGGATGCCGAGCCTTGAGGCTAGTGACAGCGATGCTGAATCTTCGAAGCCGGCAGTTGCGCCGAAACCTTCAGCTTTGTCGACGCTTCTTTCAAAGCCAGTGGGGCCGCCGCCTTCAGTGCCGGTTCCAGCGCCCTCTGGGGGTAGTGTGACCTTTGATGGCGAGAATTCAGAAATCCCGCACTACCAGATGGCTGAGATCAGGAATCTGTTGAAAGATGACATCAGCAAGTACAACATCTTCAAAGTGGTGCTGCAGAAGTTGAAGGGCTATGATGACTGTAGCGTTGGACTGATTCTGAGTGGTGGCAGTGTGTTGGGTGATTCGTTTGTTTCGGTGAGTTATTTTTGAAACAGGTGGCGTGTCTTTTACATTTTTGGCCATTTTAAAGTTTCAAATAAACCCAAAACCACCATTTTTTCAGATCCAACGCGTCGTAACCGGCAGCATCGCCGACAAATCCGACAAACTTGAAAAAGGAGACCGCATTTTCTTCATCCAGGGCCAATCTACCGCACGCCTATCCTCTGGGGAAGCTCGAAACATCATGAAACAGTCCGCGCCAGAGGTTGACTTCATCGTTGGCCGTCCGAAGCAGACCAGTGCCAGCCTTTTTCAAAGAGATGTTGTTCCGACTTGTAAGACACACCCCTTTTATCTAACTTCAAACCCTAATTTCTCCATTTTAGTCACTGACGACCCCGCGAGCCACTCCTACGCCCCCGAAGCCCAGACCGTCATCCTGAACAAGTCCGACATTGGCGTCGGCTTCTCGATGGACGGCGGCTCGACCAGTCGCTTCGGAGACCGGCCCATTGTCGTCAAGAAGGTCTTTTCCGTCGGCGAAGCCGCGCGCAATGGCCAACTTCGCATCGGTGACCGCATCGCTGCCATTGGAGGCAAGTCCACCGATGGGATGTCGCAGCTCGATGCTTGGAAGCTGCTCAAGGCCGCGCCAGAAGGCCCGCTCGAGTTCGTTATCCACAAACGCCTTGATTGAATGATTGAATTGTCTTTCCCCGGATTTTGTACCGTACCTTCGCTCATCCCTATCAGCCAGCCACAGTAACCCTCCCCTGTTCGGTGATCCCTTTCGACAACGCAAAAAGTGCACACGAAAATTAAATAAGTATCAGAATTTTAACAACCGATTTATGTATTCACAGTTTGAAATGGATTGTATGTCTATCACTTTTTGATCATTAGTTTGTATTCGTAGAATAAACTTATTTGCAATTTTTGCATTTTATTAGCCAATCAAAGTCAAATTACATTCTACGCTTGTTAGAAGAGCCAAAAATTTGCCAAATCAGATCTATGAGCATACAGTAATCATCCCTGGTTCAATTCAGCCTGAGCCATCGGCTTCAAATCGGGCGAAATCTTGAATTGGCAGCCAGTGTTGGCCACAATATCCTCGACGGTCAAGTCTTCGCGGACTTCGATGAGGGTCAAGCCGGAAGTATGGTCAACATCGAAGACAGCCATGTCAGTGATGATGCGATTGACGACACGTTTGCCGGTCAGAGGAAGTGAGCACTTGCTGAGAATCTTGTGGTCGCCCTTGGCAGTGTGCTCCATCGTGACGACGACGCGTGCGCCTGGGGCTCCGACGAGGTCCATAGCGCCACCGGGGCCTTTGACCATTTTTCCCTGGAATTAGAAACTTTTTTTTTAAACTTGAACTTAAATTTTTGCCAAAAAAAATGTTTTTAGCACGATACTGCCACAAAGCACACAAACTAAAAGAGAATAAAAAAAACTTACCGGAATCATCCAATTAGCGAGATCACCGTACTGCGAAACTTGCATGCCACCGAGAAGGGTAATGTCAATATGGCTTCTGAAACACTTTTTAGTTTATCAATCGTCTAATTTTGCAAAACCAACCCTCGAATCATCGCAAAACTTTCATCCGACCCAAAAATAGAAGCACCCTTGAGCAGTGTGATGGTTTCCTTGCCAGCATTGATCAAATCAGCATCTTCCTCGCCTTTGGGTGGATAAGGTCCCTACAAAACCAAACTTTGATTGACTATTCGCATCAAAAACAACACTTACCATTCCAATAATGCCATTTTCAGACTGCAAATGAACCGTAATGCCCTTTGGGATGTAGTTTGTACAGAGTGTCGGGATGCCGATGCCCAAGTTGGCTAAAGTTTTATCAAATGACAAAAATAAAAGCAAAAACAGCCAACTTACCATACATGCCATCAGTGAACTCCAAAGCAGCTCTCTTGGCAATGATTTCCCTGGTCTTCGCAGCTGGTGTCGTCGCTTCGGCTGGTGCGCCCTTTGGCTTCGCGTTTTGTAGCCTTTCAATGGGTTTCTTGTAACTTTGACCTTTGACAAGTCGATGGCAGTAGATTGATGGAATATGGACATCATTTGGGCCAATCGTTCCAGGTTCGACGATTTCCTCGACCTCGATGATGGTGCACTTTGAAGCCTTGCACATTGGCACATTGAAATTGCCGGCCGTCAGACGGAATTGGACGTTTCCGAGGGTATCGGCACGCCAGGCTTTGATTAGAGCATAGTCGCCGGTGATGGCCTCCTCGAGGACGTAATTGATGCCGTTGAATTGGCGGGTCTGAAGGGGGTTGATGTTTAATATCGATTCAAAAAAGTCAGTTTTATTGACTTTAAACATTGTTTTGTTGTTTAAAAAGAACAAACATTCCACAACAAAGCTCAAAGAGAAAATCAAAACCAACCTCTCGCGGCGAACTAGCAATCTCAATCTTGCCCTTCTCGGCACCACTGTACTTAATCGGCGCCCCGCCTTCCTGAATCAAAGTACCATAACCCGTGGGGGTGTAAAACGCCGGCACACCAGCTCCACCGGCACGGATCCTCTCGGCCAAAGTGCCCTGAGGCGTGAATTCCAGCTCCAATTCGCCGGATAAGTATTGTCGCGCGAATTCGGCGTTTTCACCGACATAGGAGGCGATCATCTTTTTGATCTGAAACACCACTTTTAGACTACCTAAACTTTCAAAATATCTAAACTGACCTGTCTGGTCCTCAACAAAATGCCCAACCCAAAGTTATCAACACCAGCATTATTGCTAACACAGGTCAAATCGGTAGCGCCAGTCTTGGAAAGGGCATCGATCAAGTTTTCCGGGATTCCACAGATGCCAAAACCACCGACGAGCAGTTTCGCGCCACTGGGGATGTCCTTGACGGCGTCTTCGGGGCGGTCGTAGATTTTCGCGGAGAGAAGTTTTGACGTGGAAAAGTGGGCTCGGAGGGTGGCAGAAGTCGGTCGGCGAGACAGGCCGAACAGCAGGGTTAAGCTTGGAGGTCGCATTTTGGATCAGACTCTCAAATGGAAGCAGTTAGAAGACAAATTTTGTGTAGATTCGCGCCACGATGGTGAAAACTAACTGTATTCACCAAAAATAAGTAAAAAGAACCTATCAGTCAAACAGAAAAGATCAATTTTCGACGATAGACCGAAACCTCCGCTGGGTTTCTCTTTTTTGCATAGGACAGACAACTGCGTAGTAAAAAGACAAACGTAAGGGCCCCAAGGGTCTGCTACCACGTGCGTTTTGACGCAGAGTTGACAAAGGGCAGTCTTTGGTCGGTTTGGGGGATAAAAGTGCAAAAGAATGAAAGAAAAGTGTAAAAAGTGCCGTCGAAAAGGCGGATAGAAATGCCAGGATCCACAAGACAAAGCACCCCTATTTATATGCACGATCTTTATCACAGTTTAGAAAACACGAAGAACAGATACGCGACTCGTTGGAAGGAACATGCGTCGATCACTCACCCAACATCACACATCGCTCGGCCTCGGAAACGCGAAACAATTATCGAATACCGGCGGCAGTTGGGTTTACGTGCACGCAAAACAGAAATCGGCTGCAGGGACCTCACTTCACAGCCTAATTGTGTGATCTGTGGCCACTGGCCAGATTCGAAGCTGCCGAGACAGATATGATGTGACTGCATACTCTAATGTAGCTAAATGCGAGAAGCAAAGTGTGTTTTGATCAGGGGCGGAGAATGACGAGGGCAAAGCGGAATGAAAATGCTTCGCTGGTTCAGACGGTTGACCTTGGAGGAGGCAGGCGAAGTGGAAAAATTGCGGGAAAAGCTTGGAAAATCAATGAAAGTTGAAAATTATGAATATTTCGAAACATTGAAAAACAAACAACAAATAGGTTGGGTAGTGCCGGTCAACGACATTGCATGTAACTTGTTATTTTTGAAAAAATTATGCCTGTAAAGAAAAAGTAATAGTTATTTTTGCATAATATTAGAATATTTTAAGTTCAACATTTTACCAACACAAATTTTCATGAAAACCATTCAGTCGCTAAAAATCTAAAATTAAACCCCGCCGACTGCGCGGAAAAGTGTCGCACTGCGTCGTTGACCAGCGACCCCCTGGTTCGCAGAGTAAGCAAAAATAAACGACATTTGCGCGTCCATTTTTTCGGAGTAAATTTACAATTTTCTCCAAAGTTGTGTTTTAGTTTAAAATTTTGTTTTAAAAAGATGTAACCAGCACATAACCAAACACTTTAAAGAAAAATACTACTTATTAAGCTATTGGTTCAGTTGCTGATAATAAATACAGATTTACAAAATTTGTCGCCCCCGGCACCCCCTCCCTATTGACAACTTTCCTCGTTTGCCTCATCCCTTCTTCAAACAATGCTGCGTTACACTGTTCTACAGCGCTTCTTCCCTCCCAAGCTTATCCATTTCAATGTCTTTTGTATTCATGAATGTCTCCAACCCTTCCCATTAGCCGTACGCTTCATCTTTGCCGTGTTTTCCACCCTTTTCGAGACCTCTCTCGAGAGACGCTTTTGGCCAACGCGGCCAAACCCTCCTCGTTGTCCATTCCCGTCTGTTCGCCTCCTCCGCTCTCGTTAAATCGATTTGCAAAATGCACAACGTTCCTCGACGTTGGCCTACATCTTTCCCAACTCTTTCAAAACTGTCATTACAGCGATTTAATTACATCTGTTCCGCGAAAATTGTCACATTTTTTTGTAATCTATCCACCTGTTTGATATTGCCATGTGCAAATTGCGTGTTACTCACCAATAGCAACCAAGCTTCTAGAAGGCTGTGGAAAGGCCTTCGAGAAGGCTTTTTTCTACTTTCTTGCAAAGATATAAGTTGGTTTTGTGGCGTTTTGGGTTAAAAATAGTTGCGTGGTTTATGCCTTGCTGGTTTAAAGTCCAATTTTGACGAAAGATGTTGTTGACAGTCGGTTGTTTGGATTGCTTTGCGTGTTGTCTGGCTATTAGTCCTTTACTCGAGTACCGAAGATTTAGGTGGTGAAAAGATGGAATATGTTCGATAGATGAAGGTACGGACTACACATTGTTCATCACTGAACAAAGTAAAGTGAAAGTCCAGGAAGACTGCCTGCGATTTGGATTAGCCCGCCTCGCGAGCGCATCATTCGATCGAACGGGATTGAAATGAACGCAAATCGGTGACATCTTTCACTTCCAACGCCCTGGGGCGCTGGCTTTTTTGAACGGGTTTCCATTTTTCGGACGCAATTGGATGTTCCGTAAATCTGACGCATTCAATAGGAAGCTTTTTTCATCAATTTGAATCGATCCACGTATCCATTTTCGAAACTTTCATCACCTAGGACTGTTCACGTGCGCCCCATACCCCTGTTTTTCAAAGATTGTCCTCTTACCGAACCAATCCGATCAACATGTAGCCCCAAAATACGCCAATCTTTCAACCCTTCACCCCTTCGGGGCTTGTTTATTGTTTCTTTCCGTTATTTTTGCATTGATAAGAGTTCGCTCACCACTTCCACCCTCCTTTTCGCCCTTTCATTCATTCTATTCCAAAATGTCGTGTACCAATCGAACCTTTGCAGATGCCAAAATGCTAGACTTGACGCAGCTTCCGGCTGCGATCGCGCCAGACTACTGGCCCGAGCCCTTCTGGCCCGTGTGTTTCTTGCTGCTTTTGTCGTTCATCCGCTTTTTGCACATCTTTTCCTATCCCGAAACGCCGAAGGTTACCGTTGCTGCCAAGGCGAAGGAGGACAATGTTAAGGAAGTGCTGGCTAAGTGCCCGATTTTGAGCGAAAAGTGAGTTCCACCACCACTTCTGATGGCATTTTCAACCTTTTTGATTCCAGGTACGACCCCCCTCTCCTCTGGGGCCGCAACGGCCACCTCCAAACCGCGACCTACGGCGTCCTGGGCCATTCCACTCTGAAGCGGACCTACGACCGCCGACATGCCATCAAAATCGAAGACGGCTCCACAGTGCTGTTTGACGTCTTTGAACCCATTGAAAAGCACTCCAGCGAAGGCGATTTCACGTTGGCCCTGTGCCCTGGCGTCGCCAACACGTCGGAATCCAATTACATTCGGACCCTGGTGCACTACGCCCAGGATCACGGATACAGGTGTGCCGTTTTGAACCATCTGGGCGCGCTGAAGGACGTCACGCTGACCGGGAATCACATTTTCAATTATGGGCGATTCGCGGAATTGGAAGCAATGATGGATCGGCTGATGGAGGTCTACCCGACGACGCGGTTCATCTCGATCGGATTCAGCATGGGTGCCAATTTGACGACGAGGTACTTGGCGCACATGGATTCGGCGAAAAAGGATCGGATTTTGATGGGGTTGAGTGTTTGTCAGGGCTATTGTGCTACGACGTGAGTTTTTTTGACGTCCCGGTGTGTCCCTACTGAAATTTTTGAATCTGCAAACTGAGTTCGATATTTTTGAAACTTTTTTTGATTTTCGGACTATCCGAACCCGATCCGAAATTCGATCCGAACCCGATTCGAACTTCGGATCACCCAAAACTGAAATCCACTTCTAACTCGCATTAATTTGAAGCCAATTCAGCTGCGCGCCCCTGTACCACCAATGGGAAAACGGCCGACGCATCTACAACTACATCATCGCCGAAAACGTCAAACGCCTCCTCCGCCGCAACTATGACCGCGCCGTCGCCCCCCACGTCGAAGCCGGTATCGTCGATGAGAACCGTCTCTGGGGCGCGACCTCGATCCTCGTCATGGACGAAGTTTACAGCCGTCGCATCTGGGGCTTCAAGGACATTGACGAGTACTACAAGGCCGTGTCGTGTCTGCAGCTCATCCCGAACATCACCACGCCCATGATCTTCGTCAACACCGCGGATGATCCCATCGTTCCGAGCGAGCTCTTCGAGCCTGTCGCCGAGATCTGTCGCGAGCATCCGCGTCACGGGTTTGTCCTCCTCAAGCATGGTGGCCATCTCGGATTCCTGGAGGGCCGGTCGATCAAGCCCAACAGTGTCACATGGCTCGATCGGTTCATTGTTCAGATGGCTGAAGGGGCCGTTCAGGTGTTCGCCTGAGGGGGTGTTGCAATGTCACTTCGCTAATTGGGGTCTTTGAAAGACTGACGATCTCCTTTAAGCTTTACCAAAGCTATATTAATGAGCTTTGTTAATTGATATTGACTGATAATAGAATCAACTTTGTGTTTTTTGTCTTTTCTGGTGTAGAATTAGTTTTTTGTGATTACGGTAGTTTTAAAATAAATCAATAATTTATACTTTAAATGCTAATTTTTACAAATATCCGTCATTGGTAACATTTTGGATCTCTAAATCCGGCCCGTTGCCAAAATGATTGGCCCCTATCGACCCTTACTTCTCCTGTTGCTACTCATCGCTACCGTATCCGCTCAAAAAAGGGTAAAACCTCTCGAAAAGAACTGGTGGATCGTTGTTATCGGGATTGTTGCCATGTAAGTCCAATTTCCGCTTATATCCATCACAATTCAACCCTCCAGGGTGATCACCGCCGTCGGCCTCACAGTCCTCGGCTACTTCTGCAGCTACAGTGCCCGGAAGGAAAAGTCCGAGCGGTCGATTAAGAAAAAGCGTGGAAACACCCTCGAGAATCCGTAACCACCCAATCTGATGCCCCTGACTGACAAGATTTGTGATTTTTATGTTTATTGATACAATTTTTCAACAAAATTAACAAAAAAAAACCTAAAACAACGTCGATTGTATATTGTGAATGTTAGCCTGCCCTAAGGGCTTCGTCGGAATAGTTATATTTACCGGTTGTCGAGTATCGTATAATGA
Organism: Panagrellus sp. LJ2284; assembly: GCA_024447225.1. Classification (NCBI taxonomy): domain Eukaryota; kingdom Metazoa; phylum Nematoda; class Chromadorea; order Rhabditida; family Panagrolaimidae; genus Panagrellus; species Panagrellus sp. LJ2284. The sequence continues at coordinate 4,344,376 of JAMRYC010000009.1, forward strand.
TGGTGCTTGTAGGATGACATAAACGGCTATTGAGTTCAAAATGGCAAAAATGATAAGGAAAAGTCGATCCAAAACCATGGCAACGAAAGTCCAGTCATCAGAAATGTCATTTTCTTCCTCATTTCGACGGAAGTGCTCCGCGATGAATTTGACTTGGCGCAGGAGGTTCAGGAAGATCATGTCATTGACGCGTTGTTTTGTTTTCAAAGGGTCGATGGGCGAGGCTGTGGTGACCCGGCGGGGTGGGGGTGGCAGGGTTTTGGAGTTGTTGGAGCTGTTTGACGCGAAACTCTGGAAGTGTGAACATTGATCCTAGCTTTCAACCGCAAAATTTTTGTTTTCAAAGTTCAGTTCAAACCCGAAACTTGGTCAAAAACAAGTTTTATCAAAAATGTTAATCCGGAATCCGTGCTTACCGAAACTTCAGCCTTATCAGACCCCTTTTCATGATAGCTATTGTACATCGGCGGCTCCAATCTATCAATCTGACTGCTCTCCACCGTCCCTTTCTTCTTCAACAACTCATCCGCCGTCCTCGAAGTCTTCATTTTCGGCCGCTTTATCTCCGTTGATGGCAGCGGATAAGCCAAGTTCGGCATGGCTATCAGTGCGTTTGCGTCAATAAGTGGCTCTGGGGTTTCTTTCTTCATCAACTTCTCGGGTCTGTCCATCCATAACAATCTCGGCAAACATCCCAAGAAGATGGTTCGAATCCATGGCGACATCTTATGCGCCGCCCCTCGCCGGCATCGGAAGTTCACAGTGACGACGCTGATAACGGTTGAAAGTGCAACCAATATCATGGTCGTTATCAGATACCGTCCAAACATGGGCACAACAAGGGATGTCGGGGGTATTATGTCGATCAAAACAAGGAAAAACACGGTCAATGTGACGAGAATACTGATAGAGAAGGTGATCTTGTGGTCGGAGAGGTAGAAGACGACTGTTGTCAGGAAGGAGATCATGAAGCAGGGGACAATCAAGTTACAGGTGAAGAAAAGGGTCTTTCGGCGGAGAACGAAATAATAAGTGATGTCGATGTACTTTTCGGGGCCGCAGCAACTGGCGTACTGTAATGAGACGGTCAATTGTGTGCAAAAAATTAAAAGAATTCAAAAATTTAAAATTAAAATGTCAAAAAAGTTTTTAAAACGATGCCAAAAACTCACCAAAACACTGTGTCTCGCAGCCGTGAGCGAAAGCAAATCCCACTCCGCTGATCGATAGAAAAAGCTCAAATCCATGCCAGTCTCGAGGAATTCGACGTCGCCACCATTGGCATCCGTGGTCATGATTGTTTTTTCTTCGTTGAGGTGGTGGATGTCGACATACATACCCGTGTAGGACCAGGCTCCGAATTTCTGAAACGAACAACTTTTAACTTTCTTTATGCCAAGTTTGACAAAACTTACCATTTCACATGATTGGAGATCGTACGGAAACCATGTAACATCGATCTAAAAGCTCAAATGTTTAAAATTGTAAGAAAAAAGGCATTGCAAACCGGGCAAAACGACTTATAAATCGCTGGAGGCTGCCAATGGACACGGCCATCATACTCAACAAGAGCATCCGTGTAAATTGTGATGTCAGGATCGCCGGCCGCGTTGTTGTAGAGGACTGCAAAACAAAGTTAATGTTTCTTTTAAAGCAGATTCTGCCAAAAAATGACAATTTTCACTCAAAAAGAGCAAAAAAGTTTAATATTTTTGTTTTAAAATTTATGAAGTTAAAGACTTTTATCAAAAATTATTTATTTCGTTTCGTTTACCAAAATCAGGGACCCAAAGCATATCACTTGGAATATGCAATGCCGTAATTCCTCCATACTTCCTCGGATTCCAGGTCAGTTTCGAGTCGACCCATTGCATTTCCAGCCATAAATTCGTAGTCAAAACTTGGTTTTTCTCATCCTGCAAATGCGTCAAACTTCATTTCCGTCACGTCTTCCCCCTTCTTAAAAACAACCCAGCCCTTCCAAGCTTCTTCTAGCTTCCATAAAGTAATGAAATAAAAGACACCCCGAAAAAACTCAAACTCACAACATCAATAATCCGTATAAGAGAAGCCCCGACATGTACCATTAACACATCGGTACTGTTCTTGACCGGCCTCGGGATCTTGTTGTAATCGTACAGAAGGTCCTCATACAACTGTGCCTCGAAGCCCTTATGTCCGGCTTCAATGAAACCCAGCCAAGTCAACAGGATACACGTAAACAAGGCCAAGCAGGATGCGCTGGTCATGGTTAGCGCTTGGAGGCGCCCTTAAATGAATGAAAAACGGGGAAACAAATTCCTGCGGCGTTCTTCGTCACCGATGGCACTTCGCCTTCGTCGAAAGGCGCGACGCATCGATTCAGTCGACTGCGGCGACGACTTGACACGCCCGGAGGGGGCTTTGAAGGGGTGCCGTTCCTGGGGACAAAGCGTTTCGAGAGGCATAGTGTTTTTGGGTGCCTCTTTTACGCCTCATTGCAGACGGATGGCATCTTCTGCTCAAAAGTGGCATGGTCATAAAAGTTGATGCTTATTTGTGTAATCCTTTGCAAAAAAGTACAAAATAGACAAAAAAACAGAAAATCAGTTGCACAAAATTCCACTTTTCATTAGTTTGTCGTCTTTGTTTTTCATTTTGAACAAACTAAATGCTATAAGGATTCTGAATTTAGAATGCTAGCCCCAACTTTCTATGATAGGACTTTTTTGTTGTTGTGCCCCTTCATAGACATGCTTCTAACGGCTAAAAAAACGCCTGCAACCTGAATGCCCACGCAGCATCAGTGCATGAAACACTTGCTTTACCACCCGCCGAAATTTACTTCCATTACCCGTCTTTGAAGAAGAAAAAAAACCTGCACTATTGGTGATCACAGACGACAAACAAAAAGGTGTCTCACTATTGTCACCGATGCGATGCCTTGGAGGTCTTTCTGCTGGCGCCTATGTCTATACCAGTGTGTAACCCCAAGGCCGTTCCGGTTTGCCATGGTCTCGGTTTCTGCTACGGTTTGTATCCCGAAAGAAGAAGCCGCCGCCCTGATACGTCCCCGTGCTTGGGCAGGAATGTCGTCGCACGCCACGCCACGTTCACCGCTACCGCGTAACCGGTTCACCTCGAGCCGCTGCTTCCGCCCTTCTGAACCTGATGTTCCCTCTGGGGCGCAGGGTAATCATATAAAAGGGTAGATGGCGCAGGAGTTCGTCAGTGCACTGCCAGGTAGCACCATTTCAAACATGGACTACGAGAACAGGATCAAGGCCTACCGCTTCGTGGCCAACACGGCTGTCGCCTTCTCTGTCGTCAGCGTCTTGAGCGTCTGCGTCACCCTCCCCATGGTGCACAACTATGTGCACCAGGTTGGACGTCAGATGGATCAGCAGCTCAGCTTCTGCCAGGTGAGATTTGGGCTTTTAGCTAGCGGACAAAACATTAAAAAACGACATTACAGGGCTCCGCTAAGGACATCTGGTCCGAAGTCAGCACCCTCAAGATGATCCCCACCGCCAGCAACCGTACCGCCCGTCAGGCTAACGATCAGTGCAGCCAGTGCTGCTCTGGTGGCGAACCCGGACCCGCTGGTCCCGCCGGTAAGGACGGTCTTCCCGGCAAGCCCGGTGCCCCTGGTGTCCCTGGCCTCCCCGGCAAGGCTTCCGTCGCCCCCTGCCAGCAACAGAACCCCCCACCATGCAAGCCTTGCCCCGCTGGTCCCCCCGGCCCTCCTGGTCCCCCTGGCCCGGCTGGCGATGCTGGTGCTCCTGGAGCCCCTGGTGCCGATGGCGGTCCCGCTGCCCCTGGCGAGCCCGGCCCGAAGGGTCCCGCTGGTCCCCCCGGCCCCGACGGACAGCCCGGTGCTCCTGGCAACGATGGTGCCCCCGCTTCCGGCGGTGGAATCAATCCCGGTCCCCCTGGTCCCGCTGGCGCTGCTGGTCCCCCCGGCCCCGCCGGTCCCGCTGGCGGCCCTGGCAACGATGGTGCTCCCGGTCAGCCCGGCCCCAAGGGTCCCCCTGGCCCCAACGGCAACCCCGGCAGCGATGGACAGCCTGGTGCTCCTGGCCAAGCTGGCGCTCCTGGTGGAGCTGGCGAGAAGGGTATCTGCCCCAAGTACTGCGCCATCGACGGTGGTGTCTTCTTCGAGGACGGCTCTCGCCGTTAAGAAGTGTACCGACTCCAACGGTGCCCTCTTTATCAGTACTTCTCTGTCAACTAGTAATCTCAGTCACTGCCATCAGCCACTTTAGGCCCCAGTTATGGCGGCAAAAACAGCTCGTGCACTCTATTCTGTCTTAGACGAATGAGTTATTCTCAAACGTAATAAATATGATTACAAATGTTGAAATTGGACTGAAACTATTACAAAGCGTACACAAAACGAGCGGTTCCAGCGATATTGATGATCCCATGAAAAATGAAATATTGACAGTTTAACAAAACCAAAATAGACGACAGATAAATCTCAGACAAGTTCAACTTGGACATGACGACTGGTTCCAATGGACTTTAAAAACTAGAGCAAAAGCGTCAGCGGTGACAAAATGAGAGGACTCCAAACAAACAGTGATAAGACCAATAAAGTTTCAAAACTAAAAGTGGAAACTCGGATCCTGTCGAAACTGTAAAGCAAAAATGTCAACACATGTTGTCGGAATTCTTTTTGGGCACACTCAAAAACATAATTTCATTTAAACTTGTTGCAAACATGCTCGAAAGTGGTAAAGCTATATGTTATCGTCTTTGTTTTTGTCGTTTTGTCTTGATTTTCATCAATTCTGGCGCCGCATCCAACCAATTTAATGTAAGCTGTTTGTTCAACCATAATTGGTAAAAACATATCATCATCTTGGCGAATCGCGGTTGTCCCTCAACGTGTCCCGTCGACCCACCACGTCGCGCCGGTGAATGCCCTCCGAGGTGCGAAACCGCGCGCGCGCGATTCAACCGCGCTCGTCGCTCGCCACTCGCGCCAGCCGCCAAACCGCCAGTCAGTCAGTCTGCCATTCTCGATCTCCGCCGTGCGGCTGCCCCTTTCTGGCTCTGTCGAGTCCGTTTTGATGACTTTGTTCGGTTGCCGTTTTTTTCCATCCCTTTTGCCTTTTATCCTATCGGGGGCTTCGTTATCCTTCATTCCTTTTGATCCCTGTTTATTTACATGCCCCCTTTTCACAGTTTTGTCGCGTTTTTTGACTACGATTTGGTCCAAATTGATGACTTTCGCTTTTTTTGAAACCACGTTTGCTTTTTTCGTGACGCCATGTGATGATTTTGATTCCCCATTGTGCCACACTCCCATGCTTGCTATCCAATGTTTTGGTAGCCGTTTTTTCGGTCATTGTGCAGTGGATGACCATACTTTTCGTTACATTCGTTCAAAAATGGTGACTTTACAAATTTTTGCTGAACGTGACCGCGATAGTTGCCTTTTAGTTGAAAATTATGTTTTTTTATCCTTTGAAACGTGCAACAATACGTTGTGCTTGCTTATTTTGTTTTTAAAGGCAAAATTCTACCCAGTTTTTTCAAATTACTCTTTTTGACCTAGTACCCAAAATGATGACATGTTTTTTTTTTCAAAAATTACGTATAAACTCAAAATTTTTATAATCATCAACACTGCTGGTGTTGCTTTGCTAAAGCTAGTATGGCATTACGTGTCATTTCAATGTTTTTTCCTGAGGAATCCCAGGTATCCATGCTGAATGCGCCGCGCTTTTGAGCTGCAGCTATTTTTTTTTGTTTTTTGTTACCTTTTGCATTACAATACTGATTTAAACTTCATGGCCAGGAGTTGAATTAAGCTAGATACCACCATTAAAACCTTACATTTGCTTACGTCCTTTTGTTTGCAGGTTTGACTTCATGTCCTATGCCATCCACTCTCGGCATAAAAAAAAAATTTCATTTCAAGCCGCAGTAGCATGCATGTGTAGCAGTTGTATCACGCGAAGACACGATGATTGGACCGCATCCGGGATGTTTTCATCCTGGGCCGACCTTCACCGTGCTTCGACTACCATCTTCTGACACGACTGTCCTACGTTGCCACCGGAGTCTGCCGCTGTTCCATCTGCGATTTCGAAGCTGGCACTTGCTGTTTTGACTGCAAACGAAATGAATGCGATGGTGCATCATCCGGGTATCCTTCGACGAATGTGAAAAGTAAAAAATGTAAAAAAAAAATTTGTTCTAAGGCCGTCCTCTCTTGGGGCATGACGTTAACCTCGTGAACACCAAAGACACTTCGCGGAGATTTTATAATCCGCTATCGAATAGGTATGTTTTTTACACATATCGTTTACAATTTAACTTCTGGCCATGTAAACAAACCAAAACTATCGATAACGAACACTGACAAATTTCAAAGTTGCTTTTGTTGACGTTCAAAAAGTGGTGCATTCAGCATGAATATATGGGTTTATCTGCATACTGAAAAGATGCTTGTTTCTCTTACAAGCATCATTTTTTGTCAAAATACCCTTGCGTGTCGTGTTGCGTTTCCCATATCTGTAAGCGTAGATTTACTTAGGAATTAGCAATCCAAATCCGATTTTTGATCTCTTCAAAGTGAACTGGCTTCCTTGCAAATCACGGATGAAAGTTTCACAAACTGATACGAATCCGATCCAATAAACTTATCATATTCAGTATCGCATTTTGAATTGGTCAAAATGCGGTTAAAAACAACCTAAAACGCGTAGCACAAGTGTTGAAAATCCTACCAGAGCGATTAGGCATAACTGTTGCAGATAATTCGCTCTAGTTGGTTTTTTAACACTGTGATCCTAGGCTTGTTTGACGGCGTTTCTCCGACAATCTTATAGTTCTAACGATTACAATACCAAAACTCTACCGGGGCGTTATTTGTGCAACTGACGCCGACACGTGACTTTAATCAGAATTCAGTTTTCAATCTCAGGATTTTGAGACCAGCCTTAGATTCTGATCTAAAAAAAAAGTCAACGGATTTTGAGTACCATATACCTATGCAGTTTTACTATATTTAACAAGTGTTTGCCCTTTTGTTGATCTTATTAGAACACTTTCTCACATCGGATTCTTGCACTGGTTTCCTGATGGCGCTGAATCTCGTCATTTACGCTCAGTTTTTTTACCGGAAATTTGTGCTCCGTAATCCTTACAACCTTCTGAATAAGTGAACGTAGTTTAATACATTCAGGTTAAACGAGCTTATTACAATTAAAACAAACAACAGTGTTAAAAAAAACCTACCAGAACGATTTTTGTACAACTGTTGCAAAAAATCGTTCTGGTATGATTTTCAATACTTATGTTCTTTGCATGCCAAGCAAAGAACATAAGTATTTTCAGCTTTTTTGTGACAGTTTTTGACCGGAGCTAACATCTCTGAGTGCAATTGGTAAAAATAGTTCAATGCAGACACGTGACATCAATAAAGATTCAGTTTCGACGCGTTTCCGGATTCGAAGACCCCTTTTCAGACCGAATGGGGTCTTCAAATTGTCGGATTTGCAGTAAATTGTACACCATTTTCCTTTTCTACGACAACGACATGGAATTTGGAAACTGGATGACGTTGAATTTGGACATTTATGTCAGTTATTTAAGAAGTATAAATAAAAGTATTAGATAGCCGTCAATGCAAGACTCTCTTCCAATTTTGATTTCAATAGGGCGTCGGATTCTGGGTGGTTTTTATCAGTTTTAAAAAACCTCTATTTTTATTGAAACTTGAAACAGAATTGCTAGAGAGTATTAAAAATAGGCCAACTCGCGCTGTCGAAAAAGTAATTTCAGTATGTCGAACTGTTAGTAGGTACAATTTATTTCGTCTTGTTAGGCAAACGATATTCGAAATGATTGTCGTTATCTATGAGACGCACGCGTTTGGTTGCTGATTTCATTTTACCCATTGGCAGTTTCTTAAACGCTCGTACTAATATTTCCACAGGGCTCGGACTATCTGCATCACAGTATATGTCCAATGAAAAAGCTTTCTTCTGAGCCTGCAAGGATATGTTATAAAATATAACAGTTTTTAATAATTTTAACAATCAAAACTTACTTTAAGAAAGTCTATGATTCCATCAACCGTAAGTAGTGTAACTTATTCCTCAGGAAGCTTCACGAACAAAGAAGTCAAATTGTGTTCCTTAAACTGCAGAACTTCCGACATCCAAGATTGGGAAAGGTTTCTTAACTCAACATGCAGCTTTTTAACATTAGGAAAAGCAGTCAAAACATCTGTGAAACTCAGATTGTACGAGTTTTGAACGGGAGGAACATAAAGTATCCACGGATCAGTTTCTCTATCCTCGATTTGAATGCTGCGAACAGTGCTGCCAAAAATGTCAAACGTTTTTTTGAAAAACTGCTGTGATAACTCGCAGTCTGTAAAATTCAGAGTTGATTCGCAGTCGAAATAAAAATTGTCAAAGACATCAGATGACAAGCATTGCAAATCCATATTTGTAAATGCCACATAACTAGCATAATGTAGAGGACTGTCTTCGTCAAAGTAACGATATTCAGCTTCGTCGATTGCTTCGATCATTTCCCTGACGTATAATTTAGATCTCATGTAACTAAAGTAATACTGTTCATCGAATCTGTGCAAACGTTGGAGTTTCGGCGGGCAAATAGAAGCACCGCCAGCGGCTATTTGAAGGTTGTAGCGTTCACGTTTTGTTGTCAGCTCGCTGAGACGGGAGCGAAGACCGTAGGCCAGATTTGCGATGGGGTACGGCATGGTAGCGATAGTTGAAACAACTCACAAAATAATGCAAAGACTATCTGAAGAACCTGTGTTCGTAGTTTGAACACGGGTCAGATTTACTAGCCAAGGTCGGTCCTGCAACGAAAATGACCACCTCCCTCTCTCTAGTTTAGTATGTACACACTGCGGAAGCTAGGTTACTCTTCGTTATTCTCTATAAAATTATTAAATTTATTTCATCCTTACATATAACTTACTTAGCCTGTAACATGACAAAACATAAAAAATAGAGTACACAAAAACAAAAAACAAACAAAAAAGAATTATCATTTGTACACAAATGATTTTGTCTGATCAGGCAAACGATATTCGAAACGGGTTCTGTAACCCCTGAGATGTACACGTTTAGTTCCAGATTTTAGTTCACCCATTGGCAGTTTTTTAAACGCGAGTGCTAGTTTTTCCATATGGCACAATGGTGGGCTTGATATAGAACTATGAAATGCATCACAGCGAATTTCCAGAGAAAAAGCCTTCTTTTGAGCCTATAAGTATATAATATTTAACAGTTTTTAATAATTGTAACAATCAAAACTTACTTTAAGCAAGTCTATGATTCCATCAACCGTAAGTTGTTGAATTTGTTCCTCAGAAACCATCAGGAACATAGAAGTCAATTTGTTCCCTTTGAACTGCAGAATTTCAGACATCCATGAGGGGGAAATGTTTTTTGTATCAACAGTAATGTTTGCAACTTCAGGAAACGCAGTCAAAACATCTGTGAAGTTCAGGTTGTACGAGTTTTGAACAGGAAGAACGTTAAAATTCCACGGATCAGGTTCATTATCTTCGATTTCAATTCTGCGAACAGTGCTGCCACCAATGTCAAACATTTTTATGAAAAATTGTTGTGATAACTCGCAGTCTGTAAAATTCAGAGCTAATTCGCTGTCGAAATAAAAATTGTGAAACACATCGGACGATAAGCTTTGCAAATTCATATGTGTAAATGCCACATAACTAGCGTAATGTAGACGGCTGTCTTCGTCAAAATCAAGATATTTTGTTTCGTCGGTTGCTTCAACCATTTCTCTAACGTCTAGTTCGGAGTTATAGTAGTCGAAATAATACTGTTCATCGACTTTGTGCATACGTTGGAGTTTTGGCGGGCAAATAGGCGCATTGCCAGCGGCGATTTGAAGGTTGTAGCGTTCACGTTTTGTTGTCAGTTCGTTTAGACGGGAACGAAGACCGTAGGCGAGATTTGCGATGGGGTACGGCATGGTAGCGATAATTGAAATAATAACTGACAAGATAGTTGTAAGAATATAAGAAGAATCTTGTCAACGCCTGTGTTCGCAGTTTGAACACGGGTCAGTAATGCTTTCCTTGGTCTGTTTTGCAACGAAAGCGACCACATCAGTAACTCAGTTGTGCGCGCAAAGTGCTAGCTTGCTTACTCTTTATATTCACCAGAAACTACGTTATGATCAAGTTCGATTTTGTAAATATTGACATTAAACAAAGCGGTTTGTATAAAAACAAAATGATGCTTTATTCAAGTAACCTTGCTAAAAGATTCACCAAAAACCACAAATCAGATAAAGAAAAACACAATTACAAAAAAAGTAACTACAAACAATTAAGGTCGACGAAATCCAGTTCGAAATCAGAGCTAAAAACTGATAATTGGAACCACATTCCACAAAATGTAGTCTTACCAGCCAAAAAGGTACAAAAAATGAGAAATCAGTAAAGTTCTCCAACGAGATGCCATAAAGGAAGGAAAGGTATATCATAAATGAGGCAAAAAACCAAGAATAAGCAAGGCGCTTGGCCGGGAGCGCGTGTGGGTTGACGACGTTGGAGAATCTATCTCTCACTCGCGACGGACGACGACGACAGATAGTTTCCCCCCGTGTTCTTCAGGCGATGGTGGTTGGCTCGATCTTGCTCTTCTTGACATCCACCATTTCCGAGCCTAAATGCAGAAGTTTTTTTCAGTTGGATTCGGATAAATCGGAATTTTAGTTCGTGCTTAAAATGGTCAAAAAGGGGAAAAAGAAATTCGGCTGTCCAATGCATCCGACCAACCAGAAACACCTGCATTTTTTGAACGAGCACCGCGTTGGCGGCAGAATCTTCAAGAGAAGATGCCGTCCACAAACGCGGCCTCTACCCATTAGCGACTATTTTCGATCGAAGTAGTTCCAATCAAAAACAATCGCCGGCGTGTGTTATCTGTATGTTGTTGTTGGACCCGGATAAAGTGTAAACATAACCAGTGTGCAAAAATGGCAAAAAACTACAAAAATGTGATCGGAATACAAACTTAGGCTTAATAAACGCCTGTGTATAACCCGATGTAGAACCGCCTCCACCTACCATTTAGATCGTCGGCGTGGAACCGCTTGCGGGTCGCTTCATCGGTGGCATCGGCGCCTTCGGCGTTCTCCTCAATGCGGTCCATGTCGAGAACCTTGTCAATCTGCTCGAAGATGATCAGACGAAGGGCGTGCTGGGCGCTCGAAGTGATGTCTTCGCGTTGCTGGAAGGTCAAGGCTCCGAAGACGTCGACTTTGTCCTTCTCACAGGGGTCGTAGAGGATGGGGCGTTCTGAAAAGGGCAGTGAAATGTAGCAAAAACCAAAAAGTAAAGTTCAACATACTGCTTAGCAATAGCCCAGAAGAAATGGCTTCAAAAACACGACGTAGCGCATCTCCAGGGGTCATCGGATAGCCAAAGGATTCGAGGACGTTTTGGACGAGCATGGAGAGCATCTGGAAAGATTCAAGATTAAAAATGACTTCAAACAAGGTCAAAAAAACGTACGAAGGTTGTCAACGGCTCCCAGGTGATAACACGCTGCCGAATGTCACGTAGAATCACCATCGTCATGCTCATCGCGGCCAAGGGCGCGGCTCGATTGTTGAACCAATTAGCATGCCTCAGCTCAGCCAACGCATTCAACATCGGTGCCAGCGGCAAAACACTCTCCGGAAGGCCTTCAGTGTTGTCTGGACGGCCCTCAAATGGACGCACCAACCCAGATGTCAGGCTAACATTGACAGTGTGCGTGAAGCCTTCAATCTTGACGGCAATGCTGGCTTTGTCGGCATCGGGGGTGATGGTCAGCTTGTCGGCGTGGGTCTTCTGAAGAAAGTAAAACTATAAAACTGTGCAAGGAATGAAAGTAAAACATACGTCGATGCATTCAGGAAGCAGCGCAACAATTTTGTCAAGGCCATAGGTCGTCGGAATCTTTACACAGAGGACGACAACCTCGACGGTGGTGTCTTCCTTCATCAGAAGGTTGTTGGCCAACAAGCCTACGCGCATGAGACCCTTGAGGACGCGATCCTTGGCTTCTCCGGGTTCGGGGGTATCGTCTTCGGTGGCGGGTTCCTGTTTGGGCTCGGGTTCGGCAGTGGATGGTTTGTCGAAATCGGCACTGAAATGATAGAAGTTCAGTTTTTGACAGTGTAAAACAGCCAAACTTACTCAACAAGCTTATCCGAAACAACCTTCAAAGCAGCCTCAATAATATCAACAAGTCGATTGACGCTCTCATACTCCTCCATGGATATCTGAATCTCATTGTACTTCGCAATAATATGCGTATCATCGACGGATTGATTGTTCGCGGCAAAGACAGAGTTGTCGACATCGACCCACTGATGATTCGGACCGGAATTGTTGAAGAAAGTGCCCGCTGGGGTGCCATTGGCGTCGTCTCCGAACTTCTGGGAGCGCTTTGCGTGGGAGCGGGCTACACTGCCCTTGACTTCGACTTTGAGGGTGGGGTCGACTTTTTGCTAAAACACAACTTTACATTTGAAAAAGTCAACATTAACTCAAACCAACCTTGTAAGAAGTCCGATGCCTTCGCCCTTTCGTATGAATCGCCTTCGCATTAGGATCCGTGAACGAACACTCGCAAAGACGGCAATGGTACTCAATCAACCGCCCTCCAGGACCGTATTTCGCGTCGACATACTCCTCGCCGACCGGTTTCACTTCAACATCGCCGTCATCGTTGGCACTTTCCGTCATGACAGTGCTCTCGCCATTGGATGTGCTGTTCAGCGTGGAGCCGCCGACAAACTTCGATCCAGTGACGCCGACAATCTTTTTCGGAGCTGCCGGCAGGGTTGTAGGTACTGCTGGGATGTCAACAGTGCCGATGGGGACGGCATTCGGGGATGAGGAGTCCTTCGGCGGGATGATCGTCGGATCTGTCGTCGGAATCGGCTTTCCGAGACGCTTCAAAGTTTGCAGAGTCTTCTGATGCTTCGAACCCCGAACATGGGCGTCATAGGTGTCTTTCCCGGTGCACATTATCTCACAGACATCACAGCGATAGGTTGTCTTGGCCCGAGGCAGTGATAGCTTGTTTTCGCCGTTGATGAGGGCGAGCTTCTTCTTGTGGGCCTTGCCGGCGAGATGCTCCCGATGGGCGACCGGTCCGGCACAGCTAATCTTGCAGGTTTCGCAGTAGATGCTCTTCGGCGGGTCTTTCATGAAGCTTCGACGGTTTTTCGTGGCGAAATGAGCGTCGGGGTGGATGGATGGACGTGCTACCGCTGAAAAAACACGTTTAAGTGATAAAATTATATATAAAAAACACAAAACTCACGCTTATTAATCCAAGACATCCCACCCCCAACCTTCTGCGTCAAATACGACGAAGCAGCAGCATAAACAGCAGCATCGTAGCCCTCATAATGCGTCCCCGAAACGGCGCTACTCGTCGAATTCATCGCTCCATAGGCGCCGCCAAGTGCCGCCGGCGTCGATGCCAGTTGTCCAGCACTAGTAAACCCGACCGGAGCGTTGTTCGGCATTCTGCGTTCACCGAGACCATAGGGATTCTCCGCGGATTGGACTTTGTAACTCTGGGAATAATCGCCCGGGGCGCCATAGCCATAGTCCCGTGTCACCGACGGCGCCTGGGTGTAGCCCCGGTTTGCGGCTTGGAAGAAGCTGTTGCTGTAACTTGAACGAATTAGTAAGTTTACCACATCCTACACCACCAAAACATACCCAAAGTTAGCCGCAGTGGATCCAGCAACATTCGGAAAGGTCGCATTGGCTCCAGTGCCCGGATAGGACCCATATGACGCATATCCACCTGCATTGCTGCCGCCGTAGTTGTTGTACATTGTGTTGGTGTACACCCGAGATTGAGGGACTGAAACTAGGGCAGGGGGTTATACAAAACAAAGAAAAAATATATAACACGAAAGAAAAAAACAGTCAAAACAACAGCGCATTGTTTTGTTGATCTTTCTCGAGGGAAAACACAAAACCATGGAAACAAACCCATGCAATCGATGCAGAATAGCCTCAGGAACGTTATGAATACGATTAACGATAAATCTGATCAGATTTTCGACTTCAACGAGGCCGTTAAAAAAGTGAAGCTTGGACCTGCGCGTCGGCGGTGCAGAGTCAAATCGAGAGTGTGCAAAGTCGTGGTGGGAGTTTGTTTGGGGGCACAGTGTGCACATTTTTTTCTTTGTTTATTTTGTCTTAACTTTAGAGTTTTTTTGTCATTTTATTACATCACTGTTATCCTTTTTAGGCAAACTACACGTCAATAAGAAAATAGTCACAACGTTAGTTAGATTTCAGTCAGAGTTGTAGGGGCCATTTTGGCTTGTTGTAATTTTGCTAAACTACAGTAGTTGGTACTTTTTGCAACTTTACAGTTTCAAAAAAAAATAATTTATGTATGAAAGCCGTAATCACAATCAAAAAATCCGTATTTGCCAATATCAGTACAATCACAACGCCGATATACTGGTGTCAAATGAAAAGTTAAACCCAGCAGTTGCCACATGTTTTTTCACATCTGCCGTTTTTTCGAACCTTCTGTCTTGCTGTCTCGTTGACGATTGCTCATTGTTTCGAGTGCTAATAGCAACATTTCATTACTTTTTCCCCCTTGCGACGAGCATACTCTGATTATTTGCCCCATAAAACTGTGAAAAAGGCTAAAACGATTGTGTTTCATTGATGCTACTACGAATTTATGACACCTATGACTTATCAGCGTGGCTTTATATTTTGAATCTATATGATGTGATCCAGTAACTTTCAACAATTTAAGAACTATGGTGCATCATCGGCGACTATAACCTTCTTTAGTCTTTTTTAGCTTCCATACGTTTATTTTTTTACCAAGGAACGTTCTAATGATGTTTTTTTTAATTATGTCAATTAAAACCTTTAACTTTGTAAAACTGTGTTTTTTTACAAAAAAATTTAACTAACAGCACACAAATGGAAAAAAACTATAGAAAATGTATAAAACCAGTGTTTAGTAAAACAGCATATTTTCTTTTGACCAAGCCACTTTTTTACACTTGATCGTTTAGAATTGCGGAGTCTTAACAAATCAAAACATTGGAATAGCAAGTACCTCGGCGACTGTTTGTTGATTGTAAGCTGATCGCTATCAACCACCACTTTGCTACGGGTGGTAGACAGCGACTACTATTTTTTCACTATTTTTGTCAAAAAAACGATAAAAGTGTACGATTGTGTTTTGTTACCAATGGATTTGTGACAATTTTGACTTATATGTGGTGATGTAGCAAAATTGTTGCACCCCTGACCTATATTTTATGATGGTGCATCGGCCGGGATTTTTGTATTGCCGCTATAAGTCTGTCATTGTTGATTGTGTCGATGGTCCATTTCCAGTAAATGAAAATGGTTTTTGTCATCAATAAAAATAACGAATAGCACGTATGCAACGTCCTAGTAGCTGAATTCGCATGCGACGACTGTGTAAAATCCCAAATTGATCCTTTTACATATTCTATATTTAAGTATTACTTGTTATTACGTCGAGAAACACAATGGCAGATACGCATTATGTTACAATTTATCCGTTTTTTCTTGTTTTTTTTTGAAAGCCAAATAAAATTGAAACTTGAGAACTTTTGATCAACTTCCAACAAAGTGAAACCTTTTTCGACCTTGCATCCGCATTTGATAGCCATCGTATCCGCGATGATACGCCTGCGCAACCGGTAATAGATCACTATCACCCCTCAAATTGTTTTTTTTTTCTTCCCAAATCCGGTTGCTTTTTTAAGCTATCAATTGAAGAGATCTCTCCAATTGACACCGATCACGTTTGATAGCTGTTTTCTGTACAACTTGCAGCCACGCAGGCGTTATTTCAATGTGTTATGTTTGTTTCATCCAATTCGATAAGATTAACGGTACACCGTTTATTGTTAGGGGGTCATTATAAATTTTTGTCGAAAAGAATTGACAAGATCTTGAGCAGGGAATCGAACTAGAGCGTTCAGACCGGAACAGCGGGGCAGGGTAAGCGCTAGGGCTTTGACGAGACGACCAAGAAGCTAACGAAGAAGACGAGGGCAACGGACGAGTCGATGCTCCCACTCCACCACTCAGCCTGAGGCTCTGAGTTCGGGAAGTGGTGGAATGGCTTAATAGCCGGGGGCTGTACGCGGGGGAGGGCCTGAAAGGGTGCATTGGTAAGGAATTGTCGGCTAAGGTAAGAAAGAAGGGCAACTTACAGTGGTCGCAAGCGCCAGGGGGACCCTGTTCGCCATCGGCACCGTTGTCTCCGTTGGCACCAGGGGCACCGGGAGCGCCATCGGAACCAGCATCGCCAGCGGGACCTTCGGGACCGGCAGCACCGGGCTGACCATCGGGACCGGCAGGGCCAGCGGGACCAGCGGGGCCATCGGGACCGGGGGGACCAGCAGGGCCTTCGGGGCCGGGAACCTCCTTGACGACACCGGGGGCACCAGGGGCACCAGCGTCTCCGTTGGCACCAGGGGGACCGGGGGGACCAGCGGGACCTTCGGGGCCGGGGGGACCACGTTCTCCTCCATCGGCAGCGGGGCCGGGAGCACCAGGGGCACCAGAGGGACCCTTCGGGCCAGGGGCACCAGCGGGGCCAGCGGGTCCGTCTTCGCATTCGAAGCACCAGTCGATGGCGGGGGCGGGGGTGGCAGCGGGGCCGTCGGGACCGTTGTTACCGGGGGCACCAGGGGCACCGTCTTGGCCGTTCTCACCGTCGGGACCGGGCGGGCCGGGGGGACCAGCGGGCGAGACGCCGCAACCGCAGCATTGTCCGCCACCCTGGGCAGCAACACCACCCTCAACGCCGAGGCTCTCGCCGTAGCCGGCTTGACGGGCGACACGGGGGTTGACCTTGCTGAGGACCTGGGTGCGGGTAACCTCACGCCAGATGTTGCCGCTGCGGGACTTGCAGAAGTCGACTTCGTTCTGCATGACCGACTGCATGTGCTGCATGTAGTTGTACAGCATCGGCACGCTCAACACGCACACCAAGGTGGCGATGGTGCTGAGGGCAACGCCGAAGAAGGCGATGGTGCGAAGGCCTTCGGCTTCTTCCTTGCGGGTCTTGACACCGGAATCTTCCATTCTGTCGTACGAGGACATACCACTTCGAATCAACTAAAGATGTTGATTTGACAACGGCTGCTGTGACTATTCCGACGGTGATAGCCTGCTTATATAGGGGAGGCTCGCCATCGATGTGATCTGCCACTGGGGCGTCGCCAAGAAGGAGGGGCGGCGCACGTCATCGTCAGCCTGGGGAGGAAAGGCTTGCTTGTTGCACGGGACTCTGCGTGTGCGCGAAGCCCGAACCGGTTTCATTACACAGCAGCTTGTGTTAAACTGAAATGTTTAAGGTTTGTTGGCTGCCGCTGGCGATATGGGCGAGGATTGACGCATGCCTTAGGCAGTTGACGCGAAAAAATAGCTGCGGTATTGAGAAAAAGTGATGTTGGCTGGGAATAAGAGCGCACAAAGGGCATTCACCGCTTTGACGATGCAGTTTTAGAGTTTGTTTTTTGACAAAGTCGACAAATGAGTGCAAAAGTTCCACTTCCGATGCCAAAAGCCCTCTGTAAAACCCTTTTCCGGATGTCTTTTGATTGGCGGCTGTTTTTCTGGAAATGCAAATTGAGTCCGGCGCCACACGACAGCCCTCATTCATCCTCGTTTTTGTGTTTCTGGATTGCGCGAGGGGCTAATAACAATTATCCGTTTTGAAAAGACAAAAACTTCTGTCTTGCATTCTTTTGACGTTTTTCTTTCCTTTCTTTGTTATTAGCGCCAATTCTCGTGATTAAAATCAAAACCATGGCCATAGGGGGTGCATTGAAATATGCCCTGAGGGTGTTTGGGGCAGATTGCATCAATCATTGGAGAGACGGAAAATGGCTAGGCATACCTAAAGACAGTCAAGGGTGTGTTTTTCTGGAAGATTCTGGGTTTGGATGACGTGGAAGATGGTCATTAGCTAATTGAACGTTTTTGGTTTTGTCATAATGGGCTCTTTGAAAGTGGCTACCGATTTTCTTCTGGAAGTTTTGA
This sequence comes from Panagrellus sp. LJ2284, assembly GCA_024447225.1. NCBI lineage: Eukaryota > Metazoa > Nematoda > Chromadorea > Rhabditida > Panagrolaimidae > Panagrellus > Panagrellus sp. LJ2284. Next base: position 4,362,467 of record JAMRYC010000009.1, read on the forward strand.
GCGTTCTGATCTGAACGTTCTTTTTGATCTTTTCAATTGCTAGATTGTTTCTATGGCACTCAATGACAATTTGAAGCCATTTGAAACCCCTTTAGTGTGCATAGTTAGTCAATTCCAGACTTCAGACAGAACTTTTTGATCTGCTTCATCGGTTTCACGTCCACATCGTTATCATAAGAGCATATTTGGTCGCTTTCAGCTGCTTTGAATGCAAAACTGCCTTCTTTTACACTTTTTGGGACAAGTTTTTCTAGAAATTTCAAAAGCGGCCATCAGAGGGCCTCAAATTGGTTTCACGAAAGAGCCATGTTGAGGGTCCTAGTTTTGTTTTAGCCTTCAGGCACTAGCATTTCCGTTAACGTGTCAACTTTTGACGTATCCGCTGACATTCATAAGCCATCAAACCCAACGGAATCGCATCAATTTTATTCGTTATGAATCATGATTATGCAAGGAAGACATTTTGCTTGCTGTTTTGACAGGGCCAGCTTGCCGTTATTATCACCTGATTTCATCGTTTTCATTAGAAGCGCCTTCAAAAACCTCATTAGCATTACAATCAGCTTTTTATGCGTACACAGTAATCCGGAATCCATAAATCCTCGCAACGGATATACCCGCAAAAGTAGCAACAAAACGAACGCCCTTCCATCATCACGATCCGGATTTCGCCATGTTCCCAATGTTGCATAAGGAAGTTCAAAATCCGTGTCTTGACGGCCGCCGAGATGGATGCTTTTCGCCTCGCCTACGCATTGGTGTGCCTCCAGAATCCCGCAGCGAACCGGTTTTTTCATCTCATTGTCGACGGTTACGCGATCGTTGTCATTGTTTCAGGCGGCGTCCACCATTTTGTCTTTTTTTACACAGGGAGCATCACGCATGTCCTTTTGACGCAGCTGGTTGCTTACTACCAAGCTGCAGCCTTGGAGTCCGATGCCCTCAGGGCATTTTGTCCGATCGGTGCACCAAAACCACGATGAATGAATGACTTCCGTGGTTGGAGAGGGGAAGGGCGTCCGGCGGCAGGAGCACTTGAATCTGATGAGAGATGGGAAGCATAAAAACGAGGGGCAGCAAGGGTTTCACGAAAACATCTGGAGGAAGGGAATTGGCGAGAGATAAGTGGCTTTGTCGCTGATCTTATTAGAAATTGGCTTATTCTTTTGCGTCTTTCATTAACACTTTTGAGGATTCTGATCGATTCTGATGTCTTTCTGTTGATCTTAGTCGTTTCAAGTGCCCCCAAATCTTGAATCCATCAAAAGTATAGCTTTCTGGTCGCTTCTATTACCCTTCAAACTTTTCAAAAAGCTTTAATTCATCAAATCATTGAACTTTGACAATGTCAAACTCATCCAAAATGATCAATATTGCGCACTGACACAATTCTAGCTTGATTAGTGCAGATTAATGAATGCTTCCCTTGCTTTTTCATCTCTCAAATGACACAATTTTGCATTCAAATCTTTAAATTTCATGTTCCCCTCACATAAGATCTTCATTGGCATCGCATCAAGTTCAAACATCAATCCCCAGTTATGTCAAGGATAGAAACCATCTTTTGGCAGCACTCTTGTAAATAGAGATCGTCATAATGGAATGCAATGGTTGTTGACAAACTGCCATTTCCCCCCATTTATGACTAATTGTAAACCCGCTCGCATGCATGTCGTTGTGACGCTCCAAAAACAGCATGAACACTGACTGAATTCATGGAAGGGGCTGAGGGAAGACACCGGTTTGGGCAACAAAAAATGTTGAATGCATGCTGTTTTTGGCTTTGTTTTAGCTATTTCGACAAAAGTACTGTCCAAAGTGGGTGTTGTATTGCTTTTGTTCGGTTTAGAACCGTGAAAAACAAGAAGGCAACAAAGTCAAACGAAAAACAACAAGAATTATGCCGTGCAGATAAACGATACACTAATCGTCAAAAACCATCTCAAAACAAGCACTTTTGCGAGGGATATATCCTGCTAAATGACAGGTCTTCTAAGATAGTCATAATTGACGGTTTGATCATTGAGCGATCGCCAGAGGCATTTGGAAAAAAAACAAAACCTGTAATGGGTCTGTTGTACAACAGCCCACCTAGGTACTATGGCCCCCCACCTGTTTAGAACAGCCCCCCTGCAGGTGAAAAGGGGACCTGTTCGTTAGGGGTGCTATACTAATACGGTAGTACAGCCCCCCTAGTGAAGGGGTGCTGTACTACCCCTATTTTTTCCATTTTTCACCTTGCAGGGGGGCTCAAGTCCCAACCGGGGTCTCTTTAACTTGGGCACCCTAGACCCTTACCTATAGCCCCCCTAGGAAAAGCGGGAGTACGGCCCCCCTCTGCATTGAACAACAGCCCCCCTATGATTGAAGATCGGCCCCCCTGCCAGAAAAAGGTGCCGAGTCTAAGTCTAAAACTTAGTCTAAGTCTAAGTCTAAGTCTGAGAAGTCTAAGTCTAAGTAATAAGCGGGGGGCTCCGCCCCCCGCACCCCCCGGTAAGTCCAAAAAAGTCGTGGGGGTAAAAAGGGGGGCTCATCTTCAACATCAGGGGGCTGTTATTCACTATCAGGGGGGCTGTTGTTCAACATCAGGGGGCCTCATGTTCATCATCAAGGGGGTCTGTTGTACAACATAAAAGTTTTATGGTGAAGATGAACCCCCCTGATAGTGAAGATCAGCCCCCCTACAATAAAAAGTCAAACTTTAATTTTTTTGAGAAATTTGATTGAAAAATTGATTTTGGGATAGTGAAGATGAGCACCCCTTGATATAGAACAACAGCCCCCCTGTTGAAAAGGCTGAGGGGGGCTATACTCCCGCTTGCACAAGGGGGGCTGTACTTCATAGGTCAGGTGGGCTGATGTACAACACACCCCCTGTAATTTGTGAGTGGGTCAAAACACGAAAAGTTGCAATGAAAGGGTTTATTCAACGGTGAAAGACGTCAAATTGATGGCGATGGATATCATAAAACTACAAATACAGCTTCAAATTGCCGGAAATGGCATAATTGAACAGTGCAAAGGCTAAGGATAGTGAAGAGAAGGGGATGAAAGCTTGTGGGTAGGGGGAAGGTAAGGCTGCCGGTGAGGAGCTTAGTAGCCGGGAGCGGTACGGGGAGGGGGGCCTGAAATGGGCGTTGATAAGGTGATTTATGGCAAGGATAGTTGTAAACTTACAGTGGGTGCACGATCCTTGGTCGCCAGATTCGCCATCGGGGCCAGGGTTGCCGTTTCCACCGGGAGCGCCCGGGTTGCCGGGTCCACCAGCATCGCCGGGGGCACCGGGACCGCCTTGGCTGCCGGGATTGCCGTTGGGGCCACCAGGGCCGGGAGGACCGGGCGGGCCATCGGGACCAGCGGGGCCAGGAGGGCCGGCGGGGCCGGGAATGTCGCGGACTTGGCCGGGAGCACCAGGATTGCCGGGCTGGCCAGGGCCGCCGGGGTTGCCAGCAGGACCGGGAGGACCAGCGGGGCCGGGCGGGCCTTGTCCAGTGCCGGAGGCGTCTTGACCGGGGTTGCCGTTGTTGCCGGGCGGGCCTTTCGGGCCGGGCTGTCCAGACGGGCCAGCTGGGCCGGGCGGGCAGTCGAAGCACCAGTTGGGCTGTTGTTGAGGTCCAGCGGGAGCGCCGTCTTGGCCGTTGTTACCAGGACCGCCAGGCTGGCCATCAGTACCGGGAGTGCCGTCAGGGCCGGGCGGGCCAGGAGGACCAGCCGGGCTCTGGCCGCAGCCGCAGCATTGACTGCCGCCGGAACCGGAGAAACCACCAACACCAAGGCTTGAGCCGCCGTAGACCTGACGAGCCACACGAGGATGAACGCTTCCGAGGACCTGGGTGCGGGTAACCTCACGCCAGATGTTGCCGCTGCGGGACTTGCAGAAGTCGACCTCGTTCTGCATGACAGACTGGATGTGCTGCATGTGGCTGTAGACCATTGGCACTGCCAGGACGCAGACCAGGGTGCTGATCGTCGAGATCGTCACTCCAGCGAAGGCGATGTAGCGCATGGACTCGGCCTCGGCCTGGGTAGTCTTTGGCTTCTCCATCTTTCTGAAACCGTCAAACTCAAACAACTGCCTTCAGAAAAGTGAAAACAGTACCTTTTCGAAGAAGCTGGAAGCACCAACTGATACCTTCCCACTCGCCCCGGATGCCCTTATATACTGCCCCAATTGGCCCCATACTTCCTGAACCGCCAAAACCAGTTCACTCCAGAAGCCCTAACCTCTTCTGTATGCCAAGCGTGGGCCGGGGCGTCATGCCACGCGTACTTTTGGATAGTCCTTGTCCTTGCGGGGGCGAATTCACTGCTTCAAGTGTTGCAAAAAGCGGTTTTGGACTAATTGACAAGGAGGAGTCCATCCTGACACGGCTTTCAACTTCCGTGGCTCCAGTGAATGGTTTTTTTTGTTTTTGACAGGTGACAGTGATGAGATCAGTCGAAACAGGACCTTAGCTGATTGGATCGGTGTGGGCGATACCATTTTTTACGGGTTTGGTCTTCTCTGGAGATCATTCAGAGCGCTGGAGGCCATTGTTCATGGAAGTTGGTCCATATTTTACGATTTTTTGCTGATAAAGTGTGCAGAAACGGTGATCCTTGCGGAACCGGTGCCCCAGGGGGTGCGAATTTTCAATTTGTGTGGAGTGGATGGAGGCGTGGGACTGTTGGCTTCGATTCTACGACTTCATTTTGTGGAAAAACGCTTCTTCTTGGCCGGTCGTGTAGTTTTTGGCTGCTCAAAACTTCCTTATTTGACGACGGACGACGTAGCTTACATTTTTAACAAAAAATCTAAGTTTCGTGGATCTGTGTTATGTTTTTTTCAATTAACAACCCTAACTCTATAACCCATCCACCCCCTAACCTTACCCCATTCCGACCCCAAAAAGGCAAACTTCAACTTGCAACAGTTTCACATTCTCTGCATGTAACCGAGATCGATAGGTATACCCAAAACCGAAAAGGACGCCGAGGTGCGACGCCTCTCTCCCAAAAAACAGGTTTTAAAAAAGGTAAGCAAGTACATTGTTTCATTTTTTGTTTCCCTTGCCTTCGTCTTCGCTGCCTCTGGGGACACCCACACGTTTACTTCCTTGCTGTTTACGTCTATCCAACGTGCGAGCTGCCTGCTATCGGTGAAGATACAAACCCGCAAGCCCGTGAAAAAAGTCAAAGTCGAAGTCGGTGGAAAAAAACGTAAACGTGAAAGTCGTGCATGCATTACCGAATCCGAGGGCGAAGCGGCTTCGAATTGATCAGAGACATCGGAAATGAGACCAATAAACTGCTTTGCAACAAACAAGTGAACCGATGTGGATAAATTGATTGGATTTGGTTGAGCTGATGATTGAATTATTGCCATAAAAAGAGTGTTTTATCGATACTTTGTTAACTTAAAGCGTAATTTTCGCATTTTTTTGTTGAAATTTGTTGACTTTTGGTTGTTTAAAAGCCATTTTGGCGTTCAAAAAGTAAAAATAAACAAAGATAATGAATTCAAAAAACCCGGAAGTCAACCAACAAGACAAAACGTGCCATCAATCGCAGTAAAGTCAAAGCAATACGTTTATCTCACTGTTTCACAGCGGGAAAACGATGTCATTTCACTTTTTCCCATCGACTTCAAATCGCTTTCGATTTTTCAAACGACCTTTTCAATCGAAACCGTTTTCTCATTTCTCCGCATCGTAACGTAATTCACTGATGGCCCGTGGTGTATCTATCGGCGTCAGTGGCGTTTCCGTTATGACAAATTGTGCAAAAAGCATTCCTACAGTACCCCCGAAGCACCGACAAAGACATTCCGCCCAAGTTTGATGAACAATGAAAGTCAGTCGCACCTGTTTGGCAATACCATTACACAGGTACCTTTGCCCAGGTAGCCAAGACACAAATTTGTTTACACCTAACCAGAAAAAAACCCCTTCTTGCATGTCGGCAGAATCACCTCCACCTTGAAAAAACGAGCATCGAGCTCCAGCCAAACACGTTACACCTAAAAATGCCGTCCGTCTGACACCCATGGCCTCTACCCAAAATGGTAATGAAGCGTCTCCGCTGCTGGAGGTTCGTCGTCGCTTCGTGTTCGGCAGGCTGGAAGCGCTAACGGCCTTGACCAAAGTTGGCGCCTGCCGTCCGTGTGTAGCAGCAGCCTTCTCTCGCATCGTAAACCGGTTCAGCTTCGTGTCACACCGATCAGGGGGTGGAGGGCGGGAGGACATTCAGTATAAAGGCTTCAGGCTTGAACGGTGAAAGGCACATCAGGCATCAGTGCCTTCTCCACTTCACTACCATCTCGTGCACAGCCACAGTTGAAGTCGAACACTTGTGACTAATTGGCTCTATCTCTTTCAGGCAATGGAGGACCAAAAGTCTCGCAAGACCGAAGCCGAAGGCCTTCGCACCATCGCCTTCTTCGGCGTTGCCCTCAGCACCATCGCCACCTTGGTATGCGTGTTGAGCGTGCCGATGCTGTACAACTACATGCAGCACATGCAGTCGGTCATGCAGAACGAAGTCGACTTCTGCAAGTCCCGCAGCGGCAACATCTGGCGTGAGGTTACCCGCACCCAGGTCCTCAGCAAGGTCAACCCCCGTGTCGCCCGTCAAGCCGGCTACGGCGAGAGCCTCGGCGTTGAGGGTGGTGTTGCTGCCCAGGGTGGCGGACAATGCTGCGGTTGCGGCGTCTCGCCCGCTGGTCCCCCCGGCCCGCCCGGTCCCGACGGTGAGAACGGCCAAGACGGCGCCCCTGGTGCCCCCGGTAACAACGGTCCCGACGGTCCCGCTGCCACCCCCGCCCCCGCCATCGACTGGTGCTTCGAATGCGAAGATGGACCTGCTGGCCCCGCTGGTGCCCCTGGCCCGAAGGGTCCCTCTGGTGCCCCTGGTGCTCCCGGCCCCGCTGCCGATGGAGGAGAACGTGGTCCCCCCGGCCCCGAAGGTCCCGCTGGTCCCCCCGGTCCCCCTGGTGCCAACGGAGACGCTGGTGCCCCTGGTGCCCCCGGTGTCGTCAAGGAGGTTCCCGGCCCCGAAGGCCCCGCTGGTCCCCCCGGTCCCGATGGCCCCGCTGGTCCCGCTGGCCCCGCCGGTCCCGACGGACAGCCCGGTGCTGCCGGTTCCGAAGGTCCCGCTGGCGATGCTGGTTCCGATGGTGCCCCCGGTGCCCCTGGTGCCAACGGAGATGCTGGTGCCGACGGTCCCCAGGGCGATACTGGCTCGTGCTCGCACTGTAAGTTGACACTTTCACTTCATCTTAATGAACAGTTCTTACCAATCCACCTTTTCAGGCCCTCCCCCGCGTACTGCCCCCGGTTATTAAGCCAACCACTACCCCCTCGACGTTTCCTGAACCCAAGACCCTCCATGAAATCGTCTCCACTGCCACCATTCCCCTCCTCTTTATACAGTTTTTCGTCCTTACCAGTAGTAGTCGACTTGCTTCGTGCCATGTTCGCGCTTGAGTGCCTTTATCAGTATCAAGTGTCGAGCCTTGGCCGGGCTTAGCCATACAGACCACATGTCTTTGTCGAGACTTTCTTCGTCAAATAAACATACTCAGGCCTTATTTTACTGTTTCAAACCATCAAACAATCAAACAACAAAAAGTGCAAAACAATACAATGAAAGAATGTAAATTCCAAACATCATTACCGACAAACATCAATCAGAAAGATTGCGAGACAAACCGTTCCAGCATTTTGTGCACTGCGCCGTTAACCTTAAAAATGTACTTTGACGAGAATAGTCAAACCGGTGTGCAGCCCGAAACAGGTTAAACGTCACAGGTAAGCCTGATCAGGAGAGAAGATCAATCTTATTAGAATCGTTTGTTACGTTGAAGGACATTACCGATGCAACAGGCGATTCCGTCTTTTCGGGCGTCGGCCAATTTGAAGCGATACAAACCAGTTTTTTGGAAACAATGCAACTTGGAAGTGCTTTTTGGACAGTGGGGGACATTCTTCTTTAAATGTGGACTTTTATGGGATATGTGAGTTGCAGATTTGGTTTGTTTTGAAGTTTCTGAGAAGTTTGTATTCTGCGTGCACGCAGCCACCCGCGCACTCGGGTGCGCGGATTTGCGCACTTGCGCACACAGACTTTTGGCGTACTGTAAGTCTAAAGACTTTTGTAACAAAGTCAAAAACGTTGTTTACGCATCTGTAACCGCCAGCCAGACACAACTTTCCATTTCATTGGACCCGCAGGACATCAAGGTCGCCAGAAGCCGCCGCCGTCAACACCTTTGAATCACCGAACCGGTCATTTGGGTGGAACAAGACTTTCGCACCCATCGAAAGATTGTTGGAATTACTTCCGCATAAGGTATCACTTCCAAAAACCTGAACACTGATCAACATCAAAAAGGTGCTAATAGTCAAATGCACCGTAATCAAATACAATTGTAAAGTTCAAAATGCAAATGTGTCAAGTCAAATCCAACAAAATTGAGGCCTGAGAATGTTTATTCGACGAAATAAGTCTCGACGAAGACATGTGGTCTGTGTGGCTATGCCCGGCCAAGGCTCGACACTCGGTACTGATGAAGGCACTCAAGCGCGAACATGGCACGAAGCAAGTCGACTACTACTGGTAAGGACGAAAAACTGTATAAAGAGGATGGGAATGGTGGCAGTGGAGACGATTTCATGGAGGGTCTTGGGTTCAGGAAACGTCGAGGGGGTAGTGGTTGGCTTAATAACCGGGGGCAGTACGCGGGGGAGGGCCTGAAATGGTGCATTGGTAAGAACTGTTCATTAAGATGAAGTGAAAGTGGCAACTTACAGTGCGAGCACGAGCCAGTGTCGCCTTGGGCACCATCGGGTCCGTTGTCGCCGTTTCCACCGGGCTTGCCAGCGGCACCAGGGGCTCCAGCATCGCCAGCAGGGCCGACACCACCAGCAGCGCCGGGGTTGCCGTTGGGGCCGGGGGGACCAGCGGGGCCGGGGGGACCGTTCGGGCCAGCGGGACCGGCGGGGCCAGCCGGGCCGGGGACGGTCTTGAGGACACCAGGGGCACCGGGAGCACCAGGGTTGCCGTTGGCACCGGGCTGACCAGCAGGGCCGGGGGGACCAGCGGGGCCGGGAGGACCACGAGCGCCACCGTCGGCAGCGGGACCGGGAGCGCCAGCCTTGCCAGAGGGACCCTTCGGGCCAGGGGCACCAGCGGGACCAGCAGGGCCGTCTTGGCAGTCGAAGCACCAGTCGATGGCAGGGGCGGGGGTGGCAGCGGGACCGTCGGGACCGTTGTTACCGGGGGCACCAGGGGCGCCGTCTTGGCCGTTCTCACCGTCGGGACCGGGCGGGCCGGGGGGACCAGCGGGCGAGACGCCGCAACCGCAGCATTGTCCGCCACCCTGGGCAGCAACACCACCCTCAACGCCGAGGCTCTCGCCGTAGCCGGCTTGACGGGCGACACGGGGGTTGACCTTGCTGAGGACCTGGGTGCGGGTAACCTCACGCCAGATGTTGCCGCTGCGGGACTTGCAGAAGTCGACTTCGTTCTGCATGACCGACTGCATGTGCTGCATGTAGTTGTACAGCATCGGCACGCTCAACACGCACACCAACGTGGCGATGGTGCTGAGGGCAACGCCGAAGAAGGCGATGGTGCGGAGGCCTTCGGCTTCTTCCTTGCGAGACTTGGGGTCCTCCATTGCCTGAAAGATCACCAAATGAGTACCGTAATCAAAGCCAAGCAGCCAGCACGGATGAAGAGAGCGAGTTGAAGATGCCTTTCCTCGATTTCGCCTTCCGCTTTTATACCCAACTTGCCTCCGCCTTCCAGCCTAACGGTTTGCCGATGCCGAACCGGTTTCAGGCGTGGTGGCCGTATACGCGTAAGGGTCAAATCGGCCTAACAGTTGGAAAAGGGGCGTACAGGTTCAGGGCGCAATTACGGCCCACGTAGAAGCATACCGTTCCACCAAAATTTACTTTCCTGATGGCCTTGCTCGTCTTTTGTCGCCCCGAGATTGTTGTTTGTGAATCTGACATGCAACGGTGAAAAAGTTGGTCCGTCGTAACCCTGAAGTCTATCAGTTTTTTATTTCCGTAAAAGCAGCCGTCTCACGACTGTCACCAAAGCGGGGGCTGTTGCGATGGCCTTGCATTAGAGCACGTTTTGATCACTGTTCTTTAATTCGGATTTATTGCTTTGCGTTCAGTTCAGGTGGACCTCTCTACTGCACATTAACTTCTTGCAGGCTGGAGAGAAACTCAATTAAGGAAAACGCAGTAAAAGTGAAGGCATAAACATGGGAGGAATGGAAGAATTTGTAAGCGAAATTATGACTAGAAAAGGGTGGGAGTGATGGGAACAAGCAACAAAAAGTGTCGAAGAGCGTCGTCGAAGAATGGATGCAGACAGAGCAGACCCGTATTTTTGATGTGAGCGGTTGGAAGTTATTGGGTTTTCTTTGACGTGATGGAAGTCGGTGAAAGATGGTCCCGGATAAGCGTGATGGCGATGCAGAAGTTGATGGCGACGAAGACGAGGGATGACAGCCAGAGCGGAAGGAAGGTATTCATGCCCTGGAGCTCGAGGAGGTAGGCGAAGAACAGCCAGAGGCCCTGGCCGGCGAACCAGGCAAGGATTAGGGCGATTAGTTTTGGGGTTGAGGTCTGAAATGGGGTTTTTAGACGTGTATTTGAACCAAGAATCATACTGTAAGTTTGCGAATTTCGACAAAAATGATCAATCAAGTTCAAATTTTAGCAAAAATTAGCCAAAAAGTTGAAAATTTCAACAAAAAGGGGTCAAAAATGTAATTTAAAATCGCTTAAATGACGGAAAATCAACTCACCTTGATCTGATTAGCTATCAGCGGCGTAAAAATGATGTACCAAACAAAATACTGGCTTGTACAGACCTTATTCAGCGAAACGAAGGCAAAAGTTGTCAAAAACCAGCAAAATTCGAGATCATTGGAGTATCTAAAACCATTCAAATGACCAAAAAAACCCTCAAAACACTCAAAAACTCACTTTAACGCAAACCCTACAATAGCCAGTGCCTGTGGCACGAAAGCCCCTAGCGAAATCAGCTTCAAAAGGCCTTCATCACCCACGCTGAGATACATAGGGTAGAAATACGGCGAGAAATTGTGTCGAATATCGTAACGCGAAAAGTGGTACAGCAAAAACTCAAAGATGCATTTGTAGCCGTACAGCCAGTAGCAAATGGCGACAGTTGCCGCGAAGGAGGACAGTGAAATCTGGAAATTAGCCAGATACAGTAATCAAATGGAATTTTCAAAAAAATTTTAAACTTACAATTGCAAATACAAAGCCACGAAAGTTCAAGAAACACCGCTTGACCCAATCAAAGAAGCCAGAACTGCTAATAGTGCCATTCCGATTCAAAAGATATAAAAAGATCGACGGCAAATAGATCACCGGATAAACTCGCAAATGGACAGCTCCCAAGCCATGCATCAAAGCCGCGGCAATCCATCTGTCTTTCCTAAGCAGATACAATGTACATAGCACTGCCAATGAGACCAAAGCGTCGGCATTGCCTCGGGCCGAGATGATCATCGTCAAAGGGTTGAATAGCCACAGGGCATAGACATCCGAAACACTGTCCAATTCAGCCGGGACTCCAAACTTCGCATTCTGATCCCGTCTCAACCTTATCAGCAGCCAGCCGACAACAATATCCGCGAAACAAAACAAGATCTTCCCGAAATCTGGGAACTTGGCGATCGGCACAAGGATCCAAGCCAAAAATGGACTGTAGCGATAAGTTGGCCGATCATACGGCGATCTCCCGTTAGCGACATGGATGGCAGCGTCGCTGAAGACTTTGTAGTCGATGTCGGTAAAGTTTACCTATAAATAGATGACATCTATAAACAATAAAGCAGTCAAAAATCGAAACTTACGTGAAAGTAGTAATCGTGAATCTGCGCATAGAAAACGAAAGCCAATCGCAGCGAAAACGCAGCTGTCAACACTTTGAACTCATCGGCACGTTGTTTAAGCCGGTCTGGAGTGATTATAGATGGCAATGGAGCAGGTTTGGCCATGTTTGGATGAAGAAGCGCCGCTGGCAGCTGCATCGAAAAACGAGGAAAAGCATGCAAATTAGCCTTGGCAAAGTGTCTCCAGCGTCTAAACACATAAAAACGCAAGAGTTGATCCAACGGATCGCTTGCGGCAAAATCGGCACTTCTTTCGCCAAATCCGCCTTCAAATCACTGCCAAACCATGTCCAGATCATACAAAGAGGAGCTCGAATACATTGAGCGAGTTTCGCCAGTCGAATTTAGAATTAAAAAGGGCTTTGTCCCCAATATGAGGGTGAGTTCCACTTTTCGATGATTAACGAGAGTTTTTATATATATTTTAGGCTGAAGGCAAGTTCTACGTCAACAAAAACCTCGAGAAGCTCATGTTCGAAGAGCTGGAAAACAGTATTGGCAAAGGTGGTGTCGGTGGGTTCACGCCGGCCGTCAAACAGATTGCTAATGTTGCGTCATTACCGGCCATTGTTGGGGTGGGTTCTTTGAAATTTTTATATATATATTGGCATTAAAACCTCTTCCAGACTTCCATTGGTCTCCCCGACATCCACTCCGGCTACGGGTTCGCCATCGGCAACACGGCTGCCTTCGATGCGTCCGATCCGGAAGCGATCGTCTCTCCCGGTGGCGTCGGTTTCGATATCAACTGCGGAGTTCGTCTAATCCGGACAAATTTAACTGAAAAAGACGTCGCCCCACACAAGGAAGAGCTCACCCAAAGCTTATTTGATCACATTCCGGTGGGCGTCGGGTCCAGAGGGCTGATTCCGTTGAAAGCGAGCACGTTTGAGCAGTGTCTGACGTATGGGATGGATTGGACCCTTCGAGAGGGCTACAGCTGGGCCGAGGACAAGGAGCACTGTGAAGAGTATGGTCGAATGCTTCAAGCCGATGCCTCCAAAGTGTCTGTCAGGGCGAAGAAGCGTGGCCTACCTCAACTTGGGACCCTTGGCGCAGGGAATCACTACGGCGAAGTGCAAGTCGTCGACGAAATCTACGATAAACACGCCGCCGCGAAGATGGGAATTGATCAGATTGGCCAGGTTTGCGTCATGGTCCATTGCGGATCTCGAGGATTGGGCCATCAAGTCGCTACGGATGCGTTGGTGGAGATGGAAAGGGCCATGGCACGGGACAACATTGAAGTTAATGATCGCCAATTAGCCTGTGCGAGGATTCGGTCTGTTGAGGGTCAGAATTATCTGAAGGCCATGGCGGCAGCGGCGAATTTCGCGTGGGTCAATCGGAGTTGTATGACTTTTTGTGTCAGACAGGTGGGTTGGCTTTTTTCGGGTACAGTATGCCTCAAATTGTTGAAAAAGCGTTAAAAAGGAGCTTTCAGGCCTTTTCCCGCATTTTCAACTCCTCCCCCGACGATCTTGACATGCACGTCATCTACGACGTCAGTCACAACATTGCCAAATTCGAGGAACACTGGATCGACGGCCGCCCGAAGGAGCTCTGCGTGCATCGAAAGGGTTCAACTCGAGCATTCGGCCCTCACCATCCCCTGATTTCCGTCGATTATCAGCTCACCGGTCAGCCTGTCCTCATCGGAGGATCCATGGGCACGTGTAGTTACGTTTTGACCGGCACACAGAAGGGTATGACCGAGACTTTTGGCACTACATGTCATGGAGCTGTGAGTTTTTATCTTTACAACCACTTTTTGAATCCTTTTTCCAACTTTTTACCGGTTTTTTCAAACTTTGCAACCCAAAATCGCATTTTTCATACTGTAGTGCAAATCCAATTTCAGGGCCGCGCAATGTCCCGAGCCAAATCCCGTCGCAACATTTCCTTTGAGGACGTCCTCGAAAACCTCAAACAAAAAGGCATCTCCATCCGCGTTGCTTCCCCGAAACTCGTCATGGAAGAGGCCCCAGAATCCTACAAGGACGTCACCGATGTCGTCAACACGTGTCACGCCGCCGGCATTAGCAACAAAGCAGTGAAACTGAGGCCAATCGCTGTCATTAAGGGTTAATATTGTTTTATTTGAACTTCTGTTAAATTATAATTTGTTTTATTCCATAAAACTGTATAAAGTAAAATCAATGAATTTGTAAAAACAAAAATACTAGTTTTCTACGGTCAATTTGGACACAGCGGCCACACACGATCGGTATCAAGGTTTGTAAAAGGCGCATCTACAGTGGGAGCCGCATTCTTTCCGTATCGCCACAAATGACTGAGTTATGAATCAAAACTACTGTAATAACGAGATTTAAACAGGCAACACGTAGACAAAAATTAGAAGTCCTAAGGCTAGGCGATCTGAAGGGAGAGAAAGATATGATTTTGGTGAGGTCAGACGGGGGTACTGTACATCTGGCACGCTTATCGAGGACCGAATCGGCTAACTTTGGCGGCGGATGGCGAATCGAAAGCTGGCGGCATCGGTGGCGGTGGTAGGGAGGCGGCGACTTCCGGAGCTGGGCCCCATCGGGATGAGCTTCGGGGTGCGCTCCGAGACGTAGTGGCTGTCGGCGTGGACGTGGTTGGGCCAGAGGAAGTGGCACCGAGCAGGGGCGAGTTGTACGGGAAGAGGCTGGTGTTGCTGGCTCGGGATGGCGGGGTATCCTTGGCTTGGTGGTAGCTGTGATAACCGTGGTGATGGTCACGATCACGGTCTCTGTCGTTTCGGTCGCGATCATTACGGTCACGGTCTCTGTTGTCGCGATAGGAACGGTCCCCAGAGCCGCTACCACCCAGATGTCCACTCGTTGAAGGGCCTTGGAACCTGCTCGAATTGACATTGTTGTGATGGTGGCGATCGCGATCTCGATGGTCACGCTTTAAGTCTCTTCTAAAACCAAAACCCTCAATTTACAGCCTTTACAGTAACCCAAAAAGCCTACCGATCGAAATCACGATCCCGATGATCCTTATGATGGCTCATGACCGGCGAGATCGCAGCCTTCGCCTTTTTATCACCATGTTCCTTGTCCTTGTGATGGTGATGATGACCTTTGGACGCCATCTTGGCCGCATACGCTTTCACCAACTCATTGTGCGAATGACCCGTGAATCTGGACAGAAAGATCCACATGTAGTTGTGCCATCGGGTCTGTTCGGATGAAATTGATACCCTGAAACTGACTTTCCTTAAACATCGTCCTATAAGCCTCAAAAGAACTTACGACGCATTCATATCCTCCACAGTCTTCGTAATGTGATCACCAAGCTTGACCAAAGACCGATCATAACTGTTGTCGTCTTTGCCCTTGCTTTCGGTCAACTTCCGGATGTACTTCTGGACCGGTCGGAAGTTATCCACGCACTTTTTGAAAGTATCGCCCTTCTGGTTGTCCAGGTCCTTGCCGTATGCATCCGAGATTACGATGGCGGCGATTCGGGAGCGAATGTCTTTGGTGGGTTCGCGCTGAAATCATAAGTTAAACTTTCGAATTGATACATAAGCAGTCAAAACGAACCTTGACATCGCGATCGGCCGTCGGCGAAGAAGCATGCTTCGATCGATGATCCCGATCATGGTGATGGTGGTGATCCTTCGACTTTTTGTCCTCCTTCTTGTTCTCTTTCTTCGACTTCTTCCCGCTATCACGGTCGCCTGATTTGACCTTCGCCGGCTTCTCGATCATTTTCGCACGCTTTCTCGGCGGTTTCAAAACGTCAGTCGTGCCGTAGTGCTTCCGCAACAGCCTTAACAAGTATTCTAACCGCGTCTGAAGGTGCTTTGGCTGCGGCTTCTTGACCTTATCCTTCAACCAGATCTTATCAGCGAGGCCAAAGTCCGGGTCCATTTTGATGGCTTCCCAATTGCCGACGCCATACTTGTGGATTCCGCGCAGAATCGACGAATCATCGACGTCAGTCCATTCGACGTCCCAGTCAAATTGACCCTTCGGAGACACCGGCAACTCGTAGGGTGGATGCGCCTTCTCCATGAACTGGTGCAGCACTTCGAGCTCATTGTGCTGCTTCAAAATAGGTCTCACATAGATGTCAGTGCCACCAATCTTCACAATGGGGCCGCGATCCGGCTTCTTTTTGCCGTTGGTAGCGGCTGTGGTGCCGTTCTGGAGAGCAGCGGCGGCGGCTTCATTCAATCGACGCATAACTTCGATGACCAGCTCATTGATTTCGGCCGTTGAGTGGTCCTCGAGCTCGGCATCGGCGGCAATGGCATCTAATCGCTCCAGAGGGTGGCTAAACTTCTTCAGGGCCTTTGCGAATCGCTTCATTTCGGCGTCAGTAAAGTTGAACAGTACTTTGCGCTTGTAGGGGCCACGCTTACCAGCCCGACCGGCGTCTTCATCGTCGGATGAGTCCGCATCGTCTTCACTGCCTTCTGGGAGAGCGCCATTCTCCGTTTCGACGATCTTTGTTCGTTGTCGGGGGCCAAGATTCAGCTCCTGGAGGGCCTTCTGACGCTCCTCTTCACGGAGCTTCTCGAGCTGATCTTCGGGGATGATTTCGTCCCACTCCTTTTCGGCTTGCTGCTGCGATGATGAAGTGGTACCATCTTTGGAAACGTTGGAACGCAAAGCGGCGAGGTCCTTCTCCTCATCGAGGGCAAAGTTGGCATACTTGAAAGCGCTCAACAGCTCGTTGTCATTGGCCGTGTTTTCGCATTCACGTGTCTCTGCTCGCGTCAAAATGTCATCAATGTCGACTTCGGGCTCCTGTTCCTCGCCTTCTTTCTCACGGAACAGCTCCTCTGCGCCAAACTTCAGAATGGCATTCAAGTCAGCCTTGTCGAATGGGACTTTCGTTGAGGCTACAGCATTCTTCGAAAGGACCGTCTTGCCGGTGGTGTCCATCCGCTGAATGACAAGATGGTCTAGGACGAGCTTCTTCTTCGCGCGTTCGACAATCTCCTCCTCGACGGAAGCCTTTGTCACAAAGCGGTAGATGTTGACCTGCTTCTTCTGCCCGATACGATGGGCGCGCGACATGGCTTGGAGATCGTTTTGAGGGTTCCAGTCGGAATCGAAGATGATGACGGTATCGGCTGTCGCGAGGTTGATGCCCAAACCGCCGGCCCTCGTCGACAACAGGAAACAGAAGTCAGTCGAGCCAGGGGCATTGAAGTGGTCCAGGGCCTGCTTTCGGAGATCGCTTCGCATGGAACCATCGAGTCGCTGGGTCGTGAATCGACGGAGCTTCATGTACTCTTGAAGAAGGTCCAACATCATGACCATCTGCGAGAAGATGAGGACCCTGTGGCCGGTTTCCTTCAATCGGCAGAGCAGCTTGTCGAGCAGGATCAGCTTTCCGGAGGATTTCAGCAGTTGCTACAAAACAGAAACTTATTCAACGCTCCAGAAGCGGAATTCAGCTTACCTGTAACCGACTCTGGGTATCCTTCGCAAAGTGATCATACTGCCGCACCAAGGAACAGTGATTACAGCACTTTTTCAACTCCATAATCAGATTCACGAAGCCATTGATAGATCCCTTGACGCCCTTTGACAGCTCCTGGTAGTTCTTCGTCAGAATCCACTTGTAGTATTGCTTCTGTTGGGCGGTCATGTCGACACGGAGGATTTGCTCGACTTTGGCGGGAAGCGACTTTTCGACATCCTTTTTGACACGTCGAAGTAGATACGGTTCCAGCTTCTTGTGGAGAGCTGAGATGCCACGATGGTCGGGGTCTTCATGCTCGCGTTCAAAGTCGGCCCAGTTTTCAAACCTGAAAATCACGGCAAATTATTAAATCGGAAAATTAGGACCCAAATAATAAAATAAGCATCGAGAAAAGACGGTAATTCAAATTCCAAAGACCGCCAAAAGGCCAAAAAACTCAGATCCAAAGTTCTCTGCCAAATTCGTGGCCACCGAGAAAAGACAGTCATGTGTTCGCGGAAAAAGGCTCCAAGCTTGCCACCTGTTTCGACGTTACCGTCAGCTGTTCACGCACTTCAGACGTATTATGATGCAAAGGTGTTACCGAGCGAAGATAGACATCTGTTTCGGGAGTTTTACACACCGGGATTCACGCAGGCTGAGCTTGAGGTATGTTTTCGACAATCTTTCAAAAACCAATGAATATGGTTTCAGGGAAAACCGATTATCTTGCTTCTGGGACAATATTCTGTCGGCAAAACATCCATGATAGAATATCTATGCAGTGGGAAGTACCCAGGAGCGGAAATAGGCCCGGAACCGACGACTGACATCTTCGCTCACATCCAATACAACAAGGATCCCGTCCAAATTGATGGTCAGACATTGGCACATGACAAAAACTATCCTCTGAAGGTACTGTCAAAGCTCATTCATAGTGATAAAAAAAAAAGTACTTTAGGGCCTTGAAATGTTCGGCGACCCCTTCCTGAACAAACTACGATCAACCAACTTTGATTCAGAGTTGTTACAATACGTCTCAATCCTTGATACTCCTGGAATTCTGGCCGGAAAGAAGCAAACAGACGCTCGTGGCTATGATTTCGCAGCCGTTATCAGCTTTTTGGCAGAACGCGTCGACAAGATCTTCCTTATGTTCGATGCCAACAAGGTTGATCTCAGCGACGAATACAGGGATGTCATCAAATCTCTGGATGGCCACAGCGAGAAAGTCAGAATCGTGTTGAACAAAGCCGATATGATGAAGCCACGGGAGCTAATCCACGTTCGAGGTGCTCTCATGTGGGCCTTGGGGAAGATTTTCACGACACCAGAAGTGCCGAAAGTCTACATTGGGTCATTCTGGAAGTATGTCTCCCTGGAGAATCAAATGAGCAAAACCATGAAAGAAGACACGGATGCATTGGTCAAAGAAATCTGCGAACTCGTGCACACTTGTCGGGGTCGTCGAATCAACGATGTCGTCAGACGCGCAAAATCAGTCCGAATCCATTGCTACTTGATGGATACAATTCGACGAAGCCAATTCCTGTTTTTCAACATGCCAACAGCGGTGACAAGGAAGAAGCTGGCACGGCATTTTGCCATTGTTGAGAGACGGTATCGAGTCGTGCACAGTGATATGCCGGGTGAAGAAGCTTTTCAAGCAAAGGCACTCAAAGTGGGTTTGACTTTCAATGACAGTATCCAAAAACATGATGGCTTCAGACAGAAGGCTCAATGTGGAAAAAGATAGACTCCTTCGACATGAAGCTTCTCAACAGCTTCCTCAACGACGACATCACCGCCATCATAGCTCTTGCCAATCGCGAAAAACAGGAGGAAGTCAATTTCACGATCAAGGAGCGAACCGAGAAGCCGCCAGATGATGAGACTGATTGGAAGACAGCAGTAAGAACAAACAAAATTCTAAAACTAAAAATGCATTTTCAGAAAACTGGCAGCAAAGCAGAATCGCCAGGAAATGACAAAGCGACTACAAAGTCAGAAGGTAGAAAGGCCGGAGCGGTTAATGAAGTCAAAGCGACGACGCCGACGCGAAGCGATGATAAGGAGAAGAATGAGGGCACTGATCAAGAAAAGAAAGATACAAATAACACGAAGGAAAAGACTACCAACTTGGTCAGCGCTGCCGTGAGTTCAAATTAACGGGTTTGAAGGCAAAATGAGATTCCAATTTCAGCCAACTAACAAGCCAACGCCCCCGCAAAGCAAGCCCAATGAAAACGATGAAAGCAAAGAAAAAGAGAGCAAGGACAAGGATGACAAGAATGCCGAATCCAAGGATAAGGAGGGCAATGACGACAAGAAGGATGAAAAGAAGGACGAGAAGGAAGACAGCAAAGAAGAAAAGAAGGAAGAAAGCAAAGAAGACAAAAAATAACTAATTGCTGCCATTATGGTCGAAAAATAAACTCACTTTCCGGGCATAATGAAATGCAACAACGCCCACAACTCCCTCAACGAATTCTGCAACGGTGTGCCCGTAATCAGGAGCCGATGTACCGTGTTGAATCCTGTCAGGCACTGATACAGAAGGGCTTCATTGTTCTTGAGGCGATGCGCTTCATCGACGACCAAACAGGCCCAATCGAAGCTGGACAAGTAGGACTTATCCTTCAACAGAATCTCATACGTCGTCAACAAAGCGTTGATCTTGAGTTGACGGCCATTGGCGAACATGAGCTCGAATTGGCGGATCTGTTCACGCGATACGACATCACCCATGTAGACGACGGCATTAAGGTTGGGCGCCCATATTTCGAATTCACGCTGCCAGGCTGTCATAGTCGAAAGTGGCACGACGACGAGGAAAGGGCCGTGGACTTCATGGACGTGGAAGAGGGCTGATAGGAAGGAAATGGTCTGGATGGTCTTTCCGAGACCCATTTCATCGGCGAGGATACAGGAATTCTCGCGGGACCAGGCATGGAGCAGCCAATTGAGGCCTTCGAGCTGGTAATCGCGGAGCTCCATGTCGGGGTTGTCGCGGCGGCGCAGGAAGTCGGGCATGGCTTCTATCTTGGTGAATTTGGGGCGGCGTTTTGTGAACAGCGTCTGGAAAAAACCGTTAAAATCGAACAAAATTTTGTCAAAACGCTGAAATTCCAGCAAAATTCCCCAAAAAATAGTCAAAATCTTAAAAATTCAGCCTTCAAAAACTAACCGGATTATTCTTATTCGGCAACGTCTTTGAATTAATTCGCCGAAAGTAATCATCTATCTTATCCGTAAAGTTCTTCCGTATGAGCCCTTCATCTTCCCAGGTGCACTCGGAGTACGGTAGCCATTGCCATTTGATGAAAAATTCCATTGCTTGGCTTCCATTAGCGTTTCTATCCCGAGACACTTGATGGGCAATGATGCGTTCGACCTTTTTGTATTCCTCGAATTGTTCGTCGTGGAGCTCTTGTTCGCAGTTGAAGTATTCAATGTCTTCTTTGTCGGCCTTTTTGCGCCTGAAACGACCATTAAAATCGACGTAACTTCAACACAGTAAAGCGGGCTTACCATCGATTAAGTTCGCTGATCCGCTTCAAATAATTCTCCACCTTCTTGGCTCCCTTGACACCAGCAGCCTGGAGGGTCTTTTCAGATTCCCAGGTGTTGTGAAGATGGGACCAGCCTTGCCATTTTATAAGATACTGGCGTTCGAGCTCTTCAGCGGATTTCGCTGGAATGGACAAACTTCATAAAGGTTAAAAGGAAGCCATAACTCACATTCAACACCAGCATTGGGGTCACCCTTCTCCTCAATGTTGTAGGACGTCGTGGCCGGGCCAGTGGCACCGATAATGCCCTCCCGATGGCGCAGAACCCGCTCAATCGTCTCGCCATTGGCGTCTTCAGCAGCGGCACTGAAAGTAGTCAACGTGTTTCCGTCGTCTTCTTCCTCTTCATCGGATACAGTATCCTCGCTGGACGCACTTTCATTGTAGGTGACTTTGTCCTTCTGACGGGTGTTTCTTGCCGCTGTCTTCCGTGCCGGCTTCGGGGCTGGTTTGGACTTCTTCTTGCGCTTATTGTCGGAGTAGGATTCATCGGAGGAGTAGGATTCGGAGGAGGAGGCTTTTCTGGAAGGGATTTATATATAAAAGTTGTCTTGGCCATTTAGGCCGCCAAACAGAAGGAATCGTCAACTCACCTCTTCTTCCCACTCTTATTAACCGGTGGCGGCGAATCATCACTAATACTATCCACCACAGGTGCCCGACGGCTACTACGACGGAGGAAGTTGTCTGACTGTAGCAATTCACGCGTTTCTTCATCGAACTTGAGGGCCTTTTTGGGTGGCGCGCGCCGTTTGGCCTTCTTCTCCGTGCTGCTGTCTGACTCTTCTTCGGATTCCTCGCTGCTCTGGGCTTCATCTGCAACTTGACCCACATCATAATCAACATCATAGACTTCCCAATTGGCCCATTACTGTAGGCTAAACCCGCCCAAAACCAACCTTCCTTCGACGTATCGTCCGCATCCGAGCTGGCATCTGTGTGCTCTGATCCCGAATCCCCATTCGACGACGAGGCATCACTCGAGTTGTGTTCATCATCGGACGACATACTCGCAATATATAACCGGATACCTGCAAGCATGGTCAAAATTATATATATAAATGGTCATCACGTGCCCCGACACGTCATCACCACGTCAATCGATACCCCAAAGGATTCAGAATCCGTCTATCCTGCTTCTTAACCGCCTTCCGACCACGACAGCGAGCTCACGGACGTTAAAAACCCCCAAAACCCGAGCACAGTCCCGTCATATATCCGAACTTGAGGAAACCGTTATAACCGTCACCCGCGTGATCTTAGGCAAATTTTGACTACCCAAAACCCCTAAATCGACCACGGAGAATCGTCGGCCATGCCTGCCAGCTGTCTAGCAAGCTTCTAAACCCCTGAAAATGCCGAAAAAATACCGAAAATCGCGTTAGCAAGCGTCGCGTTTAAAAATAATCATATCTCAAAAAATCAATAACTTCCATATATTATTTTTAGAGTTCTGAATACCCTGAATCCGCCTTCACATGATAGAAAGCGATTCAGAAAGCCTAGAGCAAGATTCAGAGCGTGAAAGCGGTCCAAATCCATGGCATGCGCGAAGGCGGGTGGGCCCAACACTGCCGCCAGCTATGCTTACAAAACCCTCATTTTAGTCTAAAATACGTAGCGTAGTTATCCGCAGAAACTTGTACAGCCTTCAGAAGCTGTCTCAGAAGGCCTCAAGCCAAAAAAGAGCGGTCAAGACGGTCAAATTCGAGCGAAACGTCGTCGATCGTCGGACGCTGACAACCGGATGAAGTACCAACCGAGGTTTTGCGTGAATGCGACGGAGTGGCATGTCGTTTTTCGTGCTAAGACCTCTCTCCATTGGCTAGGCATTCAACCAGGTTCAGTTCTTCTACCAATCCACAACACGTAGAACCCCCTTTCAACCATCTGTAAACCCGTCAACCACCCCAAAATCGCCAAAACACAAGTAGAATCGTAAAGGAATTCGTTTATTACACTGAAAAACCGCTTTGTCCATATAAAAACTTTAAATTTGTAAATTACAAGCATTAACAAGTCACATCCTCACAGAAAGACGGACAATAATATCCCCAAAGGCACAAGACAAAACTTAAAGTCTACCTTGAAGAGAGAGATGCAAGGTAGAGTTGAAATTTTAACAATACAACCCATCTGATGAGGAAGATCTAGACCAAAGATAAATGATTGAGGAAGGGAAGGGGTTTTGGTCGGAAACAGAATAAATTATTAAATAAGTAACAAAAGCTACAGAAGGCGGCGAGCTTAGAGCTCAGACTTCTTCTTCTTGCCGTCCTTGGTGTAGCCCTTGAGGCCGTCGGTGGCGTGGGCGGCAATGTACTTGATGAAATCCTTGACTTCGCGACCGCCGTTGTAGGCGATGGGCTCGGATTTGGCGTTCTTGGGGATCCAGTAGAGGGTCGGGAAGCTGAAAATGATAAAGATAAGTCACGTTGTCAAGGCAATTGAATCAAAGAAAGAAAAACTTACCCTCGGACATTGTACTGGGGCGGGACATCATTGGCAGTAGCATCGAACTTGGCGATGACAACATCTTCCTTGGCAAGCTTGGTGGCGAGCTCCTCGAGCTTGGGGGCCAAGCTCTTGCAGTGACCGCACCACGGGGCGTAGAACTCGAGAAGGACATCCTTATCGGCATCAGCAACGAGTTCCTTGTAGTTCTTGGCGACGACAGTCTTCAAGTCACCCTGTTCGGTCGGGATGGGCTCCGACTTGAGGAAGGGCTCGAGTTTACCGGCGGTCAAGTCCTCGACGAACTGCTTTAAGTTGTCAACGCTGAATTCCTTGTTGAGGGCGAACTTGCCGTCAGCGGTGAAAGCACCAACGAGGGGCTTGTCGGAATCCTTACGGTCAGAAAGGCCGAATTGCTCGATTTCAGTGGCGAATTCTTCCTTGTTGGACACAGCGAAGAAGTACTTGCGCTTGTATTCCTGGGCGACCTTAAGGACACGGTTACGCCAGTATTGGGAACCCTTGGGGTCCTTGACGTAGTCGACGTTGTAGTAAACAACGACGAGGGGGCGCTTGGTGAACTGGAAGCTGTTGCCGTTGGTGCGGATGCCGGCGAGACCGGTGGTTTCTTCGACGAGGAAGTGCTTGATCTTGTCAGTGTCGTAGTTGCCATCGTATTTGAACTCTTCGGGGTCGAACTTGTTCTTGAGCTGCTTGGGCTGGTAGACGACGATGTCACTGCAAAATTAAGGTTGTAAATAACGTTCCAATCGATTGAGTATTGACTATTTTCAAAAAGTATGTAAAAAAAACGTACTCAGTGTATCCGACCTTCTTGAGGACCTCGGGGTTCGAGCTGTAAGCGAAACGGAAACGGTCACGCTCGGTGTCGGCAACCTTGAGGAACGAATCCTTCAGCTTGCTCTCGCCCTCGAAGAAACCAATAACGCTGATATCCTCGTTGTTGATGAACTTGTCAAAGTCGGCGACAGAGGTGAGATCCTTGGCGCTGGGACCGGCTTGGCCGCGGAGGAACTTGACGATACCGTCAGCCTCACGGGGACCTTCGTAATCGGAGCTGATCTCACCGTTGCGGAAGATCTTCAAGGTGGGGAAGCCAGAGACGCCGAACTTGTCGCAGGTGGCCTTCTCGACGGTACAATCGACCTTGATGAGGGAGATTGGGGGGTCGTTGGTCTTCAGCTTGGTGGCGGCCTTCTCGTATTCAGGGGCGAGACGTTTGCAGTGACCACACCTGGAATGGACATTGATAAGCTTTGTCATCATTTATGAAGGTCAAGTAATAACCACGTCATCAAAAATAATCAATAAAACGTTAAAAATGATGACTTACCACGGGGCATAGAACTCGGCAAGGGCAATTTCGTGCCTGGCAATCTCGGTGTCAAAGTTGGAGTCACCGAGCTCGATGACGTCGCTGGCGGCACCAAGGCACAGCAAAGCTGCACAGGCAGCCACGAATAGGCAGTTCATATCTGCTATTGGTAGGTTAGAACCCTGCAAGCGAGAAAAAGGTTATTTATATATCCAGAGAGGGCTGACAGAGCTGACGATAGGAACACGTGTACAAATAAGGAAGGCAGAATGTTCGCGAAGAAGCTATGGGGGCGGATCCTGAGCTGGAGGGGACGGGGATGCATTTAGAAAGGCGATGAATACGTAATCGAGGCGATGCTGGTGGCTTTGCGCTTGTTTCGGGTTTTACGGGGGTTGAAAGCTATCCAGCGGGTCTAGACCAACTGGAGAGCATTCCAGGGGTCGCGGGTAAGGTTTTGTCATCAAAAAAGCGAGGAAATCATCGAAAAGTAGCGTCAAAATGGCGGAAAACCCGGCCACGTGAAAAGTTGACTGCGTCGAACAAAAAAACGAACCAAGTTGTCCACATGTTTTCCGTGCGAGACCAACCTGGGCAGTTTTTTCTTCCACGTCAAATTTTCGAAATTTTTTCCAACAAAAATCGATTGAATTCCCACTTTTTGTTTTCAAAACTCTTTTAAAAATTGATCAATATAAAATTATCAACCATTTCACCCAAAAACAACCAAGCCATAATGGCAATATCGCCAACTTTTCGCGAAGGTTCTTCTTCCAACGCAGCGCCCCCGACCGCCAACCTCCTTGACCTTGTTTTCCATCCTTCTCGTGGTTTCTCGACACCATCACGTAGACGTTTTTCAAACGTGGAAGGTGGAGAATGGACAGCCGGATTCAGTCGGTCGGCTCGCGTGGAAGGAAGGAGGCTAGGTAGACGACTTCACGACGGCATGACCGACAACGTCGACGTTTGCAGTCGTCGCGAAGCCCAATCTAAAAGCGCAAAAAACGTTGTCGACAACCAGCAGCGCTCCTCGGGTAAGTCGTGACAGACGAGTGGGACCTCCGGCGACACACATTGCTATGCCTCGGCATGGGCGCGCGCACGAGGCGGAGTTGGTAGTCGGCTGCTGTGGCTCGATGTGATTGGTTCGATTTCGAAGCGAGACGAGCGACGTTGCGCTGACGTGGCCCTCGGCGGCGCTGTTTGGACCGGCGTGTTGGTTGAGCTTCGCGAACACCATGATTGCCTTGAGGAAAAGAGTGCGCTGGCAACTGCGACGGAGTAATCACGCACATTGGGACAAATAGGGCTGGCGAGGCACCTTGCTTTTCCAAAGTAGCATTAAATGGACAATAAAAACGTGGAATTGGCCTTTTAAATTTCAAAAAACAAAAGTCAAATTTTGTCAGCACAAAATGCGTGGTCACTTTTGAGCGCACTTTCAAAAACTATCAGCTCAAAAGTCACCACGCAGCGCCTCCACGTCGCCTCACACGCACTTTAGCGGCGCACCGGCACCGGTGAGGAAGTCCTCGACTAATGTCCAACATTGCCCTCGGCCGATGACGATTCCGTTTAGCATTGTTTGCGCACTCATCTCGAACCGACGCCAACCCCTCTTCGGTCTCGAGACCGAGTCCCGAGTAATCGGCCGATTTAGCCCCAATCGAGCCAATTCACCTGCGATCAGCGCGCTTTTTGTCTCGACGGCGGACATGCTTCATCAAACACGCCTCTTCCGACCCACGGCCGATGCTATCAAACTTCAATCGGCGACAGCGATCTCCCAACACCGTAAAAACTGTTTGCACAACTGGCAATGAACGGTCAGTTGATACTGTCTCCACTGCCATCAAAGTCAAAGATAACAAACCATGAAAGTGAACGCGTGTCCCAAAAACAAGCATTCATTACACCCACTAGTGGGGGCGCTTTTTTCAATGAAATTCACTATGATAAAAACAGATACTGCCCTTGCATCACGTCTTTTTACGTTGATTTGACCAAAATTTAAAAAGTAGAAAAGTGTTTGATTAAACATTTATTATTGAAAAACTGCAAAACCGAGGTACTAACTCCAAAAGTCGTCATCTGACGCAACAAAACAAAAACAATAAAAATTACTCACAATTCCGGCAGATATCAAGTCCAAAAGTCGCCGGGGATTGTGGCTGTACAAAAACGGTAAACGTATTCCAACGGAGAACGGAGATCACCGGCGTTTCTTAACGATGGCCCGTGGGCAGGGCTGACGGCCGCGAATAAAGAGAAGAAAAGTATTTCGAGATCCGGGGCAAGACACAACGAGTGTAGAAAAAAGGGATTGCTTGAGGGCAGGGAAGAGGTGTCACGTGTTTAGAGGGGTGCCAACGAGACCGAAGCTAAGGCAGGTGCCTGGCAACGAACAGACAACGTTAATGGATTAATGGGTGCCTATTAAAAGTTGGCGGGCTATACATAGACATAAGTGCACTGACGATGAAGTGAAGGTTTGGGGATTCTGAGGCACGTTGAAGCAACTTGGCAGGTCGGCCACAGCTATCTCTGCGGGGTGGATGTCGCTATTGGAGTAGCGGTGTTGTCAATCGACGCGACGGAGTGGTTTTCGTGCTTGCGATGGCGGTGTTTCGTCTTTCCGGAGCGCCTCTTGGCCTCTGAAACATTATTTTCACTTCAGAATCCCAAAAATCACAAAACCAACCATCATCTTCATCGTCAGTCGGCGAATGATGCATAGGCTCATCGTCCTTCCGACCACTTCCAGCTTCCTCCGCAGTTTCAACGGCCAAGGCAGTCGTCTCCGCGGAAGTCGGCTTCACCGTCGACGTTCCCGTTCCATTCTGACTGGCTTCGAGAATCGACGATTGCGAACCTTCCAAAAGTGGATCCAACCTCAGTGGCGCCCGTCGTTGAGCAAGACGCCGCCTTTTCGGCTGTCTCTGGGGCACGACTTCATCGTCACGATAGAGATCGAGAAATGCCAGCACCAAGTACTTGAAGCACAACGCCGTCTGCCACAAGAGGTAGGTTACGATTCTGCCACAAATGTAGATCAGTGGGAAGATCACAAATAGGATGATACAGATGAGGTGAGGCGTCGGAGTGTACAGGAAGGGATCCCTAGGGCCCATCATCGTGCTGAAAAGGTAAAAGTTCTTTTTTTTCGAAAATGCCAAAATTGCAAAAAAGGATCTTTTCATGCAAAAAGTCGATGAAACAAATTTACACAAAAATGTCAGGGATTCGATTGAGATTGAACGGGTAAACATCCTCAAGCAATCTCACCCATGAACCCCCCTCACTTGTCTAGCTTCACTTGACGGCCCTCGGTCCTACAATCCGGACAAACGGTGCTTTTTGGAAGCGAACCAGCGACCTATCGCACGCAAAACGAGCGCCCTACGCCACTGCGCCATCGCGACCGTAGTGGCAACGTCGTGTAAAACGGCTGGAGCGAAGGGGCTCGAATTGCTTGTAATATTCGAAATGGTTCAAATTTAACGTAAAAACGTTTAAAAATGACACTTTTTGATAAAGTAAGAGCAGGTAAAACTCACACAAGTCACTGGTGATCCTCAAGGATCAAAAAATTGATATTGACGCGCACGTTAGACCGAGGTTCGACGACGTGATCAACGTGGCGAATGAGACCGATGGCAGCTAGGCCATACAGTAGGCATGGAATACCCAAGTTAGCGACTGTGATCAGCTGGAAGAGCCGATTCTCGGACGTAAGGTCCGCGAAGGGCCGTTGCGTGCAGTGATATTTGATGTACGGGTAACAGCCGGTCCTGCAAATGCAAAGTTCAATCATTCAAATTGGAAATTTGATTCAAAAATAGTGGTTCCGCGATCGGAGAACATTAGCAACGCGTTCGGGGCGCAAAAATACTATAACACTCAGATGGAAACGAGGGATAAGTTGATTTCAGCCCTTTAATCGCAACAAAACTTTGTAAAACCCCACCGCCAACACGACAACACTTATCACTGATTGTTCCACGTAGAAACGTATCAAAACCAACATAAGCCGATAAACATAAACCGCATTCATGCAAGCCGATAACAAAATCAATCTTCGTCAAAACAAGAATCGAACAATGGCAAGGATCATAGTCAATCCGACAAACTGATCATGCGGATAAGCTTTTGCATCCAAAAACGCGACTTTGTAAGGAAACAAGCAAAAAGTGATCGCCAGATGTTTCGAATATCAAAGTCCGTTTCCATCTACATCCAGACATTGGTCAGTGTGACTGACGACTGGTAAATCAATTCATCTATTATGGAAGGGTTCGACTCAAAATCACACCATTTAATGGCTAATGAAACATACCCATTATGATTATCGGGTAAAATGTGTCAAAATGATCAATTAAAGGAAGAAGGAAGCGGTCAAATGTTTTCAACCAAAGACAGAGGCCTCAAATCGACGAGATGAAAAAAGTGTGAGCCGATTTGACAGCCGCGCGGACTGCGGCGTCGACAAATGACAGCCTCGAGAGTGGCATCTGCGTGGATCTGGTGTGACAAATCATGAGAATTCGTGGGGGCGGGTTTCATAAAGAAAGGCCATTGGAGTCAAAACAATGAAATTAGAGGGGTTTGAAACAGATAAGTTTAAGAAAAAATAATCGCGGGTGCAATTTTCAGCAGAAAGAAAAGCAGTGTAAAATTAAAAGCCCGAATGAAACCACTAACACCCGCCTTTAATGGTGATAAATAGTCAAAAAATCTTATTTTCACCCTTCTCGAAAAGGGCAGCGCCCCAACAACGACCATTTCGAGCACAAAAATGACACCCCCACATTCCCAACTGCCACAGGGCAACAACAATCGATCTATGTTCGTGGACAGCCTTAAGGCTGGGGGTGGCAGGAGGCTAAGATTAACCGCCAAACGCTCAAAGCAAGCAGAAAGTGGATAAGATTTGGACTAATGAGCGGTCGGTCGGGTCCGGGCTATTATGAGTGTTGCGCTTATGAAAATCCATTGCTCATCCAGCTCCCTCAAGACGAACATCAACAATTACGCCTGCAACGCCTGAGGGCGACTGAGCGCACTCGACTTCGACAACAAGTCGAACGAAACAAAAGCGAGGCGCATCCATCATCAAGCACATGTTTCAAAAGTGTTCGGATCGCAGATGGCCGTGTCTAATGTTAAACGAAACATCCACCCATTGGCGACATTTGCATGAGCTTAATGGCAGCTAATGTGTCGCAATGTTGGCAGATGGATTTGATCGATGACTGTACCGCTAACCAACAAACGCAAAAAACAATTGTTGCAATTCTACTCATTCAAAAATGTAAAAAGGGTGTACCTATCAGCCGGAAAACAGCAACAAAACATCTGACAAGTTGATGAAAGCGTGATTAATTAGATTAGTTGGCAGTGTCCAGTCGTTGTCACAACAGTGATAACGTCCTTTTTGGGTACTGCGCCGGTCTTTAAAGTTAAACCGCCCTAAGATATCGATAAATCGAATAAAAATAGCTCCAGAAATGGACTATAGCGCGGTTTCAGAATCGCCAAACCACAAATTGGTGTTCTGATGAATCTCACAGGTTGTAAATCATTCCATTAAACGACTTTTTTACTTCTTCCTACCGGAAAATCGTCAAAAGTGACTATTCTAACGAGCTATCTGACAGTCCACGACCCAACCCACTGATTATGACTGCAAAAAAGTGGAGAAGCCCCTCATTTCCAAGGCTCATAAATCTGGGAGTTCTGAAGTGGTTTGTCGGCACATCAATCGCGCATCACATCGATCAAGGTCACTATGAAATGCAGAAGCACATTCGGAGGGTTGAATTTGTCTAACATGGACGACGCCTGCAAATGCTGCGCGAGGGAGGAAATAGAAGGCTGACCGTGGCCGAAATTCAAAAAATTCGCCAACTGAGAAAAAGGCATCCATCGCGTTTTGTTGTGAAGGCGGTTCAATAACGGTCACTAGGGGCATTCCAACGGCGACTCACATTTGGGAAGACGGTTGTTGTGACTCCGAAAGCACTCCCTTTGAAAATGAGACTGTCAAGGAAACGGAATGTCAACCGAAAAAGTGTACAAAAACGGCAAGTGGCGTTATTTAGACTGCAGACAGTTGGAAGAGGAAAAAATAATGCCTATTCAGTGGTGGTCAGTTGGGAGAGGGTCGAACTGTCAAATGAAGCGAGGCTAATGCATTTGTAACTATACTTTTCGATGGGCCTGTCGAACCACTTTTTTAACATTAGCTACGCTTAAACAGTTTGTACAGTCAACTGATAAAGCGTTCGACTTGACCTGCGATACATCGACTAAATAGTACTTTAGGTCGCTTATCAATCAATCAACAATCTCCAAAAATTGCTGATAATGAATTTTTTTGAAAAAATGGCTTAACCTCGTACTATGCTAACATAATTCAAATCGTCCATGCCTTCAGGAAGTATAGAAAAAACCCCAAAGATAAGAAAAAAAGCGCGACTCCCATTAGTCAAACCGCCTCAAGGCAGAGATGACACCCCAAGGGTGGCAGCTGATCGCCAGCCAAACAAAAAAATGCATTGTGCCAGACCATGGGTGCCAATGCCAAGAGCAATCAAACAAAACACAACCGAGGAAAAGCGCGGCCATTAGTCATGACCGCTCAGTTACAGTGGGATTGGTGACAGCTACGAATACGAATCCGCGGAAATTGGGGAATTGCCTTTCTATCAAAGAAGCAAGCTGCCCGGAATGCAGCTGACTCGGTGCAGATGGCATTTTGATCGGCGGTTTTGATCGAAACCGCCAGCCAAAAAACCAATTTTATAACAGTTTCGGAACGCGTTGAATAAACTCTCCCAGAATCTGAAGCTAGAGCCCTATAAAAGCCGCCATAATTCTACAAACTATGTACTTCACGGATGCAACGGTCGTAAACCCGGTCGAAACTAGCTGCCCTGCCTCGAAAAAAAAGTTGTGTTTAGCTTTTATTCGAAGCAAATCACGGTCAACGGCGCCCCTAACAAACAAAACTATAAAAATGTAATGACGCTTCGACAGGACGGTGAATGTTTGCGAGATTTCACGTCGAATTTCTCGAAAATACCGAAAAAGCGGAACGTAAAATGTCGAAAAAGGGGCAAACGCCATCTTATTTGAATAAGCATGCCGTAAAATCGTTAGAAAAGGCGAATCACGCACAAAGGCAAACAAATCAGATGCGACATTTGCCGCCACGTTCAAACTTACAAGACGACTGGCAGAAGCGATCGACATCGACCTTGGGTGAGTGCAATCGTCCTGTTTTTGTTCTTTTTTCGTTCGAAAGCTACTCGTTTTTATGTGAGTTGAGGGAGGAGGAAGCGAGTCCCAGCCGAGGAAGGCGCCTTGCGGTCGGCATCCAAAACAACTTTCCACATTTGTTTCGGTGCCGATGGTTGTTAGAAGGAGGAGAAACTGCGATGAAACCGTTGCGCTATGGAAAAACAATAAAAACAACGCAGAAAATTGGAAGAGAAAGGCTTTATGCGGCACTTGAAGGCTAAATTTGGCTGCGAAAATACAATAATTACAATTTTGAACATTTTTTAAGAAGCAAAATGTAAAAAAACCACCAAAATTTTCAAAAACAGGAGTAAAAAACAACAAAAATTCTAAGTACCGGCAATATTCACGCTGCATTACGCAACAAAACAGCTGCAACCCACGAACTCCACCACAAAAAGACAAAAAAGAACCTTATTTCGTCACAAGTTTTACGTAGACACTCACGAAATCGGATCCATGCGAGCCTAGAAGTTGAATTCCAGGCGATCAAGGATAAAACAAACAAATTACAGTCAATGTAAACCGACTTAACATTCGAATACTCAAACATTCTACACTCTTTGCTAAGCTAGCTGGTTTGAAGCTGAAGAATGTTGAAAAACCATCAGAAAAAGCAAGGAAGTTTCTTTCCGAAGCAAAACAGAACATCAACCTTCGAAAATGTGGACATTAGACTCGCCTCTAAACATGAAACACGCCCGCGCAAACTTTCAAAACGAGGAACACGTCGAAACGCGTGTAAAACGACTTCCACACAAAGATGACTCAAAACTATTTATCCGTGAATCCATCCATCTGTTGCGCAACGTCGCAACAAATACATACAAATCGGTATACCGACATTGATTGTAAATAGTGCGCGGAACCGGGTCTAACGCAGCGGGAGTTCTTTGTCAGGTGAGGATAGAAAACGAGTCAATGCCAGGGGCGGAAAACGGTGAAAGTTGCATTACAAAATGAATGCTATTTCAACATTGTTAATTGCGAACGTAAAAACTTAATTCAATGTAATTGGTTAGCGTCATGGTTTTAGGGAATGCGTTGAGGCGCTTAATTTGACTCTATCTTTGAAATGGATGGTGCGCAGATTTAGCTTGCTTGTTTGACGTCCAGCTGACGGACGACGGCTTTGCGCTTTGACGGAAATGGGGAGCCTGGATGCACATGCGGATGTTAGTATGGATGGATGGAAGGAAGTATGTTGGGAAGCATGTTGGTGTTGCCAGCCGGCTGGTCGAATACGCTATGTGGAAAAAGACGACGACGTGTTTGGCGGAGGTCGGCGGCTGCGCTGTTGGCGGTCGTCGTGCGTGTGCACACGCACGCATGCATCTTCTTGACGGCCGGCGGCAACAACGAAACTTTGAAGGCGACACGAAATGCGACAAACACGCCAGGGTCCGCCTTTGGGGCAGGGAACCCTTTCTATTCTAAACAACATTGAGGCTGCAAGGCAACGAACCCCACAGGCACTCAATGGGTTATGCACTTTGCACGATTATGTGTGCAGTGCCTCAGGGCAGGGAGGAGGAAATGGTGGATTTTGCGCAGATATACACGATTTTGAATTTGAAAATCGTTCTTTCCCTTTACTAACGAACTTTTTTTTATTTTAAAAGGGAGTTCAAAACTTATAAACTCAAAAATTTCACAGTAATAGCACAGACCAATCTCAAATGACTTAACAGAATGATCGCCTCATCCTTTCAAACCCATGAAGGTCTTTCCCAGCTCACTGATCAAACAGTCCCAACCCATCGAGCTCAAAACAAGGCGAAACTCGTTCCACTGTTTGTATTACGATTCGGAACGAACACCCACCACTCACCCGCCCTGAGGGCGAGACCGTTGTCATCATTCATGTCGGAGTACACCTATACCGTCGCTCGTGAGAGGCTTATCGCATCGACAGTCATTCTCGATTCGAAATCAAAGTGAAAGCGAGCCTAATCCCCTTCATCTAAAGTTTAAACTCAGCCAACATTCTTTCAAATTTCACACAATCATGGTCGATCTTCCCACGCCCCGCCTATCAACAAACAATCTTCTTTGAAGTCAAAATCTTGAAAAGTCTCAAGCCCCGCACCAAATTCAATAACCCACCTCAAAATATGATAATTATGCCCATCCACAGCAAAGTTAAAGTGCTTCTCGCCAAAGTGGTCATCATTGACTTCCCTGCAAGGCTCATTTGACTCTTTCCGGCTCTACGCGCCAAGCTCTAACCTGTAAGCCACAAAATACGACGTCCACGATGGATGTGCCCGTTTGCGGATGTACGCCGTCAAAACATCCGAAGCTAATGGCCGTCGGCGGTAACCCGGACGAAGGATACGGTACGGCCAACAAAATACCCAATAAATCGGTGACCACGTCATTCTGAACCACTTTTACAAAACTGGACTTCCATCTTCACAAAAAGAGTAACAAATGGAATCAAACCACCCATCCCGCAAAAGCCAAAGTCAAATCCAACAAATATAAAATTAAACTTTCTTTGTTAAACCATTTTGACGATATATACGCAATGAGCACATACATAACATACTATAACTTGAACATTTTTAATATCAATATTAAACTTTGATGTGGAAGGAAACAGCGAGAAGGATGGGGTGTGCTTCTAAGTGATAAGGCCGAATTGCGGTAGAATAATTAAACTTTTGATCGATGTGAGTGTTGGCTGCCGGGTGGCGAAGCAATATCAAGGTTAGGAGGTTTTGGCCATCAGGCCAGGAGGATATGTACGTTGAAAAAAGGCTGGATGCTGGTGATCCGACGGAAGGGTGTCCATCGACAAAAAAGGCACCAATAAATAAGGAAAAAAGTAGCACAACGCGTTTGACATGGGCGTAATCAAGATAAGGCAGATGGGGAGAGGGATAAAAAGTGATGGGGAAACCCTTTTGGCCAAAGGTAGTAGTAATATCTTTTCAATTTCGAGGAAGCGGGGCGCCAGGCTTCAGCTCCTCATGGCAGCATTCGAATAAGCCGCGTAGCCATTGGTGTCGCCGCCGTGACGCTGCTGCTGGCCGTCGTAGGCGTTCACAATGTCCTCATCGTCGCTGTCACTGCCGGCTTCGATGTGTTTAGCCTCGGCGATTCGCTGGTTCCGGCCGTAGAGGCCATTTCCGGACGACGTCGAATTGACGGAGCGGCGGTTGACCGAACTCATGGAATTGGAGCCGGAACTGCGAGGTGCACTCCGTTGCAGGGTGTTCCGCTGATTAGCTGGCTTGATCGTGATGATAAGATTCTGGGAGTTGGCCACCATCATGTCCGAGACTTGGTCGATCGTTTTGCCTTGGACCTGCAAAACTAACTGTAATAAAGCCAAAAGAAGGTCAGAAAAACATACATCAATTCCATTAACTTCCAAAACTTCATCATTCAATCCAATCAGGCCCGAAGACTCCGCCAAACCGCCAGCGATTAATCGACTGACAAAGATTCCGGGTACTTTTTGAGCGCCTTGCGGGGTTAGCCTTATTGCCATACCTTAAAAACACAACTTTAGAAGGCAAAAGGTCAAAAACAAAACCAACCATCACGTATGTAAAATCCAAGCTTCTTGTCCTCGCCACCATGCTTACACAACTTGACTCTCCTCTGCGATTCTGGTACCACATCGACGTCAATAATGGCGGATACCTGCCGAAAGTCCTCAGGGCTCGAGATGCAGTAATTCCGGCTCGGTTTGGCTTGCGAAGTGCCCAGGAGACCGCCGAGACCCTTCTTCTTGCGATCCATCGTGTCAGTGCCGTAGCCGAAGCGCTCCTCCCAGGACTCGCCCTTCTTCTGGATTAGTAGATTCATGCAGGGGGTGGCGGATTCGAAGGATTTGCGGAGGTTCTGAAAGGTTTCCACTGTTTTTGGCTTTAATAAAGTTTAAAAAACATACCTCATCATTAGTAATCGGCAATCGATCGCCTGATTTACTCTTGTAGCACAGCGTGAACGGGATGCTCTGAATTTCGTGTCGCTCCGCGATCAATTTCCGAAACGAATTAAAGTCCATGGGCTTGTCCGGATTCTGCTCCACCGAAAACCTCCGATTGACGGCATGGAACTGGGATTTGATCACGAGTCGGGGCGGGATGCGATTCGACAGGGAGGTCCGTCCGATGCCGCCACGAGCTCCTGCCGTCGAGGACGACGAGCCGGGGCTATCGGGAGATGAGTGGTTCTTCCACGACATGGTCGTGGGTGTAGTCGTCGTGGATCGCCCGAATACTGGCCGGCAGCAATCTGGGCAAGTCCGAAGACCACTTGGAAGGCAACTTCTGAAAAGCAGGACCCCGTATTGTATCATAATTTCGTGACTGGGAACAAGCAGGCAAAAGGCAACAAAAAAAGTCGAAACGCTTTTTGACGTGGACGTCGTTCACGATGCATGATCTAACAAACACTATACATAAAAAGTTCTTTCCTCGGGGCATACAAAAACATAACAGTGTCGTTGTCGACCGATATAGGGTACTGCCGCCGCCACCGTGGACGAGCGAGGGTCGAGGGTAGGCTTTTCGAGCAGCACGCCAACACACGCGAAGCACGAACCCAGCCGAGGGGCAGGGGGCAAAGCAGGGATGAGTCAGGACCCCCATCGATCGACACGCATCCCGTCCAACAATGATTTCGATGGACGTCTCGCGGAAGAGCCGACGCTGCTCTAACACCGATTCAAAAGATTCGCGGACGTGAAAAACGATGCACGAGGGGTAAAAAAGAGATAGACCAACTGGCCGCCAAGGTACAAGGCAAAACGAAACAGTTCTCCGACAAATACGCAATCAAATTGAATAAAACTCTTTTTTTCTTTCCAAAAACGGAAAAACATAACAATAGCGATAAAACAAAACAAAAATACGGCAAATCAGTCTTCTTCGTCAGAGTCCGGAATCTCGACGTCGTCCTGAAATATCAAAATAAAGTTTTGTGGGTGTTTTAAAAAAGTGAATCGTCGGGGAGGCATCTTTGAGGGCGATGAATCAGTCAAAATGGGAGAATTGATAAGAATGGGCAAGAAAGTGACTCAAAGGAGCATGCAAAAATGGGGAAGGTGGGCCGGAATTGCGTTTTTAACGCGATTAATTACTCGAAAAAAGTGAATAAATCGACAAAAGGGCCGATTCGGAAGTAAATAAAACACAAAAAATTACCGTAAACAAGCTCTCATCGACCTCAACACCGTCAACAACGACTTTGCTGTTATCCGGCTCGGCAAGCTTGGGATCCGCTTCGGCTTCCTCCACCAACTTCAGATCGGACAAGCTGAGCAACTGGTCTTGTAGGAACATCTGACGACCCGTCAATCGACCCTCCGCCTTGGCCAGTCTTGCCTGAAAGCAATAAAATGGGTTTGGGGGAATCATTACACTGGGAAAGGACCTTATTATGGCCCGAAGATGGAGATTGATTCTTCTCCGTGTGCAAAGCGGAACTATGAATTGATCGGAACCAACAAAAATACACATCGTCCCGGCTGCGCGCATAAAAATCAAGCGGAATGGTTCAAGATCGCCGCCGCCGGTCGCTGTTGGTGACCACCGACCGTCGAATCGAGAATATCCGGTAGTCTCGAGTCGAGGTCTACCTGCGCGGGTGGCAGACAATACACGTCCATCGGCGATTCCGAGTTGCCGGGGCGACTGTACCAAGTTGTTGCAAATGCAAACGGTTTGTTTGGGTGCGCGAAGTGAAGTGAACTGACCAAAAAAGGGATGCACGGGAATGAAAAATCGCTCGCGGAAAAAAGTAATGCGTTGGAAGCGCTCTCGCTAGTCGCAGAGGGGTAGTGTATAGCCTTGAGACGGGCCGTCGCCGCCACTGACGACACGATGGACGTGCGAGGGAGACGATGGCTAATCGCGCGCATCGACAGATTTTGTGTTTGCATTCCGCCTGAGGCTCTGTTGCTCGGCTGGCTGGCTACTTGCTGCCTGAGACGGTCCAGTAGGCGCGTTTGAGCAAGTGCAAACAAGTCTGTGAACATGGGGCTCGTTTTTGAACGAAATTGCGGAACTTTTTTTGTAGAAAATTTGGATAATTGAAATTGGGATGCGCCAGATCAAGCTGAAAAGCGAAACAGACCTTCTTCGCAGCATCGCGGAGGTGCTTCATCTCGGCTTCGAATTCTTTGCGCCATTCGTTGAAACTTTCGACAGTGACCCGACCGGCTGAAATTGAAACCACCCTCATTTCGCATTCAAAATTCATAAAACAACCAAAACCAACCTTCATACTCCTTGAAAGCATCCTCCTCAGCCTTTCGTGCCGCCTCATATTCAGCATTGGCCTTGTTTTCTGCTGTTCTTTTCACTAGTTTTTCAATTTTATCCTGTAAAAACACGAATTTATATATCCATTTGAAATTCAACGAATCCAAAACCAACCGCAAGTTCACTAGCAACAGCGTAGACACTCGGCATACCCAGATTCTGCTCCGCTATCGCCTTCAGCTCGTGAAGCAGCGTCGTACTCGCAGCTTCGCCCAGATGCTCCTCGATGCCTTGGATTTCCAGCTCTGGCAAAACGTCAGGATATTCGGCTGGCAATGTGCAAATCAACGTAACATCGAAGAGGTATTCTTCCGCGACCATGTGCTGGGCACCTTCCTGGAAGAAACGACATCAATACAGTCAGATTATGCAATCCATTTATCGAAACTCACCGGAACTGTCGGAAAAACCAATTTAACCTGAATATTCGGATATTCCCGGTTAATAGCCTCGAATTCCGTCATGTACAGCGACTCGAGCACCATGAGCTCATCCTCTTGCTGCTGTTTTGCGTCCATTGAAGCTGAAATCGGTGAAAGTTGGATAAAAATATATAAAGCAAAGCATGCAAACGCAGTTGGAGAAAAACGGCAAATCTACCTCAAAAACAACCGCCTAACACGTTCAAATCTAATGGATAAGTTGATCAGTAGCTAGACCTAGTTCATAACAGTAAACTAACACGGATTCAGAAGCTGGAAAAGGTGATAATCGAGGAGTTTACACGTTGATTAGAAAAATCGGAGGAGGATCAAAACGCGTCGGGTGGTGTGGACGTTGGGGACACTATGCCAAGGGTTTTGCTTTGAAAGTGTGGTGCGAATTTTGAGTTTACGGCATTGCTTTGCCTTGGCTAATATGCTTTAAAATTACTATTGAATGTTGCCATACATGCCGACATAGTGTTTAGGTATCGTTTGAGAGATTGTATAGAAAAAAACAGACCAAATATATATTACTTTTTGAGTTTTTGCATTTTTTATTTTGTAAAACCGGTCTGCCGCGGTTTTTTTCCTTCTTTCAACAATATTTGATAATAAATTGCTGGATTTGCTTTTTGTATTGTGGCAATCGTCGAACAACGCTTCTTGAGATCAAGATGGAAGCAATCAGATGTCTTTTGTGGGTTTTACGATTGTTTTTTCTTTGAATGCGTGTATTATCTTTCAAATATCAGTTTTCTGATTTACTAGTTTGCCCAAATTGTCTTTTTGAGAAGATAGGCTTACTTCCGATTTTTCCGAATGGCAATTCTCTCTTCCGCGCAGAAAGAACCCCTGTAACTTCCTAGTCTAGGCTCCGTCCCTTTGTGCGACTTGCGCATGCCATCAAAGGCTGCCGCCATTCCCGCAAGACATCTCTAATTCCATAGCTAACTCAGAATTCTGTTCGCCTGACAGCGATGTCGTTTAAAAGCAAAAAACCCACAACCATTGGCCACTTTTCTATCGTCGTCGTGCTTTCACTCTTTTTCCTGGGGTTACTGTAGCGAGTTATTTCTTCGCTTGAAAACTACATTTTTGTCCATTTCCGCTCTTTATTAGATCAACATGGAACCCAGTATCCAGAGTATGATGCCAGAGCCTCTCCACACTCCCGAAGACCAGACCCTCATCTGCCTTTGGGCGCACTGCTTCCAGTCGTTTGATGGCGTTGGAAGTTTGATGCAACACGTCGATAAGCATGTTGCGGATGTCCAAAACGACATCAAACAGAACAATCTTGTTCGAGAGTTCCGCTGCCAATGGAAAGCGTGTAAACGGGCGAAGCCGTTCGACGCCAGGTACAAGCTGGAGCAGCACATGCGAGCCCATACCGACTATCGGCCGTATGTTTGTGACGTAAGTGCTTTTGAAAACATTTTTATCAATACTAATGTCCTTCATTACAGGTCGCCGGCTGCAAACAAGCCTTCCGTCGATGCGAAAACCTCAAAACGCACGAACGTAGCCACACCAATTCGAAGCCCTACAAGTGCCAGATTGAAAACTGTGAGAAGAGCTTTGCTTGTGCTCCGGATCGAGCCAAACACCACGTACGGAGTCATACTGAAGGGGTACGTTTACAGTAACTTTAATTCGAGCCAAGACAGTTTTAAACATGAGTTTTTCAGAAAACATCTGTATGCCTCGTCGTCGACTGCCCGAAGTCCTACAAAGACCCCTCATCCCTTCGGAAACACGTAAAAAGCATGCACGGTGAAGTGGCTTACGAATGCGTCCGAAGGATCAACGCGATCGAAAGAGCTGGTGGCGATACACGGTTCGTTTTGATGAAGTGTGGACCTGAAGTTCCTGCCAAGACAGAGGACGAAGTCGAAGTTGTTTCGTATGATCAGATTCGGGATCGTGTTGATCGGGGTATGTTTAGTTTTTACATTTTTGCGTTGTTTCAAGGTGATAATTTGATGTTTTCAGTCAAACTCGATGAAAAGCGCGCCGAAATCCAAAAGGCTGTCGATAGCAGGAAGGCTCTGACTGCAACTGTCAATGAACGAAAGGCCTTGATTGCGAAACCGAGGAAGGAACAGTCTCTCAGGAAAACAGTGTTGAAGCGTGGGCGTAAGCCGAAAATGTCCTTGGAAACTGAAAAGTCGACGCCAGGATCTAGCCGTGAAGGATCGATCGACTCCATGGACACATGCGACTTTTCCGCTGGATCCCAATACTCGTCCGACTACTGCTCAAATGAATCGTCTTCATCCTATGATCCTTCTGAAGGCCATCTGGATTTCGAACGTGACACCACGAGCTACCCGTTATCTGATGGTATGCTGCTATCAAGCGAAGAAGAAAGCGACTATTTCACTACTCGTATTGCCCCGCAACTTGATTGTGGCACGTTGGATGTCAAAATTGACCCAGACTTCGACTTCGACTTGCACATGGGAAGCGACGACTTTGACACCGAGCCTGTCCACCATCATCCTAATGAGTTCCACCTTAACCCAGCCTACATCGCCGACGTCGACAAGGAAAATAGGACTGAATACAACCGTAATGACCCCCTGCTTTGCGACATCTCTGCCTCTGACAACTTTCCTTGTGAGCGTTGGACCGGTGAAGACATCCATCCCGGCTATCTGTTTGGTTTCCTTTAACTTTACACTATTACCTTAACGTGTTTTCTTGTGTACAAAGTGTTAGAATGCCACTGAGGGGTTGGACCGGCTGTTCCCCCTTTTTGGATTTAAAGAAGGCACAGCTTTATTAATCTTTTGGAATTACTTACTTTGCTTTCAAATTATGTCTTCTTTTCAACCTTATGCGTTTTATAAACTATGATACTTGATTTGACAAAAACATTTTGATTTCCGTAACGTGATTTGGTTGATTACAGAAATAAAAAAATCAAAATGAAAAAAAAACAAAAAGCAATCGGGCTGAGCCGGGGATCGATCCCGGGACCTCTCGCACCCTAAGCGAGAATCATACCACTAGACCACTCAGCCATGTATGTCGAAATTAAAAAAAATGTTATTCATCTCTTTTTCATTTGTTCCAGTTTCAAATCATTCAGTCGGATTTGTGAAAGCTCGTCTAGTTGCGCGTCCGGTATTTCTGTGAAAGGAGAATGAGCGAAGGATGAAACGCAGTGTTGGTAGCGCGAAAATCGAAAATGGATCACATGTATCGGTATTTGCAAATCGTTGGGAAAGACGTTTTATTTTGCAGCTATTAGGTGTATTGCCAAAGGCAGTAAGGACGTTGCCAAAATGTAAAAAGCCGTCGTTGCAAAACGCAGATAAGCCTCAAAAGCCAGAGTCGAAAGAATCAGTGCACGTGATTTACAAAATGCACCATTGACTGACGCTTTGCCCTTTATCTCGATAACCGATAAGAAAATTAGCATCACATGCATCCAACTTATGTGTTACATTTTAGCATTTACAAAAGTTGCAGTTTCAAGCGTCTTTTTGAGATTGAATTAAATTCGACTTTTTGAAAAACCGCAGCCGCGCTGAAACACTGGGGACACAATGCCAAAAAACAGCAATTGTCAATCGATTCAGTTGTGCGCGAAAAGCCCTTTTCGTAAAGTTTTGTTTCTTCGTAATCTGTCTGTAATTTACCATCTTTGACCACCACACACCCTTGCTACCTCGACCGCCAACGGTGCAGACCCCACAAATCCGTCCAAAGTACCTTTGCGCGGGACCGCCATCAGCGGCAGCGGCAGGTAGCTCTTTGCCAACGGCAATGGCCGAACTTCCCTCTCTGCTTGCTCCTCTTCGTCCTCATTGCTGTGCTAGGTGAATGGTAGTTTGTCTTCACGATTATCTAGCAGTGAGGCCAATATCCTTGTTTTTTTTTATATATCCGACTTGCTCTTATTCAATTTTTTAAATTTCGTGTTCAGAAGTTTTGTAAATTTTCTCCCGAACTGTCTTACATTTCATGTTTACGAGTTCATCATCTTTATAAAAAGTTTTCATGAATGTAATTCGAATCATTTTCAGGCGAGTCGACGCCCGTAACCATTCAATATGAGTCGTGGAACTTACCCCCGCCCAGAAGTCGCTTTTTCGCGGAAGAAGTCCGTCCTTCTGACAAACCACCGTGATAAAACCGAACGTAAGTCGCTTCATTTGTTGTTTATCGTTTCTTTTCGTACTTTTATATATACAATTATATATAAAATATTGCAGGTCCGACTCAAGCAGCATCTAACGCTCTGATTATGAGTGCCCTCGGCTATCTGCCTCCTCCACCAGTCTACATGCACAACACCCCCACCCTGAAGCCCGCGAAGACCGAAGAGGGTGAAAACAAAAACCCTGGGTCGCCATCGAAGTCGACCTCCGCTCAATCTACACCATCAGCCTCACCGAATGTCACAAAGAGAAGAAGAAAATCGACAGCCAAGAAAGTCGTGACGACGCCAGATGTCGATTTGAACCAGAATGAGTCTACTTCTACTGATAAGCCTGGATCGATTGAACCGAAGTTAGAGCCGGCATCAGAAGCAGAGCAAGTCGAGAAAGCTAATGTTTCAACGGCAGGTGAAGTGAAAATGGAGATGGAAGACGGCGACGGTGCTTCAGAAGTGACAGATTCCATGACGACGCCGAAGAGCTCGAGGTCAAAATCCAAATCGAAGGCGGCTCCATCGTCCGTTCCTTTAAAGAAGACTTTAAAGACGCCGATAACCAAAGCCAAGTCAGAGAAAGCTGTACGGAAACCGGCACCGAAGAAGGTATCCAAGCCCAATGACGTGGCAAAGTTTGATGAAGTCGACAATGAAGCGTCCACATCGACCGCAGATTCAACTTCAATTCAAACCGTTTCGCAAGAATCTGAAGCCACCATCGAGCCATTCACACCATCGACGCCTCCCATGGATGTAACTTCGGCATCTCTACCCACTCCGTCCGTCGAAGGCTCACTGGCAGCTACTCGTTCTTCGAGAAACAAGCGTAAACGTACAGTGTTCAGTCCGGAGCACGTTCCGAAACGCCCCAAAGCTGTCAAGCCGGTCCCGATCGCAGAGCCGACCCTCGTTAAACGCGAAACCCCGGAAAAGGCCGTCTCCCCTTTCCCGCATGCCACTTTGAGCTCGCCGGAACCCATCTCAAACCACTCAGAATCCATGTCAAAGCCCTCTGAATCTATCTCGATCCCCCCGAAACCCGTCTCGAACCTTCCGAAACCCCCAGAACCTGTCTCGAAGCCTCCGAAATCCACCTCAAAGCTCTCAGAATCCATCTCAAGACCCCCAGAACGCATTCCGACGCCCACCAAGCCTCCTGTCGCCAAAGCCGTTTCACCACCAAGCGAATTTCAAATGGTCGGGTTATCCTTGTGGGACGTAGCACCCATAAAACCGCCAAGCATTTCCGTACTGGCCACACGTCGAGTCCCTCCAAAGACAGCTAGCATGAAGGTTACGGTATTGCCTCCGGTGAAAAAGTTCACCCCATACTCCGGCAACTCCACCGATGGCATTCCACGCCTGCAAAGCAACGTCAACTCGACCTATGTCAACTCGATACTCCAGGCCATCTTCACGGTGAAAGGCTTTTCGGAGTCATTGGCTGAATTCGTGGACAAGATTATTTCAAAGGATGGGTTGGCGGTTTCAAAGATGCCGCTGATTGTGTGAGTTGACGCTTTTCTTTCATACTGTAACTGGTTTTCACATTTATACCGCTTTTCAGCTCTCTGGCCCGTCTCCACAAAAACTGCTCCACTACAGTAACCACAGACTACCTGAAAGCCATGATCGAATGCGTC
Organism: Panagrellus sp. LJ2284; assembly: GCA_024447225.1. Lineage (NCBI taxonomy): Eukaryota > Metazoa > Nematoda > Chromadorea > Rhabditida > Panagrolaimidae > Panagrellus > Panagrellus sp. LJ2284. The sequence continues at coordinate 4,406,989 of JAMRYC010000009.1, forward strand.
ACCACAGCCAGCGCCAGGTTTCAACGCCACACGAAAGACAATGTCCAGGAATTTGTCGCGGATGTGTTCAAGCAGATCAAAGCCGAATACAGGGCCGCCATCGAGGCTGTGAATGGCCGTCGACATCAGTTTCCGTCCGATCCGGTTTCTCGCTTCTTTGGATACATGCTGCGTCGACGGTTCACGTGCAAGAATAAGGGTTGCCGTGCCGAGAAGGTCGTCGAAGAGAAGCAGAACTGCTTTATTCTGCCGATCAGAGAGAACCGGCTGAAGTTGAAAGACTTTGGCATTGCCGATCTTTTGAAGGATTCACTCGTTGAAGAAACTGTGGATCGGATCTGTGAGGCTTGTAGCGAGAATAAGGCTGTTATGAAGCCTGAGATTATGCATCTGCCTGAGTGAGTTGGCTTTTTTGACGTTTTTGATGAGATTTGAATGGTTGTTTTTCAGGAATCTGGTTTTCGTCATCCGTCGATACACAACCAGCAACTTCAGCGATGCCACGAAACTGAGTTTGGAAAAAAGAGTCAACTTCCTCTGCGATGACGAAGCCGAGGAGCTCGCGATTGAGGGCACCATGCGCCAAAGCCCCTGTAAAAGGCCTCATCATCCGCTTCAAACCTTTCGTGTCTGGGCCGATGACGAGATCGACAACATCATGGTCGACTTTATGGGCTTCCGGAACTACTGTAATGATGAGGACAACCTCCCATCCGACGATGCTCTCACCCCAGTCACTACCCTCCACGATTCGCCCCAGATTGAAGCCGCTTTTTCGACCTTTGTCAAAAACGTGACCCAAAGCGAGCAATCAGCAGCCAATGTCCTCAGCGAGCTCATCTGTGCCCATATCATGAAGCACAAGGAAACCTATGCCGTTCTAACCGGCCGAAGCGTCAAAGGCATCACCGAATACGTCCGTCGAAGCACCCGTGGCGGTCCCTTTTCACCATCGCTGCAGATCTATGCGTGCTCCAACATCTTCAAGACCATTTTTGTCATTCAGGAAGGCGAAAACTTCATCAAATTCGTCCCCGCCGTGCCGATGCCATTCAAAAAGCAGATGTTCATCCTGGACAAGCCGCTGAACTACTTTTCGCGAGGACCTCCGATGCCAGACACCCAGTATTCGTTGAGCGCCATTGTCAGCAATCTTGGAAATGGCCTGAATCGACCAAATTACGCTTCTGCCATTCGCTCGAAACCAGGCACGTGGTACGAGTGCGGTGGCTCGGACGTCCAACTCATGAAGGATCGAACTGTCATTTCAAAGTGTTCGGGCACAGCCTACGTGGCCATTTACTCGAAAAATGACTCCGACGATGAATCCGACTCCGAAAGTGACTCTGATTCCACTGAACGAAGTGATTGATTTTATTTGTTATGTAATAGATTTTGTTTAACATTTTGACATTTTTTGATATCTGTTTTGTAATGTTGGAAACTATGTTGCGGGTTTTAGAAGTTTTATCGATCGAAATGTCTAGTTTTGCATAGTTTTTATCGCTGCTTTGCTATATGTAATAAAAAAGTATCAACTTCGGCTTTATTTACTAACCAATCACAGTGAGTTTTTAATCACCAAAGAGAACACTTTTCTTCTGGGTTCATTGGCGACGTTTTTTTGCAATTGAACTCTTTACCGAAATGTTTCGAGTTTCGCGCTATCATCTTTAAGCGTATATCCAAAGGCGGGTGAGGATCGTTTGGATCTGTTTGTTCTATTTTTCCATTGTTACAGTATTTCTAAAACAAATTAAAATAACTCAATAACAACATAAATACAACTCTTACGTGACTACTAGCAATGAAAAACATCTGTTCCAAACTGAATTTCTCGAATGCCGGCAGCGCAGGTTCCGATGACACGCCCAGTTTCTTCAGATGCCGTTTGTAAGCACCATACGCCAACTTGAAGCCGACATTATCAGCAATGTTTTCACCCAGAGATAGCCTTCCATCGATCCCCTCCTCTGTGTACTGTTTCACATAGCAATTTGCCTTTTCCATGTACTTGTCGGATGTCGCATTGTCCCACCAGTCCACATCCTTACCGAAGGCGTCGTAAAAACGACCTTCATTGTCGAAACCATGCATTATTTCATGACCGATCGTTGCTCCCATAACTGCGTAATTGATGTAATCTGGCAATTTCGATGAGTAAAACGGTAGTTGTATGTACCCGGATTGAATAACCATCTTGTTTTCTACTGGGTAGTAATATGCATTTACCATGAGAATCGGAAGGTCCCAGGATATCGTGTCTCGCGGTTGCGTGACTTTTAGAAGCGATGAAGCAATTATTTTACGCTCAATCCTGGCTACAAGTTGGTAAAAGCTTTCTGACAAAGGGGATGGCGGCTGAAAGTTTGTACAGTTAAAAGAAACTGTTATGCGTGCACGTTGCGCTTTTGTTCCATGCAAGATGCAATTGCTACCCTTAAGGCGTGCATATTCGATGCGCTAAAACGCCATTAAAAACTTACAATACTCCAATTTTCTTCAACATAAGTGTCATTAAACAGATTTTCCGGATACCCAACACTATCTGCCATTTTATCAACTTTAAATAGCGCATTCGCTCTCGTATTGTCGTCGAGCCAGCTTGCGTTTTTCAGAGTTTCCCTCAATTCTTCTTTGATCAGCTTCACCATTTCAGTTATCTGAAATCGTGACAAACTCCAAATAAAATTTTTAAACTTCTTCAGTTACCTTATTGACAGCATCATGATCGAAGTGCTTTCCAAGATACATCTGTGAAACCGGGTAAACAAGAAAGTCACTGTACATCAAGTAAATGCAAGTATTCTCAAGTGTTAATATTTCGCTGCCGACTTCTCTTAGTTTAAACAACTTCTTAATGATTAAAATACCAGCATAGTTAGTTATATTTCGTTTGTTTTCAGGTCGAAACAGTTTATGAATTTGATTAATATAGTCTGGAAGCTCCACAACAACAGTAGTTTCGGGATCCACAGGAGCAACACCATCAAAAAGACGTATGAAATACTTTTCGAAATTAAACTGAAACAAGCATATTGTTTGATGACAAATATTTGTATGTAAAACTTACATTTGGAAATTGCTTTTTGATGACAGCCAAAGTGCCGTTAATTGGATGACTGATTTTCGAATCATAATACAATCCACTGTTGGCGAAACTGAACTCCACAGCATTGTATAACTCTTTGAAAAAAAGGTCGCAATCGAGCTTAGGGTTGAAATGCAAACAATATGGGAATAGTTCCAGTATAGACCAGTATGATAACTTTGTCACTGATGGCGTTATAACAATCACGTTATTTTTGGTGTTTTCGTTAACCTTGATATTTTGAACGGTAGTATTGAAGAAGAAACTCAGTCGATGCTTTCGATGAACACTGGCAATGTACTCCTCGAAAGATTCGCCGAACTCGGTCCAATCATTAGTGCCGGCTGTGAGGGCTGGCCATCCGCCGATTTCATCCAACAGGACACGCAAATCTGGGAAAACATAGCTGGTCGTGTCGATACATTTCTTGTAAAATGACCGAGCAAGGTTGTACCACGGTTTTTCATTCGGTTCTGGGTGCGCTTCCAACATTTTTTGAAGTTTTCGGTGAATGTTGAACGCTGCTTCATAATGATAACTGGGGTCATCGTTGTTTATTTTGAACTTGCCGCAGACATGGGCCCCGAAATCATCGCAGGGGCTAATCTAAAATGGATAAGGTGTGAAACGTGGCACTACGTGTGTAAAATAACTGTTTAACCTTATCGTTTCTATCGTGAATCAGCATCGCTGCTAGTTTTACACAATCTTTGTTCGTGCAGACGCGATTGCCAAATGCTTTAGCTTCAGGGTTGTCAATACTTTTGTAAACGTCATGAGCGCGGGCACTTTGACTTGTTAGGAAAATGGCCAAAAACAGAATTGGCACAACACGTAGCCATTTTACCTCTGTGTTCATCAGGACTGACGGGCCTTCAGAACTGACTGCAAAAATTTTACGATAGTATTTCAACGGGCAGTTTATGTTAATTTACTTATTTTCGTGACTGATGAAAAAAAATATTTATTTCTTTGTAAGTTTGATTATTCTTTTAACATATTTTTTTGGAACAAGTTCTCGGTGCGATTCAGCGATGTAGAGTCGAAGGTGTAAGCGAGGAAGCAGTAAGGGAAGGTGAAACCTAATCGTTTGAGAACTGCGTTGAGGAAGACATAGGTTCTGTCTCCAGTGGAGGCGTTAGAGAGGTCAGATACGGCGCGATGAAGCATCTTAAAACGTGTTGTGGCGTGATCGACGCCAATAACACTGCATTTTTACTTTACTATTACCGACCTTTGATTTCTTAAATGTTCCATAACATTCTAATTTTTGTATTGCAATGTGCTTGAATTGTTTAACTCTATTAATAAAGTTTATGCTGCATCTCACTTTATGGTGAACACCAGTTTACAATCACCAAATTGAACACTTCTCTTCTGGATTCATAGGCGACGGTTTTTCGCAGTTGAAAGCTTTGCTGAAGTGTTTCGAGTTCCGTGCAACCAACTTCACGCGCGTGTCCGGAGGCGGATGAGGATCATTTGGGTCAATCTGTATCTGTCCATTGGAACACCATTCCTAAAATGAGTAAAGATAAAACATTATACATTGAAAAACTGTGCCTTACATGGTTATAAGCAATGAAAAACACCTGTTCTAGAGTAAATTTCTCGAATGCCGGCAGCGCAGGCTCTTTGGATTCTCCGCGGCGTTTTAGAAGCCGTTTGAAAGCACCATAAGCCAACTTAAAGCCGACATTGTCAGCAATGTTTTCACCCAGAGTCGCCATCCCGTCAAGCCCTTCTTCCGCATACTGATCCACAAAGCAATCTGCTTTTTTTGTGTATTTGGTGGATGTCGCGTCGTCCCACCAGTCTATTGCATCTCCGAAAGCGTCGTAAAAGCGTCCCTTGTTGTCGAAAGCATGCATTATTTCATGACTGACTATGAATCCCATTGTAGCATAGTTGATGTAGTCAGGCAAATTCTTATCAAAAAAGGGTAGTTGAAACAATCCTTGTTGAATAACCATTTTGTTTTCTTGACGGGAATAGTATGCGTTTGGCGCGAGAATCGGTTCGAGCCAGGATATCGTGTCTCGCGGTTGCGTTACTTTAGATAACGATGAAGCAATAAGTTTACGTTCCAGTCGAGCTACAAGTTGGTAGAAGCCTTCTGACGGAGGAGATGGTGACTGAAAGTTTGTACAGTTAAAAGAAACTTTCTTGCATGCATGGTGCAACTTTGTTGAGCGCAAGATGCAAATGCTCCCCTTAAGGCGTGCGTATTCAATGGACAAATCGTCGTTTAAAAACTTACAATACTCCAATTTTCTTCAACATAAGTGTCATTAAACAGATTTTCCGGATACCCAACACTGTCTGCCATTTTATCTACTTTAAACAGCGCATTCGCCCTCGTTTTGTCGTCGAGCCAGCTTGCGTTTTTCAGAGTTTCTCTCAATTCTTCTTTGATTAGTTCTATCATTTCAGTCACCTAAACTCAATCAATATTACTCGTTTAGTGAAAAAAACAAAACAACCTTCTGGACAGCATTACGATCGCGGTGTTTTTCAACGTACATCCGTGAAATAGGGTAAGCTAGCAAATTATCGTGCATTTTACCAGTGCAAATAATGTCACGAGGCATTATCATTTTTTTACCATGGTTTTTTGGTAACTTAAGATATTGAAGGACCAAAACACTAGCATAATTAGCCACTCTTCGTCTGTTTTCAGGTCGAAAAAGTTTATGAAACTGTCTAAAATATTCTGGCGATTCGAAAACAAAAATAGTTTTTGGATTCACGCGGGCGATACCATCGTAAAGACGGTTGAAGTATTTCTCAAAATCAAACTGAAAAAAAAAACTGTTTGTAGCTTAAGCTTTAGTGTAAACTTACACCTGGAAATTCCTTCTTGAAGACAGCCAAAGGTCCGTAAATTGCACCACCGTCCAATTTATAATGCAATACCTTGTTTTCAAAATGAAATGTAAGAGTTTCAATAAGTTCGTAATGAAAATCGTCGGATTTGAGTTTTGGATTCAAATGCAATCCATGTTCAGTTAGATAATCCAAATGAGACGAGTTAACTTCGGCCAGAGTTGGCTCAACATAAATTATGTTCTGTCTGACATTGTTAAGGTTGACATTTAGGACTTTGATTTTGAAAAGGAAGTCAACGTGGTAACTTCGATGAATGTTGGCAATGTACTCCTCGAAAGATTCGTCAAATTCGGTCCAATCAGAAGTGCCGGCTCTGAGAGCTGGCCATCCGCCGATTTCATCCAAAAGGACACGCAAGTCTGGGTAAATATCGCTGGTCGTGTCAAGACATTTCTTGTAAAATGATCGGGCAAGGCTGTACCATGGTTTTTCATTCGGTTCCGGGGACGCTTCTATTATCCTTTTTAGCTTACGGTGAATGTTGCGCGCTCCATTATAAAAATATGTCTTTTCATCACTGTTTATTTTAAAATTGCCGCAAACATGGGCTCCAAAGTCATCGCAAGGGCTGATCTAAAATGTATTTTTTGTGTTTACGTGTAGATTACAAATGAAAAAAGTTCAACCTTATCGTTTCTATCATGAATGAGCATCGCTGCTAGTTTTACGCAGTCTTTGTTCGTGCAGACCCGATTGCCGAAAGCTTTAGCTTCAGGGTTGTCAATACTTTTGTAAACGTCATGAGCGCGGGCACTTTGACCGGTTAGGAAAACGGCCAAAAACAGAATTGGCACAATACGTAGCCATTTTAGCGCTGTGCCCATCATTTGATGCGTCTGGCGGCGACAGACTGGTCTTCAGGACCGAAGAAAGAGTACGGTGCCATTAAACGGGTTGCTTATGTTAATTTATTTTTCTTGTGGTGTAAGCCATGCTAACCACAAAATAAAAATACTCTGATCTTGGTGACCTGTGATTTCTTGAACATGCAATGACAATTTAAAGGTTGTTTTACAATGTACTGGTTCACATAATACAAAAAGTTTATCAACTTCAATTCACTCAAAACACCAGTTTACAATCACCAGATCGAACACTTCTCATCTGGGTTCATTGGCGCTGTTCTTTTGCAATTGAATGCTTTACCGAACTGTTTCGAGTTTCGCGCGATCATCTTCACGCGCGTGTCCGCAGGCGGATGAGGATCGTTTTTATCGTATTGTTTTACTTGTCCATTGTTACACCATCCCTAAAACAAACTAATATCACCAAAGTATACCAAAACACACAATGCTTACATGACTACTAGCGATGAAAAACATCTGCTCCAGACTAAGTTTTTCGAATGTTGGTAACGCAGGTTCCGATGACACTCCCAGTTTCTTCAGAAGCCGCTTGTAAGCACCGTAAGCCAGCTTGAAGCCGACATTGTCAGCAATGTTTTCACCCAGAGTCGCCATTCCGTCGACCCCCTCCGCCGTGTACTGTTTCACATAACAATTTGCCTTTTCCATGTACTTTGCGGACGTTGCATTGTCCCACCAATCCGTAACTTTTCCGAAAGCGTCACGTAGACGTCCCCGATTATCAAAACCATGCATCATTTCATGACCGATTGTAGCTCCCGTGACTGCGTAGTTGATGTAATCTGGCAACTTCGATGAATAAAACGGCAGTTGTAAATATCCGGATTGAATGGCAAAATTGTTTGTTTTGAGGTCGTAGTAGGCATTAACCTTGATAATTGGCTCGTCCCAGGTCACCGTATCTATCGGTTCCGTTATTTTTAATAGTGATGAAGCAATTCTTTTACGCTCAATCCTAGCTACAAGTTCGTAGAAGCTTTCCGACGAAGGAGATGGGGGCTAAAAAATAACACTTTTGCTAAAACAGTCAGGGGTTGAAATAAAGCGCTTAAATGTTATTTACAAAAGAACTTACAATATTCCAATTTTTCTCAAAATAAGTATCATTAAACAGATTTTCCGGATACCCGACACTGTCTGCCATTTTATCCATTTTCAATAACGCATTCGCCCTCGTTTTTTCGTCGAGCCAACTAGCGGTTTCCAATGATTCCCGCAATTCCTCTTTGATCAACTTCACCATTTCAGTTACCTAAATTCACGATGTATTTTTCAACAATATTTGAAATCTTTTCACTAACCTTCTGAACAGCATCACGATCGAGGTAATTTTTAACGTACATCTGTGCAACTGGATAAGACAGGAACTTATCGTACATAAAATAGACGCAACCAAACTCGGTTTTGGGTAAACGACTAAGATGAGAAAAGACCAGAGCCCCCGCATAGTTGGCAACCCTTCTTTTCTTGTCAGGTTTAAGAAGTTTACGAATAATTTTAAAATAAGCTGGAGACTCCAAAACAACAGTAGTATTAGCCAAATCAAAGGGTGCAATACCATCATAAAGGTGTTTAAAGTACGTTTCAAAATCAAACTGAAAGACGGATGCAAACATTATTATGAAAAAGTGTATGCAAGACTCACATGGGGGAATTTCTTCTTGAATAAGGCCACAGTTCCGATAATGGGTCTACTTGTCGAAGTCATGTTATACAGAGCAGAGTAAAACTCATAAAAAAGCATAATTCCAAAACGCTCTGTCTTGTGTCCATATTTCCGTTCAGATAAGTAAAAGAAGTAACTGAGGTCAGCCAGCGCCAAAGATGGTTTCACATAAATCACGTTTTTTGTAGTTGTTCCAATGTTGTAACTTGAAACGCTTGTTTTTAACAAAAAATCCACATCAAACTTTCGATGAAAATTGGCAATATACTCCTCAAAAGATTTGAATTCGGTCCAGTTGGCTGTGAGAACCGGCCATCCACCAATCTGATCGTACATGGCACGCCAGTCTGGGTCGACATCACTGGTCGTGTCGAGACATTTCTTGTAAAATGACCGAGCAAGGTTGTACCAAGGTTTTTCATTCGGTTCCGGGGGCGATTCTAACATTTTCGTAAGTTTTCTGTGGATGTGTAGCGTTCCTTCAGCGTGATAACTAAAGTCATCATGCTTTATTTTAAAATTGCCGCAAACATGGGCTCCAAAGTCTTCGCACGGACTGATCTAAAATGTATTTTGTGTGTTTACGTGTGAATTACAAAGAAAAACGTTTCAACCTTATCGTTTCTATCGTGAATGAGCATCGCTGCTAGTTTTACACAATCTTTGTTCGTGCAGACCCGATTGCCGAAAGCTTTAGCTTCAGGGTTGTCAATACTTTTGTAAACGTCATGAGCGCGGGCACTTTGACTGGTTAGGAAAATGGCCAAAAACAGAATTGGCACAATACGTAGCCATTTTACCGCTGTGCCCATCATTTGATGCGTCTGGCGGCGACAGACTGAGATTTAGGACCGACAAAAAAGTACGGTGCCATTCAACGGACTTTATGTTAATTTATTTTTACGATTGCGTTTTTGCTACGCGATGCATTTACCCTATTTTGGTTAGCTTTTTCTAGTTAAGGAAATGTAGAAGTAGTAACAAAGTAATATTGATTATCTTTTGCCGTCCAAAGAGTGCGCAAGCGGTGTCGTTGCTCGTTTTAGCCCTCTTTTATTGATCCGTATTCCGCTCTTTTTTTTTATAACGCGGTTTAGTTCTCACCACCGATATTGCGTTCTACATCTCCGTTAACCCATTGTGTAATTATTACTTCTAATTATTTGTTTGACATCGATCGTAATGCGTTTTATCGAATACGAAAACGATAATCTGCCATTTTCCTGCCTACCGTATGCCTTCAAATGCCGTTTGATACAACTGGCTTCATTGGATGATGCCGCCAAAGTCACTATTGCATGCTCCGACATGGAAGCTCATAGCGGTCGTCGCCGTGAGTTTTATAACAAAGTCTTTATCACTGACGATCTACGAGCTTACGATTTGGCAAAAGAACGGACAGGCGACCCATTTGACTTTTGCTATATGAGATTACTTGCTGATGGCCCGTTAACAATTGATCCTTGTTGGCGGTCGTTGATGCTTGTCGATGAAATTGTTAGCAAAAATAGGTCCTTTTTTGTTGGTGACACACTTGTTGCATTTTTAACATCGATGGAAAGCTACGATCGAGTGATACCGCTTATTGCTGGTGCCTATAGTCGACTAGTTTTGTATGGACATGTATCATGGACTCAAGTTACAAAATTAATACACGGTAAAGTGAAGCAGGTGCGCATAATGGGTGTTGTCGAAGTAGAACCCGAAAACTACGATGACGTTGTTGAGTTCGTGCTTCATTTCATCCGAGGGCTCGACTATAAGTAAGTTTTGTTTGTACTGTACTTTAATTAAAGTTATGAATTTCAGATTTTCTTTTCATAATGAATCATTCGTTCCTGATTTGATGGAAAAACTAAACAAAGCATGCACAGGTCATCCAACTCACTCATTAATCCATTGTAGCAATGAACTAGTGCACTTTATCTACAAAAAAAGTTGCTCCGTGTACTATTTTGATTCATTCATAATTAATTTAGCCCATTTGGTTTTAATTTTTGCCGTCTGGTCTCTCTGTTTCGATTGGTTCGATGATCTTGTACTTACACTACCGTTTGTTTATTTGAAAATGCTAATTTATGGGGGTTCAAGTTTGTTGTTAGTTTTTTCTTTAGTATTGCCTGCTTTAAAAAGTTTTAACGAACCTCCAATGGATATCAAAGTGCAATTAAGAATGCTCAAGCTGCCGTAAACATTGTTAAATCATGAGAATAAATGTGTTGCGGCATTTTACAAGTTTTTTGGTAATAATGTTCAACTTTATTTAGTAATTTAAAGTTTCACATCAATATAAACGTTCTCAATCTCAACTTATTACTGGCATTCACAATCACCAAATTGAACACTTCTCTTCTGGGTTCATTGGCGCTCTTTTGTCGCAGTTGAATGCTTTGCTGAAGTGTTTCGAGTTTCGCGCTATCATTTTCATGCGCGTGTCCGTTGGAGAATGTGAATCATTTGGGTCTCCTTTCCTTTGTTCATTGTTACAGTATTCCTAAAACAAATTGAAATAACTAAATTACAACAAAAACACAACTCTTACGTGACTACTAGCAATGAAAAACATCTGTTCCATACTAAATTTCTCGAATGCCGGTAACGCAGGTTCCGATGACACGCCCAGTTTCTTCAGATGCCGCTTGTAAGCACCATAAGCCAACGTGAAACCGACACTATCAGCAATGTTTTCACCCAGAGTTCGCCTTCCATCGATCCCTTCAGCCGAATATTGATCCACAAAGCAATTTGCCTTTTCGTTGTATTTGACGGACGTCGCATTGTCCCACCAGTCCACATTCTTACCGAAGGCGTCGTAAAAGCGATTTTTATTGTCAAAACCATGCATTATTTCATGACCGATTGTAGATCCCACGATTGCGTAGTTGAAGTAATGTGGCAAGTTTGATGCATACAAGGGTAGTTCCAAATATCCTAACAGAATGTTAATCATGTTCTCTTTAGCAAGATAGTAACCGGTAGCAAAGAGAATTGGAGTGGTCCAGGATACTGTATCTCGAGGTTCTTGTAACTTTAATAGTGATGTAGCAATCTGTTTACGCTCAATTCTAGCTACAAGCTCGTAAATGTTTTCTGACGGAGGGGATGGCGGCTGAAAGTTTGTACGAGTGAAAAAATCTTCTATGCGTGCAAGATGTAACTTCAAAACGTAAAACCGCCGATTGAAAACTTACAATATTCCAGTTTTCCTCCACATAAGTATCGTTAAACAGATTTTCCGGATATCCTACGCGAACTACCATTTTATCCACTTTGAGTATAGCATTCGCCCTCGTTTTGTCGTCGAGCCAGCTTGCGTTTTTCAAAGTTTCCCTCAATTCCTCTTTGACCAGCTTCACCATTTCGGTCACCTGAAATAAAAACAAATTACTTTCAAGTTTAAAAACACCATTTTAACCTTTAGAATAACATCACGATCTACGTGTTTTTCAACATACATCTGTGCAATAGGGTATTTCAGAAAATTGTTCATAAAATAGATACAACCATCATCAGATCTCGGTGTTTCACCAAAAAGATGCCGTAGAACCAAAATAACAGCATAATTAACAACCTTCCGTTTGTTTTCTGGGCGAAGTAGTTCATGAAACTGTCTAAAATATTCTGCAGATTGAAAAGCAACAATAGTTTCGGGACCAAATGGAGGAATGCCATCGAAAAAACGTGTGAAGTATTTTTCGAAATCAAACTGAAAAACATATAATGTTTAATGCTATAAAAGAAACTTTAAAACTCACATTAGGAAATTCGTTTTTGTAGTAAGGCAAATATACGGGAAATTGACGACTTAGCAAAGTTTTATTATACAGCACTTTAACTTCTTTGTGAAACGTTAGAGTTTCAATAAGTTCAGCATTAAAATTGTCGGGTGTCAGCTTTGGATTAAAATGCGATCCATATTCAAATAAATAATTCAAATGAGTCGAGTTTAATTCCGGCAGCGATGGGATTACAAAAATCACGGTTTTTTCGGTACCATTTTTGTTAACCGGTTGATTCCAAACGCTTGTTTTGAATAAGAAGTCAACATGGTAACTTCGATGAATGTTGGCAATGTACTCCTCGAAAGATTCGCCGAACTCGGTCCAATCAGAAGTGCCGGCAGTGAGGGCCGGCCATCCGCCAATTTCATCCAACAGAACACGCAAATCTGGGGGGTAAATATCGCTGGTCGTGTCGACACACTTCTTGTAAAATGACCGGGCAAGGCTGTACCATGGTTTTTCGTTTGGTTCCGGTTCTAACTTTAACATTCTTTTAAGTTTTCTGTGGATGTTTAGCCATCCTTCATAATGATAACCGGAGTCATCGTTGTTTATTTTAAAGTTGTCGCAAGCGTAGGCACCAAAGTCATCGCAGGGGCTAATCTAAATTGGTACGATTTGCATTGTGAAAATTAAAAAATGTGTTTAACCTTATCATTACGGTCTTGAATGAGCATAGCTGCTATTTTTACACACTCTTTGTTCGTGCAGACCCGATTGCCGAAAGCTTTAGCATCAGGGTTGTCAATACTTTCGTAGATGTCGTGAGCCAAGTTGACTGGACTGGTTATGAAAATGACCAAAAACAATATTGGCAAGTGGCTTCGCCATTCTACCGCTGTGGTCAGCATTTGGTATGTGTCGCGGTGACTGACTGACCATCAGGACCGAACCAAGTGTACGGTGCCATTCAACGGTGTTTATGTTAATTTACTTTTCTACGCACGTCTATGTTTCTGATTGGGTTTTCCACCCCTGTTTTCGAAAACGGATATTGTCAGATAACGTATGTGTATGGTCAGATTGATCATACAAATATGCAAAAAAAACCATAGCGTATGCCCACTTTTCACCTTAAGCCAGTGCGCATACACTATGCATACACTACAATTTTTGCATATGTGTATGATCAATCTGACCATCGTACGTTTTCGTGAACAGGGGTGTCATTAACTACGATTTCTAGAATGGACAATGACATTCTAATTTTCGTTTTGTATTGTCTTTTATCTATGTAAAACAAGTTTATCGATCTCAATTTAATTAAAACACAAGTTTATAATTACCAAATCGAGCACTTCTCTTCGGGATTCATAGGCGACGTTTTTTTGCAGTTGAACGCTTTACTGAACTGTCTCGAGTTTCGGGCAACCATCTTCGCGCGTACATCGGATGGAGGGTGAGGATCATTTGGTTCACCTTCTATCTGTCCATTGGAGCACCATTCCTAAAATGAGTAAAAATAAAACATTTTACATCGAATACTGTGCCTTACATGGTTATAAGCAATGAAGAACATCTGTTCCAAACTGAATTTCTCGAATGCCGGCAGCGCAGGTTCCGATGCCATGCCCCGTTTCTTCAGATGCCGTTTGTAAGCGCCATAAGCCAGCTTGAAACCGACATTATCAGCAATGTTTTCACCCAGAGTTAACATTCCATCGATTCCTTCAGCCGTGTATTGTTTCACGTAACACGCTGTCTTTTCGTCATATTTGACGGACGTCGCATTGTCCCACCAATCCACTTCATTTCCGAAAGCGTCGTAAAAGCGTCCATTGTTGTCGAAAGCATGCATTACTTCATGACTGACTATGAATCCCATTGTAGCATAGTTAATATAATCAGGCAACTTCTTATCATAAAAGGGTGGTTGAAACAATCCTTGTAGAATAACCATCTTGTTTTTTTCTGGGTCGTAAAAAGCATTCACGAATAGAATCGGCATGCCCCAAGAGATTGTATCTAGCGGTTGCGTTATTTTTAATAGTGATGAAGCAATTAGTTTACGTTCCATCCGAGCTGCAAGTTGGTAAAAGCTTTCTGACGGAGGAGACGGTGGCTGAAAACTGGTACAGTTAAAAGAAACTGTTATGCGTGCACGTTGCATGCAAGCTGCAAATGCTATCCTTAAGGCGTGCGTATTCGATGCGCAAATCGTCGTTAAAGAACTTACAATATTCCAATTTTCCTCAACATAAGTATCATTAAACAGATTTTCCGGATACCCAACACTATCTCCCATTTTATCAACTTTAAATAGCGCATTTGCTCTTGTTTTGTCGTCGAGCCAGCTTGCGTTTTTCAAAGTTTCCCTCAATTCCTCTTTGACCAGCTTCACCATTTCGGTCACCTGAAATAAAAGCAAGTTACTTATCAGTTTTAAATACAAAACAACCTTCTGAACAGCATCAATATCGAGGTGTTTTTCAACGTACATCTGAGAAACAGGGTAAACTAGCAAATCACTGTACATCAAGAAAAGGCAGTTAGCCTCACGCGTTGGTATAAGTTTGTTTATAAAAGTTGTTCGTAAATTAAAAAGATGCTGTAGAACCGAAATAACAGCATAATTAGCAACTTTTCGTTTGTTTTCAGGTTGAAGTAGGTTATGAAACTGTCTAAAATAATTAGGCGATTCGAAAAGTACAATAGTATTTGCATCGATAGGGGCAATACCACCGTAAAGATGGTTCAAGTATTTTGCAAAATCAAACTGAAAAAAAAAATTATGTTGTGCAAAAAGTTTCTATGCAAAACTCACGTGAAAATCCTCCTTGAAAAGAGCCAAAGGTCCGTAAGTTTGTTCATCGTCTAATTTTAAATGCAAAATTTGGTTTTCTAAACGAAACATTAGAGTTTCACTAAGTTCGGCAATAAAATAGTCAAATTTTAGTTTCGGATTCAAACGCGATCCAAGTTCAGACAGGTCTTTTAAATGAGACGAGTTAAATTCCGCCAGGGCTGGCGTAAAATAAATCACGTTCTGCCTGGTGTTTTCGGCAACTTCGTAATCCGAAACTTTGATTTTGAAAAGGAAGTCAGCACGAAAGCGTCGATGAATATTGGCAATGTACTCCTCGAAGGATTCGCCGAACTCGGTCCAATCAGAAGTGCCGGCTGTGAGCGCTGGCCATCCGCCGATTTCATTCAACAGGGCCCGCAAACCTGGGTAAATATCGCTGGTCCTGTCGAGACATTTCTTGTAAAATGACCGAACGAGATTGTACCACGGTTTTTCATTCGGTTCCGGTTGTAATTGTAACATTCTTCTAAGTTCTCTGTTGATGTTTAGCCATCCTTCGGAAAAATAACTTTTTTCGTTGCTATTTATTTTGAATTTGCCGCAGACATGGGCTCCAAAGTCATCGCAGGGGCTGATCTAAAATGTATTTTGTTTGTTAAGCATGGCACTGCAAAAGTAATACAAAACAATGAATCTACCTTTTCGTTTCTATCGTGAATGAGCATAGCAGCGCGTTTTGCACATTCTTTGTTCGTGCAGACCCGATTGCCAAATGCTTTAGCTTCAGGGTTCTCGATGCTTTTGTAGACGTCATGAGTGCGGGCACTTTGACTGGTTAAGAAAATGACCAAAAACAGTATTAGCACATTGCCTAGCCAGTTCACAGATGTGTTCACCATTCGTTGCGTTTCGCCGCGACTGACTGGTCTTCAGGACTGAAGAAAGTGCACGGTGGCATTTCAATGGATCGTTTATGTTAATTTTTTTTGAAACTTGATTGTGAGTGACATAATTGTTTAACCGAAACCGCATAACCATCTGTTTGGCAAAACTGTTTTAACGGCATTGCTTAAACTATGGAACACAATAGTCAGTGTGTGTGTTCTCTTTGAATGTTTCTTACGGTTCGGACAAAGTAAACACACAGTTTTGCGCATTCACCTTTTAGAATCGACCGTCTTACTATCGACCCCCACATTAGTAAGCTAAGCTAATTGATTTTCTAGTAAGTAGTGCGCATTCTCTGTGTCTTCCATCGTCGACTTTTAACTGTTTTGTCTGCTTCAACAATGCCGTATCCCATCACCCAACTTGCCTACGGCCTCCGCTACCGGCTAAGCGAACTTACTACTCCATCTGAACGTTATCAGTTTCAAATCGCCGCTGGAACTCCTTCAATTTGTCCGCCAAGTTGTCAACTCCTTCAAAGAATACCTTCAAACTGGACGCTCACTTCCAAACATGGACAAGTATCAGTCAAGTTAAACCATTATGATCATCCAATCGTATACGATTACAATGATTTACATTACTGCGGAAATGCTCTTAATTTAGTTAGTATGAAGTTACGGGATTTATCATTGCCAAAATTTAACAATTTTTTACTGCGCCCAAGCATATTGCGATTTTATGGGAACACAGAGATTTCTAAGCTTTCTATTACAAAGCTTTCGAAGCTCACTGCTGGAAGTGTGAATGCGATTGAAGATAACGCAAGCGAACCATCAGACTTAAGATTTTCTGATTTGTTTTCTGCGTTTCCACAGCTTACTAAGGTAACGACCTTTCGCGGAATTGTTCCGACGCCCACATGGATAAGCGATATTTTGGCAAATCAAGGAGGTCAACTAAAACTTTTGTCGATAAAAGCTACACCTGAACAACTTGGGGGGTTCTCACCCTCTGATGTTATCACATTCCTAAAAGTCAGTTTTGTTTGACAATTCAATTTAAGATTTATCAATGTTAATGTATTTTTCAGGCGCAAAAGACGGGCTGCGAATTAAGGGTGGCAATAATTTCGTCTACTTATGAAGCTGGCTATTTCGATTATTTATACGTCGATTCGATGAAACGAACGTTTGAAAATTATTCAAGTCAAAACCCGCATTTGGTTTATCTAAATAGTTTTGATTATACTAATAATTCCTTGGCTGTTTTTTCCTTTTCTTTGCCAATGTTTTGAGTGTATTTCCATGTTTAAGTTTTAATCTTTCTTAATAAATTTGTTATCAGTAAAGTATGCCGTTGACTTTGAAGTCTTTGTATTTTCAAAAATGGTCAAAAAAACTCTCAGAAGCCATCAGAATCCGCAACCTAAACCCTTTTATATTGGGCATCCAGCCCCACCTAGGATCCCAACATTTTTGATTTGAAACATTTTAAAGTGTAAAATTCGAGTATCGTTCTTCCTAGATCCTGTCAAATACTCCATCTTAATGAGCGGTATTTGGAATACCGGCATTGTAAATCGATGCTTTGACCCGATATCCTGACTGCGCAAACGGCAGGACAAACTGTGTGTTTGTTTCGCCTTTTTCATTGACGGTAGGTGACCCCGCCCCCTCGGGTCCGAATAACATCAGTTGAATTGCTCCGTCTGCTATAAAAAGGACGGAGACCACAAGTAAAGCCACCACTACAACCGTAGGTAGGCAAATTTCCACTACAACCGTAGGTAGGCAAATAGTGCGCATTCTCTGTTTTTGATTCTTTCATCGTCAACTTTCTACTTTTTGTCTACTTCAACTATGCCATACCCCATCGCTCAGCTTCCTTACGGCCTCCGCTGCCGTCTAAGCGAACTCGCTACCCCCCTTGAACGTTATCAGCTCCAAGTTGCCGCTGGAACTCCTTCAATTTGTCCACCGAAAGTGCAACTCATTCAAAAAATAGACGCATATTGGCTGCTCACTTCCACACATGAAAACGTAGCAGTCACGTTTCCGTATGACATGTTCGATCCAATCTCGGATGACGAAAATTTATATTACTGCGGAACCATGCTTGATTTGTATAATTTAAGGTTATCGGATTTGTCTTCGCCGATATTAAACAACCTTTTATTGCGACCAAAAGCATTGCGACTTCAAGCGCATGCTTTAGTTTCTAAGCTATTCGTTGCAAAACTTTCGAAGCTTACTGCTGAAAGTGTGGAAACTTTTGAAGAACTTGCCACCGAGTCAACGGACGATGTTTGTTTTCGTGATTTGTTTTTGGCATTCCCACAGCTTACTCGGGTAATGACGTTTAGCGGAATTGTTCCGACGCCTACATGGATGAGCGACATTTTGCAAAGTCAAGGCAAGAAACTGTCACTTTTATCGATTAAAGGTGCACCTGGACAGCTTGGGAAGATCAAACCCTCAGATGTTATCACATTCCTTAAAGTAAGTTTCGTTCGATAGTTTATTTAAACATTTTTTAACGTTATGTGTGTTTTCAGGCGCAAGAGGAGGGT
This sequence comes from Panagrellus sp. LJ2284, assembly GCA_024447225.1. NCBI lineage: Eukaryota > Metazoa > Nematoda > Chromadorea > Rhabditida > Panagrolaimidae > Panagrellus > Panagrellus sp. LJ2284. The sequence continues at coordinate 4,425,489 of JAMRYC010000009.1, forward strand.
TGTGAATTAGCTGTGACGGTACTTCCGTTTAATTCTGATTATGAATTTGAAGACTATCATTACGTCGATTTGATGAAAGAAACGTTTGAAGATTATTTTAGTGATAACCCGCATAATTTAAATTATCAACATTATTTTATTTGTAATTCCTTGCCTGTTTTTTCCTTTTCTTTGCCACTGTCTTAAGTGTATTATCATGTGTTCAAAAACAATTTTGGATCATTTAAAAACTACAATTAAACTTTTTTGTCTTAATAAATCATATCAGTAAAGTATGCCATCATTTAAGAACCTTGATCATAACATCACAGCACGTAGCACCATCGATCAGATTAGTGTAGACGGGTTTGCCATTAACCTTAAAATCTTTGTATTGAAGGATGTAAGTCGACTTGAAGCCACGCCGGCCGAAAATCTTCTGTGTTCCGGTGGCAATGCAGTATCCACCAACATGATAAATGCCCTTTTCTTTGAAGGCTTTCTCGGCGAGATCTACCATCACAGGGAAAATGCTATCTCTAAAACGGTTTCATTACAATTTCAGTGATATCAAAAGAAAATTAAGAAAGCTTACTTTTGATACTCCTTTTGAACAACGCCACCTTCCGTGATTCCGAAACCCTTGATGCCAGCAGGCAAAAACTTCCCGGTCTGGGGCTGGAGGACGTCGAGCATGGTCATGTAATAGTTTATACCGGGTGTGAAGGGCTGGTTATTGAATTCTGAAAGCTTAAATTACGATAAATGAATCCAAAATGGATAAAGATACCCTCAGTGTAGTCGTCTTTGACGATAAACTTGGGATTTTTCATGCCAGGCATTTCACCGTTGAACATTTCTTCGAACTTGTCTTCGTAATTGAAGGAATTTAACTGTAAATCAATAGTACAACACAAAAAGGTCAAATTGGCAACGTACCATGACTCCAATAAGCTTATCGCCATCATAAGCGCAGTAGACTGTACCACTTTCGAGCATTTGGTCAACTGAAGGAACCGCAAGGCACTCTAGTTCCTCTGCCGTCACGTCTGTAACATTGTTTATGATTTCTGAACTCAAATACAGTTATCTGAACTTACTGTAATGCGCACAGCAACTGTTATTCTGTGCATAATGTTCAGAGGCATAGGTGGCGATCAAGTTACGATCAACCTGTGTGGCTGACACGTAGTCGATCTTACGACCCGTCTTTGTTATAAAGTTCCGAACTAGTACTGTGCCATCGACGAGAGGGTTTTCCTTGCGGTAGAAGCCATCGGAGCACTTTTGGGCACGTTTTATGGGGGTGTAATTGACTTCGGCCGAAGCCTTGGCCTTCTGGATTAGACGTGGGGCGTCGCGACGGACCAGGCGGTAGAGCATCGTGAAGGAATGAAGGCTGAATGAAAATGAAACGGCATTGATTTCTTTGTTTACGACAAATTTACATAAATGAACAGCCACAGAATCGCGACTTGACACACAAATGCACTTTTTAACCATTTGAAAACTACAATTAAACTTTTTCGCATTTATAAATCTTATCAGTAAAGTATGCCATCATTTGAGAACCTTAATCATAACATCACAGCACGTAGCACCGTCGTGCAAATTGGAGTACACCGGTTTGCCGTTGACTCTAAAGTCGTCGTAGTGAAGAATGTAAATCGTCTTGAAGCCTCGTCGGCTGAGAATCTTTCGCGTTCCGGTGGCAATGCAGTATCCACCAAGATGATGGATGCCCTTTTCTTTGAAAGCTGTTTCCGCAAGGTCGAACATCACCGGGAAAATGCCTTCCCTGAAACAATATCACGATAATGTCAACATTGTTAAACAGTTTTGTAAAAAGTTACTTTTGGTAATCGGGGTGGATCATGGCACCTTCCATGACTCCGAATCCTTTGATGCCGGCAGGCAAAAATTTTCCAATCTGGGGCTGCACGGCGTCAAGCAGGGTCAGGTAGTAGTTTACACCCGGAGTAAAGAGTTGCTTATCGAACACTGAAAGGCGCAATTAAATAAAATGATTTCAAAATGGATAAAGGTACCGTCTGCGTAGTCTTCTTTGACGATAAACTTGGGGTCCTTTGTGCCAGGCATTTCACCGTTGAACAATTCCTCGAATTTGTCTTCATAGTTAAAGGAATTATACTGTAAACTTAAAAATGCGTTTTAAAAACATCAAATTTAGAACATACACTGCATCCAATAAGCTTATCTCCCTCATAGGCGCAATAGATTTTACCACTTTCAAGCATTTGGTCAGTTGAGGGCGCATTGAGAGCGTCCAGCTCCTCTGGCTTTATATCTGTAATAGCATTACCTTTGATTTTGAACACTGTAATCTGAACTTACTGTAATGCGCACAACAACTGTTCTCCCGTGCATAGATTTCTGAGGAGTAGGTGGCAAGCAAGTTACGATCTTCCGGTGTGGCCAACACGTAGTCGATCTTACGACCCGTCTTCGATATGAAATTCCGAACCAGCACTGTGCCTTCGACGAGAGGGTTTTCCTTGCGGTAGAAGCCATCGGAACACTTCGGGACTCGTTTGATCGGGTTGTAAACGGTTTCGGCTGAAGCTTTGGCCTTCTGGATTACAGGTTGGACGCCGCGACGGGCCAGGCGGTAGAGCATCGTGAGGGAATGAGGCTGTTGTGAAACTTAAACGGCATTTTACTTTCTTTATGAAAAATTTCCATAAATAAACGGTCACTGAATTGCAAATGGGCAAACAAGTCTACAACGACCGTAACCATAGACTATCATCAATGATAAGTTTGTCCTCGTATGAAAATACCATTTTTATTCGGATTTAAACAAAAATTTATATTGGTTAATGTTTCAACAATCCAGATTACAGCAAACAAAAATGTAAACTAGCAATGTTAACATGGCGAAACCCAGGATAACTTTCAAAACACAAGTGATGCGGGTTTTCCTTAGAATAATTTTCGAATGTCCGTTTCATCGAATTGACGTATTCATAATCCGAAACTTCGGTCTTTGCACCAGACTGAAGTATTGCCACCTTTAACTCGCAATCTTTCTCTTGCGCCTACAAAACATTAATACAAGTTAATTTGTAAACTCATTGTAAAGCCAAAACTAACTCGAAGAAATGTTGAAATCTCAAGGGGTGTGAATTCCCCAAGTTGTCCAGGTGTGCCTCTTATCCACAGCGACGACAATTTCTTGCCTTGATTTTTTAAAATATCGCTCATCCATGTTGGCGTCGGAGCAATTCCGAAAGTAGTCAATACTACATCGACTTGTGGAAATGCAGAAAACAAATCACGTAAACCAACATCGTTCTTTGATTTCATTGCAAACTCTTCAATATTTGTTACACTTCCGGCAGTAAGCTTCGAAATATTTGCAATGAAACGCTTAGAAATCTCTGTATAATTAAGTCGCAATAAGTTTGGTCGCAGTAGAAGGTTGTTGAATATCGGCGAAGTTAAATCCCGTAATTTTATATTCAATAATTCAAGCTTGGCTTCGCAATAGTATAAATTATTGTCATCAAAGGTTAGATTGAACTGATCAAAGGGAAACGTTACTGTTACGTTTCCATGTGCGGAAGTGATCAACCAATATGTGTCTATTTTTTGAAGGAGTTGCCCTTTCGGTGGACAAATTGAATGGGTTCCAGCGGCGGTTTGGAACTGATAACGTTCAGATGGAGTAGCAAGTTCGCTTAGCCGGCAGCGGAGGCCGTAGGGAAGTTGAGCGATGGGGTATGGCATAGGTGAAGTTGACAAAAACAGGAAAGTCGACGATGTAAGACACAGAGAATGCGCACTATTTGCTAGAAAAGCAATTGGCTCAGATAGTTGAGGTTGCGGTCGATACTACAGTCAATGAAAAGAGGCTAAACAGCCATATCCTACCGTATGTCCGTTTGCGCATTGGCGGTCTCAAGTCAAATCATCGATCGACAACACCGTTTTGTACAAACCGTCCATTCCCCATTGCTCAAGACACGTACGATCTGCGATGCTTGCCACCCAAGATGACCCTTCCAACAACAAAGTCGTTAAAACACAGATAACATTCAATATTTAATTATAAATCTTTAAAAACAACAATTAAAATGCCAAAATAGTTCTATTTGTCTAATGTCGGCACATTACAATGTAGTCTCTATATTAAGTAACGAAAAAAGTCAAAATAAATTAAATAAAAGTAGCAAAGAAACATCTCTAATCATAATAGTGCGGGTTGTCGATGAGGCCGGCAAAGTTGGGACGAGACGACGGATCATAGCGGACTCCATCCCTGAAATTCAATCATGAGAAACATGCCAAATACACAAAAAGGCAAAAACTTACAAATACACCTGCATTCCGGAAGCGACCGAGTTGTAGAAGTCGCGAAGGACGAGACGAGCGTGTTGCGGGTCTTCCATGCCGCATAGAACGGTCATCATCTCGGCCATGGTGTAGATCAGGGAGGCCGGTACCGGAATGAAGCCGTCGTTGGATTTGGTGGAGAACATGCCAGCGCGCCAGCCGACTATCTGAAATCACATTTACAATGACAAGAAGCTCAAAAGATGGTCCAACTCACAGCCTTCACAACATCAGAACCCCAAACAGAGCAGACAACATGGGCCGCGGCACCCTGAAGCTCAGAAAGGTGGCCACAGCTGTCGATCAGCGTCTTCAGGGTCACGTGGAGGTGCCGAATTGGATCGTCGCGGAAGAGGTGATGGGTAACCTTGGAAAGATTCAGGTTGGCCGTCTTCGTGAGGTCGAAAACGTGTTTCTGGCGCTGGTTCTGAAACGAATCAATCGAATGACGTCAAAAGAGGAAAAAGAAACGACTAACCTGACGCTCCGCAATCAAGGTCAGCTTGTTCTCGGCCCATTCAACGTACTTCCCGACTCTGGCAATGCTCAACTCCTGCTCGGCCTGGTCAATCGCCATTTGAGCCAATTGGGCTTCGAAGTCGTCCAGCGATTTGCGCATGAAGTTGTTGGATTTGGTGAAGACTTCATCACATTTGTCAAGAGTGGCCTTCATTTTGACGGCTTCGGCGCGGAGCTTGCGAGTTTCTTCGATGTCGGGGAGAGACTCCATGGGATCTGGAATGGGAACAATAAAAAACTGGCAAATGGAATTCGATAAAAACATACATTTGAAGCTACCGGAGGAAACAACGCTGTCCTTGTCGTCATCGTCGGCGGGTTCGGGAACACCGTTCTTCGAAGCACCATCAGCGACGTCGGGAATCTTGTCAGTCGTAGCGCCATCGACGACAGCGTCTTCAGAAATCTCGACTTTCGTGTCGCCAGCGGCATCAGTAGCACCCATCGTCGTGACTTCGGTGCTTTCAATAGAATCAGAGGCCTTGACGTCGGCGTTATCAGTGTCATCGGCGGTCAGAATCTTTGTGGCATCGTCAGTATCGAGACCATCGGTCTTTGGAACCTCCAAATCAGCGACAACCTCGACTTCGGCCTTGACATTGGAAGCTTCGACATCTTCACTGCCGCTATTGTACATCTGGAAACGGTCAGTAGAAGGGTCGACAACGGCTCCATCAGTCATTCCAGCATCAAGATCCTTCGATTGTTGCTTGACGGGACCACAGGTTCCTCTTTCAACATGAGTTTCAGCAATCTCGGCATCGAAAACACCGGAATAGTCGAAGAAGCCCGAACTTTCATCGTGCCCAACGGCAGTTTCGTCAGATTGAACACGCTCCGGGCTCGACATCGGCTTCAATTCGGTCTCGCCGGTTTCAGGAATACGGGTATCGACCATTTCGGCGTCGCGGAACTCTTCGAAATCAGCATTAATGGCATCGACGTCGACGGCACCGGTGAGAACGACAGATTCATCGTAGACATTCGTGTCTTCAGCGGGGGTTTCGGGGTCAGCGGCAAGTCCGTCTCCAGAAACAAGTTCAGCATCAGCGACAATATTGGAAACGACGTCAAAATTGTCGACTTCAATGGCATCAGGTTGTTCGGGTTCAACGTTGGCATCAAAGTACTCGTGGAACTCAGCTTCAGAGATGACGTCGCCGAATTCGAATTGAACATTGGCTTCATTGCCGGCGTGGTAGACAACCTTCTCATCGGAGTCATCCTTGAAATCGTCGTCAGCATAACGGACTTCATCTTGATCAATGGCGGCGTTGACGGCGTCCGGGGCTTCTGCTTCAACTTCGACGGGATCGCCAACATTGTCATTCTCGTAGTAGGCATCGGTTTCGTCGGCGACATCTTCGATGGCAGGGCCAACATCTTGAACGACATCGGTATCGTTGACCTGCTGACTGGGGGCGTTGTCAACATTGGCTTCACCATAGTCGTCGTAGCTGGCGAAGTTGTAGTCTCCCAAGGGGTCAAATTCAGGAGCAACTATCATCGGATCGACGTCCATGGGCTCAGACGACGGATCTGCCAATGGCTCACTGAGCAAGCTGTCTGTCTTCGGAAACAGAAGATCGGCATCTCCGGCGTCTTCGAATCCATAGTTATGACCATCGGGAGCGTATTCAAAGTCATCGATGAGCATGGGAGCGGCATCATCAGTGTTGTCATCAGTGCGGATCGGTATCGGAGAGAATTCAGCGAACTCATTTTGGCCATCGACATCGGCGACAAGCGACTTTTCGGCGAAATCGGGCTCGATAGTTTGACTGTGTTCTGATTTGGGCTCCTCAGAATCCTCGGCTGCTGTCTCAACGGAAAGGAAGTCGTCAGCCTTCGGCTCCACGGCGGATTCAACAATGACTAGCGGCGGATTGGTAACAGTAGCCTCGGGGACCGATGGGACTTCCAAATCTTCGGATGCAATAGCCAAAGTCGGCGATTTCGGGACTCTCTTCATTGCCGATCCCAGCAAAACGGGTGTCTGAGCCGGCTTATTGACGTCAACGGTAGCTTCATCAGTATTGACGGCAAAGGGTTTAAAAACGACTTCATTCTGTGACGGAACGACAGCATTCGGGATCATGTTTGCAGGGGTTTGAAGAGGTTTGATAGGCTTTTCGGGCTGAAACATTGAATTTTATAACATTTACATAAACATAAAAGCAATGATAAAGCTAACCTCTTCGGCAGGGCCATCATCGACCTCCATCTTATCAAAATCCAGCTTCAGCGGCTGTGCCGTCGGACCCTCGACACGCTTTTCTTCCGAAGCATTGTCGGATTCGGAACCAGAAGTATGGGCGGATGTATTGGAACCCTTGCGAGGGATATAGCTGCCGTGAGACCCCCAAAAAGAGACCTTCGGAGATGGCTTGGGGGTAGAAAGCTCCTTCTTCGGCGTCGTCGGAAACACTGGGGTATCCTTTGGCTTTGGGGCGGTTTCAGGGAGCGCCGGAGGCTTCTGTTCATCAGGCTTGGAGGTAATTTTCGTAGAGGGGATTGCCGAGGTCACAGGAAGCTTCTGAAATAGGGTGTAAGTTGAAAGTGGCTTAAAATATATATAAAAAGTTCAAATCTACCTTTCCGCGCGGTCCTGGATTGATAACAATCTGCGGCTCAGCAACATCCGGCTTTTTGACAGCCACACGCTTCGGCGGCTCACTCGGAGCTTCAGCGCTCTTGGCACGATGCGCCAGACGCTTTTTGATCATAGCCTCGAGCGCGCTGTTGTCGACGGCATCCGACGAGCCAGAGCCCTTCAACCCGACGCAAATCAGCTCCGAAACTTCTTGTGGCGGGCGTTCTATCGGTGCTGGCTTGATCCTCGGCTTCTTGATTGGCTCGGGAGGGGATGGAACAGCTTCCCGCTTCTTCGAAAGCCCGCTGGCACGAGGCAATGGCACGACCTTTGGCTTGGAGGCAGTCGAATGGCCGCGCGGCGGATGCAGCGCTTTGGGGGTGGCTTGCGGCGGTGGAGCACGGAACCGAGGCACTGACATCGCTCGAGGAGCTTGAGGGCGAGCCGAGGAGGAGGGCTGATCGGGATTCAGCGGCCGGGACATGCTTCTGCTTTGACGCGGGACGTTCTGCTGCTGCGCTTCCAGCGCCTTGATGAACAGCCGCGTACGCGGGCGAGTCGGCGGGCGGTTGTCACCCATGGATGAAGCTGGATGACCTGAAGCGGGATATGAAGACAATGTGAACGTAAATATGGGGCAAAAGCACGACAAAAGGGAAGGAAGCGCGTGAAAAAGGAAACATCGCCGACGGGCATTTGCATTTGCGATCGCACGCAGCCCACCAGTTTCGTGCTGGGACCACACAGTTGTAAAATGAGACTTCAATTTTCGTTTTCTTGCTTTTCAAACACTTATTTCGACTAAAAAAGTTACACGTAATAAGAAAAACCACATTTGAGCATTTTCTTCCGCGTATTACTTGCAATTTTACCACTTTTCTGTGTTTCCAATGCGGTTCAGTGGCTGTTCTATGGCCCCAGCCGGCGTGCGTCCGGTCGATCCTTTCCAATGAAATACACACTGTGAGTACTTAATCTTCTTAGTAATGCCCGCTGTGTGGCTTTATTTCGTCCATTAAAAAGATCAATGCCTTTTTCACTTTTTCCTGTTCTGACGTTTTGACATTATTGATCCAATGTTATAACCGAATTCTTTTTGTAATTGTACACTGGTAATTTTTCATCAAACTTATTTATTGAGTGTTACAAATCATGTTTTGTCAAGTTTAAACAATTCAAATTAATAAAATTTATAGTTAAACGTTAAGGCAAGTAGAATGTCGTTGTAGTTCCGCCAAGGTAATAAAAAACAAAGTGTCTTCCATGTTCTCGATGAAATAAACCTTCGAAGTGAGGCAATTGTTGTTTCAGATCGTGCATTAGTTTGTTGAAGTACTCTAGGTTGCCACTATAAGCACTAACTTTAAAACAAAATCCGAGTGCTTGGGCCTGAAAATAATGAATATTATCACCACTGTTAACACTTGCAAAAACAAAACCTTAAAAAATGCCATGAGTTGGTCACTTGTGACGTTGTCCAAAAAGTTTTCGCACGCTGTAAACTTTAGAGACGACAACTGCCCTTTGAACTGTGAAATATCAGTCAACCATGTATCGGGAACGGTTGTGGACTCTATTCTCAATTCTTCTAGCTTCGGAAACGTAGTAAACAGCTCAGTGGAGCTGAAGGTACTGTAGGAAATGTCAACAACTCTACTTGGGAAGCTGCCTTGAAACGATCTCAAAGTTCTGAAAAAGTTGTTTCCGCCAGCGTCACAGTAAGCTAATCTAAATGTTCCGTAGCCAATAAGAAGATGTTCCAGACCTGCAAAAGTTAGATCTTTTGAACTAACTTTATCAGGTGGACCTGTTTTTGTAATCTCAAAGCTTTTTACACAAAGAAAATCTGTATCATTAATGGTCATTGGATAGGTATGAAAATGTATGTCGTTATAAACATGGGGTTTTTGACCATTTTTGTGGAAAACAAGCCCGATGTAGTGTTCTCGTTTTCGAATTATTTTTTGAATTGGTGGACAAATAGAGGGGGTGCCAGCGGCAACTTGTAGAAAGTAACATTCTGGAGTGGTCGCAAGGTCGTGGAGACGGCAGCGTAGACCGTACGCTAGTTTGGCGAGAGGGTAGGGCATGGTTACGGTTGTTTGAAGATGGTTTCTGTAAAAAGTTGAGGGTCAGAATATATATTCTACAAATGCGCGACAAAAAGCAGTGTTGTTGGTGGTCTATCGACACAGTGCCTACCTAGCATCTGCAAAAATAGAAAAAAAACCGTGCGCGGTCAATGCAAATGCTAAAGTTAGTTTTACTTCGCGCCCTCCCATAGAGGATGCACGATCATATATTCCATGAGGTATTGGAGTAACGTTACTCAGATAAACAGGTGGATGCGACTCTGTAAACCGTCATCAAACCACGGTATGCGTCCAACATTGTTACCTAACGATTGGTGCAAAAAAATCAAGTCAGATTTTAATTTTCTTTTTATTTCGACAAAAAATAAAGCAAAAACAGAAAGTAATCGGCGACACTGATTTTGATTCCCACAATAAGGCGAACGAAAAAAGTTTTATAGTTTTTCAATAAAATATCTAAAAAAAAAGATAATTTATAAATACAAAAAAGAAAGACAAACCAACTTTTTCATTTATACCCTTTATTATGTCAAAAACACGAAGATACTTCTTCTGTAGACCCGACCGATGCATCATTACAGCAAATACAAGCAATTCGGAATGTAATAATCACCAAATGCAGGTCGGGGATGTAGTGTTCATGCTACATCCCCGACAATCATGTCACAAATTTGTAAACGTCAACCGCTTTGATGTTACAAGACTGCCTATAAAGGTCTATTTCAATCTTAGTTTAAGTTTTAGTAAATGCGATTTGGCACGGCAGCACCTAAATGAAGAAAGAAAGTCGAAGCGACATATAGGTGATACGAGCGGAATAGTGAGCATAAAAGTAAGATCATGGGAACAATCAGTTTTGTCCTTCTACCCGTTTATTGGCTTATAACGTAGATAAGATAAGTAAGCATGTTCGCGCTGGATAGTTCCTAGTGTTTGTCACGTTATCGCTCTTGCGCAAAGCTATAATTGCTCTAGAGGCATTGCAGTCTTCGTTGTTCTGCGTAAAGTTAATCAATTTCTACACACTGAACAAAAAGGGAAAACCAGTTTTGTGGTTTTTTATTAGTTTGTACAGTCTTGCACTTTCTGCAACAGTCATGCTTCATATTTTTTACTTGATTACTTAATGATAACAAATAAAAAAGTTATTACTGACAAGCAACGCATTGTTTCAAGGCAAGTAAAACGTCACTTTTATATCGCATAACCATTCAAGAAAAAGATGTGTTTTTTGAAGCCGATGATAACCGTTTATATAAGGCAATCGAAGTTTCAAATTATTTAGCAATTTCAAAAAGTTTTCTTTTGACCCAAAGAAATCACAAATTTCTAAAAAGAATCCAGGTTTTTGCGCCTGAAAAAATTACTAATGACACCGCAAACTACCATTTGAGATTAAACAAACCTTGAGAAAATCAACAAGATCATTGCACGTTACATTCTTCGCAAAATCCGTGTAAAATTTAAACTCTAAAACTGATAACTGCATATTAAACCGTAAAATATCCGTTAACCATGTGTTGGGAACAACTGTTTTGCTCACATATAACCGCTCAAGTTTTGGAAAATTAGTGAATATCTCTGCAAAGCTAACTTCTGTGCAATTGTAGATTTTAATAGTAGTATTATATGAAACATACGACACGAGAACGTTAAAGAAGTCGTTCGAAAAGTCGCAGGCAGCAAACACTAACACTTTAGACTGAATCAGAAGGTTTTTAAAGGTTAAAGGTGTTAGGTCTTTTGTACTTGCTTTAATAAACGTATAATTGGGTGCACAGACAAGGCTTTCTTCATGAAGATTAGCTGGTGCGGCCATTCTCGTTCGATTATGCGAATAAGCTACAGTTTTGCCATTTTCGCAGAGGAGTTCAAACAAATCACTTGTTTTTTGAACAGTTTGAATTGGCGGACAAATAGACGGATTGCCAGCGGCAGTTTGAAGTTTGTAACGTTCCAGCGGGGTGGCAAGGTCGTGGAGACGGCATCGGAGACCGTAGGCTAGTTTTGAGATGGGGTACGGCATGGTTCCGATGGTTGATGATATAATATAACAGACGAACGCGCGACTTGCAAAACACAGTTGGACGCTTTATTAAGCTGCAATACATCGACACCTCCACTGCTTTTTCTCTGCGCACTGTTGTGCGTAGTCTTACTGTCCCGAAAACCCTCCAACTGCGTTTTGCGCGCTTGTACGATATACAATCTAAAAATCGACTTTTTGTACAGACTAATTTCTAACAAGCTTGCATTGCTTTGCTGCCGCGCAAATTGATCGCGATTCATGCGTACATGTTACATGTAGCTCACACCACTAACTTTTGTTATCCCAATTGTGTGCTTCTCGGGTATATAAACCTTGTTTTCCGCAAAATCACTCCAAACTACCGTAACCATGCCCTACCCAATCCCCAAACTAGCCTACGGCCTCCGCTGCCGTCTGCACGACCTTGCCACACACAAAAAAAAGTGTAATCGAAAGTTTACGCCAGGCGTAATGTTCCTAAAGACTACGCCAGGGTGTAGTCGAAAGATTACGCTCGGCGTAAACTTTCGATTACGAAAACACGCGAAAGTTTACGCCGCGCGTAATGTTTCGATTACGTTGTGCAAGTTTACGCCAGGCGTAATGTTCCTAAAGTTTACGCTTTTTTTTGTGTGCACCCATCTTGAACGCTACAATCTTCAAATTGCCGCTGGTACTCCATCTATTTGTCCACCAATTCAAATTGTTCAAACAATAGCGAATGAGGAACTCAACGTCGTCTGTAATGAAGGTGAAACAACGATCCTAAAACTTCGATATCACGAACCAATCGTACTTCATAAAAACGGTTTAGTCTTTGTGCCCGAATTTTCTTTCTTTCAGGCTACTTCAAAAGAGCTAACTGCTCCAGTTTTAAAAAATCGACAAATCATCCCAGAAATAGTGTCATTTAATCAGTGTAACTTCTCAAACAACTTCTTGAAAAAAGTACAACAGTTTGTTTTATGTGCTACAAGTGTAATCGTCTACGGTTTATCTGGATTTACGTTTACCGATTTATTTACTACTTTTCCGAACCTTGAAAAGTTGGAAATAATGCTGGGACGGGAAATTCCTAATACTTGGATGGCGGAGATATTGCCATTCAGCGGTCGTTTGTCCGTTTTGTATTTTAAGTGGTGTAAAGATGTCTTGAAAAACACGACATGCGATCAACTTGTGGACTTTCTGAAGGTAAGACTAAAGTTCTTTCCACTCATCGCAATGCATTTCTAACACCATCTGTTTCTCAGATTAAGATTGGCACCGTCAGTTTTAAATGTAATAACATAATCCATGAACACAAGATTGGCACCGTCAGTTTTAAATGTAATAACATAATCCATGAACACGATAATGCATTGCGATAATGTGTCAAGGTTAAACTTAAAACAAGTTTGAGAAACCTGTTTGATTGTTATTTGCAGGCTCAAAAACCAGGCTTCCGTCTGTTTATTAATGAATACGCAGCATCTTCAGAACATTACCTTTATAACTTTTTAATTGATCTTAGTTATCAGCTGCCATGCATTGCTAGTAAACAGAAAATGAGGGTCACTCATTTTACGATCTACAGGAATCAGACACTAGGATTCGTTACCTTTTATCTGCCGTAAAACGTATACATAACTGCAACAGATGCGAGTCAAACGTTGTAAGGTAAATAAACTTTTTGCTGTTTATGTTTATTACTTTTGTCAGATAGAATTTAAATTTTGAATAAAGGATTACGAAAACGTTTTTAAGTGCAACAGCCAGTATTACAAGCTTTATTAAGCCTCAGTCTACAAAAATCAAATATAGTTGCAAAAGTGAGTACTCGATCGATTCTGTGAAAAGTTCTAGTTATGACAGACCTTTTATGGCAAATAGAAAGTAATGAACGGCCCCCAATCAGCACAGTAAGTGCGAAAGAGAACACTAGTGGTAGCCACTGGTTTGAAATTCTCCGCGTATGGCAGTTGTTTCTTCAAATCGTGTATCAGCTTTGTCAAGTGTTCTTTTGGAAGTATAAATAGATCAAGTTCCAAACGAAAGCCGGGTTTCTGAGCCTATAAAACACGCCTTAGTCGATTGCAGTAAAATAGAAGTAAGTCTCACCTTGAGAAAATCCACAAGTTGATCACAGGTTGTGTCGAGTAACATATTCTTGCAATAAATAATTTTCAAAAAAGACAAATGACCACTGAATGGCAAAAGATCAGCTAACCAAGTTCTAGGACCGTCGGGTTGCAATACTATGTACAACCATTCAAGTTTTGGAAAAACGTTCAACAAACCAGGAATTGTAAACTCAGGGGTATCGCAAACTGTGACATGTGTTGCAGATGGCGTAAAAAGTTTAAACGTATTCAAAAAGTTGTCTGAAAAATCGCAAGTATCAAATGTTAGTCTTTTGCATCTAACAAGCAGGTTATTCATAATCGGTGAAGCTAGATCTTTTGAACTTGACTTCATGAACGCAAAGTCTGTAGGACGGAACAAACTGTCTTCTTTGAAAATCATCGGGGGACTATCTCTAAGCTCCCCTCTAAGTTCAGATTTTCCATCATGACAGAGCAAGTTTATTGTATCTTCTAGTTGAACAGTTTGAATTGGCGGACAAATAGACGGATTGCCAGCGGCAATTTGCAGGTCGTAGCGTTCAACAGGGATAGCAAGGTCGTGAAGACGGCATCGGAGACCGTAAGCAAGCTTGGCAATGGGATACGGCATGGTTCTAATGTTTGATGGTTTAATAAAATATTATTATATAACAGACGACGACGCTTGCGAGACACAGTTGGACGCTTTTTTAAGCTACAATATGTCGGCTTTTCCTCTGCAAGTCCAACGTACTGTTGTGCGTAGTCTTACAGTCCCGAAAAACCTCCAACTGTGTTTTGCGCGCTTGTACGATATACAATCTAAAAGTCTACTTTTTGTACAGACTAACTTCTAACCACCGTAACCATGCCATACCCAATCGCCAAACTAGCCTACGGTCTTCGCTGCCGTCTGCACGACCTTGCCACCCATCTTGAACGCTACAATCTTCAAGTTGCCGCCGGCACCCCCTCTGTTTGTCCTCCAATTCAAGCTGTTCAAAGAAAACATACCATAAACTTCATGCGCGAAGACGGTACATTTATACTGAAAGGCCGTAATCAAAATAGTGGCCAAGTAATCCTCAAAAAAGATAGTTTAGTCTACGCTAAAGACTTCGCCCTTATTGGGGCAAATTCGAACGATCTATTCTCACCACTTTTGAAAAACTTACATGTTATACCTAAAGTGCTAACAATTGCTGAATGTGATTCATCAGACAACTTCTTTGAAAAGGTACAATCAATTATTCCTTGTGCAACTAGTATTTTCGTTTGCGATACGCCGGGATTTACTTTGACTGGTTTGTTTAACACTTTTCCAAAACTTGAACAGTTGCGGTTATTAGCGCTACCCGATGTTCCGACGACTTGGTTGACTGAGCTTCTGCCATTTAGCGGTCGGCTGTCTTCTTTGACTATTGAGGAATGCTCGGATATTTTGAACGACACCACGTGTGATGAACTTGTGGATTTTCTTAAGGTAAGAATTACTTTGATTTTGTTGCAATCGACTAAGGCATGTTTTGTAGGCTCAGAAACCCGGTTTCAGTATGGAACTTGATGAATTTACCGCATCAGAAGAGCATTCGACGGAGCTGATAAGTGGTTTAAAAAAATTGTTGCCATATGCGGAGAATGATGAACCAGTGGCCGCTACTAGTGTTCTCATGCACACGTACTGTGATGCCTGCTTTATTACTTTTTATTTGCCATAAAGGTATTACTGTTTGTTCACTGTCAGTGTTTTCGTACACTGTTTTTTCAAAAGATTTTATAAAAGATGAATTTAATGGTAAAATTTGAGTTTCAGGGGACCCGAAGGGGCCCCCCGCTCCCTTGTTTTTGACAATAATGTTTATTCGAAAACTGCGGAATTCGACAAACTAAAATACGATCTTTACCAGTTGCCGCATTTATAGGGTTACAAGCTGCGATGGGCCCCCCTTCGGGGGTCCCCCACTTTATTTCCGAGATCTACAATCAATCTTAACGCTATGACATGTTACCATTGACCGTGTCAATGCCACGGCAACCTCTATGCAAACTTAACAACTAACTGCTTTCAAATTGCACATCCTTAGGACACTTGGAACTCTTGTCGATGTGGCTGTACCTGCCTGTGTCTAAGTGGGGGGCTTCGCCCCCCACACCCCCCACTAAGTCTGAGACGTCTAAGACTAAGTCTGAGACCCCGACTAAGTGGGGGGGCTTCGCCCCCCCACACCCCCCCACTAAGTTCAGGGGTCGGGGTTGGATGGTACAGCCACATCGACAGAAGTGCCGGACACTTCCCACGATCAATGCAACTTATAAAAAAGTTAGAATCTTCTGTATCATCTGAATCAAACTGGCTAATACAATGCAAACCTAACTGAAGATTCACGTTTACAATGCATTTTTAAATCCTATGTCGTTTCTAATCTCAATGATAACCAATCTTCCTACCATTAAGCATCGATGAACTGTTAGCAAATTCCCTATTCAATCTGTTAGCGACAAAACTATGCCACTCAATTGAAAATGTGTATTGTACCGATCTGACCGCATTTTGATGACTACATATTCAAGCATGTCGACACGAATCCCATGCGATGTAACCACCCAATCGTCATAGAACCTTCAAAAACACTCTTTCTTTCTGTATTCAACTCAATGACCCGTTTGAAACCTAATCAGGTAATGTCTGTGACCTCAATGGCCTCAAACAATCCACGCCCACGTCAAAGCCACCACAAACTACCTACATCAACGGCATCTTCCAAAGATACTCAATCAGTGCCTCTTTTTGTTAAAATCAGAACTCCAAAAAGAACACTACTACTTTTTAATCATGGAATTCTCCGTCTAGCAAATCAAACCCAGCATGTTCCCCATCTAGGGTGCGCAAAAAATGGCTTCTGATGCATGCTAACTAACCAAATCAACCACCATTATAAACCACCAAAGATTCAAACACATCAGCGCAATTCAAGTACCTCCGTTCAGAAACCACCATCTTCAAACCGTTGAACTTCATTTAATCATAAGCACCTGGAACAGCTTTTAAAAAGTAATTTATTGATTCCGTATTATCTCTTTGTTCAACATCTAATATCTCAAAAATAAAAATCCAGCGGGCTCGAGGCTACAAACGCCGATGCCCGGTATTTGACATGGTTAAAATTTTCTGAATCCAAAGCACATCAATGATAAAAGTATGAAGCATGACTGGAGCAGAAAGTGAAGGACTGTACAAATTAATAAAAACCAACAAAACCACAAAATTGGCAGTCGTAATGCGAGACGGAGGCGATGAACAATGGCAAGAAAGAGTTAAAAAATGGAGGTTAGACCGGGATGATCAAAGTTACGGTAGGTACATTTGGAAGGAGTTTACATGTTGTATGAAACGAAGAGGGGATCGAGCTGATCCTTGACGAAGGCGTCGCGAAGATGCATGCGTTGTTTTTCGCCGCGCGAGTTGATGGGAATCGCGAAGGGATCCACCAGGACGACGACACCGACGGTGAGATGGTGCTCTTCGAGGATGGCTGAGGTGATGACTGGGACGAGATCGAGGGCTTCGGCTTCTGGGGCATCGGTTTCTGCGACGACGACGAGGGAATTGGTCCATGTGAAGACGGCGGACTCGATGACGCGACGATGGGATCGGATGGCCGTGGTTTCGACGTCGATGGGATGGTAGCGCATGCCGCGGAGCATCATGGTTTCGTCCATGGCACCGACAACGAAAACAGCGTCGTGGAGTTCTGGAAAATAATGGAGTTACAATATTTTCACTTTAAACATAGCTGTTTCAATGGATACTGTGTGGCTCGAAAACAACACTCTTTTGCCGTGCGTCCGTGTAAACGCTATTTAAAAGTATGTCTTGTGCGTTCGAAAATTGAAAAAATATGTACAAAACGGCTCGAAATCAGCCATTGAAAAAGTCCATTCTAAATGTAAAAAAACAACAAAATCTCACCTCCATCAGCTGTGATGCTTTCCGTCTGTCTTAAAAATCCAAGATAACCAGTTCGAGCATACTGTGTCTCTGTATCACCCGTCTTCAGACGTGCAGTAAAGTGATCAGTATGCAAATGCGTTTCCTCGCCAAATATCGAGAAATAGCCAGCGGCATTGTGTCCACACGCGACCCAAATCTCGCCCATATGAGAATCGGCACATTGGCCCTTTGTTTCGGGATCGGCGATGACAACCTTGACACCGGGAAGAAGCTTTCCGCTTTCCATCAACGGCAAACTGTGTGGAGAGCCTTTTTCGACGAGCGCGATACGGTCGTTCCGAAGGGCTCTGGCATCGACGTAGACGGTAGCCGGGTCTGGGCTAGACGCTCCCTGCATGCAGACAGCGGGATTTACTCGACTGCCGAAGCTGGTGGACACGGCACGTGGGCTGAGGCCGAGTGGAGCGAAAAGCTTCGAGAAGGCAGAACATAGGGAAACGCGTGGGCGTTCTTCAGCGATGGCGACACAGGTTCGGAGGCTGGAAATGAATAATTATGAAGTTGTTATAAAGTTTATGAAGGCTAAAGCAACTTACCACGACAAATTAATGCCCTTATCTTTGAGCGTCATCACTTGGGGCGCCAATTCACGCACACAATGTTCCATGACACTGTAGCTACAGAAGGTATCACGAACCTTCTGCGCGGAACATACACTCAACCACAGGCTCGGATTAGCTTCGACATCTGCTGGTGGAATCAGCACACTGTGATGACCGGCGTAGACGCTAGCCAAGCACCAGAGAGCGAAACCAAGGCCAGAATACGGGTCCAAACTGAGGGCGACATGCCGAGATGGATACAATTCACACGCGACTTTCAAGCTTTTACTCAGTGCCGCCGTGGCTGTCGCAGTCATTACGATACCGGCAAGCTGACCTGTCGTGCTTACAGCAAAATCCAGATAGCAAGTATCACTGGGGCGTCGAACATGGGCATCGAGAACGTTGCGTCGACGCGCTACACTGCTCGATGGCATGTCATCAATGTCAAGAATGGTGGGCCAGGCTTTGGCATCGACTCGATGACTGGCTTCCTTGCATCGGAGCAGCTTGATCAGAGACGATGTGGACAGCAGGGCGACCGATTTCGACACATCGACAACCATGCGTACTGTAATCAATGTCGCGGAAAGGTTGGTCGCTGATGGCGGTCGAATGCAAACTGGCACAAGGCCGGCGGCGAGGCATCCGTAAAAGGCTGTGACAAGCTCTAAGCCAGGTGGGAAGATGAGGGCGACATGGTCTCCAGGGTTGAGATGGCCTTTATCGAGGAGAAGGGCACCGATGCGTTCGGCTTTTTTGAGTAGTTGGCCGCAGTTGAGGGAATCTGCTTCGGCGCCGCGGGAGTTCATCAACGTGAACAGGACATGGTCGGATGTCGTCGTAGCTCGCTGACGGAGGATGTCGATGAGATAGATCGGCTCTTCTGAAGCGATTGTCAGCTCTCGACCGACGGCAGCGGCTACACGGGCGCCCTGAACAATATTGCCCATCATGATCGCGGCGGGACCAACATCGTGTTTCGGGGGATCGCGCGGCTTCGGCAAGTTGATAACACTCGATTGCGGACACATCAGAAGTGTAGATGGATGGAGACAGCCGTCGAGGAAGCGTTGTCGCGTTTCGCTGACATGGAGGCCGCCGAGAGGCGTTTTCGGGAGCTGATTAGCCGGGACGAGCTCGATGCAGTAGAGGCTCAGCTGATGGATAGAATCGACAGCCTGGATGACACGGATCATCCAATTGAAGGCTTCTTCCTCCGGGACGTCGGGCTTCTGCTCAGCGACGACAATGACTCGTTCATCACGGAGCACTGGGACGGAGAAGACGGCGATTCGGCCACGGTAGATGAATTTCATCGAATCAACAGCCAAAACTGTCGCTATCAAGTCGTCGGCACTGTGTTGTCGACCGCCGACGGTCATCAACCCAGATCGGTTGCCAATGATGAAGGCCAGGCCCTCGGGAGTCATGAATCCGACTAAACCAGACCGAACATAGTTGGCTGGCCCGAGCGCTTGATCATCATGTCCGAGGGGTTGTACTTGGAAAGCGGCTGCCGTCTGGCCCTTGAGACCGAAATATCCGCTGGCTGTTGACGGAGCATGGATGCAAAGTTCACCAATTTCATCTGTTTTGCACAGCCTCGCAGGCCCATTCGGCCGAATCACGACAGCCAAGCCACCGGGCACGATTTGGCCGCTGTCTTGAACCGTCAGCGAGGTCAAGCTGTTTTCCTGGTCGACACGAACGACATTGTAGCTTAGCGCTGCCATGGAAAGTGTGCCACGACCTGAGCTACCGCCACCAGTTTCCGTCGGTCTTCGAAGGCACAAAGTACCGGTTTCTGGGGAGCCAGCGACCGGGCAGATAGAGTCTGGACGGAGGCCTCGGGAGTGGAAGGCGGCCGCAAACTGGTCACATGGAGAGAGCGACCACGGGTTTGCGCCATCCGCGACGACAACACATCGAAGCGATGCCAGTGTCATCGGGGCAGCATTGCCAGAGGGCGGCAAGACTTGACCGGTGGAATCACGGGGCGTGGCCATGACAGACCAGTGAAGGTCACGAGATTTGACCAGGGCGGTCGAGGCTTGGAGCTTGGAGGCGTGGAACATCCAGGAGGTTGGGTTTACCTTCATGACGGAATAAGGGACGTAGATCACTCTGAAATCGACAAAATTACGGTAACTTCATCAAGAAATAGAAGCTAAAGTAGTCCTACCTCATCCCAGCATAGATACTAGCCAGCACACCATGCCAAAGACCAACATCCCGCTTGAAATCGAGCACAGAGACCATCGTTTCGCCGTCCTTGTAACCCATTGCAGCGACAATGGCTCTCGCATGAGCCAGCATAGCCTCCCGACTGACACAGACTCCCTTCACGCTGCCTTCCCGATCTGTTGTGTATTCCACATAGGCAGTTTCATTCGTCGCCAATGCCGTCACAGGTCGCCAATCACGACTTGGCTTGCTTAGATGCTCTGTGACCACCCAATTTAACCTCGGCCAGCCCTTGAAGTCAGCTACATCGCTGTCCTTCTGCGGACTGGACGCCGATGGCAAATGTCCTGAGCCACCCGACCCATGTGAACCCGTTGAGCCATTAGTCGCGTGGAGGTAGTTGGCACCCGCTGAGGATCCATTCGAATTCGATGTACCGGCTGAGCTGGAAGCAGCTTCAGAGCGACTGGTCGCAGCCTTTGGAAGCCCCTTTAAACAGGCTTCAGAGGTGAGGGCAATGCGGACGCCACAGGAGCCGAGCAGGAAGCCAAATTGTTGGAGACCGGCATCACGTCGAGAGAGTGGAACTTCGACGGGAACTGGGATCATGCCAGCGATAAGGCATCCGTAGAAGGCTGTGACGAAGGCAAGGGGCTCCGTGTTGGGGTAGACTAGGGCAACACGGTCACCTGGAAGGCAGAGTGGGCGTTTTTCCTTGCCGGCATTGGGGATTTGGACTGTGACGGCCTTGTTGAGCAGGAGATTTGCGACTTTGAGGGCTCGGGAGTGGAGTTTGCCTAGAAAATTGAACTTTTTATTGAAAAATTTAAACAACTTATGATTTAGAAACAAATTTTAAACAAAAATTGTAATACACATCAGCAGAATGCATCTGAACAAACCAAAAAAAAGTACCAAAAACCCACCATAAGTCAACGAAGTCGACAACTTCCCAGAATGATCCAACACCGTAGCACAAATAGCCTTTGGCTGCACACTCGCATGCCTTTCCAAAACCGCTTCCACGGATTTCGCCGCTGCAGTCGTTCGAGTGCCATTGGCATTGGCCATGGCCACAGGAAAGTCGCCACGAGCCGGCGTTACCATTGTGCCGGTGGGTCGAGGTGCATTTGGGTCGATAACCTTTGCCAGGGCTGAAATTCATGCCGTTTTCACTATTCTTATTGCCCTATTTCCATAACAGGTGCATAGAAATCAAAATCTTCAAAACCCACCTTCCAGCTCTGCATCATCGTCATTGTAGAACTCGTGCAAGGCTCTCCGTTTGGGTCTCTGTAAATTATTCAATTGTTGTTTGCGCAAGATGAGACTTTCGTGCCAGGCTTGGATGCCTGCGAGGTCCCCAATGCGTGCGCGTCTGTACCGCCCGATGGCGAGGTTCTTTTGGAGGTTGAAGGATTTGAGGTTTTGTTGGACGGAGTCGAAGCCGATGCGGTCCCGAGCCACCAGAAGGTTGGAGCGTTCCGCTGCTAAGCGGCGGTGTTCGCTTTTATCAGGGTCGAAGAGCTCTAAGACCAAAGAGGCGTCACAGGAAAGAGGCGCGCGGGGTTTGGGTTTCTCGAGACTTCCGAGCGAGAAGAACCCCGGCTTCCGGGCTGTGACTGGCGTGGTGGGGGCCGATTTGCCGCAGGCGCCTGATGGGGGTCGTTTGTGGGCGGCTTTGGGGCTGGCATGGGTCGATGAGGATGCGAGTTCCTTCAGTTTGGGGTGATTCATGACTTCATGGAGGTTGCTGGGGTGCCGTTCGACGAAGACAGGTGCCACCATGCTTCTGGATTGGGATTTGGAGCGCAGCATCGCTTCACGGCCAGGTGGCTGTTGCCTCGTAGAAGGGATCGCAGCGAGTCCAGATGGCCTTGTCCGTTTAGTAAAGACCGGAGAAGCAGGGACCGAATAACACTCATTCCCGCTGGGCCTACGTGGAAGTGGTGGTGGAGGTGCTAATGGCACGGCCGGAAGCTGGCCCACCATGACGCTTTGGCGTCGATTCACAGGGTGTAGAGGCTCTCGGAAGAAGGCGGCCGGATCCGGCGAGTGACAACTGAGCCGCTTCTTGGCTGCCGCTTCCGCAGCTTCGCGGTCACGTTTCATCGGGGCTGTGCTTTGCCTTCTTCGGACTACTACATTAGGCTCGGGGTGGACCCTTCTTGGTGCTACAGCAGCAGGGGTCTGATAAATCCGTTCACGTTCACGTTCGCCTTGCTGAGAACCCCGACTATATCTATGCCCATAAGGCCCATGTCGATGATGATAATACACGTCATGCGGCTGATTGGGCACCGGTTCATAGGCAGGCGACAGCCCGACCTGGAGGTCCATCATCGATGGCGGAGTCGCCGTCGGCTGCGGATGATGCATGGCGCGTTGGCGCTCAAACTGTTCCATGAATACGTACATGTTCATCTGGGCCGTTGCTGTTCGACAAAAGGAAGGGCTAGTCGTCTATGTATTGCACTTGTAGGTCTCCTTGTTTCACTCAAGGATGGACAACGTCCAGAATCTCATCGCTTCCTTGTCGTCGTCGTGATGGCTCACTGTCTAGAGAGAAGCGTAATTTCAATGACTGAATACGACAAAAAAACGCGTGCCACAAAGCTAAATCGGATCAAAAGTGACAGGGGCATGTCACCAACATGCATGTCAACAAGGACTGTCACTCAAAAACCACGCAAAACGTCCTAACTTGTTGAAAAATCGAAAAAACTAACATCGCACCTTTAAGAAAAAGCTCAAATTTCAAAGACTTTAAATCAAAGAAAGTGTTAAAAGAAGACTACAGAGTCTAGCATGTTCAAATTGGTAGTCAAAAAACCCAACAAAACACCTCTATCCACAAACAGCTTTCAAAAAAGTATCCACTTCTCAAATTGCGCACATGCAGATAGACAGATCGACAGATTTCGGTAATCCGTTCGATCACGAAGTACCCCCCAAAGTGGACAACATACTCATCCTCCAGGGAGGGGGTTCCTATCTGCAACACCCGCAACATCAAGATGGAGGTAGTCGGGCCGAAAAAAGTATCCGTTGAGGGCCAAAAAAACCGATAGGGTTTCTCCGATTACACATAGACGGACAGGGCTACGAAAACGAGGGGATAAGCGATGGCTTTTCGATGGCCGATTTGTCCAAGGGAGGCAGTTGCTTTTCGGCACCGAGCCGATCGGACACTAACAATCGGCCGAGACTTACTGGCAGCTGTTTGCCTCGAAGTAGAGGACCACGTTAGGACAAATGTCACAAAAAAGTGCCTGAGGGGTGGGTGCCAGGGTGGGAAAAGATAGCTGATCGGATGGCTTTGGGCAAAAAAAAGTGTAAATGTGACTCATGGAATGATGGATGGAGGATAGGTTGCCAAAGGGTGTTGCAAGTTCATAATAATGGAGATGGAATTTGACATTGAGTCACTGAAAGTGACCTTTGAAGGTGAAGAAGGACGCATAATTGGGGCTGGCAACAATACATGCGTGGTAAACAAGTGTAATTAAGGATGCAAATCGATACAAAAAAAAATTCGACTGTATCCCTGCAAAAAAGTGGGCCCGTTCAAAAACCTGTGAACACATTGAAAGTGCGGAATATCACGATACAGACAGTGCGCAATGACCCACCCACCACTTCAAGGGTGGCGGCTATGGGCGACAGTATTTACGTCGGAGAAGCCAGCAAAAAAGTGGCCCGTCGTCGTCGACACATTGGCGGGTCTACACCTCAATGAGCACGTCGTGTGGATCCAAAATGGGATAGATGGATGGATGGATACCCTCTAGGTCAACCCACCCACCCAGCCAGTGCGACTTTGATTTCAATTTTGCAGAGTAGAGTGAAAAAGGCTTGTTCACAACATCTCCCGGTTGCGCGAAGATGTAAGTATCGCCTGAGGGTATCGCTAACATAACGCCGACCTCTCACAGCTGGGTGGCTACCGTTCGCCAAGTGGAGGGTCAACGCAAACATGGTCCCCGACCCTTGGTCCATGTACAAATAATAGCAAAACAGTGCTTATGGAGGTCCGATCGGCCTCGTCGGTCGCGCCTCTTTGACAACAATCAAAGCAAGCGCCCCCGAAGAGGGCCCCAGATCGGATAATAGCAAAGAGGGGTTCCAACTGAGGTTGCGGCCGGAACCCAGCAGGTGCGCGAAGTTGAGGACCAGATTTACGGGTTTAAAGTTACGTGGGCCCTTCCTTTTGACGATATGGCGTAAGTAAACAAAAGTCGGGTATCAAAAGCTTGATCCAATCACATAAAAAAGATGGATAGCATTGCCACAGAGGCCATTAGCCAGTCAAACTTCCGAGGGTCACCCTATTGCCTCAAGCCTCAAGCCTTAAAGCCCTAAAGCTAAAGCTATTCATCCCAGAAGCAGAAAAAGCAACTTCCTGTCGTCCGACTTGACCGGAAACCATCCTTCCCTCCCGCGCAAGAGTCTGATTGGGTCGCCACTACCCTGCCCTGAGGCTATGACTACCACCCACATAAAAAGCGTCCCCAGTAGCCAAGCTAAACTTGATTCCCTCAAAGAAAGGTGGCGAAATTCGCGGATCGCATCACCGAAATGAAGCATCTTCGCTTTTCCCGACGGTCGTCATAGCGTTTTGCAAACAAAAAGTGTTTGATAACAACAACCGGACCGGGAATAGATCACTTTCGGTGGTCAGTAGCCAGCCACCCGACAGTCGACCCATCCCATGAATTCGCTTCTTTTGCAATTTCAACTTCAATTTCAAGATGGACTGTGATTCATCATAGAACGCATTGCGGGGTGCAAATAATAAGGAAGCCGCATGATGGTGGGTGGTCGTTTGCGTCTGTCTCTCGTCGCCCGAGGGCAATAAAATCAACACAATATGCAGGAAGGTGAAAAAATGAAAACGCGCAATCGCTACTATCGGAAAAGCCAATGGGAAACGGTGTTATCATAATAAATCATCGCATTGCCAAACAAAAGACACATTGCTACAGCAAGCAGCACAGGGGCAGCAAAGTCGGGGCAAAGCGATTGAAAATTAGAAACAAAGTCGGCGCAAAGCACAGATAATCACATTTACGAGCTTCGAGACGACTTGTTCGAACACTGGCTGCTGTAATTAAGATGTTCCCGAAAGGGGAAGGATGAAAAAGTGTGGGAATCTAGGCGGGGCTTCGTAAAACATGGAAGTTGAAGTTGATCAAAAATTAAAAATATAAAAGTATAAATGTAAATTGACAGGTGCCGATGAAACATAACTCGAGGAATGCAGACGCAGGAGGTATAATATTTTCAATTTTGAGACACAGATGGCTTAGCGGCGCCGAGGAACGTTCATGAAAACCGCAATCGTGCAATTGTCGGCGGCAATTCGACCTTTTGACACCTCAAAAAGCAAAAAAATCGAGGGCGTCGATTTCGCTTGCATTCAATCATGATGGTCAAACTGCGATCACATAACGGCGACCGATACGTATACGAACTAGCTTATGGAACGTAAGCATCGACAAGCAAGACTGGGGCCGCAGTCTGTTTGAACATATTGATGAATGACTGATAAATGAACACATTTTCCGACACCGTAAAGCATGCTTCGCTCTGTGGCGATTGATTGACGGCTTTGCACTATCAAAACATTTGTTGAAACGTGTGAATAGTGGAAATTGATGTGACTAATGGGTGCCATTGATAGAAAAAGTGACCGGATTACGGTAGATACCGTACTAAACGCTATGAAAACGGTCTAAATAGGAACTTAAAAGTATAATAACGTTTCTGTCTTTCCATGAAAGTTATTCCAAGCAAGAGATCAGATAAAAAGTGATCCGACTCAATCCGCCAGCTTGGACGACGCCCATTTCCTCACATGTGTCTTCGCCCATTCGGCGGTCGGTCTTCGCCAGGCAGGGGTTGTGTTAGTCGTCAAAACACGCGTATCAGTCGTGGCGGCACTTGTCGGAACAGCCCGAACGACATGCCCGTAAATCAGCCGACGGCAGAGAGATATTCGACTTTGATGGGGCGCAATGGATCGCATCTTTGTTGCGAGAAGTCAGTCTAGCCTCGCTGGCGTCATCGTTCGGTACAGACGTTCGCTTTTTTTTCGCGGAGAGGACCTGGGGGTCGTTTATCGCTTTTTAACGATACATCCCCAAACATTAGGATGGGTAGTATCCTAATCCAAGCGTGCAAAACTGCACCAATAAAAAGTAAAGCAAAAAGAAACTAACCTGGAGGGATTGCATGATTTGCTGGATCTTGGCGGATACTTTGACTGGGCGGAGGGCTGAAAAGTGTTTTGTTAATGTAGTTAAAACGTTTAAACAATAAAACATACGAATCCGAGTATTGGCGTAATCCTGACAACCCGAAGCAGGCGCCCCTGAAGGCCCTACCGGCACGCCAGTCGCACTTCCGAGGCCACTATCGTTGGTGTACGTGCAATTGACGTAGGCAGCGTCTTCGTCGTCCGCGGCGAGAAGCTTAGTTGAATCTACCGGGGCTTCGTCCTCAGGCTCCTCGATAGGTAATTCAGGTAAGGCACGATCGCCAATGTCTCCGCTGTTTCCGGAAGATGGTTCCTTCAGGGTGCGGGAGCCGATAGCTGGCGCGTAAGTGGGTTCTACGCCGAAGATTTGGGATGACCGCTGGAAAAACATCGACTAATCATACTCCTTACCATTACAAAACGGTTTCCTAGCACTGTTTATGATGAAACAACAAAAAGTCATACTATTCTCATGCCCCGCCCCAGAAAGGTCATGCCGAAAATAGTACAAAATGCCATTTTCGACCGCTCAAAAAGGTGTATCCATTCAAAACGGTTGAAAAAATGGTTTCTGTACTTCCAAAGACCGACAATACCCTTAAAAAAAGATACTTCAGACAAGATGAGGGTCATTTTCGGGCACCAAAATCAGAGTCGGATGTCCGGCCTTCGGAAGTCAGAGCCGGGGTTTTACGAACACCAATTAGGCGTCGAAGTCGGCCGACCGATGACAGAAGCATGCCCCATGGCCATGGATGAAACCACAAAGCTTGTCGGCCTTCGACTGGGGTTTCGACAGAGGCAATCTGGCGACTTCGAATGAATAATGGCTAATGGGAACTGGGACAATGTACTGGTTACCGGCTTAGAAAGGGCAAAAAGTGCTTTATAAAGAACTTGAAACACTCCGAAATTGGATAGTGAGCAAAAGGATATCATATTAGACCCAAAAGTACAGTCAATGAAAACTTTTCCCTCAAAAAATGAAAAACATCCTTCAAAATGAGCCCCATTTTGCCAGACGCCATCCCCGACCACTTCCAGAAACTCACATCGGAGTCAAATCAAGTTCCCAAACACGTTTTGTTCTCTTTCAGTTGCAAATTAACTGTTTCTAGGCTGTGTTTTTTCACGCCTTTCTCCCTTTTCATCGCTTCAAAACTCACTTTGTTCTGTTTCCTGAGGCGATTCTCCTCATTGAGCACCCGTTGCATCGGCGAAGTTCCATTGGCCACTGGCGTTGTATCACGGCCTCGATCTCGGTCGGCGTTTCTGTCCCGGGACTGCGATCTGTGCCGCAGAAAGCGTGGGAGTGGCTTCGGAGGGTCGTCTTCAGCGTGTCGATGGTGGTTATTGTTCGATTCTGTGGGGACTGGCGACTTTGGGAGGGGCTTATTGGCCATATTGGGAGATTGTTTGGTTTTTGTGCCTCGAGCGCTGTCCAGGGTGGAATCGTCGTCATCAGAACTCGAATCTAAAATACATTTTTGATAAAATTCCATCAAAAGGATATGAAATTTTAATTTTTAAACCCCAAAGTCTAACTGACAGTAAGAAACGTAAGAAATGTGCCGTTGCGGCTGCGAGAGATCGACAATCGTTTTCTCACGCATTGCTTCACCGGATTCTGATTATCACCAATAAACTTCAACTTGACTATACCGAATCGACGTAACGAAGCATCTGGAAGTCAAAAATACTCATAATTCCAATCAAAAAAGCGTAAAATCGCACGAAACAAAGACAGACGGCATAAAAGGCACGACTTTCGCGCAAAAGGCAACAAAAAACAAAAGAAAGCCCCCGTCGCCAAATCTGGTACTCATGCAAACATCTGCCCCGCATGGAATCAAGGCCGCGGATACGCTTCCGAAGCAACAAAAAGATCAAACGAGGTTCGAAACTTGGAGACATTGGTGATGATTGAGACAAGAACAGACGTCTGTCAACTAACAAGAAAGGGAAAGCGTTTCAATGCCAACGGAAATCCATTAAAGAGCGCTCTCCGAACACCTTTGAGTTTGGGTTTGATTTGACTGAGAACAGGGCCAAAATCAAACAAAGTGTGATCAATTTATTGTTTAATCAACCGAGAGGCGCGAAAAGGCGGTAAACTACAAAAGAGGAGTGCGCGGTCGGTGCGCGAAATCGATAAAAACGGCTCTGGCCATAAGTATTGTTGGCTTTGGCTATGGAAGATGGATGGAAAATGAAAATTGGGGGTGGAAAAAGTCATTGTTATTGTTTGAAAGACAAAAATTGGCAAAAATAAAGGTTGAGCGAAAGTGAATTTGAGCTTTTGGAGGTGTCAACACACATTTTTTGACCTCGAAAAGCAACTTTAAAGTACACATTTTGCTTTTTAAAAATTTTTTATAGTAAAAACGTTACAAAAACAAGCCACACTTCCTCAAAAAGTCCATCCAGCAAATGTAGCAACACTCGCTCAACGAGGAAAACCCCAAATTTGATTATCGTAGCCAACAAAACACGCGTCAGCCCGGCCCAAAGAAGCTTCATCGCGCAAAAGTGACAACAAAAAGCTTGTTCGACAAAACAATTTCCACGACTTGGAGTAACAAAATAACCCGGCCAAGACCAGCACGGCCTTTCATTTTTCAAAGTAGGAAAAGAAAAAAAAAGTTACTACATTTGCTTTTTACGACCTTCAGGTTTCCAGTCCGTGATTAGGTAGAGGTAGACGTGCTCCGTCACCCACGCCAGCACCGAAAACAAGACCCTCGCCATAAAACAAAGTGTGGAAAATGATCATCATCTCTAAATAACATAGTAAAAGACTAGGACGAGTGTCTGTGATGCCTGGCGGGCTCCGTTTGACTTGACACTTTCCAGTTTTGGATGCATCAGGCATGCTGAATGCGGAATTGACAATTTTGAATCGAGAAAAGGTGAAAACACCACGTAAAAGTGGGGCGGCCTTCGGGAAAAAAGCGAGAGTTCCATGATGTTGCTGCAATTACACTTTCGATTGAGTCAGAAGGCCCGTGACGCACTTTTTGGTTGCCCCATGGCAGTGGTGGGGGTGATAGGAGCCGGTTGGAGCAGGCAGGTCAATGATTACAGCAATGGAATTTGTAAAGATAATAAATGTTTTATGTTTAATGGCCCGGAAAGGGAGAGAAAAACATAATGAACGTGTTTACAGCAAGTTGGGGTGGCATGTATTACATTTTTGAGGCAGTTTTGTATGGAAGGGGAAATTGTAAAATGGTTATACAATATGTGGCTAGCGGTTGGTCACGAGACTCTCGGCGTGTTGCAATTTGCAGAGGTTTCGTTGAAAATAGAAAGGGCCGGAAATGAGAGTGAGTCAATTAGGGAAATTTACGATGAGTGGGAAATCTGGGGGGCGCCAAAGTTGGAATCGGACAGTAGCAGGTAGTTTTTGACAGTCGGGGTGGAACGGCTTATCAGTTTGGGCTGATAAGGGTGAAAGCATGTGAGGAGAGGTCAAACAATGTGATGAAACAGGCGATTTGGGTGTTTGGAGGTAGTGAAATCGAAATGCGGAGTCAAAAACGCGAAGATGGTCTTACCGCGAAAATTGAAATACGGTTTGAAATGCGTCTTTGACACTTTTTTTTGAAAAAAAAAGCAAAAGTTAGCGTCAAACATTAAAATCAACGTTTATACTAAAAATTTTACAACCAGCATATCCAGAACGACAATGCCATCAAAATTGCAGAAATTTTAAATTTACCGAAATTCAACTGGCGTCATCCCCAACCACCAAAAATCGAACAGTGGCCATTTCTAACTACCAATAACCTATCCCAATCATGCTATCACAAAACACCAACCCCAACTTCCGGGACCCCGATAACCCCAACCACGTGGAAATAAGCTTCCCCATCCACTGATTTCTCACAATGTCAGTTCATTTTTTAGTGTCAAACAGGCAGCAATGTCCGTCAAATGAGGTACAAGCCCGCGACCGGTCGGGCGTGAATGCACTTGATTGACCACGGCAGTCCATGACGATGACAATGACATACGACTCGGGGCGTGTTCCGAATCAGTTTTCCCAGAGGGACATAACGGAATGAGTCTATCGCGTCGTCGGAGGGGGAGATGGACGAAAAAATGACTGTACGGAAGGCGAATGGGGCAAAAAATTGTTTCTGTTGAATGACAATTGCAATCGCGATATGTATCGGTTCGCTCAATCGAAGGAGGAAGAAATGGTTGGCAGACGGAATTCTGATGAGGAGAGGTTGTCGTCGTCATTGTGGTTGTGCCATCTAGACATTGAAGGAGGAAGGGTGGAGATGACCAGCCAGGGCCACTCGAAGCGTAGTCGAGTCGACGAGGCTTGTATTGTTGACACAACAGGCGAACGACCGAAGACGGCACATTGAATCGACGTTTCGGCGTTGACGAGTTGAACGAGCCTACAGGGGTGACCCTTTCTGAGCCATCGAGCAGAAAAGGGCCGATAATGACCAGCATCTAACCTGGCAAGGCGCTTCTGACATTTTTACGTCATGAAGTGCAAAAAACCGGCTCGAATCAAAGGCCCGCGTTTATCTACGTCCATAAATTGGAACCGAAACTATTATAAATTGGCTTCTGGTTTGGAGAAGTTTTCCATCTCTGCCTTCAATGGACAAGCACACAAGCCCGGAACGAACACCAGATTAACTGTCGTCATTCACTCCAATCACTTCATAACGCAATCCAAAAGCCTCCATCGCACTTGGGAACACGACAACCAAGCGGATTCACACCCACCGTCGCCAGCCAGGCTGTAATTAGGGATGGAGACAACTTTTTACACCCGCAGACTCGAATCCGCAAGTGAGCGAAGCAGTTCCATGTTTGAGCTGATTAAGTGCCCACACTTTTTAAATACAGTACCCTCTAATATGAAAACAATTAACATTCTTCGGAAAAGATAACTACTTCATGCCCAAAAAGACGCAAACTCGATCACCACCTCGCAAAAGTGATCAATTCTGACCAAAAAATTAAAGACAGCAGCCAGTGAGGGCGCGGCTGTCTGGCACGGGCTCGGCCGACACTCAAAGGTTCCGAAAAACGGCTGCCAGCGGACCGAGGTGTGCCACCGATGCCGCCGACTGACCTTGAAGGCCGCAGTAGGGACGTATTAGGTCGTTCGGAAAATTTTTTCCGACTTTGAAAAAGTTTTTTTGAAAAATTATAACTTTGCCAGAACCGTTAGTAGATCTGCGTTTTTTTCACTATTATTATTAGTAACAAGTTGCTAATTAACCCTATAAAACCCAGCTCTCAGGGTTCAGAATGAAAGGAGTTATGACTTCGACAACGTTGCCGATTACGTGTTGAAAGTGGTCAACTTCAAGGACACCGTTTTTGCAAAGTTTAAGCGACAGAACCCAATCCAAGTAGGATTCAAAAAGGATATGTCCTAAGCTTTCAAAAACATAAGGGCGGCTTGCTTCGCTCGGAATCCGCTAGGTATGCTAGGTCATTATATGCTTTTGAGGCCCTGTGCGTCGACCCCCACGGCGCATTTGAGCTTACGTAACATTTGATACAGATGCGCGGCAGACCTGATAAATTTTGTGAAAAAAGATAGTTAGTAGGTGTATCATTTGCTATTGGAAACCTAACAATACTCGACTCTATATAAAAGTTTTTGATAGCAACTGGTCGGAAAAAATTTTCCGAACGACCTAATATTTTGACAGTTTAGGCAGGCGTGGGGATGAAAAGTTGCAAAACACAGCTATAGCTGGCTTTTTAGAGAGTTACTGACAGACTGAGTGACAAACTGGTTGTACAGCGGTGGGATTCTGTAGTCTTAGGTTGGAAAAAACTTAGTTAAACCTAGTAAAAAAGGCCTTTCGGCTATTCACAGAAACAAAATACATGTCTCAGGTAAGAAAACCAACTCCTGTGAAGCTGTGTCTTTCAAACCGTTCGATCGCGACAAAAAGCCAGCGTATCGGCGACAAAAAGCATACAAATCAGTCTCAAAAAAGGAACCCAGCCAGCCGGGGGCTCCGAGTGAGGTAAAGTAAACAAACAAGTCGTCATTTGTTGTTGAATTTGGTGAATTGGAGAGCTGACAACGAGCAGGAGCAACTTTCGGGCCATGGATAGGTGCACAAAAACATACAAAGCGGAGCAATATCCAAAGTTTCGGGTACCTAGCCAGATCTGTTACATCCGGTGAGTCCTAGGACCACCGAAAAGTTATGTCTACCCATTCAAGTTGAAATCACACACAAAAAGTGGTGCGGAAAGGACACTTTAGCCTGGGACCCATAAATATAAAAGCCAACTTTATAAAAAGTTGAATGAATCTACAAAGCTTGAATGAATCGACCTTCACAGTGGATAAAAACATCATATAATGGCCTCAATTCAACTTTTTCTATCAAAAAACTCGCGTCGACAGCCAAATGAAATCTATCAGACCTTTTTGTTATGTCAGCCTGGGTCAGATCAGAGGTGGATCGAGTGTTCGACCCTCGGAAACGCACAAAAAAAGGTAATTTGTCAAGTCAGATTCACCAGAGCATAGGTCTAGGTTGCAAGAAGTAGTCCCAAAGCGCCTGTTTTTTGCATTGGCAAAAGTTGTCAGGGCGCTTAAAAGAGCCGTTTAAAAGCGCTTTGTTTGAAGTTAATGGTGGCGGTGGTCAGCAGGGTGACAAAGTTTATCGACAAAAACGCCGAATAGAAGTTAGTCTTTGACTTGCTAGGATCCTGAGGGCATGTTTAGAGATTGTGAGCCGGAAGGGACCCACCTTGAAAATGTGATGGGAATCGTTTCATAAATCGTTAAGATTGATAATGGTGTGGTCGATGGTGGTAAACAAGACATAAAAAATGCATAAAAATCAAAACAAAATCAAAAATGACATAAAATTTTGCATTTGAAAGGTCCTACGACGAAAAACAGGCACAGAATAGTTAAAAATGGAATTCTATCGCAAAGTATAATCAATGCAACAAAAAGCCAGCAAAAACAAAAGCCAAAATTAGCGATTCTATGCATCTATCGATGGAAGAATATTTAAACCGACCCCAAACGTCAAAAACCGTTTCAACAAAACTTCCGACCCCCTCGATGAATTCTAACGTCCCCTTCTTCAAAAATGCAACGGATCTCGCCCATGTTTCTATCTAAAAAAGATCGCCTACGACCGATAAGCTTAATCACTACCAAAAAAGTGAAGCTTCTATCCTCCCAGGAGGCCCTTGCAGAAACATGGAACGGAAACATCCAATGGACCCCCTAGATAGACAGACAAATGGACTATAGACAAGGCAGACCCCATAAAGCTGCAATGGCATACTTCTTACGTGACAAACTACCCTTGTTAGACTTTAAAGATCACCCTTTTTATAACTATTCTCTGATTTAGCTGTCTGTATGTAACCCACCTGATAAGATGCTATTTTTGGCCGATTTCGACTTGATGGACGTCGATTTGCTAACCGTACTTTTGGCAGTGCCATCATTATGCTTCCGACGAAGTGGCTGGAGGGCCATGTATTTGCTTTCGCCGGCGGTGGCTTCCTTTTTCCAATCGGCGAGCGCTTGTTGGACGGCTTCTTGACGGATTTCTGAAGGGAGTTTTTAAAAGAATGAAAAATGCAAGCGTTTTTGGTTTTGGTTTGGCCTTGTGATTGACAGGGAGTGGGTAATTTGAAAAGGAATACAAAAATAGCTAAAAGTGGCGACAAAAAACATGAAAAATGGGCGAAAAGGGTGTTAAAAACGTGAAAAATGACGTTCAAAAGTACAAAGTTGCTTCAAAATGCAGACAAAAACGGCAAAAAATAATCGTTTCGAGACCCAAAAAAGTTTAAAACCGAAAATGTCTTCAAAACTAACCCGAATGGTACCGACTTTCATTCCGTGTCAACCTTCTCTGTCGCCGTTTAGTATTCGTCGACGGCGAAGCGGCTCCAACTTTAGACCCACCACTGATCGAATTCTTCCGCCCGAGAAACGGCGCCAAAAGCTTATCACGCTTCTTTTTGAAGCCTTTTTCTGTGATGTCGCCTTCGCTGAGTTCCAACTCCAGCTGGGCCAGCGTCTCACGGACTTCGGCCGGAAACCGCGAGACGTCCAGCTCCGGGGAGTCTTGCATCGTTGAAGGAACTAAAAATAGGCCGTTACACAAAACTATACTATCAATCAATGCCATAATCAGCTTAAAACGGATAAATATTATCGAAACCGATAAATCGCGATAAAACAAATCAAAAGTACAAAAAACTGTCAAAATCCGGGATTAAAGCCCAAAAAAGTGAATCCAATTCCGCGTCACGTCAAAATGTCAATTAAAACCGCAATCACGTTGCCTCCCTTTCCGCGATGGTTAAAAAAGTAAACAAAGACAAACATAAATCAGTCGAAACGGTCATGAAAGGGCCTGGAACTGGAAACATTGCTGTCCAAATACATGGAGGACAAAAACGGGCACAATCTTCTGTAAAATGGGGGCCAATTAACTTTTTACAGGTAAAATACGTCAGAAATAACCAAAAAAGCCAATCAATGTGGAAAACTTAAAGTAAAACCACAAAACAGTACTTTGAGGAAGTACACTTCCCGCGCATTTCCAGAAGTAGACATAATGGAAACCAGAATGCTGGCAAGGGAAGTATAGGCAAGGTTGGTTGCATTGAGTAAAGTGCGGGTCGTGGTGGTGGAGAAAACGTCTGTATTGATCGGTCATTGACGGTTCGAGCGGGCCTGATGCGAGGTGTCGATTAACAGTACGAGATAGGGGCGCCGGAAGTGAATGGGCTGCAGGGGTAGTGATTCATAGAGACATAGATGGGGTTTTTAGAGAATAAAACTGTTTTTTTTATGGATTTAAGATGGTTTTGAGGTGGTTTACGGTAAAAATTTACGCTACTGAACCTTCCTGCAAATTAAAATGTAACTTTTTCAACCAAAACGTTTAAAAAACATGCAAAACAAAAACATAAAGGTAACTTTGTAAAATTAAGAACCAAATTTGTGTTAAACAAAAACATAAATACACCCAAATTGAGACATTGGAGGCTTTCAATACTTAGTCGAAAACCAAAACCATCCCAAAAATACCCAGGATCACCTCCCCACTCGAAACCGCTCATCGCCGACCGACCCAACTCGATGGCCGTAGGGTCGGAAACACTTGTGGATGCATACATGCGTCGCGATGACCACGAAACAACACGCATGACCACCTCGGAAGGACGGAGGGCCCTGCCAAGATCGTGGAGGTCACGTCTCTCGTCGCACCCCCTTTTTCGCGTGAAATGGTCCATTGTTGTGTTGCCGCAGGGCGGTGGGTTGCGATAACTGCCAAACCGGGGAGAAAGGGGTGAAATGACACACAGTTACATGTTTATGACGGGTGATTAAACGTGTGAAACTTGTTTTAAAGGTTGAAAAACGTTGAAAGGGGAAGTGGGAGTTGAACTGAGCGTAATTGGGTGGGACAAAAAGTTACAGTTACAGATTTAGAACGTCAAAATCTAAAAAAAGAAAGCAGAAAGCCATGCTTGTCAAGTCCCAGTAAGAGTGTGACCCTCAAGCCGTGCCGGCCAAGTCAAGCCCCCAATCCATACTGGCCCATAAGCCTCGTTGCCAATGGCAGATGCGATCTCAGAGGCCCTCTAGTCCGCGCAAATTATGTCTGTCCAAGCCCAGGGTTGTGGCCGCAAATGACCGATGAATGTCCAAGTCGCCCCACAACATGCTTCCCGACGGCGGCCATCGATCGCCTAGCCTAGCCTAGCTTGCCAGCGGTGGTCGCCGCCGACCAGCTTGCATAGCGCCCTCCTCGATTACAACAATTACGATCACCGTGGCGTGGCCCACTCCCCTTTCCGCCCCAAAAAACGCCTATGAGCACTGTGACGATCGATCGTAATGGGTTGCCGACGACGGCAGCCCGACGTGTCGTCGTTAAGCTCAATGCAAACAAACATGGAACACCAGACTATACGCATGCCACCAGCTGCATCCCTCCCAAAAAACGTAAAAATCCTATTCTCTTCCTCTCGGATCCAGAGCCCTAATAGCGAGGTAGAAGACGGATTGGAGACCGATTGCAAACTGACACCCACCCCCACCCCCTTGGGAAGGCGGCTACAGTCATCGGCGATGGCGATGATGGTGACCATGGTACGCGCGAGCCCCGTCATTACGCATGGAAGAATGCCATCGCAAATGGGGAAAGGAGGGTTATTCGAACACATTTTCTATGGCGATAGAGATACGTCTGTTGAATGGGCCGAGAGGGCATAGAGTGTCATTCAGATGGCTACGGGATTATTTCTGGCTATTTTGTAATTATACTGATGGCAGGGTTAATTCGAGGTGTTTTGTTGAGACTAATTGGGTATTCAAACTGAACTGTACGTTTCACATGGTCGCCAACAATAATACCTAGATCTTTTACTACGGTAACAAGTAAGTTCAAAAACGTAAAATTTCAATTTTAAGACAAAACCAAAAAATTTTTTGAATGTTAAAGTTGATAAAGAAAGTGAAACAACAATTCAAATTTAAAAATAAAGCCCAAAAATCTCAAATCCATCTTAAATCCACCCATATTCTTGCTAAAAGCCAAAGCCAACCCATCCAAATCACCCAAAAAGCCTTGCCGATTGAACATTGCAACAAGCTCGGATTACTCATCGCATCCTAACCCAAGCTGACTGAACATTCGAACGCATTTCCCGTCTAACCGAATACTCTACTATGACTATGTCGCAGATTACAATTGCCCGCCCGATCGCCTATGGTTTTCTGGAGACGACACCCGACTCCTCTAACCGTGGAATCGCCGCCCTTCGACGAAAACGAAAGGTGTTACTCAAAAGCATACCTTTGACACTTTCAAATTTCAACCCAACCTTCATTCAAAAAATGCTCGAACTCAGTTTTGCTTGCCTCCCTTCAATGGAGACCCCAAAAAGCGTTGCAAGCCTCGCACCGGACCACAACAGCTGGTGAAATGCATGCTTTTGAAGTATGTTTTTCCTGGACGAAAAACGTGGACAAAAGGAAAGGACAAAGATGTCGGCGAGAATCTGTGGGAATGTATGTGGAATGAAGAATACTCATGGTTGGAGGTATTGACTTTGGAATTAGGTACAAAGAAGGCATGGGCTGTTTTTCGGTGTTTTGGGTGGGATATTGTGGAAAAATGAAAATTCAACAAAATTCAATTTCAAAATTATGTGAAAAAGTATAACGTGTTGCCTCGGAGAGCCGAAATAGTTAAAGACTGCGTAAAACACATGCACAAACAAATGAATCACCGAAAAAGTGCATTGTAAACCGAATCGGTGCGGGCGAACAACCAACTGATAAGAACAAAAACAGCAAAAACAGAATCGAAATCGCGGATATGAAAGTTTCAATTGCAAAACAGGCCCCCACAACGTCCTTGAAATCCGCAATATCCGCGGCGTATCCCTTTTAACTTTCCTTTTTGTGTAAACCCGTCCGGTTAGACAAAAAGTAACCGCACCCGCAAGCCTTGAGGCTATTCTCGACTGCTGTTTCGATGGGTGGTGATAGAAAACTGCAAGATGGACTCGGTAACTGTGGTCAATCAGCAGGAAACAAAAAGAGAAACAAAGCAAAAAACGCGGAACCAGAAGGTCGCAATCATTATTGTACATCCGAGACAGCCCGAGATGCCCTCAAGGCCACTCCAGATTGGCGCCAGCCTCCCAGGATGGTGGGTTTTGGTTCGCCTTGATGTTGGGGCCGGCTTTTTTCGGACCGCAGGAGGAGTGCAGAGTGGAC
This sequence comes from Panagrellus sp. LJ2284, assembly GCA_024447225.1. Classification (NCBI taxonomy): domain Eukaryota; kingdom Metazoa; phylum Nematoda; class Chromadorea; order Rhabditida; family Panagrolaimidae; genus Panagrellus; species Panagrellus sp. LJ2284. The sequence goes on from JAMRYC010000009.1 coordinate 4,463,918, forward strand.
ACGATGGTGGCGAGAACGCGACGGAAGCAGGCGTGTCGATTGTAAGCTGACTGGGCACTGGTCGTCGCCGTTGCCGCAGGCCCCGAACGTGTGCCCTGTGGCGATGAATGCCGGAAAGGACAGGACAGCCGCGAGAACACAGGGGTCGTCTTCAAAATGAGCTTCCCCCGGCGTAAAAAACGCGACTATTTGAAGGATGCGATGGCAAGGATGGCATTGGCATCTGGACAGCGTCCGTCAAACTGTTTCAGCCCTTCTTTTCGAAATTCCAAAAAAAGGCATACATGACGCTATAGCGGGTAATCGGAAGCCATTGTCTTTGTGGAGCGGCTGTCTGACATCAATCACGGCTGAATTTAGCGAATTTTGATGGGAATCCAATTTTCGTGGTGAGACCATTTGCATCTAATTTTGAATTTTAGATGATCTTTTTTCAATTGAAATGGAAAACTGTTGAAATGGCATTATTTTTGGAAACAATGAGCAACGAGGGAAAACATAAACACTCACAAAGTAATGGGACGCCATCGGCGGTCGATGCCCCGAACAAAAAACGGTCAGTGACTCATTTGTTGAAGTGAGGGGCGAAAACTCAAGGCCGCTTGAAGCCACCCTGAAAAGTAACGATCGACTGACTGGAAATTGCAGCTGACTGACGGGAGGAAGGAGAGAGCGACATTTTGCATCCGGAAGTGCGCGGAGGGTCCATTTGTCCGGTGAAAACGGTACATGGCTTAAACCTAGGGGCCTCCGACCGCACTGCGATGAGCATGAGCATAGTCAATTTGAAGCCAGACGGCAGCAGGAAGGCGCGCAGGTGGGGGTGGGCGATTTTGTTTTCACTTCTATTGATGGTACCGCCGAGCCTATACGGTATGAACCAGTCGGCTGGCTGGGGTGAGCCGGTGGGGGCCCTGAGACGGGTAATAGATTCTGCATAATTCATGTTGATGTTGCGAGGAACGCAGGCCCGATTGAGGCGGCTTTACTTTATCCGACTCAATCGGACCCATGAAACTCAAAGGTTTCGAATCTAACCAAATACATGCCCGCAGGCGATAACAAAGTACAATACAACAACAACAGATAAGACCGACAAGACACGATGACTGGCTGGCTGTAAATGTGTCAACAAAAGGGTGACCTGCGCCAAAACTTCGAAGACGAGCGATGATTAATCCAAAGTCAGGCATGTGATAGATCGTTTGTCTCTGTCACTTCATGGCATGTCAAAAAATCACAAAATAGGCATAAATAAATTGTTTACGCATCGTCAGGAGGGCTCTGATTAACCAGATGAATCACGCCAATTATACACGGAACATTGGAAAATAAAAAAAGTAATATAGCCTGAGGGCATGTCGGCAAGGAAGTGACAGCCCTCGAGGTCAAAAGAAAAAATGCTTAATCCACGGCGCACACGCAAAGGCTGCCAGAAAGATTAATTAAAGTTGGAAAAGGGTGAGGGAAGAAGTTTTTATGAAGTTTGGATTTTGAAAACGCTTTATTATAAATAAGATTTTTGTTAAAAAAAATAAAGTTTTAACTATTAAAATGGCATTTTTACCCGAAAAAAAAACCAAAACAAATCCCATTTTGATATTCTCGACCCTCGCTGCCACCCACTCATCGCCTGCGGCTCGGCTTTGCGCACATAATATATTTAGTTGGCGTTGTCGCGGAAATGTCGCCCTCCAGCCGGGCCGAAGCGCCGTTCAAGAGGCCAATAAAGCGCCAATGAAAGGCGCGCATCGGCTGTGCGACATCTGTTCACAGCTCCCATCAGCTTTGACCTTTTTACAGCTTTAAAAACATATCCATCAAAATTGGGGGGATCGTGGCAGCCCTTCATAATCGTCAATCGAACAACGACGCTAACAAGGTCAAAATGTTGAAACAAAACGAACAAATCCTAGATTTAAGTTTGAGTAACAATGAAAACAAAACCTATTTTAAAAATCTACAATAAAAGTCGGTCTACAGGCAGGTTGAAAACCCGATACAGTAATCAGAGGAATCCTAAGCGACTTCTTTCATCAGTGCCTTGCGTTGTTGCTCAATTTTCTCGGCACCACGTTGTTCGAGGGCACGTTTGGCGGCGAGGAGGAGATTCCGAGTGTTGACGGCTTCATCGAGGTTTTTGGCGTCTTTGGTGGACTTTTTGTCGTGTTTGATGTAGACCTAGAAGGATGAAACTTGATAAACTGATCAACAAATCAGTAAAATTGCGTACCTTGTTCAACGCTTCCCTGTAATCATTCAAAATGGTCGTCTTCGCGGCATGGGCCAGCTCTTCACGTCGTTCACGGGTCATTCGTGGCACCGGCACGTACAACACGATACCCTCATGCTGAGGATTCACGGCTAGACTTGACTTCTGGAGGGCAATCTTGGCAGCTTTGATGGCGGACGGGTTATCGGAGAAGTTGATCATGACCATTTGGGGCGATTTGAGGGAGACACGGCCAAGGCGGTTCATTTTGTGTTCCTGGAAGCGCAAAATCGGGTTATTATATATATTTTTCACGTAAAAAAGATTCAAATGGCTCAGATGACTTACCTCGCCACTATCCAAAACGACAGAGATGTCCTCGTAAACTCGCAGATCAACTTTTGTCGAAAAATGTTTGACAAGTTCATCTTCAAGAACCTTCTCCAAATTTTCCATCTCCTTCATAGCAATGTCCACGATGGCGTTATGGGCGTGTGAGGCATGGACCAGATTGCTTGTGGCATTGTTCGGAAAAGATATCAGTTAAAAATTATATATTAAATTGCATTTTTAAAGAAAGAAAACCGCACCTTTTTCTTGTCGCCTTTGCGGACCTTAAAATCGACTGAACTCAAACTAAACGATCGACAATCGATCTGAGTAGCTGCCGGAATCACATGGCGACCATTTGAAGTGATTTGCCGGCAAATTGGAAACAGCCTACGGCAGATAAGACTCGGCGAAGACATCCGGAAGCGTTGAAAAAAGTGCATTTTTGCAAACCGAACTTTTTCCTCTTTCGTGGTGAGAGTATTTCCGGGGCACAAAACGCGTGCATTTCAACGCCCCTGTTTCAAACGTAATTTTCACCCCTTATTTGCGTCTTTTTCATTACATCGCCTTTACCAAATCCGTCGAGAATAGAAGGCACAGCCTACGGACATCAGTCATGAGCGCGTTTCCAACCTCCGAAGGGGAAGTAAACCCGCGGCACTTTTGCCATGCGAGGTGGGCCGCCTCGAAACAAACATCTAACCGGCCCTGAGGGCATGTATACACACACGGGCTAATGATGGCTTTTCATAACACGATGTCGCCAACCCCGTGTGCTATCAGAGAACATGGCCACTACACCGTGGGGCAGCAACACGGACGCCCGAAGCGAAAGTGGGCGGAGCCTCACTCGCCGCTGGCAAAGATGTGTTCGCCGTTGGAAAAAGACGGCAGTGCCACGAGGCCCCCGTTAGCTACCACCAGCACTGCTGTTGACGGCACTTTTCCGTGGAGCGCGGCCGTGAGTTTAGCTGTTTGGTTTGAAAATTTGTGTCTTTTTTTCAGTGTCCATCGCGCACTCGATTTTGATTTTCCGACGCTTCTACCGTAATCCAAATCGATGGCACGTGGTCGTCCGAGTAAAGCTGCCCAAGCCAAGGCGGATGCCAGCACGGCCGTTGCCAAGGTGACTTTTATTGATAATTTTCGATTTTTGATGCCTAAAGTCATGAAGTCGAATCGATAAAACTTTCTTGCCCAATGACAATTCTTTCAATTTTTGCAGAACAACAAAATAAAAAAGCCAAAGCAGCCGAAGAAGCCCGCCCCAGCGGCCGCCGCAGCCAAGCCTGCGGGCAAGCGTGGACGTCCGGCCAAGAAGCCAGCCAAGGAGACGCCGGCCCCGAAGAAGGAGGTCGAGAAGAAGCCTGAGGCAAGTTTGAAACTGTTTTGCATCTTTTTTAAAGAGCACATTTAAGCCTGCGCAAGAAGAGGAAGACGATGCCCCTGTCGACACCCATGACGAGGAAGGCAGCGACGTCGGTGATGAGGAGGACGGCAGTGACTAAATGCTGAATATGTTTCCGTGGCAATGAACCGTTTTTTCTTTCGAATTCGTAAAAATTGGTCGTCAATTATGGCGTACTGTATAATTTATAATATGTAACATATCTAAGCGGTGAATAAATATAGTTTTCAAACATAGTATGTATTTCGCCATGAAAAGTTAGAAGAAATCAAAAATAGGACAGGAAATAAACAATAATCATGTTTTTACAAAAAAGAAAAAAATTACACTTAAAGTCCCCAAAATGACTCCCACCACGAATTGCACCAGCACGCACACAAAAATCCCCCAAAACGCCTCCCACTACGACTTTTACACTTTGCACACACCACCCGCACAAACCAACTCCCATCACGATCGCAAAACAGCGCGAAACATTCGCGCAAACAAATTTATCCCCTTCAAATTTCAGTCGCAAATTGGATCCATTCCAAGTTTACGGATACAATGCCGACCCCGAAGTCAACCCCTAACGCCACGCCGTCTCGACAGAGCTCCATCCTGTCCTTCTTCAACAAGACGCCGACCAGTGCAGCCGGAACAAGCTCACCCAAGCCGACGACATCGCGAGCGCCGCCTTCTGAAGATGTTTGTTTCCATTTATCCTTCAAACTGTCTCTTATTATATATATTTAGACGACCCCGAAGAAGCTCTCCGCCGTGACCCTTCCTCGCAAGGATGTCCAAGTTTCGCCGAACGAAAACGAAGCAACTTCGAGCCGGAAGCGCGCGCCGCCCGATTCCGATGAAAGCCCCATCGTTGTCGAGCGACCGCCAGCTCGTCGAGCCGCGACTGCTGCCAAGAAGCGCAGGGTGATCCTGTCGGATGACAGTGAGGACGAGGATGATGTCGATTTCGCGATGGAAGTGGACGCTTCAAAGGCGAACGACGAATCCAGCGAAGACAGCGACTCAGACGCTTCCGGCGGCGATGAAAGCGAGGCCTACACGTCTGAGGACGAGCCTGCCACCCCGAAGAAGGCTGCCAAGAAGGTCGCGACGCCGCCATCGACCGGACGGCATCGAATGGTGCTGATCCAGAGTGATGATGAGTCGGATGTCGATATGGAGGCTCCGGTGAGGGTTTTTATATATATTTTTTGGTTTTAATTAGTTGTTTTAGAGCACCCCGAAGTCCTCGACCAAACGTCAGCCCCCCTCTACCCCGAAAACTCCCGGTGGAACCGTCAAAGCGGCATTTGAATCCTTCGCGAACAATGATACGCCATCAAAGACCCCGAAAAAGGCCGCCAAAACCGGTGATTTTGTCAACCCTGAAAGCTTTCCCCATGAAAGCTTCGATTTCCTCAAGCCGGAGAAGATCCGCGATGCCAATAAGCGCCGCCCTGACGACCCTGACTACGATCCGAAGACACTCTTCGTCCCGCCAGACTTTTTGAAACAGCAAACCCCAGGGCATCAGCAGTTCTGGCAGATGAAGAGCAAGTTTTTCGACACGGTGATCTTCTTTAAGGTCGGGAAGTTCTACGAGGTACGTGTTTTCATAACATTGGCTATCACAATAGGCTAAAATTAACATTTCAGCTGTACCACATGGACGCCATCACCGGCATCGAATGCCTCGATCTCACTCCAATGCGTGGCGCATATGCCCATGCTGGTTTCCCTGAAATCGCCTACGGCAAGTACTCCGATATGCTTATCTCTCGTGGATTCAAGGTGGCCCGAGTCGAACAGACTGAGACCCCAGCGATGTTGGCGGAGCGCAACAAGACCAAGGGCGCTAAAGACAAGGTTGTCACGCGAGAAGTTTGCCGAGTTACGACGGCTTCGACACGGACTTTTGGCGTTCTCGATGGCAATGACGAGAAGGACTTCATTTTGAGCATTGAAGCCAGTGCGAACTACTTGATGGCAATCGCGGAACAGCAGGTCACGGACAAGGAGAGCGTTTACGGCGTCTGTTTTGTTGATACGAGTGTCGGGCGATTCATTGTGAGTTTCTAGTTTGCGTTTTTTGATTACAGTATGCCTTTTAGATGACCCAATTCACCGACGATGCGTGCCGTTCGACTTTGAGGACCCTAGTGGCTCAGTTTCAGCCTGTAAGTTGAGCTTTTCTCTACTTTATCGATTACAGTTTTTGTCTTTCAGTGCCACGTAATCTTCCCCAAAGGCCAAATCACCCACGGAACCCAGTCAGTCTTCAATTCCGCCTTGGCTGCCGTCCAGAAAGAGGCCCTCTTCGACAATAAGGAGTTTTACAGCGTCGATAAGACCATTTCCAAGGTTTGTTGGCTCCTTTTTTTCACACAACTGGCCCTTCAATCATGTCATTTCCAGCTCCTCGAAGACAACTACCTCGGCTCAGTTGTCGATTCCTGGCCAGCCGACCTCAAGAAGTACCTCGATACCACCCTTCACATTCCAAAGGCCGAACCCGACCAGGAACTTGTCATCCGTGCCCTCGGCGGCCTCATGTTCTACCTCGAACGCTGCCTCATCGACGTCGATGTCTTCTCCCTCCGCGATTTCGTTGCCTACACGCCGCCGGACCTCAATGGCGATGCCGAAACCGTCAAACTTACCGGTCGTGAGCGTTGGCAAAACAAGAATCTCATCCTGGACGGTCCTACGCTTCTGAATCTCCACTTAGTGCCTCCATTCACTGGCAAGAAGGTCGCCGACGGTCTTCGCGATTCGACTGCGATCAAGTTCTCGTTGCTGCGCACCATCGACTATTGCAAGACGCCTTTCGGGAAACGGCTTCTCCGTCAATGGGTCTGTGCCCCCTCCTGCGATGCTGATGTCATTACAGCGCGTCAGGATGCCATTGAGTTCCTGATGAAGGCCGAAACTGAAGGATTCTTGACGAAGCTGAGCGATGCGTTGAAGAAGATGCCTGATTTGGAGCGACTTATCCAAAAGTAGGTTCAACTATTTCCACTTTTACTCATTTTCACCATCTGTCTTCAGAGTCCACACCAACGGCCTCAAATACCGCGCCGAAACGCACCCCGATGGCCGCGCCCAGATGTTCTTCGCGACCAACTACAACAAACGCAAGATCAATGACTTCATCATGACCCTTATTGGCTTTGAAAAGTTGGCCAAGCTCCACAAATACTTCATGAACCAGTTTGGCGATTCCGACACCCCCGCCCTGGTGAACAAGTGCATCGGAAGCGGATTCCCTGACGTCGCTGCCGATTTGAAGCACTTTGAGCAGGCTTTCGACCGCAATGCCGCCCTCGAAACTGGCTCTATCACGCCCCGTCGTGGCATCGTGGCCGACTATGATGCCGCTCTGAAGGCTGTCGACGATGCCGAGCGTGCCATCCAGGAATACCTGTCCCAGGAGCGTTCCCGGTGGAAGAACTCGAGCATTGTTTTGCAGGGCAGTGGCAAGACGCGTTATCTGCTTGAATTCCCAGATAATGTGGCTCCGAAGTTGCCGACCAGCGAGTACGATTTCAAGTCGCAGCGGAAGGGATTCAAGCGCTATGGAACCGTTGAACTGGCCAAGCTTTGTAATACGCTTTTCGCGGCTGAAAATGAACGTGACAGAGTTGCTGAAGATGTGACTCGACGCGTTTTTGAGGACTTTGCCGAGCGGTGAGTTGATGTTTTAAAGTTTTTGGTTATCCCATGTGTTTTGATGGCTTTAAATTGGAGTCATTTCTGAAAGTTTTTCCGTTTTTGGAAAGAAAAGAACCAAAACTACAACCAAAAAGTGGTCTTTAACCCTTTTTGGCCAGAAGTTTGATAACAATTGGCCTCTTTTGCCTGTTTTGTGTTACCTTTGATCAATTCCAGCCGCAACAAGTGGTCCAATGTCGTCTCTCACATCGCCATCCTGGACTGTTTCGCCTCCCTGGCGACCTATGCCTCGAAATGCACCGATCTCGCCTTTCCGATGTGCCGTCCCGAGTTTGATTTCGACGCCGATGAGCCGTTCCTCGAGATGCGTCGCGGCTACCATCCATTGTTGATCAGCGGAGAAGCCAAGTTGGCCAAGAAGGCGTCGACTTTCGTCCCGAATGACGCCGTCTTTGGCGTCGATGGCACTCCGCAGACGATCTGTTTGACCGGTCCGAACATGGGTGGTAAATCGACTCTGATGCGACAGGTTGCCGTTCTCGTTGTATTGGCTCAGATGGTAGGTTGTTTTGGACGTTTTACTTGGTACCCCTGGCGATTCAAGCGCTTCAAACATGTTGTTTAAAGCAGAATCAGCAGGGGTAGAACATCAGTCGGGTCTATAACCACTGCGTGATTGTTTCATTCGCGACTTTGGACAGAAGCCCGTCTACATTTATCGATTGTTTATCGATTTTATGCACATTGACACCAACTTTGGGTTTCAGGGTGCATTTGTCCCGGCCGACAGCCTCCGTTTGACGCCCTCTGACAGGATCTTCTCCCGCATCGGTGCCCATGATTGCTCGTTCCTGGGTCAGTCGACCTTCTACATCGAACTGAATGAAACCCAGTCGATTCTGCGAAACGCCACGAAAGACTCTTTTGTCGTGATTGACGAACTCGGCCGCGGAACGTCGACCAACGATGGCACGGCGATTGCAGGCGCGGTTCTGCGTGAACTGGCTGACAACAAGCATTGCCGGACCTTCTTTTCGACGCATTACTTTGCTCTCTGTGATATTGTCAAGGAAAACAAGAACGTCAGACTGGCTCACATGGTTAGTTTTCGACTTTTTATACCGATTTTTCCAGTTTTTATTCATCAACTTTCAGAACTTCATTGTCGAAAACGAGAACAACGAAGACCCCACGGAAGAAGACGTCATCTTCCTGTACAAACTCGTCGATGGTGTCTGCAAGAAGTCGTACGGTTTCTTTGCCGCAAAGCTGGCTGGACTTCCGACACAATTGGTCAAAGTAGCTTCTGAAGCCGGTCAGCTTCTCCAAAAGCAACAAGAACGCATGCGTGCTACGCAGGCTGCTCGAATCGCAATGCAGAAGAAGGTCAGAGCCCTGCAGGGACTCAAAGAAGCGTGTAAAGCCGGTACTATCACCGTTGAAGACCTTGGTCGCATGGTTGCTGCTCTCTAAGTGGCTTTATCTCTGTATTATCTTAACTGTTTATTAACTTATAACGGTTTTTTTTGTAATTGACTAATTTTTTGTATGTGCAAGCTAGTAATGAATGATCTAATTAATTTTACAGGCTTTTACTTTTGTTTTATCAGGGGTTTAGTATCAGTAGGAAGAGTAACAGTACGGTTGATGAAGAAAATGGCGTTGATGATTATGGGATCTGGGGCGGAGTAGTGTGACTTTTTTCGGGAAACAGGCCATTACCATGTATAAGTTTGTTTGTGCGCCGCTGTTTACCATCCCCAACGCGACCTATTGATTTTTTTAAGCATACGGTCAAGCTATCCTTTTGGATATATAGACCCCCTCACAATCACATTCCTAAATTTGTAGCTTGCCTGCAACGTTGCATCTCTTTTCCTAACATTTGCTACTTTTATTTTTCTCTAACATCATTATTTATTTACAGTGTTTGTCAAGAACTCCTATGACTCGACCCCCCAAAAACTACTGAATCTTTCCCCAATAAAGTGGTTCCTCAATAAACTTATGAATTTTGTCCCCAATAAAACTCGTCCCCAATAAAGTACTGAACTCTTTCCCCAATAAATCCGCCCCCCAATAAATTAATGAAAAGTTTCCCCAATAAAACCATTCCCCAATATATTAATTAATTCTTTCCCCAATAAAAGGTGTCCCCAATAAATTAATGAACTTGTTCCCCAATATGAAACTTCCCCAATATACTCATGAATCCGTTCCCCAATAACATTTTTCCCCAACCCTAAACTTAGCCCTCCAAATCAGTCGAATTCAAAGCCCAAACTGAGTCTAAGTCTGAGACTAAGTCTAAGTCTGAGAAATAAGTGGGGGGCTTCGCCCCCCACGCCCCCCAATAAGTTCAATTTAGTCGTGGGGTGGGTTAACTATCAAAATCTAACCAATTTGGATATTAAATTCCGGGGTTGGGGAAAAAAGTTATTGGGGAACGGATTCATGAATTTATTGGGGAAGTTTCATATTGGGGAACAAGTTCATTAATTTATTGGGGACACCTTTTATTGGGGAAAGAATTCATTAATATATTGGGGAATGGTTTTATTGGGGAAACTTTTCATTAATTTATTGGGGGACGAATTTATTGGGGAAAGATTTCAGTACTTTATTGGGGACAAGTTTTATTGGGGACAAAATTCATAAGTTTATTGGGGAACCACTTTATTGGAGAAAGATTCAGTAGTTTTTGGGGGGTCGATTCATATATTGCCGTTTGTCAATGTACCGGCGGTCCGCCGTGTACCGACCATGTACCAGGTACCGGACCGGTCCGCGGTACGGTCCGGTCCGCAAAAAAAATTGGGTGGTACGGCGGACCGGACCGTACCGGCGAAAAAATGTTTTTTTTAATTGAAAACTCAAAAAAAGTCAAAAATAGGCATTATGGAAAGCAATATATCAAACTTTGGTCGTTTTGTAGGGCACTTTTTATGTTTTCAACGTGAAAAAGATAAACACACTTTGAGACCCTGTTAAAGTTTCACGACATGGGTTCCATCAGTTTGGTCCCAATCGCGCTGAATTTCTTTTTTCACAAAGTCTAAACAATTAAAATACGGCTAATAAAATTTTCGAACGTTTGACATGCAAAAAAAAGCATTTAAACATGGTTTTTTTCATTTTGGTACCGGTCCGCACAGCTGTACCGCGCCGGTACCGGTACTGTACCGGTCCGCGGACCACAGTACCGAACCAGTACCGGTACGTGGTCCGGTCCGGTACCCCAGACTCGGTCATTGACTAACACTGTTTATTTAAACTAAGCTACCGTATCCATCATGCCATACCCTATCGCTAAACTTCCCTATGGTCTCCGCTGCCGTCTAGCAGAACTCGCTACTCCCATTGAACGTTACAACTTTCAAATTGCCGCCGGCAATCGGTCAATTTGTCCACCAAAGCTGCAGAAACTAAAAGTTAAAAGTGAGGTGCATCTTGTTTGTGAAGTTCAACCTTTTACTGTTACTTATTGTAATAATTGGGGAAGCTCTTTCCCTAAATCTAGCAAATGCCGTGTGGTTTTTTCCGACTTTCTTCAAATATTCTGTGCTACCGTTCAACATTTGGAATACGACACGTTTAACTATCTTTTAGCCAGACCACGAACACTTTTCCTTAAAAATTGCAACGGTTCAGAAACGTTTTTTAGAAAATTATCACAGATAACGCGTTCCAGCCCTAAGAAAATACGTTACGAGGGTGAAAATTCAACATTAAGTTTCAAAGCACTGCTGAAAAGTTTTCCACACCTTGAATCAGTGGAAATAGACCGTTCTGAAATATCAGATATCCATGTCTTTCCGGAAACGTGGATGACTGATGTTCTATTGTATGGATGCCAGTTAATGGACTGTTATCTTCATATTCCTGTTGAACAGTTTGTTCAAATAAAATCCGACGATCTTGTGGCTTTTCTTAAAGTAAGTTTTTGATTCTATAGTTCATCTTATAAAGCTCATTTTACAGACACGAAAACGTGGGTTCGTATTAGAGTTAGACGTTCACGGTGATCAAAATGAAAAATCGGCTCAACTAACAAGTGAACTGTGCGATCTGTTGCCACACAACGAAGCTACAGCATTTTATTTTTTTTAAGGATATCAGGTCACGGCCTACCAATGTTTATGCTAACGATACCATTTGGTATTTGCCTGAAACGCTTATCTAACCTAACTGGGTGCATTTATAGTCCTCTTCCACGAATACAATTTAAACTTGTAACGAATTTTGTAATTGACTAGTTTTTGTAAGTGTAACCTGTCTGATAAAGTTTTTAATGAATGCTTTATTTTACTTTTTTAACAAATGATATACAAAACGGAAATAACAAAATAGATACAAGATTTCAGAATATTTGTTTACACAGAAAAAAACCGTGTTTTCCCTGGCGCCAAAAGGGGGACCAGATTCCCCCTTTTGGCAGGGAAAGATTTCCACGCGCGGATCGTGGACCGTTTTCCCCGATCGGAGGGTATCATTTTCCCCTCTTATATATGGAAATCGCAAATGTAATGATATAAAGTGTAAAAATTTGCATTTGTGCTTGTTTTACTTAAATTTGAATGCAATCGGCATGAATTATCGACAAATCGCCAGTTGATGCATTGCCGAACAGTCGTTGAACGCGCCCTCAGAGGCTGTCGACCCCCATTTTTCTAAATGTTCGGCGAAAAAAAGCCAAGTGTCGAACTGTGCAATTAGTAAAGTTTTGAACGGCAAATACCAGATTTTAGGCGCCTCAGGCTTTTAGATCTTGTAAGTCTTTTTATTTTGTTTTAGGCTCTTCCTTCCAGATTGGCGGAAAAATTTTGATAACGACAAAAAGACAAAGTCCACAGATGATTGCTAAGTATTTGGTATGTCAACAGTGACCAAGTTTTTCTGTCAATGTGTCTAAAAACTTCATTTTCAGGATCGAAGATTCATTAGACAATTTCAAGAAATCAGTACATTCGAAACATACAAGTTCATCGTCGACGGTTGCGAAGAGATCCCTCGACTTCAACGCTTCAAAGATGTGTATTTTTTTTTGAGTGTAATTTTCTAAATTTGTTTTTTTTGAAGTTGTTGATAAAAGTGGCAAACAATAAATGTGTTCTATGATGAAGATGTGTTATCTATTAAGTATGTTGACAGCAAAAAAACAGAAAAGTAAAAAAAGAAAAGTCGCTTCGGCTACAGTAACGCAGGAGAAAGCGTTTCGTTGTTGGTTAGGGGAAACACTTCCCCTCGAACTTATGGTAATTCATTCCCTGCTACGGAGGGGAAAACTGTCTCCGCTCGTTGGTGGATTGTTTTCCCCTTCCGAAGGGGGAAACAGGCACCCTCCAAAATATCTTCCCTGAGTTTCCCCCTCCGAAAGGGGAATCTGGTCCACGAAAATTAGCCTAACCAGTTCCGTTATTTTTTTCCGTGTACCATACAGAAAAACGGAAAAACACTCGGTGAGACTATCTGCGTCAAATAGTACTGGCGTTGGGCTAGGTATTCACATTTAGGAGGGCAAATGACATTTCCCGCAGAAATTTAAAAGTTGTAGCGTTCAACTGGGGTTGCAGTTAATCAGACCCCAGTTGAACCGTAGGGCAGTTTGGCGATGGAGTACGGCATAGTTGGATTACGGTAAACAGGTTTAAAAAAGTGATGAATATAGCAAAACGAAAACACGATACAACAGCAATTCAGATCAATGTTGTAAATTATCTACGAACAAGGTTGCAATTGCGCAAATGACAAAAAAAAAAGGTTGTGTTAGCTGAAATCGACACACATAATGTGTCTACGGCACACTTTTGATCACACCGCCCGACACAGTGCGTCGCCCTTCCGCTTACCGTATTCTTAGCACATGTCCGGACGACATTTTCACACATTCCTAGCGCTACTGTTTGCGGGAAAACTACACTGCTAAAGATAGTTTTGGAGCCGTTCTATGGGAAAATAATCTCCGCCTCAAATCGGACATGCATACCGGGTTTGCGGCTATTTAAGTCTTCCGGGCCAAACAAAAAGCATCACTTTCACCAATTATTCACTTGCTGTTCATTCGCTTTTAACATCATAATGGACTCAATGGTCAACGCTCTCCTCATCAACAGCTACATCGCTACATTGATGAATCCGACTGGTTTTCTGATGAATCCAGCAATGTCCTCCTATTTGATGCCTTTAAAAAACGAAGTTCAACCGACGCAGAATCGCCCACTTCAGACCACGGAACCAGTGAACTCGCCTGTTCGCATTCCGGAACGTCAGGGATCGGCCATAATATCGACACCGTCCTCCGTCAATTCAACTCTTGTCGCAGTTTTACCAACGGCTGTTTCAACGCCGTCTTCACAGACGCAACAATCAACACTCGCTAACAAACCCCAAAGACGGTTTGCCCCGGAAATCACGGAGATTCTGTGGAACTGGTTTAATGAACACATCGTTTTTCCATATCCGGATGAAGAAGCCGTCCGTATGCTGACGACCCAGACCGGCATCACCGGCAAGCAGTTGCGTACCTGGTTCCTCAACCGGCGACGTGACTACGAAAAGAAGCACGGTTTTACCAGATGGAATAAGATGCCGGCCCCACCATGTTGTGGCAAGAAACGCGCCAATCCCGATGCTTCTGGTGGCAACGTCGAACCCGCTCATAAGCGGGCGCGTAAAGTTTGACTTTTGTTCACCTTTTGAGTTTGCATTTTTGCGTTACCGGTTATCTTCGTGCATTGTCTCTGTACAATTTGTTGATTTTTTGTTTGTTCAATAAACTTTTTGGTTTCACAATGTTTGATTACAATAAAAACACTTTATTTTACTGAATTACACGCTAAAATTTGAATCATACAACCATTGAGGCACAATGAATCAATACCAACATTGAAATAGTCCAAATGAATGCCAAGTTCGTCGACATGAACGTGTTCGAGGCCGTACTGGTGGTCGCGGTTGCGGATGGCACGACGGTAACGGGCTTACTTCCACCCGTATCAGTGCCGTTGGCGGGTCGATGATGGCACATGCCGTATTCTGCGTGGCATTGTAGGTTGTTGCAGTCACTGTCGGTTTGACACCGTTTCCCCGGGGTATAAATAGGCCCAGATAAACGCATTGGCTGATCGCTAGCGCAAGAAATAAGTTCGACATTCTGGCCTTCAACATCACATACTTTGACATAACATCCGTACTTCGTCGCTTTGGCATTCAGTACAAATCGTAGAAAGTTGATGACATTTCGCGTGGAATCGGGATCGAATTCATTTGATAACTGTGTAGCGGGATCAATAGTCGTTTTTTCGATCCATGGGGAAACTCGGTGAAAGATGGCGGTCCGGGAACTGTTTGACATAGTCGCTTCCATTGCTCGGTAATACTTTTCAGTGCTTTTGAAGTCTGCTTTTTTTGCAGGGCAATCAAATTTGGCTTCAGCTTCAAGTTCACACTTGTATGTCTAAAAACTTTTGTTTTTACGCATCTAAAAATCAATTAAATATGCACAACACCCTAAACCTAACACACAGTGTAAGATCGCAACGATCTTATACTGGGTAGCAGTGCGGTTACAGCACTGTGTAGTGTCTTGCCTATTAAGGTGAAATCTGCGTGTACGTTACGTCGAAAATGCGCATAATACACGCGGACGCAATGGTTTTTTCTACCCAGTGTAAGATCGTTGCGAACGTATACTGGGTGAGTGATTCAGGGTGAACTTACAGCTTCTTCAAAAAGGGCAGGTTTTGGTTTATGCAGTTTGAAAGCATCGCATTCGTTGGCAATCATGCCACGGAACATGTTGATAAGATCGATGGCGCTGAGACGTTCCTCATTGCCCCAGTCGCTGCCGGTGTCAAGTGTGGAGAAACATTTTTCAGGTGTCTTGGGCATTTTTGGACTGGTAGGATCTTCGCATTTGTAAGGGATGCGGAAACCATCGCTGATGGCAAACAGAAGGACGGCGGCAAACCCGGCCACCACCGGCTGTATGCCCATTTTGCTGACTGATTGGATTGTGGCAGTTACGGTGTTTCTTGTAATAACCGATAAAAAATTTCCATTTTATTGGCATTACAGGTACAAAAATAAACACGAATGCGCCAAATGGGTCGAAAAGTCGGCACCTAATTTTGTTTACCTTTTGCGTTTTTAATTTTTGCACTATTGGGTATGTTTATGCTTTGGATCTGTACTCTTTTCTAATTTACACAATTTATTTTGAAGTAGTGAAAGTCACATTATCAGGCTTTTTATTAGACATAAAATCTCAATTCGAAAGAAAATAAAGCAAGTATAGCATTTTTCGATGTTTACTTCTCTTCATTTTTGGACAGAGGTAACGACCAAGAATAGTACACACATCGATACTCAAATTCGATACGGGAACTTGTCAATCCTCTGAACCTGTTCTCGCTGTATGTAAGCCCTTGCTGTTCCATGTGCTGCTTAATTTGTAAAAAGTACGGCTCTAACTTAACTAGCTCTAACTTTGCATTATAGTTGAACAAATGTATATGCAGCAAAAATGGTTCTCGTCTTTCCTGGAACAAATTTTGTTATGTATAACGTATTACAAACGCAAATCGCATCCCACCTTTATAAACTTTAAAAGGACGTCACAATCAATTGGTTCAAATTGTAGAGCAGGTAAATTAAATACCAAATATTTTAGAGAGTGTCCGAACTGTTGAATTTCGGAGACCCAGTTTTTAGGAATATGATAATTGTAGAGTATGATCGACTTAAGATTCGGGTATGCGGTGAAAATATCAGAACAACTAATATGAGAATTTTGGCTGCAACAACTAGCTTCAAAAGAAGTGACGTTTTTGGACGTTAATGTTGCAAGTTTGTTCAGAAAAGTATTTGAAATGATGCACTTGTATAAATTTACTTTACGGGGTCGAAGTAGGAAGTAGTCAAATGTTTCAGATGAAAGGTCTTCAAGATCAAACTCGTATAAAGCTATCCAAGTCCTACCTCCGACGAGATCTTTCTCGCCGAATTCTACTGGTGGCCAGGAGGCTACTGGTAAATCTACTTGGTTTACAACAGAAATAGTTCCATTTTTCTTTTTAAATTGTAAATGATCATAGTTTTTTTGAATGTGTTGAGGTGTTGGCGGACAGATGGAAGGATTGCCAGCGGCGATTTGGAGGTGATAGCGTTCTACTGGGGTGGTGAGGTCAGATAGGCGGCAGCGGAGGCCGTAGGCAAGTTTGGCGAGAGGGTACGGCATGACCACAATGTGTAGGTTTGAAAGATCGAAACTAGTGACGGATATAGCACAACAAACTCAATCCAGATCGATTTCGGGATCCTCTGGCCGACGCGGCTGCGCAAATGGCGGAGATGCCCATTTTTCGCCAGACGCAACTGCCCGATCTCGCCGACACATAAAGCTAATCCCCACAAACATTGCATTTACAGTTGCCAAAATAAGAATGGACCAAAGACACAACTCCGCACTTTATGATCCTTTCAAAACACGTAACTTATCAATTCGAACCAACAACACACATAGGGCTCTTCGAAACAGCACATTCACTGTTCATTATGTGACAAGCCATTGGCCAGACCATCTGATTGATCAAAGGCATAATCATCGGCACTAAGTTGGCGACCTGCCCACATTGCTGATTTGGTTCGACATTGGCGAAGTCGCAGCAATCAAAAACTGCGCCATTGTTGCCGGTGCACTGTGATTGTCCGACAACAATCTTCAGACACATTTTGTAGACGAAACAACCGTATTGGGCAACGTGGTTTTGGACATTGCCCGAATTACCGGTAAGCATGGCACAGGCACTGTCGACGAGGTAGTTGCAAAGCTTGCAGGAAGCGGGTTCAGAGGCGCTGAAGCGAGGGAGGCTTAGGACCTCGGCCGAGTTTGCGATGCTTTTCGAGTCTAGAATGACCGATTACGTCAATTGGAGGATGGTTAAGTTTGCGAAATGACATACCAATGCCACAAAAGCCGTCTTGATCGATTTCACGCGCAATACGCAGGGCCGTACGCTTCAAAAAGTTGGTGATCAATGGCTTGAAGCGTTCGAAACCGGCCATGCACTCTTTTTGGTTTTCTTCGGCTGCGCAGACTTCGCGGACACGGTTTTCAAGAACTGTTAAAAGAGCATTCTGAAATTAGTTGGTAATTTAACGTTTGATTTTTAACCTTAAAAAAGTCAAAAAATGATAAAGGATGGGTAACTCACAACTTTCTCCTCATAGCCATCAAAGGCCTTGCAGAAAAAGTCATTTCCAAGCTGATGTTCATTGACACCACAGTAAGCGGCACAGTTATCCTTGCCGGTAACAGTCTTGGTATAATCCAAGGCCGCCGTGAAGAATCGGTCAACAACGGCATGGCAGAATTTGTGAAGCGCGGGGGCGGTGGAATCGCAATTGGCGTGAAGGGTTTCAAGGGCCTAAAATTTTTGACGTTTTACCGTAAGTGAAGCTTGATGCTGAAAAACATACATGAGAAGTCGCCGCGGAATCAGCAATAACATCTCCACCGACGCGGCACAGAGAACAAGAAGTCAGAAAGCGCTGGGCCGTAGTGATCAGTTTTGTTAACTTTTCAAAGTCGGCATCAAGAGCGTCAATTTCATCGTTCTCGGTGGCACTAATCGGCGCTAAAAACCAACTACTGTTATAAAAATGCATTCAAAACTTTGAACTTACCCAAACACGTGGCCAAAAGCAGCAATCCAACCACCACTCGCATGTTTCAGTCGATATCAGTGACAATTCGCCGCCATTAAAACCCATCTTGCCTCGACGATCCTTATCAGTGGGCCCCCAGGATCCCGAAATTGCCCCCATAATGCTATCAAACATGTTCCTATCATTGTACTTTGTTATTGATCAATCGTCACAGCCAAACAAAAATTAAGATAATTATTTTTTATTAAAAGTGCCAATCAAAAATGGCCATTTCATAACGTATTACAACTCTTCTGTGCATATTAATATCGAAGGAATTTTTGTTTTTCCGTTGATCTAAATAACTTTTAACGCGTGAGAAATGACTTCCGCAGTCGCCGGTAATTGACATCCATAGCAAAAAGCCTGGTGGTTGTTTCTAAAATAAAAAAAAACTAATCAATGAATCCATAAATACCATGTAAATGTTATACAAAACGTATACAAAATACTTAAGAAAAACAAACGACAAAAAACTCACGTTCAAAAGAATTACAAGATGTTCCATATTAAAATCAATAAACAGTTCAGGAGAAACAATAAAACGCAATAACTTCAACGACTGTTTAAATTGCAAAATTTCAGCAATCCAATTTTTTGAAATACTGCAACAGCTTACTTGAACAGTTTCAAGTTTCGGCAGTGCAGCAAGCAAGTCCGTAAAGTTGACATTATAATTTTTATCATTGAAATTGCCATTTATAACAAGCGATTTCACGTTTTTATGGGTCATTTCTGACAATGCATTAAAGAAAGCTTTTGAAAGAATACAGGTTTTTAAGGTCACAGTATACAGTCGATAAACAATGTTTTTCATTGATTCAGAAACTAGCCGTTGCAATGTGAAGTAACTGAAGGAAGCAGAATTAGTACAGACGACCGGAAATTTGCTTTCAGAAACTAACGTGGATACTGCTACTTTTTGTGAACCGTATTTCACAAAAATCTTTTTATTAAAAGTATAAAACTTTAATTCATTAATTGCTTGAATGGGTTGTAGTTTTGGTGGGCAAATAGAAACATTTCCAGCAGCTAGTTGAAGATCGTACCGCTCCAAAGGGGTAGCGAGTTCAGCTAGGCGGTGGCGGAGGCCGTAGGCGAGCTGAGCGATGGTGTATGGCATGGCTGGGTTACAATTCGAAATATATAAGGTAGAAAAAATAATAAAAAATGTTCACTCAAACAAAACAGCGCTTAGTTGTAATCGGTGAGTTAACGAGTTACAACTGTGGGTATATTACAGGAAGAATCGCTGGCTTAAATACACAACCCATGAAACCTCTGAGTACCCTTTTTAGTACAACTTGAGGGACGCACAAGGCACTCTGGTGTGCCCGCAGAGATAAAAGTCTGTTGCGCAAAGGTTGTGTCTTCGCACGTCGACGGTAAATCAAGCAATTCGCTAGCAGACCGCCACATGAACCATTAGCGCTTTTTCTCAATTTTTGCTACATATATTTGCCGTATTAGTCTCATCATAACTTTCTACCGTCCAATCATGCCGTATCCTCTCACCAATCTTGCCTATGGTCTCCGCAGCCGCCTATCTGAACTGACAACCTTAGGCGAACGCTACGAACTCCAAATCGCCGCTGGCAATCCCTCTATTTGTCCGCCGACCATTCAATGTGCTCAGGAAGTCCCCTTTCTTAACTTTCACAAACTTAAAACGTTCACCGGCTTTGGAAAACGTATTCAACACAGAACAAAACTTGGCACATTTGTTACTAAAGGCAATCACCTTTACATTTGCCGTGATGATATTCAATTCATAGAAGTAGCTGTACAAAATTTGCAAGTTAAAAGATTCAAACAATTTCTGTTCCGACCCTACTGTCTAAAGTTAATAGATTGCGAGGTTTCACATGGCTTTTTTGATAAGTTGTCAGAAATAACGTCAACAAGTATTGATTACCTTTACGTTCAAAGACCGACTGAAAAGGCTGTCAAATTTGCGGATGTTCTTTCTGCGTATCCGAATCTTTTAATTCTTCATTTAAATCAATGTCATGTCACCCAAGACTGGATGTCCGATATTTTGCGTTTTAAAATGCTCAAAGTGTTGCATTTGGAGTATTTTAAAATTGCTCCTGTTACGTCAGTTTATTTTGTCGGTCTTTCAGCTTTTTTAAAAGTAAGTTTTAGCAGTAAATTATGTTTTTTGACAGAACAGTTTTTAGGCACAACGAGAAGGCTTCCATTTGGATATTAGGGTTACTGGTGTTAGTACATTTTTTGCTGAAATTAAAGAACTTTTGGATTCAGACTTTGAACAAAGCAATGGTTTTAACTTGTCTTGGAGAAAGCATACTCGGCTTACACTCATTGGGCAAGAAAGAACTGAGTATTTTTATCTTACACGCCCCAATACTTGAAAATTAACATAATGCTTCTGGAGTTCATCGATTTCATTTAAATTATGTGTTAAAATTTGTGATTTTACGTTATAAATAAATATTATTTGTAAAATCATCTTAATATCTCAAAAAATAAGTATGTCATCCAAGTCATCGTCAGGTGCTGCTTAATTAACAAATTGTAATACAGGGTTTTTGTATTTGCAGTAATTGTCATTGATTTGTCATGTCGTTTTTACTTTTCGAGTACTAATTGTCCAATTTTAAAGTTCGTTTATCGATAAACGAAAAGCAAAATAAAAACGTTTTAAAACACAACACATCGATTGCAATAATGCGATGATCAAAACTTTTGTCCGTCCTCACTCAGAACCTCGGCTAGGTCTTACGCGCGCGCAACCAAACTATGGGTTGAGCTTTCATTTTCAAGTCGATAGTAGTTACCATTCGCGCAATAGCCATCATCTTCGTCAACCACCATCGCTTTTTTAGTGAGCAATTACTATATTTGTTATTTTTTTAGTTGTCTACATTGTGCAATGCCGTATCCTCTCTTCAAACTGCCCTACGGCATCCGGTGCCGCCTATCAGAACTCTCAACCCCGCTTGAACGCTACAACCTCCAAATCGCCGCTGGCACTCCTTCCATCTGCCCGCCAAAAGTACAAACTCTTCGCCCAATTTACAATGTTGATATGTACGGAAAAATCAAAATCATCTCAAATGTTAGAAGAAATGGTCAAGAAATACCCTTACAGACGCTCCAATCCAGCCATCCATACATTTGCGGCCCAACTGTAACTTTCAACGACTTCCACCCGGACGTTTTTGAATGCAACACATTGTATTACTTTGTGTGTCGGCCCTACACTTTGAATTTGATTAATTGTAAAATTTCAATGGCATTTATGGAAGCTTCGTCGAAGTTTACACACGATTATGTAAAGAAATTACATATATCGTTTACTGATTTTAATTCGAAGAATATTACTTTGGAGCATATATTTAAAGCTTATCCGAACCTTAACGGTGTTACTTTAGAAAATGCATACCTTTCTAAGTCTTGGTTAGCTGAAATTTCGGAATTGAGCAACAACTCGCTTAAATCTTTGACGGTTGTGGGTAGGAAGTACCAGATTCACGAAATTGATGCTGAATATCTTCTTACGTTTTTAAAGGTTGGTTTGGTATTGCCCTTTATGGTAAATACAAAGTAGTTTACAGGCACAACGAGAAGGCTTCAGTTTATCCATCAGAATCACAAACCCTCTTGACCCAATGGGACATTATTTTACCAAAGTGAGACAATACTTGGACAAGTGGCTAATTAATACTGAAGAAGAAAAAAAATTTGCTGTTGACTTTACAAGACTTGATTTTCATTATGGTAATCGGTCTGCGTTTTGGTATTTGCCATAAGGGCACAATGGGGCAAAACGATAAACTATTGTTGCGTGTAGCTATCACTGTCGATTCAGCGTTGAATGTGTGTTTTACAAGTTTTTAATTAATTTTAACCAATAAACTGATGAATGCTTATATATAAAGGTCATGTTAGCATTCGATCGTGGTTATCAATCATGTTATCGTGGCATGTTCTGATTCAAAAAAGGCAAATATTTGTCCGTTGATGCTATGTATCGATTGAAAAGGCTGCTTACTTTTGTAGCTGTTTTTGTCATTCGCGCACTCGCTTGCTATCGAAACAATGATGGGATTTGGAAAAAAACCATGCACAGCTCACACCGCACCATTGATGATTTTACCGCGCTGAAAACAGTTCGAAAACACTCACATTGAAGAAGATAGACGTTATCGATCGGACAAACCATACAAAACACTCATGAGCAACGATTGTGCGCGCGTTGGCTTGCTTAAAAACAACACACAGCTCATCAGTTGATGGCCTTTGGACCGCAATAGCAACCGCTGTCATCGCAATTTGTTCCTCTTTCCAATTTTTCACTATCAAAACAATGCCGTACCCCATTGCTAAACTAGCATACGGCCTTCGCCGTCGCCTGTCCGAACTCGCTACCCCTATAGAAAAGTACGATCTTCAAATTGCCGCAGGAAATCCTTCGATTTGCCCGCCAAAACTTCAAGTTGTTCAAAAAGTTTTGGAAAATGTTCGATTTGTTAAAAAAAAATGGCAAAATCTCTGTTGAACAACGTGAAACGCTTCAAGATGAATCTACGCCAGTTATATTTCAACAGGATGATCTATTTATTTTTGATTTGAACGTTACTTTAACTAACTTTAACCTGACCGACTTGACTTCTGATGTATTTAACCACTGCATTTTCCAACATTCATTCTTGTTTTTACGGGGTTGTAACCTTTCAAAGCTCTTTTTAAGCGCACTGTCCAGTAAATTAGCAAATATCGAACAATTTTGCATTGATTACAATACCAACAGTTTATATACCATAAGTTTAACTGATCTTTTTGACGCCTATCCCAATCTTAATTATCTCAGTTTGGCTTTTTCTAATGTTTCTAAAGATTGGATAACCGAGCTTTTACAATTAAAAAATTGTTTGTTATATTCATTACATTTAGTTTTTAATGACCGTCAGTTTACCGAATTTGATTTTAGTGAACTCATGACTCTGTTAACAACTGTAAGTTTAAACTTTGTAGAAAACAATAACAAATCGTTTTACAGAGGAAACTTCAGAACCTATACATCTCTATTTCGGGCGAAAGTGAAAATATAAGTTCGTATTTATCAAAACTGAAGCAATTCTTTGACGAAGTTGTTATTGCTGATGACCGTAATATATATGGGTGTATGCTTAGCGTATTTTATCAGGGTTCCAGAACTCAATGGAATCTAAGAAAATAAACTAATTTCTGCAATTTCTGATTTGCTATTTGTTGAGGTAAGTCGACGGGTGAAACTGCGGACTTGTTTGTTTTTGCAGTTTTCATGTTACTTGTTGCATTGTTTTTGTCATTGCGTTGATTTGCTGCCTAATAATAAGAAATGCTGTTTTACTTATTGAGTTTTGAGCGAGCGTATAATGCATAGCTCCACATAAAAAATCCAAGGTATAGCGGCATGTGTGGATCTAAAAAGGCAAAAGTTTGTCCGTTGATGCCATGTATCGATTGAAAAGTTTGCTATGCTTACTTTTGTAGCTGTTTTTGTCGTTCGCGCACTCGCGGACTGTTCACCGACGAGCCACAGCATCGACTTCCATCGCTTTTTCTTCCTCAAGTAGGCACACGACGACATTTCCTTTGGTTTTTTGTACTCCAACGCTAACTGCTACCTTTGTCATGCCGTACCCTCTCGCCAGATTGCCCTACGGTCTCCGCACCCGCCTATCTGAACTGACCACTCCAGTCGAACGCTATCAACTTCAAATTGCCGCTGGCAACCCTTCCATTTGCCCACCAAATATTCAATGCGCTGAAAAATTAGACAACCTTACGCTCCAACACGATGAAGAAACCTTGAAAAATGGACGAAAACACGATGCCACTTGTATTACTAATGTCGTAAGTAAATCCATTACCATCGTAAGTGGTGTGTTTCATTTAAAACGCTTCAATTTACAAGATTTAATGTGTGAACGATTTAATTATTATTACATTATACGACCTCGGTCGGTAAGTTTAACAGACTGTCATGTTTCAAAGCCCTTTTTCGACATATTGTCAAAAATTACGTATAGTGGCGTCAATGGCATGGATGTTCAATGTAATGAAACGCCTACTACTATTAATATTAGAGATATTCTCATCGCATATCCGAAACTGGAAAGACTTTCTCTAAAGAACTGTTTTAATTATGAAAATTGGATGTCAGATATTCTAGAAGTCCCAAATTTGCTGGATTTGTTATGTTTGGAGTTTTCCAACGATGAACAGGCCAACACTACTGATCCATGCGGTATTGTGGCATTTTTAAAGGTAACTTTTAACAAAGAAATGTACGTTTGAAACACATGATTTTACAGAAACAATCTAAAGGTTTTCATTTGGTTATTACGTGCAGCAATAAGTTTTTTACTCAATTCAAAAGCCACTTTGATTCTGACAATGTTGAAAGTAATAATTCGTCAATGCACAATACTGGTCTAACATTGTTTAACAACGGAAAAGGATACAATTATTATTTTTGTAACTCATAAACTTGAAGAAAGTGTTTTCGTAAATATTACCTAGTTTTAAGGAGCATGAATTAAAAAAAACAATAAGTTATATAAATATAATCTTTTACAACTTTATGTTTACAGAAAGTGTGTTTGGTTTGTTGCGCGGTAAAATTTGTTGGACAAACATGTAAAATACACACACACATATTCATTGCACAAGGGTACAAAATAGGTACGCATCAATAAGAAGTAATTGGGTTTTTTATGCGCAAGGGCGGACATCAGGCCGACAAAAAAAGTCCGGACTGGGTCACGACAGGAAAACCGCGGCCCGCCTCCAACCTTGGAACCGCATATAAGCCGATATTTCGACCATTTGAGCAATCACAACCTCTTTGCCGTCTAACCATCGCATCGTTTTTCAGTTGTATTCCTTTTCCATCAAGTTCTTGCTGTTATTAGTTTTCTAAATCTTTTTCTTTCAATTCAACCATGCCGTACCCTCTCGCCGAGTTACCCCACAGTCTCCGCTGCCGTCTTGCCGAAATCGCCACCCCAGTTGAACGCTATCAACTCCAAGTTGCCGCTGGCAATCCTTCCATCTGTCCGCCAATTCAACGCGCTAAAAAAATAGACTTTCTTACGTTCCAACACGAAGAAGAAACTTTGAAAAATGAACTAAACCATGATGGCGAATGTGTTTGAACACCTTTAAATATTGTTGGTTTTGTTAAAAGTGTTTTTTGTTATTCCCTTTTGTTAAAGATCATAAACAATCAAATTATATAAATAAAGTTTTGTAAAATTTTAACTGACTTTGTTCGAAGTGAAAGTTTTCATTCGCGGCAAAAAACTTGTGTTTCATTTAATACAAGTCTTGTCGAGTAAAGTGTATCAACTTTGGCGCGAAAACCTTATCATACCCAACTTTCGAAAATCGACGGTTTTGTCCATCCTGTCTTGCCAGGGTCTTACAGCAAGAGCTGCTTTCCGTATTGAGCTCACATTTACAAGACGAAAGTAGTGACTGTTCGCGCAATCGGAATGCTTGTCGCCGAGCAAAAGCATCGACCCCCAACGCTTTTTTAGTTACAACTACATATATTTTCTCTTATTTTTGTTTTTTAGCTGCATTTGTCACCCTAGCCATGCCGTACCCTCTCGCCAAACTCGCCTACGGCCTTCGAAACCGTCTAACTGAACTGACCACCCCAGCCGAACGCTATCAACTTCAAGTCGCCGCTGGCAATCCTTCTATTTGTCCGCCAAAAATTCAACGCGCTAAAGAGCTTTGTGTAGATGTGAAACTGGTAAAAACTGAAAATACTTTAGAACCCGACAGACTTTCATGGCCAATTAGTCAGAGCGCAGCATCAACTGAACGTGATACGGTTCTTCTTTGTCATCATATACTTAAAATTACTGATTTCAATGTACAGTATTTAATGTCAGTAAAGTCTGACCTGTGTATCATCCGACCATATTGGTTGAAGTTGCAAAAGTGTCGTCTTTCAAAGCCATTTTTTGATGTGTTGTCGAAATTAACAAGTTCAGAAGTTATTTCTATTGACATTACTCCACGAAAAAATACCATAATCAACTTTTCGGACATTTTCACTGCGTTTCCAAAACTTGAAATTATTCATTTAAACGGTCGCTGTGTATCTAAGAGTTGGGTGTCCGAACTTTTACTAATCGAACACAATCTCAAAACGCTGCACTTCAAGTTTTTCTTTATTAATGAATTCGAACCAACTCTTTTTAAAGACGTTGCAGCATTTCTAAAGGTAAAGTTTGCCAGATCTTAATATTTATATTAAAACAGTTTTCAGGCACAGCCTAAAGGCTTCCATCTGGATATTACGGCCAGAAATGAATCATTGATGAAGTTCGATCAATACTTGGATTCTGACTTTGTTCAGAGCGACGGTTTTGATTTGTCGTTGCACGAGTGCACTCGCCTTGTCTTTATAAACTGCAATGAAACACATCAGTATTACCTAAAAAAGTAAAAACCATTTTTTTAATCGTTTTTCCACCCATTTTACAACGTCGTTTAAAATAAAAAAAAAAATAAATATTACCTATGTTGCGGGGTGGTTCTTCCATGTATGCACACCAGAAAGAATTGGAAAACCACGACGAATGTGCTAGCCGATAGTTTTGTCTATCTTCGATGCCGTGTATAAGTCTTATAGCATGCATCGTCATATTCAGGGTTGAGCTTGCTTTTACAAATCGATAGCAGTGACCATTTGCGCAATCGTTATTGTGTTCGTCAACAGCGCGTTTTTAGTGACTATTTACTACATTTGTCACTACTTTAGCTCTCTATTTTATTTCAGCTATGCCGTACCCTCTTACCAAGCTTGCCTACGGTCTCCGTTGCCGTCTATCTGAACTCGCCACCCCAGCTGAACGCTATCAACTTCAAACCGCCGCTGGCAACCCTTCCATTTGTCCGCCAAAAGTTCAATATGCTAAAGAAATTTATACTGAACTGATCTTGCAAGAAAAAGAACATAGTAGTTTAGGAAACATTTTTTACTCCTTTAATAAGAGCGCATTAATTTCTGATCGTGATACGATTCTTATTTGTCAGCATGAACTTATAATAGCATATTTTGATCTACAGGATATAATGTCCGTGACGTCTGACCGGTGTATTATCCGACCATACTGGTTGAAGTTAATGAAGTGCTGCATTTCAAAGCCATTTTTTGAAACGTTGTCAAAGTTAATAAGCCCAGAAGTGACTTCTATTGATATTTTTCCACGAGAAGACATCCTCATAAATTTCTCGGATGTTTTCACGGCGTTTCCAAACCTTAAAACTATTAGTTTAAACGGTGGCTGTTTATCTATGAGTTGGGTGTCCGAACTTTTACTAATCAAACATAACCTCAAAATGCTGCACTTCGAGTTTTTCGAGGAGAATCAAATCGAATCAACTCCTTTTAAATATGTTCTGGCAATTATCGAACCAACTCTTTTTAAAGAAGTTGCGGCATTTCTAAAGGTAAAGTTTGCCAAATACTGACGTTTATTTTAAAACAGTTTTCAGGCACAGCCTAAAGGGTTCCATCTGGATATTACAGCCAGTAACAAATTATTTAATCAATTCGATCAATACTTGGATTCTGACTTTGTTCATAGCGACGATTTTGATGTGTCGTTGGACAAGTGCACTCGCGTTGTCATTGAGAACTACAACGTAACTTATTATTATTATCTAAAGATGTAAAGAACACGTTTTCATCCCTTTTTGAACCATTTTACAACATCGTTTATAATTTTCAAAAATAAAAATTTAAATAAACCACAAGTGGGATCAACGGATATACGTTTACATGTGAAGCAAAAGCATAGACATCAATAGCTCGAAAATTGTTCAAAAATGTACAAGCGCAAAATTTAGTGATTCTTGCAACGACAATTATGGAGGTACCCACTAAGTGTGGTTTCACTGTGAGCGAAACAATCAATCAATATCGAAATATACTCGTGTAACGCGTCGAAAAGCGAGCCTTTGATCAAGGAAGGGAAGCTTTTAAACTTTTAAAGAATGAGTGTTGAACTGAGACAATCAAAAGCAGTCTATAAGAAAAACTTTCACGCAGGGGAAGGGATTTGCTGGTTTGGAATTTCAGTTAAATAAAAACGGACTGAATTTGGTCGGGTTGGATTGGACTACGACTATGTGGAGAAAGGTAGAGACAATGAATGAACTAGGTGGAGAAAACACGGGCAAAAGTGAAGCGGGATGAATTATGGCGACGGAGGGGTGCCTTTATCGTTGGAAATCGTGCTGGGGATGGGCTTTTCAAAGCTACGAACGACATCAGTGACGAGGAGGGGATAGTCACGGACCATGGCGTCCCAGCCGATGGTCTTGGTGCAATCGCCGGGGTGGCACTTGATGAAGTGGACGGCACTGTTGCGGAGATGGGGGGCACTGTAGACATCGCCAAGGATGAGGAGCTGGCAGGCGTTTTCGTAGGTGATGGCTTGCATGAGGGTGCGTTCGCAGAGTTGCTTGAGGTCTTCGAGGCTGAAATGAACCATTTTATTTGACAAAAGTCGATATAAATGCCAAAAAAAAGCCAAACTCCGCCCATTTTGTGATAAATTACGGTAATTGAAGTCAATTTGGACAACATTTTTCCAACTTTTTAAGTCAAGATACTTTCAAAACTCAAAACCAACCGATACTTATCCGCCGCAATCAACAAATCCTCCGCAATCTCCAAATCATCAGTATAGACACCGCTATAAATGTGCTTCAACATCTCCCGAACGACATGCGGCTCCAAATCGGTGATCTTGACAACCCCAGTCCGGAATTCCTCCGTCGACTCATGATCCAACATCGCAGCAAACACAGGTGAACGCGCCGCCAAGATCGCCTTATGCGTCGGAATCCGAGTGTCGCCGCACTGTATCGTGAAATCGGTGTGACGTTCATCCTCGAAAAGGTTCATCAGATTCTTGGACAACGTCTTTTCGCAGTTTGCAATCGCCTGTAAGTAAAGCTATCCCCGCATATATCCTGAACTTTGAAACCATCAACTTACCGGCAAGGCATCGCCCGAACTCGTCGTAATCGTCTCCACAGCGACATCGATCTCGACATGCACGGTGATCATGTCATTTGGCTGTATCTGGGGGAAAAGGACATCGCGTTTGATGTAGGAAACATAGTCGGAATGGGACGGATTCGGATGGACACGCATTTCGATCTCTTTGTCCTCGTGGTTCTTGAGGAAGAAGCGCGATCTACAAGCGACGAATCTTGATAGCGTCGAATTTGTGAACTGGATATATAAAAAGTTGTAACCAACCTGAATCCGACTTTATTCAACTTGGCGCCCTGCGCGATTATCCTGTTCAAACACAGGAAAACAAACTCCTTGTTGTTCTCGCCATTGCCCTTGGGGTAGATTTTGATGGACCAGGTGAGGGTATCATCGCCTCGGGGCAGAGTCACAAAGTTTTCGAGGTATTCCTGGTAGCAGTGGGAGAAGTTTTTCACGGTCCAGATGTGTTTGAGGTACTGAAATATATATAAATTAACCCAAAATTCAAAACAAAATCTCAAAAAACGCTCAAAACTACAAAAATCAATAACCTAAAATCACAAAAACCCCGTCAAAACACAAAAATATATAACCAACCTCAACTTTAATCTCGGTCTGAGACGAATTAGCGGCCGCATTTACGTCAAACGTCGACGGATCCATGGCTACGAGATGCGCAGACGCGTTCGGCTCAATCATCCCAGTCTGCTGTAAACAAAAAATCGATGATAAGCACACGTGTGGTCGCGAGAACGAGTAGAACCACGTGAGTCAACAAATGAATGACAAAAAACACGCAAAATCAACACTGCTGTCAATTGTCGAGGAAATGCAAATCGCCTGAGGGCAAAACGACGATAAAACGTACGCGGATGTTCCTGGGAAAGTGGTATGCCCTGCGGGCAAGTTTGCACGCGATGGAATGGATGGAGTCAGCCGGGGGAAAACGCTCAACGCTCACTTCCGGAAGAAAACCGCAACCAATGTTCACAGCTCGGTGCGCTTTTCGTCGTTTCGCATTTGCGGGGTTCCGTGGCGAATGTAAGGGCGTGTGGCTGGCTGCTCCAGGGAAAAGATAGGTGGTGTGTCGGGGCAGGGCTTTGGTGCGACTGGCTGTATTAGTGAGGGAGGGGGTGGATTGTGGCGAAATGTGGTTTTAAATTTCAATTGTTATTAATTTTCTCAGTTTTTATTATTTTCAACCAAAACTTTGCAAAATGGTTAATTCAACCCCAATAATTCATCTCCAAAAACAAATCTCCTCTAAAACCTTTCATTTCCAAACAATTCGTAAAACAAAATTCAAAATTCACCAAAAAATGTCGCCACCTCCAACCACCGGTCCACCCCCAACCCTGAAACGCTAATGCTCCCCAAAACCCCCATTGTTGCGTTATTGACTGACCAGCTTCGCTTCATACAAAACCCTGAAAGTCAATATTGCTCCGGTACCGAAGTTCTATTACAAAAAGTACAAAAAACGTCCAAACACCCGATCCAATTTCCTATATTTACTCGCAAAAACACGCACCCTATCAAGCCGCACATTTCCGGGGTCTCAATCAAAGTTCGAACTGATAACACTCCCGAAAGACATTGAAAACTTCAAAATTCGCAGAGGGGTCGAGCAAACCCAAAATGTTCTCCCCCGACAAAACAGGATTCTCCGGTTTGTCAAAATTCGAAGGGAATGTGAATTATAAAAACTTGTTTGTTTTCCGTTGTGACCCCAGCCTTCGCATCCATTTAGCCCCTGCGACGGCTGGCTTTGTTTCCAAATTGAGACTGGATCCCGACAATGCGCAGCCATGTTCATTGGATGACATTCATCCGATGGAACAGACCTTGGTGCTCGAACCACCTCCAAATTTGGTAGAGCAGAGTCATTCATCCGTTTGACACTAATTGGTACATGCATTTTTCAAATATTTGACAAACAGCTCATGCCATTTTGAAAAAATCTAAAAATAAGCTTCAATATTTATCTTACAAGTGCAGTACATGTGGTGCATGCCCTTTGAGTTATCAAAATAAACGTTTGTTTTTCTTTTTGACGTTTTAAAAATAACTAGAATGTTGGCCATCAAAAACAAAAAGAACAAAGTCAAAGACAAAACACAGCTTTAATCCGCAATTTAAACTTCCTTTTACGTCGTTGATAGACAAAAATTACAAGAAAATAGATTTTTTTGAATAAAAATCTAACAAAAAACAAACGTATGTCATCCAAATAGAATCGGAACTTATCATTGGAATAGCATAAAAGGCAAATGCAGCTTCTGAATTCATTGCAAATTCGAAAGCTTCACTATACAAAAAAGAAGTCATGTTAGACGTATTGATAATTCTGGAATATGCCCACTACGTTGCATTTGTATTATGTATGGTATTAAACGTTTTCTTGTTATTTATTGTTCAAAAGTATACAAACAAGCCCATGCAAAAGTTTGGGGCCATAATCACCCAAACGATTGTCGTGGATATGATTTGTTCGGTGTTTACGACGATTGGACAGCTGGTAACATGACCAACAATTGTGAATTATTGATAAAAATGGGTTTTCAGAGGCCAGAATCACTTGATGGGGTACTTTACACGGGCACCGGGAACAGATGGCTCGAATTGCCTGGTCAATGGCGGTGTCTAGTGCCATTATATTACGGTGGGATCAACAATGTCGACTTTTGGAGCGTGCCTATTCAGGCTGTTTATCGGTATATTTCTATCGTGAAGTTAGTTTGATGGCACTTTTAGCCAAAATTTGTAAATTGATCAAGTTTTAGGAAGAAAAACGTCCCATTTTGGTACCCAACCGCCATCTATAGCACTGTCGGAGCGTCATCCTTCTTTTGGGGTCTCATGATTCACTTTGAATCAGTCCCAATTGAAAGCACTGAAGCGCAAGCCAAGCTAGGCAGTATGGGTTTCTGGAAAGGCCGAGACACCCATCTATTTTGCTCATTTTCGGCTGTATGGTCCACTTTTTTCAACCCAAATTTTATCAAAAAGTTTCAGTTTTCTTGGCAAACCATCGGCTACCTCCTCAACATCGTCATAACCCAATTCCTCGGCGTGACCATAATGCTCTGGACGACATCCCACCTGAATCAAGCCCTCAAAAAAGCCAAGAAGCATCTCAGCCCGAAAACCCTGCAAACCCATGCCGAAATGACCCGTAAAATGTATGCCCAAGCAGCAGTCCCCCTATGTCTCAGCATTCTCGTAACATGCCTATGTGCCATGTGTTTGGTCATGCCGGAATACTACGGTGGCCTGCTCATAGCCATGTTGATACCGTACCCTTGGATAGTCGTTTTGAACCCTATTTTGACCATTTGTCTGATCCAGCGCTACAGAACAGTTGCCTGGGCATTGCTTCGTGGGGGAAGGCTCGACATTAGTGGTAATAATTCCACAAGTGGGATCAAAAGTATCTTTACCTTCGAGAAAACTGTTATTGAGACCGAAAAATAAAATAAAATAACAAAAAGGTATGATAAAGTCAACATAAGAATCACAAATCAAGTAAAATCTAACCTCAAATAATAGCACAGGTAGCATCTTCATCATCGCCATGATCCAAATTGTTCGCTTCAGCCACCAATAAGCCCATGAGATTGTCGATGGTGTGGCAGATGTACTTTCCGGGCACTTCCGACGAATACATCCAGCCGTGATCGAATGCGACGAAATCGGAGCCGGCTAGTTGCGACCGATGTAGAAGCTGAAACCGCACAGTCAAAAAAGTTGGCAAAATCCATCGATTTCAAAAAAACAAACCTTAAACGACCGCTGGAAAACATCAAGTTGAACATGTGCCCCAAAATCAGCAGCTGCAAAGGCTGCATGCGTCTCATTGGCGACGGCAATGTCCACAGTTTGCGGCTGGCAGGCCAATTTGAACATAAACTCGGGGACAGGGTGAAAGTTCTTCACAAATTTTTCAATCTCGCTAACAAAAGATGCGTCGAACTCTTCATCTGATTTCATGTTGATGGACACCGACTTCAGATTTGGGATCTTGGCACTTTCGATGGCACGAGAAAGCTGACCGGTAACCAGGTAAAATGAGACGTCGAGTTTCTCCAAGGCTGGGTATTCGTGTTTGGCGAACAGAGCCTGAAATTGACTTTTTAAAGTCAGTTTGGCTCCGTCAGCATAAAATTTGAGGGCACTGTTCTCGCAGACATGAATGGCATCAAAAATTTAAAAAAAATGTTTCAAAAACTTACGAAAACAGGGGGATTTTCTTCAAACAAAACCATTTCCGTCAAATTGGTAAACTTGATAGGTTTGCGGGGAAGAAAGCCCGGTCGGCAATAAAGGATGGCAAGTTCGCGCAGAATCGGCGTGAGTTGTAGTACGACTTTCTCCGAGATTTCGCGGCTAACAATGAGATGATCGAGTTCTGAAAAGCTGGGTAACAGACTTATCCAATGTTCCAAAAAACGGCAAAAACCAACTTTTGAAAGCGTAAAACTGCTTCATCAAAGCCGCAACATTCTCCTCCGTTTTACCGATATCAAAGAACACGGCACTCCTAGCATAGCCATGGAACACTTCGAAACCTTTATCGAACATTAACTTGACGTCCGGGCTGCAGCAATCCTGGAAATTTGAAACTTTATATATAAATTATGCAAGACAAACGATAAATCGACTTACGACATAGACTTTCTGCTTGTCGAAGATAACATGCATCTGCTGGCTAGCGTTGGCGACAGTCCAGTACAATGCTGACTTGCTGGAAAGGGCAAAGCTGACGTAGGGCGTCGGATCGGAAAACTCTTCGGCGAGGTTCCGCTTTGTGTTGAAAAGGATGCTGCACAAGTCTCGGACGAGAATGTTACCCAGAATTGGTGGGCTGGGCATGGCGCTGGAATTTGTAGGGTTAGGATTGGAAAAGTTTGGAACAGATTGTGAAAGAGAAAACACGCAAATTTGCAGAAAAATGAAGTTGAAAATTGAACCTCAATTTGAGTGCAGTCGTGCGCACTTTCGCTACGGGACCAATTATGGGGGCACACTGCGCATGTTTTACACGCGGGTTTTAATTTCTTAATTATCGCTCTACATTTCGTTAAAAAGCTGAAATTTCTTTCGAAACGTTTTATCATGTCAGTGAAAACATTATTTTAAAACAGCTTTTTCTAATTTGAACCCCGTCGGATGCTTTTTCAAAACGACACAAACTGTAAACATAAATCACAAAAACAAACGCGTTTTCCATTTGAGACTTATTAGACCATTGAAAAGGATATTTTTTGGAGACGTTCTAAGCGGTTTTTATATTAAATTAACTACAGTTCCAACTTCTCTAAAACAAGTTTTCATCAATCAATCAATAAAGTTTACCAAAATTTATTTTCCCAAAAACCCATAAATAAAACACAAATCAAAATTCTTAAACCATATTCGCCTTTTTTACGTCTTCAGCAAACGTTAAAGCAGCATCGCGAAACTTTGCTGGCATTTTGGCGCGAATGTATTCCAAAACGCATGTGTGAATCAGCACGTACTGTGCTTCTGTTTGTACGGCAGATGCTCGTTGGTTCCGAAGTTCTTGGAAGGCTTCTTTTACCTGAAATTGGCCAATTAGACGTCGGCAACAGCGACAAAATGGTACTTACAACGACAGTTTGGCCTTTGAGCAATCTACTGACAATCGTATCGATCAGAATCACGGTACCTGTTCGACCGATCCCGGCTGAACAGTGGATAATGCACAGCCCTGCGGGCAATGTTCGGAGTAGTCGTAAGACTCCCATCGGCTTTTCGGGGACGCCTCTGAAAACGGACAATTAGATTAGACTAAAAGTGCCATCAAAAGGTACCTATCAGGCCAATCAAGCATCTGTAGCAGTTTTATAACCGTCGAATTTGAACATCCATCTGGCAACACTTCAATTGTGTGGGTTAAGACATCTCCTGGCTCCGTTTTTTTGTTGTTCACAAACATGGACCCATACGTTTTGTAGGCATTAGCTTCTGGAAAATAAGCCGCACACTTGTTTTTGCCGTCTTCGATGCATTTACATAACATGACCACACTCGATGCCGATTCTTGATGGACCAGTCTCCAGAAGTCTGGTATAGTCGACTCCAATGGCCCTTGGGTGGCGATGTACTGTCGTTCCAGACCGGGCATTTTGACATTGTTCGCGTGGATGTAGTCAGTTTCTGGGGGTACATTCAGATTTAGCACGACTCTCGTCGCGTCTAGGCAAACTACGTCTTTATAGCGATTCCGTGCCGCATTCGCCGTGAATTGTTCGAATTTAAACTCCGGCGCCGTGTATGTTTTTAATTCAGCAAATTCTTTTCGAATTCCGTCCACACCTAGAAAAAAATCAGTCGATAATCAATCAATACCACCCAAATCAAACCTTTAGCTAACGTTTTCGTCACAAAATCAGCCATGGCAGCCTCAACTTCCGGTGTTACGGCATTCTTGCCGGGTACCACATTGGCACAGCCTTTCCTCGTGCCGCCGCGTTGTTTCACCCGTGTCCGACTTCCGCCGCCCGATTTCGGTGCTCTCGCTGTGCCGGCTTCTGTTTCGTTTTCTCCGACTGTTTGGTCATCTTGCGTCTGATCGTTGTTATTACTCGTTCCACGCTTTCGTCGTCGCCGTGTGGGCCCCCGTTGCACGCCATCCGACTTTGTCTCCCGTGTCGACATTCGTATCCGTCGTCCTTTTGGCCGTGTGCATCGCCGACACTTGGCCCTTCGCAGACGGCACCCGAAATAGTTTCAGGGTATGCTGATTTTGGGGTTTTTGTGGATCGGCTTAGTTGGTTTTTAGGCCGTCACACGGGTAGAACAAGGCTATCCGAAAAGCGTGCTGTGACGTGTCCGTCGTGTATCGGATACATAATCTTAACGTTTTTGCTTTCAGTATTCAGCATCCAACCACCGTGCCCATAAAACAATGCTTTTTTTTCGGTGTCTTTGAATTATATCTATTTGCGCATTCCGCAGGAACGCTACGATGGTTAGGCCACCTCCGCGGAAAAGCTGGCAAAGCCTCAATAACGGTAGACCTCTATATGTGCGTTGGGGGCATTGTGTCGACCTGTATGACGGTCTAAAGTTGTCTTACCTGCAACAAGTCTAGCCTTTCTGTGTGCAACTTGTGAGCTGATTTTTGTTCCAACCATTGTGTAGTTCCTTATAGCCTTATTCTTAATTATGCCATACCCTATCGCAAAACTGCCTTATGGCCTCCGCTGCCGTCTCAGCGAACTAGCAACAAAATGTGAACGTTACTGTTTTCAAATTGGCGCTGGCAATGAGTCTATTTGTCCCCCAAGCCTTCAACGTCTATACCAACATAATGACGCGTACTATTTTGACTACAGCGGCACTGAACCAACGGTGGCAGAACTGCTTTTTCATGATGAAGCTCACGGTGACGATGGTGATATTATTGACAACGACAGCATGTACAGCAAAAAACGGTATTGTCATTTCAACAATGATAGTCCTTTGCGTTATGCAACTGATGTAACACTTGACAGTATGGATTTGCAAAGCTTGTCATCGGATCTGTTAGGCAACTTTTATTTTGGTGACCAATTGTATCTGTATTTGAAAAGATGCCACATCTCACACGAGTTTTTCATTAAATTGTCCGCCATCGTAAATGGTTCTGAAGTGTGCTTTATTTCGAACGAAGATACACTAATTAGTCCATCATCAATAAATACACGCCCTTAAACTTGCCTACTGCTAATCTCTCGTCTAATAGGACCCGAGGTGCTGTTCACAAGATCTCTACCCCTCGTGCAAAGTCAAGCCTCCGGCGCCAAGCATTCCTCCCTCGTACCATTAGCTCTTTCTATAAACTTCCAATTAAGGTCCAGGCTATCTCCAATAAATCAGCTTTTCAAAATATGCTGGAGGATATTTTCAACTAACTAGCCTCTCACCCCCCCCCCCCCCCCCTCTAATTCAAATTTTAGGCTTATCTCACTGACACTACCGAAGACAGCGGCATACATCTACCATTCCACCTACTTCGTTGCCTACCACTTTCGCCACAACATCAAACGGTTAAGCTTCAAAACACCTTCGCCAAGCTTGCGGCCCCCCCCGACACACCATCCAAACCGCCTGCTGCTTCAATAAATGGCTTGTCCATTCATAAAGCTCTCACTTTCCGTTGTAATATTATTATTACCCCTGTTTAACACTTGTGTATTACTCTTAAATTATACATCATACTTTCTTTGTACTGTCATTAGTCACTGCTTATCTATTTCTCCGTCATGGATGTTCGAAATTCTGCAGTTTGAGGATCACGAGTTTTCTGAATTAGAGATGGAAGTCCATGAAAATCAAATTAAACAATTCAGTGATCGAGAAATGATACATTTTCTTAAGGTAGGTTTTAATCGTTACAGTCGATAATCTTAAATATTCAACTTTTAGGCTCGAAAAGAGGGTTTCGAATTGAGTATAACCGTGTCTAACCCTGATGCATTGTGTACGTATTTTGAAAATCTAAAACATTCATTAATGAATTTTGACACAATACCTAAGGTCGAATACGAATATAATTACCTTTCGATTGTGGCTGGCTCCACTAAAATTGACTGTTATATTAGTCCAAACTAAGATTTAATCAAATGGTTGAAAGATTAACCAGTCTTTTCGCAGTATTTTTTTGTTTAACATTAAAATTATCTTTAAATATCAGTACGCAACGTTTGTTTTGTTGTTTTGTAAAGTCGGGTTAATAAAAGGTGTGCTCCAAATTGTGGTGTGAAACGAAACCATGTCACTGCCTTTACTTTGCGGTGTTTTGAAAATAACTATTTCTTGTACCTGTTAGTGCTGAACCAAAAAGAAAACATGTTCCCATCGTTAATGAGTATCCTGAAAATTCAATTGACCATGACATCAATGACCACATCTGGAAACAACCAATATGCGTGATCAACAACCATTAAGGCAAATGCCGTCAGACTCAGCGTCAGCTCTAACACTTCAACCCCTGAATCAACCCAAATATCAAAAGAAGAAAGGCAGTTAACGGATCGCACACAAGCGCGAGCCATTGCCAGATGCTACATACGATACGACGCATACGCCAGCGCGGCGGTAAGAAGAAAACATAAACAACCTCTTTCGAATCGCGTTGTTGTTCCATTTTATCGGTTTGTTTATCGAATTCAAAGCATTTGTTTACATTAACATCTACCACCGATTGTCTTAACTTCATTTGTGCACAAAAATGCCCTTCTCACAGCTCTTTTTTTTGTTTTAAATTGTGCGGATGTGATTCGACGTGTCGCGCGTATTGGATACATAATATAATTTTCTATTCTCGCTCACAGAATTAACAATCCAACTATTGTGGCAATGCCGTTCCCCATCGCCAAACTGGCCTATGGTCTCCGCTGCCGTCTCCACGATCTTTCCACCCCTGTTGAACGCTACGAACTTCAAGTTGCCGCTGGCAATCCCTCCATCTGTCCACCGATTCAAACTGTTCGAATGACACACAAGTTGAACATTGCTTGCCAATGTGATGAAGATGAAATGGTCCTTTTCTATCGCGATGAAGACATGGAAGAGAGTGATTTAGTGGATGTGAACGATGACACTTTAATCTGCGGATCGAGATTGACCTTTACCTGTGCCAGCGTAAAAGATTTAACTTCTCTAAACTTTCGAAACGTTCTTACCTCCTGCGAAAAGTTAAAGTTTATCGACTGTGACTTTTCGAACAACTTTGTCGAAGTTTTACGGTCATTTGTTCCATATTGCGAAATGGTCACAATCACCCAGTTCACCCCCACTGAATTCAGTTTTGCTGAACTTATGACGGCTTTTCCGGAGCTTGATTGGTTGAAAATGGTACCAGAGCCGCCTCCTACTTGGCTTACTGACCTTATGCCATTCAGCGGCCAACTAATTGATTTACAATTTATTTCATCGAGTACGATTTGGGCCAACATTACGGCTGAGCAACTTGTTGCTTTTCTAAAAGTATGGTTTATTAAGAAACGCTTTGTTAAATAACGCTAAATCGCAATTTTAGGCTCAAGAACCCGGTTTCCGTTTGGTAGTCTACCATGATTTTGTGTCCAAGAAGTTCATGTCAGAACCATTGAGTGGTTTAAACAGTCTGTTGCCATGCGTTAGGGATGATAAAGAACGCGACGAAACGTGTTTCATCGTTCATAATACCGATTCTGATGAGAGTGTTACTTATTACTTGCCGTAGTTCATATGATTCTTTGTTTTTGTAACTGTAATGCTATTTTTTTCGTTAACTAAGGTTGTTGTTTATTCACGTTTCAGTTTTAATAAAGCTATGAAAAAACTCGGAATATCATTGTGAAGCTCTCGCTATCGCACACGCGTGCTTGGAAACGACAGGGAAAGATACAGTGTTTTGCCACTCCATTGCGTTTTCTTGGCCTTGTGCGACCAGCGAATTATTTATTTTTTGCAGTTTTTCTTTTTTGCCCCTGGCGCTAACGCGTTTAATCCCATACATATTATAGTTTCGTTCCAAAACTGTGCACACGTGATCAGTAGTTTATTACGTTTTGTACAGTCTGTCCAGGGACATCGCACACAGGCCTACGTGGCTCACTCGCATTGCGCCGGTAGACCACAACGCACCAACTGTGCCACGCGTTTGCCGAATATATAAATCTAACATTCAATTTCCTAGAACTCATTATCCATGCCGTACCCAATCGCCAAACTTCCCTACGGTCTCCGCTGCCGTCTCCACGACCTGTCCACCCCGCTGGAACGCTACGATCTCCAAGTCGCCGCAGGCAATCCCTCAATCTGCCCACCAATTCAAACTGTTCAAAATAAAGTCGACATGACTCTTCTCTGCCAGGATGGAACCACAACGCTCTACCATGCAAAAAGTCGACACCACCAAGATTATCCAATGGATATTAGCGAAAATAGTTTAGTTCACGGAAAATTCTTCGATTTTTTCAAAACTGACAGTAGTTATTTGACTTCTCCAATTTTTAATAACCTACTTATCAGACCTAAGCGTTTAACGTTTAGTAGCTGTGATCTCGGGAACAACTTTTTTAGTATTTTGAAGCCTTTTGTTTTTCATTGTACATGTGTCGAAGTTACCGATGTAACTAATTTAAATTTTGGTCACTTAGTAGCTGCTTTTCCAAAACTACGAAAATTAATAGTAGAATCGTGCCCCGAGAATTGGATGGCTGGTTTGTTGCCATGCAGTGGACGAATCGGTATATTGGAATTGCATTTTTGCAATGATCTCGATGATGTTAGTTGCAACATCAAATGTGATGAACTTTTAGCTTTTCTGAAAGTAAGGAATGCGTTGTTATTTTTGAAGTAACTCAATTTTGGTTTCCAGGCTCAGAGACGCGGCTTCCATCTTACTTTGCGATGTTTGCGGTGGCAAAGCGGAAATAATTATTTTGCGGAACTACTAAGCGAGCTGAATCAGTTGACCCCTGTTAGTCCCGAACGAAAAAAAAGACATGTGATCATCATTAGGGACAATCTTACAGAACCGGATACCTTTTACTTACCTTAAGCAATTACTAACGTGTTGTTGACCACTTTTGTCAGTTTTTAATTACCTTTTACGTTGAAATATCTCTAAATAAAAGGCTTTTCATAGGTATGGAACTATGTAAAGAGTTTAAACGAGAACCATCGTCGATAGCGCGCGCTTATGTGGCAAATAAGCTGCTAGCCCCAGCTCACACCATTGCCGTTATCGATCTTTCGTGTCGCGCACTTGCCAGATATATAATCTAACCATCCTTTTTGCAGAACTCGTCTTCCAACCACAATAATCATGCCATATCCAATCGCCAAACTCCCCTACGGCCTCCGCTGTCGTCTCCACGATCTTTCCACCCCGCTGGAACGCTACGATCTTCAAACAGCCGCAGGCAATTCGTCCATCTGTCCACCAATTCAAACTGTTCAAAAAGAAGTGGATTTGACTCTTTGCTGCGAAAATGGAACCACAACACTCTACCATGCAAAAAGTCCAGAACACCCCGATTATCCGATGAATGTTGGCGAAAATAGTTTAGTTCGCGGAAGATTTTTTTCCTTTTACAAAACCGACAGTAGTTTGAATTCTTCAATTTTTAATAATTTACTTATCAGACCGAAACTTTTGAAATTTGGTTGCTGTGATTTCGGGAACAATTTTTTTACTATTGTAAAGCCTTTTGTTTTTTATTGTACAAGCGTCGAAATCTATATTGAGAGTGGAAGCAACTTTAGCTTTGGTAGCTTAATGGCAGCACTTCCGAAGCTTAGAAAACTGAAAACACGGTACAATTGCCCCGAGACTTGGATGGCTGATCTTTCACCATTCAATGGACAGCTGTCTATGTTGGATTTGGAGTTTTGCAACACTGCCGGTAATGGTAAAAGCAATATTAACTATGATGAACTTATAGCGTTTCTTAGAGTAAGGATTACGGTTTTTGTTGTTGATTTGATGGAAATTGGTTTTTTCAGGCTCAAAGACGCGGCTTCCAGCTTACTCTGCGCTGTTTTCGAAAGGCCCACAATTATTTTGCGGAATTATTAAACGAGCTCAATCAGTTGACTCCTGTTAATTCTGATAGGAAAAGGAGACATGTTACCATTATTAATGACTATCCCAAAGAACCGGACACTTTTTACATACCTTAAGTGAAAATTAACATGTTGTTTGTCAGTTTAGTCACATTTTTTGTTTAAAATCACTAAATAAAAAGCTTTTTCCGCGAATTCACGCGACTGCCATCATCCATCGCGCGCTTATGTGGCAAACTCGCAGTGAGCTGCATGGCCCCAGCTCGCATCATCGATTTTTCGTGTCGCGCACTTGTCGGATATACAATACTTTTTGCAGAGTTTACTTCCCAACAACAATAATCATGCCATATCCAATCTCCAAGCTAGCCTACGGCCTCCGCAGCCGTCTCCACGACCTTGCCACTCCAGCTGAACGCGTCGAACTTCAAGTTGCCGCTGGCACCCCCTCCATCTGTCCACCTCTCCAAAAAGGTGTATACTTCTTCAAAAAAGTTACTCTTCACTGCAATAATGGCACAACAACATTTTCTTCTCCATCCAATTCTAATTTGTCTGTCGCTCCTAGCGAAAAAGCTTTAGTCTTTAGTGAACAGTTGTCATTCTTTGGAGCTGACGTACAAAGTCTGACGTATGAAGAGCTACATTATTTTATTATGCCGAAAAGGATAAATTTATCTTGTTGCGACTTTTCAAACGATTTCTTCAAAGCGCTACGGCCATTTGTTTCCAAATGTACACGACTTGGACTTGACCTTAAGAATACTGTCAATCCAGTTGAAATGGTGGCTACTTTTCCGAAGCTTGAAGAGTTGGCTATACGTAACTCACGGAATCTTCCCAAAACTTGGTTGAATGAGCTTCTACAGTGTAGCGGTCAACTGTCTTTTTTGGAGTTTCGAATGTGCGACGGCGTTTTCAACGACGTTACGTGTGACGAACTCGTTGCTTTCCTTAAGGTTAGATTTTTGCTTTAATTTATATATTTTTTTGGTTTTCAGGCACAAAAACGCGGATTCCGCCTCAGTCTCGACTATTATTCGATCACTCAGGAGGATAAGTTTTTCGCATTTGTAAGCGAATTAAAAGCCAAATTGCCGTACGGCAAAGGAAGACATCGACGGGTTACTAGACATATTTACATTGCACACCACAACTCATCGGAAGATGTTGTATTTTTTTTACCAAAAAACCCTGATAACAAAATGTTTTACGTTAAAAAGCAACGTCCAAAGCGTTGACAAACTGATGCTTAATTATAATTTTGTTGTTGAATTGTTTGGACATTCTCCACCTTGAAATAAAGTTTTTAAAAGTTTTAAAAAAAATACAAAATCAAAGAAGAATCTGAAGTTTCGAAACGGAAAAGATCACCAACGCTATTGCGCAAGCTCTTCCACAAGATCCGTAAATCTGTCAATAAAAGCGTTAAATTCATAAGTGTGGAGCAACTTATATTGAAATTCTTTGTCAAGTTTTTTGAAGTACTCTTTTGGTGCTGACAAAGAATCGATTCTTACAACGAAACCGCGTTTTTGAACCTGTAAACCGCACTAAAGTTGATTTTAACAAACTTTTACCTTACCTTGAAAAAAGCAATAATTTCATCGTATGTAGTATTAACTAAAACGTCCCGACATAAATCAAAATCTAAAACAGCCAATTGACCAGCAAATGGCAAAAGATCAGTCGCCCATGTTTTGGGAACACTTTGTCTTGACATTTTCAACCTTTCGAGCGTTGGAAAAGTAGTCATTAAGTCAGCAAAAGTAAATTCAGACAAACAGCTATTAATATTAATATTTGTAACATAAGGATTGAATGGTTTTAGCATTTTCAAAAAGTTATCTGAGAAGTCACAATATAGAAAAGTAAGCTTTTTGGGTGGCCTAATAAGCAGATGGTTTAAAATTGGAGATGTCAAATTCTGTGAATTAGTTTTATAAAAACAAAGGTCTGTTCCCCAGACTAGAGTATCTTCATTAAGAGGAATTGAGGGACTATCAACGAAGGGACCTTTAAGCACAGTGTTACCATCTTCGTTACGGAGAGTTATCTCTTCACGTATAATTTGAAGTGTTTGAATTGACGGGCAAATGGATGGATTTCCGGCAGCGGTTTGAAGGTGATAGCGTTCTAATGGGGTGGCAAGTTCGTGGAAACGGCAGCGGAGACCGTAGGGCAGTTTGGCGATGGGATATGGCATGGTTACAGTAGTTTGGAGTGATTTTACGGAAAA
Source organism: Panagrellus sp. LJ2284 (assembly GCA_024447225.1). Classification (NCBI taxonomy): domain Eukaryota; kingdom Metazoa; phylum Nematoda; class Chromadorea; order Rhabditida; family Panagrolaimidae; genus Panagrellus; species Panagrellus sp. LJ2284. The sequence continues at coordinate 4,508,082 of JAMRYC010000009.1, forward strand.
CAAGGCTTAAATTATATATTCGAGAAGCACACAATTGGAATAATAAAAGTTAGTGGTGTGAGCTACATGAACGCATGAATCACGATCAATTTGCGCGGCAACAAAGCAATGCATGTTTTTTTTACCCCTGCTAACCAGAGTCTATTGCGCACTTGCAATAACTTTTTTTGACATATTTGTAAAATTGACTTTCTAATCCTCGTAAGCATGCCATACCTAATCTCCAAACTAGCCTATGGCCTTCGCTGCCGTCTGCACGACCTTTCTACCCCAGTTGAACGATACAAGCTCCAAATTGCCGCTGGCAACCCTTCTGTTTGCCCTCCAATTCAAGCTGTAAAAATTGCAGAAGGGTTTACTTACTTTCATTATCAAAATGGAATCTTTGATGACGTTGACTTTAATATTAGAAACGACAGCCCTCTCTATTGTACCACAGATTTGCGATTGCAATACGCTACCCTGCAAAACTTGGCTTCTGCGCCGTTCGGTAACTTTTGCAGCTCGGAAACTGTGCGTTTATATAACTGTCACATTTCAAAATCTTTTCTTCAACATTTATCAAACTTACTAGTCTTTGCAAGTAATGTTAATCAAATTTTGGTGATAAAAAATTCTAATGTTAGTTACGCTCTTAAAATGTCGGATCTACTGAATTGTTTTCCGAACCTTAATAACATTCATGTACATGAGGTCCTGTCTTCCGATACATGGATGACCGAAATTCTACAGCGTAAACACCACTGCATCACAGATCTTCGCTTGTCCTTGACACTCGAGCAGTTCAGAGCATTGTCAAGTGTTGATCTCGTTGCGTTTTTACAGGTAATTTTTGCGTTTCATTGAAGAAGTACTTTATCAATGTTGATGGAATTGCTAAAGCAAACTTAAAAAAAATATCATTCGTTTTGCAGGCTCAGAAAAAAGGTTTCCATCTGATCCTGTCGGTATTGCAAACTGGAAAATTTGTCCGTTTGAAGCTTGATCTGGGCGGATTTCCAACTTATAAGCTGTCGAATGATTTTGTTGTTGAGTGTTATGATAACAAGCGTCTTAGGCGATACGAACGTAATACTCGACTACAAATTGGGACTTACGGTGACGATTACTATCGAGTTTGGTTCTTGTGAAACATTTTTTTTGCCATTGCTGCATACACAACTTTTGTAAAACTGTGACAATTTAAACAAATTTGTGTAAAACTTTATAAATAATTGTTAGACTGGCCTTTTACCGAGCAACATGGTCAAAGACTATTATATACACAAAAATCAATAAAAAAAGATATTTTCTTCTAAGCAGATACATCTCCATTTTCGTTAGATGGCAGGCTCCAAGTCGTAGGTACATCACTATTGTAAAAGATAACAACTTGGGAAAGATCCGTAGTTTTGTGGCCAACAAACGAAGGTAAACGCTCATTCAGCTGCTCTTTGAGGTCAGTGAAGTAATCTTTCAAAGTTTCCGCTACATCATAAATGGCAAACAATACACGAAAGCCGCGTTTCTGCGCCTGCAAAATAAATATTTTATCCTAAAAAAGTCTCACACAGATAACAACCAACCTTTAAGAATGTCAGCAGCTCATCACAAGTAAATTTTACAAATTGACTGGCAAACATAGACATCAAAACTTCTTTCAATGGGCTTTCGGTGTTATTCAATCGCAGAATGTCGTCCATCCACGTCGGTGCGACACAGATATCATGAAACAGAACGCTGTCAAGTTTTGGGAAGCCTGCCAACACGTCGTTGATATTGATAGCTTGCGAATTTATGTCGCCGATTACCATGACATCGAAGACATCGGTCGAAGTCAAATCCGACACCTTCTCAATGAAAGGCTTTTCAACACTGCATTTGTTCAAACATAGCTTCTTTGGCTGCATGACAAAATGGTTGAATATATCAGAAGACAAATGGTGTTCGTGAGCTTTGGTGAATGTGACTTCTGCACATGAATTTAGACTGTCGTCTTCGGTGTAATCAATTTGCTTGAGTGCCGGTGGAATGCAATTGACAGTAATTTCCTCATCACTGAAGTCAAAATCTAACGCTTTGATTACTTGTACGTGTTGAAGTTTTGGTGGACAAATGGCTAGATTGCCAGCGGCGATTTGGAGATTGTATCGTTCGACAGGGGTAGTAAGTTCGGATAGGCGGCAGCGGAGACCGTAGGGGAGTTGGGCGATGGGAAATGGCATGGGTTAGAGTGAGATGGACACAAATTATATATCCGGCGCAACATCGATTTGGAGAAATGACAAGTCTGTTTTGCGTTCACGTCGCACATTGCGTGCACAAATAACTCGTGGACGGGTGGTGGTCAGTTTCGTGTCAAAACGCATCGCCCACGTGGATCGCCTTGTTTTGTAAACTGAATTTTCTTCTGTCAATGTGTTATTTCCAATCTTAGTAAAAACCATGCCCTTTCCCATCGCCAAACTTCCCTACGGCCTCCGTTGCCGTCTTGCCGAACTCACCACCCCGGTTGAACGCTACAAACTTCAAATTGCCGCTGGCAATCTATCGATTTGTCCGCCAAAACTACAACCCGTCTACAATAAAGACGAAGATTATAAGTTTGATTGCATCAATTCTGAACTAACCGTTTCAAAATTTAATTATGACACCTTCGACACGGAACGTTGTAGAATCGACGAAAACAGTCCATTGTATTTCGCACAATTTTTAACATTTACTAATGTCGACCTACAATGCTTATCGTCTGATCTTTTTGCCAACTTTTATTTCCTACGACCATTAAATTTAAGTTTGAAAGAATGCAACATTTCGGCGCAGTTTCTCAACAGAATATCCGCCATCGTGACTGAGCCGGAAGTTTTTAGTTTGGAAATCGTTAGCAACACAAGTGATTCATATATACTCAAATTTGCGGATCTTTTAACCGCCTTTCCACGAGTTCATCATGTGCAATTAAGTAAAATATGCACTTCTGCGTCATGGATGTCAGAAATTCTGGAGTTCAAAGAACATCGATTGACTTGTTTATATATAGAAGTCCAGGAAAATCAAATAGAGCACTTCACAGTGGAAGGAATTTTGCATTTTATGAAGGTTGGCTTCCATTGATAAACTTTTTGGAATTAAATATTGTATTTTCAGGCTCAAACTAGGCGTTTCGAACTGTATATAAACCTGGTTCCTTCTTTTGATGAATCAGATGTGTTGAACACTTACTATGCGAACCTAAAACAAGCATTTGGCAAACTGCAACAAGGCCCGAAAGGTGGCAGTGATTCTGCAGTTTATATCAGAGTTGGATTTACTGGTTTTTACTACCGTTTGCCATCTGTGCAGTAATATTTGTTCATGTAAACTGTCCGTTAATAAAAATTAGTCTCAGCTGCAGAGGGCGAGTGTTGTAATGTGGTGTGTTTGTCCGTGTGCATCCGTCAAATAAACACATCTCCGCTTTTTTTGATCTGAAAGTGTCTGCGACAAGACAGCGTTCATAAGCTGCTGTTTTTGCTGCCAATGTGCAATTTCTAACAATCCTATTCAAAACCATGCCATACCCTATCGCTAAACTGGCCTACGGCCTTCGTTCCCGTCTCAGCGAACTGTCAACAAAATCTGAGCGTTACCGTCTGCAAATTGCCGCTGGAGGCGCTTCTATTTGCCCGCCGAAACTCCAACGTATGTACAGAAAACTGGAAGATTATAATTTTGAATTTGAAGATTCAAAGCTTACAATTTCTGAAGTAAACGAAGACGAAGACGAAGATACAGTGTGTTATTTTGACAAGGATAGTCCTCTACATTATGCATTTTGTATAGCAATTTGTAAGGCAGACTTGAAATGGATAACTCCTCTTCTTTTTGAAAACTTTTACTTTTCCGACAAATTGCAACTGTTGATTTTCGATGACTGCAACTTTTCAAAACTCTTTTTTGACACGATATCCCGCGTAATTAACGTTAGTGTTAAACGTATTACAATCTTGATCGAAAACAATAATCCATTCAATGTTATTGATTTATTGACTGCTTTTCCAAGTGTTGAAACAGTGGTAGTATACGGAGGACTTGTCGCGTCGTCATGGATGTCCGACATTATAAAGTTCAACGGACATCAATTGCGTAGTTTAGAGATATCAGTTTGTGCCAATGATTTTAAACAAATAACTAAATACGACATTCTTCGATTTTTAAAAGTAAGTTAATGCTGTAACAAATGTTGGAAATGGAGGTTTTAACTTTTAGGCTCAGACCCAGGGTTTTGAACTGCTTCTCCATGTTGACACTAGTTCCGTTGCTGCAAAATCTCGAATATATTTTAATAACATTTTTAGAAAACTTAAAGAAACTTTTGAGAAACTTCCACAAAGTTCAAGGGAAAGCGGAATGAGCTGGTTTCAATTAAGTACCAGTTCCGTCAGTTTTACATACTTCTTACCATTAAAAAATTAGTTGTGATTAGCGAAACAGTAATAAAACAACGTAATCATTTTTTAAGTTGTTATATGTTTATACTTTTTTTTCAATGTGTCATGATTTTTATCACCTAATAAAGTTACGTATTGTTGCTTATGACAAAATTAATCGGTGTTGTTATTATGAAACGACAAAAAGATGTACCTGCACATTGTGTGCACGTTGAACTAAAGAGATTTTGGGTGTTACTTTCGTTGCAGGACCTCTTGGACAGTAGACCCGACGCGAGTTCGAACTGCAACCATGACCATTTACAAGTCGTGCGTTGTGCGAGACTACGACAGAGGTCTCATGACTTTTATAAAAAGTTCAACAAAAGTTTAACAACTCTTTTATTTGCTACCATGCCATACCCTCTCGCCAAACTCCAATACGGTCTCCGCTGCCGTCTCAGCGAACTAGCAACAAAATGTGAACGTTACTGTTTTCAAATCGCCGCTGGCGACGAGGCTATTTGCCCCCCAAAACTCCAACCAATATACCTAACCAATGTACATGGACAGTACTATTTTTACTGCCGCGACTCTGTACTAACCGTTAGGGAACTGGGCGCCACCCTCGACGAAACGCGGTCTTGTCATTTCGATGGCGACAGTCCTCTATGTTATGCCGGTAATTTAATGTTAAATAATTTGGACGTGCAAAGCTTATCGTCTGATGTATTTGAAAACTTTTATTTTAAAAGTCGATTGATTCTACATTTAAAAAAGTGCAAGATTTCACATAAGTTTTTAAAAGAATTATCTGCTATTGTAAAGGGCGCTAATGTTGCTATTATTCAAATGGAGAATTCTGTAACTGAATCGTACAACATCAACTTTACTGATATCTTGACCGCTTTTCCAAATGTTGGAATTTTAAAAACGGATATAAATAACGTTTCCCCATCATGGATTTCCGAAGTTCTACAGTTTAATGAAAGCAAACTGATTTCTTTAATCATGACAGTTCTTGCCGAACAAATTTCATTGTTCACCGTTGATGGGATAATAGATTTTCTTAAAGTGAGTTTTTATTACTACGGATATAAAGAAAACGTTAAAAGTATATATTACTCTTACAGGCTCAAAAGAACGGTTTCAAACTGGAAATAAAAAGTGAATTTCTTGGTACAGGAACGCTGGATCGTTACTGAACTCTCTCGTCCAACTGAGCTCGAATAATTTGTTGGACCGTTTTAATGGTTGTGTTTATTCATTCATGAAACCTTTTGACAAACTAAAACAAGAGTTTGAAAAGCTGCCACAAGGTCAATCAAGACTCGATAGTAAGTGTGTTTATCTCACGGATCAAACTACTTATAAGTATTATTTGCCTTAATATGAAATGCAGTTGTGCACTGTATTTTTTGCGTTTTGCCAAGTTATTGTTTTGTAAATAAAGTCAAACTAATAAATTTAATTCAAGTTCAAATGGAAAACCGATAGTACAAAAATTGAACATGGGTGTACATTGCATATAATATATACTAAACTTGAGAAAGTAGGGTGGTCATTTTTGATGCAGGACCGACCTTGGACTGATATGTATTCAAATTGCGATAGTTCAAAACATCGTCTACTGTGTGCTGCTGGTTTGGAGGCGGAGTGGTATTATGTACTTATGTGTGTGTATACGTGCATCCGTCAGATGATCACACCTTCGCGCTTACAATATATAAGCGGCAAAAACAGCTTAGTCGTAAGCTCTAACGTGCACTTCTACCCATAACCATCTTCCAATTACATACTTTGTCCAAAACCATGCCTTACCCCATCGCTAACCTCCCCTACGGTCTTCGCTCCCGTCTCAGCGAGCTGACAACAAAACGTGAACGCCTCAATCCTCAAATCGCCGCAGGCAATGCGTCTATTTGCCCGCCGGAACTCCAACCAATATACGTTGCACATGGACAGTTCGAATTTGACTGCAGGGACTGTGAACTAACTGTTTGGGAACTGACCACCGACGTAACACGGTATTGTCAATTCGATGGCGACACTCCTCTATGTTATGCCGGTAATTTAATATTTGACAATATGGACGTGCAAAACTTATCGTCTGATGTATTTGAAAATTTTTATTTCGATGATCGATTGACTCTGCACTTAAAAAAGTGCAAGATATCGCAGCAGTTTTTAAATGAATTATCTGCTTTTGTAAACGGCGCTAATGTTGCTAGTATTCAAATGCAGAATTCTAAGCCTGAGTCGTACAACCTGAACTTTACTGATATCTTGACCGCTTATCCCAATATAAAAGTTTTGGAAGTGGACATGTATGACCTTTCCACATCATGGATCTCCGAAATTATGCAGTTTGAAGACAGAAAATTGACTTCTTTAACCATGACTGTTTTTGTCGAACAAGTCTCACTGTTCACGGTTGATGGAATCATAAATTTTCTTAAATTAAGTTTTTATTGCTATAGTTCTAAAAAACATTGTATATAATACTCTTACAGGCTCAAAAAAATGGTTTCAAACTTGAAGTAAGAAGTGTACTTCTTGTTCCGGGTAAAACTGAATCGTTAATGACCTCTCTTGTCGAACTGAACTCCAATAACTCAATGGACCGTTTTAATGATTATCTTTATTTTATTATGAAACCATTTGCCAAACTGAAACAAGAGTTTGAAAAACTGCCACAAGGTCAATCAGGACTCGAAAGTAAATGTGTTTATCTCACCGATCATTTCGATCAAAGCACTTATAAGTACTACTTGCCTTAATATATAAATGAAATTGTGTTGTGTGCTGTGTTTTTTCTACGTTTCGCCGTATTATTGTTTTGTAAATAAAGTCAAAGTAATAAACTTCATTTGAGTTCAAATGAAAAACCGATATTACAAAAATGAACATGCTTGTACTTTGCATGCATACTAAACTTGAAGAAGTGGGGCGGTCATTTTCGATGCAGGACTGACCTTGGACTCATTTGTATTCAAATTGTGATTACAATAGAATGAAAATCCGTGTACTGTTTGCTGCTGGGTTGGAGGCGGAGTGCTGTAATGCTATACTCGTGTGTATGCGTGCATCCGTCAGATGACCACACCCGCGCGCATGCAATATATAAGCGACAAAAACAGCTTAGTCGTAAGCTCTTACCTTCACTTCTACCCATAACCATCTTCCGATCACTTCGTTCTAAACCATGCCATACCCTATCGCTAACCTTCCCTATGGTCTTCGATGCCGTCTCAGCAAGCTAGCAACGAAACGTGAACGCTACGACCTTCAAGTGGCGGCTGGCAGCGTATCCATCTGCCCGCCCAAACTGCAAAGTATGCACAGAGTGGATGAACAGTATTATTTCGACTACTATAACTCCGAACTAGACGTTAGAGAAATGGTTGAAGCAACCGACGAAGCAGAATATCTTGATTTTGACGAAGACAGTCCTCTACATTACGCTCATTTTGTGTCATTGACAAACATGGATTTGCAAAGCTTGTCGTCTGATGTATTTGACAATTTTTATTTCGACCGCAAAACAACTCTAATATTGAGTCAATGCAAGTTATCGAAGCAGTTTTTCATCAAAATGTCGGATATCGTCACTGGCACCAACATTACCAAGATTCATATCGAGGATACCAGAAAAACCACATACACCCTGAACTTCACCGATATCTTGACTGCTTTTCCATGCGTTAAAGAAATAAAAACAGAAAAAATAAAAAAGCTCTCTTCATCATGGATGTCTGAAATTCTGCAGGTCAAAGAAAATAAATTGACTTCGCTATTTCTAATTGTATCTGAGAAGCAATTTCGACTGTTTACGGCTGCTGATATTATAGATCTACTAAAAGTAAGTTTACATTACAATTATTGAAAACAGTTATATATAATATACTTTCAGGCTCAAAATAAGGGTTTCAACCTGGAAATACTCTGCGATGCGTTTGATCGTTCTGCGCTTTTGCCCTCTGAAAAACCGCCACTCTGCCCTGTTAAAAAACTAAAACGAGCGTTTAAGAAGCTGCCACAGGGTAAACCAGAATATGAAAATACATGTGTTATTGTAAGAGGCAGAAGTTACAAAAACAGATTTGAATACTATTTGCCGTAACATATAATTTGTTTTGTGTTAAAAGTAAAGTAAAATAAATAAAGAAATTTGACAAAATAACCCAAAATCTGATGTGTTTTCCACTCATTTCGCAAACCTAAATCAATCATTTGGCAATCTACATCAATGTCGACCGCAGAGGTTTTTTGATTAACATCAGTATTTATGATGTTAATCAATCACGTAATCTGTATGAGTTCATCTTCGCCGCCAAGGCGGAGTTCTGTAATGGCACTCATGGCCACGCCCTCGCGCCATGAGTACCATTATACTACTCATGGCGCGAGGGCGTTTAGATCTGAAAATACCCGTGACAACACAGCATTGTCCTGTCGCGAGCCAGTCGTTAGCTATACACTTCTCTCAGTACTTCCCTCCTAACTATTGTCATCTTCCAATAACTTAATTCTGAACCATGCCGTACCCTAAACTGGCCCCCGGCCTTCGTTCGCGACTCAGCGAACTGACAACAAAACGAGAACGCTACAATCTTCAAGTCGCCGTTGGCGGTGTTTCTATTTGCCCGCCTAAACTACAACAAGTATATCGAAAAGATGAACATTATTTTTTCGACTACAAGGATGCCCAACTAACAGTTTTCGAACTGCTTTTTGACAAGGACAAAACTTCACGGGTTTGTCATTTTGACAACGACAGCCCTCTGCATTATGCGGGTTATGTGACGTTTTCAAGTATGGATTTGCAATGTTTGTCGTCTGATGTGTTTGATCATTTTGTATTTGGTCACGGACTAACTTTATGTTTACGTTTGTGCCGCATTTCGAAACAGTTTTTAGACAGATTATCTGTCGTTGTGACTGGCACTGTTGTTCGTTCACTTGAAATCGGGATTACTTATGACTCGACTAAACTTAGTTTTAATGACATCTTGACTGCTTTTCCAAATTTGGAGGAGTTGATAATGGATGTCAAAGAGCTTTCTCCATCATGGATGTCTGAAATTAAGCAGTTAAAGAAAAGCAAATTGACTTCTTTGAACTTGACAGGTCTAGCTGAACAAGTCTCACTATTCACGGTTGATGGCGTTATAGATATACTAGAAGTAAGTTTTTTAGCTACAGACATTCAAAAATGCTAACTGTATATTTGTGTAACGAATTTACAGGCTCAAAATAAAGGTTTCTTACTGGATCTGCTCTGTGATGTATTTGACCCTAATTTGGTGTCATATACCTCTGATATCCCATCATGCAGCCCTTTTAATGAACTAAAACAAGCGTTTAAGAAACTGCCACAGGGTAAAAGAAGCCATGAAACTACACGTGTTCGTTTCACCGACAAGGATTACGAAAACGGGTTTGCATACTTCTTGATAAGTTGCTACAAAAATGTTTAACAAACTACAACAAACAGTTTCTTTTCGACTGCTTTCGTAAATCGTATTTTCTAAATTTGCAATGTTACTGTCTCGCATATAAAGTCAAAGTCAATAAACTTGTTTTTTAAGTTAAAAATCGACATGCAATAACAAGAAATCTTCGAGTTCGCACACTGCGCGCACAACAAACGGTAGTAAGTGGTGGAGTCATTTTCGTTGCAGGACCGGGTTTGCAAAGCGTCTCCGACCTGTGTTTAAACTACGATTGTAGTTGTTAGTTTCTGTTGTTCTGTGCGTTACCAAAGTTTTGTTTTATATAAATCTACTGCAATTCATTTAAAACCACGGTATCGTTTATACGGTATTGTAGTTTGTACTGTGTTTTAAACAGTTTGAAAATTACTGCTCACTGACTGCTACTATGCCCTATCCCATTTCCAACCTCCCCTACGGTCTCCGCTGCCGTCTCAGCGAACTTGCAACGAAATCTGAGCGTTACCGTCTTCAAATCGCCGCTGGCAATGCATCTATTTGCCCGCCGAAACACCAACGTATTTACAAAAATCTGAAAAGTTATACATTTAGATACGAAAATTGGAAATTCAACGTTTTTGGAGTTAACGAATTAGACGACGAAACGGCATGTCATATTGACAAAGACAGTCCTCTACACTATGCTGATAGTATAACAATTTGGGATGAGGAGTTGAAATATTTAATGCCTGTTCTTATTGAAAATTTTTACTTTCCTCACGAAATGAAGTGGCTGCATTTCGTTGATTGCTACTTTTCAAAAATGTTTTGCGATACAATAGCTAGCGTAATTCAGTGCAATGTTAAACATATCTTAATCGACGGTGATCTCAGTGATCCGTGTAACATTATTGACGTGTTGACCGCTTTTCCAAGTGTTGAAGAGTTGACAGTGTACGGAAGACATGTTACCCCGTCGTGGATGTCCGACATCATGCGGCTCGAAGGACATCAATTGCGCCATTTAAGAATATCAGTTTGTGCCAAGGAATTTAAACAAGTTACCGCTGATGACATTTTACGGTTTTTAAAAGTAAATTAACATTTCAACAAACTTTAGAAATGAAAAATTAGACTTTCAGGCTCAGACGCAGGGTTTTGGACTGCTTCTCCATGTTGACACTAGTTCCATTGATGCAGAATCTAAGGGTTATATCAAACAGTTTTTTGAGAAACTTCCACAAAGTGCAAGTGAACGTGGAATGAACTCGGTTGAAATACAAACCTGTTACACTGATTTATACTACCTATCACATAACAAGAATGAAATCGTTAACGCATAAAGTGATTTTTTGTCTTTGTCATACTTGTAACGTTTTTCAACATACACTGTATAATCAACTTTTTTATCACGTATCAAAATAATGAAATGACGCTTGTCACATAATTTATCAGTTTAATTATATCATAAAGCAACGACGTGGAGAAGGTTGCGTTGAATTAGAGAAAAGGTGTGGCTTTCGTTGCGGGACCACTTAGAGAGTAGGCCCGACACGCGTTCAAACTGCAACCATGACCATTTACAAGTCGTGATGTGTTGTGCACAGGAAAAACAGTTCAGTTAATTAAACTAAACTGGAAAAAAATGCCCTACCCCATCGCTAATCTCGCCTACGGTCTCCGCTGCCGTCTCAGTGAACTTGCAACGAAATCTGAACGTTACCGTTTTCAAATTGCCGCTGGCGGCGTATCAATTTGCCCGCCTAAACTACAACAAATATATCGAAAGGATATAAATCATTTTTTTGACTACGAAGATGGTCAACTAACAGCTAAGGAACTGATTCCAGAGAACGGAGACGTCGAAATGCGGGATTGTCATTTTGACAATAACAGCCCTCTGCATTATGGAGATTTTGTCGCATTTAGACATATGAATTTGCAATGTTTGTCATCCGACGTGTTTGACAATTTTTATTTTGCCCCCGGATTATCTTTAAGTTTAGATTTCTGCCGCATTTCGCAACTTTTTTTCAACAGATTGTTTGCCATTGTCGGCAATGTTCTACAAAGTGTTACTATACTCGTGAATACTGTTGACGACCCTTGTAAAATGAATTTTATTGATGTCTTGACCGCTTTTCCCAATGTGGAGGAGCTGAAGATAGATATAAAAGATCTTACACCTTCATGGATGTCTCAAGTTTTGCTTTGTAAAAAATACAAATTGACTTCTTTAACTCTAATGGCTTCTGAAGAGCAATGTCGACTGTTCACGGCTGAAAGGATTATTAATATACTAAAAGTATGTTTTCACTACCATTGTTGAAAACCAGAATATATATAACACATTTACAGGCTCAAAATAAGGGCTTTGAATTAATTCTACTATGTTATACGGATTACGAGGATACTGCGTATCCAGGGTCACATACCTTCAATATCCCATCTTGCAGCCCTTTTGAGAAATTGAATCAAGCTTTGGAGAAACTGCCACAAGGTGATCCAGGATTCGAAACTACTCGTGTTAGACTCGTTGGCGCAGATAAAGAACCCGTTTTCCGATATTACTTGCCTTAATATGTGAAATATGCAGGTTGTTATAAAATAATTTGATGAAAAAACAAACAACTTTTTCGCTAGTTTTTTTTGTACATTAGTGTAACGTATTTTCACTGTAATAAAAAAAGGGTTTCAAAATGGAAATACTCTGTGACTCGTTCGACTATGATGATGAGTTTCCGATCTCTAAAAACCCATCGTGCATTGCTGTTGAAAAGCTAAAATACGCCTTTCAAAAACTACCACAAGGTATCTCATCAGACGAAAATACACGGATTCGAATCGCAGACACAAGTTACAATAATGATTTCGATTACTATACACCAAATGTTAGTTCAAATTATTAAACGGCGGTGCCCTTGTTTCTGTCCAAAACTTCGGGAAGTTTGACTAGAATTAAATTAGTTGAGCACAGAAGTCTTTCTAATAAAATTCTCAATGTTGATTTATTGTGTCATTGTCTCGTATATGAAGTCAAAGTAATAAATTATTTTTTATAAAATAAAAATTTAAACTAAAATAACAAATCATACATTGCGTGCACATAAAACTATAAAGAGAAAGTGTTTTGGTCGCTTTCGTTGCAAGATCGGTGTTGCCAAGCGTCTCTGACCCGTGTTCAAACTACAAATACAGGTTGTTTGTGTTTGTTGCACTGTGCGCTGGTGTTCCAAAAGTTTTGCTTTAATTGCATTTCCAAATAACGTTTATTGATTGCTACTATGCCCTATCCCATTGCTAACCTTGCCTACGGTCTCCGCTCCCGTCTCAGCGAATTGACAACAAAACGTGAACGCTACAACCTTCAAATTGCCGCTGGCGGCGTATCTATTTGCCCGCCGAAACTACAACGTATGCACAGAGTTGATGAACAGTATTATTTTGAAAACAACCACTTTGGATTTTACGTTAGGGAAATGATCGAAGTAACCGACGAAACAAGGATTTGTCATTTCGACAACGACAGTCCGCTACATTACGCTCGTTATGTAGTATTTACCAATCTGAATTTGCAATGCTTATCGTCTGACATATTTGACAATTTTCATTTTGGCCGCCAGTCAACAATGAACCTTACAGATAGCGAGTTATCACAGCTGATTTTAAACCAATCTGACATGTTTTCTTATTATTTTGACCAGGGTACATCTTTAAATTTACATAATTGCCATCTTTCGCAGCAGTTTTTTAAAAAACTGTCGGCTATTGTAAATGGTCCTAAAATACGCCATGACAGTCTTCATATTGAGAATCCTATAACTGCTTCATATAATCTAAACTTTGTCGATATCTTGACTGCTTTTCCTAATATTGAAAAGCTGTCTGTTGACTTACGAAACCATTTCCCGTCATGGATGTCGGAGATTCTCCAGTTCAAAGATAACAAATTGACTTCTTTAGCCATGACGCTTCCTGTCGAGCTAGTTTCGCAATGCACTGTTGAGGAAATTATATCGTTTCTTATAAAAGTAAGCCATTCGTGCTATACTTTATAGCTATTATATATTATTCACTTCACTTACAGGTTCAAAAGAAAGAATTTCATTTGCATTTACACTGTGACCCTTATGGTATGAGTTACGTTACACCAGTAATGATACAACAAAACGGTATGCCGTATAGCGGTATTAATTTTCGTGGCACCTCTGACCCGTTTGAAAAACTAAAACAAGGATTTGGTAACCTGCCGCAGGGTCAACCAAACTTTAAATCTATATATGTTACTCTCACAGGGCATGGTGGCAATTTTAACTATTACCTGCCTTCATCTTTTCGTCGAATTCCATATTTTTTGCGTTTTGATCATACTTCTGCCTAGTAAATAAAAATTGTAAAATAAATGCTTAATTTCATTTTAAATAATTAAAAACTTGACACTGCGTATGACGATGAGTGCATTGCGCGCACGATGAGATAAAATATATATATTTGCCAACTTTATACTTTGTATGGTGACATTCTATAGACTCATTAGTTATTTCGTCATAGGACCTGGTAATGGTGGACCCAGTGCAGGTTCAAACTGTGCTTGCACATAAAAAACTTGTTTTGTTCCATTCGCAGATTCATTAAAGATTTGCCACGATTTATATTAATTTATTGTGATTATTTCAACTACAAAACACTGTATTTAATGCCCTATCCCATCGCTAAACTAGCCTACGGCCTTCGTTCCCGTCTAAGCGAACTATCAACGAAATCTGAGCGTTACCGTATTCAAATAGCCGCTGGCAACGCATCTATTTCCCCGCCGAAACTCCAACCTATGTACAAAAAACTGGGAGATTATCAATTTAGATATGAAGACTCAAAATTTACGGTTTTTGAAATTGACGATAATGGCGACGACATGCCATGTCATATTGACAAGAACAGCCCCTTACACTATGCTGATAGTATATCACTTTGGGAAGCGGATTTGCAATGCGTAATGCCCGTTCTTATTGAAAACTTTTACCTTTCTCACAAAATGAAGTGGGTGCAATTCGTCGATTGCAATCTTTCAAAGTCGTTTTACAATACAGTATCCAGCGTAATTCACGGCAATGTTGAATGTATCAAAATTGACGGTGAAACCACTGATCCGTGTAATATTATTGACTTGTTGACCGCTTTTCCAAGTGTTAAAGAGTTGATAGTGTATGGAAGACATGCGACCCCGTCGTGGATGTCCGATATTATGCAGCTTGAAAAACATAAATTGTGCTATTTAAACATAGAAGTTTTGGCTCATGACTTTCTACAGGTAACTGCCAAAGATATTCTGAAGTTTCTAAAAGTGAGTTGATGTTATAACATTTTTAAATATGTAGGATTGAATTTGCAGGCTCAGACGCAGGGGTTCAGATTATTAATTTATGTTGCGCCTAGTTCCATTGACGAAGAATCTCTAAACGTTTTTAAGAAACTACAATGATAGCAAAAAAAACCGAGCGTAATGGACAATGATTGTCTGTGATTGTTCATCACCATTCGCTGTGCGACCCCAATTGGGGTGGGTGGAGTACACTAGTGTGCACGCGCAAAGGCTAAACCTTGTCAAACACTAAAAGTGAACTAGACCAAATTAAACTAATTTTATCGTATTTCTGTGTTGCCTATTACTTTGTTACATTGTAATCGACTTTTCTGAAATGGGGTTTTCACTCCATGGGGCTACAGCTCGTGAATTTTGTGATTGTGAGTCCCCCCTGAAAGCGGATTAGCTTTGCGAGCGTAAAAGAGCTATCCCCTGTACCAAATATCACTCAGCGCTTTAAGCGATACCTATTAGAACTGAATTCAACTGAAAAAACCTTAATCTATGAAAAAATTATATATAAACAAGGGTGAGTAAGGCACATTGCCGCCGGCGACCAAGCTCGACGGCTTTTCCGCTTGGTTTCACCTTCGGAGCCTCTCTATTTTTGTATCAGCAGGGTCAGAGACGTTTGCTAATGCTTAAGCTTCCATTGCGATGGATGAGAACTGGGCTATCGCAGTAAAAACAGGATTCTAAGGCTTGAAGCAAGACAAGCTGGTCATTGCACAAATTTATATATAATTTACCGTTCTAGAGCAGCGAACTGATCTGCAATCTTGGCATTTAGCCTCCAGACAAACTAAAGGCTGTTACTGGAACGAGAAAGATCTGAATTGCGCGAAAATGAAGTGTTTCAAAAAAAGCTTTGCCAAGGCCGCCCTTGAATTAAAACAAACACAACGGAATTAGTTAAAAAACGCACAAAACTTTGCAAATAGGTTAAACTTAACATGCTCAACGTTTTTGGAAAACAGAAAACCCAGAAATTTACTTTTAACCCCGCTTAGTTTACTTTTAACGTTACCCCTGTGCGCGTGCACACTAGTGTACTCCACACACCCCAGTTGGGGTCGCACAGCGAATGGTGATGAACAATCACAAACAATCATTGTCCATTACGCTCGGTTTTTTTTGCTATCATTGTACAACAATCATTTAAGGAACTTCCACAAGGTGCAACAACAGATTGTGAACCGAGCTTGGTCTTTTTTAGAGCTAATTCTCTCTGTTTTACATACTCCTTACCATTAGACGATAGTCTTGACGGGCTATGAAACGGTTAATTGTCTGATATTTTTTAAAAACGTAGACTGCTAATGTTTGTCATGGAAAAAAATAAATCGACTACGGTTAATCATGTAATAATAAAGAGTAAGCAAGCTTGCACATTGCGCGCATAATCGAGTTAGTGATGTGGTCACTTTCGTTGCTAGACCGACCTAGGAAAGCATTACTGACCCGTGTTCAAACTGCGAACACAGTTGTTGACAAGATTCTTCATATATTCTTTCAACTATCTTGTCAGTTGTTATTTCAATTGTTGCTACCATGCCATACCCCATCGCAAATCTCGCCTACGGTCTTCGTTTCCGTCTCAGCGAGCTCACAACAAAACGTGAACGCTACAACCTTCAAATCGCCGCTGGCAATGCGCCTATTTGCCCGCCAAAACTCCAACGTATGCACAGAGTCGATGAACAGTATTATTTCGACTACTATAACTCCGAACTAGACGTTAGGGAAATGGTTGAAGCAACCGACGAAACAGAATATCTTGATTTTGACGAAGACAGCCGTCTACATTACGCTCATTATGTGGCATTTACCAATATGGATTTGCAAAGCTTGTCATTTGATGTATATGACAACTTTTATTTCGACCACGAAACAACTCTAAACTTGAGACAGTGCAAGTTATCAAAGCAGTTTTTTGAGAAAGTTTTCGCCATTTTTGGCAGCACTGTTCGCAGTATTCGAATCGAGGATACTGAAACTTATCCGCGGAATATTAACGTTCTTCCCGTTCAAAACTCGTACAACCTGAACTTCACAGATGTTTTGACTGCGTTTCCTGAAGTTGCAAAGATTAATGTTAATATGAAAAACATTTCCCCTTCATGGATGTCTGAAATTCTGCAGTTTAAACAAAACAGCTTGACTTCTATGTTCCTGATGGTTTCTGAGGAACAAACTCAACAACTTACGGTTGATGGAATTATAGACTTGCTTAAAGTAAGTTTTGATTGTTACAATTATACAAAACGGTTATATATCGTATTATAGGCTCAAAAGAAGGCTTTTACACTGGAAATACGCTGCAACGCATTTCATAGTTCTATATCAAGCCCACCATTGTGCCATACGGAAAAACTAGCACTCGCGTTTAAAAAACTGCCAATGGGTGAACTAAAATCTGGAACTAAACGTGTTCATCTCAGTGGTTACAAAACCGATTTCGAATATTGTTTGCCTGATCAGTTAAAATAACTTGTGTACAAATGCCAATTTTTTTTGTTTGTCTTTTGTTTTTGTGTACTCTATTTTTTATGTTTTGTCATGTTTTGTCATGTTACTGTCTAAGTTATAGTGATGAAATAAATTTAATACTTTTATAGAGAATAACGAAGAGTAACCTAGCTTCTGCAGTGTGTACATACCAAACTAGAGATGGCGGGGGTCATTTTCGTTGCAGGACCTACCTTGGCCCGTAAATCTGACCCGTGTTCAAACTACGAACACAGGTTCTTCAGATAATCTTTGCATTTTTTTGTGAGTTGTTTCCATTGTCACTACACACAAAAAACGTACCATCCGATTTGAGTACTATACCCCTTAGAAAAACCGAGAGGGGTACAAAACACCCACATCAGTTGAGGGGTATTGCCCCTCTGCGCGAACTGGTAGTGTACCCCTATCGGTTTTTCTAAGGGGAAGTACCCCTCAAATCTGATGGAACGTTTTCTGTGTGTACCATGCCGTACCGTATCGCAAATCTGGCCTACGGTCTTCGCTCCCGTCTCAGCGATCTGACAACAAAACGTGAACGCTACAACCTTCAAAGAGCCGCGGGCGGTGCTTGTATTTGCCCACCGAAACTACAACGTATGCACAGAGGCGATGAACAATATTATTTCAGTTACAGCAACTCTGAATTATGTGTTAGGGAATTGGTCGAAGCAACCGACGAAACAGAATATCTTGATTTTGACGAAGACAGCCGTCTACATTACGCTAGTTATGTGTCATTTACAAAAATGGATTTGCAAAGCGTGTCGTCTGATGTATTTGACAACTTTTATTTCGACCACGAAACAACTCTAAACTTGAGACAGTGCACGTTATCAAAGCAATTTTTTGAAAAAATTTTCGCCATTTTTGGCATCACTGTTCGCAGTATTCGAATCACGGATACTGAAATTAACTTGTGGAGTACTGCTGTTCATCCCGTTCATAACTCGTACAACTTGAACTTCACTGATGTTTTGACTGCTTTTCCTAATGTTAAAAACATAAATGTTGATATAAAAAACATTTCCCCTTCGTGGATGTCTGAAATTCTGCAGTTTCAACAAAACAACTTGACTTCTATGTTTGTGGTGGTTCCTGAGGAACAAACTCAACTACTTACGGTTGATGGAATTATAGAATTTCTTAAAGTAAGTTTTGATAGTTACAATGATTAAAAACTGTTAAATATTATACACTTATAGGCTCAAAAGAAGGCTTTTTCCCTGGAAATTCGTTGTAACGCTTTTCGTCCGAGTAATTATGAATTGTTTATGAACGGTCACGGTAGTTCTACCCAGGGTAAAATGCAAAGGGATTGACAGAGTTATGTACATTTAACGTTCCTTGTCTGTCCAGTATATTTCTCTCCTGTGTCTGATATCTGGACAGATCTCTGTGTGAACTCTGTCCATTTTTGCATTTTTCTCTGTACAGAATTAACACGCATGCGCAGTTCGCACACCCAAAAAGTTGCGTGCGTTTTTATCGGGTGCGCAAATTTGCGCACGTTGCACATTCGTTTTTCTTTCCATGCAAACAACTTTCACAACAATTTGATTTTAGGTTAGTTTATGAGACACATTGCATACAGATAAAAAAGCACATATAGAACACAATACATATACAGTTCTGATTCAAAGATTAATCATTAAAATTTCAGTTTGATCACGGAATCGTTGTTGCCAACAGAAGGCTTGGGGGTCAAACAAGCTGAGAACGGGGGGCATATTTCTGGATGTGTTCACTCTTCATGAACAAGCGCCAACGTCGATGCCTAAAAAAATCATTGTATCGTTCTAATTAAAAATAGCAAGTCCACAGTAATGATCAGGAAGAGGGTTGAGGCAGAAATCGAGTGGCCGGAAAGAAAACTTGTCTGAAATCTGGAACAGCGTTTGTGGCCAGAACGCTTCAAAAGCTTTGCAGAAATTGTGGCGCCTAGGTATCCGGCACCTTTGGAACCTAACTTTTAGGGAGCAAACAAATAAAATCGAAAGAAAACTGCAAGTAGGATTATGCAAATTTGTCTGGAGGCCTAGGGGTATGCTAAATCGGCAATTGTATTTTTTCAAGAAAAAATACAAGTCTTTCTCTGTGTCCCGCATTTCTCTGTACAGAATTCTGTCTCGCTTTCTATTCTGTACAGATTAGACAAAAAGTCACTAAATGTACAGAAATTGTCATAGTTCTGTCCATTTATATGTTAAATTAAATCTTCTGTCCATTTAACAAACGAATTCTGTGTCCCCACACAGCTCTGTGTATGGAAATTTAAGAGACCTTGGGTAGCCCATCATCCAGCCCTCTGGAAAAACTAGTATTAGCGTTTAAAAAAATGCCAATGGGTAAAAAGACATCTACAACTCGACGTGTCTATCTCAGAGATTACAACACCACTTTCGAATACCGTTTGCCTTATCAGATGAAATAATTTGTATAAAAATGCCAAAACTTTTTTGTCTGTCTTCTGTTTTTGTGTACACTGAGAAAAAAATAGTTACATTTGGCGCTTGCGTTACAATTTTGTTATGCAAATTAACAATTACACGCATTTGCGTTACAAATGGTAATGCTGTTGGGAGTTACATTGCATGCATGGAAAAATGCAATGCGGATTTGATTGTGCGAATGCATTTTTGGTGCAATCCAAATGTAATTCTATGTAATTCTGAAAAAATTGACAAGCGCCAAATGTAATCACGCGCTTTACCCTCGGTAACGGAATTGTAACTTTTTTTTTCTCAGTGTACTTTATGTGTGCATACCAGAGAGTGGGAGAGGGTGGTGGTCATTTTCGTTGCAGGACCGACCTTGGCCAGTAAACCTGACCCGTGTGCAAACTGCGAACACAGGAGTTTCCAATTATAAAAACTTTCAATTATCTTGTCACTTGTTTATATATATCAACCATGCCGTACCCCCTCGCCAAGCTCAATTACGGTCTCCGCTCCCGTCTCAGCGAACTATCAACAAAATCAGAACGTTACCGCCTTCAAATTGCCGCTGGCGGCGTATCTGTTTGCCCGCCAAAACTACAACAAATATCCAAAACGAACCAACAATATTACTTTGATTACAGAAACGACGTACTTACTGTTAGTGAAATGGAGTTCGAAGTCCCCAAAATGGAATACTTATATTCCGACAACGACAGTCCTTTGTATTTGGCAAACTATGTGGTACTTAACGGTTTGGACGTGCAAGGCTTGTCGTTTGATGAACTTGGTGACTTTTACTACAGCGAATTGAGCATAGTCTTTAAAAACTGCAATATGTCGCAACAGTTTTTCGACAGAGTGTCCGCTACTGTAACTGGCAGTGTTGTTCGCAAGGTCAACATCAAAAACAATGAAAACGACTCTTACAACCCAAACTTTACTGATATTTTGACCGCTTTTCCAAACCCCCGTCATGGATGTCTGAAATCCTGCAGTTCAAGGACAACAAATTGGAATATTTATATATGCAGGTTCCTAGAGATCAAATTCAAATATTCACGGTTTCGGAGATATTAGCCTGCGTAAAAGTGAGTTTTTATTGTTGTAACCATCGAAAACTAAACGTATGACACTTTTAGGCTCAAAAGAAAGGTTTTCAGCTGCAGTTAGAAAAACTGCCAAATGCAGCGAACGCTGCTCAACAGTTATTGACTGCTCATCGATCGGATTACTTCAATCAACTGCAAGCCCTTATGCCAGGCTATCCCTTCCACAACTATGCCGACCCACTCTGGAACCCACTTGATAGGTTGAAACAGTTATTTGAAAAACTGCCACAAGGTCAGCCAAGTTTGAAGGGCAGACGCGTTTGTCTTATATCTCGAAGTTATAATTTTTGCTATTATCTGCCTCCATACTAATAAATGATTTGTAAAATAAAAGCTTCAAGTGCGATTACTGTAAGTATACATTAAGACAGTTCATACAGTAAAAAATAAAGTATTTACCTAGGTGTGTGCACGCTTTTGATCGATTCGCGCGGCAAAAGGCAATACAAGCGTCTTGTGTCTGTGTTGGCTGTTATTCACCCCGCTAGCTAGTGTGCAGTGTACTCGTGCCTTCGTGTTTGTAAAGTTCACTTCCAAACTACCGTAACCATGCCATACCCCATCTCAAAACTAGCCCATGGCCTTCGCTGTCGCCTGCGTAACCTTGCCACCCCATTGGAACGCTATCACCTTCAAACCGCCGCCGGAAATCCATCCATTTGTCCGCCAATTCAAACTGTTCCACGGGCGGCCGGCCCGTTGAAAAACGCGACAAAATTTGCGTGCGAACCATGTGGAAAAAAGTTTGTCCACATAGCGAACTGGGGGCACTTCGCTTGGAGCCGGCACGGCACCTAGAGCCTCAATTTTTTTATGACACATGCCTATAAGTACAAAGATGCACAATTCTGAAAATTATCCAAATTCAATGCCATTTGCGATTTTGGCACTCAAAAAATCATCAAAAACCTTCAAAAAAGGAAGTTTTAAGGTGAAAAAATGCCGCTAATGCTTCGCTAGGAGTCGGCACAATATCAAAAGCCTCAATTTTTTCATGAGACCTCTGTAAAGGTACCTAGATGCACAATTTCAAAAATTAGACGGATATCGACGGCCAATTTTTTTTGCCGTTTAACAAAGTGCGCCGATAAGCTGAAAAAGTGCCGGGGGCACTTCGCTTGGAGCCGCCACTGCAACTAGAGCCTTGAAATTTTGACAGTTAATGGATATGAGTACATAGATGTACAATTCTGAAATTTAGCTGAACGTGATGCCAACTAAACAAATGCCATTTAAAAAACGTTCAAAAAGTACACTTTTAAGCTGAAAAAGTGTCGCTAATGCTTCGCCTGAACCCGGCAGAATATGGATAACCCCGATTTTTTAAGGGGATCTGCGTATGAGTATGAAGATGCACAATTTTCAATTTCAGCCGAATTCATTTACAATTACGTTTTTACCATTCAATAAACTGCCGCTCAAAATTCGAAAAAAGTCGAAAAGGACACAACTTGAATCGAACCCGACTGCGTGCATGCAAATTTCAAACGCGCGCATTTTTGGCGGTCGCAGCAGCCCGTGGTTCAAATATTAAATGAGGAAATCGAGCTTGAAGGTGATGACGGTTACGAAGTTCCCAACGAAGACTTTCTTGTCTGTGGAACCCGCCTTGTGTTTTGCGCAACTACTTCACAGATTTTAACATCTAAAATTATGAACCATCTGCTTATTAGACCAAAAGAATTAGTATTTTTGAATTGTGATTTTTCAAACAACTTTTTCAAAACGCTAAAACTGTTTAGTCCTCATGCTACAATTATGCATATATGTGGTCGTTTGTCTGGATTTACTTTTGCTGATTTAATGATTACTTTTCCTATGCTTAAAAATTTACAAATAAGTTGTAAACAAAATGTTCCTAGAACTTGGACGACTGACCTGATACCATTTGGTGGTCAATTGTCTTGTTTGGATTTCTCTAGGTGCGCGAACATTTTGGTTGACACCGCGTGTAATGACATCGTTGCATTTTTCAAGGTAAGCGATAACACAAATCGTTGATATTGATTTAATTCTGGTTTACAGGTTCAAAAAGATGACTTTTGTTTGAAAATTGATAAGGATGCAGCGCCCAAGGAGTACCTTCGAAAGCTTTCTGAAGAAATTGATCAACAGATCTCTCGCATTTCCGATTGTAAAGCTTGTTTCAAAGCATTTGCTCTCGACGTTGCACGATTGGCGCGTTAGTTAACGCCACGTTTAAAAAAGCAAACATTATAAAATGTTCTTTTCTGCAGTTTGTTTGGTAAATATGTAACTGATTTATAAATTTGAAACATCAAAACTCAACAACAAAAAAATAGATTTAACAACAATCAAACCAAACCGAGCATCACATTATTATACAGTCGATAATGAAGAGATTACTGTAATTTAAGACAGTCTGTACAGCAAAAAAACAAGTATCTACCTAGGTATGTGCACGCTTTTGATCGATTCGCGCGCCAACCAGGCAATACAAGCGTCTTGTGTCTGTGTTGGCTGTTATTCACCCCGCTAAATAGTGTTCCGCGTGCGTTGTAAAATTCACTTCCAAACTGCCTTAATCATGCCATACCCAATTGCCAAACTCGCCTATGACCTTCGCTGCCGTCTCCACGAACTTGCCACCCCATTGGAACGCTATCAAACAACAGACATATTTTATAAAACTAGCTCACAGGATCTAGCATCTCCAATTTTGAACCATCTTCTTATTAAACCTGAAAAAATTGAGTGTATAAAATGTGACTTTTCAAACGACTTTTATAAAACGCTAAAACTGTTCAATCCTTATGTTACAACTATGGATATTAATCATTGTGCGTCTGGATTCACTTTTGCTGACTTAATGACTACTTTTCCGATGCTTCTCACCCTAGAAATAGATTCGGACCAAAACGTTCCTAGAACTTGGGCGACTGACCTTTTGCCATTTGGTGGTCGATTGTCTAGGTTGTATTTCTCTATGTGCGACAACGTTTTGGTCGACACCACGTGTGATGATATCGTTGCATTTTTCAAGGTAAACGGTAACACAAATTGTTGATATTGATTCAATTCTGGTTTACAGGTTCAAAGATCCCGCTTTCATTTAGTAATTGATGCGTATGCAGCGCCCGGGGAGTACTTTATCAAACTTTCAAAAGAACTTAGTAAACAGTTTCATCACGTTTACAATTATAATAATTTAGGCGCATTTTATATCGACGTGGTCCGGCGGTCCAATGACGCTAAGCAAAAAAGAAAGAATATCTTTCAACGCCTTTTCCACTTTTTGTCTGGTTAACATGTAACTCATTTATAAATTTAAAATATCAAAACTCAACAACAAAACAAATAGATTCAACAACAATCAAACTCAACAACAAACTAAACAGAGCATCACATTATTCCTGCATTGCCATCTCAAACCATTGGCGAATGGCTTCGGCCAATGTACCCGGCAACGTCGACACTGATCTGACGAGGGCATAGAATGGGAACGGAAAGACGCCAATATAAGGCGTCATTACGGGGCGGCCGTCTTGGAACGAAGTGAAACTCATCTTTAAAATCGAATTCTTGCCATCAACAATGACATAGAGAACGGTGACACGATCGGCTTCAAGGCCCTTGATAGCGGCCATGACGGGATCGCGACCTTGCGAGAAGACGCCGTGACCGTCGCCGATGACAACCAGCATTTGGACTGGAAGCGAAGAAGCAGGGGTGGTCTCCTTGGCGGATTGGAAGGCGCGACTCGCGTACGACAGCAATCCGATCAAGTCGGTCTTGTTCTGGGTGAAGGTCAGATTCTCCAGGAGCGACGGAATCAGCGTGTCTTGGGCATCGGCGGCAGAGGCAAAATCACGCAGCATTTGGACGTGTTGGCCGAATTTGCAGATGGCAAGTTGGCCGACTTCCAATTGACGGAACGCTTTTTCGATGAGACACAAGGATTGGGAAGTGATCTCGCCCATGCGGTTGTCACCCATCGATTGCGAATCGTCGACAGCGATCATAATCTGGAAGTTGCGTTGCTGCTTCTTCGTCCGACGCAACCAGATGCGGTTTTTGCGGTAGTCACTGGCGATGTAGGACACTAGGCGGCGCATGTTAAGGCGTTTGCCAGTACGGTAGTCACCTCTGAAAAATTAGCAATTACAAACATAAAAAGCTAGTGAAAAGTAAAACGTACTGTAATCGGTTGGCAATGCTGGGCTCCAAAATTTGTCGCAGATTCTCAGCCAATTCAGACGCCATCAAAGCCACAGAATCGCTCAACGAAGCGTATTTCCTCGGATCAGCAATGACGGCAGCATCCTTCTGGACCGCGGCATCGATTTCAGACAGCTTTGACACGGCCTGTTGCGACAAATCAAACAGATCAGTGCCAAAATGAATGACGGTATGAGCTGCCTGTTCGGGCGTCAGCTCAAACGGCTCTTCATCGTCGTCGGGAAGGGCTGTGGGTTCATCGGCTTCCTGGTTACCACTGAGATCGTCGGTCTGGGTTTCATCGTGGTTGAGCTTCATCTTCTCGTATTGGGAACGGGTAGATCGGGCTTCTTCAATGGTGGATTTTTGGACGACCTGAAACAGCAAATTATTTAAAATTGATCGACACTGGTGCAAAAAAAGCAACTTACATGTCGATCCCGAGTGTCACGCTGATCATCAGCAATGTGGGCCAGACTCTTCGACTGTTCATCGAGTTTATCGCCTTCGATCGCTTCTTCGACATCTTCATCGGGCCGATCAACGTCCATGGCTTCATCTTCGTCCTCGCGAGGTTGAACGTGTGGACGTTTTTCGGCGGCTTCGGGGGTTGGCTCGTCCTTGGAGACTTCCTCTTCCTTGGGATCGGCCTTGTCCTTACTAAAATGGACTCAATGAATGCTAGGCACAGTGTAAAATCAAAGAAAAACTCACTCAGAAGCCGATTCGGCAGCATTCTCAGCGTCAGCAGTGCCCTTTGACGAGTTTCTCTGTTTGGCGGCAGACTTCTTCGCTTCATCGGAGTCCTGCTCGTCGGTCTGCTCCTCATCTTTGGCATTGGCGTCTTCGGCGTTCTGCTGGTCGTCCTGTACATTAGCACCCTTTGACGGCGCTTCCAGCTCGTCATTTTGGGCACCTTCGTCGGCGTCGCGTTCTTCGGGCTGGGGTGGTGCTTCTTGTTCGGGCTGCTCCATGTCGACGTCCTCGGACTCATCCTCAACGGTTTCCTTCGACTCTTCAGGGGCTTCGTCCTTCTCTTGGGCGTCTTCCTGCTCATCTTCGCCTTCTTCGATGGGGGCTTCCTTCTGAGGCATCTGCTCATCCTCGTCCTCGTTGGCATCGAGCTTGTTCGAGTTTTCCATGTCGAACTCGTCCTCCTTTTCCTTTTCCTCGTCTTCCTCAGGCTTCTCTTCGTCGGGATTCTCGTCATCAGAGCCATCAGCAGCTGGATCGTCCTTCTCCTTCGCGACAGTGTCGTCGTTCTC
Source organism: Panagrellus sp. LJ2284 (assembly GCA_024447225.1). Classification (NCBI taxonomy): domain Eukaryota; kingdom Metazoa; phylum Nematoda; class Chromadorea; order Rhabditida; family Panagrolaimidae; genus Panagrellus; species Panagrellus sp. LJ2284. The sequence continues at coordinate 4,534,769 of JAMRYC010000009.1, forward strand.
CTTGGCTGCCAGGTCCTCCGTCTGATCATCGGCGCCATCCGCGTTGTCGTCCATGTTCTTGTCATCGGCCGGTGGCTTGTCCCACAGATTCGGATCGAGTTGGTTCTCTTCCGGCTCGTCGACATCGCCCATATCCCAGTCGGGCTGCGGGCCTTCTTCATCGTCTTCGCCTTCGTTGTCCTTCTCGTCGTTCTTGTCTTCGTCCTGGGCGTCGAGATTCTCCAAATCGGCGGCAAAATCGTCTTCCATCTCAAGCGGCGTTTCAGAATCCTTCTGCTTTTCCTGGGGCTGGTCATCCTGCGGGCCTTCTTCTTCGTTATCGTCGCGAAGATCGTCGACCTGTCCGGTTTCTTCCATCTGATCGCCGACATCTTTGGAGCCTTCGCCATCGCCCATTCCGCAATTCTCGCCGCCGACGTTGTCAATGTCGCGTCCTTGGCCGCTTTCGCCTTCTTCTTTCTTCGGAATGGCATTGACGAGACCATTCTTCAGGATACGGGTCCAAACATGGCCGAGTTTGACATACAAGGCAGCAACCCAGTTGGCCAATTGACTCAAAACGGATCGAACTGTGTCGAAAGTGTCCTGCATCTCGGTCGTCAAACGCAGGTATCGTTCGAGGTCGGCTTGTTTCGCGGAGAAGCCATTTGACAGCTTGTCGATCAGGCCTTCGATTACGCCCATTTCCTGAAATGAACACTGTAATCACGGAATTTGATTTAAAAAACGGTTACCTTTGAAAAGTCAGTCTTCTGCATTCCGATGACAACCTTCTGGAACACATCAACGGGGACAGTGTTCACCGCATCTTCGGCTGGAATCTTGCCTTCGATCGACTTGTAGATTGCCTGCATCTTGCACAGGAAGACATCACTCAAGATGGTCGTAGTGTCGCCATAACGGGCTCGTCGAAGCAAGGGATCAAGGCCAACACCGAGGGCATTTGAGATGCCTTCCAGATCGACGGAAAGACGGCCAACAATACCGCTGAAGTGCTCGTTGAGAGGGCCGTTTTCGATGAGTTCGCGGGACGTTCGGAGAGCGGATTCGGTGGTTTTGAAGAGCTGGCGAGCGTCGGCACTGAAATTGAACCAGATAAATGCAAATCTAACATGTCGATAAAGCAACTCACGTCTTCCACAAAACATCGGCAGACTGATTGACTGCAAACTTGGCCACCACATCAGCCATCGCATCCAAAGCGGTCACAAGCGAAGCGGCATCTTCTCTGACACTCGAGTATTGCGGATGCTCCTTGTGCAGGGCTTCATCCCGAAGACTTGCCAGCATATCGTTCGATCCCTCGACGTAGGCCGTAGCAGGTCCAGTAGCCGGCGCCGAGTTGATCAACTTCAACAAAGTTTGACCCTTTTCGCGAGCAGCATTGGCATTCTGTTGGATGATACGATGGATGTCGTTGATGGTCGCCTGGATGCCGAAATCGCGGTCCTCTTCCAGACCATTGTCACGATACACGGCCAGCTTCGCCTTCGAGATCGCCAAGAAGGACGATGTTTTTCGAAGGGCCCGGAACGCCTCCAAAACATTGACAAGCCAAGTGAAGCCGTACTCAGTCAATCCGCGAATGTGGCCAATCATCTGGATGGAAACCTGTTTCATGATATGGGGCTGTTTGTTGGCGTTGATCTGGTTCACGAGACGCATGACAACATTGCGGACGACGGCAGCAGAACGGAATCCAGCTTCATCGAGACCGGAATCAGTGACGTTCATGGTCAACGAGCTTTTGAGGACGTCCTCCGATGAAATACGGACACCACGACGGCTACGAAGACCGAAAGCGCCGACATGTTTGACGAGAGCGGAGAATTTCTTCTGTCGGTCAAATAGCGCTTGTCCTTGGAGCTTTTCGTTGGCTTCATCGTCTTCGCCGGTGTAGTTGACATCATGTTCGAGAACGGCCAAATACTCGGAGCAGAGGTCGAAAAGCGCGTCGGGTTCATTCAATCCGGGAAGATCGAGCAGGGTCTTTGATAGACGTTCAAAGAAGTTGCCGAAGTTGAGCTGAACATCAGAACTGTCGCATGATTTCGGTCGCTGGATAACGATATCAGACGGAGCAACGGCCGGCGGCAAGAAATCAACGAAAACGGCGGATAGCTGTTCATTGCCTTCGAGCTTGTACTTCTTGATGATGCGGAACAGCTTTTGATGGGCCTTCTCAGCGGAATTCTTGACGCTCCAGAGGTTAAGGTCGTGGAATTTGACAATGTTGACAAAGTTCTCCAGTTCCTGGACAACAGCGGCACGTTTGGAGGCCAGCTTTTCATGGACGACGTCGGCATAGGCTTCAAAGTAGAACGCAATGGACCGAATGGATGTCGTCAGCGATTCAAGATGCGGATTCTCAGCGAAAAAGGCTTCAGTCAATCGGGCAACAAAGCGCGCAGTCTCTAGACGGGCATCGAAATCGACGAGGGATGAGTTGTAGACCCAATCGATGATACTGGCAAGGAAGTTCGACTTGACGGTGTCGATTTCAGCGACCGGCGGCGGCGTCTTTGTCCAATTGATGATGGTTTCGACGAACGGGAAACCCAATGCGATCGCGATGGCATGCGATTCATCCGTGACGGCGTCGATGATGTGTTCCCAGGATCGGACTTGCATCTTGCGCCAATCGACGAGGATCTGTTGGAGCTCTTCAAGATGGACGGCAAGGGAGTAACAACGGGGAGCGATGTTTTGCCAGAGTTCGGCCTTTTCTGAAAGATTTCAACATTAAAATCAGGTTAATAAATGGAAGGAAAGGCTTACCCAAAATCTTCTCAACCCAATTGGCCAACTTCATCTGCGGCACACCACAATCGACTTCCAAGAAACTCGACAGCGTCTCTGCGACTTCCTTCAAATTGGCTTCTTCCGGGAATTCCTCGCGAATCTGGTTGACACGTTCCTGGAGCTTGTGAACAGCATCGGCGCATCGCATGATTTCGGCCTTGTCGTTTTCGGTGTAAACGTTGACGGCACGCTTTTTGATGGCCTTTGTGCCGAGGGACTTGCGGAATTCAGCGAGCAACAGCAAATGGTAGTCCAACAGCGCTGATGTATCGACAGGGCCGTTCTGTGAGAACAACAAATTCTCGACGGCATCAGTATGGTTGAATTCGTCGACGAGCCACATCACAGCCAAAAACGCATCAGATTGGTCGACGGGGCCAGTGCTTTGGGGGTTGTAGAGCAACTGGACCATTCTGCGAATGTCCTGGGCATCGGGAAGTCGTGACGTGACACCGGGTGCCACTGCTGGTGCCTTGGCGGCTTCGAAATCGACTTCTTCGCGGCTGAAGTCAGGGAAGAGTGCCTGGATTTCGAGGTCCTCCGGGTCGGGCATCGTGGTGTCATCGTCTTCGTCGCCTTCAGCCACCGCGACAGCAGCCTTCTCGCGATAGATGAACATCTTGTCACGCTTCTCACGATGACGATCGAACCAGTTGCGCCATTCTTCGACGAACCAATGCAGTGCAATCTTCGCCGTATCAGGGGCATCGGCAGACACGCCATGGGTCGCGAGCAGATTGCAGACGAGTTGTTGTTGGAACTGCATGGGCATCGGACCTTCACGACCAAGGAGTGCAAAGTCAAGCAGTGACGGCGAATCGATAACGAATTCAAGGGCAGACTTTAAGCCAGACGTCAAAACAGGTGCCGAGATGTTAGACTGCTTCTCCATTTGATGCAACTTGATGAATCGGTCATTGAGGTAGTCTTGAAGATGCAGAACGACAAGCATGCATTGCAGCGAGACGTAGATCGGCAGAATAATGTCAGGAAGGTCGATGTAGTTGAACAACAGACGCTCGGACATCTTGCTGACCATGTTGATCAGATTCTTTGTCGTGGTGGAATGCTTGAATGCGACGGAAAAGTTGACATCGCTTGGCCATGGCATTGTTCGGACGTTGTATTGGGACATGATAGACGACCAACGTACGAAAAAGTTGCGAAGATCGACGCTCAGCTCATCAAACTGCAATTTTAGACATTAAAAAGTACAGTAAACTTTAAAAATATAAACATACCCGAAGATGGTTCGTCCGGTAAACACGCTTCTTCTGCTCTTCAATAACAGTGACATCGGAAAGGGTCTGCATGATGCTATCATGGATGAAGCGAAGCACCGGATGGGCGGACGACGACGCCGGGAAGATGGCGCTACAAGACGCAAACAGCTCCAAGATGGAAGCCCGGATGTTCAGCGTTTCGAGACGGACCATTTGAGCGAGTCCGGGATCGACGAGGCCCTCTGGCGGGATCAAAGATTCGAAAAGCTTTGATGACTGGTCGAAGAGAATCTGCCAGGGGTGTTCGGAGTTCCATGGGACGAAGGTCTTTGTGCGTTCAATCAGCTCAACCCGTAAAACATCGCTGAAGTTGAGGGAAACCTTGCGCATGGTCCAAATGAGCGATTGGTACTCGGAAATTTGGTTAAAAGCAGAGGCCAAGCCCTTCAACGGCACAGCAGCCAATGACGTCATCGAGAAACGGAAGCCTTTCCAGAAGGCTGATAGGGCATCGAGCATGACTTCGACGGATGTCAAGTGGACTGTCTGAAAAGGAACAACTTCAGATAAAGCCAAAAACTTGTAAAGACAAAACAAACCTTCAACTGAGGCGCAACATTGCCAAGGGCCACATTCGTATTCAAAGCCGTCAAAAACTGAACCGCAGTTTTGTCGCCTTCATTGACGAAATCGATCCGATCAAGTAGGTCAATCGTTTGAGTAGCTGCTCCCGGGAACTCGAACAACGCTCGAGACGAGAAGTCGCCAGTTTTGAAGATGACAAAAGCCTTGAGGTATTCCGAGATACCACGAACCAGGACATCGAGCGTCGGTTTTGTCAAAACATCGGGCGTCTTTGAAGCGGTCACGAACGCCTGTCGGATGGTAGCAACACCATTTGTGGCAACAGCGACCTCATCGGCATCGCTGAATGGCAGGGCTGTGCTCAGGGCTTCGAGAGAAGCGGTGTAGGTCTCGGTATCGGTGACGGAAGAAACGCCCAGCTTCGTGATGAATGTTTCAAGTTGAAGGCGTCGCCGAGAATCGGGGCCGTCATTCAATACGCCAGCAATGGCCAGCCAGATGGGATGCGAACCGACGGAGAGGGTCGAAACACCGAGATCTTGGAATACTTGCCGAAGAATCAGCAACGGATGGACTTCGGTATTGGCAGTTGCGGCGGCTGTGAAGGCAGCAGCAAGGTCGAAGACGAAGTGAAACGCTGCTCGTAGTATGCGCTCATGCGATTCGTATTCGAGCGTTTCTGGAAGTCGAATCGTGGCAAAGGACTTGGCAAGGACTTCAAAGGCTTCCTCGAGGACAGCGTACGCACGCGACGGCAGGGCTGACGATTCGATGGAGCCCTCATTGTAGGCGGAACAGAGGCCGAAAGGCGATTCTGGAGTGGCGGCGTCGCGTATCGATTCGACTTGACCGACGACCCAGCGTTGAAGGAGCGCAAACAAGCAAGAATCATGTTTGAAATCAGTGACCGGGCCAGTGGCTTCGACATCGTAGAAACGGAGATCCCAGGGGGTCGGCTTCACGTAGATGCTGTGCTTTTGGAAACCTCGGACAAGAATCTCACGCAAATCGGACTTCACGGGGGACGGCAGGTGGGCAAACACACTTTCAATGAAGGTAGCATCTTCCATGCAATCTGGGGGCGTCGCCATCAGAGCCAAAACGAAATAGGCCAATTGTTGTTGGTCGATCGGAGTATGGCTTTCGGCAGCGATGATTTGGGACAATCTGTCGAGTTCCAGCCATCCAAATTCCGAAAAGAAGACAGAAGGCGCTTCAGAATCACGAATCGGCAACGCAAATCGCAGCAATGCAGTTCGGGGAAGTCGGAGCTCGCGTTCCGGCGACAACAGCTTCGGCAAAACGCGCGGCTGCGTGACGGGGACGAGGCCAATCAAATCAGAATCGGCATCTGGCGTCGAAACCGGCTCCAATCCACCATCTGGGGCAATCAGAGTTAATCGTTCCGCCGGGGTGATCCGTTGACGGGCAGCAGCACGAAGCGCGTCTTTGGCGGCTTCGGGTTCACGGAGTAGCTCAGGCAAGGCGTCGCTGTCATCGGGAACACGTGAGCACATCAGGGCCTCATTGTGCAGCAACACATTCAACGCGCTCGTGTTATCGGCATGCCAGGAGTTCCAACTGCCGACGCAGATTTCGACGCTTCGGTTTTTCATGGCACGGGACAGGGGGCCGTTCTTGGGGTCCATCGTGAAGAACACACGGAAGTCAATGTGGGGCGAGATCTCGACATCGCCGCCATCAGCTTGTTCGGGAAGGACGAGTTTGCCACCGCTTTCGAGACAGCTATTGAGGCGATCCAAGACGGCGGCCGAGCAGCAGTTGACATCTTCGATCAGGAGCCAATGGCCGTTCAAAAAGGCTTCAACAAACACACTGTTTCGCCATTCAAAACGCAGACAGACGGCTTCGAGTTGTTGGGCGAGGGCTTCGAGTTCGGTTTGAGCTTCTCCGGTGGACAGGGCGGCGACTTGGCTGATCTTTAGCCTCAGAAATTGGACATTTTCGCCTTTCGGACTGTTCAAATCAGTCAACAGGGTCGAAATATCGGATGTAGAAAGTCCGCCGATGTTGCCTGATTCGAGGATTTGGACAAATTTGGAAGCGCATTCATGGAGGACGCCGTAATCGAGGATCTGTTCATACGTTCCGAGGAGCTCGGAGGCGTCAGTTTCTTTGTTCAGGCGCATTCGCTTCAAATCACGGCCAGCCAAGGTCGCCAGGACTTCAACGACGGATCCTTTTCCACTGAGACGGGGTCCATTGAGCAGGGCGAGCCAATTGAGGTTGGCACAGACACAGAGCTGTTGCAGGAGGCGATTCTGGGATGGGAGTAGGACAAGTCGATCGGAATTGACGGCAATATTGGGTCCAATGCCGAGGCTGTACTTCGGATGCCCAAAACAGACACCCCTTTCATTGTGTTGGAAGACCTTCGCCGACGGGAGCACGGCATCGACATCGAAAACACGACCGTAACGGACTCGTGCCGCGTTTTGAAGGGCTGCATTCGGCAATCGGCTAACGTACAGAATCTCGGCTCCGAGGCAAGGATCATGGAATTCGGCGATGAACGAAGCCCAACGAAGCAAATCACGCATGTTGAACTCGAACTCGCTTGAGCCGATGATGCTGGACTCCTTGTGGACGAGATTGGCCATTTCACGGTTGAATCGGACCATCCGTTCGACGAGCAGACGATTCTCAGGAAGCACAGTGCTCAAAATGAGGGCAAAATCGCGGGCTTTGAAGGGCTCGATGTAGATCGACGTGAAACGGTTCAAAAAGGACTTTGGCAACGCCCTTCGATTACCGCCTTGTTGTTGGGGGTTCTGGCACGCGAAGAACCGGCAGGCATTCGAGTCGATGACAAAAGTCTTGTTCAATTCAGCGATGAAAAGCGTTTGCCGGAAGTCGAAGCACGAGTTCAAGCCTTCCAAAACTGACTGGGAAGCAAGGTTCATCTCATCCAGCAAGATCCAGGCGCCTTCTTTGATGGCACGAAGAACAGGACCATCCTGCCAGCGGAACGAGACATGGCCATCGGCATTGGTGATCGGAATGTCATGGCCGAACAGGTCCGACAAATCTGTCTGATCGCTCAGATTCAGGCGGACCAGGGAATGACCAGTCGCTGCAGCCAGGGCCACGATCAAGCTGGACTTGCCGGCGCCGGGACTGCCTTCCAACATGACAGGCTTCTCAAGGAGCAGAGCACGAGCCACGCGAAGGGCATTCTGTTCGGTGGTCGGCGTTTCGAAGGAGTAGTACTTGGGCTGGGTGATGGGTAGCGTGCCAATCTCGACGGGGAAGCCATTGAAGATGACTGTTTCGGGTGATGGGGAGACGCCGGGACGGTTGGCTGGGTGGATATTGCGACGGGAAGCGATTTTGAGCAGCTAAAATCAAAAAATAAGCAAGTTACAACATCAGGGCAAACAAAACCAACCAGTTTCTGACACTTCCGTTTAACCTGCTCGGCATTGTAGGTCGTTCGCGCCGGTAAAACACCAACAGAATCCACGACAACACCGGTCAGCGCGTTCACAAAGGAATTATGAATGCTGAATTGAGCCTTGTCATGGCAAGCAACGAACAAATCAGCAGCGGCGATAATGTCACGAATCGAGAAAACCGTCCGGAAGATGGATCCAAAAGCGGAGTTGAATTCGGCAAAGAAGTCAACAATGCCCTCGATGACTCGCAAGACATTGTCGTCGACGTCATGGCCAGAAGCGGTCAGACGCGCCGCCAAAATGGCCTTCACATCTTCGACGGGGTGGTCGCAGCTGCACCAAATTTCGGTGAATCGGTTCCGCAAAGCCTTCGAGAGCTCTTTCTTTCCGTGATCGGTGCCGGGGTTCATCGTGGCGACGACCTGGAACTCCTCAGCCGCAACGACTTCAGTAGCATCAGCGCCGGCATCTGTGAGCAGGACTGTCCGAGTAGATTCGAGCAGCGAGTTTAGACGCTCCAAAACAGAGTCAGCAGCCAAAGAGATTTCATCGATGAGCAATTTGGAGCCGTTTTTCATGGCTTGAACGACGACACCATCTTGCCAGAAGAAAGTGCCTTCAGGAGAGGGGCGAATCGAACCGAGAAGGTCGCTCGTTTCGGTGCGTTCATGGCAATTGATCGCGAGCAAATCGCCTTTGGCAACGATGGTCGCAGCCGTCGTCTTGCCGCAGCCAGTTTCACCGACCATGAGCACCGGTTCGGAGCAACGCCAGGCTTCAGCCGTCAGAACGAGCATTCTTCTCATGGCAAAGGTAGCGACGACATGGGCACCGCCTTGGGCAAGTTGTGTTCTCGCGGCATCGGGCAAGTAGGGCGAATCCAGCGCAAACAGCGCTTCTGGCGAGATCTTCACTTTGAGGACCTTTTCAAGGGCCTTGACGACTTCCTCGGCATCACGGGTGTTACGGCATCTGGCGGCGAGCAGGAAGTAGCCTTGATCAGCGAGAACTTGACGCCATTCACCGCTGTCGGACAGGGCGAGACGGTTGGCCCAGCGGAAGAGATCACTGAAACACAGAATTCAAACAAATTCAAAACATAAAAAGGACTTACCGAAGTGTCATTAAGCCATCGCTCGAATTGAAAAGACCCGCATTGGATCGACATCGCTTCAGTTCCGTCAAAACCTTGACCATGGCACCAGCCGGCGTCGCCGCAACAGCACATCGAGCACAGACGATTTGTGTGAGCTCATCGTAGGGCGGATGATCGAACCGCAAAACGATGAATCGGTTTAAAAAGGCACGAGAAAGACGCTTTCGGCCAGCATAGGTGCCCACAGGGTTCTGTGTGGCGAATAATCGGAACCTCGGATGGGCGGAGATGGTTTCATTGCGTTCAGCGACAAACAATTCACGGTTGTCATCGAGAAGGCGATTCAAAGCCTCGAGAACTTCGACAGGGGCCAAGTTCAACTCGTCCAAAATGACCCAATGTCCTTGTCGAACGGCTTGCAGCAACACTCCCTCCGAAAATGCGAGTTTGCCGTCTTCGCCAGGAGCATAACAGCCAATGTACTCCTGGATGTCGGTGTGTTCATGGTTGTTGATTCGATGGACGACGTTTCCGGTCAGTTTGGCTAGATTAACGATCATGGACGTCTTACCGGCCGAAGTTTCACCCTCAAGGAGGACAGGGAAGCGCCCACTGGCAACGGCACGGGACAGACGGGAGAGGTTCTTCTTGACGGAGGCCGTGTGGACGTAATGGGGGTCCGTTTCAGGGAGCTTGTCGCCGCGGTCGATGTAGGAACCTTCGACGAAGCTGGAAAGAAGAAAATTAGATAGAAATGAAACTTGAGAATTGCAGAAACTCACATTTGATCAGGCTTCGTCGGCCGTGTGGCACCTGTCGGAACATCGTCAAAAAGCTGCTTCAAAATGCGTTCAAATCGGACAATGCCATCGTTATCGAGATCGGAGCCAAATGCCATGGAAATGCCTTCAAAGATGGATCGGTACAAGTTGCCGTAGAGATTGTCGGCGGCGAAGGACAGTGCTCGGCACAGATTTCGGAGACTGAAAGCACTTTCATTGTAAAATGGCAACAAAAAAGGACTAGACAAACCTGTATTTCCGTGGAAAAGCGGCAATTGCAGTCTGATAAAAGTCCAAAACCTTAGCCAATTGCGAAGCCCCAATAGTCGGGAGATAATTCCGAATAATGACGATAAGCTGTTCCCGATCTCGAGGTTCATGGACAAAAAACTCGGTGAATCTGGACCGAATTCCGACAGGTAACTTCTTCTTGCCAGTATCGGTGGCCGGATTCATGCAAGCAAATAGACGGAAACCCGGATGGCATGGGATGACACCGTCCAAAACATGGAGAATGGCATCGAGACACTCACTGGAGGCGAGATTGATCTCATCGACGAGAAGCCAGTGGCCTTCACGTGCAGCACGAGCAACGACGCCTTCAACATAGGCAAACGGGAAAGCGGACTTCCTTGAACCCAGGGACTTGGAGAGCCGCTGGCAACGAACGCGAAGATCTGCCCAGATCAGAGCGAGGGGCTTGCCAGTGTTGTTTTCGATGGCGACTTTAGCGGTGCCATCGCAGAGTTCAAGGTACTTCAGGAAGTGATCACCGGCGAGAAGGGCCTCGAAATGGGAGAAAAATTTCTCATTCGAAGCTGGATTGAAGGTTTGACGGAGGGTCGCGTCGAATTCGTCGATAAAGGGCTGCAGGAGTTCGACTGTTCCAATCGGTTTGAAACTAAAATTAGCTCATTAAGAACTAAAGTTGACAAAATAAAGCGACATACCCGCCAATAAGATCCGTCGAATCACTGTCCTGACTCAAATTGACAACATCCATCTGAACATTCGCATAGGCCGCGATCAATTGGACGATACTCGTCTTTCCGACGCCAGTTTCACCGGTTAGAAGCACGGCTTCATTGCCTTGGGCGACACAGGCGGCAATGCGCTCCATCAGAAGCCGAGCATCGACAGTGAGGCCGAATGACTTCGAGGACCACTTCCCAGAGGCAGTTTCACCCTTCCGAATCGGCAACTCGACACGGCCAATTGTGGCAACATCGGGCTTGAGGCTGACTTCTGGGGACCGTTTTGTGATCAGTGCTTCGGCGGTGTCGACACCAACGGACAAGTGATGGCTCAAAACGTTGATAATAGCCTTTCTCCGGGTAGCGCTGACCACGGAAAGAGCGTAGACATCGGCGAGCTCGAGAAGGACGCGATGGTTGTCGTTCAGGGAGGGTAGTTTTGATAGACGGTAGCAAGCTCGGTTTAAATCGCTGAAAAGCAGGTTTTTATATATAAAAATCGCAAAATAAGTTCAAACAAACCTCGAATTCAGCTCCCGATCAATCGAACTACCTTCACTTCCCGTTTCACAGACATCGACAAAGATTTGCAGCAACTTTGACGAAACGTCGACCAAATTTGGGTACTTGTACTCGACAATACGCTTCAACTCATCGGAACCGAGCTGTGACAGCTTCACTCTCAGTGGATTGCTTCGAATGAGCTCGGAAGATTCGCTATGGCTGTTCTCGGATCGGACTGTGGCGACGATTCGGACGGAGGAATGGAATTCTGTGGCGATGCCATCGGGACGCAGCACGGCCGACCACGATTTGGCCATAAGGAGCAGCGCTGAGACGAGATCCGGGGTCGCGGCATCGAGATCTTCGAGGATGATCAAGCAGGGAGCTCTGACTGACTGTAAAAAGCAAAATTAAGCCATCGAAAGACAAAAATATATATAAACATACCTCGGCAAACAGTGAAGCCTCCCAAATAAACTCGCCCGGGACTTCTGTGCATTGATACGACCCGATAAAACTCTGAAAAACGTTCCTCCTCATCCTGTCCACTATTTTCAACAACTCGAACTTACTTTTGAATCAATCTGATCACTCAAATGGATAATTTTGACCGGTAAACCGACAGCATTAGCAACACGCTTGATCAGAGTCGTCTTTCCGCAGCCCACAGGACCCTGAAACCCATACACTGAAATCGACGTTCCCGCAGCCTTGTTAACCGTCAAACCAACCTCGACAAAGACCAAATTCCTATCCAAAAGGAGATCAGCAAGCAGTTCCGCGGATTCAGCGTGCAAATCTGTCAGAAACTCGCTCTCTGGCGGACGACTGACCTTCGCCACAGGCGGTCCATTTGCTGCCGACGTCGGCGAGGTCTTGCGCTTGCGTTTGGTTTTAGCCATTGGACTGAAAATTAAGCTTATCAGTAAGAAATTAGGATCACAAGATTGAAAAACAGCTGCAAAACGCGATCAACGTGAAGTCGTACAATTTTTGGGATGGGGTCTCGTTTTCGTACTGGGAGTTGCTTTGGGGGTCGAAAGTGTGCGCGTGTAGAATTGAAACGTGAAGCGCGATTTCGAAATAAATACAACTGAGATTCAGTTTCAAGGGATACATAACAACATAAAACATGTTTATTTAATATTTGTTAAAGGAATTATATTATAAAAGTGTCAGAAGTTACGAAAAATGATGTCTGTGTTTATCAAAAATTTACAAAATTACGATTTTTACATTAAAAAAATAATAAATAAATGCACGAAAGATCAGGAAAATTTAAAATTTAATTAAAACTTCAAACTGGAACACTATTTTCGTCTGGTGGAAGATAAAAATGCGACATCTCGATCCCCGAATGCTCATGATACCAAAATATATCAAAACGTGTAAACTCGTTTTCAAAATATTTGCCGACATAGACGAGCCTCTGTTTCAACGACTCTACCATATCTTTTAAGAACAAGTCCATCTTACAAGAATGTTTTGTTAAACTAAACGTCAGTTTGAAGCCTTGTCGTCGCGACTGCAATAAATATGTTATAAATTATCAGTTTGTGATTAAATTTACCTTCAAAAACGCAACCAAATCATTAACATTAACCTTTTTTATCTCATTGACTTCGAGTACTAACCACAGACTCTTCAAAGGGTGTTCTTGTGGAATTTCGGAAAACCAACTTTGTCGATATTCGGACAAGTTTGCATCGATTTCATTAATATTTGGAAAATTAGACAGTACGTCCGTAAATTTTAGAGTGTAATCGTTAGCTGTCGGTGTCGCAATGGTAAGAGAATTCAGATTAGACGTCATTTTTGACAACTTTTCAAAGAAATGGGCCGAAAGAGTACAATTTCTTAACTCCAAATGTTGAGGTCGAAATAGGAGGTGGCAAAACACTTCGGACCATAGATGGCACAGTTCAAAGTTCTTTAAACTTAGGTGCCATCCACACGTTACTAGTGTATCTTCAACATTTGGATGTCTAATAAGTTCCCTCATGATTCTTTGAAAAACACAGATTTCTCCGTTAATGTTGTATATACACGTTCCAGGACCAATATGTTTTGAAACGATTTGAAGTTTTGGAGGGCAAATGGATGCATTGCCGGCGGCGATTTGGAGACTGTAGCGTTCAACGGGGGTTGCGAGATCAGTAAGACGGCAGCGAAGGCCATAAGCCAGTTTGGAGAGGGGGTACGGCATGATTGGGATTACGGTAGCTCAGTTTTTATAAACAATAATGTTAGACTGTGTATGGTCCCTGGGACGCGCCCGCGGGAACCATACTCTCACAACCATGCATGCATCCTGCCAAGACCAACCTGGAATTCCAACAAAAGCCCCCGCCTTTCTCGCGATCAATACTTATACGACCCACATAAATACACGATCAGAACCCCATTCTGCACCATTCGTGGCAAGCCTATTGCGCTCTCTACTTGTGCTTTATTGTTGCTGTTTTTCAATACATTCGCATACTAATACAATATGACGGCCCTTTCTAATACTGAGAAAAATAGCACGATTCCTACGGATTTTGACCGCTTGAAGTCAATTGTAAGTAATACTTTAATATAACTTTAAAAAACTGTCTTTTTTTTTAGTCAAAGCCTCGCCAGACGTTCCAAGACATCCATACTTTCACTATTCATGAAAGCGATTTCACAAACTACGAAACTGGCACACAACTCGAAACCCAAAAACGCGACGTTCCTTGCTCCGATGGTCTTCAATGGTGGATTACGTATCTTCCGACAAGCACCGAAAAAAAATATAAAAGCAACGTTGGCTTATTCTTATGCGTCAATAAGCCTGTTTCTGCTAAATATATTTTTACTATCGAGGGTATTAATGTAGAAAGTAAGTTCTGTCTGTTAAAGTCAAGTAAGAAAAGGGGGTTTTCAGAAGTCATGGCATACAATTTTCTCGAAGCTTCAAGTTATGGGAATCCGGCCATCGCCTCCCATAAAAAGCTTCGTCCTTTGTTTGTTGATGGTCGCTTATCCATCACATGCCAAGTCGAATTCGACATTTCATTGCCGAGTGCCGTCATGGCTCCACGCATCGGCCAATGCTGTGAGCATGTTCCGACTAATGTTGAGCTTGTTGTGGGGTCGGAGCGGTTGAAGGTACGCTTTTTTTGTTTAGCTTTTATCAACAACAGACCTCAATTTTGCGTTTTAGGCTCACAAAAGTCTCCTTTCGCTTGTTTCACCCGTTTTCCATGTCATGTTAACAGATGACACAGCTGAATCCGAAACCGGCGAGATTGAAATCACCGATTTCGGTTATGGTACCGTCAAGTCAGCCATCGACTTTTGCTACGGTCGCAAAATGGCGAACACTTCCGTCGAGTCGACCATTAACACTCTTCGCTTTGCGGATAAGTACATCATTAACGCTGTTAGTTGACTTTTTTTACTCACAAAAACTTTTTTAATTACATTTTCATTTAAGGATGAACTCGAACAAGTCGCATTCCTAAATTTAGATCCTGAGTCTTTCCCCGCTGCTTTAAAATACGCAAATGCATATTTCAAAGATGTGTTATTTAACAGGTGCTGCGACTACTTCAAACGGAATGCTTCCGACGTAATTGCCACGGATTCATTCGCCAGGCTTTCGCCCGAGTTGATTGCCCGTTTGCTGAAACGATCATTCAACCTGAAGACAGATTGCGATATTCTTCGCAGCGCTCGCAAAAACGGAGTTGTTATGGAACCGTTGGAACAACGAATTATCAAAAACCTGTCGCTGGATATCTTCTGTGATACTTGCAAGTATGTCTGGGACTATTCGCGAGATAATTTAAAGAAAGACTGCGGCAGATTCTTTAATGCCAACAAAGTGGAAATCCTGGCTTTAAATTCGTTTGTGGCTCTGGGTCCCAAAATCGTTTACGGAGTCATCAAATCGGGACATGAAATTTTGTAATTTGTTGGTAATAGCATTCAGGTTTTTTAAAATGTTTTTTTCTAAAAAACGTCTTGGTTTAAATCATTTTCTGTTTGTAAGTTGTAAATAAAACATAAGTATTAGCTTTTTATCATGAGGTTATCAGAGTCAAAGAATGCGATTAAAAAAAACAATTAAAACAAAAAAAACATGCAACTCAACAGTTTCAAAGTGCATACTATAGACACCACGTATTTTCAAAAATCCCTTCACTCCCGTATACGGTATAACTATAACTAATTTTAACACAAGTTTGCTTTAATTGCGGGTTTTCTTGGACGCTACTCGCGTCTAAAAGTCGTTTTAGTCGTAAGAAATATTGTAAATATTTCTTGGAATCATCAGAAATATAAATAGTAAGTTTAAAGCCCGGTCGTTGTGCCTGTAATATTTTGGTTTTTTATTACGTGTCGGTACATTTGAAAACTTACTTTTATAAATGTAAAAACATCATCATAATGAAAGTGTACAAAATGACTACAACCAATAAACTCAAGGTACACTTCGTTTATTGAATGCTTTTTAGTCAACAAAAGATTGGCCACCCACTTGGCAGACTCGAAAGTACATGCGGTAGACACTCTGGGCACATTCGGGTAGACAGTTAGCAGATCAGCAAAATTATTGAAATACATGTCATCGTAGTTTGGTGCGATAATAAAATGCCCAACTTTTTTAAACCGTTGGTTTAACTTTTCGTAAAATTGTTTGGATAGACAACATCTCATAAAAAAAAACTATAAGTGTTACTTTTACTTACAATGTAGAGTAAAATGCAGCGATCAAAGTGACCGCGGCGGTCCGCGACGGTCCGTAAATTGCTCCCGCTGGGAGACGCCTTGGGGCGCTGTTCAAGTTGACTTTTGCACGTGTGTGCGCGTGCATCGCCTTCAGCAGTGGCGACCTGCTATCTTTAACAGACGTGTTTTTGCTCTGTTTTCACTGCTTTTTCTTCGTTTTTCTTGCTTTGAATCATAATGCCATGTGAGTAGAGTACATTGCGAAGGTGTTTGTACTAATTTTACGTGTATTTACCGCTCCTTAAGCGTGCATTACGTCTTATATATTTTTTTTTTCAAGAACAGCCGCGGCCGAAGCCTTCCTTGATCCAGGCGCAGGAGACAAAGTTTCACAACCTTCGGGGGCGAAAGTCTTCCGCTTTGGCGGGCGCCCGAGGCGTTTTAGTGGCACTTGCGCTGCTGTCTGGCGGTAAAGACGGAAATACTGCGCCCGTCGCGGTACTTGGACCAGGCACGTCAGCGAAAGACATTGCTTTGCAGAACTCGGATTCTATCGACAGAGAGTTCCAAATCGGACATCTGTAGTCGAACGGGCAATCCTAAGGGAGTAGACATGTTGCCAGCAAAACCATGGTTTTTTTTTTTTTTACATTTGGTTTTCAAAAAAACCAAATGTAACGAGATGACATGTCATCAGTAAACCGCCTTGAAAATTGTACATGCTTACAAGTTAAGTCAACTGGAAGCGTCAAATTGAGACTCATGTCTTAAAACAATCAGAAATGATCAATAACTATTATTTACACGCCTTTTCTCGAAAACGGGGGTCAAATAGCGTTATTGACGTTAAAATTACAAAATGAATGACTTAAAATAATTTTACAAATTATTTCTCCATAACTCGTTAAATTACGATTTCGTTTTTAAATTAGTTTTAAATAAGGATTGTTAACAACAATGGAAAATGATATTGCGATAAACCTAAAATTAACTGAGTTGCTAACAAATACAAAAATTTTCCTATCTTTTTGCAAAAGCCTATTTTTTTTATTTTTGATTATTTTGATGAGAAATGCATATTTCGGCCTAATTTTTTAACAGCAGTTTTTTATGGGTCTAAAAAACCATTTGAGAAGACAGAATTTTGATAACGGTTCAAAAAAGAACAAAAATTATCAAAATGTCAAATTCCTATCATTATGCAAAGCACACGACGGGATTGCATAGGGGGTTTTGGTCAGTACACGGCGCACGCTCTCTCCAGCTGGGTCATGCAAATCTACGCTTTTTTTGCACTGGGTGCATGCACCTGTGCGTACGCTGCAGCGAGAAAGGAGAGAAAAGGGAGGGAAAAGACTCCGAATCCGGAAGTCTTTTTACTTGAAACGCTATAAACTCCGAAGTAAGAATACAAGTCTAATTTCCCCTGGTGAAATCGTAGCCCTGAATCTTTGCTATCGTTTAGTTTCAACCGGGTTCGAATTGATGCATTTTTCACTGAGTTATCCGATTGCAAACGACTGTGATTGCCGGTGATTGACACCCAGAAACCACATTATGCCAACTTTTGCGACGATACCAAAAGATATAGCCAAATCCTCAGGGGGATTTGTTCTCTAGCTCATTACGGTCAGTTTGGCGCAAACGGCGTCTCATTTGGTCCCCTCTGCGCGGAGATTCCCGATTGGCAAAAAACTGTGATCGACACTCCTAAATCCACGTAATGCCATTTTTCTCAGTGTTGTCAAAAGATATCTAAAATTCATCAGGGGAGATTGTCCACTAACATATTGCACTCAGTTTGACGCAAACCGCGTATTGTTTGGTTGAATTTGTGCCGAGTTATCCGATTGGAAGCGTCAACGATTGCCGGTGTTTGAAGCTCTAGATCGAGGTTTTGCCGTTTAGTGCAAAGATGCCGACAGATAACAAAAAATCATTAGGGGTGTTTGTTCAGCAACTTATTGCGGTCAGTTTGACGTAAACGGCGTGCGATTTGGTTACGTCTGTGCCGAAATATCCGATTGAATGCAAACTCGATTTCTTCCAAAACGTCAAAAAATGCACTGACCCTCTCCTTTTTTTGACGCTTTTTTTGCGTGTCGCATGCAGGGGGCGAGCGACCGAGCGCGTTTTCTTGAACTGTCCCCAAAATCCCGTCGTGAGCACTGTACTATCAAATTCATGTATGAACTGAGTAATTTTCAGGTTTTGAATGTTTGGAAATAACGTCGTTTTGAAAAATGGTTCCGAAAGATGACAATCTATGAAACCAATTTCAGTAGCGTTATACAGAAAGTGGCCAAATATAGGAGACTTCAAGACATTTGAGTCCAAATTAGAAAAAACAATAGTACCATTACAGTTTAGAAGACTGTCTTCATGTAAATTAAAATTTGTACCAATTTTAACTGGAATATTTGTAAACTCGTAATGTTTTCTTTCTACCATTGTCATTACTTGTGTTTCGTCAAATCTGATAGTCGGCCATGAATCTTGAATGCGTTGAAGACTTGGTGGACAAATGGATTGATTTCCAGCGGCGATTTGGAGTTGATAGCGTTCGGCGGGAGTGGTCAGTTCAGAAAGGCGATGGCAGAGACCGTAAGCAAGTTTGGCGAGAGGGTACGGCATGGTTGGAATGCAGTAAATTGGTTTTTAAAAGTAAAACACAAGAGAGGTTAATAAAGCTATCTATAAAACCGATGTCGGAGGTCGACAGTGGGCTCCGATGGCGAACAAGTTGTGATTGCGCAAGTGGCTAAGAACACACATATGTATGTTGGCTAAAATCAATCGCCCGGTCCTGCTTTACTGCGACACACAAAGCCAACTCATTCAGATTAGGTTCCACAATGTCAATTCATTGTAAAAGGTTTTATTATTTACATTTTTACAGTTTTTATTAACTAAAATTCGCTGAATTGATAAACATAATTTTGAACAACGAAGCTTAAAAACTTTATTTTGGCAACTCTGGCCCATAAACCGGATAACACCAATAATGATTCACACCTCGATAACGAATAGCAACATGCGTACTTCCACGAGGTATAAAATTCTCGCAATACTTCAATCGCTTACTCAGGAACAGTTGCAGTTCCGGGAATTTCAAGTCCCATTCTTCACAGTGTTGCAAAATCACAAACTGCAACGAAAACCCTTGCTGTTGCGCCTGAAAACCGTATTATTATAAGTGTTAATAAAAATATACAATCAAACTTACACCTAAAAACTCCGTAAGAGCAGCAAAATCAGATAAAATAAACTGAGTAGCAAACATAATAAATCGTAATACGTTCAATGAACAAACTTTAAACATCGAAAGGACCGCGAAAAAGTTTCTAGGAAGAAACCGGTAGTCCAAGTTGTTCATAATCTCAATCCTTCTGACACGTGTGCCTACTTTGTTGAACAAAATGTCAACAAATGGCTTCAAAATATTGCAGTTTTGAAGCACTAACATGGTTGGGTGAAGAATAAAGTGGTTAAAACTTTTGAAAGCGAAGTCTGCCAAGTCGAAATTTTTGAAAACGGCGCGAAGTCCGCACTTGAATAGTGTATTTTTATCAAAGACTATCTGAGGTGATTTTGGTTTGCCCACCGGATGATCATAAACGGAAATGGCACCATTTTCGCAGGCAAACATGGGCGAAATTTCTCGGATAGTTTGGATATTTGGTGGACAAATGGATAGATTGCCAGCGGCAATTTGAAGGTCGTAACGTTCAACTGGGGTTGCAAGTTCGCCGAGACGGCAGCGGAGGCCGTAGGGAAGTTGGGAAATGGGCAACGGCATGATTA
This sequence comes from Panagrellus sp. LJ2284, assembly GCA_024447225.1. Lineage (NCBI taxonomy): Eukaryota > Metazoa > Nematoda > Chromadorea > Rhabditida > Panagrolaimidae > Panagrellus > Panagrellus sp. LJ2284. Next base: position 4,554,653 of record JAMRYC010000009.1, read on the forward strand.
ACTCTGGTTGTTAATTAAACTGGAGTATCAATCCGAGTAAGATCACAATGAGTGAATGATGACAGAGACGCGTTTGTGTTGGTATTTATACGCGCGCCGATGACCGCATGTGCTGTGCGAAAAGCAGCTAGACGCTTAGCAATGGGTGTCATGCACACAAGGGGGTGATAGCTAAGCTTAGCTAAGGTTGTCTAGCATGCGCCCACACGCGCGCACGCAACGACCGAGATGTGTTGTGCGTTCGCGCACAAAACGGTAATTTCACCTACACCCGACAATCACACAGGGTTTTTGAAACAAGACTTGACAAACAATTTTTTAATAAATGTTATTGAAATACAATTAAAGTGTACATTATTTATTATTAACTTCCGATCTTGATGTTAAAAATAACTACTTCATTGAACTCTTTTTGAAACTAACGCATTCCGCAGGCCAATACCAAACGTCCCAATTGATCCTAAGCAAAGTGCATTCATACGGATTTTCACAGCACGCTTCTAAACATTGACGCTCGACTTGATACGATAGTTTTCTGAACTCTGATTTTTGTTCAAGATCGGCATAAAGTTGACGCAGATGACTTTGCTCCGATGGTTCACCGGCGCAAACTTTCAGCTCTAAATTAAAGCCTTTTTTCTGGACCTAAAATTTTAACAAGTATGTTATTTGTTTGTTATAAAAAAAACTTTACCTTTAGAAAAGCAACGAGAACATCGTATGTAATTTTGAGCAAATCCGTTATCGCAATTTTTGTGTGCAATATTTTCAACCTACTTTCTGAGAATAAATGAGGTTGATGAATCCAACTGTTATCAAAAGGTTTTGTATGTATATACAGACTTTCAACAAACGGAAAAGCAGTAAAAAAATTAACGTAAGTTAAACTGCTTGGATAACACGAATCGTCTATTGTGAATTCAGTAGCACTGCCACGAAATACTATTGACAAAGCATCCATAAACTCTTTAGCATAGTAGCAGTTACGTAATGAAATTTTAAGTGGCCGTAAATGATAATTTTTCAAAACTTCGGCCTTTAAATTTAAAACGTCTAAACTATCGATAGAAACATCCCCGGTACAGTTATAAAGATGTTTTTCCGGATTAATATCAGCAAAAAATACAACGGCCTTACCTTCACTTCGCCATCGGGCGAAACGTTTAAGGAAAGGCCTTTGTCAAATAGCATCAACGGTTCAATATTTGGCGGGCAAATAGAAACATTGCCCGCAGCCATTTGAAGTTCACAGCGTTCACCGCGGGTAGCGAGTTCGGATAGACGGCAACGGAGACCGTAGGCCAGTTTGTTGAGAGGGTACGGCATGATGATATTACTGAAAATAGATTTGAAACATGAAAAACGAGACGAATATATAAAGTTTTAACTTAAAAGCACCAAAAAAGCTGTTTGCTAGCAATTGCGCGGCCAAACTAATGGTGTTGGCGAACCTACTGACCTGACCGCTTTTTCTTCTTACTACCCCCACCCCTCGATCGATAGCAGAAAACCATACTTTCATCCACACCCCTTTTTGTGTTTCTGTTATGTAAGTACAATTGTATTACAAATCAATTACAAAAAACAAGTTTATTATTATAATTTTCCGAATTAAATGTTTAAAAGAACTACTTAATTGAACTCTTTTTGTAACTAACGCATTCCGCAGGCCAATACCAAACGTCCCGATTGATCTTAAGCAAAGTGCATTCATACGGATTTTCACAGCACGCTTCTGAACAATGACTCCCTTGATACGATAGTTTTCTTAACTCTGATTTTTGTTCAAGATCGGCATAAAGTTGACGCAGATGACTAGTTAGTTCACCGGCGGAAACTTTTAGGATTAAATTAAAGCCTTTTTTCTGGGCCTAAAATTTTAACAAGTATGTTATTTGTTTGTTATTAAAAAAGTTTACCTTTAGAAAAGCAACGAGAACATCGTATGTAATTTTGGGCAAATCCGTTATCGCAATTTTGGTTTGCAATATTTTCAACCTACTTTCTGAGAATAAATGAGGTTGATGAATCCAACTATTATCAAAAGGTTTTGTATGTTTATACAAACTTTCAACAAACGGAAAAGCAGTAAAAAAATTGGCGTAAGTGAAACTGCTTGTATAACACGAATCGTCTATTGTAAATTCATTACCACTGCCACGAAATACTATTGACAAAGCATCCATAAACTCTTTAGAATAGTAGCAGTTATGTAATGAAATTTTTGATGGCCGTAAACGATAGTTTTTTAAAATTTCGGACTTTAAATTTAAAATGTCTAAACTATCGATGAAAACATCCCCGGTACAGTAATAAAGATCGTTTTCCGGATTAAAATTACCAAAAAAATTATACGGCCTCACCTCCATTTTTTGGTTGACCAAAAAGAAGCCCGCTCTTTCGTGGTTAACCAAAAAAGAGCCCGCTCTTCTGTGGTCAACCAAAAAAGAGCCCCCTCTTCTGTGGTCAACCAAAAAAGAGCCCGCTACTTTTTGGTCAACCAAAAAGAAGCCCGCTCTTTTGTGGTCAGCCCGCTCTTCGACGGCTGGCGCCCTCATCGAATCCCGACGAAACCAGGGCCGATATCGCGCTGCATTCACGTTTTGCTGCCGGCGATTTCGATCGTACTGATAGCTAGACTTGGTGACGATAAGCATGGGGCACGGGGGATTATCGTTAGCCACAAGGAACAGCTTCAGAATGATAAAGACGGGACGCTCTTGCTCTGCGTGCGCACAAACCGACTGCGTGGTCCCGTTGCGAAAGTGAGCAGGTGCGCGCGCACAACGTCGAAGACGTCCGTTCTTGTTGACGCTTCGTATCCTGGCTTCTGTATCCTGCTTATCGTCACCAAGTCTAGCTATCAGTACGATCGAAATCGCCGGCAGCATAACGTGAATGCAGCGCGATATCGGCCTTGGTTTCGTCGGGATTCGATGAGGGCGCCAGCCGTCGAAGAGCGGGCTGACCACAAAAGAGCGGGCTTCTTTTTGGTTGACCAAAAAGTAGCGGACTCTTTTTTGGTTGACCACAGAAGAGGGGGCTTTTTTTTGGTTGACCACAGAAGAGCGGGCTCTTTTTTGGTCAACCAAAAAACAGCGGGCTCTTTTTTGGTCAGCCCAATTTTGACCAAAAAACCGCAACTAAGCGATATTTTGAGGGATCGTTTGGGGACTGGACTATTTTCCTTGCGTTATGTGATTGCGCAAGCGGTGACGAACACCTATTTATGTTGGCTAAACGCGATCGTTCGATCCTGCTGCTTCACTCACAAAGCCAACTCATTCAGATTAAGGTCCACAACGTCAATTCATTGTAAAAGGTTTTATTATTTACATTTTTACAGTTTTTATTGACTAAAATTCGCTGGATCGATAAACATAATTTTGAACAACAAAGCTTAAATACTTTATTTAGGCAACTCTGGTCCATAAACCGGATAACACCAATAATGATTCACACCTCGATAACGAATAGCAACATGCGTACTTCCACGAGGTATAAAATTCTCGCAATACTTCAATCGCTTACTCAGGAACAGTTGCAGCTCCGGGAATTTCATGTCCCATTCTTCACAGTGTTGCAAAATTACAAACTGCAACGAAAACCCTTGCTGTTGCGCCTGAAAACCGTATTGTTAAAAATGTTAATAAAAATATACAATCAAACTTACACCTAAAAACTCCGTAAGAGCAGCAAAATCAGATAAAATAAACTGAGTTGCAAACATAATAAATCGTAATACGTTCAATGAACAAACTTTAAACATCGAAAGGACAGCGAAAAAGTTTCTAGGAAGAAACCGGTAGTCCAAGTTGTTCATAATCTCAATCCTTCTGACACGTGTGCCTACTTTGTTGAACAAAATGTCAACAAACGGCTTTAAAACATTGCAGTTTTGAAGCACTAACATGGTTGGTTGAAGTATAAAGTGGTTAAAACTTTTAGAAGCGAAGTCTGGCAAGTCGAAATTTTTGAAAACGGCGCGAAGTCCGCACTTGAAAAGCGTATTTTTATCAAAGACTATCTGAGGTGTTTTTGGTTTGCCCACTGGATGATCATAAACGGAAATGGAACCGTTTTCGCAGGCAAACATGGGCGAAATTTTTCGGATAGTTTGGAGATTTGGTGGACAAATGGATAGATTGCCAGCGGCAATTTGAAGGTCGTAACGTTCAACTGGGGTTGCAAGTTCGCTGAGACGGCAGCGGAGGCCGTAGGGAAGTTGAGCAATGGGCAACGGCATGATTAACTCTGGTTGCTGATTTAACTGGAGTATCAATCCGAGTAAGATCACTTTGAGTGAATGATGACAGAGACGCTTTTGTGTTGGTATTTATACGCGCGCGCGGCCGACCGAACGTGCCCTGCTAAAAGTAGCTAAGGTTTAGCAGTGTGCATCAGCTCACGAGGGGGTTATAGCTAAGCATAGCAATGCTTGTCTCACATGCGCCCACACGCGCGCACGCAACGACCGAGATGTGTTGTGCGTTCGCGCACAAAACGGGAAATTTTCACCCAGCGGGAAATTTTCACCTACACTCGACAATCACACAGGCTTTTTGAAACAAGACTTGACAAACAATTTTTTTATAAATGTTATTGCAATATAATTAAAGTGTACATTATTTATTAGTTTCCGATCTTGATATTTAAAAGAACTATTTAATTGATCTCTTTTTGTAACTGACGCATTCCGCAGGCCAATACCAAACGTCCCAATTGATCCTAAGCAAAGTGCATTCATACGGATTTTCACAGCACGCTTCTGAACATTGACGCTCGACTTGATACGATAGTTTTCTGAACTCTGACTTTTGTTCAAGATCGGCATAAAGTTGACGCAGATGACTTTGCTCCGATGGTTCACCGGCGCAAACTTTCAGCTCTAAATTAAAGCCTTTTTTCTGGACCTAAAATTTTAACAAGTATGTTATTTGTTTGTTATAAAAAAAACTTTACCTTTAGAAAAGCAACGAGAACATCGTATGTAATTTTGAGCAAATCCGTTATCGCAATTTTTGTGTGCAATATTTTCAACCTACTTTCTGAGAATAAATGAGGTTGATGAATCCAACTATTATCAAAAGGTTTTGTATGTATATACAGACTTTCAACAAACGGAAAAGCAGAAAAAAAATTAACGTAAGTTAAACTGCTTGGATAACACGAATCGTCTATTGCGAATTCAGTAGCACTGCCACGCGTTACATTTGACAAAGCATCCATAAACTCTTTAGCATAGTAGCAGTTACGTAATGAAATTTTAAGTGGCCGTAAATAATAGTTTTTCAAAACTTCGGCCTTTAAATTTGAAACGTCTAAGCTATCGATAGAAACATCCCCGGTACAATTATAAAGATGTTTTTCCGGATTAATATCAGCAAAAAAATACAACGGCCTTACCTTCACTTCGCCATCGGGCGAAACGTTTAAGGAAAGGCCTTTGTCAAATAGCATCAACGGTTCTATGTTTGGCGGGCAAATAGAAACATTGCCCGCAGCCATTTGAAGTTCACAGCGTTCACCGCGGGTAGCAAGTTCAGATAGACGGCAACGGAGACCGTAGGCCAACTTGTTGAGAGGGTATGGCATAATGATTTTACTGAAAATAGATTTGAAACATCAAAAATGCCACGAATATATAAAGTTTTAACTTAAAAACACCGAAAAAGCTGTTTGCTAGCAATTGCGCGGCCAAACTAATGGTGTTGGCGAACCTACTGACCTGACCGCTTTTTCTTCTTACTACCCCCACCCCTCGATCGATAGCAGAAAACCATACTTTCATCCACACCCCTTTTTGTGTTTCTGTTATGTAAGTACAATTGTATTACAAATCAATTACAAAAAACAAGTTTATTATTATAATTTTCCGAATTAAATGTTTAAAAGAACTACTTAATTGAACTCTTTTTGTAACTAACGCATTCCGCAGGCCAATACCAAACGTCCCGATTGATCTTAAGCAAAGTGCATTCATACGGATTTTCACAGCACGCTTCTGAACAATGACTCCCTTGATACGATAGTTTTCTTAACTCTGATTTTTGTTCAAGATCGGCATAAAGTTGACGCAGATGACTAGTTAGTTCACCGGCGGAAACTTTTAGGATTAAATTAAAGCCTTTTTTCTGGGCCTAAAATTTTAACAAGTATGTTATTTGTTTGTTATTAAAAAAGTTTACCTTTAGAAAAGCAACGAGAACATCGTATGTAATTTTGGGCAAATCCGTTATCGCAATTTTGGTTTGCAATATTTTCAACCTACTTTCTGAGAATAAATGAGGTTGATGAATCCAACTATTATCAAAAGGTTTTGTATGTTTATACAAACTTTCAACAAACGGAAAAGCAGTAAAAAAATTGGCGTAAGTGAAACTGCTTGTATAACACGAATCGTCTATTGTAAATTCATTACCACTGCCACGAAATACTATTGACAAAGCATCCATAAACTCTTTAGAATAGTAGCAGTTATGTAATGAAATTTTTGATGGCCGTAAACGATAGTTTTTTAAAATTTCGGACTTTAAATTTAAAATGTCTAAACTATCGATGAAAACATCCCCGGTACAGTAATAAAGATCGTTTTCCGGATTAAAATTACCAAAAAAATTATACGGCCTCACCTCCAATTCGCCATCGGGCGCAACGTTTAATGAAATGGCTTTGTCAAGTAGTATCAACGGTTCAATATCTGGCGGGCAAATAGAAACATTGCCCGCAGCCATTTGAAGTTCACAGCGTTCGCCGCGGGTAGCAAGTTCAGATAGACGACAACGGAGACCGTAGGCCAGTTTGTTGAGAGGGTACGGCATGATGTTATCACTGTAAGTAGACTTGAAACGTCAAAAACGACACGAATATATAAAGTTTTCACTTAAAAACACCGAAAAAGCTGTTTGCTAGCGATTGCGCGGCCAAACGAATGGTGTTGGCTAACTGAACCGACCGCGTTTTCTTCTTACTACCTCCCACCCCTCGATCGATAACAGAAAACCATACTTTCATGCACACCCCTTTTTGTGTTTCTGTTATGTAAGTACAATTGTATTACAAGTCAATTACAAAAAACAAGTTTATTATTATAAATTTCCGATCTTGATATTTAAAAGAACTATTTAATTGAACTCTTTTTGTAACCAACGCCTTCCTCAGGCCAGTACCAAACGTCGGAATTGATCTCAAGCAAAGTGCATTTATCCGGAATTTCACAGCACGCTGCTGAACAATTATTATGCGATACTTTTTTAAACTCTGATTTTTGTTCAAGATCAACATAAAGTTGACGCAGATGACTTCGCTCCGATGGTTCACCGGCGCAAACTTTCAGGATTAAATCAAAGCCTTCTTTCTGGGCCTAAAGTTTTAACAAGTAAGTTATTTGTTTGTTTAAAAAAAAGTTTACCTTTAGAAAAGCAACGAGAACATCGTATGTAATTTTGAGCAACTCCGTTTTTTCAATTTTTGTTTCCAATGTTTCCAATTGGCTTTCTGCGAATAAACGAGGTTGATGAATCCAACTGTTATCAAAAGGCTTTGAAAATATAGACAGACTTACAACAAAAGGGAAAGCTGTCAAAATATCTGCGTAAGTTAAACTGCATGGATTACACGAAGGTTTTATTTCGATTACAGTACCACTGCCACATGTTACTATTGACAAGGCATCCATAAACTCTTTAGAACAGTTGCAGTGACTTAATGAAATTTTAAATGGCCGTAAACGGAAGTTTTTAAAAACTTCGGACTTTAAATTTGAAATGTCCAAACCATTGATAGAAACATCTCTGGTACAGTTATAAAGATGGTTTTCCGGAATAGTATACCGTATACTAGAAAAGTAATAAAACGGACATATCATTATTTGGCCATCGGGGAAAACGTTAAAGGCAACGTTTTTGTCAAATGGTATCACCGATTCTATATTTGGCGGGCAAATAGAAACATTGCCCGCAGCCATTTGAAGTTCACAGCGTTCGCCGCGGGTAGCAAGTTCAAATAGGCGGCATCGGAGACCGTAGGCCAGTTTGTTGATAGGATAAGGCATAATGATATTACTGAAAATGGATTTGAAACATGAAAAACGAGACGAATATATAAAATTTTAGCTTAAAGTCACAGTACACATAAGCTGTTGATGTACTTTGCTGGCGATTGCGCGCTAACCTGTTGGCTAACTGAACCGACCGCTTTTTTCTTCTTACTACCTCCCACCCCTCGATCGATAACAGAAAACCATACTTTCATGCAGACCCCTTTTTATGTTTTTGTTATATAACATTTGAATTACAAATCAACAATAACAATAAACAACTTTATTACTACAAATTTACACAAAAAACATTACACATTACAGTTTACGTCTCTGTGGTTTCAAGACAGACACCAAATTTCATGATCAATCTGGATGTAACTACAGAACCTAGGTTTGTAGCTGTTTACTGTGAAATGGTGCCAACGATGTACTATTGGTGGTTTGAATAAATGTAAACGCGAACTAAGACCTTTCATAAACCGCCACATTCCATCGCCTGTTTCTAAACAATAGTTCTCTTCATAGTGAACTTTAAAGTGCAGTTGGAAACCTCTTTTCTGTTCCTAAAAAAATGACACATTAATCAAATCATAAAGTTTTAAAATTAACATACCATTAGAAACGTTACAAGATCAACACCTGATAGCTCTGCCAATGTACTTCTATCAATATTAAACGCCAACTTATCCACTCGACTTTGTTCAAACATATAAGGTTCCAATATCCAATTGCTACGAAAGTTGTGAAAAGCTGCAGTTACTGTTGTAACATGTGGAAAGGCTTTTAAAAAGTCCGAAAAGTCCAAAGCGCACAAGTTTTTTGATTTGCTTATTTTAATGTGGTCTGCCTTAGCGGATGATAGGTTTGACAAGCGGTGGATAAAATCTTGTGTGATATTACACTTTTCCAAGATAATAGAATACGGTCGTAGGATAACATGGTTAAAAACTTCAGCACTTAAACACTTAACGTCTAAGTCATTGAAATATACGGTGGAATTGCAGTTGATGAGACTATCTGCTTCGATATAAACTTTTCCGTAAATACGTTTACATAAGATAATGTCACCTTTCTGGTCAAAGTTGAAGTAGAAGTTATTAGTTTCGGGATCAGTTCTACGATTAAATTTTGTGAAACTTTGATGTTTTGGAGGGCAAATGGAGACATTGCCGGCGGCGAATTGGAAATTGTAGCGTTCGGCGGGGGTGGCGAGATCAGCGAGGCGGCGGCGAAGGCCGTAGGGGAGTTTGGCGATGGGGTATGGCATGGTTGACTTTGGTAGTTGATCAAATTGGAGTAACAATCAAAACAAGCACACAAGCAATAAACGAAAAGAGATAGAGAACTTTAGTTGTGGGTGTTTATGGTAGCTCAGCTTTGGGAAAGCAACAAAAAACCAAGGTAGCGATCGGGGGAGGTTTACGACTCGGCAAACGAGTAATAAAACACAAAAAAAAGGTTGTGTAGAGTGTCTTTTTATACGCACATTGAGACAAGCAATAGTCTGTAACCGTATTGGGAACGTGCCTCTCTGGACAAACACGCGCAATAGTGAATGCTTTGAAAATCGATGGGTGAAAATCAATATCTTAGATCCTGAGCTAAGACACTCACAATCTCGAGCAAGTTTTTAGATGTCAACAATAGAATATAAAAACGACAATAGTTTAGGTAGTTAAACTGTTTGGAATGCCATTTTTGTGCATTTTTGCCACATTTTGTTGCTTATTTAAAATTTATTGAACTTTATTTTATAAACTTAAACTTTTTCGTCACCAACCGAAACAACAGTCAATTCTCATAACCATCAAACTCCAAAACATGCTCAATTTAGCTTCACCCCTTCCCAGAACCGTGAAGATCCACAAATCAGTTGATGCAGTCCAGGAAAACAACATCTCGTGAGCCGGCAATGTTCCAATTACGTCGGCGTGTGTTGCGTCAAGCCAAGTGGGTGGTTGATTCCGTTAACCGTCGTTGGTTGGCGGCAACATCCGACCGAGACGGTGCCGCTCCCGGGACATCGGCATGCAAATTGGTCCAACTACTTGGTGAGTGCCTGGGGGCCCTTGTGGGTAAACACTGCTAGCAACACGGCCTCCCGGAAGCCATCACCGCTTTTGCGGCCATCATCAGCAGATGGATGGATGCTGTTTGTTCAACTGACGCATAAATTCAGAAGGGCTCACATTTGGAGGTTTTAAGGGTGGTTCAAAAGGGCATGGGTTTATAAAGTTATCATTTTTTAGTCTTTTTTACCGTTTTTAAGCAGGATTCAGCCTTTTCTAATGTAAGCTTTATTTACCTTTTTACATCTCTTTTTCTTGATCTTCCCATCTTGTGACAATCCCATTGTCCCCTTCCGCGACCAAGCTGATGTCATCCATTGTTGTGGGAACGTAAATCACGGTGATGTGAAATCGGAATCCCGACCCCACAACAAAAGCAACATAATTGAGTCCAACTCTTTTTTCGTTATTGTGAAGGTAGCACACTTCCGTTGCATGCAAGCATCCACCAGACAGGCCCCCATCGGATAACCCTTTGTTGAAGCCTGTTTTCTCAATGGAGACCATAGGCTATGTCACAGCCAAGCCCAGACCCAGCCAAGCTGTGCTTGTTGACAGCTTTTAACCACAAAAAACAAACTTTAAAGTTTTCTCATTCAGCATATTACCAATGCCCTGAGGGTTTGTTCAACAGTTGTCCATTTGTCCAAGTTTTTCAATTAGTACCCAACATTTTTTTGCTTTTTCAAACTCTAGTCTTTATTAAAAGTGCAAAAGCGTGGTAGTTGTAGCAAATCTTTGTCATTCCATGCGTTTAACATTATTACCAAGCTTAATTTAATTCAGGTTTTTATTTTTACCAACTTTCCAGGTGTAAAAAACAACCCAAACCCACACTTCCCCAAAAAATCCACCCGGAAGCGTCAAAAATCTCGCTAATGCCATTTTTGCTCCTCTTCCGCCCTCCTTCCCGTGAATCTTCAGACGCATTGTGTTGACGTTGACGAAGTTAGACATCTTTATTTCCCTATTTCCTATTTTTCCCAAAAAACGCCTTTTCTTTGGTTCTATCAATTTGTGACATACATTAGCCAGAAACCACGCCGATTCTATCGACATGCGAGATGCTGCCGTCAATTGTCGTCGTTTTTGTATGTTCAGGTGGAATGCAGCGGCTTCGATTAACGAGTCCACATGGGAATTTCACATCATTTGACGCCACCTACGCACGTTTTTTTTGCTGGGATTGAAAAAGTTGTCCAATTATTGGTAGTGAGTTGCGTAATTGGGCAAAGTTAACGTTAGTGAGTTAAGCTGATCCCCCGAGGCCCCTTATATGATGCCATAATGGCACAAGTCAGCAGAGTTTTTAAAAATTGTGAGGTGTCGACGCACTTCTCGGGTTTCAGGGCCCCATTGGAAACGGGGTCTATGTGGACGGGGAAGCGTTGTGGACACATTTGGAGGGTGTTGGTTGTCATCTTCAGAATTGGAGGGTGACAATCCATGGGTTTGTTTTTACGGATGTCAAGTTGAATGTGCCAACATTAGATAACGGTCAAATGGGGCTCGGAACGTGCTTTTCGGGTTCAGATTTGTGGATTTATGCGTGAAAAGCGTGATGTGCGTGAGTATTTTTGCAAAAGTTTCACTTCCAAATGTTGCAGACATCCCTCATGGCTCGCGCTGTCGACTGAAACCTCTCCATACTCATCATTAGACATCATTCAACGCAAGGATGATACGTCTCATAGCCATCCTGCTCCTCGCGTCCACCATCTCAACCGCGCTTCGATGCTACCACTGCGGCCATCCCTCCAGAATGATCACTCCCGACATTTGGATCCACAAAACTGCCACCTGTGCCAAACGTAGAATCGTCCAGTGTAGTCCAGCCGCAGTTGCTTGTGTCGTCGTGCGAGTCGCGCATCCACGCATCGGATTCGGCGCGAGTGGCTGTAGCGAGGACGCAGTCACCGGCTGCGACGTCCATGAACTTCCCGGCACAAACACTACCGTTCAGCGCTGCCAATGCCATGGTGACCTCTGCAACGTCGACCTCCATCTATCCGCCTTGGCATCCTACGGCGAACCAGCTGATGTGACAAACTATCAGCTACAGCTGTTGGAATCCGTCCCAGCGACGACGACAGCGCTGGCAACTGTCAATTCAACAAAAACAAAGTCCAAAGGCCATAAACATGTCCACGGACAACGACTCCATTATAAAAACCATCACGGACATCGGACACGTCCACCCATTACGGCGACAATGCCAACAAAGTCGGTTTCGGCTGGGTCCTGCACATCGAGATTTGGATTTTCATTTGTTTTAAGTCTTTTAAGTTTAGCATGTTTACAGAAATTGTTTATTTAGTTACAAAAATTAATGTTTAACGTAATGATATTATGGGTATCTGTGTTTCAAGAATTAATAAACTCTTCATTTGAAATCGCGGCATTTTATTCATTAGGTAAATACCAACGTCTGTCGCTTTCATTGTAACCAACCTCAATGGTTGTATACGGTTTTGTCGACAAAGGGTCTTTATTTTGTAGAAGCTTCTGATCCAAATAAGTTACCAGCTTAGAAAAGTACGAGCTGTACTCTTTTTCATCGTCCCACATCTGAAATTAGAAATTCTAAATTTTAATTACAAAAATAGTTTGTAAAGTTACCACAAAACATCAATGCTTAACGTTTTTTTTTTAAAGAAAAATATATAATAACACGATTTTTACGGTTGCGAATACCACGATTTGTAATAATAGCGGCAATTAACATCAATACAAGTATAAGAAGAAACTTGTGAGGGTGTTAAATTATCATTATATTGCAAAAGATTTTGATCCAAATAGGTTTCCAGCTCAGAAAAGTACTTGATGAACTCGCTGTCATGTTCGTACACCTTAAGACGTAATTGAAAGCCTTGTTGTTGCGCCTAAAAACCGATTAACTTTTAAAATATCAAATAAAAAATCACAAACCTTTAAAAATTTCAATAGATCGTCAAATCTAAAGGGTTTAAAGTCGCTGCCCTCATCTAAACGCATGGACAGATACGTCAGCGAGTGTTTTTTAAACTGTAGAATTTCAGTTATCCAGTTTGCAGAAACTCTGCTTTCGACAATGGAACATTTTTGAAGGCCCGGAAAAGCTGTTAGAAGCTCTGTGAAGTTAAAACAAAAATCTTTGTTGGTGTTACCAAAAATGTCTAAATATTCAACGTTTGATTGTAACGATTTTTTCAACGTTTCTAAAAATTCTTTAGTAATATAACAATCATTCAGTCTAATCCTAGTAGATGCACACAGAAGGTGATCAAGGATATCGATCAAATTTTTGTGGTCACAATTTTCGAAGTTGATGCGATTTTTACAGCTCACAAGACTGTAGTTGTCAGATGGTGACATGCTCATAAAACTACCAAAATGGTTATAAACAGAAATCGATTCGTTATCGCTCCGAACTACGGAGGAAAATCCGGTTTTTTGAATTGGTTGAAGCTTTGGCGGGCAAATTGAGACATTGCCGGCGGCGAACTGCAAATTATAGCGTTCGACGGGGGTAGCGAGTTCACTAAGACGGCGGCGAAGGCCGTAGGGGAGCTTGGCGACTGGGTACGGCATGACTTGGGAAATAACTAATGGAGTTAAATATATAGCTATGTTTTAACAAACGATCACTCAGGGGCCACACTAGAATGAGTCAAATATATGAACAGTTAGAGCGATAGTGCAATAAAAAAGAAGAATAGGAATGGTTGCCTGCCACGAATGGTGGTGATTGGTGTTCCGATCATCTTTTTATATGGGTCCTCGACGATGGAGGTGGGATCGGTGTAGGCGGGGTATTCCTGTCGTCTCGCCGCGATGGGACGAGAAGGTACGGGAAAAGGCTCAGAGGAGCTAACCGCACAGTGTGAAGATAGGGACCGGCAGGCAGCGAAAATTTTTATAGGTGCAGAGTGTTCCCCGGGGATACTGTACCAAATTTTTTTGTCGAATTTTTATATTTTTTCGATGGATTCGGCCGTTTCACGTCATTCCGAATCGAATGGTGTCATTAGTTTTTGGTAAAAGTCGCTTTTAAATGCCGAAATGACCATTTTTGCCACCTTTTGGACGGTTTTTCGAAAATTTGGTCGGGCGCCCCTTCGCGCCCCCAGATGGCACCTATACCATTCGATCCGGCGTAAAAAGTTACATCTACGGTTTTGCGGATAAGTCCTCGGAAGTCCTCGGGCGTATGCCACAATTTTTTAAGTCAAAATGCCAAAAATGAAAGTTTACCAATTTGAGTATTTAGCGCGTCTAAACCCCCATTTTGATATACGAGAAATCGATTGGTAATATTAGTTTTGCTCTAAAATCATCATAAAATGCCAAAACTGGTATTTGGCTTTACTTTTTCCAAGTTTTTGGCATGCGCCCCTTCGCGCCCCTAGATGGCACTATTACCATTCGATTCAGCGTAAAAAGTTGCATTAGTGCCATTGCTAAAAAGATGTCGGAAGACCTCGGAGCTGTGCCATGATTTTTTAAGCGAAAATGGCAAAATTAAATTTCGTCAAACAAGGTCGTTTTACCACTTCTTATGTAATTTTAGGCACAAAAAAATACTTCGAATTATTGAATCGGCTAAAAATGAGTAAAAAATGGCAAAAACCGCATTTGAAAATAATTTTTTTGAGAAATATATTTGTCCTAAAAACCGATTTGATGTATGTAAAATGTGCTTGTAGATGCTTCTGATTATCTATTGTTTATACAAAAACGTATTGACAACATAATATCTTGGTAATTGATATTTTAATTTTTGTATTCAGACGCGCTAATGTTACGCTTTCGTTTGTGCACAAGTGCAAATAAATGAGTTGCGTTCGTACGAGAAGGATGCACCAACGCAAGAACGAACGCGCTGCAGAGGCTTGGCAAAACGTACTTTCCACCAACGGCGTGTCTCGAGCAAAAACACGCGAGTCCCCCTGCTGAAAAATTTTGGATTTTGACGCGCCTTTTTCGGCATTTTCGACCCTTTAAGTTTTTTTTAAAAATACATTTTTTTCACCAATCGAAATCTACGGCGATTCTGCATCGAATAAGATCAATTTCAATCAAATCGGTCGAAGTTTTTTTTTACCTGCCGGTCCCTATGTGAAGATAAGGAAAATTACAAGAAAATTGTTGGAATGCCTCAGGCATTTTATTAGAGTTTAGTTTGTTTAAAACATTCCAGTTAAAGTAGAAATGCTTGCCTTGAAGCAGGTTTATGGCAAGTATCAACTGACACCATCAAGTACAATACTGGTAGGTTTTTTCAGCGATTTACATTGTGATATCGGGAACACTACCACAAACGTAGACGCCGGGCCGGGCAAGGGAATACTGGGCCGGGCAAGGCTCACTATTTTTGAGATTTTTTGCATAAATCATGCGAAAATGAGCAAAAATCCCGGACCAAACCGAGCTGGGCCTGCAATTTGTAAAACCGGGCCGGCCCAAGCCGGGCCTACAAGTGCCCGGTTCGAAAAATTTAGGTTTGTATTATTATGAATGTCAATAAACTTGCATAAACCGTTGAGCGCTTCTTTTTTTTTTTAAAGAAATTCAGTGACAATAAAACCTAGTTGCAAGTTTTCCGCCGAATAGTCTGTTCAAACGCACATGTGCTGTGTAAGTTCGGTGTCATAGAGTGTTTGTAGGTATTTATTGATTTATTAGGGCAAAAATAAAAGCATGGCGAAACAAACAAAGTGTTTGGATTTTTATTCTTTTTAGAAATTCTATTACAAAAACTGTTTATTTAGTTGAAGAAAGTCAATGTTTAACGTAATAGTGGTATGGTTGCATGTCTTTAAAAAAGAGTTATATAATAACGCTATTTTTACGGTTGCAAATACCACGATTTGTGATAATAGCGATAAGTAACGGCAATACGAGTGGATAAAATTTGTGAGGATGTTAAATAAGCATTATATTGCAAAAGCTTTTGATTAAAATATGTTTCCATCTCGGAAAAGTACTTGCTAAATTTTCTGTCATATTCGCTCATTTTAAGCCATAAATAAAAGCCTTGTTGTTGCGCCTAAAAAGTAACTAACTTTTAGAAGATTAACAACAAACACAAACCTTTAAAAATTTTATTAGATCATCAAATCTAAAGGGTTCAAAGTCACTGTTCTCATTAAACACCCCCAAATGCAATCGCAACTAAAACGCAAGTTGCGCGTTTTGTATACGCTATTAGCGCAAGTTGCGTTATGTATACGCGAAGTGCGTATACATAACGAGCTAATTGCGCTAGTAGCGCAACTTGCGCGTCGGATTCGCGGATCCAGATCCCCCTGCTCTTGCTTTGCTCTTTTTTGTTTTACTTTTATATTGTATTACACTTCATACTTAGTATATATTTATTATACTACAACAAAAACAATTAGACATGGGGAAAACAATGTAACAACAATGTCAAAAAACTTAGAAAAAATCAGTTGTCAGTTGTGCGGACAGATCACAACACTGCTTCAGTTCGAAAAACGTTGTCGACATCGGTGAGATTAGCGTTGAAGCTTTCATGTCGCTGGTGACAATGAGAGTCTGCAAATATGACAATCAACATCTACCTTTGACATTAGAAAGTAGAAAGAACTTACCATTCGTGAAGGGTCAGAAGTTATATATATATATATATATATGCATCGTGAACCGCCGTTGCCACTGTGCTTGCAAATAAACGTTGGCGAGGAGAAGGTCGTTGTTATATAAGACGCTGAAAACAAAAACCTGGGAACTGCACAGAAAGAAAAAAAGGAAATGATTGCGCGAGCCAGCGGGGATCGGCTTACCCTGCGCGAGGTGGACATCCAGGGAACTCATTTCAGAGTGCGCGCTTGTCCACCTTCGGCGAGGACGGTCCTGTCCACCCTTGCGCGTGGACGCTGGCACCCTCTTGCGTCGAGGAATTGATTACCATACACGCGCGTGGAAAAGCATTCCCGTTCAAGCAACGAACTGGTTCCATTTTCGAGAGTGAAATGTATTACTGTATTATTCGAGGTTCTATTGATCCTTTCAATACGGTTTTAACTTTGCACTTGCTTCGTTTGTTTTTCATTCATATCACAAAAGTTAAAATTAAAATTTTATTCAAAAAGTAACAAAATGGAAAGACATGATCAAACATTATTAAACACAAAACCGAGGACAATTATTACATGCAAATTACAACTTCAGACTTATACTGCTGCTACGTCGCTCATTCTTTTGAGGTCGTCGAGGAAATTGTCGAAGCCGGCCGGGGTCTTTGATGTGTCGAAAACGACGGAGTTGAGGTAATCGTAGACGAACTTGTATTCGGTGGCGGGATCGTAGTCGAGGGCGAAGTGACTTTTGAAGAAGACATCGACAGCGTCAAATCCGTCTCCGTGAATCTGAAAGTCGTTGATAAGTACCGACTAAAGAAAATCGCTGCGTAACACCTTACCGGGATGAGCGTATCCATCAAAACAAGGAAGAATACGATGTTATCGCCATGCGTCACACAGCTGATGAAAGTGTGACGAACTTCCAACCTCAGAATCGCGTTTTTTGCAGTTTGCAGTCCTTTGCAGTCCTGAAAAGTCGTCTTTTCATATCGAAAAGCGACAAAAATGCAAAAATTAACATACCAATTGAGGGTAAAAGACAGTTTTGGCGTTGGCAGACTTTTTGGAACGGGATCCGAAGGCTTTGATCAGGGGCGTGAGGAGCTCGAGAATGGTGATATCCGCTGGCTTGTCCTTGGTTTCCTCGACGGTGATAAGCTTCTTGTTGACAGCGAGTCGAAGTAGGTCGCGCTGATTGTCGCGGAGGAACGTGGAAAGGCTCGCATGTCGCTTCTGCTTTGTTACGGTAAGATAGTCAAAGTCGTCACGGATCTGAAAACGTAAGACATAGCACAATGACAAGGTAAGAAGTGGAAAAGTAACTTACAATCCATTGACCGTATTTGTTGTAATGGTTGAACTTCTCCAGGACAGTCGCCACCGTAACCTTCTTACTTGATTGCATCCACGCCTTCCGAGATGGTGCCGTTCGTTTGAAGACAGCGATAATCTTATCATGTTCTCGGGGCGTCTGAACTATCAACTGTTCGGCTTGCTGGAAAGTTACAACATCAAGGACTGGTAACATTGCCCTTTTCCTTAATGTGTACTTTTTGCGCCATTCCAGGATTCGTTTCCGCAATCGTGTCTGCAATCGAAAGGTATATATCAGTTTAGACAACACAAACAAGTTTGACCCACCATGAACGTTGATGTGCCGAGGCAGGCCTGAACAGCATGCAACAAAGTGTCGAGCTCGCTGATCTTGAACTGGGCTTTGTCGTCGATGGCCAAAAGGGCTACTTCGCACCCATGGGAAATCACATTTTCCGCTTTTTTGAGGTAGTCTGAAACAAGGAACTTTATATATCTGCAAGAGTTATATATAACCACTTACCAGTGTACTGCTGGTGGTTCTTGATGACAAGGATTGAAAATCGTATTTCAGGCTTGTTCATCTTGGCCTTGATGTTTACGGCGCGGATCACGGTGGGTGGAAACTTGCTGAACACCTCCTCACTTTCGTAAAAACGGTGGCCTGCCATCTTTTCAAATGTCAGGGGTTCTTCGCAAATTGGGGCGGGGGCAGTTGATCCTTCATCATCCGTCTCCTCGAGAATGTCGTTGGTGGATTCGACTTCGGAATCGGCGTCGTCTTCACTGGCAGGGGCGGGGGAAGCATGAAGAGCTGCGTGAAACGCGTCAAACTCGTCTCGCCACGACGTTTCAGACATTTCTAAACTGGAAAAGGAGAAGTTTAACACAGATCAAAACACTTTTTATCAATCATATATGAAAACACGTCACGATTTCAGGCTTAAATTATATAAAAAGGACCTTTTTAACACCAAAAAACGAAAAACCCCGGTCTCATTCGCCTTCCCTCCTCGAAAACAAGCTAACTGCCATGGGATTTCGCAATGTCGCCATGGGGTTGCGCAAAGTGCCGCAGTACGAGCCACGCAAATCGCCGCCGGTCGTGCGCAATCGCCGATGGCGCCGCCGGTCGTGCGCAATCGCCGATGGCGCCGCCGGTCGTGCGCAATCGCCGTTGGCGCCGTGCTTGTCGTCGATGGCCGTAATCTACGTTTCGTCACCAAATTTCAATCAAAATTCAAACTTTATTAATTCAAAAAGGTAACAATCATTGAGTTTACGCATGAGCACTCATTACACGAAAGTATCTATTACAGTACAAATGAATGGGAAGAGGAATTACAAGGGCGTGATGCGGAATTACGACATTAACGTTCGAATCATCGGGATCATACACGTAACAATGCAAAGTTGAATCAAATGAGACAGGGTTGACATGACACAAATTCAGGTGGGTTTCATTATTGCAGGTGTCGATAGACTGAATTGTTCCGACCAAAATGGTGTTATTTTGAGAAAAGACTACTTTTTTGTTGGGAAGATAAAGTTTTTGGTGAATTGCAAACTCGGAGTACATTTCACAGTAAGTTCCTTGTTGGATCACTTTTAAAAAGGGGATCAATGAAAGCTGGTTCTTGTAAGCAAGAGATTTCGGGATGTTTTTGTAGCAGAAGATGGTGTCGGCATACCTTTTGAAGGTTTGATGTTTCGATTCATAGGAAAAACACCAATAGTGGCGCAGAGGACCCATTTGAAGCATGGCATCGGGATAATGGAGCAAAAAGTGAGCTTTGGGCAACACTTGTTTCCATCGTCTCACGCAAAATGCCAAATGCTGCTCAGTGAGGATTCGGAGCTCGGTGACGTGAGCTTTTTCCAACGAATGACTGAAGATTATATCTAGCATTCGCTGAAAATGAAGGAATTCCGTCCATTCGGGCACGTGTTGAAGTTCATCGGCGAAAGAGCGGAGAATCAGCGGCAAAAAAGTCAGCAGCGTTACCATTTGGGATGCACTTTGGGTGATCGTCTTGCCGTTGCGGATAATGGCTTCGTCTTCAGCATCAGTATCATCTTCCTGCTCCTCCGATACAACCCTTCGACGGCGTTTGTTGCTGGTGCAATGCTCAGCTTGCCGTTGGACGAACAACTTGGGCGGCAGTGGTCCAGGTTTCGTTGATTGATGGCGACCATGGAAAGGGAATTCTTCAATCAAGGCGTTTAGCTCTTCAAGTGATAAGATGTTATTATCAACAATGATGCTTTTTAATACACCCTTGAGAAACCAGGATCCATGGCCGTGAGCAAGGTCATGCATCGGGTCAAAAACGATGGCTTCCATACAGTGGTAAAACTGCAGTTCATTGAAGGCACAACGTCGGTGGATGCCCGTGTCTTTTGGAAGTGAAGATGGATCGTTGACAGCCGCGTCATAGGATTCACGCGATCGTAAGCGGATACCGTTGAGGGACACAAGTTTGACCAGTTCGGCGTACTTCAATGGACAAGCTCTGTAATTGGGCAATTTATGTTATATAACGAAAGATATATATCAAACCTGCAAGGGCGGCCATTGCTAAACGACATCTGAAGTCCATTTACATCGTTAGAGTACAGATTGTCGCCGACACTGGAAAACAGAACGACAGGGATGCGCCGGAAGCTGCCATGTTTGTCGTAGGCCCAGATTCCGGACGTTTCAAGCTCTTTTAGCTCTTCCAATGTCCAGAGCAAAGTCGTATTACGGTAGTTTTTGAAATCATCCGATGTTCCAATTAAGTACAAAAAGATTTGCATTAATGTCGATGAAACATGGTCACCAAGGTTGAGGATCCGGCAGTATTTGCCCATGACTTTGTGTTTGCCCTTCTTGGCGCCGAGCGGGTTACACGTCTCAAACTCGTCTCCATATTCTTCAATCGCGATGAAATCGTCGTTCAGATCTTGTTGTAGCTTTCGTGAACGTGCTCCGGAAAAGGGATGACGAAGATGATTTGGATCCGTGAAGTCAGACGGCCATAACAACTCAGAGCAAAACTGAAAAAGTCATATTTTGTGTGAGATTTTCCCTCTTTTTCTATTTTACAGACCTCTTTTGATGCGAACAGCAAGGATAGGAGTGTTTTGATGGAAATGGATTCAATGGACGATGTTTTGAAGCCGAGTTCACCGTTTCCATTGTTGTGCCGAGTTTCTGGGCGTTCGTCGAGGACTCTTGTTTCCGGTTTGATGAGAAACTGCCGATTTTCATAATACTTGTGCCTCTTGTGCTCAGTTTTCAACGCCGCAAGTTGTTCAGGGATTTGCTCGACCTGTGAAGCCAGATGGACGACGTCTTCGGGGCTTTTTATTGTTCCAATTGCAAGGGCAACGTTGTTGCAAACCAATTCTATGGTTTCAATCAAGTTGGCAATTGCTATGTCGGCGTTAACTCGGTTCATTGACGGATTGCACTCAAGTTCCTGTAAAATGGGTACTGTAAAAGGAGTTGCCTTTAACAATGGCTTACTATTGCTTTATCAACAACTCCTTCAAACAACGCGGTGCTGAATGCGCATATGTTGGAAGGCGATGGCGTTTCTTCTTGTTCTGGAGGGTCTGGATTGTCGAGAACATCAAAATCGGCGAAGTTGTCAGCCCAATCAGCTACAGAAGGTCGTGAAATGTCGGTGTCGATCACTGCTGGTGGCTGTGTAGGGACTTGCAATGTGCTTTCCAGGTCACGACGATGCCGATGCGTTCCATAGATGTGTTTTTTGAGGGATGAAAATGAAGCATAGGCTTTGCCATTACTGCATAAGGCACAGATTCGGGGTCCGTCAACGGATATATAAACCTCATCTTAAAAGGTTTATGAGTTAAAAATGTTTATTACGTATCGTAAGTCAGACAAACCTTTAATGTGCTGGGCAACGTGGGTCAAAAACGATTGAACTGTCGAGAACTGAGATCTGCCCTCAGGCGTTCCACAAGAATCGCAATGCATGATTGATCAAGCGATGAATATATCAAAACCGAGGAAATTCGAGCTGTTTTGGAGGACCTTGCTTGACTTATGCTTTGGATCTGCGCGTCCATGAGATACGAACGGCATGG
Organism: Panagrellus sp. LJ2284; assembly: GCA_024447225.1. Taxonomy (NCBI): domain Eukaryota; kingdom Metazoa; phylum Nematoda; class Chromadorea; order Rhabditida; family Panagrolaimidae; genus Panagrellus; species Panagrellus sp. LJ2284. The sequence goes on from JAMRYC010000009.1 coordinate 4,576,759, forward strand.
TGTGCGGCCTGATCAATATTGTAGGCTTTTCCTTTCTGCCCGTTGCATGTTTTCTGCATAGTTCATGATTATTTTCAGTTTTATCACTTTATTTCATAAATTTTCTCATGAATAAACGTTGCTTTCAGTTAAAAGTGCTTCTTTTCTTCTTCCATTTGGACATTTCCTGCAAAATTCATCAAATTCCTGTGTTTTAACTCGATTTCTGTTTTGTTTTTTCAATCCGTGAGCTTTTTGTAAAATTAAAACGTTGATAAAACGTAACACACATTGAAATAAAGCTTCAGTTGGCCAATTTAACCCCACGTATGCAAATTACTTGTGAAATTGAGGATCTAAACACACACTCATGGGGTAATGCCGTCCACTCTGCGCGCGTTTAACCAATTCCTCGCGAAAAGGTGGACAAGCGTCTACTCTGCGCGAAAAGGGAAAACGCAGTTTTTTTCTGTGTGATGCCCAAATGTGAACAATATTAATTTTAGGGATCAAAATTGCTTTTGAGTCAGTAGTTTTTCTTCATTGGGTATCGGAAAGCAAATTCAAGTGTAGTTTCATGGTTTTTCAGTCTGTCAGATGCATCAACATTTTCTTTACAAAATTTTATCCTTTTTGTTTTGTATCCAGGATTGGCCTTAACCCGGGTGCACAACCAACACCCAGGCGAGGCCTTTTCCCAGGTACAGAGACACCCGGGTGAGGCCCATTCCCAGGTACGGACACCCAGGAGAGGCCCAATCCCGGGTGCAATCAGGAATCAGAAAAGCTAATTTTGAGGGGCCATTCCTGATGCAGGCTCTCCGCCCGTGTAAGAGCCTCGCTCGGGTATGAGCCATTCGAAAATGGAACTCTCCCAGGTAGATAGAATATGGAAATTACGCATTTTGAGTCTTGCCGACTCTCTACCCTTCATTCATTTTCCGTTATCGGTGGGCTATCTCACCTCTCCTTTGGTTGTTGTTTTAAATTTACAATTTTTACATTGCGTTTTTTTGTAACTTTTGCACCCAGGAACGGCCCTTTCTCAGGTCCAAGGGCAACGTACCCGGGAAAAGCCGTCTCTCGGGTCCGGTGATTGGCGTACCCGGGAATGGGCCTCTCTTGGGTCCGGAGTATCAAAACTGTTTTTTGAACAAAAAATACAAACAAGGTGCCGAGAACCGATTTTCGGCACCTGTAGTTCAAACAAACAGCATTTTCAATCCATAATAAAGGTTTTCACTAACTTAAAATTTTTCTTTACTTTAGAGCATCAGTTCCCCGGTTTCTGTTTTCAGCGTCTTATATAATGACGAAAAGCAGGTATGAAGTATCTAAATGATCATGAATGAGATGTTTGTGGAAGCACGGACTTTAGCAAATGTTTACCTTCTAACCGGGGACAGCGTGGGTCAATTGTTAAGATGAATCAGGAACACGCGTTCAGTTGCCAATGACAAAGCTGCAGGGGAGATCTACTTCAGGGAGAGAAGTTTGGACATGTTCGAGGTTGATGTGCTGACAAAAACGTGAACATATATAATTTTTGAATCACAAGAGATATCAACTCACCAATTGACGATAGACCCGACAGTCGCTTCAGATGGGATGCCGCAAAGATGATTGTGCCGGATATACATCGGTGAAACGGCAAAGAACACGGAAGAACAGCTCCATTGACGATTCGTAGAAGTGATAATAACAACCAACAGATAAAAAAGTCGTTTGCGATGATATTTCGTTCGACACACAATGCTTTTGCGCTAACATGATGCGCTAATAGCGCAACTTGCGCAAAATTAACCCGCTATTAGCGCAACTAACGCAAACATGGCCCGTTTTTAGCGCAACTTGCGTGAACATTGCCCACTTTTAGCGCAACTTTCACATACATAACTAGCTTTTTGCGCTAATAGCGTATACAGAACGCGCAACTTGCGTTTTTGTTGCGATTGCGTTTAGGGGTGAAATTTAGGGACAGATACGTCAGCGAGTGCTTTTTAAACTGAAGAATTTCAGTTATCCAGTTTGCAGAAACTTTGATGTTGTCAACAATACATATTTGAAGATACGGAAAAGCTTTGAGAAGATCTGTGAAGTTTAAATAAAATTCTTCGTTGGTATTACCAAAAATGTCTAAATATGTGAGGTTCGATAGTAACGATTTTGTCAACGTTTCTAAAACTTTTTTAGAAAGATAACAATTATCCAGCCTAATCCTAGCAGGTTGACATAAAAAATGACCAAGTATGTCAATCAAACTTTTGTAGTCACAGTTATTAAAATTGAGGCTATTTTTACAGTTTACAAGACTGTAGTTATCAGATGGTAACAACCTCATATTACTACCTCCATGGTTATCAATACAAATCGATCCGTTTTCGCTATAAACTACAGAGGAAAAACCGGTTACATTGATTATTTGAAGTTTTAGAGGACACATGGATTGATTGCCAGCTGCAATTTGAAAGTGATAGCGTTCGAATGGGGTAGTGAGTTCGCCAAGACGGCAGCGAAGTCCATAGGGAAGTTTGGCGATGGGGTATGGCATGATCTTGATATGTTGAATAAAAACAAGGATGCAATGAAAACAGGAATACAACTGTGCAGGTCCACAACAAAAATGGGATGTGCGCTTTCTTTGAGAAAAACTGCAGTTATTTAAGTTGCTCATTTCCCGCCAAATGATTTGTTCAAACAAACACGCGCAAGATTACAAGCGGAGAAAACATTAGAAAAGTACGTAGAAAAATTCGGCGAGATAAGTAAAAAAACAGTTTACCAAAAAAGACTAATTCAAAGTTGCCAAAGTATTTTGTCCATTCTAGGTTGCTACAAACACTTATTTTATTAAGTTTATTTAAATTATTACAGTTAGAGTCGAAAGGCGTCCTCTAAAACAGGTTTATGGCAAGTACCAAGTAACACCATCAAGTACAATACGATTTGGGGTATTTAATAATTCACATTGTGCAGCAAATTTGTCATTACTTAAGTGCGGTAATTGTTTAGATAATTCACTTTTCAATTGTTGCAAATATTTGTCATTTGTTCTGGGACCTTTTACGTCAAACGTTAACCGGAAATTGCGTTTTTGTACCTGAAATCCGAACTGTGATTAAAAATGAGCAAATGACGAACTTACTTTAAGAAAAGCAATGACTTTTTTACATTTGATGTTGGCAAACTGTTCAACGGAGATGAAAAAATACAAAACACAAAGTGAGGGTCCTCCATATTGCAGAATGTCATTTATCCACGTTGCAGGAAACAACTCATATTTTAACCGCAATCCGTTAAGACGTGGAAAAGAAGGCAGCAAAGCTTGTAAACTCGAGATTGAAGTTTCGCCCTCGAACTCTATCCATTCAACATGACCATACGTTAGCTCTGATAGCTTTTTATAAAACGTTTCCGAACCATCGCAACTGTAGAGTTGTAATATTTTCGGCTGTGCTAGAACATAGCTAAACAAGTCGGAATCGAATTTTTCATGGGTAGCACTGTATAATGCAAGCTTGGTTTCACAATATAGTACATATTCTTCGTAGGACTTTAAAATCTTTGAACTGTTTGGTTGTGGCAGACCTGTGCCGTATAAGATGACACTAGCAGCTTTCTCAAAAAGGCAACAAAGTACAAGCGTTTTTCGCATATTTTGAAGTTTCGGCGGACAAATGGAGTGATTTCCAGCGGCAATTTGGAGCTGATAACGTTCGGTGGGGGTAGCGAGTTCAGCGAGACGGCGGCGAAGACCGTAGGGAAGCTTGGCGACGGGATACGGCATACTATTGAATACAACAGCTTAAATCGGAGGAACAACGGTGTAAGGACAACACTGGGGAAGCTATATTGAAAGAAGCAATGGTAACTACCCAGCAAGCAGCAATAGCGGCGATTATGGTATACCCCTTGGGTTTTTCTGTCGAACATGCGCAGGACGCACATCTCCTTAGTCAGCAAAGACAGTTTTTACGTTATTCACTATGTATAATCTGCGTTAGGCATTTAGTGAAACACCAATAAACATAATACGTCAAAACTTTTAATTCGTATTTAATTTTATTTAATATCAATCATTTTAAACAACATTAGTTTTGGGAGGTGAATAATACCATGAGCATCTTTCACTTGTATCATAAATGACATCAACAACCGTGCAAATTTCGTGTCCTTTAGGTAAGTCACCTTTGACAAGATTCCGATCCAAGTATAGTTTCAGCTTTAGGAAGTATGATGAAAGCTTCCCCGCTTTGTCCGACACAAAAAAAGTTATCATAAAGCCCTGGGGTTGTGCCTGTAAACCAATAAATTAGGGTTTCCGTTAAAAACGCTCAAACCTACTTTTAAAAACTTCAGAAAATGGTCAAATTGAAATTGTGCAAACTGATTTTTGCCAGAAATAATTAGAAGTTTCCTTAGTTTGTGTTCTGGAAACTGCAATATTTCATCCATCCAGTTTTTAGACATTTTGCAACATGTCAATTCAACGATTTGAAGATGTGGCCAAAAAGTGAGCAAGTCCTTGAAATTAGGAGTATATGAAGCGTTGGTATTTTTCTCAATAGCGAAGGAAATGACCTGATTAATTTGTAACTTTTTTTGTAAAGTTTGAAGAAACTGTTTAGAAACACAACAATCCTGGAGTTCTATGCCTATGGGTTGATATAAAAAGTTGTCAAAACTTTCCGAAAACAAATCTTTATGGTTTAAGTATTGTAAATTTAAGTCGTGATTGCAACTGATCAAACTATCTCTGCCAAAGGACAACGGCATTAAGTCTTTAGAATTAGAAGTCCAAGCCCAAAAATCGTCAGTGACAGAGATGGTACCGTTTTTGCGGGAAAACCAGGGATGCTCAACTGTTTGTTGAATGAGTTGAAGTTTAGGAGGGCAAATGGAGGTGTTGCCGGCGGCAATTTGAAGTTGATAGCGTTCGATTGGAGTAGCGAGATCAGCGAGACGGCGACGAAGACCGTAGGCCAGTTTGGCGAGGGGGTACGGCATAATCAAAAATACTATAGCTTAATCTGGAGGAACATCGACGTTAAACAAAAAAGGACAAACTATTTCAGAGGAAGATGAGAGCGAGCTAATGTCAACGACCGTAGAACGACGGATAGGTCGTTTGGACGAACACGCGCGGTAATAACGCACATATGCACACATTGGACAGCGGTAACAATTTACTGTGTTTACGAAAACTACGTCATTGTGCTATAATGAATCAAAACCTTCGTTGTATAAAATTATTTATTGAAAATTTGTATATTTAAACAACATTATAGTTCAGTGGTAAGTACCACGAACACGTTCTGGTTGTGTTATAAGTAACTTGAACGCGTATACTTGTTTCAGGATCAAAAAGTACATTCACAAGATTCTGGTCCAAGCATTGTTTCAGCTTTGTGAAGTACACAGAATGCGTTCCTGCAACGTCGGACACAAATAATTGTAGCCGAAATCCTTCACCTTGAGCCTATAAACTAAATTGTTACAAATATTGATCATCAAGTGTAACCTTACCTTTAAAGACGCAGTATTTCAGCCAGCCACGGAATAAGGTGAAAACGGCCGTCCCCGATTTTTACACTTGAAAATGTTTTGTGTCAAATATGTTAGGTACCCTTAGGTGAGTTTGGCCCTGCAACATTGAAGTCTGTAGGTTGCGGATTCTGGAGATACGGCTTCTGAAACATTCGGGACCCCTTTCAGAAAAAGGTCATTCCCGACGTCACAGACCCCTGATTTTTTGGTTCCAGGGTCAAATTTTGCCAAAAATAAGAATGCCATACTCAAAATTTTTGTAAAATGTCGTCAAATATCGAAAATTAAAATAATTTTTTTTTAAATGCAAATAACTTTTTTAAATGGATACCGGGGGAGTTGGCCACCTATCCTGTCTTGTAGCCCGTCTTTTTCTGCATCGAAATGTTCCTAAAGATTGAAAAACGAGGCTGACCAATTTGGTCGTTATTAGCTTTAAGCGCAAAAAGTGATCCATGTGCGGGGGAAAAGTCGTGCGTTCGGCTGTGCACCGCACTGCGCATGCCGGTCGCTCGCACTGGGCAAATGCGAGCGACCGACCCCGGTCGGTGCACACTTCGCGCGCGTCTTTTTTGCACCAGCACAGTCGGTGTACACACCACGTTTTTTGCGTGTAAAGCTAATTACGACCAAATTGGTCAGCCTAGTTTTTCGATCTTTAGGAACATTTCGATGCAGAAAAAGACGGGCTACAAGATAGGATGGGTGGCCAACTCCCCCGGTATCCACCTAAAAAAGTTATCCGCATTTAAAAATAATATTTATTAATTTTTTACATTTAAAGGCACTTTAGTAAAATTTCGAGTACGGCATTGTTCATTTCGACAAAATTTGACCCTGCAACCCAAAAATCAGGGGTCTGTGACGTCGGGAATGACCTTTTTCTGAAAGGGGTCCCAAATGTTTCAGACGCCGTATCTCCAGAATCCGCCACCTACAGACTTCAATATTGCAGGGCCAAACTCACCTATGGATACCTAACATATTTGACACAAAACATTTTCAAGTGTAAAAATCGGGGACGGATCCACCCAAATCCTGTGCGAGACTGCGTCTAAAAACGTCAAAAGATCATTAAAATCAAATTCTTCGAACTGATTATCAGTGTACATGATAAGAAGTTCCTTTAGCTTATGGTTTGGGAACTGTAAGATTTCAGCCATCCAGTTTTTAGACGTTTTGCAAAAACAGAATTGAATACTCCGAAGGTTTGGCCAAAAGGTGAGTAAATCCGTAAAACTATAGGTATTTAACATCGAGGTATCAGCATTTATTGTGACGTGTGTAATCTTTTCAATAAGTGACATTTTCTGCAGCTTTTCAAGGAATGGACTAGAAACAGAACAATCTTCTAGATCTAGGCTTGAAGGTTGACATAGAAAAATGTCAAACACTTCCGAAGACAAATCTTCAAGGTTCAAATTTTGTAAAAGTAAATAATCACAACTGATCATACCATTTCTACTAAATGGCAACGGTGTTGCGTCTATTAAATCCGAACCAAATTCAGATTCAGTGACAGTGATGGTACCATTTTTGCGGAAAAACCGTAGAAACTCAACTGTTTGTTGAACGATTTCAAGTTTCGGAGGGCAAATATAAGCATTGCCAGCGGCAATTTGAAGTTTATAGCGTTCGGTTGGGATAGCGAGTTCACTAAGACGGTGGCGGAGACCGTAGGCTAGTTTGGTGAGAGGGTATGGCATGGTCAAAAATGCGATAGCTCAATTTGGAGCAACGTTGTCAGACAAAAAAGCGCTTCGAAAAAAAAGGGAACTAGCGAGCAAACATTAGCTGTAACTATTGCGCGCCAAATTGATTAGTTATTTGTACGAACGCATGAGTCTGGTAAACTTCTGCTACGTGTAAAGACGGTTAGCGCATCATCTTCAAGCGAAAATTCGGGATGTTCGAGAGTGCTTTGGACAAGTTGAATTTTTGGAGGGCAAATGGAGGTGTTGCCGGCGGCAATTAGAAGTTCATAGCGTTCGATGGGGATAGTGAGACATGTTTAAACCGGCATCTTGTACATCTTGCGCGCATGTCAGGCTTATGTATGTTTGTTCATTGCAATTAACCCAACTTTTGTTCGAAAAAGCCAAAAAAAAACGTAATAATTACATTTTTTATATGAAAAACATCAAAAAATAATAAAGTTAAACAACCAAAATAACACAAGGACAAAATAAGCAGAGATCGCAAAATAATTATTATCATAAAACGCGGATAAAAGTGAAAAAGTCAAAGCTCACTGAAGTATCAATGTTTGGATCCACGTGTGACGGTCAGCTTCTCAATGGCAGTTTCGTTCAACAACCACTTCTCAACATGTGCCAGCAAGGCTTGCTCATCGGTCTTGCCATCGACGTCGTTGCCAATTCGGAGGTAGTTCTTGATTTTGTTGTCCAGAATGACGCAAATTGACGGAATGAATCGAACATTGAGGCGTTTCACGAGGAATGGCACCTTCTCTGTGTTGATCTTCACGAACTTGGTCCCGAAATGTGCTGGTGCAAGCTTCTCGAAACAGTAGTCGACGTGTTGGCATCGGCGATTCGTGGGATCGTAGAAATGAACGACGAGCTTGTCGGACTTTTTGCCAGCTTCGAAGAAGTCGCGTTCATCGCCGAGTTCGGTCACTTTGCCATGGCCAGCGGCTTCTTGGTCCTGGAAGGTTGGGGGTTAGAGAGAATGAGATAAAGGGCGAGGCTTACCTGTCGCTTCCGGGTGGCAGCTTTCATCTCATTGATGCGTCGTTGTCGAATGACTTCGAGATCGTCATCATCGAGCTGGTCCAGACGCTCAATTTCAGCGTCAATCTGCTTCTCGACGACTTGGGCGGCGGCGAGGAGCTTCTGGGCGATAAGCTGGTCAGTCATGACGGGAAAAGAACGGAGGGGACGGAACAAAGTCGGGGAAAAGGAATATATGTGGTCGTAAGGTTGCCAGCGGCGTTCGAAAGAACAATGCAGTTGAGGTTCGATTCGTGATGAGAGTGTGTGTGGTTTTTTGGATAAAACGGCGCGCCGTTGCTGGACATGACGGGCGCACACATTTTACAATGATACATGTGCGTGCAAACTTCAGCAAGCAACGGACGCAACTTCGTCCATGCTTTGACTGTGTGTTTTGCTTTCCAAAAGGTTTTGCTGCTTCGTTTTTGTTAGCGAACTTTCGTTGTACTCACATTAGTGAGTCCCAATAGATAAAAATAATTTATTTTCCTGATCGGTGTAATACACCTTTAATACATAATTTTAAAAACAAGAGAACATACATTTTTGATATTTAATTTACTAACGAACACCACAGTCATGACTAAATAAGTTGCTGTTGCGAAACATCATTATCATTAGAAGGTAGATACCAAGAAAACCTTTCGGACTCATAAAATATAACTATGCGAGTATGCTTTGTTTTGTTGACAGTGTCATCAATTTGAAAAAGTTTCTCATCCAAATATTGTCTCAGGTAAGATAAGTACGGTTTACTTTTTTCATGGAAGTCCCAAATCGAAAGGGATAAATCAAAGCCCTGTCGTTGTGTCTAAAAACCAACATCGGTTGAAACATCAGCAACAAAATAATTACCTTTAAAAATGTCATCAGATCGTCACATTCGAAAGGTTGAAGCGGAATATTTTCATTGAAACTCATGAAAAGTGACATTAGTGAGTGTTTTTTAAACTGAAGGATTTCAGTAATCCAGTTTTTGGAAATTAAACCATTGGTATGGCGAATACTAATAAGGTGTGGAAATGAAGTAAGGAGATCTTCAAAACTTAAATAATATGAATCATTACCACAGATGGTAAGAAACTCAACATTCTTTGGTAAAATTTTTTGCAAACCTTTAATAAAAAGTTTGGAAATACAACATCCCTCAAGCCTTATATAATAAGCTTGGCATAGAAAATGGTCAAATATTTCAGAAGTCAAATTTTGTATGTTTAATCCATTTAAAATTACGTGACCGTTACACTGGACGAGAACGTTTTTTTCAAATGAAAACACCACCGTTTCATTACCTTTTTTTTGATTACTGATTTGAAATGCTCCGTCTTCATAGAAAAACTTTGAACAATCGAAAGTTTCCTGAATTGTTTGAAGTTTTGGTGGACAAATTGAAACACTGCCTGCTGCAACCTGGAGATTATACCGTTCAACTGGGACAGTAAGTTCAGTGAGACGGCAGCGAAGGCCGTATGATAGCTTGCTGATGGGATAAAGCATGGTTTTTAGAAACTGTCGGCCAAATGCGAAAGGATAGCTGAGTGAGGTTCTACCGACTTGTGTGAAGATAGGTAGCGCGCTTTCTTGAAAAAATCGTTGTAAGAGCATCATTGCAAAAGCAAGCACATATCCACCGTACTATACCGTAAATACAAAAACTTTTATGCCTTTGAAGTATCCTTACTCAGTGAAAAACCTTTTCCGATTTGAACAGTCGTTACTAGAACCTTTAAAAATGCATTATTTGCATAACAATTAAATAATTTTATTGTCCATATTCTGATAGAATGACCCCTGGGACCTTCTTTGAAGATCGCAGATCCTGTGAAAGGGAATCCGGACTCAAACAGAATCGTTACTTACTGATTTGCTTTTGTTTCGTTTACTCCCTACAATGGACAAGACTGCTAAAACTCTCCTTACCGCATTAACGGATGCTGCCGAAGCGAATCAGAAGGTTGTCGAGGAGTTGCGCAGCGTAGGCGCATCAAATGCACTCATAACTGTTTTCATGAATGCCGCGACCGTTGCAAAAGAAGAAAAGTCGCGAATTTTGTAAGTAATTTTATACTTTTAAGTATGAAGTTAACGAACAGTTTAACAGGAATAAAGTAACTTGCAAGTCGCCCGAAAACAACGAACTAAGAGGCTTTTCCATAACTGTAGCTTCCGGTCAAGGATCGAGAAACCATCATGAGGACAGGCTCGACATCAGTCTTGGGTTGGAGAAACCGCATCTGTACGCATCCGTGTTTGACGGCCACGGCGGATCGTGCGCAGCGAAATTTGGCCAAGAACACCTCCGAGGCATCCTCCAAAAACACATCGCAAACAGCACTGCCGATCCAACCGCTTTGTCAAAATCCATTGACACCGCCTTCAAAGAACTCCACAAAGAGATGTTCCATGTTTCAACGGGGTGGAACATAGAGAACCAGACTCCGCGGGACGGCACAACGGTGTCAATGGCCTACTTGACGCCGACAACTTTGATGTTGGCTTGTGTGGGGGACTCCCCCGTCTATACTGTTCATCGACAAGAAGGAAGACTTCAAGCGGCTTACGGAACCCGTCTCCATACAGTCGAACAATCAAAAGACACCGACAACATCATCAAAAGAGGAGGGGCCATAGTTTCGGTCGATGGGAGGAAGATGGTCATGAAAAAGGGTACGAAAGGATGCATTAATATGACAAGAAGCTTGGGCGATTTCTGGATCCAGCCAGTACTCTCCCAAAGCCCGTCTATCGTCAAGGCCGAATTGAATAATCTAGCATATGTGGTGATAGCCACGGACGGGTGTAAACTGAAGCCAGAGAGAATTTCCCAAATATTGCACGAGATCGAAGATAATGAAAAAGTGACCCCAGGCCCCATCAACCCCGCCCACACCATCATCGGGAAAATCAATGACATGTGTTCACTGGACTACGCGTCGCATGACAATATTACTGTCATAGTCATTCGACTAGAAGTGACAGCGTCGCAGGACGAAATGAAGCCAAAAGTCAACCAAGTCCATCTCACGCCGATCTTTTCGAAAAACGATGGTCTCATGATCCACGTCAAGGGGTCTCAAATCACTCAAATTGAAACCGAAGAGGTCAAGAGTTACAAGGACTTCACTCAGGGGATTAACTTTGTAAAATATCTGTAGGTTTTACACAGCCGACCGCTCTATTCAAAACATACTTTTTTAGACGATAAAGAGCTGCTACCACTAATGCGAAGAAGAATGGGTTGGAGCATTTGTCTTTTTTACGCCTTTACATTTCAAATTGCTCTTGCCAAGAATAAAGACTCCTATGGCGCGCTGTCGAGACTTCTGACGGACGCACTCACACAAAATGTATATCTTGTGCGTATAAAACTAAGCAATACAATAGCCCCAGTTCCGTCCATCTTCCGACCTTGTGTTTTCTCTTTCCAAATTTGTTTTCCGTTTCACTTCGCTTCTTTTGACAGATTCCCGTCCACTTCATCCACCCAATCCCCTCCAGAATCCCCCCACCATGGCCTCCGACCGTGAACACGAAGCCGACCTCCAATTTGCCATCCCAAAGGTGCCACGTTCCGCCCGCCGGGACCAAGTCGTCAAAGTCGGTGCTCGTCTGCTCAAAACGAAGAACAATGTTGCCAAGATTCTTCCCGAGGAGCAATACGTCGACAATATGAAGCAGATCATTGAACGTGACTACTTTCCTGACTTGAAGAAGCTTAAGGTAAGTCTATTAACCTCCTTTTCCGACACTTTTTAACCCCATCTTTTCAGGTCCAAGGCGAATACCTCGCGGCCATGGCCAACGGCGATGAATCCAAAATCCGCGAACTTCAAGTCAAATACGGCATCAAGAAGCCCGTAACAGCGACACCGGCGTTGAGCGACTTCGGGACACCATCCACATCCTATGCGACGCCGAATATCGAAGACGGGTTCCGGTTTTGCAATCCTGAAGGCGATAACGATCGATTGGTTGGTGTTTTTTTGATTGATTTATATATAATTTTTGGTGTTTCAGGGCGAATCAAAACCGAAAAAGCCGAAGAAAGCCCTGGACCAGCTATCCCTTCAAGGATATTTGAACAAATACACCAGCGAAGACAACGCATCCTTCGAAGAGCTCGCGGCCCTGATGAATGAACGCGAACGCAAGCGAAATGCGTGGCTGTACGAGGCCGAGGAGAAGCACAACATTGATCATGAAGCTTCTCAGAAGGCTTTGACTGCTGCGGCTGATGTGCAGATGATTCAGGCGCAGGATACGAGTGGTATGTTGGACTTTTGAGGTAGTTTTGTCGTTAATTTTGATGTTTTTCAGCCCCAAAACCGCTTCTCCCCGATGGCTGGCCCTTTAAAGCTCGCAACAATCTCCTCTTCAACCCTAATGATGAAGCTGCTCTTACCCCGGCCGAGCTAGCAGAGCGAATGCGGATGAATGAGATCATCATCAACAAGGAAGCGACTCGAATCAAGAAAGAACACGCTGTCCTCCGTCCGAAGCCCTCCGTCATGGCTCGTGCCGCCCTCCATCAAGCGGCCAACTTCATCGGCAAGGTCGATGTGACCGGAAAGGATCTCGGCGTCGTCGATTCCAACACACTTGGCGTAGTTGCGACACCAGTCTTCGAGCCCGGTATCGAGGATACTCCGCTGATGACCTGGGGCGAGATTGATGGCACTCCGTTCCGGCTCGACGGCGAAGACGACCCCACAGCTTCGATCGACGCCCCTGTCTTCAAGATTCCCGACCTTCCGAAGCGGGACATCATCGCCAACAGCATCCATGACACCCTGAGCAAGCGCTACAACGACAAACGGAAGCAAGCCCTGCAAGCCGCGGCCAAAGCTCATGAGTAAGTCTATCTTTCCCTTTTCATTCAACATCTATTTACGTCCTGTTTCTCGTTCCATTTTGAACAAACAGTAGTTTTTTCACCGATAAGCATCTTATCTCGGCACTACCCATGCGGATTCGTAGACTCACAAGGGAATGGTCAGAGGTGGGGTTGGCGGATCCAGATGAGCTATACCGCGTTTGATAGCCCTCAAATATCTAAGATATATGGCGCAAAATTTAGTTGCCATGGACATCTAGTATTCGAGTAATAATCGATTAAAGTTTAAAAAAGTCGATTTTTAGTCGATTTTAACTCCTTTTGTGTTTATCACAAGCCGACGGCGAGTAGTCATTTTCATAGGGTCTACCCGGGTCTAAAAAAGGCCTGAACAGAAAAAAAATTTTTCTGTCGGTTGTCGAGTAATTTCGGTTTAAAAGTCATCATATTTTACCACCCTCATTACTCAAAAACTAACCGACCGATCGGTTTCAAATTTTGCCAACATTTAGATATACATGTACACTTTCTAAGTTTAAAAAATCGTGGTAATATAAACATCCAACAAAAAGTTATAATCATTTAAAAATGCGATTTTTACAACTTTACAGGCGTATTACTCAAAAACCAGATGTCCATGGCAACTAAATTTTGCGCCATAAATCTTAGATATTTGAGAGCTATCAAACGCGGTATAACTCATCTGGATCCGCCAACCCCACCTCTGACCATTCCCTTGTCAGCACGTGCTTTAATCTATGCGTTTTGCAGCAAAACTCCAAAGTTTGGGTCCAAGAGAGCGAAACTAGCCATGGGTCTATCGCCTGCGGCCAAGCACCTGCTCCACAATCAGCTCGGGATCAAAGTTGGCTCTTCCGCGTCGTCAGTTCGCAGTTTCGCGACGCCGTCGTCGTCTACGAGGTCCTTTGGAACGCCCTCATCGTCGCTCAGGTCCATGGTCCGACCGAAGCAACGTCGCGAATACCCACCAACGCCCGATCACGCCGCGTCTGCCAAGAATGCTGTGGCCGATCTGCTTCAACTCCAGCCGAATCTGCCGGAATCTGCGAAACGGGCTCCAAAAGCTATCGATTTCGATTGATTGCTACCGGCCAGACAAATGGTTTTCGTTTGATCTTACTGGTTTTTTGGATATAGTTTATTAGAGGCTTGATGGATATGTTTTATCTGGATTTAGTATGTACATTTAATACCTAATCAAGGAAGTTAATGATTGTCGTGTTTTTGGAAACATAAAATTGTAGCGCTGCATCTTTTTTATTATCGCAAAATATCAAACAAAATTTTCTCATTACGTTTTATTTTTTTGAAAAAGAACATCGTTAACTTGCTGGTAAATACCAATCCCAGGATTTTTTGTTTGAAAACCGATAAGTAATAGATACTGTAGTATAGTCACGGTAGCGTACCCCAGAAGTGTTAAGCTGCAAAAGTTCCTTGTCCAAATACTGCTTCAGCTCTGAGAAGTACGAATTAAATGTGCCTGGATAGTCCATAACTGTAATGCGTAACTCGAAACCTTGTCGTTGTCCCTGTAAATTCAGTGTTAACGAAAAAGTTATTTTCCGATAACTTACACTTACTTTTAAAAACGAAACAAATTCTTCAAAATTAAACATTTCAAATTTATATGTTTCATTAAAAATGATGTGAAGCGACATTAAGTTGTGTTTTTTGACTTGTAGAATTTCGGTCATCCAATTTGGTGAAATATGGCATTTAAGTTGATCAATACTACGAAGGGCAGGAAAGGTAGTAAGAATAGTGTTGAAGTTGAGAGGATAAAAATGTATATAGCAAAGGTCTAGATGTTCAACATTCACTAATACCTTTTTTTGTAACGTTTCAAAAAACGACTTATCAGCATAACACATGAATAGGTTTAAATGAGAAGGTTGTAACAAAAAATGATTAAATACGTCTGAAGTCAAGTTTTCATTTCTCAAATTTTTTAAAGTAACAGTATGTTCACACTTGACAAGACTTGGTTTCTTTAACATGCGTTTTGACGAAAAAAGTATCTCATAGACACGAATAATGTACTTTTTGTCACACATACAAAACTCGGTTTCGTCTAGCGTTTCTTGAATAAGTTGACACTTCGGCGGACAAATTGAAGCTGTACCACTAGCAATTTGGAAGTTGTATCGTTCAACGGGGGTGGTCAATTCGGCGAGACGGCAACGAAGACCGTAGGCCAACTTGGCGATGGGGTAAGGCATTGGTAGACAATTTTGATAGATTAATTATAAAATAGTGGCAGCAACAATAAACAATGTTGTAAAGCAAAATTATTGTGGCTGAGGTGAAGATTTGCGGAGATCGATGGTAAGCAATGGGTAAAAGCCAGGTGTTTTTGCGCGCGTGCGTGCGTGCGTGGAACTACTGACCCAACCCTTCAGAAAATCAATAAGCGGCGATATTCTTTGCAAATATATATAATTATTAGCAACTTGGATGTGTTTTTTTTTCAAAATATGTGTTTTTTTTTCAAAATGATCGAAAAATATCGATCCGTTTTTCGAAAAAGCCGACTTGCTTTGACCCAACCTCGAATCAGTGAAACGGTCGACATAAAGTGATTGTCACGGTATCGTCATGAATCGCCAGACAGATGGTCTTCCCTCGTCTGATCTTACTTGTTTTTCAGCTAAAATTCACCCTTTTAGAGCCCCAATAAAAGTCTGGAAATGTTTCATTTCCCTGATCTATGCCCATTTTCAATACCTAATCATAAGATTTTAATGATTGCCCTGATTTCGGGAATTGTGTGAACATAAAAATTGCGGTGCTCAATTGGGGGTCTTGTCTCGATTGCATGGGGTACCTATTAATTATGTGATAATTCAAACACCTCGAGGGAGAAGAAGCATTTGTTTGCCCAAGGAAAGGCGCTCGTAAAAATCGAATGGACGCGCTTTTTGACCGATCAAAGCCGAAGCCCGCCCCGACTTTGGGGGCAGATGAACTCGTCCCGGGTGCCAAGAGGCCAAAAATTCACTTTGTCTTCGAAGGTGTCCCTTTTTATCAGTACACGGAACGAACCCACCCCTTTGAAAAGCGGACTTGGGTGATCCCTGCACTCTGATTGCTGTTTTTGGGTGTTCTAGCTGAGTCGAGATTATCGAAATCGATGGCCATGGCCGATGTGGATGCGGATTTGGCAAATCTGACGCAAGTCGTCGCCGAGTTGGCCCAACGGCTTCAGGATGTCCAGGACGACTTTGCCGCGAATAACAATGCCTTTTTCATGTGTTCTATGGGGCTGATTATCTTTTGTGAGTTTTGAATGTTGTTTAAAATGGTTAAAATAGGGTAAATTACAGTAATGCAATGTGGATTCGCCTTTTTGGAGGCCGGAGCAGTGCGCTCTAAAAACACGACCAATATTTTAATCAAGAATCTGCTCGATTCCTGCATCGCTGTCATCGGCTACTGGGCGGTGGGCTGGGCCTTTGCCTACGGCGATGGCGAGAACTCGACCGTCGGCCTGTTTCTTGGCACGAGACAGTTCTTCCTCGACGGCGTCACCGACTACCCGAAATTCTTCTTCCAATACGTTTTCGCGGCGACTTCTGCCACCATTGTCTCCGGAGCCGTTGCGGAGCGGTGTGAATTTGCCAACTACATTACCTATTGTACCGTAATCTCATGTAAGCCAATTTCCCTCACCTAAAACCTCTAAAAACACCCCCTTTAGCCATAATCTACCCAATCCTAACCCATTGGGGCTGGTCCAAGCAAGGCTGGATGTCCCAGGGCATCCAATCCGGCAATATCAACACGACTTACATTGTAAGTTTATAATATAAATTGACCAAAATAGAATTCTATAGACACAAAAAGTTATAAAAAAAGCCCGAATAAACTACTTTCAGGACTTTGCGGGCAGCGGTGTCGTCCATCTCTGTGGCGGATCCATCTCATTCATCGCGGCCTACATTATGGGACCCAGGATTGGACGATTCCCCGATGGAAGCGATAAAGACAAGAGCCCAGAGATCCAGGGCCACTCGGTACCGGTAAGTGGGCAAATTTTGAAAGAAAAAGACACAAAAAGAGGGGAAGAAGATGGGGAACTACAACAACATGAGACACAATGAACAACAACAATGGCAAAACTGGAAAAGTTAGGCCTTCTTTTCGCCGAGGAGGTAGTCTGCGACGGATGGCATGTCCTTTTCGTTGACGCGGATGAGGACGGTCTTGGAGCCTTCGGGGGTGGGGAAAGACGCCTGAAAATGCATCGATTAGCATTGAAATGGTGTTTTTTAAGTAAAAAGGCTTACCTGAATCTTGTCCTTGGACTTCTTGGCAGCCTTGAAGTGCTCGTCGACGATGGTATTCACCCACACTGTTCCGATGGTCGTGGCGGCACGGATGAGCAGATTGGAGCCTTTCTCGGAAGGCTTGATGTAGAGCTGACCGACGCCGGTCTTTTTGTATTCGCCGTCGGAGTAGGTGAACATGGAGCACTTTGTGTTGAAAACGGCGTCCTTCTCCTCGTGTTCGACGACTTCTGGCTTCGGCGGCGGCGCATCTTCTTCGCCGGCGTCTTCACCCTCGGCAGCGGGAGTCGATTCGGCGGGCTTTGCCACAGGCATGGACGCAAACAAGCCGCCTCCAGTGGTCGGGGGCTTCAAACCGCCGAGAAGGGGGTTCAGCAGGCCGGTAGGAGGAGGAGGCTTCGTGCCAAACAGGGATGGCGCCATCGTCGACGAGTTGTCGTCCTTCTTCACGCCAAAGGTCAGAGGGCTGAATGCGGCTTCCTTCGCGGCGGCGGCGGTCGTCGTGCCGAAGAGCGATGGCGGGGCGGCTGCTGGTTTGAACGGGGTGGAGGGTTTCGCGCCGAAAGTGAACAATCCAGCGGGTTTCGGCGATTCGGACGGCTTGTCGGTAGGCGAGGACGAATCAGACGGCCGACCTTCGAAGGCGAACGGCTTCGGCACGGACAAGGTATTCTTTTGGGCATCACCAGACGCCGATCCAAAGGTGAACAAGCCTGGAGGCTTTGGGGAGCTTTCAGCCGCCGCAGAATCGTCCTTCTTCGCGCCAAATGTGAACAAACTCGACGGCGAGGCACCAGCACCACTGCCGAAGAGAGATGAAGCGGGCTTATCGCTGGAAGTGGGCGCGAATAGCGACGACGCAGGTTTATCCGCCGAAGTAGTCCCAAACAAGGAGGGCGCCGACTTGTCACCGCCGCTGGAGCCAAACAACGATGAAGCTGGCTTCTCCCCACTCTTATCAGCCTGCAGCTTCGCACTGAACGCAGCCAATTCCGCTGACAGCTTCGGAGGCGACACTTCAGTCGACTTGGACTTGCCATAGTCGGACGATTTTGTGCTTTTCATCTCATCATAATCCAGGGCCGCTTCCTGTCGACGCTTCCTGCTGCTACCACACGTCGATGCATTCGAGGTCGTCGTAGATCCAACCAATTTCGGTGCCGAGAATGTGGAGGACGACTTTTCGGGCATTTTGGGCATGTTAATCCTATAACATCTGATAAGAATATATTCCATATATAAAAACACCGAAAATCAAAATAAACCTACTTGGGAAGTCCCGGAAACTGTCCCGGCGGCTCAACAAGACCATTACCGACTTCCTTCGGCGGCGCTGTCACGACACTGGGGGTTAGTTTCACCGGCAGAGGCAGTGAAGGCAGCGGATTCGGCTTGTCTTGAGGGGCATTCCGTCGGACAGCATTGATAATCTTGCGCTCGCCGATTTTCTGCTCGGAATAGACTTGGTCGAGTTCCTTGACGTGGTCGATGTAGTCCTTGACGCTGGGGGTCTGTAAGGGAAGGGTTCGGATATATAAAAGTGGTGAAAAAAGGGAATTACCAGATCGTAGGCCGGGTTTTCCTCGAGAGCGCCTTTGACGAAATCGACGAACTCACTGTTGAGGATGGTGAGTTTTTCTTGGAACTGCTTCGCCGCGGACATGATGGGTTACCTGAAGAGGGATGATTTGAGGGAGATTTGGACGGAAATGGGAGATAAAACCGGGTGGAAATTGCGCAATTGAAAAAAGTTTGCGAAACGGAAAAACGCGAACGGGAAAAAGCGCGAAAGGGTGTGTGGATGTTGAGCGCATTTTGCCAAAATGGGGAAAACGCAAAATTTCAAAAAAAAACAGTGCATTTAAAAAACGTTTAAAAATAAACTTTTCACTTTCAGTTCACAGCCCTCGGCGGTTTCATCCTCATGTTCGGCTTCCTGGCCTTCAACGGCGGCTCCATGGCCGATATTGTCCAACCAGGCGAGGGCAACATCGTCGCCCTGGCCATGATCAACACCATTCTGTCTGGCGCCTTCGCAGCACTAGTCTATCTTATCATTCACTTCATGTTCCACGGCAAATGGACCCTCCTCCTCACTATCAATGCATGCCTCGCCGGGATGGTCGCCTCCTGTGCGGGCTGCAACATCATGATGCCCTGGGCATGCATTTTCACAGGCTCCGGAGCAGGGATCATCTACATGGGGCTCAGTAAGCTGATGATTCGGCTCCAAATCGACGACCCGTTAGATGCTTTTGCTGTCCATGCGGGTGGCGGATTCTGGGGACTGATGAGCGTGACTATCATCAGCAAAAAGGGGATTTTGTATGCCATTGGAGACGAAATCGATGGCACTTACCACTGGTGTGATCAGGCATTTGCTCAGTTTGGATGGCAGCTAATCTGTGCTATTGCGATTGTGGTTTGGAGCGTGGGAACGATGGCACCGGTGTTTTTAGGGCTGAAGAAGATTGGAAAATTGCGAGTTTTGCCAGAAATCGAAATCAAGGGGCTCGATATTTACAAACATGGCGAAGCTGCTTACCCGATCCATGCCTACGGTCATGGCTGGGATGACATTATTGAGGAAGATGGGTCGAGAGTGAGGGCATTTAGTGAAAAAGCTGAATGTAAGCAACTTTTTTCTGCTACAGTAACCCTACAGTAAGCCATTTTAGTTTCCATCGAAGAGCTGGCCAGCGCCTATGACCGTCGAACGAGCGTAATCCCAAATGCTAATTCTCGAAGATTGAGCTATTTCCACAATCCAAAACGCTACGAACATCCTGGACTTCACCAAAAAGCGCTCCAGAACCACAAAAGTGAAAACCATAATCGCATCGCACCAGCACCGACCCAAAATAGCGATCTCTACCTATCAGCGCCAAGTTTAACCATTCCCGGTGTTGTCGTCGAAGAAGCGGAGGAAATTGAACACCTTTAACACCCCAATTTAAGCCATTTCCAACATTATAGTTCTTTCATTTATAACTCTAACCAAACAAACAATGGATTCAAATAAATCCAAAAAACGACGATTGCAACCGACTCGTCTGCCAGTGAACAGTGAACAAACAACACGCAAATTTGAAAAACAAATGGCGGCAGAGCATAAAAGTTTTTGTCGAAAAATTCGTTGAGCGGGATGAGTCTTTTTGGAATTTGGAAGAATTCCTGATTAGCTTTGAGGAAAGTTGTGGCGAAAACAGAACAGCGTTACAACAGGACCGGTGAATCGGAGGACCCTGACTTGAGGGAGCGGAAGTGAGCCGTCGCGGCGGCTTTGGCACTAGGCCGGTGGGCCAGGCCGCTTGCATCGGTCGTGCCGGTCGTCGGGCTTTGGGGCACGGAATCGCTCTGCCCCGCCGATGTCGTCGAGATGATGGCAGCCGTGCCGGCACGACTGCCCGGTCTCGATGAGGGCGTGATATGGATGACTGTGGGCGGGACGCCGGTGGCCGGGGCGGAGCGCGGCGATTCATGGGGAGATTGGGAGCGTGAAGAGCCGCCGCCACCACCGTGTTTTTGGAGGCTTCTGGATGAGGATTGCCGGCCACGATGCAGGCGGAAACTGCCTGTTGTGTGGCTGAGGAAGCGGGACAGCCTTTGATGGGAGCCGTTGTGGTTGGGCTGGAGAGTGCCGGAGCCGCCGAAGCCGGGAGGGCCTGGGCCGCCATCGTTGGAGGTGCGACGGGTTCGGCGGATTGATTGGGTCCTACAATCATCATTTCAACTTTAAATTTTAATAAAATAAGCTCAAACCTCGCAAAATGAATCAACGAAGAATCCTCATCGATCAAATTCTCCGGATGCTGGCTCAAATATCGCCTCCAAAGCGCATCAGTGATCTCAGTACAGTACATGACGCCAGCATGGAGGGCTATCATCCTTAGGATCATCACGCCATCCACCTGGAATCTCAAAATTGCCATCAAACCCTCACAAAAGCCCTTTTCCACCAACAAACCTTTAAATAAGTCTTTAAAAAGTGCTCCACTTGCTTCCGCTTCTCTTTCCGGAACAACTCAGGCCGATTGGGGTCACTCGTGAGCTCTAGATGTCTCAACACGAACCGGAATCGATCCCGATGGAACAAACTGATGCTGAACCAGTAAAGTGCGTCGAAAGTGGCCACAACGAACAAAATTGAGAACCACAGCCAGACGAGAATGAAAATTTTCTAAAAACGGCGATCGTTACATTAAAATTGTCAAAGTTTCCCTCAAACTAACCTCATTAAAGATATTAATAACCAAAACACACTGCACAGAATGCCTCTGATTATTGCCCAGCACACGAACTTCAAAATCGCAAAGTGTGACCCGTGGAAAGTTGCCGGATTCCATCCAAGACCGCCCAAACAACAAGTCTTTGAGGACGCCGAAACCGTAGACGCTGTATTCGTCGGTTTCGAGAAACTTATTCACTAATAACAGGTTGATCAGGACGTTTCCGACGTACATTACTTTTGTCGCCTTAAAGTTATCCATTTTTAAACTATACCAAACCCAACTTCTAAAAACCATACCAAATAAAGCCCCGTAACATAGCTCTCATAGTATCGCAAATTAAAGCACTTGAAGACCCGATGCAGCGTGTATTGTGATCGCGAAGTGGCAGTATGCTGGTAGCGTAGCGCGGATTCAATGTGACGCGAAAGACTTTCGATGGTGCGCAGCCGATACTCCGGTTCAATGTTTTCCTTTTCGGTGGCCATCTGGACAATATCATTGAGGCGGATACCCGATTTGTCGCCCATCATGCGCCACAGAAGGCACGGAATGTAGTACAGAAATGCTTGGAGCAAAAGGAAGAATGGTACCCATTGATAGTAGCTGATTTGTCGGTATTCGCGTTCGGCAATGTCCACAGGAATGTCTTGGTCCATGGGCACCCAATAGGTGTTCTATAAAGATGAAACTAAGAATTTTTGACTAAAAAGTAAAATTTTGTGGTTTCGACGAATTCAAATACGCATTTTTGAAGTTCGCTAACAATTTGACTGCCCAAAACGGGTGAAAGTAGGACTTTCTTGATTGTCTTTTCGGTTCGCATGTATTTTTTGTGTTTAAAAGTAGTTTAAAATGCATAATAACGTTGTTTTAGATTTAAATTAAACCTTAACGAGAACAACAAAATTCAAAAAGAACTAGTTTTCACAAAATGTTTAATGTCAAAATGCTCAAATTTCTAAAAATCGTCCCAAAATAAATAAATCGATTTTTTTTCACCCTTTTTTGAAAAAAATGTTTAAATCCCTCCCAAAATACCTCCAAAGCTCGCTCACCTGTGCCCAACACACCATCTCTGCGTACATTTCCCATGAGGCTGTGAAGTATGCCTAAAAACACCTTTGTAACCAACATTCATGATGACATCAGCTGCATAATTATATATCCCCCCATCCCTGCCTAGCTATATTTAAAACTTTTAAATATGGCACTCTTTTTGCGCTGGAGCATGCATAAAACACACTTTCATTGATCATTCGAGAGGTCATTCAAGCTTTACATGTGTAAACAGTGCGAATGCATCATTCCATCACTGATCTTGTTTGGTCATTGGGTGATTCTTTAATTCTTATGTGAACTTTGACTGTGCCATTATAACTTTTGTTGACGTTCGTGGAAAGCTGGTTGGGTTTTTTGGCATTTGGGGTGAATTAAAACCAATTGCAATTGTTTTTGCAATTGGTTGTTGCCATAAATTGCATTGCATAGTGTCGCATGTCGACACCACCACCGGCGATGGCAAGCAGTGGTGGCAAAAAGCAAAAAAGGCGTGAAGGGGGTGAAAAACAAAGTTTGAAGTGAGTGAGAAATACATGCCCTGAGGGCAGCATGCCCGTAGAGGGCGCGGAAAGGCGAGTTTAATGGCACAGGCGCACGGAAATAGACCATTCGCGGGTTTTGAGGACGTCGGATTTTTGAACAATAAAACTAGGCTTTGGATTTATGGATTTGGAGGGATAGAAGCCGCTTCAAAGGTGTCAAAAGTGCAAAAAATCCAAAATTCTCAAAGAAAATTCCTATTTTTCGCCGAAATTAACCAACTTACCGGTACCCAACACTCAAGAGGTCGACCACCAAACTGTTTGAAGCTAACTAACACTGCCATCATGATCAAGAACGACGAAGTGTAGAAATACGATAATCTGTCCACAAAATCGTCGTCTTTTCTGCAAAATTACCCCAATTACATCACAATTCTTGCCAGAAATACGGTCACTCACCTGTAGTGCAAAAAAGAAAGAGCACTAAACATATTCTGAAGCACCATGGCTCCAATTTCGACGGCGGCAGCTTGAGGGAAATGCGATTCTCGACCGTGCCCTGCAAAATGCCGAGTAACACGGGTCGCGGCATGGATGTTATGACCAATCTCATAGAATCCCCCTTAGCTTTTTCCCTTCTTTGAAGTTACACAAGTTTCGAGTCGTCGACTAGGTTATAAGGCCCTGTTCAGACTTCCCGGAACACAAATGAAGCCACTTAGGCCATGATGATGATGTGCCAAAGAAGGGGCGACCGAACAAACCTTCTACTTCGCTTTTATGAGTTTTTGATGGCTGGCTTGAGTTGTTTCATGTTAGAGTTAGACTTTCAGATTTGCAAGACATGATTTAAAGGTCTTCGCTGGGTGGCGTTCAGAAAGAGACACATAAACAAAGACGAGAAACATGAAAAAAGCTATGTACATTGCTTCGCTTTAAATTGCTTCTGTTTAACCCTCATGACCATGCATGTAATGCCGTCACACGTGTGGTAGGATGGTTGGTGTCGATGCTGGACTTCATGAATCTTTCACTCATTGACGGCGGACACCAGGGGCCAGCGCCGGGGTGTCATTAGCCCCTGGAAGCTGGGGGCAATGTCCAGGGCAACTCAAAACTTGTACTTTTTCTCGGTTGGAGGTTTTTTCCGACTTAAGTTGAGTATTTTGCGCTTATCGAAGAATCTGGATGGGGTAAGAATTTGGCAGAGGCTCTAAATAGGCTCATTTGCGCGACGCCGCATGCTTCAGGCCATATTACAGCTGACTTTGCCAGTCATTGACTCGACAAATTCATATTAGAAAAAGTAAATGTTGTTGTTTACCGATCGAATTTGTAGGCACAAATTTGAATCACTTAGCTTTAGAATGAAAAGACAGAGACAGACAGAATTACGTTCCGCTTTTGAAGACATGGGAATCGGAAGCACGATGAATGTGGGATGGCGGTTACATATGCGAGTTGTTCAATGAAAAGGTGAAATGGAATTGATAAAACTAGGCTATTAAAAGTTGAATTAGACGTCTAAGGGGTCCATTTGACTGATCAGTGGTCCTACAACGAATGTTTAAACATACTTCGAAACCTCGATTGTCGCCAGTAGGTGGCGGATGAGGAGTCAGCGCCGACAACGCCGCTGTATCCGGGGCGCCCTCCTAACCAGAAGTTGCTACGACGCATGCTGTGCCGCGTCGCCGGGCACGAAGAAGCGTGATCGTGGCGGTGGGGATGATGGTGGTGCCGCCAGCGTGGTAGAGGGACTAATCAGGAGTTTTGATGAATGAATCTTGCCAAATTGAAGTCTTTGCTGGATCAGAAGCCTTCAACAGTCCACCCCACCGTGGTTTGAGGTTGAAAAAAAGGCACAGACACACCAAACAACACGGGAACTCCCAGCTTGGCAGGCGGTGAGCCGGTGAAGGCTTGGCAGGCGGCAGTATCGAGCTCGACGGTGGTGGTTGGTTTCTTTCTTTCTCTTCTCGGCGCTGGGGCTACGCAACAGACGGCGAAAACGCACGCTACTCGACGACGACGGCACTTTGGTTCCACCCTTTTCGGAGGGGCCCCTCTTGAGGGGGAGTTGGGTGTCAGAAGGGGCGGAGCTTCCGGACGGACAACTTGGACTCGTCGGGGGCACTCGGAGCAAAGGACCTCGTGTAAATTGGCATCCTTTACAAGGCCATGTTCGGTTAACGCCAGCCTAGCCGACGGAGTAGAGACATTGAATCTCGGTCTCGGCTATCCAGAGCTCTGAATTCTGCCATTGAAGCCATGACACCATCTGCAGCATCCCCAACAATGAAGGCCTCGCGATTAATCCCAAACTGTTGCAACTTGCAAATAGCGTTCCATCCGCCATCATCGTTATCGCCGAACAATGAAGCATCCGACACAGACGGCGGAAGCGACGGAAGTGACGCTAAAGGCGTCAAACACGAAGAAGTAAATCCAACAATGCCAAGGCTGAAGATGGGTGCGGTCATTGACAGCGGGGTTGCATAACCTCTCAATTTCCATGGAATACGGAATGAAGGCGACAAGAAACTGAAACCGGAAGACAAAGAACCGAAACACACATGGATTCTGACTCGAAGGAACACAGTCTGGATACCTATTGGTCCAATACAAAGTAAAGATGACGCTAAAGGTGAAGGTGAAACGAAGCATGTAAACCGACGCCCCCGGGAATGTGGGCCACCCCGATGGTATACTATGCGCATATTTATGCCATCAGCTGTTTTGGCAGGGAAGACGTGTAAATCCGGAAGTCGGTTTACACAACGTGCATATTTAGCTTGACCTTTCAATTGATTTTGAAAGACAACAAAGTCTTCAATGCCCGCGAAAAGCCTTGCCGTATCATTTTTGTTTAACAAATCAGGTTCACAACCTATCAAAACATAATCTAATTTTACCCAGATTGAATTAATCTCCACCTTTCAACCCCCAAAAGTCCCTAAACGATTTCCCTGAAACTGCCCGTCATTCTTGACCATTAATTATGTAGATTCTCGACCTCCCTGCACGTGTGGCATTGCGCGTGGCTTGTATGCTTTTGAACTGGGATCATTAACATTTTTTTCATCCGAAGGCAAAGTGCAACGGCATTTTGTTCGCTTGTGACTGGCGGAAATGAATGAAAAAAGTTGAGTAACAATTTGAAATGGAAAAAAGATGAAACGATCAATTTCAGCGAATAGAATGATGAAAAACAAGCGAGATTTCAATTAATTATGAACAAAAGACAAACAAAGAAAGCCCCGATGAAGCAAATCCGATACCTGATACATGTATTGTCCAGCCACGGCGGCGCTAATTTCAATTTTGAAGTTTTTGATAAATCGGCACGTAGAGCCAGGTGGTAAAAGGGGACGTATACGAATATGACCAAGTTGAGACCGGTTTGGTTTGAAACTATCGTGATACCGAAACTGTTTGACAACGGCGGCCACTCGGTTCGAAATTGGATCTCGTCTCGAACAACGGCGACGAAGAAGGGAGGAATCGAGCCGCCTGCCCTCAGGGCTTGCTTCGTAGGCGACACTGAGAGCGACTCCGTGGGAGGCGGCGGCCAAGCTTCTCGATGCCGTTGTCGTCGTCGTAGTCGTCTTACCTGCCCCTTGCCTTTTTTGCTACTGTTTTTACCTTCCCATACTTATCGTTTTTTCCGTTTATCAAGTTATGGAGGCCCAAGCGTGAGGAAGGAAGACAAATTGAGTTAGCGAGAATAATGCCTACATCGATACTAACGACAAAAGTTGAGAAAGAAAAGCTCACGTAAGTTACCTTTGGCTAGCACACCCGTTACCAGACCTGCCAATTACCGGGATTCTGACGTTAGCCGAGTCAAAAATTGTAAAAATACGACGCAAGTCGAGTTCTTTTGAATTTTAAAATGTCAAAATCTTACAAAAGCCATCAATCTGGGCAGCTGTACTGTTTCAGATGAGAAAAGCGACAACAAAGGACAATTTACATTTAAATAGTAGAAATAAAATAACTGTGATTCAAGACAAACGTCTAACCCGTAGCGGGTTGCGTCAAAGTGACCTAGTCCCAGGCCTTTGAGATAAATAATAGATGCGATTTTGAGGGCATGAGACGCAACCCACGAAAATTTCATTTAGCCGAGGTGTGAAACGCAGAAAATGGATAGCATTTTAAAAAATGATTGGCAGTTAGGGCATTCATCACGGCTTGAGATGGATGGCTACCGGAAATCACTGTACTATTGAAGAACTGGAGAAAAATGGCTTAATTTTGAAGGTTTGGTACAAAAATTTTAGACGAAAGACATTTTTAGAGTACAAATTTACCGCTATGGTTAGCATAAACCCCAAATTAAGACCAACTTCGCCTTGAATATGAATGTTTTATCGGCATTGGCAGGGATGACGGCCTACCGATGCTGCTCCAGCTGCCACGGCATCCCAAGAATCGAAGGCAATCATGAGCAGTTGATCTTGAACTACTGCTAAAATGCGTTTTTACATCTTGTATTTGTACAATTTTGATTATTATTCTTAACCGCGACAGCACGTTCCCACAGCCGCGTTTTGGATGCGCCTAGCTTTGCCAAAAGGGCACGATGCCATGGGTCAGGTGGATGTCAAAGCCTGGGAAGTTCAGTCATTCTTCCCATCGTTCCTGAGGGCATTCTGTGAAAAAAAAGGAGGAAGCGCATTGCGAATTGTAAATTGCTATAAATAGGGGTAGACATCTTTTTCGATCAATAATTTACATTAATTTTTTAAAAGTTGTTGGTGGCACTTCATCGATGACCTTGGGTGGTCGTGATGATAGTCAAGTGGACTTGAGCACTCCAAATTAGTGCCAATGACAATTTGCGGAGGAGGCATAGGCACTATGTACTTGAAAAGTGATGTTGCTACACTGCGCAACAGGCGGAAGTGCTTGCGGGAAAGTTAATTGGCGGGATCGCGCGGCCCTTTTCGAGGGGGTTTGTCCACAGATACGGTAATGAGTTACTTCAAGCAATGAAAGGGACGCTTTTTAATGACAATTAAAGCTGTCTGAAACTGCAATTGTAACCAAAAGGGGCTTTCTTTCGCGATTCAAACCCACAAAACATAAAATAAACCCACTTCCGCCCACACAATGACCCAATTCCCATAAAACATAACTTAAACCACTATGAAACCACAATAAACACCCTCCCACATCCAAAAAGTACATCAAAACCTTGAATGTACCAAGTTGTAACAGTTCCAAAGTGCTCGCGAACAGCCGGCCCAAAGGCGGAAATTCCGGCTTTAAGCTTCTCGGCTAATGCTAATGCCACGCTGAAAAGTGCCCCACCTCACTGACAGTCGCGCAAGATGCCAAAATGCGTAGTAACTTTAGCATGGCACCTTTAAAGGGGTTAAAATGGAAGCCTGAACGCCCCTATTGCCGTCGGCGGCGGCGTCTGAATGGGCCGATTAATTGTATGCAAAACACGGCGGGGACGGACGCAAAAAGGTTAGTGACACTTTTCAAGTATCTACGTAAAGCTGGAAACTGCAAAGAATCTCAGCCCAGCTCAGGTGTCACGTCATCAGGGTCGAGTTTATAAGGGCAAATGTACCGCGAGTGCGGCTATTCTATGCCTTTTTCGGGTAAGATTGATGAAATGGGCGGGTTTTGGTTGAAATTTGAGTCATTTTTTAGGATTTCCGTAAAAATAGGCGTGTCATTTTGATTGATAGCAGATTTAGGCAAGCTGTAGTGTTTAATTTAATGCAAATAAGCCACAAATATAGGTGAAAAGTCAAAACACGCTACTTTTGATCGAAAATAGCCGCTAAAAAGTAGCGTAATTACATGGTGTAGTCCCTTGAAGAAAATTCTTATAGACACACCAGCCTGTGAAGCAGCGAAGGAACCATTAGGGTATCTTTAGTCCAATCTCGACACTTTTTACCAATGACATAACTTTGTAGCCCAGCGCAATGAGTTCTATTTCTGCCCCGTTGGGTTGGGTTAACGCTTTGCTTCCTCAATGGGTGTCGGCATTGTATTTTTTGTCCCACAAAAAGTGCTCTATTGCCTGATTGGGGCCGGCCAGCGAAAGCTAGGTACAGTAAAGTGTGCCTTTGCCAATCCCAAAGGATCAAAAACCCGCCAAACTAAAACAATGAGATGTCAACTGTACTCTGACACTGTTTAAAATTAGCAAAATACACAGGATTCCACCCTTCAAAAAGGAAGCGCGTCTTTTTCATGCCACTTTTAACGATCATCGCCGTCGCAGGCATGCGTCTATGCCCTCAGGGTGTGTAAGTGCTTCCGTGACAATGCCCGACAAGTGATGAGGATAAAAGTCGCAAAAGAAGACAAAAAGCGTTGTTAACAACGTTTTCGCACCAATTAATCCGTCATCGGCACACAGGCCGGAAGCGCCAGCCGCGCAACGGCGAAGAACAAATGGAATGCCTAAGGGTAATTGTCGGACGTGTTGGTTGCAGCCTTTTTTCGAGGACGGAAAAAAGTGGACGGTGGACGCAAACAAATTCAAATTGAACTTCGAGACGTTAATCGAGGCAAAGTGGAGGTAGGCTTTTATCGGTACTGTTTTTGTTGGACAAAAAAGGGTGGAAAGCAGCGCACTTTCGGATAGGGCATTGACTAATGGTACCTATGGTTGGAAAGTAACGAATGAAAATGATGATGTTGCCATGGTAAGCGTAGACAAAAAGCGGGAAGGTGTTTTAGGTAGGGGAGAGGATGATAATTTATGGATGACAGATGACTGACGGCGATGCAAGAAGGATGGTTTGATGACATGCTAGACATTGATGCATAATCGTGGAAATAGAGCAAGTAAACTTTAAGTCGCATATTTACGTCAGAAAAGGGCAAATAATAAGATCATAACTTCAAAAAATCAGATTCAGAAAAAATTACGGTAGTTGTGGCATTCCGCACACAACGCCAATCGGCGGTTTTTTCAAAAAATAAAAACCAAAAGCGTGAAATCGATGCAAATAACATTCCCCGACAAATACAAAACATCAAAATTAACCATTTTTAACCTTGTTGACTAAAAACTCACGTCTATAACGCTGCCTGTGCGACAGTTCGTGACCGCGCACCGCAAACACCATTCCACCTTAGTCGAGGCCGAGGGCTACGGCACGGCATCGTGCTACGACGAAGCTGTTGTTCGAAGAAGCCGACACCGAGGACGACGACAAGCACCACTGACACATACGGCGACGACTTCGAAGCGCAGGCGCGATTCACGACGCTTCTTCTTCTCCCTTCGGTCGAACCGACGGCACTGTCTTCTCCGTCGCTGACTGAAGTAAAGACGAATACGGAAGAAGGCAAGCTAGGGTTGACGGGTAAGAGTGCAAATATAAGCGGAGACCCCCCTAAAGTACCACCGAGTTGTCGCCCGCCTTTTAAACCAGAGGAGGCCCCTCAGGATGTCAAACGCGTCTCGATTAAAATGGCGGCATTCCAGCACAGTGCACGTGCCAACAAAAAAACTGGGTGTCTAAACATCGAAAACCGACAAAAGGGGACGGTTGTCGATGGATGGCGGATAATTAAGGGCGGTGGGTGTCAAAACTTCGCGCGACCGACGTGGAATCCAAACAAATTAACGCCTGGTTAGGGTGGGCTTCGTCACCACCCGCCTTGAAGGCTCCTGAAGCGAGGGGGTCGGGCCTAGCAACACGGGAGACGCCCCTTCAAGCCTGAAGCCTGGAGGGCGACAAAAAACGATGGATGGCGATGGTAGTAGCCGTGCCCCACCGCCAACCAGCTACATTGCAATTAATTTCCACACATCTACTAACCACACAGGGGACCCCTCAGGGGCACACATACATAAACTTCTTCTGCGCAGGGGGCTGTAAGCGGAGCAGCGCCCCGCTACCCTCAGGGCAATGCCGCGACGAACACAAAACTTTGTCAGCGTCAGCGTCAACTTCGTCGCCGTCGTCGTTGTCGACGGAAGGAGGAGCAGGCGGCAGTTTAGCTTTCAGCAAAAAGTGTGAAGGCACGTGGACAACACCTCTGTGGGAAAGTCGCGCGCTCAGTCGGCGGTGTTTGGCACCTTGCCCGCGCGACTGTCACTAATACTACGACAGGAGTGCCCGAGGACATGAATGAGGAAATTGAATTAGGCTGGATGGGGCCGGTGGGGGTGGCGGGGAGCTAGACTGTTTTGGCACTAATAAACAAACATTTTGGAGTGGATGAATGCCATGAATGTTGGCAAAGGTGTGCAGAGGCGTAAAGGAAGTGAATGGAGGGTGAATGGAAACAGTTCATTGTTGGAAATGTTGATTTACGGTAGAAAAGAAGTGCCATTTTGGGGTTTTTTTTGAATCAAACACCATGAAAAACCATTATTTTGAATAAAAGTTCAAAAATTAAAACTGTAGTCGACACTACGGTCGGTCAGTTTTGGCAAAAATTTATAGGGGCTGATGCTTACGTCGAGGAAACCTCACAACTTACAGTACAACCTCAAAACAACGTCAAAATCCAACTTACTTACCACTTTTCTGCAAACTTCACACCAAAACCACCATCATCACAACCACAAACTAACAATAATGCAAAAATACGTCACAAAAGCCGTCCATCTACCCGTCTATCAACAAAAAACAAAACAACACCCCCGAAAAACCATTTCCGTTGGTTGATTTGAACAAACCAAACCCAAAACAATCGAACCAAAACCCCCGAACAGACGGCATTTCCCATTAGCTGTGTTCCTGTATCTCCTTCCGTCTTCTTCAAAATAGTACCCTCGACGAATGTAGATGCATGTAGCTATCCTAACAAACTTCTGGAGTGTGAAGAAGCGCATTCATCGAAAAGTGAGCACCGCCCTATGTCGGCAGTGATAATGCCAATGGAGGAACGAAAGCAAAGTCGAGTACCACCTAATGCACGCCTCCGGGCGAAAGCAATTTAGACAGGGAGACATGCATCCAGAACAGATTTCAAGAAAGGCAAGCGATGGATGTCGAGTCGACGAAAGCACTTAAGAATGACGGCGAAGACGATGGGGACGGCGATGGCAGTCTGTTATGGTCAGGTGGAAGCGATAAAGCGCTTTGGGTTCCGGATTAGGGTGGATTTGAGCTGTTTGTTTTGAATTTGGTTTGGGTTAGTTAGATTTTGGAAGTGAAACCTAATTTGGAATCGTTTCCGGATTCCGGATACGTTAATGTAGTGGGAGGCGTCTAATATTTATTCAGAGAAACGCTAATTAAACCAAAATTTAGAAATGAAAATGAAGGCGGCTGATCAAATCGAAATTTTTTGACAATAAACAAGTTTCAAATCAAAATTTTAAAAACTTCCAAAATCCTAATAAATCTTTTAAAAAACTCACTAGAAAAACCGGCCTCTTTCTTAGCCTTCCGCTTAGCCTTTTCCTTCTCCTCGTGATCAAACTGATAAACGGACCGAAGTGAATAATCGACGAGATAGTCCTGATCGACGACATCCCAAACATCGTCATAGAAGCCTTCATCAATAATACCCGTCATCCCGGGGATGAAATACACCGCTTTCACCTGTCTGTGCTTTGGACCGTCTTCTCACTTGTCAAATGAATGATCCATCGATTCAATTAGGTTGGCCAAATCGCCTCCGGCTGGGTCTGACTGCTTCCTGAAACGCAAAAAACGACAAACGTAGACCAGGCTTTCCTCCAAGTGCGTGGGAGCGTCTGAGCAATTGGGATCTCTGATTTCATCACTGATCGCTGTAATTTTTTGATATTAATCAAACAATGGTCTCACTTTTGATGGTTAAAACTTCAAAAAACAGAGGTATCAAATTTATTATCAGTAATTATCTTATTAACATTTGCGCCAACAATACAAATTTAATACAAATTATTAAATTTACAAAAAAGTAGTGAATAAATATGTATAATAACAACGTTGAGACAGCAATCCCCGGCGGCAATGTTCAAAATGGCCGTAATCAATGCCCGCTGGCGTAGCCCCAGTCTGATTGGCTGGATCCGCTGATTGGACGAGGCTTGTTCCGCCTGAAAAGATCAAAATTAGTCAAAATAATCGATATTTATTCGAATAAATCATCGTACTGATAAAGTTTGGTGGCTTTCTTGAAGCACTTGACGAACTGCGTCTTGATGTCTGCGTAGCAGCACGCAATGTGGTACACACTCTCATCGGCAGGCAGCTCCGGCTTGTCGCGATTGGCATTGTGAATCAATGAAAAGTAGTAATAAGTCGGATTCTCGCAATCAGTCGGTGGCATCGGATCAGCCCCAGGCAGCGGCATGAATTCGGTGATTTCGACCTGGGTGATCGGGAAGATCTTGTAGGGGCGTTGCTTCTTCTTGCCAGTCGGCTGCGGGCCCAGGATCAGGATCAGCGACGTGAACACGAACGCCGCACACTCCGAGTAGCGCTTCTCGCCCGGTGGGAGCCACTTCATGTGGGCAAATATGTGGAGATCGTGTAGGTGCATCCAGAGGGTCGACTGAAAGGGGGTGAAACTCACATTGGATAACAGATTGCGTGAGAAAGTGGATAAAAAGTTAAAAATGTGATCAAAATGACGAATTTCGACACTTTTGAAGATGATGGAAGTGTGAAAAGGGTTCAAAAACGTAAACAAACAAACTTCTACGATACCGGAAAACCGTCAAAGTCACCCACTACATCAAAAAAGAGGCTAGTAACTCACCGATTGCGCTATTTCCGGCAACTTTGAAAGTCGATCAATCTCGGCACCGTATTCCTCGTGGATTCGCTGCATCTCATTGACGTAGGTCGCCAGCGTTTGCATCCTCCTCAAAGCTTGGACGACTTGCTTCTGTTCGTGGCTGTCTTTGATGCAGCAATCGCGAATCTGCTCCAGGAACAGCGGGTACTTCAAAACGCGTTGGATCGGCTTTATCAGCAAAGATTGGATGGATTCCTTGTGCTGCCCTGACGCGTTGAGGTCTTCGAGGTGTTGTTTCAGTTTTGGGTCATCTGAAGCCAACTTTTAACCTTCAAAAACGACAATTTTAACAACTTACTGTGGTGTAAATGATGAAACCTCAAATACGCCGCACTGTACTCCGCATACATCTTGAACTTATTACACTTGTTGACGAACAACACCCCTATTCTCATCACAGAATCCTTGATCTGAGCCGTCTGAAGTGCTTTCGATGACTGGGCTGTCAGTAGATCGCCCCCAGCATCCTGTAGTGAGGTCAGAAACTGGGCATGCATCTTGTGGAGACGGTCGACGCATTCCAATAGTTCCAATTTGGCCGGTCTGACATACTGTAGGAGCAGTTTATCGATGTCAGCGACGAAAGCTTCCTCGGTTTGGACAAGTTCCACGATGCTTTTGAGGAGCTTTTCATCGGCTGCGGCCCTGGCTGGATCGATATTGTTGTTTGATAACATGGGTGAGCTCGAACTTGTCGTCATTGCCGGCGGCATGGCTGGGGGTTCCATGGATCGGAGGATGTTGTCGCTCTCGACGATCTCGTAGAGGGTTTTGCGTCTGAAAATTCGGTTTTAATGAAACTTTAAAGACATAACTTCACGTTTTTATGGTATTTGAAGGCGTAAAAACCCCAATTTAGCGACAAATTGCCACTTTTAAACCCCAAAAGGCATCGTAAACTCACATCAAAAACTGCGTATGAATACAGCAATAAAGATGAACGTAATGCGGGAGATGCGCCGTCTCGACGCGTGCTCGGAGCTCGATCGGAAAGACGTAGTCACTGAATTTCATGTCGGGCAGCGATCCCTTCAATGACCCCATTCTCGAGATCAGGATGTACTTCAGCGTGTACAGGGCCTCAATGTACTGTTTCGCCTTCCCAGCAGCGGCATTACCCGGCAATCGTGGGTCCGCAGACATGTCAATGCCAGAACTGCTCGTCGATGCCGTCATCGAATGCATACCCGTGGCGGCACGGGCTCCTGGAGCTCGAATCGCTGAGTTGATAATGTCGAGACTGCCGCTGAGCCACGCGATGGGAGACGTGTTGGACGGATTGGCGAGCTGTTTCGAGGATTCATTGAGCACTGTGTGGACGAATTCACGAAGTTCGGGCTCGGATCGGAATTGGAGCGCGAGCATTTTCATCGGGAAAGATGCGTAGACGATTAGTTGGGGCAGGTTTAGGGAGATGACAAGTTCGCACTGAAAAAATTACATAAAAATCAATAATCTTGATAACATTAGTTACGGTATTGACGCCAAAAATGACAAAATTGACCAATTGGTATACTGTAACTGTGCCAAAAGTCGAAAAAGAATGCCAATAAAGGGTGAAAAAGTCAAAAACTCACAGCACTTGTCGTCATTAACGCCCGCCCATCCTTATCCAGAATCTGTAGCACATCCAACCCTCGAAAAACGATGAAACAATCGCTAAACGCGTTCGGCTTCTCATCGATGACCCGACCATGTCGCGCTGACATCCCTGAAGCCATCTTCGCCTGCCATCGCATCAAAGCCGGCTCAGACGACGCACTGGACCGCGATTCAGACGTGCTGGGACTTGTGGCAGGCATTCCGGAAGCAACGGCGCAAAATTGATCAATGTCTTCCTTCGAGACGACGTTCAACGCATAGATTCCTGCGTCTTCGGCTTTCCAGTAGACGAATCGGTCCGAGTGGCGTCGGATTTCGGTATCTGAAAGAAGAGCAAAGTTCAGTTTTAACATTTTCATTGTCAAAATAGAAGTCAAAATAGAATTTATGTTTGAAAAACGGCTTCAAAACACAAAAAGATAGACAAAAAAAGTTCAACACGTGCAAAATTCAAATAGAAAATTCCGTCAAACGACCAAAGTTGCGTGAATTGGCCTGATTACAGGCCCGTTCCAGCTGGGATTTGACCAGAATGCCCTTACATTATGTGAAAAGATGCACATTTTGTTGCCATCAAAAATGGGATTACGCGGAGAGGGCTTCCTGTCAGTATGTGCCGAAAATGCGATTACCGGGGTCTCGGTTTTCGTTGACGAAGTTGTAGTCGTCGTTGGCTTTGCAAGTGTCAATCGACTTTATCTCGACTGTCGCAATGCGCATCTTTCACGCCCCTAATCTTCCCGCCGCCCACGAGATAGATAGTCACTTGGTTTGCCTTTTTTTCGCGCACTCATTGATGCGTTTATCCGGGGATAGCTGCCTGGATGGGTTTTCCTCACACTTTTCAATCCACCTCAATGACAATGATGATTAAAAATGAGTCAGCGTCGATCTCAAGGACCACCCCAGCCTCGCATCCTCGAGAGTCGGCTTAATTAGTGCTAAGTGGGTGGAGGCGGGGAGCAATTTGCGTCCGCAGTCGACAAAGAGCGCTTCCGGATACATGCTGACAGCCAATTGAAGGCGCCCCGATTGACGGGAAACAAAAGTTCGGCGCCAAAGCGGCACCAAGGGCACATCCGATTAATTAAGTGCTGCGCTTTTGCTCCCATTGCCATGCTGGTCGAGAACGTGCTGAATAAATCATGGCCCCCCTCCGGCAATCCAATGGCCCTCCAAGCCCTGGAGCTACATAATGTAAAGCAAAGCGGCCATGCATTACATGTTTTTCGGACAATTGTGACCCCCGTTTTGTATACCAAACTGAACTTTGATGGCCATTTGGAATTTTTGACCATTTGAACAGGCGAAATTCCCATGGCATGCATTTTAAAGGCACAACTAACTGAACTATGTTTAAATTTAGCAAAATACACCATTAAAACTTAAAAGTTACACAAAAAGCGGACGTACCCTTGAAGATAGGCGCCGAAAAAACATTCTGATGCCTCAAATTAGCGGCACTCAGCTCCGCAATGTGCGATGTCGACGGTGCGGCATGCATGGTAGCGGTAGTGGATGCCATTGACGATGACTGCTGCTGATTATGATGAGAATCCCGACGAGCGACGGTCACGGAAAGCACGTGCGGATGCACCTTCACCCATTCGCTGCGGTCATCTGACAGCTTGAAGATCTCGGCCGCGAACCTGCAATGAGCCCAATCAACACGGTTCCCACGATGCGATCCGCGTTCCGGGGACGGACCGCGAGTCGGCGCATTCGGTTTCGGGACCGTTCGGCCTTGGCCGGCCCAAATTGCCATAAAAAGCGGGTTTTTGGGCCGTTTTGAACCGAATTTTTGATTAAAATTTAATTTAAACAAAAATTTTACAACTTGCGTCGTTGACACCAAATGAAGAGCATGCAATTAACCATAAAAATCATAGTTAAATCGCAGTTGTTTTCAGTTTTGAACTTTTTTTGATTGCAAAGTCGAATGAATTTGTAAGTCAAGTTATAAATTTTTTCACCGTTAAAAACCAAAAACGTCAAAAACAACCCCAAAAACACCGTCAAAACCCCAAAACTCACCGATAACTCGTCGGCCCGCTCATCAAGTTGGCGCCATTGAGACAGTTTCCCGGCTGGCAGCTGCCACAGGACAAGCTTCCGCCCATGAGTCGGTGACAAGCGTCTTTTTGCGTGTTTCCGACGGCTTCGCCCGGCAATCTGCAGTCTACGTTTTTATCCCTGAAACAACAACGTATTGCCGCCATGTTATTATAAATTAGACCTTGGCCAACGCCATTTTCAACTCAAAGCAAAAAGCCAAAAAATGGCATTCTTCGTTTTTGAACCACACGCTTCCTCGATAAAAGCAAGACATTAGCACATTGTTGAAGGAACAGAGCCTTCTGAAGTAGGGCTCAAGATGGCACAAAAAACAAAGCCATTACGCAAATAAGGGCAGTTGGGGTTACCAAAAAAGTTAGAAGGGAAGGGCGGTGCTTGCTAACTATCACTAATCTGGGTCACAAATCAAGCGGTTAAAAAGTGGCAAGCCGCCGGCGGCGACGCCTGGAGGCGCTTTGGGGATCGACGCGCCGTGCCCTCGGGGCAGTGGGGGCCATAAATTCGGACACTTGGAGTACTGTTGAAGCGGCAGCCCGCCTTTTCGATGTTGTTAGGTTAGGCTGAGCTTTTGTCTTGAAGGAAGTTCAGCGCTTTGGCCTCGAGAATTCGGAAGTGAGGGCGTGGTTGCGCGCGACCTGCGCACCCGACTGTCTCTGTGTCGTCGCCAACGTCATCTCGAATGCATTCAACAACCAACACTTGGCTTTTGTTTCAACCATGAGTCCCCGTTTTTTGCACCGTTCCTTCAGCCGACTCAATAAAAGTG
The DNA here is from genome assembly GCA_024447225.1 of Panagrellus sp. LJ2284. NCBI lineage: Eukaryota > Metazoa > Nematoda > Chromadorea > Rhabditida > Panagrolaimidae > Panagrellus > Panagrellus sp. LJ2284. Next base: position 4,615,109 of record JAMRYC010000009.1, read on the forward strand.
ACTTCCACCGAGTCGGAAACGCTTGCTCGCCTTCAGCCCCCGGGCTTCACACCAATCAATCTATCACGCTGTTCTGCCCTGCCTTGGCCTTCCCGAAAAGGTATCTTTATTTATTTATTCATTATTCATGCCATGGGACGACGCGACTCGTCCCTGAAGGCTGAAGTGCCCCCTTTTTTGGCCGGATGCATGTGGACACGCGTGGCATTTAGCTTTTTGTCGGGAGAAGCCGTGAAAAAAGAGACGAGTTAGCCTCCCCTTCTCGTAACAAAGAGCCTGATGTCGACCCGAGACGACAAAACACCCAAATTCCAGGCACTTTTTGCATGCAAGACCGATACGGCGCGACATTGGACGCCGTTCGTCGTCTCGAGGGAACGTGCGTCTTCTGGGGATGAAGCCACGATACCGATGGATGCGGGTGTCATGACGGAGGGGAATGCCGCTTCACAAGTTGCTTAAATTGTTAATGGAGTGGAAAAGGCAACATTAGGAGCGGTTTGAAGCGTTTTAGGGGTAATTGGGGTCTCGGCACGAAAGTTGCCTGAATCAGGGAAACTAACAAAAATTGTAGGAAAGCTGTTCAAATTGACTTCAGGGTGTTCTAAGATTGTAAATTAAAAATTCTGATAATAAAAGACTCAATTATTGCAATTTGTGGTCTCGACACGAAAGTTCCAAATTTGCAACTTTTTATTTAAAAAGTGGATAAACGGTTTCTGATTACGTTAAACATGATAAAAATGATCAAAATTTGCAAGAATTGAAACTTAAATGGTACTTATGGTCTCGACACGAAAGTTGCCTGAATCAGGGAAACTGTCTAAAAACGTGCAAAACCAGCCGGGAACATGCAAACCAACATGGAGAAACATCTCAAATGCCCAAGATTCCCCAAATTGCCGCAATATGAAACCCGTACAGTGCCCAGCAAAAGAATAAGACCACTGAATCTTTTCAAAGTTGTACGAATTTTTGAAACAAACTGAGAATTCTGTTTTCTGAAATGAATTCTGTTTTTCTGAAACTCTTAACTTGAAAATTTGAAATAGAAAAGTTAATATTCAATCGAGTTAATAACAATTGAAAATTTAGTGGTCTTATTCCGGCAGCAAAAGAATAAGACCAGTACGATTTATTGCTTTTTAAACATTGAACTGTACGGTTTTTGTCAAAATTAGTTGATATTACTTTATTTTGAGCTAGTTGGCTCCGAAATGCGGGGTCGAAATGGTGAATCCAGCTTGAATTGGGCCTCGCTGCTTCGGGATTTGCCTGCGTCTGGAACCGGTCGTGAATCAATCAATACCTGTTATATTCCGTCTTCTACGACATCAATGATGTTAGTGGACCTCCTTGAACTATTTTCAATTGATCGCGCCGCACCAGCAGTTGTCGCGCGCCATTTTTTGGGGTATCGTGGTGCACGGTGACCAGAATCCGGCTGGTTTCTGGCCATTCAAGTTCGTGTTTTTAAGTTTTTAGGGTATGTCCAGAATGGTAAATATGTAAGAAATTAAGTTTACAAGTCTACAGCAGTGTCGCACTGCTAGCGGTTCTGCTCCACAATGATAAAAACCAAAGGTCAAAAAAGTAGCCTGCTCAAGCCCGGAACAGTGCTATTTCGGGCAGTGCGACAGAAACTGTAATTGACGGGCGTTGTCGTGACCGGGCTACAGATTTTTGAGATACTATGGCTTACCACATGATGTGAGCATCTCATTCTTCGATTTGGTTCTGTTTGAAACGAACTTGCGCTGCCAGAAACCAGCCGGATTCTGGTCACGGTGCACCACGATAGCCCAAAAAATGGCGCGCGACAACTGCTGGTGCGGCGCGATCAATTGAAAATAGTTCAAGGAGGTCCACTAACATCATTGATGTCGTAGAAGACGGAATATAACAGGTATTGATTGATTCACGACCGGTTCCAGACGCAGGCAAATCCCGAAGCAGCGAGGCCCAATTCAAGCTGGATTCACCATTTCGACCCCGCATTTCGGAGCCAACTAGCTCAAAACAAAGTAATATCAACTAATTTTGACAAAAACCGTACAGTTCAATGTTTAAAAAGCAATAAATCGTACTGGTCTTATTCTTTTTAAGACCACTAAATTTTCAATTGTTATTAACTCGATTGAATATTAACTTTTCTATTTCAAATTTTCAAGTTAAGAGTTTCAGAAGAACAGAATTTATTTCAGAAAACAGAATTCTCAGTTTGTTTCAAAAATTCGTACAACTTTGAAAAGATTCAGTGGTCTTATTCTTTTGCTGGGCACTGTATCATAACCACATCCCAATTTGCGCTTGACCACTGTCCACTCCCTCGGGGGTCGCTCGCCAACGGCACTGAAGAGTCATCACAGCTAATATTGTTGTTGTTGTGTCACGACTCCCGTGTAATTGCGTCGAGGATGACCCGAACGCGGTGCGGTCAGCCACTCGACGCCCGGGCCTTCTCAATTAGGCCGCTTCCAGCCATCAAGGGTGTGGTTCGCGCATTTCCGGAAGCTGGCCTGCCCTTAGGGTTGGGACTCGAGATCCGGAAGGTCTACGCTTAACCAAATTTATTTATACCGTGTATCTGGCCCAGATAAGCAAACCGTAGCCGCTTTTAATCCGAACAAAGTGGACACGACATCACTTTCAAAAATAGCCGAGTGCGCGCCTGCGTAATATTGGTAGGAGGAGCTACAAAATGCCACCCAAAGCCTGGCATCAAACATATCCATCCCGAATTGTTGGTGGTGCCAATGTTGACGCGTTGACAGGAGCGGCAAAAACGACGACAGAGATTGTCCGGTTGTGGGCCGTTTAAATGAAATTGAGGCACATGTAGTCGCAGGCCCTCAAGGCATCGTCGCATTGTGTGGCTATAAAAACGCACAATGAAAGCCATAACTTTTTTATTACCGAAATTCAGCCATCGACGTGCTGTTTTCAAACAAGAGCGAAACAAAGCAACAAACACGGCGCCAAAAACCACCCGGAAGTTGTGTGCCGTGTCTAATTTCATTCGAAATCACCCTCCGGCATTCCAATGATTCGTTTTGTTCCCGGTTCAAACATTCCAATGTGCCTCAAAACTTTGACAATTACTTTTTATACATACATTTTTCACCGATAAAAGCCTACACAGCACAGAATCATCGAAACAAAGCCGGTTGAAAACAGACTTCGCAAAGGTGTACCATCAGTTGAAACCAAAGGAAAGCAGCGATAAGACTCTATGATAACAATCTCTATTTTAAAATATTGAAGTATGTAATATTAATATGACTCTTAATTAATTTTTGTTAGACTATGTAATTTTTGTAAATTTAAGATTTAAGAAACCACCAGAATAATGGGAATAGAGTGCACGCGTAATTTTAGCTTTTCAGCAAAAAGAGCTGAGAAAGAATTCCACAGAAAGGAGGATACAAGGTTCTATGTTTGAGACGACGGGGGTCGGCTTCTGAATCAGCTAATAGGGATATTGGGGTACAATAATGAAGTCGAAAAACAGACAAAACAAAACGATAAAAATGGCTAAAACTATAAATTTAAATTTAATTAATTACTTTAATTTCGTTAATAAAAATTATAATTGATAAATGTAACTAAATTATAGTATCTCTCGGGTGAAGTAACTAAATTCTATAGAAATTTCATGCTTCCAAGTCGGCAGGGAAGGTTGGGGTTGAATATTACGGTCGTTGACTTAGGATTTGGTTGTCGCGTAGTGGTAGGGCACCTTGGTCGTTGTGATGCTAAAAAATCGACTTTTAGTAATTTTATCAAGTTTTATAAAAAAATTAGTTGGACCACCCACGATGAGAAAAAATCATCTCGGACCACCCACGACGAAAAAACCAAAAATCAATAAAACTCACTTCGAAGCCGCTCCATCTCGCAAATGACAATGCGCATTCCCCGGCGTCACATGGATATTCGTCCGAGTGAGGCCAATCGGCGCCGTTGGCAGCTTCCGAGCCGATGCGACTGGCTTGCTTCCGACCGAGATGATACCATTCGGCTTCCGTGGCGCACTCAACTTCTTGATCGGTAATGGTGGGGCTGCCCGGGCACTGCTGAGGTCGTCATCGTCGTCGTCATCATCTTCATCGTCATCGACAAACTCTGGGGGCTCGCTGTCGAAGTAGACGTCCGTCGAGGCGATCGTGATTCCGCCATGATGGCGGTGCGTCGTCTGGGGGATCGGAGGCGGCGGGGGAGGGGCTCCCTTTAAACTCGTCGCGATCGATGGCATCGTTTTGGACTTCCTCTGAACAGCAGCCCCAGTGGGCGACGTCGCATTTGTCGTCGAGATTGGCGTTCGAAGCTCGTTTTGGGCATCACAAAAGTCGGCATAGAGGCCTCGAGCACGGGGGGTCGATTCACGGGAGTGGGTGCTCGTCGATGGGTTGGTTGACGACGATCCAATCGATGCCATCTCTCGCTTCTGGTCCTCGAAACAGACAGGGCAGAGGAAGTTCGTCGATGGGGAGGCCGTCTTTCCGCAATGGGAATTCAGACAGGTCAGAAGCACCGATGAAGAGCTGAACGATCTTGACATGCGATTCTTCGGCGTGAATGACGTTGACAGCGTCCTTAATTCATCAAATCGCTGTTTAGCTACGCTGATGTAGTTATCCACCATGTGATCGGTGTATTGATGCGCAAAATTGTGCAACAATGCCGTCAGAATGCAGTTGGATTGACGCAGCTCAGAAGCCGAGAACCGGTAGACCGCGTGCTTCTCCTTCTTGCTCTTCCGGCCAAGTCGACGAAGATGTTGCCGAATTTCACGGAGAATCCGACCGCTGCCAAGGGCTTTGTCTTCCATTTCGCCGGTGTTGCCGGAACTGGCCAAGGTCATTAATTTCGTCGGCACGGTGAGACTGTCGCCAGCGTATAATGGCTGCATCTTCTTGATGCTTCCACGTCGAAGGTCCATCTTACAGATATCCATGTACCTGCCAATGAGCTCCAGACAGTGGTCCTCCGTCATTCGTGATTCGATCTCCTCAGCGATACGGTGATCTTCGGCATCTTTCCACCAGGTGAAATCCGGAGATGGGTCGATGGCGAAGTGGATGGGCAAAATGTTGCGATTCTTGTCCATGATCGGGATTGCTGGCAAGTAGGGCGTGTTAGTAGAGCTCCGCATGGCGACCAGGGCCGAGAAATGGGACGAATCATAGCAAAGGACAAGCGGAGATCGATGGCACTGCTCGGGAGGGCATTCGAGGGGGAGATAGATGCCACCAAATGGGATCGGGGACAGTTCTTCGCCATTTGCGTTGCGGAGGACAGTATCGCTGACAATGATGATCGGGCGCTTCAGAATATGGGCCAACGCAAAAACATGGATAGTTTCAAGTGACTCGTAGATTTGTTCATTGCTGTTGTGGAATTTGGGGCCATCGCCGCCGGCTTCGCTGACTCTGAAAGTGGGTTACTGTTATTTGAAAGGAAAAAAATTAGCCTATCGACTCACTGTGAAGACCTCGGCGTAGGGGCCGCCATCTGAAGGACATCGCTCCACTCCTTTGCCCATTCTTCTTCACTTAAGACAAGCTCGCTCTGCAGATTCATTTTCGATTCGGACCATCGCCAACGACGCCAAAAAGCGTGTCTTCGAGAGCCATGTTTCAAAACACTGTAGAGCAGTTTTCTCAGATGGAGCTGTCGATCATGGACGCCCCAGGTCCCCAGACTCGCCGCGTGGAGAAGGCAATTTCCATCGCCAGTAGTCACTAATGGGTAGAGTTTCTGGCTCTGATTGACACACCACCAGTTTAGATGACCTGAAAAGACACGTAAACATAAAATTCTGGCCGTTTTTCGACTTCTCAAAAAAGAATGCAATTAAAAATGGCCCATAAACACAGCTACCAAAGATTGCCTGTCCATTGAAAACGGAAACCGCCTGGCAGACAGCAGACAGCCAATTTTTGCAACAAAAAACAGGTTTACACTTTTAACTCGTTTGCCTACTGCCCCTTTTTGTGAAAAACCACTCACCTGACTGTTCGAGTCGTCGAAGTGTCGGCATTTCGATCATGTCGCGCTCCAAGAACTGCCGGAATCCATCCGGGAACTGGTACAGATCCGGCAGGATGAACGTATAAGCTGGACCTATTGGACGCTGCGCCAGGGCCGAGGACGACGATGAAGCTGAGGACGAGGGCGCGTGGGGCCACAGTGGATCGCCGTCTGAAAACGGGCAAAATGAAACAAATTTCAACCACGGGACGGGTCTATCTAACTCTAAACACTTGGAAAACTATTGTAAAATCAATGGAAAAGAAAAAGAAGAGACAAAACATGTAAGTTGACGCCTTTTGGCCGTAAAACAAACATTACAACTCGAGCATTGGTACGTAAAACAGTCGACCGTTTCGTTGATTTCGGAAAATTAAAACTTTTTGAGGCCGAAAAGTCGTTACGCTTACGAAATGATGATTTTTGGCGGTTAAAAAGTGCATTATGCAAATAGACGCTAAACAATATGGGGTGAGACTGGTTGCGTTATCCACCCGTTGACGTGTTATCATATCATTATTGTGTCGGGACGGGCTGGGCGACTGGTGGGGAACACGTTTTTATCACAGGAAAGAACACTGTCACTGATAGGGGCCGGGAAAGCGGGGAAGAGAGACAATGGAGCATTCCTGGGTTTGAGTTTTGGTCTATTGACGATGCCACAGGCGCCCAGTGATAAGATAGGGGATGAAACAGTACAGATAAGTCGAAGGTGGACTGGACTTACTTTGATCGATATCGACGACCACTTCCGTTTCGTCGAGGTTTCCCATCGTTTTGGCTGGTAGCATGCAGCTGGAGGACACTAGTGAAGAAAAAACACAACACACGCAACACGCAGGTGACGTTGGTTGCTTCGAGGTTGATGACTCACTCTCAGGGGTTTAGTGCGACGCTGCCATGATTCCACAGGCTGCAAAGGGTCAGGTTAGATGTAAGAAGTTTCATTTGAGTGATATGTGTTGAAAGAAACAAGCAAAAGCGCGTCAAAGACAAAAAAGAGCAAAATCGAATCACACGATGGCAATAAGGCGCAAAGTGTGCAGAGTCGGAAGTGACAAAGTGACACTAGGGTGCTAGGATGACGAACCAGTGGCGAAATGTGGACCTTTTCTGGTTTACATTCAACCAGAATGCAAGATCGGTGGTCTTCGAAGTAGTCTCGGGAAAAGAGAACACAACAACGCAACCAAAAACAAAACGCCATCGGTCACCGGCCGGCCCCCGACTGGTGATTCATATCTGTATCGGGTCGCGCTCTGGTGGCAGCCGACTGACGATATGCATCGACATCATCGGATGGCCTGCATTCCGACCCGGGTCGTCGGAACACCGGATAAAAACAACATTCCCGAAAAAGAAAAGCACGTCCCGAAAGGCTGAGCCGGTCCGTCGGCAGACAGCTTTATGTTCTTCGGCACCCCACTTGCCAAGAAGGAGCGAAGCACACGCACAACACAAAAAAGTTGCAGCACGACCACTTCTGAAGTGGGTATGAAGTACTACAGACCCTGCCGCCAGCCAGCCCGCGGTGACAACTAACATCCAGCCAGCCGAGCCGACAACGTTTGCTACAATTTTTCTATTTGGTCTCCTTTTTTTGGCCGCCGTCCGTCCCAGCAACATTGCCCCTGGCCGTTTCCTTCTTTTCGCTTCTTTCGCGACCGTGTGTCACGTATGGCGGCGTTTTTTGCGTTAGAGACAGACGTGTCGCCTCCATTGAATCAATGGGGATCCCACACGGATGCACTGGGGCTCCCATTCCAACGCCCTTTTATCTCGCGGCGAGCCAGCGATGAACGTGTCGTTCGCCAGCGGCGATGAAACGTTAACCCCGTCGGGGGTGTTTCGTGGCGGGACCGGGGGAGGGTGCGTGCAAAGTGCGGACTGGGGTGTGTGTGTTTTTGTTTAGCGTTTTGGAAATCCATCTTTAGTTTTATATTAGCTCTTTCTCGCGTTAATTACACGTTTTTGCATGCTTTTTTCTCACCCTAAACGTACCCCATTTCAGCCTCCAGCTTCCAAACCACGTAATGCCGTCAGATGGAGTCATAAACAGCGATGTTGAGGACGATTCGCGTCGCTCTCACAAGAAGCACAAGAAAGACAAGAAATCGAAAAAGTCAAAGAAGCACCATCGCGATCGGGACGCTTCTGGCGATGAGACGGTGAGTTCGCCGAAGAGGAGGCGGTATGACGAGCGTCCGAGACGTCGAGATGATCGAGGTTAGTTTTGAGCTACTTTTTATATATATTTTACTCTCCAAATAACTTTTTATATATATTTTTGCCTCCAAAACAGTTATATAGATGCATTTGAACCTCATGATTGACCTTTCCAGCAAGCCGATCCCCCATCCGTTCCACCCACACCAGCAGCAGTCGTAGCCATCGAGACCGTGATCATCGCGACACGGGCACCAGTGTGAGTCGTCATTCGCGCCACGGCGCTTCATCCCCGGTAAACTATGGACGAGAATATAGTCGAAAATCGCCCTCACGTGATAGGTACTCTAGAGATTATCGTGACACCGCCACCAGTGGCTCGAGACACGGCAACAGACATCGCGACGACTACCGTTCCTCCCGAGACGGCCGACGATACAGCGACCGAGATAGCGGTGCCAACAGGTTCGTTTGCCTTCTCCGGCCATCATAATATATCACTTTCCAGATCCCACGAAGAAAAGCCCAAAGCAGAGCCCGAGTTCGAGTGGAACGACGAAGATGATGAGGATGCCGAGGCCAAGAAGATCGCCGAGATCCGTCGAAAGCGCCAAGAGCTCCTGGAGCAGATCAAGAACAAGTCCGCTTCCGCGAGCGTTTCAAACTCACGCGCCACGTCGGAGTTACCTTTGGACACTGATGTTGGGAGTCATACAAGGTCTCATTCAACCGGTTCCGGAGTTTCAGGTTCTTCGAGCGATGGTTACAGCAGCGATGATTCAAAGTCGAAAAGCAAATCAGAGTACTCCAAGATTCCGTCCGTTTCGCCGCCACCGAAGGCGGTTGAGGACACTGGTCGGGATGACGACTTCATTGGGGACTTGAAGGAGAAGATAACCCATCTGCATGGGCAAAATGTAAGTTGATGTTTTCCAATTGAGACAAAATTAGAAGATGGCTGTTCCAGGTCGACAAGATCCTCAAACACACCGACCAAGAAGCTCGCGAAGAAGCCGACCGCCGCCACGAGGAAGAAACGAAGCGTCATCTCGTCGAAGAAGCCGCTTCAAAGGCCACTACAGAAGCGAAGGCGCCAGCAAAGCCAAAAGCTGCGTCAACTTTTGACATGTTTGCCGATGATGACGAGTTGCCGCCGGAAGTGCTTCAAAATGCGACTGTGTTAACGCAGGATTCGACTAATCTGTCTTTGAAGGATAACTGGGATGATACTGAAGGCTATTATCGTGAGTTTTGACTGCTTTTTATCTTTAAAAAGCTATAATTTGGTTTCAGGTGTCCGAATCGGCGAAATGCTCCACGGCCGCTACCGTGTCTATGGCTTCACCGGCGCTGGTGTTTTCGGTAATGTCGTGCGAGCCACCGATGTTCAGAACTCGAATACAGCTGTCGCTATCAAGATCATTCGAAGTAATGACCTCATGTAAGTTTGACTTTTGTCCATTTCCATTCATCTGTTTGAAATTTCCAGGAAGAAAACCGGCATGCGCGAATTAGAGGTCCTCCGAAAGCTGAACGAAGCCGATCGTCAGGACAAGTACCACTGCCTCCAACTGTACACCCAATTCCACCATCACAACCATCTGTGTCTCGTCTTCGAATCCCTCAGCATGAATCTCCGCGAAGTGTTACAGAAGTTCGGCAGCGGCGTCGGTCTCCACATGAAAGCGGTCCGTCGGTATGCCCAGCAGCTTCTCAGTGCCCTCAGGCTACTCAAAAGGTGCTCCCTGGTCCACGCTGACATCAAACCGGACAATATCCTCGTGACTTCGGACAAGTTTAATCTCAAACTTTGCGATTTTGGTTCGGCCGTTCATGTCGCTGATGCTGAATTGGCGCCGTATTTGGTTTCGCGGTTCTATCGTGCCCCTGAAATCAGTGAGTTTATTTTTCTATCATTTGAAATGTGTTTGTTATCATTGCCATTTTCAGTGATGGGCCTTCCCTACGACTTTGGCATCGACCTCTGGTCTACCGCCGTCACCCTCTACGAAATCTACACCGGCCGCATCATGTTCCCGGGTAACTCCAACAACCAGATGCTCAAGTTTATGATGGATCTCAAGGGCAAGTATCCGAACAAGATCATTCGTCGCGCTGGCTTCCGTGCCCAACACTTCGATGCCAGCTGCAACTTTTTGTATCACGAGGTGGATAAGGTCACGAAACGAGACAAAGTTACGGTTTTGCCTGTGATCTCTCCGTCTCGGGATTTGACGCAGGAGCTCATTGGCGACCAAACCGTCGATCGAGAAGGGTACAAGCAGATTGAATCATTCCGGAGCCTGCTGGACAAGATGACGATGCTGGATCCGACGAAGCGGATCACGTGCAACGACGCGGCAAAGCATCCCTTTATCACTGAATCTTTGTAATTAATTTATTGGCGAAATGTGTTTATATATTTGGCGTTACTGTATTCGATAAAGAAGGGTTTTATTGGCTAAGGTTTTTGGTTTATCCGTTTTGACGGAGTTGTTTATCTGTATTCTTTCCATCGAATTGAAATTATTGACTGTTTTCAGGATGAGCTTGTTGAAAGCCTCGTCCTTGTTCGTTCGGCTGAACCAGACAGCTCGTCTGTCGACGTGCAAGTTGCCGACGGCCCCACCGAAAGCGCCCGAAGCCAAGGATGTTACGCCTCAGAATGCCCTATTCGATCAAGTCACCCATACCGGACAGGTTGGTACTTCCATCTCGCCTTTTCTTATCTTTTAATCCGCTCATTTTCCAGGCCTGGGACCAAGCCGATTACCGCCTCGCCCGTTTCAACGACGAAACCAAGACGGTCAACCCGAACATTGCGGCCAATCTCGTCGCTGAAACCCCGCTGATCGCCTCGCATGACCGTATCGTCAAGTGTGACGGTGGCCATCCAGCCCTGGGCCATCCGGCCGTCTTCATCAACCTCGACAAGCCCGGCACCCATGCCTGTGGCTACTGCGGCCAGCGCTTCTACAACTCGCACACGACGAGCCAAGCGCAGTTGTCGATTCACCACATTGAGGTTTAGGTTTTTCGTCTTTGCTACTGTACTGATCAGAGTCCTGTTTAAATTGTATTTTTTTACGACTTGGCCACACGTGTCAATGTTGAAATAAAGAGTGGTAGACTTTTTTAGCGATATTTTTCTGCGTAGCAAGCACAAAGAACAGGTTCATTTTGAAAGAGCTGTTTTTCGATAACAATTTTTATGGCGTCATTGCCGTCTCGAACTTGACGGAAGTACGGCTTCAAGAAATTCCAAATGGAAGGTGCAAGTCTGTTGTGCGACAAAAACGCAAGTCGCAGTTTAAAGTTTGGCGACTGTGCCTGAAAATTAAACTCATGAAAGTCCACAACTATCAAAACTTACTTTGCAAAACTGATAAAGAGCTTCAGCATTAAGCTTGCCAAACACTGCATCGCTTTCACGAGCCGCGAACAATAAAACATGTAAACTTTTCATTCCAGTCGCTTTCGCTTTCATCAAGTCCTGCAGCCAATTCCGCATTCGATAAACGTCGATATACAACTTCTTAACTTTGGGAAACAACTTAAATATAAGTGGGAAACTGACATCTTCTTGAAGGTCACTTGTTTTGAAAATGATACTGCGACATTTTGTTGAACAGAGTGAAGCAATTTGACGTAACATTGAGGCATCGACGGGAATGTCGCATTTGAACGCCAATCTTTGAATGTTGAGAACGGCGTACAATTGCAGATTTTTGATAAAACTAGTATCAGCTTCGGATATTTCAGTTTCGATGGTCAAAGATTTGATGAAAATGACTTTGTTTCTGAGCCAGTGAATACGGTTTTCGTCACTATAGGTCAGTTGCAATTCATCGTTATGGCCGCGAGAAAGGATAAATTCGGTGTTTTCAGCAATAAAATGACAAGGGTGAAATGGACGCAAAACAGTTGAAACATTTCCGGTGGCCAATTGTAATTGAGCCAATTCACTCGGCCTTGCAAGTTCTCGGAGCCGATATTGTAGATCAGCGTGTAGGCGGCGGAATGGAAACGGCATTGTCGTCTGCAAATGGAAATACAAGTTAAACCAATGATTGTTCAATAAAATTTCAGGGACAATTCAAGGTACTAGTGATTTTGTAACGCTGCAGCCACGCTGTTTCGTCGAAAAAAGGACGAAATGTGATGGATTGGGTGCATTGTAAACCCTTGCACGCTGCAGTTGCACACTTGACCAAGAACTGATAATTTTAAAGCGTAAAACGGAAGTCTCTGACGAAGTTTAACAATGTATTTTTATTGCTTACACTTTAAAGCATTTATTTACAGCTGGAACTATTGAGCATTCACTCGGAGTCACAAGCTCCCCAAGACGATACTGTAGGTCACAATGTATTCAGTGAAATGGAAATTGTATTTTAAATTCTGAAACAAATAGGGGTACTTTCCTGTTAAAGCGACCCACCCGCGCAAACTTTTAGCCTAATAAAACTCATTCAAATTTTATTAACCATTTACTTAAATTTACATGTTTTTTATTTTTAGCGATTAAAACATTGTACCAGAAATCTAAACCCTTTAACGATGACCGATCTGCCGTGTATGGTCGCTATCGTGTTAGTGGTTGTCTTTTTTGGCACCGTTGCCGATTCTGCCTACGTATGTGAATCTAAAACTGAGACCCCAGTTTTGAATCGAACCGCGCAAGCTTTATGCTTTGAAAAAGTTGAAACCGGAAGTCGAATGCATGACGAAGAACGCAGATCCGCCGTCGACGCTGTCAATCTCTATCGAGCATTCATTGCCAACCAATGCGACAAGTTCAAGTCGGGTAAACCCAAATCGGCCAATTTTCGGAAGATTGTTAGTTTTTTATTGTTCTTGTTAAGTTGATTAATAAAATTTGTTATGTTTCAATTCTTTTAGCAATACAGTTGTGCCCTCGAACAGGAAGTCGCATTTGATTGCCCCGCAAATGCAAACGATGAGTTCAAAATGTCTGGGAAAGTGTTTCGACATATCGAAATGAATTACGCAGGATCTATTTTCTATCGCATAGCTCCAAATGTAGAGAATATAGAAATTGATGGCAATACTCTCGACTTCAAAGATAACTCAGTTCGGCTGTCGCAAACCATGCGATTCTATCTGAATGGCGACGCAACTGAAATCGGTTGTTACCAGAAAGTGTGCCATGACAAAGATTACATCGCGTGTACCACTGGAATCAAAATTCTAACGAGGGGTCCGTTGTACACCGCTGGAGCTCGATGTCGAAGCAACAAAGATTGTTTAGACACGGGATATCCAATTTGTGACATGGAATACGGATTGTGTGATAAAGGTGAGTCCGACCCACTGATATTGACTTTTTGTTTATGACCTTGTTTCAGCGTGGTGCCAAAAAGATGCCGATTGCATCGATCCGACTTCCCCTGTCTGTAATCTGGAGTTATCATTGTGTGGTCCATTGGTATGCAAGTTCAGTGACTCCAGCTTGACAGTTGATGCTTGTAAAAGTCTGCGCCAATGCACCGAAACGACGGGTAGGACAGAATCCGAAAGGTAAGCTTTTTCGAGATATACTGTAACTGAGTTTTGTTTTCAGGCACTTCTGCCGGAGTACTGTCATCATTGCCGAACGAAATAAAGTCACAAATACTTTTACCGTCGAAGGGTTTGGAGCTGCTGTGGGCGAAAAATACTTGTTGACCAGTGTTTCGGCTGAAGTAAGTGTTTTCACCGTCGAATTCGAATTAAAATTTAGTCATAATATGCCTTATTTTGTTTCAAGTTTCCGAAGTATGAGGCCACTGATCTTTACGCCATTGTTGGAGGTAGTGCGGTTTTTCCACTTCGTAAAGATGGCGGTAATGTTTATTTTGGCTCGTTTTTAAACTATCTAAGCGCCAAATTGCAGTTAACCCGCAGATGCATCATGGCTCTTTTGACATAAACGCTTGGCAGGACCTTATTTTGGTGAAGTTGGCCGACCAATCTGCTTTCGAATTCAAGGATCATCTTAAAATTAAAAAAGCCAGCCAAAATGAATCAGAATCAGGTTCTCAAGATGATTTGCTCACGGTTTGCCCGCACCTTGAAGGGATAATCGTGGAAAACATAATTCTGAAAACCGATGGTGAATGCGAGACGATATTCGACGAAGATCCGTTTGCGGATTACGTCGGGAACAGCAATATGGCTTGTGGGCGCTATGACCACGACATCGGCACGAGATTCTTAAGTGGCGCTCCCCTCGTCGACGTGGCGTTGACGGATGGTCACTACACTCTCCGTGGCATTCGTTCAGAGCCAGCAAATAGCCCTGGATACAGCAATGGATTCCTTGTGACGAAACTGGCGCCTAACTGTGAATGGTTGGAGAGTGTCAGTGGGGGTGACGTCAAATGCATTTAAGTTTATTGTGGTTATAACCGTATACGGTCGTAAATTGTCGAAAGTTTGAATAAATTGAGTTATAAGCACGCGGAGGTGGAGATTGGTCAATACAAGCCTGCAGTACTCTCTAACATCAAAAACGCAAACGTATTAATGCTAACAAACATTTATTCTTTATTGCCCATTATTCCATCCATTAAAGTTCACTGTCCTAGTTTCAAATTCGCTTGAGTTGAGTTCCAAATCGATTTACAAATTAGCAAGCGATACTTGAACGTTTTTTACACTCGTTTATGAGCCTAAATTTTATTCAAATTTTAATAACTATCTACAGAAATTTGCATGTTTTTAGTTTTTCGCGATAAAAACATTGTACCAGAAATCTTAACCCTTTAACGATGACCGATCTGCCGTGTACGGTCGTTGCCGTACTGCTCCTTGCTTATTTAGGCACCGTTGCAGGTTCTGCCTACCAATGTAATGCTAATGCTAAAACTCCAGAAACCCCAGCCGTGGATCAGGAACCGAATGCCATATGCTTTGACGAACTTGAAACCGGAAGTGAAATGAGTAACGAAGAACGCCAATCCGCCGTCGACGCTGTTAATCTCTATCGAGCATTCATTGCCAATCAATGCGAAAACTTCAAGTCCGGTAAACCCAAATCTGCCAACTTTCGAAAGATCGTAAGTATTTGTATTGTTTTTATCTTGATTGATGACATGTTTCAATTCTTTCAGCGATACAGTTGTGCTTTCGAAAAGCAAGTCGCATTTGACTGCCCCGCAAATGCAAACGATGAATTTAAAACGTCAGGAAAAGTGTTTCGACATATTGAACTTAAGTACGATGGATCTGTTTTTTATCGCTCAGCTCCAGATTTAAACACTGTTGAAATTAATGGCACTACTCTCGATTTTGTCGATAACTCAGTTGCCCTGTCGCAAACCATGCGATTCTATCTGAATGGCGATGCAACTGAAATCGGTTGTTACCAGAAAGTTTGCCATGACAAAGATTACATCGCCTGTACCACTGGAACGCAGGTTCAAACGAGCGGTGCGCTGTACACTGCTGGAACTCGATGCCGAAGCAATTTCGATTGTAAATACAGTCAATACCGCATTTGTGATACGGAACTTGGGCTGTGCCAACAAGGTTCGTCAATTTTTGTTGTACAACATGCTTCAAGATGTTCAAACTGCATTCCGTTACAGGAAACCTGCCCTACCAATGCGGAAAACCAGATGAATGTGCATACCTGGAAATTAAGCCGGAGGCATGTTCTCGCGACGTCAAAACGGACGACATGGGCAGTCTTATGAGTAATGAAGAGCGACGATTCGTCGTCGAAGCCATAAATTTAATGCGTGGGTTCATTACAAATCAATGCGCTTTCAAAAATGGTAAACCAAAATCGGCCAATCTTCGAAAAGTTGTAAGTTAAGCTCAAACTCAACGATTTTATGTACGTTTAAAAGTCCTACTTAATTTAGCGCTATAACTGCAAGTTAGAAGAAAGAGCTAAATTCGACTGCCCAGCTAACCCGAGAGACGACAGTGATGAGAATGTTTTGCGGATACATTTCAAAGACAAAGAAAAAGGCTCCCGCACTTCTGTTTTTTACCGCAAAACGCCGGTTGAACGTTTTATTAATCTGAACGCCGATGGTAAGCCAGTTGAAGACTTCTATGGAAGGGATCTTTTTGCATTTTCCCTGAATCCGGCTGCTACGGAAGTTGGTTGTTTTCTGAGGTTGTGCAATGGCCATGACACTATGGAATGCGTAGCGGGCGTTCCGTTTCATGCTGATAAGCCGTTATACAAGCCTGGAAACAGATGCCAGATGGATGCAGATTGCAAAGAGCCAGGATATCCTGTCTGCGATTTGGATTACGGACTGTGTGGCCCATTGGTATGCAAGTTCAGTGACTCCAGCTTGACAGTTGATGCCTGTAAAGGTCTGCGTCAATGCACCGAGGCGACGGGTAGGACAGAATCCGAAAGGTAAGCCTTTTTGAAACATACTGTAACTGAGTTTTGTTTTCAGGCACTTTTGCCGGAGTACTGTCATCATTGCCGAACGAGACAAAGTCACAAGTACTTTTACTGTCGAAGGGTTTGGAGCTGCTGTGGGCGACAAATACTTGTTGACCAGTGTTTCAGCTGAAGTAAGTGTTTTCACTGTCGAATTTTGATTCAAATTTTCGACATAACATGCATAGTTTTGTTTTAAGTTTGAAAAGTCTCAAACTACCGATCTTTACGCCATTGTTGGAGGTAGTAAGGTTTTTCCACTTCGTAAAGATGGCGGTAATGTTTATTTTGGCTTGTTTTTACACTATCTAAGCGCCGCATTGCAGTTAACCCGCAGATGCATCATGGCTCTTTTGACATAAACGCTTGGCAGGACCTTATTTTGGTGAAATTGTCCGACAAATCTACTTCCAAATTCGAACATCATCTTAAAATTAAAAAAGCCAGTCAAAGTGCATCAGAATCAGGTTCTCAAGATGATTTGCTCACGGTGTGCCCGCACAGTGAAGGGATACACGTAAAAAGCGTACCTCTGAAAACCGATGGTGAATGCGAGACGATATTCGACGAAGATCCGTTCGCGGATTACGTCCCAAACAGCAGTATGGCTTGTGGGCGTTATGACCACGACATCGGCACGAGATTCTTGAGTGGCGCTCCCCTCGTCGACGTGGCGTTGACGGATGGTCACTACACTCTCCGTGGTATTCGTTCAGAGCCAGCAAATAGCCCTCGATACAGAGATGGATTCCTTGTGACAAAACTGGCGCCTAACTGCGAATGGTTGGAGAGTGTCAGTGGGGGTGACGTCAAATGCATTTAAGTTTTTTGTAATTACGGTCATTAGATGTCGAAAGTGCGAATAAAAAAAATTATAAACATGTGAAGACAAAATTTGGTCTGTATATGTACTTACAAGCCTGCAGCACCAGGTCTCTAGACATTTTGGTTTTGCCCCTCTTGAATGGTTTCATTGGCACCGAGACAGTGTCCACGTACGATACTTCAAACAAACTTATATCGGTCCCTAAGTTTAGCATAAATGCTAAACTTAGGGACCGGCAGGTCAAAATAAATTTGGTCCGTTTCGGCTGCAAACAGTCTTATTCGACGCAGAATCCCCGTAGATTTTGATTGGAAAAGAAATGAGATTTTTCAAAAAATCATAAAGGCATGAAAATGCCGAAGAAAGAGCGCAAAAATCCAAAACTTTTCTGATGGGGAACCAAGGGTGGACGACGGGCCGGGCCAGCCCGGGCCGCCCGGGGCCGGCCCGTGTTGGGCCGTGTCGGGCCGAAAAAACCGAAGCCCGGGCGGGCCGGGCCGACATTTTCGACACGCAGTCAGGTTTTTGACCCTGTAATCCAAACCATGAAACATGTGTCCTACATCTTTACAATACCGTTTCATGCATTTTTGGGTTTTTTTTAACTTAAAAATGTTTAAAAATGTAAAAATCAGTTTTGGATTTTCAAATGGGCATCTAGAATAGCTCTTTTGATCTTTTTTAAATAAGAAAATGACGTTTCAAAGCGGGCCGCCCGGGCTGGCCCGGGCCGGGCCTGATTTCAAGGGCCCGCGGGCCGCCCGGGCGGCCTGATGTGTACAACGGGCCGGCCCGGGCGGGTTACTAAAAGACGGGCCGGGCCGGGCTGGCAAAAAGTCGGCCCGAATCCACCCTTGTGGGGAACTCGCGTTTTTTTGGTGAAACACCCCATTGTCAAACAGTACACTTTGCCAAGCCTTCCCAACGCACGAGTTTTTCCCATTGACTCAATCTCCTTATACGAACGCACCTCGTGCATTTGCACATGCGCGTGAACACAAACACGGCATTAGCGCATCCTTTTACAATGTTTTGATTCACAATTATCGTGCCATCTGCGTGCCAATACAAGTCTCACAATGCAAAACAGTATCAGAAACCGTTATTACAAAGTTTTACGTAGAACAAATACGCCTTTGTAACAAATGTGTTGCATGTTAAAAATAATTTGAAAAGCTGGTTTTGGCATTTTCTGACATATTTAGGGCAAAACTAAATACACCATTCGAAGTTTCTTATTTTAAACGACTGATACAAATAGTCAGATCATTCAATTAAAAAAAAAATTGTTTGCTAATTTTGGTCGAAAAATTGTGCCACGCGCATCCGGTCTTGTCCGGACTTCGCGCCAAAACCATAGACGTAACTTTTCAAATAATGAGAATGCTTTTTGAGGGGGAAAAGGCGATGGTGCCCAAAACTTCAAAAAACTATAAAAAGTTACGGTTTTGGCACTTTTTTGAAAGTTTATGCTAAAACCAATATTACCATTCGATTTCCCGTACATGTAAATGGGAATCCAGACGTGCTAATTGTTGAAATTGAACAACTTTTATTTTTGGCACCGCACTTATAAAATTGTGGCACGCGCATCCGGTCTTGTCCGGACTTCGCACAAAGACCATTTATGCAACTTTTTACGCTGAATCTAATGGTATAGGTGCCGTTGTAGGGGGCGAAGGCGATGGTGACCAAAAATTGAAAAAATCAACAAAAAGTGCCGTTTTGGCCCTTTTTTGAAGGTTTCAGTTGAAACCAATATTGCCATTCGATTTTCCATACATGTAAATGGGGGGGTCAGACGCGCTAAATATCAAAATTGATCAACTTTTTTTTCTGGCATTTCACTAATAAAATAGTGGCACGCGCATCCGGTCTTATCCGGTCTTTTCCCATTAACCACTGATGCAACTTTTTACGCTGAATCGAATGGTATAGGTGCCGTGGTGGGGCGCGAAGGCGATGGTGACCAAAACTTCGAAAAACCGTCCAAAATTGCCGTTTTGGCATTTTAGAGCAACTTTTTCAAAAATCTGATGGCACCATTCGATTTGGAAAGGAACGAAACGTCCGAATCCACTATCGTATTTTGAATTTGAAACAAAAATTTTTGATACAGTACCCCGGGGAACACTCTGTTCGTGTCGAAATTTTCGTGACCTGCCGGTCCCTAGCTAAACTGCCATTTTATCCAAGTCTGCCCCACAGAGTCTAAAACTGTCTCAATCGGATTCATTTAACAATAATTCTCCCCCTACGGAATGGCCTCAACCAGGGTTGTCATCGCCGTCGTCGTCTTTCTTTGTTTTGTTGTCGCTATTATTGAGTCGGCCAAATGCATTTTAACGGATTCTAAAAATGAAAAAATGTGCAACGGAACTGGCTTCAAGTGTGGTGTTTGTACTGTTTCGAAGTTGTATTATTAAAGTTGACTCGTATTTTATTTAAGATAAACAGAAGGACGGTAAATTCGATCAAACCTGTGCCGTCGACCATCTTGCGACAAATAAGTGCCACGATAGTCTGGCAGCCGAAAACCTTGCAGCGCTTGCCACTTGCGATGGAGATAACTGCAACACGTTAGAAATGTGTAAGTGCATTGAGCTAGTTAGTTTTCGTCACTAATCTTCATTTTTTCAGTTAGCCAGGTCTGTGGAACCGTTTCCAGCTCGCCAATGGTCATTCTGATGGGTCTTTGTGCCGGCGGTGTCTACTTACTTCGTTAGGAAGCCCGTCAAGTCGAACAGATATAAATTTGTTTTAGTCAAAATGGAATAAACTCAATTTTTATTAACTAACAACCATCAAAATTCATTTTCCTAGTTTCAAATTCGCAAGATTGAGCTCCAATTCGATCTTCGTTTGCTTCATTTTGTTGTTGAGATATCGATCGATAGCTGGCTTCATCACGTCTTTGTTTGCAAAGTAGCAAGAGGGATAGTTTTCAGGATTGGTCCGTGATTCAATGTCGTCTTCAGTGCCCTGAAAATGGCACAAAGTACAAAAACAGAATATAACTACGAAAACAACAAACCTCGTCAACCATATTCGGCAGTTCCGAAAAGAACTCCCAAGGATCGTCGGCAATCTTCTCGTAAAAGGCCTTCATCGCAGCGGCCTCTTTCAGCTGAACCAAAATCCCAGTTAGCATCGCGTTGATGGCAACCATGTCAGACTGCAACTCGGACTGGTTCTCGATGACATCGCTTCGAAGGATCTTCGTGACGGCGGCTGATGGGACGGAAAGTTCGAAGAATTTGGCGTTTATAAGGTGTTCGTCGATGGCATAGGTCAGACTGAGAGGCGGTTTTCGGGGCTCCAACTGCCTGAAGACGTCATTCATCAGCGTGGCCGGGAACAGGACCTTCTTTTTTGTCAACTTTTCCAAGTGGACGTCGCAGATGATGGCCTTGCTTTGGTAGTCCTGCAACGATTTTACAAAATTTTCACATTTTGAAAGTTCAGAAAGTCAACTCACAATAATCTTCCGTCTGAAGGCATAAATGAAGAGGGCATCCTTGATTTCCTGAGCAGTACCGTATCGCAGGCCAATCAGCCGCCCGAACTCCGGCCGTGTCGCGAACCGCGACTCCTTCGTGTAAATGTTGACTTTGGCCGTGGTTTGGCGAATGTGGCGTTTTACCTGTGATAAAATTCTTGAAATTTGCTTTCAAAATGCCAAACTTACGACAAATCCGTTGCTGTCGAGGTGGTTGGACGGATTCCAATGCGCCGATGGGATGCTTTCATCGAAAAAGTTTACCTCTGCCATGTCGATGAAGGCAGAAACATGGACATCTGTATCGATCGGCACGAATTCGACTTTGAAGTGAAGAAAGTTCCGGAATTCACGGATGGGCCGACGCTCGTGGCTGACACGAACGAAGACCTTGGCCATTACGAAGCTGCCGGGCTTGTCCCAATCTGCGGCATGGTTTACACCACGCTTGATGGCGGCGTTGTAATGGCGTTCGAGTTCGAGCTGCTCCTCGAACTTGGCGCCGAGGACTGGGTCGACGCTTTTGGGGATATAGGCGTTCTGGAAAGGAGTGCGAACACGATGCATTGAGAAATGTTGAAAAAAACAAAAACTCACTTTGATCAAGTATCGACTGACTTCCTCATCGGTCCTCGGGGAGTCGGGATCACGGCAGACGGGCAAAACAGTGTTGCTGATCAATGGAGGACACGAGTTATCGGTGGACGATGCCTGTGGCGGTGGCTGGAGGACAGTGGAGGAGTGCTTTTCGCAAGCACGCAGCTGGGTGGGACGACGACCGCTTTTGGACCTGGATTTCGCTTTTGGCGGGCGAGACGAGTTGGCAGATGTCGAAGATGGACGCGGCATTGTTGAAGGCACTGAAATGGAGGAGAGAAGACGAAGCAATCGGAGAAACGCGGGCAGAATGTCGAAAACGCTGGACGAAGTTCGAGTTCGAGTCGGTTCTGTTGACGATCGAAACGAAGGAGCGTCGATTGCGTGTGGCCCGAACGTTTTCGGCGCACTTCGCCCAATGCCACTGGGCGCTCGGTTTTCGACGACGTTATGATAGAAACTTTTGACAGCATGGCAATAAATTAAGCTGTTTTACTAATTTTGCTTCATTGAAATAAACGACATTGAACAGTTTTGAAATGTTGTAAAATTCAATAAGCTAAAAAAACGTCAGAAGTGTTGTTTCTTGCAATTTTTTGTTATTAAGTGTTTCTTTTTTTGTGTAAAAGTTGAGTATTGTGCAAAACTTGATATTTAAAGTCATAAACTATAAGTTGTTAGCATTTCCTCCAAGACCATTTTGTCAAATCTGAAGTGTGCTCCCAGGGATTGAGATAAGCATAGCAAGTTGCGCGCGTTATTGTAGCCCACAGTCTACCCTATAAAAGGGCTCCCTATCGCCCCACTAACCACAATATTCTCTCATTATTCTCACTACTCGTCGCAGCATCTACTATGGTCTTCCCGATCGCCTCTCTTCCTTATGGTCTTCGACGCCGGCTTGGCGAACTTGGCACCCCTCAAGAGAGGTACCATCTCCAAGTAGCCGCCGGAACGAAGGCCGTTTGCCCTCCGAAGATAGAGGTTTGCGAGACGGTAAACTCGTTGCAGATCTCTTTGGATGAAAACAATTTGCTAAAGTTCCGCAAACGTGTTAACGTGCCAATCGAGTTCGAACACTCTCTTACGAGGTGTAACGAAACGCTCCGCTTAACCGACCTGAACGCTAATTGTTTTTCGCCTGAAAACATAAGCGACAACATTATTTTCGAACCCCATTCTATTAGGTTCAATCGTTGTGAGATCGACAAAAATTTTTGTTTGACCCTCTCCACGCTGACGTCAAGCGCCACCTACATTCACATTTTGGGACGTCAGCCATCATTTCGGCACTTGTTCGCGGCATTCCCAAAACTGGAGACGTTGTCGCTTTCTCTAAGTGACACGAGCACTTGGCTCGACGACGTCCCCCCAATCAAGACGCAGAAACTATCAAAGTTGGTGATCAGTGGGGAGCCCGAGCATTTGGGCGTTATCACAGCGGCAAAGATGCTGTATTTCCTCAAGGTAAGAATATCATGTTTACTATTTTCACTAAACTTGAAACTAACCAAAAAAAATTTCAGAATCAGGAAAACGGCTTCTGCCTACAGCTCGATATCTGCGGAACCGAATATGAGAAGTGCTTTCGCCACCTCACGCGGATAATGAAACAAAAGCTGAAGACATGGCGGAAATACAAGACTAAGCCGGAGACGGCATATGTCCAAATAAGTAAATACAATCTCACCAGAACATTTTATTTGTGAAAATTGTTTGAGTTGCGTTTTTTTGGTTCTTTCATTTATTCCTATACTTTTGCTTCTTGGTGAATAATAATAAAAATGTATCAAAAATTTGCGTATTTCAAAATCTACTTTTTATTTAACACAGTCGTTCTCATTAGGATCTCAATGGCGACGTTAAGCGTGCGAATAATTGATGAATCAGCCCAGCGACGGAAAAGTAATGAAAAGAAAACGATTACCGGTTCAAATGAGACTTGCGGGACGATACCGGCTTCGAGTGAAGATGCCAACCACCCAAAAGTGTCTTCAAAAGATGGTTCAGGCACCCATCGCAAAGTGGCATCTGCCGAGGGTTCTGCAAATCTGCGAAAAACGACATCCAAAGAAGCCTCAAATGGAGCAGAATCGACCCCGCTGATATCGATCAGCCATGAAGTGCCGATAACGAAACCGCCAAGCCAGGAATCGACGGATGCCAAACAGCAACCACCACTTCCGATGGCCCCGATTCAGAGCCAAACCGTTTCGACTGACCTCAACGCTGTCATTACTGCCATCGGAAAGCCGGGAGGGGAAACCGTCAAAGTGATCCAACCCCTGGGGCAGTCATTGGAAGACATGCCATGGTATCACGGCTTCATGACGCGAAAAGAGGCCGAGTTGTTGTGTGGCTCCAAAGGCGCCTGGCTTGTCCGACGGGCTCTGTCTCAGCTGAATGGAGAGGTCTGTGGACGGCATTTGACTTCATGAAGCACCCTTAATGATCGATTTAGATATACTGTATTACTGTCCGCGACGCTGCCGGTTGTTCGCACATTCCGATCGGCGAAACGTTGAACAAACACTACTTTTTTCTCAGAAATTACGTCTGTAAAGTTAGTTTTATTGCTTTTTAATCAAAATGAAACGCTAATTCACAGGAACCAATGACGCTGATTCAGTACTGCTACGAATACGGAACCCAAATCGGCGATCGTGGCAGTGTTCTGTTATACCCGATTCATCGCCAAGATTGGTCACTACGTCTGGAGCAGCTCAAAATCGGCTCGAAGCTTGGAGAAGGCGAGTTTGGCGATGTCATGGAGGGCGAGCTGTTCCTCTGGGACGGGCGATACAAAGTGGCTGTGAAACGGATCCATCCAAAGCATGTCGTCGCCACAGATTTCAAGTAGGACTGTTTTCTGCAACAAATGACACGAAATTTTCAAAATTCAGGATAGCCCTGCTGCGAGAAGCCAACATCATGCGAAACCTGCACCACAAACACGTGCTCCGACTATACGGGGTCTACACAATCTCGGATCCTATCATGATCGTCCTGGAAATCGCCGAAGGCAATTCGCTGCGAACACGGCTCCGAAACAAGGAAAAGCCGCCAGAAAAACCGGACATGTGTCGCTACGTGCATGAAATCGCTGATGGAATGTGTTATTTGGAGTCGCAATGGGTTGGTTGTCTGTTTCGATGGCAGGCACAGTTGATCCCTTTTCGAATGCCAGATACAGTAACCCGCCTTCAGGTAGTCCACAAAGACCTCGCCGCTCGTAACTGTCTGCTTTCCAAGAAGGATTCCATCAAAATCAGCGATTTCGGCCTGTCAATCATCCGCGAAAAGGGTACTGTAGCCACGGATCAGACCCGAACCAAAGTCCCGTGTCGCTGGATGGCACCCGAAACCCTGCGTCAGCCGCCGCGATACTCATCCAAAAGCGATGTCTGGGCCTTCGGCGTCACAGTGTACGAGATCTACGCCTACGGCAGTCAGCCCTACAAAGGCATCAGAAGTCAGCATGATGTCCGTGTGGGCGTCCGAAACGGCACTCTCCGATTGAAACCGCCAGAGGGCACACCGGACTACATTGCCGAGCTCATGGGAATGTGCTTCGAGCTCGTCGAAACACGGCCCAGTTTTGAGCAGATTCACGCTATTCTGAATAAGCACCTGCCGAAACGGACCGTCTTCACATGGCTGACTGATTGGTGGATTCAGCGCCGACGCACGGCCGTTACGACGAGTGCCAGTGCTACGAAAGTCGGCAGCCACGCGAATGTGAACGTTGATGCAGTGCCAGGAAATGCGACAACTGCGGCCACTCAAACGGGAACGGCAGAAACGGTGCTGCCGCCGACGACCACGGCGACGAAGACGGGAACTAGTGAGGCAGTTGTGAAGCCAGCGAATGCCCTTTCGTGATTTAGACTTTTGAAATTGTTGGAAATTCGTGATAAAATTTTTATAAATGTGCTGTCGTTTCCACGCTATTGAAAAAGGACGGATTATGCCAAAAATCCGCCACCTTGAAGTCTTCAAAACAGTCGTAAAATCGTACCAAACTTATCTTTGGCAAAGTGCCACGAACAATGTTGCAAAAAAGTCAAAAACTGCGCGCAATTTTTATTTTTGACTCCTTCACTTAATCTTTGCAGAGCTCGTACGCGCGCGTTTCGTGAAATCGTTTTTCGTTTTACAGCTGTCAGAATCAAATTTTATCTCGTTGTTTCAGGATGTTGGCCCGATCCGTTAGTTCCAGTTTGCTCCTTAGTCGCACTCGCTTCGTTGTCGCCCGATGCCAGCCGTTGTTCCTGTCAGTCCGAAAAGACAACGAACCTCCATCAACTTTGACTTTTGAAAGCTGCCAGGAACATTCGAAGAAACAGGTCAAATCGAAGGTTGTTGATGGTGTCGTCTGCGGTCTCTGGATAAACGAATCGGACAGTGCCAAAAGGTTGGTTTTTTGCTGTTTAATTTTGACTTTGTAAAAACTGCTTATTTTCAGGGAACCAGCCGTTTTGGACAGTGACGCCGATGCGAAAAGACCATCGCCAGTGGCAATTCACGAGGACTTAGCTAAGCAGTTGATGCCGCATCAGTTTGACGGCGTTCAGTTCATGTACAACAACACCTTCGGATCTTTGGCACAGTTCCGAGAAGGTGTTAGCGGCGGTGGCTGCATTCTGGCAGATGCCCCAGGGCTCGGGAAGACCATTCAATGCGTCGCGTTTGTCCATACAGTGCTGTCGCATCCCGAGCTCTCCACAAAGGTCAAAAAGGTTCTCATTTTGGCCCCCGCGAACACGATTATCAACTGTCGGGACGAATTCGACAAATGGCTCAACAATGATGGGGCCAGTTTGAAAACATTTGATGTTACGGTGCTGAATTTGGTCAAGAAAAAAGATCGGCTTTCAACGTTGACCAACTGGCATAGCGGCGATCAGCCATCTGTTATGATTAGCAGCTTTGAGATGTATAGCCAAGTTTTGAAGTGCGATGAGAAAGCTGAGCTCACTGAACGCGCGAAATTCGAAAAGTGTTTACAGAATCCTGGTGGGTTTTTTGTAAACGTTTGACAACTTTCACAACTACAGTAATCTCCGTTTACAGGCCCCGACATGCTCATCGTCGACGAAGCGCACAAACTCAAAAATCCGAAATCACAGTTTGTCAACCGGCTTTCAAGGCTCGAAACTAAACTCCGAATCTGCATTACTGGTACTCCGCTGCAAAACAATCCAGTCGAATACTACGAAATGGCCAACTTTATGAGGCCCGGCGTGGTCGGAGATAAACCGCATTTCAAGCAAACTTACTCTACACCAATCACGAAGGGCGGAACAAAGGATGCCTACGACAACGAAGTTCAACGCATGAAACGCCGTTCACACCTTTTAAACAAGACGCTGAAGCCGTACGTGCTCCGCCGCGATTCGTCAGCCTTGATAAATCTCATCCCGCCTATGATTGATCATGCCATCTTGGTTCGACCGACTCCGGCTCAAATTCGAGTTTATCAAGACGTCTTACAGTTGATGGAAGTTGTTTATGAAAGAAAGAGACAGCTGGAGAATCCCTTGACGAACTATCACCAGCGCGTTTGGAATCACGCATTCGCGTCCTTTTCCGAAGTGTTGCCGGATTCCCTCATGACGAAACCGCGTCTCAGCATCAAGCTTGACCTACTTATGGAAATCATTAATGCTTGTGAGAAAAATCACGATAAATTGTGAGTTTGATTCGTTTTTGAACAACTATACAATACAGTAATCGCTATTTTTCAGACTCGTGTTTTCGCAATCGCTAACGTCGCTTGATCTTATCAAAAAGAGGCTCGAACACCACGACAGAGTCAATCGATACTCCGGTAAAGGCTGTATCGGCGATAACGAAAACTGGGGCTGGCAAGAAGGCCACGATTGGGCAATTATCGACGGAGATACCTCTTACCAGCAAAGGGACTCCATCCGACGTCGACTCAACGACCCAAACGACCTACGAATGCGTCTTCTGCTGATTTCTACGACAGCTGGTTCTCTGGGCACAAACATGGTCGGCGCCAATCGGGTCGTCATCTTCGACGCTTCATGGAATCCGACACACGATAATCAAGCGCTTTGCCGTGTCTACCGCATCGGCCAGAAGAAACCGACTTTTGTTTATCGATTGATTGCCCAGGGCACAATGGAGGAATGCATCTACAATCGCCAAGTGTTCAAGACTTCAACTTTGCACCGCGTCCTCGATGAGCATCAGATTGAGCGTCAATTCACCAAGGATGAACTCGACGATCTGGACCGCTTCGACATAACCCCATATGTTCAAGGCGACGAACGCAAGATGGACCCCCCGAAGGACCCCCTTTTGGCTAACTTGATCCAATCCCATCCAGAAGCCATCGTTTCCTGCAAAGTTCACTCAGATTACTTTGTGAATCAAGTTCATGAACGACTCACCGATGAGGAGCGTGAAGCTGCGTGGAGGCAACATCAATTTTTTGAGTCTAAAAGAGCTTCTTCTGCATGTGAGAGTTTCAATTTTTCACTTATGAAACGTCGTTTATTCTATTCGTTTTTGGCGGCGTCATTAGGGAAATAGTTTGATACTGTGTACTGATAAAACTTTGCATTTGTTTTTTGTTACTAATAATACATTTTTTTGGTTGTAATAAAGTTTCTAGTTGCCAAAAGAATCAACTCAACCAGCATAATATTTATCATTAAACGTGAATAAAAACAGCACTTTTGATCAATAACAAACAGAGGAATACGAATTTTGAATAAAATTATCAACACACCAACCAATCGAATGTTCACGAAGAGAGGGAGAGCTCCGCAAACTTGCGCGCCACCTCAGCGGCTTCTTCAACCTTGTCGACGCCGTCGCCGGTGGCCTGGGCCTGAAGATCCTTGCCACCACCACGACCTCCGATGACTTCACAGACCTTGCCGATCCATGCAGGGGCCTTGAAGCCAGCGCTGACGAGGGCCTTGTCGACCTTGGCTAGCACGACAACCTTGCCGATGTCGTCGTTGATGGAGAAGGCGAGGACGGCAGCGGGTTTCTTCACGTGCTTCAAGGCGGCATCCAGAGCCTGAAAGGTAACAGGTAAGATGGCGGCCTAAAAGAGATGTAAAGAGAACTAACCTTTCCATTGGCGCCATTGGGAAAGACATGGACGAGCACTTTCTGGCCATCAGCGAGTTCTTCATTGAGCTTCTTTGCTTCGGCGACGACTTGTTCCTGGACGGCGGCCTTGGCATTGCGGTCGTAGCTGTCGAGAAGCTTCTGCGTGGACTTGGCGAGCTCACGAATGGCATCCTTGCGCCAGTACGGCAAGACCATGGGGTTCAGCTGTTCGATGAGCTCATTGATCTCCTTGATGGTAGCCTTGAAGCGGGTCTTGTCCTGGACGATGTCCTTGTCAGCCTGCACGGCATCGTGCACCTTGCGGACTTCCTGCTCGATGCGATCAGCACGAGCAATAGCACGCTCGGCTTCGGGACCGGTCAACGCGACGATACGACGGATACCCTTGGCGATGGCTTCTTCGCTGGAAACGACGAGTTGTCCGATGTGGCCGACATTGCGGAGATGAGTGCCGCCACAGAATTCGATGGTAGTCTTCTCGCCAACGTCGGATTTGGGGTTCTTGACGAGCTCCTCGACTGGGGTGCCAACGGAGACGACGCGGACGGGATCGGGGTAGTTTTCGCCGAAGACAGCGCGAAGGCCGTTGATTTCCTGGGCTTGGGTAAGAGGGACTTCCTTGGCGTAGACGGGCTTTCGGGTGTCGATGAGTTCCTGGGACGCCTTCTCGATCTCCTTGACTTGGGCGGCGGTGAGGGCAGCATTGGCGGTAAAATCGAAGCGAAGTTTGTCCGGAGCGACGAGGGATCCCTTCTGGTCGACTTCGTTGAGAACCTTGCGGAGGGCATAGTTGAGGACATGGGTGCCGGTGTGGTTCTTCATGATGAGCTTGCGGCGAGGCTCATCGAAGGACTGTTCAACAGAATCACCAACGGCAAGAGTGCCTTCAACTGTCCCGACAAAGACGATGTAACCGCCACGGACCTGGGTGTTGGTGACGTCGAATTCGGTGCCATCGTCGCTGCCGGCTTTGGTGAAGACGCCAGTGTCAAAGATCTGGCCGCCCTGCTCCGCGTAGAAGACTGTCTTATCGAGGATGATGGCGCCTTCTTCACCGGTGGAGAGGGAATCGACGAAAGCGCCGTCCTTGCGGATGGCCAGGATCTTGCCTTGGACCGTGTCAAACTCTGAAAGCACAAAATTGACCTTTTTGGACAAGAAAAACACCAAAAACTTACTGTAATCCGAGTTGACACCGTTGTTCTTCTCATCAGCAGTGTATCCATACTTGAAAGAATCATCCGTCGTCGGCACACCCTTCTTCTGGAGCTCAGCGATCGCGTGCACATCCAAATCGAGGGTTTCACGGAACTTGCCAGCGCCACCGGCCGATCGCTTGATGGCTTCCTCACGGCTGCGTTCATAGGCATCGAGATCGACGTGGAGGCCGTGTTCTTCGACCATGAGCTGGGTAAGATCGACGGGGAATCCGTAGGTGTCGTACAATCGCCACGCAACATCGCCAGGGAACTTCTTTTCGCCTTCGGGCAGGGCTTTAACGGCGCGGGTGAGGAGGACACGGCCGCGAGAGAGGGTCTTTAAGAATTGGGTTTCTTCGTCGTTGATGATGTCCTGGGTGGATTGGGGGTCTTTCTTGAGCTCGGGGAAGGTGACGCCCTGGAAAGAGCAGATGTTTATAACAAAGTTAGGAAATTGAAAAGCGAAACTTACCAAAATATCAATAACAACAGGGACAAGCGACGCAAAGAAGCCAGGCTGCGCATTCAACTTCTCAGTGGCGTAACGAACCCCACGTCGGAGGATTCGTCGAAGCACATATCCACGGCCAGTGTTATCCGGACGACCACCATCAGCCAGAGCAATGGTCAAAGTTCGGACATGATCGGCAACGACGCGATAGGCCATGTCAATGCCATCGGTGTCTTCGGCGCCGACCTTGCCCGTGTACGCACGGATGCCGGTACCAGCCTGAATCGCGTTGAAAATGGGCGTGAAGAGATCGGTATCGTAGTTGGAATGTTTGTCTTGGACGACAGCGACGAGACGCTCCAAGCCGAGGCCGCAATCGATGTGTTTTCGGGGAAGGGGTTTCAGGGCGCCGCCTTCTTCGCTGAAAACCAAAATCAAACCCATTTTAATCAAAATATAGTTAAAACATACCGATTGAACTGCATAAAGACCAAATTCCAGATCTCAACCACCATCGGATCGTCAGCGTTGACCAAAGCCGAAGCGTCACGGCCGCCGATACGGTCGTAATGGATCTCAGAGCACGGCCCACACGGTCCAACATCACCCATCTCCCAGAAGTTGTCCTTCATGTCGAAGGGCAGGATGTGGGCCTCAGGCAAGCCAAGGGATAGCCAGATCTGCTTGCATTCATCGTCGGGAGCAAGGCCGCTGGCTTCATCGCCGCCGAAATACGACACGTAGAGGCGCTCAGACGGGATTCCGAGTTCCTTGGTCAAGTATTCCCAGGCCCAGGAGCAGATTTCTTTCTAAAAACATCGAAATTAGTCCAAAACAACAAAATTTCAAAACACAAACCTTGAAATAATCTCCAAAAGACCAATTTCCCAACATCTCAAAGAAAGTGTGATGATACACATCCTTTCCGACATCATCCAGATCGTTATGCTTGCCACCGGCACGAATACACTTCTGCGAGTTCACGGCACGGGTCAGTTTAGCCAAGTCGCTGTTGGGGTCGACGACGCCTTGGAAGATGGGTTTGAACTGCAAAAAAAACTTTTTATATATCCAAAACCACTATACCTTATCAAAGTGTTTAAAACTAACCTGATTCATGCCCGCATTGGCGAAGAGCAGTGTAGGATCATCGTGAGGGATGGTCGAGGACGAATGGACGTAGACGTGGTCCTTCTTCTGGGCGAAGAAGTCGATGAAGGACGAGCGCACTTCGTTCCCGGTCAAAAACTTCATCCTCGTGACGATTTCGGAGTGGAGTGGATACCCAAAGTTGTGCGATTTGCTGGAAAGAAAAACAATGAAGGTAAAATGACGGAAATGGGGTGGAAATGTAGGGCAAACGCAAGCGAAAGCTAAAGTTGCGGAAGATGGTGCAACTCGAGCAAATGCACCCAACTTGCACTCGGGTTCGTGGTGGGAGTTGGGTTGGGGGACGGGGTGCGTGTAAGTTCCATTTGGGGTTTTTCCGTTTGGCTTTATTTTCAACTTACTGTCCCTTGTGCCTGTAGTATAACTTTATTTTTTCTATTTCGATTTCTAAATTGTAAATTTAAATTTTTGGAAAACAAATTTCGTTCAAAGTCGCTCATTTCCAAAAAAATCACAAATCAAATCATCTTACCCCTAACATCTATGATCACTTTGTGCTCGTTCTCTGATTACCCCTTTTCGGTATCAAATACAAACCTTGTAGGATCCTAATCCGTCCTATTTCGTGGACTTTCAAAGTTTTTCAACGTCATGTTTGATCTGTGGAACCAAAAAAGGACGATTCCGTGCATGTTATCAAACATGCCATACACCCCGCAACCTAACTATATAAAGCTACCGTCTTATCACCGCCACAGTTGTCCTATTCCGGGAACTCCGAAATCAAGCCATGCTGCTGCTCACGTTTGGTCTTATTGGCCTCGTATTGCAACTGCAACATGTCAATTGCGATCGAACCTACTTGAAAGCTGGTCGGAAAGCGCATTGGATGTTTGACAACTACCCTAATTCAGGCCCTTTCTATGGACAGCCCGAGCAGGTGCACTTATCTTATGGAGGTAGAGCTGCTTCGATGTTCTGTGATTAAAGTGGAAGTATTTTAGGTGACCCAACTCGACAAATAGTGACATGGGTAACCTTTGATGATACTGTAGAATCGTATGTTGAGTACGGTGTCAATAATTTTGACACTCGAATCGATGCAAATGTGACTTTGTTTACTGATCCGAATGAAAAGCATGTTACACGGTACATTCATAGAGCTGTCATGACAAATATCAAGCCAGGACGGCGATACAGTAAGCGTTTTAGGCAGCAATATGTGGTTGAAATGCTGAAAGTTTGCGATTTCAGTTTATCGAGTCGGCTCAGAATACGGTCTCTCAAACATGTTCACGTTCACAGGATTAGCTCCACGTCGAGATGGTGGCTACAGGTTCATCGTCTTTGGGGACATGGGTAACAAGAATGCCAGAGCGCTTGGAACCATTCAGAAGGAGGTCCAAAACGGTGAAATCGATATGATTTTGCATATTGGCGATCTTGCTTATGACCTTGATGATGTCAGTTTCTTTTTCCATCAAATGTTGAAAAGCCAATCATTTGATTTTAGGACAATGGTGCCTTTGGCGATGAATACATGCGCCAGGTCGAACCTGCCGCCGCTTATGTTCCTTACATGACTTGTGTCGGTAATCACGAAAGGCAGTTCAACTTTAGTCATTACATCAATCGAATGACCATGCCGAACACCGATCATGGCATTTTTTACAGGTATGATTTTAATAATTTGTATTCCCGTTGTGTTTCTCTCATTTTTAAACGAATCCATTAATTTCAAAAACTTTAAACACAATTATGAACGCAATTATTGCAGTTTCGACGTCGGAGAAACACACTTTGTGGTCTTTTCTACCGAAATGTACTTCTTTTTGGAATTCGGAACTGATCAAATCCAAACTCAATGGAACTTTTTGAATGAAGATCTTCAGGTTTGGCTGCACAAACTGCAATTTATCCTTTGATTAGAACTAAAAATTTACAGAAAGCCAATGAAAACCGTAAAAACACCCCCTGGATAATCGCACTTTTCCATCGACCGATGTACTGTTCCACCATTAACAATGATGAATGCATGAAGAATCAATCTACGGTAACTTTCCACCCTTATCAACGATAACAGTATCCATTTTTATCATTCCAGGTTCGCACTGGTCTTAACGGAACATACCCCCTCGAGCAATTGTTCCACAAATACGGTGTTGATGTGGCTTTCTTCGCTCACGAACACTCTTATGAACGCTTCTACCCTGTTTATGACCGGGTGACTTATCGAAATGTGTCGAACCCATATTACGACCCTCCGGCACCAATGTACATTATGTCAGGATCTGCCGGTAACCAGGAATACGTGAGCCGATTCGGACCGCCGAAACCGTGGACGGCTTTCACTAGCAGTTCTTACGGGTTCCACAAAATGCATGTCTACAATGCTACGCATATTCATTTTGAGCAGTTTTCTGTCACAAAGGTTTGATGATTTTCTATTTGGATGCCAAGCAGTGTGTAATGATGTTTCAGCGCGCGGTTGAGGATGAAATCTGGCTTGTCAAACACAACCACGGCCCCTACACGCAGGAAAACGACAAATTGTTGCGGTCTGTTGGTACTGTGGTTGTTGGTTGATCGTTTGAAAATGAAAACTGTTGTTATTATAATAAAAAGCGTTGTTATAATAAATTTTACTTCCACGCATTCGTTTTTTTATGGGCGGGACAAAAAAACGATCATTACTTGTTATCAGTGTTGTTGTGACTGCACGCGACACCATCGGTAGGACACAGTCGAGAAGCATTGGGGTCAAGCTATGCGACTCGTTTTTGCTTTCGTCTGTGGTTTTGCTTTTCAAATCGCCAAATGTGAGCGAAATTATTTGAAAGCAGATCGAACGGCTCACTGGATGGATCCAAATGATGCTAATCGAGGACCCTATTACGGACAGCCGGAGCAGGTGCATCTTTCCTATGGCGGTAGGCTTTGTAATTCAAAATTGTGGTATAAAGTCAGTTTCAGGTGACCCATCGCGTCAGATTGTTACATGGCTAACGTTTGACGACACAATCAAGTCATATGTGGAGTATGGCACTGATCGGTTTTCAACCAAAGTCGCGGCAAATGTAACTTTGTTTAGAGACGGTGGTCACAAGAAGACAATTAGATTCATCCATCGAGCTGTAATGACTGGCATTAAACCTGGAAAACGATACGGTACGTGCCCATTTTTAAAACTTACAAAAAAATCTACAAACAAAAGTTGCAGTTTATCGTGTCGGCTCTCAATATGGAATTTCAAACATGTTTACGTTCACCGGATTAGCTGAGCGACCCGATGGGGGCTACAGATTCGCAGTCTTTGGGGACATGGGTAATAAGAACGCCAGATCACTTGGAACCATTCAAAAAGAAGTTCAAGACGGCGAAATCGATATGATTTTGCACGTCGGCGATTTTTCTTATGATCTTGACACGGTGCTTACAAAATATATTTTTCGGTTTTAAAATAATTTATTTTAGGACGATGGTGCCTTTGGCGATGAATACATGCGCCAAATCGAACCAGCGGCCGCTTATGTTCCATACATGACCGTTGTCGGAAACCATGAAGAAAAGTACAACTTTAGTCATTACAGAAACCGATTTACAATGCCAAATACCGATCACGGCATATTTTACAGGCAAGATCGTTTTTTTTTACAGTTTTTTAGAACGCTCTATGTTTCAGTTTTGACGTCGGCGATGTGCATTTTGTGGTTCTGTCGGCCGAGTTGTACTTTTACACAAAGTATGGCACTAATCAAATTCAAACACAATGGAATTTCCTTAATGACGATCTAGCGGTAAAAAAAGATGTTAACAAACAATGTAAAAGGTTTAATTACAGAAAGCGAATGAAAACCGCAAGAACGTTCCATGGATAATTGCCCTCTTTCATCGACCAATGTATTGTTCAACACTTTCTCATGACCAATGTATACACAAACATTCAATTGTAAGTCAAATCATTTAAAATTAATGACTAAAAGTTTTGCGTTGATAGGTCCGCGATGGTATTCACGGCAAGTACGGTCTTGAGAACCTGTTCCACAAATTCGGTGTTGATGTGGCCTTCTATGCTCACTTACACTCATATGAACGCTTTTATCCCGTTTATAATCACACAGTTTACCGAAATGTGTCCAATCCGTATTACAATCCGCCTGCTCCGGTCTATATTCTAGCTGGTTCGGCTGGATGTCAGGAAGATTTGAGTCCGTTTGGACCACCAGAACCATGGACGGCGTTTACTAGCGATTCTTATGGGTTCCATCGGATGCATGTTTACAATGAAACACATATCCACTTTGCACAGTACAGCATCAAGAAAGTGAGGATCAGCTTAGCTTGCAATAAAAAAATTGAATGTTTCAGGAGGGAATAGAGGATGAAGTTTGGCTGGTCAAACACAACCACGGACCTTATACTGCTCACGACGACCAGCGATTGCAACAATTGGGCACTTATGTCGGTTAAATTTTGCAAGCTTATTTCTGTCACTGTGTCAATCGTAATGTACATTTAACATGAATGCCATCATAAATTGCAGTATCTCGCTCAAAATTGTCTGTTTTGATCAACACATTTCCAAAAGTGCTGACTCGTTTGTTATCGAATGTACCACCGGAAACGTGAATCAAACTAGTTACGCCTTATCAGCTTTGTTTTGACTAGCTAGCACCTTTGACGAGGGAACGCATTTTGAAAGCGTGGGGTCAAGCCATGCGACTTGTTTTACAGGGTGCGCCAAAAATACTGCAACACGGTTTTTTGGCTATAACTTCCAAACAACTTTAGGTTTCGCTGTAGAACAAAAAAAGATTCATACTAGAACCTATGTGTAATCTGTGATTTCAACGGTTTCTGAGTAGCTTCTGTTAGCGACGCTACAGAAGCCAAAATGCGTTTCAAGAAAACTGGCAAAAGGCCGCGACCCCTGGAGAGACATTCAGAGACCCCCCAGGCGTCGCGATTTTTGTAGGGCCTTGAAATTTTTATGTTACTTAGCATAGATCCTTAACTTCAAAGTCGAGCACAGACTGGAATTTATTGGGTTTAGGTACGGGCATAAGGTGCCCCTTTCGAAGGTGCACTCAAGGCGATAAAATCATTTCAAAACGCCCTAATTTGCATTTTCCCCCCTGTGCGGCATACAACTTAACTGACATACCAACTAACCGTTAAATCAGTGCTGCCAGGACTCTAAGAGTATCGCAACGTCAAAAAAACCCGACTTTGCTGCCTCGTTTTTAAGTTTTATTCGAAAAACACCAAATTTTGATGTCCCCGTAGAATCCGCTTGAAATCATGGTCAACTTGAATCCTGTCGGCTACCAAAAATCACAGGCATTCTTGGATATCCAATTGATTAGATTTTACTGAATTGACGGTATATGGCATCTGTTTACAGAAGTAAAAAAATAAACCCAGTCTATGAGGTGACCTGCGGGTTTTTGCCCCTTTTTTTGAAGATGCATTTTGGCTTCTGGAGAACCGCTAATCACAGATACCCGGAAACCGTTGAAGTCCCACGTCACAAAGTTAGTGAAAAATCAATCCTTTTTTGTTGTACCGGGAAAGCTCAAGTTTTTTGAAAGTTATGACCGAAAACCCCGTGTTGCAGTATTTTTGGCGCACCCTGTAGTTTTCGTCTGTGTTTTTGCTTTTGAAATAGCCCAATGTGAACGAACTTATTTGAACGCTGATCGGACAGCGCTCAAGATAAATCCAAATGATGCCAACCGAGGCCCCTATTACGGACAACCTGAGCAAGTGCATCTTTCCTACGGCGGTAAGCTTGAAAATATTGTATTGAACCATAAAGTCAGCTTAAGGTGACCCATCTCGACAGATCGTAACATGGGTAACGTTCGACGACACTGTCAAGTCATACGTCGAATACGGCACTGATCGATTTTCAACTAAAATCGCGGCAAATGTAACTTTGTTCAGAGATGGTGGGCACAAGAAAACTATCAGATTCATCCATCGAGCTGTCATGACTGGTATCAAACCCGGAAAACGATACGGTTAGTGTGAATTTTTGCGTTTTACACCAATATTGAGTACTAAAAGTTGTAGTTTATCGTGTTGGATCCCAATACGGAATTTCGAACGTCTTTACGTTCACTGGATTGACAGAACGACCTGACGGCGGCTACAGATTTGCAGTCTTTGGAGACATGGGCAATAAGAATGCTCGGGCTCTTGGAACCATCCAAAAAGAAGTTCAAGATGGCGAAATCGATATGATCTTGCATGTTGGCGACTTTTCTTACAACCTGGACACTGTATGCAACAACTTTAATCCCAATTGTTGAGTAATTGCTTTAATTTAGGACAACGGTGCCTTTGGTGATGAATACATGCGCCAAATCGAACCAGCGGCCGCTTATGTTCCCTATATGACTGTTGTGGGCAACCACGAGCAAAAATACAACTTTAGTCATTACATCAACCGATTCACAATGCCGAACACTGATCATAACATTTTTTACAGTTTCGATATTGGCGATGTGCATTTTGTGGTTCTGTCTGCAGAGTTGTACTTTTACACAAAATACGGAACTGATCAGATTCAGACACAATGGAATTTCCTTAATGACGATCTAACGGTTTGTAAACATGTGAAACGAGCATTACAATTTTTTATTGAAATGATTGTTTATACGCAATGTACAACGTTGAGTTACAGAAGGCAAATGAAAACCGCAAGAACGTTCCATGGATCATTGCACTTTTCCATCGGCCAATGTATTGCTCGTCAACAAAAGCCGCTGACTGTATGCATAAACAATCAATTGTAAGTTATACAATGCTTGTGAATCTGGTTGAATGTTATTTTCTCACATTAGACTCGCACTGGTTTAAACGGCAAATACGGCCTCGAGCAACTGTTCCACAAATATGGCGTCGACGTAGCCTTTTTCGCACATCAGCATTTGTATGAGCGGTTCTATCCGGTCTACAATCGCACAGCCTATCGGAATGTTTCAAATCCGTATTACGATCCACCTGCACCAGTTTACATCATGTCGGGATCAGCTGGATGTCAGGAAAAGCTAGGCCATTTCGGGAAACCGCAGCCATGGACGGCTTTTACAAGCAAATCTTATGGGTTCCATCGGATGCATGTTTACAACAAAACGCATATTCATTTTGAACAGTATGGCGTCAAAGTGGTAAAAGATGTACTTTGGATGGCAAAATTAAAGATTTGAGTCTTTAGGAAGGAATCGAGGATGAAATTTGGCTCGTCAAGCACAACCATGGCCCCTATACACTTCACGATGACCAACTGTTGCAGAAATTGGGCACCTATGTCGATTGATTACACATTTTATCGATCAATTTTTGTAAAGTAAACAGTCTTTTTGTTTGAAGTTGCATTTTTAAAGACCTTTTTTTACGCTTCATTCATATTTGGCAAGCTCTTTGACTTTAAAAAGTATAC
Source organism: Panagrellus sp. LJ2284 (assembly GCA_024447225.1). NCBI lineage: Eukaryota > Metazoa > Nematoda > Chromadorea > Rhabditida > Panagrolaimidae > Panagrellus > Panagrellus sp. LJ2284. The sequence goes on from JAMRYC010000009.1 coordinate 4,653,963, forward strand.
AAAAAGCCTTTGTCGGCCATACTTAAGTGGCTCTTTTGGCACTTCCCTGTCATAAGTGGTTTTCGCAGCTATTAAAAGCCCACAATGGAAATCAATATAAACATGTTTTCTCTTGACCGCTTGATTTAACCAAAAACAGGTCAAAATAATCAATGAAAACTGATAAAAGGCGTTATCACCATGTTGATCACGTCAAATCGAATTGCAACAGTGAAAAGAACCAACAAATGTAAAGTGAAACATCCATCGATCAACTTCGCGCACTGACGTTTTTATGAATCTGTGACCACGGACGCCTCAAATTACTTACTCTTTTGTCCGTTCGATAGAGACTCGCGACAGCGACGACGGCCAACCTTGAATCAAACCCCTAAATTGAAAAAAGGCGACGGCCCAGAGAGCTCTGCGCGGCCTTACACCTGTACACGGAAGGCTGGCAGCTGCATATTACATCCATCCGACTATTTCTGTGTATACATGGTTGACCCTTTGGATGCTCTGGCTGTGAAGTGAGTGGAAATATATGTTTCTGTATTGAACATAGACATAGTCGGGTCGGACTGTCTTTTCCAATAGGCTAGAGGGGTCAGTTGAAAGGCTCATCTTCGTTGCCTCAGGCAGTTGAGTCGTGTTTCGTATCCCCAAACAAGGGTCTTGCCCCTTTTCTGGAAAGAAGGGACAGCTTGGCCACCGCCGAACCGACAGCCGGCGGCCCTGCCGTTCGTTTCGTTTCGATTGCTTCTTGCACTTGCAAGCCAAACCCGGCAGGCTGTCCGTCGCCCGCACCAAGCTAACGTGCCATTGGCGTTTGTCTCATGCATTTTGTGCCGTTTGCTCGTTACATTAGTTGCGGTCGCTGTCGGGGTCTTCTAAATGACGCGGATGCCCTCGAGCATTGACCGATTTTAAAGACGAAACTTGTGCCATGGTCGCGAGTGTGCCTTTTGCGCTTAGTGAGAAAGATGTTTTGAAGACGATTTTGGAGTTTCTGGAATCTCGGGGGCTTCATATAACACAGGTTTGTTGCTGGATTTCTTCGATTTTGTCTATTTGGCTTCAAATAGCGCCATTTTAGTTGTCCCTCGAACGCGAAACCGGTGTCATCAATGGCGAATACAGCGATGACGTCCTTTTTCTCCGGCAGCTTATTCTCGACGGCCAATGGGACAATGCGTTGGACTTTGTAGACCCGCTTAAGGACCTCCAGGAGTTTGACCTAAGGGCTTTTCGTTATATTTTGACGAAATATAAATATTTTGAGCTGCTATGCATCAAACAAGAACCCGGCCCGATGCATGATAACGACTTTGCCGTCGAGGAAATCGTCGAAGCGCTGAAAGATCTTGAACAGATAGCGCCAACGCCGGAGGATTACCGCCAATTATGCGCACTTTTGACCCTTCCAAAGCTCTCCGATCACGCTGATTTCAAACATTGGAACCCCAGCAGTGCGCGAGTTGAATGCTTTCACAAAGTTTTACCTTTAGTTGTGGATCTGCTTCCGGATTTGAGTGCCAAAACTGAGCCGACGCTCCATGCTATGAACGACAGGCTGATCCAATTGGTGACAAAAGGCATCTTTTATGAAGCTTGTGTTGATTTTTGTCAGTCACAGGCATTGGGAAACAAGAAAGGTAAGATTGTACATTTACAGTATCCATATATAATAAAATTATTCCAGATTCCGGCCCCCAATTCACTAAAGCCCTCGCATCTCGAGCAAAACTGTCCGGAAATGACCTATCCCTAGTTTCATGGCTCGAAATTGTCGAACGAACCCAATTCACTATGCCATTTCAACAAAAACAACTCGATTTCAAACTTGAGGGGCTCAAAAAACCGAAACTAGAAGCCCAATGGACGGAGCACATCCTCGCGACGCCGATGAAGCCCGGTGGGCAGTTTCCCCATTCATTAGTTCCTGTGGCAAGATTGAAATGCGCTCAAAAGATGACACAATCACTGATTCTGCCGCCGATGTCATCCTCCTTTGCCATGGAAGCCAGTATGGTCGCACGGTCCCGACGCGAACGCGCGGGGCATCCAATGTCTCACAGTATGGCTCCAGATGTCGGATTCTCGATTCCGACCTTGCCTGCTGCCGAAACTGCCATGGCACAGTCGCAGATTATTACAAACATGTTTGAATCGAGCGAATTTACGAAAACTTCAAGGCCTCAGGCTACTGGAGCGCTTAGTTTGCCGCTGGCGCAAGACTCGAGGAAGGAGCTGGACGCCATTACGAAAAGAACGCAGGGTCCACGAGTTGGTGGATTGGCACCGGTGCCGGAGCTGAGTACACCGACGAGCGATGGAAGTGTGCCCATGGGCTTGGATGCCGGGAATCCGATGACGCAATCAAGGCTGTTCCAAGAGTTTTCGAATCGGCAGAGATATTCGATGCCGCAGATGATGCCCCAGAATACTATGTATGGCCAACCACAACAACCTCCGATGGTCCCACAACGGCCTGTTTCAACAGTATTACCGGCAGGGCCGAATAATTACTACCCTGATCCGATGATGCCCCCAGGATATGGGTCTCGCCCACAGTCGATGCTCGGCTATCAGCCATCACCGCCACAGGCTCCAATGCCGCCAATGCAGGCTCCGATGGGTGCCATGCCTTCTGGGAGTGGTTTACCTGTTCAATTCGTGCCGTTGTGTCGATATGAAGACAGTCAAGCCATCCGAGCCGTCGCATTCCATCCATCTGGGCGATACTTCGCTGTCGGAACAAACTCCAAACAGATGATAGTCTGCCGATATCCGGATATCCGCCGACCCACAACTGGCCGAACACTTCCCTTCAACCCGAGCGTTTGTCTTTCCCGACCAAAACAGCATCGTGGAAGTGTGTATTGCTGCGGATTCAGTCAGGCTGGTGACCTCCTAGCCACTGGCTCCAATGACAAAACAGTAAGACTGATGTCTTTCAACTCGGAGGAGTGCAAAATCGGCGCCGAAGTCGAGCTCACAATGCATGATGGCACTGTTCGGGAGCTGATTTTTATGGACGATCCGGCTACGAGACAGCCTGTTTTAGTTTCTGGTGGAGCTGGAAATTGCCATATTTGTCTGACTGATTGCACGACAGGGCAGACTTTTCGCGAACTTCCTGGCCATACTGCGCCGATTCTCGGCCTCTACGGCTGGGGCGGATGCAATTTTGCTAGTTGTTCCCAGGATAAATCCATCCGATTCTGGGATTTACGGACTTCAAATGCTGTCAACATTATTCAGCCCAACATGAAAACGTCAAGTGAGTCACTTTTTATCGATTTGACGATCATTATGTACTGTACTCAAGCCCCGCCCCCTTTCAGACGCTCATGTCACATCTGTCTGTGTCGACCCAAGTGGCAAGCTCCTCGTTTCCGGCCATGAAGACGCCTCAGTGATGCTGTATGACATAGTCGGCGGCCGTCCAGTCCAAGTATTCCGTCCCCACGGCGATGAAGTCCGCACAGTTCGCTTCTCCAATGCCGCCTACTATCTTCTCAGCGGCAGCTATGATCGAAGAATCGTCATCACAGATATGCGAGGTGATCTGACAAGCCCGCTGATGTATTTGCCAGTGGCCGAACACAATGACAAGATTATTCAATGCCGTTGGCACCCACAGGATTTCACGTTCCTGAGCACGAGCGCGGATAGGACCGTCGTGCTCTGGACGTTGCCACAGCCATAGATAGCTTTTGCGAGGTTTTTATTAGTTTTCGACTTGGTTTGCTTTTTTGCTGGTCTTTCTTCTTAATAAAAATGACAATTAATCATTGTTTTTTTAGTTTTTTAGGAAAAAGTTGACGAAATTGGCATTTTGATGGCTTTAAAATCAAGAAATACAGTAATCACAATAACCTTTCTTTGGTTTATGGCATTTCCTTTCACTGTACAGTATCCATTGGCCGTCTTGGGTTTTCTTGGATCCTGCGTTTTTGGATCCTATCGAAAAATCTACCCAAAAAAGCCAAAGTTTCAACTATTGGCACTCACAAATGGCGAATTGACGCATTCACTTACGGACGTCGCACGTGTACTAACAATCCTTTTTGCCCAACAAAAGTTCGAAATTGCCCAAAATCGAAAACACCAATAAAAAATACTCGTCACACCTGGCCAAAACTTCCATGGATCCTGTTTCCCAGGCTTTGCGCACAGCCACGTCTCCACCCACCCACGTCGCTCTCTCTCCCTCCAGACGTCGTCGCTTGCAAGCTCTTCCATTTCCGCTCTCGCTTTGTCTTTCCAACACCCGTTTTCCTTGTCTAGCAGTGATCAAGCTTCGGGAAATCCCACCGCGATCGCCATGACGCGAGAGTCGAGTGACGCGACGCCCCAGGTTCGTCGCCCTCCCTTCTCACGGAAGAGTCTCGGTGTTGCGATTGACTCCCATAATCAGTCGTTTCTCCATTCATTCTTCCGTGTCTGTCGCCCCATCACTCCTACCACCACCCACGACCCGGAAGAGGGATAATGGCCACGTCCTCCGACGATCACCGTGAACAACCGGTACCGTTTTCCATTTTTCCTTTTAGCATCACACTTTTACATGCATGTGCATTGCATGCTGATTGGACAGCCTTATTTTTGGCTTTTTTTGCAAATTTCTTATTCGAATTATATAGGCTTCGAGCTTTTTGAGTGTGATATTTGAATTGACCTCAGTTTGAGTGATAATGTTGGGGGTTGATGGTTTTGCATTTTCAGGAGAATGTTCTGTGCGAGACGCAGGAGACGGAGCAATTCGATGCCGTGTTTTCGCCGAAGCATGAAGAAGGCGAAGCTGGCGATGTCGCTGGGGTCGGCTTCGATGTGAGTATCGTAAAGAGTGAGCCTCCGACGACCGATGAATCTGGGTTCGATGAGTGCTTCGACACCTTTATCGCGGAGCAGGCCAGACTGGAAGCGGAGTTGGATGCAGCTCCTGATGCTTCTGAAGATGTGGCGGTCAAGAAGTCAATTTCGGAGGTTGAAAATGCGATGATGGCAGTTGAAGAGGTCAATGTTGGCTTCGATGTTGTGACTCCACAGCCTGAAGTGGAGCATGAAGTCTCTAAGGCCGAACTGGAGCCCGTGCCGGAGCAGATTGCCGATTCTGAACCCACCGACGCCCCTGAAGTCTCCCTCACGGAACTCACAACAGTTCCCCAGCCCGAACCCCACCCGCAACCCCATCCCGATGGGCATCAACCGACCTTCGAAGCCCCGAACACCCACCAATCCACCTTCGAAGCCCCCAACCCTCATCAACCCACCAACGAACCCACCCACGCCTACCCCGACCACATCGAAGACCTCAAAAACTTCGACCCCATGGCCCCTCCGCCCATGTACTACCCTCCCATGGGCTATGGCCCGATGGATCCCAATCATTCCGGCTTCTACAACATGCCGCCCCCGATGTATCCGCCCATGATGCCCAATGGACCCCCCTACAACCCCTACTTCAACGCCTTTACCTACCCGCTCGAACGTGGCTGTTCCAATGTATCCGTCGGCAATGAACCCACCGAGAACTGCGGCTTCTATCCTCGTGGCAATGCTGGCGGCTTTGAAATGCCTTCGACTTCCATGATGAAAGATGACTTGATCGGCGAAGGCCAAGACCCATCAGCCCGATCCATGCGCCCCGAAGACCAGCCTCCCTACGATGGCCCCATGATGCCGATGATGTACAACGATGTTCCGCCCATGGGCATGTACGACAACCCTCAACAGCCGCCGCCGATGAACATGTTTGAGGGTCCGCATCCGCACCCTCCGCCGATGGACATGGACTATATGGCAGCGCCGCCGCCGTACTACTATCCGCCGCCTATGGATCAGAATGGACAGCATATGGGTGACTATCAGTGAGTTTTGGTTGTTTTGGGTTACGGTAATAAAGACATGCCTTTCAGAAACTATGACTACATGCACCCGCCGTCCATGACGATGACCCTCCAGGAGCAGCAAGCCACATGGGCCCAGCACCAGTACACCGAGCCGGCTCCCGAAGAAGAATCCCCGCCTCGGAAGAATGGAAAGAAAGGCAGGATTGCCAAGGCTCCGAAGCCGCGGAAGACGACGAATCGCAAGCGTGGCGGCAAACGGAAACAGAACCGCGACAACGATGTCCCAGAAGAGGCCGTCCCGCCCCTCGTCGAGCTCCCCACCGGCTTCGAGCAGGTTCTTCAGCGTGCCACCGGGCCATCCGATGGCGACAACGATGCCGACGCCGAGATCGAGAACAAGCCTGAAAAGGCCGAACTCGACAATCCCGAAGCCAAATACGATGAAACCGCGCAGCCCGACTCCGACATCCGTGAATCCAGCTACGACCCTCCGCGTCGTCGTGACTACCGTCGATGTGAGACGAAAGTCATGCTTCAAACCGTTGATGGCCATCTTTTCAACAAGTACTTCGAAGAAGAGGACATTCGCGATTTTGCCCGCCGCTTCAAGACCCTCCGATGCGAATTCGGCTTCAGCCAGGCCGATGTTGGCGCTGCTCTTGGCCGCCGTTACGGTAGCGACTTCAGCCAGACGACCATATCCCGTTTCGAGGGCCTTGTCCTGTCCCATTCAAACATGTGCAAGCTCCGTCCGCCCATCGAGCAGTGGATCGCCGACGTCCAAACCGCTCTCGACAGTGGCATTCCCATCGAACAGCTCCGCCGAGCCTGCAAGGGCGGCGACTTTTGGCCGTCCGAAACGCCTCCGCCGCTCGTCAATGCTTCTCTCGTACCACCGCTCCGGAAACGCCGCAAGCGTACCAGCCTCGAAGCCGCGCAACGGTTAGCCCTCGAATCCTACTTTGAGGTCAACCTTCGCCCGGACAACACCCAGATGAGCGAGATATCGCGGACGCTGGATCTTGGTTTCGATGTAGTAAGTTTTCCCTTCCCATATTTCTGTTTTTTTCATCAATCTCTTCCAGGTTCGTGTATGGTTCTGTAACCGCCGCCAAAAAGCCCGCAAAGACGACGCCAAAATCAAGGCTCGCGCCGCCAGAGCCAATGGCACCATGCTCATGGACATGCCGACCCCCTCGCCGACCCCGTCACCATCGCCCAGCATGGAGGACATCAATGAAGATGAAGTTTCAAATGAGCAATTTGAAGAGGAACACGAAATGGTCGCCGAAGACGAGCCCATGCCAATGGAAGAAGAAGCTTCCCTTTCTTAAATGTATAAATTCACTTTTTAACTCTCTAAACTTTACTTTCCTAGTCACCTTTTCTAACTAATGATCCCAATTCACGCCAGATGGGCAATATTTTGTTTTTATCACTTTTACGCGGGTATAAATTATATGTGATTTTTGTTTGTTTCGGTTACAATAAAGTTAATACGGCTAATCACTATGTTCTTTGCAACTTTAAAACCATTTAAAGAACAGTTTTTTAAAAAGTCAATACCCGATCAATAAATTGACTTTTTTGGTTTGAACAAACAAAAGTAATTTGCACAGGTGCTTTTTGCAATAACGACTGTTGTGTTCGCACAATCGTTGAACGCATCTTTTCGGTTTGTGTGCTGTGCGAATATAGTCGCAGTCGTTGCATTTTTGACTTGTGCTAATGCGATTTTGGTATTAACGCAAAGTTTTTACAAAAAGTAAAGTTAAAATCGGAATTGCATTTAATGTTGAGCAAACTTAAAATTTATCGAAATTGAATACAAATCACCACCAAAGTGACAAACAGAAAACCACCCAATTATTGAAAATCGTCTACTCTGCTTTTCTGCTCGGACATTTCGAGGTTCTCTCGGCTTTCTTGCGAGTTATCAGTGATTCGTAGTCTTGGATAAATTTTGTGACCTCGGCCGACTTCGGTAACGCGTCCTCGGCCAACAGGATTTCGAGTACGCATCGAAACACGAATACGTATTGTTGATCGTTTTGGATGGCATGCATCCTTTGTTCACGTAATTCTTTTGTGACATCGGCCATTTTGAAGTCGGAATCATTTTTTACTAGGAGTCGGTGGCAAACACTGGAATTGATCATTTTGGATTTTGTGAAGTGTGAAATGAGATGGCTTACAGCTCAATCATGGCAAAAGTGCCTGTCCTGCCGATCCCCGCCGAACAATGCGCCACAATCGGCTTCTTCTCGTAAGTACGATGCACGAGATTCCTGACTTCCTTGCACGTGGCCACGGATTCCGCGACACTGTGATCTGGCCAGCCGTAGTAGTAAATATGGGTGAGTTCGTGGACTTTTGCGTCTTTTTCGTCGAGTTTGACTTGCATTTTGCTTTTTGTGACTTTTTTCATGCCGCCGACGTTTGTATTCCGATCGACAACCCGGACGAGAACGCACCCAAAGGTCTTCCAATCATTGCCCTCGCCCGGTTGAGGATAGTATTCATTACACTTTTCTTTGCCGTCTTCGGTGAATTGGCACAGTTGTAGGACGACTTTCGTGCCTTCCTGGAGGACCATCAACCAGAAATGGGATACGGTATTGCTCATGGGGCCCTGGGCACAGATGTATATTAAGTCTGGATGGACTTCGACGAAGCTGGCATGGATGTAATCGTCGCCTTCGGGGTTGTTTTTCAGCTTTACGCGCGTTTTATCGAGGCAGAAGACGTCTTCGTATCGATTTAGCGCGTTGTGATCGACACATATCTCGGTGGAGCCGGTTGGTTGGTACGGTTTGACGGTTTGGATGAACTCCTTGCGGATGCCGCGTAGGCCCATGGATAGGACTTCTTCCATCCATCTTGCACAGGCTTTGGATCTTGCGTCTCGTGGGGCGCCAAGCTCCTGAAATTATGGTTTGAATCGGTAAATTTAAACATTAAAAACGCGCATTTTTGAAAAATTGAACAATTAAGCTAACAAAAACAACACCCACCGACGCCGATTTATTAGTTTTATCATTATTGTTGCCGCCCTTCTTGAACTTGGCCCCGATGGCCCCTGTGCTCTTCGCCTGGGCCTCCTCCGGCCCCCGATTTCGGGCCTTGGCGCCCACGTCGACTGAACACTTGACGTCCACATTGTATTTTCGTGGCGCTTTTGATTTCGCGCCCTTGCCCTTGGAACCCGTTTTTCTTACGGCGGTCTTTCTACAAACGGCAGCCATGAGGGGGTGGGGTCCGGGACGGATTCACGCAAAGGGGGAGAGACAAAAAAGATCGGTTACCGAACTCACTTTTCTCGTGCTGCCGCCGTTTTGGTCGTGTCCACACCCATCTTTTTCGAAGGAGCAGGCCCTCTGCCGTGGGCAGTGGCCTCGGTGGCATCGGAATCATGGCAAAATATGCCTGTTTCATCTTGGAGGTGGAAATTTACATTTTGAAGTTGATGCCACTTGGGATCCTTGTCACTTTGTGGTTGATGCCACTCGGTATACTGTAGGCTCAATTTCAACTTTCTTTATTCAATTTTGAAGGTTTTCGAGAACAATTTCAACGGACAATACTGGGATAGACATAAGTTAGTTTAAGTAAGAGTAAAATTTCATTATTGCGTCGGTGAGATTACTGTACTTTAAATAAGCTTCGTTTTTGGCACATTTTATGGCTCAATTAACCATCCACGTCCTCAGGACACATCCATCAGCGACCCTGGGTTCTGTCGTTGGTATTCCTTGACCGCTTTTTCATCAAGTGCCTCCAATGAAAGCATAGCGACCTCCGTCTGGGCCATGAATCGCTCCAAATCGCCTAGCTGCCTGTGAATGTCGTCCAGGCTTTTCGTCAACGCTGGAAGTTCGGCGAGACGATCGTGCAAGTGGCAAACAGCTTCCCAATGCTCGTTCAGAGATTGCTGGACGCCGCTCATTCTGGTACTTGTCTGATTCGCGAGCTTGATGGCGTTTTCGTTGAGATCGTGCATTTGGTAGAGACCAAGCTTGTATCTGGAATGGCTTTCTGGATGATGTTGGAAAAAAAAATGAAAAAGCTTACCGAAAAAGTATATCGTGGCCCTCGTCAGTCGTCCCAAAGGCCTCCAAAAACTTGCTTCCAAGTGTCTCCGGCGTCGGCATGGAATCACGACGAAGGGGGGCTGGGATGTGGGGCAATTCATCGTAGATGTGGCCGACAAGTTCTTTGAGGGAGTTTAGGTTGAACATCTGAAGCAAATTCAACATAAATCAACTTGATATTACAGTAAGTTTCAAGTTACAGTATCCAAATCGGGTCAAAGACCGACATATCCACAACCAAACTCAGAAATCATCCAAATGCTTCATAATTTATGGCAATCTATGGCAAAAGACACAAATTTCAAAATCTCAAAATCTACTATAAACATCTAATCTCTGTCAAGTGAAAAATAGGAAAAAGCACCGGTGTTTGACTGATTCACATGGTTTTACAAGTGTGTTTTTTTGTATATCTGAAAAACTGGAAACTGGCAAGAATTTTTTCAAACGGTGGAAAGAAGGCCCATCGCGAGGATCTCCGTAGTTTCCGGTCGATCTTTAGGAGCCTGGGAAAGCATTCTATCGATTAGGGCCTTCAGGGCGGGGGAGATTTCGGGCGGAAGTTCATATTGGACGGGGCCATCTGCTATCCGGAAGAGGACGGCGTTGGATGGTGTTTCGGAGTAGGGCGTCTTGCAGGTTAGCATCTGAAAGTGGACCTGTTTTAGTACGCCAAACTATGGATGGAAAAGCCTACCTCAACGATAGTTATGCCAACACTCCAAATATCCGCCTTATTACTGTATGGCTGGCTGTCCCTGACAATCTCCGGGGCCGTGTAATGCGGAGTGCCTCTATATTCCGCAGATTGGAGTGACGCCAAAGCTCGCATGTACTGTGCCGAGCCGAAATCACCAAGTTTGTAGTCGGCCGGGCTGGCATGACGGAGGATGTTCGCGGATTTGATGTCTCTGTGGACAATGTTGAGGGAATGTAGATACTCAAGGCCGCTGAGTATCTGTTTAGTCGTTCTGATGGCGCGTTTTTCGGACAGTTCACCGAATTTGTTAATCTGAAAGCGATCTAGGTTACTGTAGGTTTCAAAAAATTGACTTCCAAAGCTATCGTTCAGTCAAAAAATAGCAAAAAAGCTCACCTCATCATACAATGACCCCGCTGTCATGTATTCCATAAAAATATTGACACAATTATCTGTCACGACGACCCCCAAATACCGAACAATGTTGTCATGCTTTAATCTCGACAGAATCGTGACTTCTTCACTCAAAGACTGCACCCGAGCCTTCATTGCATGGCCATCGCCACGGGCATAGATCTTCTTCACAACTAATTGGTCGCCCGTTTCGCGATCGACGCAAAGCATGACTCGACCATGAGCGCCTTGGCCGATGCAAGTGGCTTCGCGCCATTCCGTCGGCGGCTTCGGCGCATGCGGGTTCGCAGCGAAGATTTCTTCCAACTTTTTTCCATCTGGAGTGGCTGCTGCTGTGCTGAAGGCACTTGTGCCATTCTCCGAATAAACATCGTCAAAGTTTGTTCCACGATAGACGCCGCGTTTATCCGGTCGAGCAAGGACATCATTAGCCGATTTTGGAGAGACGAAAATTCTGAATTTCGACCCCTTTGATCGTGAATCGTGTAGCCGTAGGGCGGCTTCCAGGCCTTCTTGGTCTTCAATAAGTTGCAAGAAATCCAGAGTGGTATTAGCATGGAATATATTGATAGGGACGCCGGAATGTCGGCGTCGAATATAGTCATTGAGGTCTTTGAACGAGACTGGTCGTTGAACGGTTAGACGGAATCTCTCAGCACTGGATCTCGCTATAATAGTCAAAGTTTCGCTATTCGGTGCCGGTGGGGCGAAGGTTCGGGACGGGAGCCGATTTCGATATTCCGGGATCGCCGCAAATGGCGCCCCCGACGAAGATGAGGCGCTCCCCGTCGGTCCCGACGAAGACGAAGCACTCGCCGTCGGCTGTACATCCAGGAACAAGTCCCGCAAGTTGTTCAGGGTCTGCTCGACGGGCACGTCGGCCATCGTGCCGTCGGATCTATCGACCGTTTTTGATGGTCGTCGTTGGCGCTGTGGCTACTTAGACTTAGATCGATGAGCAGGCCCACTGAAATTGACACCTTCTTCAATCAATCATGAATGATGAACCACGTACAATACGATCCCACACGTCTTTCTCGTTTGAGCGTTTCGAGAATGATGCATATATGGACCGGGGTGGGAGACGGGTGGGTACATACACCGACACGGTTATATCGATGTATTAAAAAAGCGTGAATGTCATCGGGGGCGGCGGCCTTCGAGACCTTCGGGAACGCTGTTTTCTCCGTTTGACGATGTTTGCTTTCGGTTTTTTCGATGTAAAAAGGCAGTTAAAACAGGGAAACTGTGAAAGCAAGGTGGTGGCCCATAAAGTGCGATCGGTGGAAAGTTGTAAAAACTGGGTGGTGGTCCGGAAAGTGAGAACGCACGCGACACATAAAGTGCAAAAAAAGCACATTTCAAGCGAGGCGATGGCAGTTAAAAACGGCACAAATAATAAAACACTTCTATATTTGAAATTGAAAACCTTCCAGCTAGACAAATCGACCAGTCACATTGATGTTGATGCACTTTTTTCCGGACGAATGCACCCATCCTTGCCGCTGGCGCTGACTCTTGACAAAGTGCGACCAACGCAAACAAATCAGTGTTAATCGTGGCGGGAGCACGCGCGTGCGCACTTTTGAATGGACTTTTTCGAGATCTGCGAGATCCTCGGCCAGCTGGCCACCCTTTTCTGATCACCCCACCCATTTCTCGACATTGATTGTTTACAACCACTGATAAGATTGACTTGACTTGATGCGTGTCAACCCGTTTTTTACTTCCGTCTTTGTTGTTTGTCGCGACTTTTTTGGGGACGTTCCAAAGTAGCATGATTGACAATTACGGACACCACTGTCTTTGCGATGTCGTTCGTAATTGTTTTTGTTTGACGGCAATCGGCCCGCCACCGCCGCCGCCGGCAGTGCGTTGTGCGTGCCTTCAAGGCCACTCTACAGTCTTGCTTCGCCGTCTTTCCCCATCCAATTGTAAGTGGGCTCCGTGTGTTACAGGACCGCCACCACCACCGCGGCGCCAACGAAGAACAACGACGACGACCCGCAAAACCGCAACGAGCCATGTCGACCGGGAGGATCGCCGCCGCCGCGTAACTGCGCGAGCAAGCCGTCCTCGGAATCGCGATCGCCAACACCGCTGCTTCCATCGCTTCCATCCACGTCCAACTCCAACATCATGATCTGTCGCCACTTTTCCAAAAGCCTCACCGGTCGAAGGACAACCCGAAGCGCATTGCTATCAATACTCGGCTTCCTCTGCGGCTTCACGACGATCCTCCTCTTCCAGCTGGCTTCCGACAACTTTAACGATGTGAAATCGCCGTATTTCGAATGCCCAGAGGCCCTGGGGTCGCAGGCTCCTCGGACGCAGTTGGTTTTGATCGGGATCATGACCGCGGCGAAATACGTCGACACGAGGGCGTACAATGTCTGGAAAACGTGGGCCCAGAGAATCCCAGGGAAAGTGCTCTTCTTCGTGGCTGAGGATACGTATAGCGAGTATCCAGACATGCCATTGATAAGGCTAAAGGGTGTGGACGACAGCTATCCGCCTCAGAAGAAGTCTTTCGCGATGATGAGATGGATGTACGACAACTACGTGAGTTTTTGACCTTTTTTTGGGGTTTTTATATATATTTTATTTCAGCTCGACGATTTCGATTGGTTCCTCCGCGCTGATGACGACCTCTACGTCCGTGGGGATCAACTTGAAACCTTTTTAAGAAGTCTCGACCCGTCAAAGCCGCACTTCCTCGGCCAAGCCGGCCTGGGCAACAGTGCTGAATACGGGACCCTGTCTTTAGGCCATCGCGATAACTACTGCATGGGTGGTCCTGGGGTGGTCTTTTCTCGGGAAACGCTGAGACTCGTCGCGCCGCATCTGCAAAGCTGTCTTCTCGAACTTCTGACGACCCATGAGGATGTTGAACTTGGCCGTTGTGTCAGAAGGCATGTCGGCGTCGCTTGCTCCTGGAACTATGAAATGCAAACCCTCTTCCACAACAACCAATCTACCCCAGAGGCCTTCCAAGGCTGGGGCACCAACCCGGAGCTCAAGCATTCCATCACGCTCCATCCAGTCAAGCAGCCAGAGGTCATGAGACTCGTCCATCAGGAGAATTTGATCATGAAAATCCGTGAATTGCGAACCCTGAGAGCCAAACTCGCCCAATTCAAGTCAAACGGCCCCAAAGTCAATCTGATCCGACGCTTCGCCAACAGCACCAACGATCTCGCCCATTGGGACTACACAGCCCTGAACAAGATCACATTCTGCGCGAAGGGCATCAACTGTCCACGGCACACGCTCGATTTCAATGTCAAAAGTGCTCTGGGCAACATTGTCAATGACCTTTTCGATGGCTTCAACGTCAACGCAAGACAGCGAGGCAGACTGCTACAATTCCAATCGATACAGTATGCCTACATGAGGCTGGAGCCTCGCCATGGCGTCGACTACGTTCTCGACATCATCCTCTGGTTCAAGAAGTTCCGACCCCCACATCGAGCGACCCTTTCAGTCCGGAAGCACAGCTACGTCCAGCAGACTTTCGGCGAGATTGAAGCCGTCAGAGATGCCGATTTCCGACGGATCATCAAAACAGCCAGTGAATTCTATTCCAATATGACGGCCGATGAACGGGAAGTCGCCTTAGATGCCGCTGATTCCGACAGAGTTCATCTAGTTGTGCCACTTAGAGGGCGGGCTGCGACCTTCAAGCGGTTCTGTGATAACATTATCGAGGTGTTGCCACCGTCGGAGAAGGATGTCGAGCTTGTTTTGGTCCTTTATAAGTGAGTTTTTGCCGTTTTTGAGGGGGAATTGGCCTAATTTGTGGAATTTTAGCTCCGAAAACATGACTGATGACAGTTTGATTCGGTCAGACGCCCAAGCATTGTCAGCAGTTCTGGATGTGAGGATCATCGAGATGGGCGATGAGGAATTCAGTCGCGGAAGGGCACTAAAGGCCGGGTCTGACGCGCTTTCGCCGGATTCGCTGATGTTCTTCACGGATGTGGACATGTTGTTCACGTATGATGTGCTTCAGAGGATACGGCAGAATACTGTATTAGGGGCGCAGGTTGGTTTTTGAGGCTTAGATTACTGTAATCGGCCATTTAGTGCACAAAAAAGGCCTTTTTTTCGCGATTTGAACCGATTTTTTTCAAGCAAAAAGCTACTTCTTTCGCTGATAGTTCAAATTTGTATCCAAAAAGCACCCTTTTTTCGTTAAAAACATCATTTTATCGTAACTTTTGCCTTCCAGATCTACTTCCCGATCGTCTTCTCCGAGTTCGCCCCCGAATCCTGGTCCTCCAACCCCGGCGACCGCCCCTCGTCCCACTTTTCCTACGGTCGCCGCCGCGGTTACTTCCGCCATTTCGGCTTTGGCCTCGTCTCCCTCTACCGCCGTGACTTCGAAGCCGTCGGCGGCTTCAACCTGACCATCCGTGGCTGGGGCATGGAAGACGTCAACCTCTTCGAAAAGGTCATCGCTTCCCATCTACGTGTACTGCGAGCCCCAGAACCCGGTCTCGTTCACGTCTACCACCCCATCCATTGCTCGCCTGACATGCCTGAGGCCCAACGTGTCATGTGTCGCGGTTCCAAGGCCCAAAGTCTAGCTTCTCTCGACTTTTTGGCCGAAAAAGTCTTGCCCTATTCCGTGTAGCCTTTCAAAACTTCAATCAGCGTGTCCGTGTGACCCTGTATCACTTGCAATCCGGGCATATCCTGCAATGATAGTCTTCTTTTTTTGAGTTTTATCAGTTTCTACAGTGTTACCAGTTTGTTATCTTTCTTCGTCCACAACGATCTTCCGCTGCCATTTTGAATTTAAATTTAAACTTCACATTTCATGCCTTTATGCAATAAGCCGTTATTAATTTATGCAATTTGCGTGGTGCTTCTAATGTCTACAAAACTTGTAAGCCATATACAAATTTTTATATACATTTATATACAAACTGTTAATAAAGCAATGAAAGTTCGTTTTGATGATAGTTTACCACATGAAACGCTGAGTTTCGCCAGGATGGTTGCTCCAAGTGAAGGGTTTCTCGAAAAAGAGATACAAAGCGGCAAGATTGACAACAACATGGCTAAACAGCTCTAATGTGAGTACAGATCGGCGATGCTCGGGTAAACTAATCCGCCACAGGGCATAGGGGATGATGAAATAGCGGAATTCGAGCAAAGGGGCGGGGATAAGGCAAGCTGCGGCGGCTAGGGATGTAGCGAGGGTCAAAAAGGGGCCTAATTTTTGGTTCAATTTTGGGATAATGCCAAAACCAGCAACAACATAGACATAACCACTAGCCAGAGGTGCCCAGGAGTACTTGGCGAACCATCTACGCCAAATGTAGAAAGTGAAATGCCGGTTATCTGCGAGGAGGTACTTATGGGCGATGGTACAGCAACTTACGGACGCATAAATGGCTGCGATTAGAGCGGCTGTGACGAACCAGTACCGAATAAGACGACTTTTGATGTGGAAAATGTCGAAAAGGAAGACGGGCCAGGCGGAGAAGCTAGAAAATAGCCAATTAACCTTGTTTCAAATGAAAAATATATATAAACTCACGCGATAAAGCTCAAAAGATACCACACCTGCGGCAAATGCAGCACCGGCTCGTGGGCTGTCCTATCCCCTAAGACTATTCCTTCATTGAAAACAACAAATAACACAAAAAGCGAAGCCAGAATGACAAAAGTCGCGTATTTTTGGATGAGCTTCCAAAAACTATAAAACGGCCTCTGCCGATTGAAAGTCGAATTCAAGCCGTGAGCGACGTAGAGCCCGGCCCAGAGGATGTTAGTCTGTCTTGTGACGACGGCGACTGCGAAGAAGAAGACACTGATCTTCGGATTCGCGATGCTCAGGCCCCAGATGACAGCGGTCAGGGATAGCAAATCGGTGTAGTACAGTATCGAAGTGTCGAACAGGACCGGCAAAATGGACACCACCAAGCTGGTCAAAATGGCTTCAGCGACATTGGATCTTGGAAAGAGCTTCTTCCTGTAGCGGACTAGGCCCAGGAAGCACAGACCCCAGAGGAAGCTGTTGATGTATCGCTCGTGGCCGTGGCAGAGGAAGCGCGGAGTCAGGAGATAGAGCGCTGGCGGGGTCGTGATCATGTTATTCCAGTACTTGTAGTCGCCATCGCAATAGGCACGGGTCTGGTTGAGGTGAAAGACTTCATCCATGTAGGCATCGGGGACGCGGTCATAGGTGAATTCGACGAGTTTGGCATGGAGGAGGCTGAGGATTCCGGCGAGGGCCACAACTAAAATGATGGCTGCCATTTGGTCTTCATAAACGTATAGAATGAACCTATAGAGACGAGTGAACTGATAAGAAGCGAAACGAACCTCTCGGAAAGTCGATAACGGCCGTCGTGAGGCGCCAAAGAGCTGACTTCATGGCCGCTGGCGATCGCTGGAAAATCGCTGTTTATTTTTGAGAAGAGGAACTTGGCAAAGTGCGCGCAACAGCATCCACACCGCAATCGAATTTTATTCTTACAAAATTCGCAATAGAATCGTGTGATCTTTCAAGTTTCTTCAATTAATTCGGACAAAAATTACTGTTCCGTCAATTATGGTCAGATGGGTAGACATAAAAATTTATATTAAAGCCACAATTAACGGAAAACAAAAACCCCCACCCGCTGGTCCCACCACGAATTTGGCCCCGACCAACATTCCAGCCTCGCTGGACCGCCGCTGGTCCTCGACGTGGCAGTCCGACAGTGCCCTTCCAATTCCGCGTTTTCTCTTCTTATCGCGCTTCTACCCCTTTTCTAACACTTCTCCCTCATCCCACCTTTCCAGCAACCCCATCCACTTCATCAATCGCCATGGTCGAGGCCGTCCAGATCCTGAGCAAGCTGTTCACCGACTACCAGAAGTCGACCCCGTCTCGACTGAAGCTCGTCGATGCCTACATGCTCTACATCCTCCTGACCGGTGTCCCGCAATTCGTGTACTGCCTCCTCGTCGGTACCTTCCCCTTCAACGCCTTCCTGGCCGGATTCATCTCCACCGTCGCGTCGTTTGTCCTTGCTGGTGAGTTTTTATATTTTTACACTATTTACAGCTGTTTTATATATATTTTTTGTCTCAATTCACCTTATAATTATCTCAATTCTCTTCTAGCCTGCCTCCGCATCCAAGTCAACCCCGAAAACAAGGCCGAATTCGAGAACATCAACGTCGAACGAGCATTTGCCGACTTTATCTTCGGACATCTCGTGCTGCATCTCGTCGTCGTCAACTTCCTCGGTTGATCACATTCCAATTATTTGTTTTCCTTTGGAGTTAGCTGCCGGGATGTTTGGGTTATTTATTTATTCAGTAATTATTGATTTGGGGTCATTTAAGCTGTGATTTTATCGCTAATAGTAATAAATTTGTTTTTATTTTGCGTGTTTTGGAAGTTTGCCTTAATTCGTTAAATTCGATTCATACTTTTAATTTTTATCGTCTATTTTATATTCATAATGTGTGTTTTGCAGTCAGAATGGCCAAACCCGATGTACCCACGCCAGCGGCGAATCCCAGTCCAAAATTAGACGGTGTCAAAAAGAAGAAGAAGAAGACGTAAGTTTTTATATTTTTGAAAGCTTTTTTACTGTAAGAGTTGTTTTTCAGCAAGAAGTTTGCCACAGAAAAGCGAGATGTCCGTGATATCCAGGTTGTCAAGGACAAGGAACTCAGATTGGAGGATATTGAGCGTGAATTGGCATTAGACGACGACGAAATTGAAAAATGTGAGTTTCTATTTCTTATTTTTAATCTCCTGATTTTATCTTTTGCCAATTTCCAGCCAAGAAAACCGACCCTGATGCCGAACAACGCCAACGTCGCTCCGGAGTCGTCTTCTTCGAGAAAATCCCGCCAGGCTTCAATGCCGCTCGAATGCGCATGGAATTGTCAAAGCTCGCCGAAATCAATCGCATCTATCTCGCTCCAGCGATCTCCAAGAAGGGCGCCAAGACGCGGGTCTACAAAGAAGGCTGGGTGGAGTTCGTCAGTAAACGGAAGGCCAAATTCGTCGCCCAAATGCTCAATGGCAACATGGTCCTTGGAAAGAACCGTCGAAACAGGGCCTATGACACGATTTGGACATGTAAATATCTTCATGGGTATGTTTTTCTGACACTTTAGTCCAAATAGGTGTCATAGTGAACGAGTTTTAGCTTCAAATGGATCCACCTCATGGAGCAACTCGTCTACGAGAAGAAGGTCGAAGATCAGCGGATGCGAGCCGAGTTGAGCAAGGTCAAGCGACAGGCCGAGTTCTTCGCTGACAAGATCGACAAAGGCGCCCGAATCAAGAAGCTCGAAGAACGTGTCCTCAAGAAGGGCGGCCTCTGGGAACGCTTCCAACGCCAAGTCCAACAACGCAAGTCCATCAAGGAGGAGGGCGGCAAGAAGTACAAGCAGCCCGCGGTCGAAGGCGATGCCAAGGACTTCATGAAGATGATCTTCGATGCCAAAGAGGACTAACCATTAGCATTGAAAGTGTTTGTTTTCGTTTTTTGTTTTTTTAACAAGTTGTTGATTTATGAATTTGTTACGGTATTTTTGACACAAAACAAGCGACATCAAGGTAAACAAGTTTTATATTTCTTCTTTATTTTACGTCAAAACCAAAACGTTATTGTTACATAGTAGGTATGGTATTTTCACTTGTTAGTAGATAGGTACCAAAAGTGTCTTCCACCATTCCAATTAATTTCGACAGAAGAATAATGCTTACTTGGTCGTTTACCGCGAATAAGACTGTTGTCAAACTGTATTAATTGTGGAATGTTTAAATCCTGAATCTTGTAGTTATGCCAAATTTCGATGGTCAGAGAAAAGCCTTTTCGTTGAGCCTGAAAAAGCACATTTTTGCCAGGAAACTTTTTAACAATTTACCTTTAAAATATTAACAATGCCATCAAAATCAAGTTTTTGCAACTCCGTAATTGTATTAAGGTTGAATTTCAAGGTCTTCAACGACCTATTTTTTGACTGTACAATTTCGGATAGCCAATTCGCTGAAAACGGGGAGCACCACAATTTGATAGTTTTAACTTTAGGGAAGCCAGCAAAGAGATCCGTAAAACTACTACAATATGCAGCGTTTTTGTTGTTATCAACTTTGACTTGTTTGACATTTCCGCGCTGAATTTTTGATACTGCTTCAAATAAAGGTTTTGACACGTTACAACAGCGTAGAGTCACGCAAAAAGGTCGGCATATAATGTGGTTAAACGTTTCGCTTGTTAAATCTTGTAAGCCTAACGCCGTCATCGCAATATTTGAGTTACAGAGAAGAAGATTGTTGTTGTTGCATGAAAACGGCTTGTCATAAGTTAACACGACTTTGACGGTTCCAGTTAATTTGCTGACAAGTACGTGATCGTTGTTTACTTGAACAAGTTGAAGTTTTGGGGGGCAAATAGACGCATTGCCAGCGGCGATTTGGAGTTCATAGCGTTCTGCTGGGGTGGCGAGTTCAGATAGACGGCAGCGGAGACCGTAGGGCAATTTGGCGAGAGGGTACGGCATGATCGAGACGACGTCTTGTTGTTAAATACAAAAGTACAAGAACCAATAATGGTTTGAAAGATGCTAGTCTATAGACGAAGAGGAAGCGGTCGTGCAAAAGACGCATAAAGCTTGTTATTATTTGAGTGCGACACACCATCCCAGTTTACTAATCGATACGCGACCACTGAGGACGAACATGAGTACAACACATGTACCGCCCTTATATGTGGAAAGTATTGTTTATTTCAAACCCATAACTCAATGTAAATCCTTCAAATTTCACAAGTGTGCATCTGTAATGAATTAATTAAGTCGTTTCAATTTCTCAGAGGCTACCCATCATTGCATGTTGTTGTTGTTTGCGCAGTTCACTGTCGATGAGGTCGTGGCCATATTAATATGGAAAAACCCAGCGTATAAGGCTAATCTAATAGTCTTCGTCTGACCAATGTCCATTCTCCATAAGATTAATATTTCATATACCCCCAGGCCATTTATTTAAGATGATTTACCGAGGCTCGGCTTCGGTAAACCATCTTCTAGGACACAGCTGGCAACATCCTGTCCATCACTCAAATTGCCTCCGCGCGGGAACCATGGCCGAATGGTGATGGCTTTGGGAGGTCGAACAAACTATCGGGGAGTATACATCAAAAAGTATATTACAAAGTGCACGATAAAAACAAACAAAGCAACACGTTATCCGACGTTTTCAATAACAACACTTACGAAAGTCAAAATGCCACTTATTGCAAATCTTGAAACTCTACATTTCGATTCAGACCTTCAAAATTCACAATTAAAAAGAATACGATTTATTGTTGTTTTTGCAAAGTTGTTGATTTATGAATTCTTTACGGTATTTTTGACAGAAAAGAAGCGATATCAAAGTGAACAAGTTTTTCTTATTTTTTTTATTTTACGTATTGTTATTTTTATATAGTAGGCATGGTATTTTCACTTATTAGTAGCAAGGTTAGGGACCGGCAGGTCACGAAAATTTTGAATGCGTACAGAGTGTTCCCCGGTATACTGTAAAAATTTTTTTTTTGAAATTCCAAATTTTTACAAGTGATTCGGACGTTTCGTTCCTTTCCGAATCGAATGATGCTATCAGATTTTAGAAAAAAGTTGCTCTAAAGTGCCAAAACGGCAATTTTAGCACGTTTTTCGAAGTTTTGGTCAATAGCAGCCTCGCGCAGCAGAACGCCACTATGACCATTCGATCCAGCATGAAAAGTTACATCTATAATGTTAGCGGGATGTCCGGAACCGTCCGGATGCGCGTGCCACAATTTTTTAAGTGAAAGTGCCAAAAATGAAAGTTGATCAATCTTTACGTTTAGCGCGTCTACACCCCCATTTTCATACCCGAGAAATCGATTGCGATTTTTTGTTTTGCTCTAAACACATCATAAAGTGCCAAAACGACATTTTTGGCAAAAATTTTGAAGTTTTAGGCACTATCCGCTTCTTCTCCGTTGATGGCACTACTACCATTCGATTCAGCGTTAAAAGTTACATCAGTGGTTTTGGCATGATGTCCGGACAGGTCCGGACGGTCGTGCCACAATTTTTCAAACGTAATGACAAAATTCGAAAAATGCATAACTTCAGTGTTTAGGGCGTCTAAACCTCTATTATAGACTTTAAATCAATTAGTATCATTAATTTTGCTATAAGTACGTTAGAAAGTGCCAAAAGTTGCTTTCAAAGAATTTTTTTTCAAAAAATATTTTCGTTTTAAAAACATGTTTGACACATCAAACGCGTGATTACAAGGTGCTTTGATGCCGTTGTGTAAAGTAAAAACTACATTTGCGCTTATTTGGCATAAAATTAGTAGGTTGTAATGTTAGAAAAAGACGCGCTAATGTCACGCTTTTCGTTCGCGCGCGTGTGCAAATGCGTAAGTTGCGTTCATATAAAAGAAAGGGGTCAATGGGAAAAACGCATGCGCAGTAAAGGCTTGGCGAAGCGTGCTCTTTGACAACGGGTTTTTTCACTCGAGAGACGCGAGTCCCCTTGGAGAAAATTTTTGGATTTTTGAGCTCCTTTTTCGGCATTTTCATGCCTTTATGATTTTTTTTAAATTTTTTTTTCTTTACCAATCGTTATCTACGGCATTTCTGCGTCGAATAAGACCGATTGCAGCCATACTGGACACAATTTTTTTTGACCTGCCGGTCCCTAAGCAAGGTACCAAGAATGTATTCCCCCAGTGCACTTAATTTGGACAGAAGAATTGGACGTACTTGGTCGTTGACCGCGAATAAGACTCTTGTCAAAGTGTTTTAGTTGTGGAATGTCCTCAATCTTATAACTATGCCACATTTTGATGGCCAAAGTAAAGCCTGGTCGTTGAGCCTGAAGAAAACACATTTTTTACAGAAAACTTTTTAACAACTTACCTTTAGAAGATCAACATGCCATCACAATCAAGTTTTTTGAACGCCGTAAATGCAAGAATATTGAAATATAAAATTTTTAACGAACTCTTTTTAAACTGAACAATTTCAGATACCCAACTCTTTGAAAACGGGGAGCACCGTAGTTCGATAGTTTCAACATTAGGAAACGCATTAAAGACATCCGTAAAACTAATGCAATATGCAGTGTTTTTGTTGTTATCAATTTTGACACATTTGACATTTCCGCGCTGAATTTTTGATACTGCTTCAAGTAAAGGTTTTGACACGTTACAACGGTGTAGATGCACGCAAAAAGGTAGGCATATAATGTGGTTAAACGTTTCGCTTGTTAAATCTTGTAAGTCTAACGCCGTCATCGTAATAGATGAGTTACATAGAAGAAGATTGTTGTTACTGCATATAAACGGCTTCCGATTAGTTTTTATGACTTCGACGGTACCGTTGTTGGAGTTAATATTTACGCGATTGTTATCAACTTGAACATGTTGACGTTTTGGAGGGCAAATGGCAGGATTGCCAGCGGCGATTTGAAGTTCATAGCGTTCTGCAGGGGTGGCGAGTTTGGATAGACGGCTGCGAAGACCGTAGGCAAGGTTAATGATTGGGTATGGCATGATCGAGATGACCTCTTGTTTTTAAACACAGAAATACAAGAACCAACGAATGTTTGATAGATGCTAGTCTATAGACGAAGAGAATGCGGTCGCGCAAAAGACGCATAAAGCTTATCTCCCCTTCATTACCATTTGATGCAACACACCGTCCCAGTTTACTGATCGATAAGCGACCATGAAGGACAGACATATAAAACACATCACTGAAAAAACACCTTCTCATATTTTACGATGTACCGCCACTATTCAATGTTGTGTGTTTTCAAAACTCATAACTCGATGTAAGTAATCCTTCAACTTTCACACGTGTTTATCAAAAAGTTTATTGAGAAGCATACGATTAAAATAAACAAAGCGATTAAAACAAATCAATAAACAGGTCGTACCACGTTTTTAACAATAATATTTACTAAAATGGGGATGCCACTTTTCCTGTTCATTACGTAGATACCAGGAATTGTAACTACCCTGATCACAAATCTGAACATGTGTATAGTTTTCGCCAGGTGGGTAACCAGGAGCAAGACCAACATTCAAGTATTGTTTCAGTCGTCTCAGGTCTGTTTTCACGTTGGACTCGCTGAAATAAATGCGAATGTCCAGAAAAAAACCTGGTTGTTGCGTCTGTAAAAGCATTTTGTTACGACAACATATTTACTCTGTTAAAACGTTCTTACCTCTAGCAAGGTAATAAGGTTATCCCATTTTATCTGATTCAACAGTTTAAGTGATTCAATAGAAATCCGCAATTTTTTCAACTTATTATTTTTAAACTGTAAAATTTCAGATATCCAATTTTCAGGTAATTTGAATATTTGAATACCGATGTCTTCAATATTGGGATAAACATCAAAAAGATCAGTAAAACTAACAACAAATGGCTTGATTAATTTTTTGATGTGATCAGAATAAAAATCAGAGATGTGAAAATTTTTGACATTCGCAGAAGTCATTGTTGATTAAGTATCGATAAAGGATTTTGACAGTTGACAACTCCGTAAAAACAGCGTAGAAGGTTGCCAAATAAAGTGGTCAAATATTTCAGATGCTAAGTTTTGTTCGTTTAATCTAGTTAGAGTTAGGATCGAATTGCCAAAAACGAGATTATTTTCTTCACGTGTAAAAAGCATTCCATCAACATAAGTACGTAAGATTCCATTTTCAGAATAAACGTAAATGGGATCATCAGTTTTTTGAATAAGTTGAAGTTTTGGCGGACAAAGGGAGGGATTGCCGGCGGCGATTTGAAGTTTGTAGCGTTCGGCCGGGATGGTGAGTTCGGATAAACGTCGGCGGAGGCCATAAGGAAGTTTAGCGATGGGATATGGCATATCTTTTAAAAAAAACGGAGTAAGGAATGAAAAGGAGAAGCAGCAAAAAGCGATGGCTAATGTGCGCTTTTTGGTGATTGTGTCGTGCTTTTATGCTTGCTTGACGGTCTAAGCGTCTATAGAGTAATCGATTTTCTGTCAGAGTATTAGTTTTTTCTATTTTTTTATATGCAAAAGTTGCATAAAGTTGTGCCATCAACGTTTTTTAATAAACTGTCTTGTGTCTATTCCCTCTATTTCGACAATCTGTAGATTTATGAATCTGTAAATAACCATCTTTGACACAAAGCACACAATATTTAGAAGTAAAAATAACGAAATGAACGACATAAATGAGGCAGGGAGAAAGTGTGCTTCTGGACCCGTCGCCCCGAGGCTAGTACGACAACGCGGCTTCCTTGTACTCGGAGCCGTCGTTGGCAAAGAGGTCCTCGAGTTTCCATTGCAACGTTTCGAATGTGGGCCTCTTTTCAGGGTCTTTGTGCCAGCATTGTTGCATAATTTCATACAGGGCCGGAGGGCAGTTTGCCGGACACGGCATACGGTAGCCAGCTTCGACCTTTTGAAGGACTTCAGTGTTGGTCATGCCGGGATAGGGGATGCGGCCGAAGGTGACAAGTTCGGTCAGGAGGATGCCAAATGACCAGACATCGCTGAAATGAGGGGTTTTAGTGTTTTCGTGGTGGGACCTAATTTGTGGCACTTTCGTGGTGGGACCCAAAAAATGTAAATTTAGGTAAAACTAACCTCTTTACAGTAAATCTATTGTAATTTGCCGACTCGGGCGCAGTCCACTTGATCGGGAATCTAGCCCCAACACGGGCCTCATACTCATTTTCACGAATTAGGCGCGCAAGGCCGAAATCAGCGATTTTAACGGTGCCCTGAAGGGATACGAGGATGTTTCTCGCCGCCAGATCACGATGGACAAAGTTTTTCTCCTCCAAATAACGCATGCCATCAGCGATCTGACTAGCAATGTCGACCAGCTGTCCCATTGAAGATGCACGGCCGCGACCCTGCAAAAAGTGCAACAAATTCTCGGCCATGAGCTCGGTGACGATCAGAATCGGCTCTTCGCGTGTGCAGACAGCGTAAAGCTGAAGCAATCTGTTGTGTCGGAGCTTCTTCATGATCTGTGCCTCGGCCAGGAAGTCGGCGACATCGGCCGTGCCTGGCTTCAGCTTCTTGACGGCCACAGCTGTCGTGTTGTTCCAGCGTGCTTCCCAGACTTCACCAAACTGGCCGGAGCCGATTTGTCGAAGGAGACGAAGTGTGCGTCTATCGATTTCCCACTGGTCATCATATGTGAAGGTGGTTGTCTGTGGGGTTTCGAGGCGAGCTGCGGGTTTGCCCAACTGGACGCAGAGGCCATCAGCGTCTTTGGAATAGTGTTCAATGAGCTCCTGGAGGGTGCTAAATGGCCGTCGTCGGGCTATGTAGTAGCCTCCAGAATCGAGTTGTCTGATACGGTAGTGCTTGACTGTGCTGGCATCTCTGACTGATAGACTGAATTCATTGTGTCGAGATTCGCTGTCACGGACGAGGAAGGCGCCATGGGCTGCTGTTGCCATTAAAAGCTGCTTCTCAGCGTCGACACGACGCAGTTTCCCGAAATACCACGGCTGGGCGTCGATGGACTTTTCTCTAGCCACGTAATTTGACGGGATGTAGCCGGTCTTGCCAGAAGCGAGCGATCTGGCATACCACCAATCACCTTGCATGTCATTCAAAACTTCTAAGACATCGTTTTTCTTGAAACTTAGATCTTCATCCGTTCTCGCTTCATAGTCATAAAGTGCCACAAATAAGTTACTTCTCGGCCCTCCAGTCACGCTACTAGCTCCGCTGACAGAAGTCGTCTTCCGGCCCACACTATCGACCGGAGAAGCCTTACTCCCAGCTTTCGGCTCATGTGGATACAGTAACACCCCCGCACTGTTCTGCGGCGAACAACTAACAATGCCATCGGTCGCGATGGGGAGCGGCAGGGACGTCGGCGGCGATATCACGGCCACGGGCGGAGGCGGCGCCGGGGGCTTCTTGCCCAGGCAACTGCCCATCTTGACCGGTCGAGGCGGCGGACACGCGATAGTGACGGCCGGGAGAGGTGTCGGCGGCCAAGGGTGTCGGAATCAGAAGGCGAGAGACCACGGGGACGCTTTTGGAGATGTGGCAAGCAGTTCTTATCGAAGTCGAGCCACCACTTCACTCAAACGCATCTGCAAAACGTCAAACATGGGTCAAAGCAGTGGGGCGAGAAAGACACGCAAGAGTGACCTTGATTAATGGTATGAGCGCGAAAAAACACGGGGCTTATGAAATGCGAACAGTGGAAAGTCGTTAAAGACGAAGTTTACAGGGGCAAAGTCGTTAAACCCTGGGAAGAGGGTCAAACGGGTTAGAAATGACGTAAAATTGAAACAAAGAACACATTCTTTTACTTAATAACGGTTTTAGTTACAGTTTTTATTGTAAAGCGAAGACTGAAAACAACTAAAAAGACAACTCAAAAAAACCAAAACCATTGGACACCTTAAAATCAAAATTTGCAGCTTCTGTCGCTTAATCTCGCAACCAACTGGACAGATTTCATGAGAAACGACATTTGCGATTTGAAGCTAAAACAAAGCTGCCCAGAGGCAATGACAGGGTGGAGGTGGAAAAAGCTGGGAAGTTGCGGTCGGTCGGTGGTCACTCTCGGTCGAAAACGGGAAAGACCCGCTGAAAACCGGCCGATTGCAAGCGGTCAGTCTCGATGACTGGCCTCAGGGGAAAGGTGAGCGCAGACCGGAAGGCGGCTCACTTTTTATGTGCGCACTGGACTTGGTGAGCTGAGCTTCAAGTGCTTGCTGGGGACGGCTACTGAAGTGGGGGCTTCCTGGGGGTGGTTTCGATTGAAATTTGGAAGTTTTTTGGTTTTAATTGGGGTTGGGAAACAAAAAAATAAAGGTTAAAGAAGTTTGGGGTCTTGTGGCGAAAGTTTTTTCAAAAATGGTCCCGCAACGAAAAGTCAAAAGTTTGGTTTTTTCACTTATTTCAAGTGTATTTTGGTTAAAAACTGTTACAAACATAATAAAAATGACATCTAGAATCTTAAAACAAAAGTTTTTTTAAAAGTGGTCCCACAACGAAAAGTCAAAATTTTGTTTTTACGGCCAAATTTTGATCAAATTTGTTGTAACAGCGTCCCAAACGCCTCAAAACAATATTTGAATACCAAATGTCAAAACGAAAACACCGAAAATGATAATCTTCGTAGCCAAAAACAAAACAAACACAGATCAACGTAACCCAAAACAAAGCGGATTCCACCCCAGATTATGAGTAACATCGGCCCCGCGCCGATCAGCTCAAACCGGCTTAACACTATACCCTGAAGCGATCTAGCCTTTTGTGTTTGACTGTCTTTACGTTGATCGACCCTTGCCTCAATCTAGGCCAATTTGAGATGATGGAAGACCCTGTTCAACAAGCGATGCGCGAAGACCTCCGAAAAAAACACAACGTACAACAACACTTTTTTCACTTCGACCGAGACCGAGATTGTGAATGTCTAAAAAAGGCGAGATTTTTCGAAGGAGGCCATTGAACACAAAACGAAAGCGGGGAGAAAAAAGTCGCATACAGAAGTCAGTGGCGAATGCGAAATCAAACAGCCGTGCAGTGGGATAACCCTTGAGGGCAAGAAGGAACGCGAATGGCTACCGTTGAAAGAAGTTACGGAGCGTCTAATGCGAATTACGAAGGCATTCGGTGGGAACAATCTGTTGTTCCGCATCGATCGGGTGGATGGATGGCTGGCAGAACGGTGCCACTGGTTGACCTTGGAGGGCGATACGCTGGGAGAGACACGGAAACGGTCGCCTTTTACGGACACCGCGAAGCGACGAAGGACACCTTTCGGGAGAGATTCAATATATCGGGGCGTTTGTTATGGACTGTCATACCCGGGATGAGATGATCATGACCGCAGGGCAATCTAGGGCAGTGGCTGTGAAATGAATGACCGAGAGTCTCGGTACCAGGGTCAAAGAAGGCGATTTCAGGGGTACTGTCAACAAAATAGCTTCAAAAAGTGCATGAAATCATCTTCATCTATCATCAAAAAGCATAAAATCCACAATTGAATCCATGTCAGATCCAATAAATCCCATCCCTCACATTTGAGGGCCATTCCGACCACTCAAAAAACGCGATAAAGACTTGTTTCACAAAGCAAAGTGAATCACATCAGACATACGCGGCAGTGTGCCTCCCCCTCCGATTAGAAGACTCCCTCATTGAATCGAACTGGATTAAGCTGCGCCGATCTCTAATTGCGACGGCTCGGCGTCACAGGCGTATCGCGGTCGAAGCGAAGGCACCTACCCATTGACCGAATCGGATGTGTCTTTTTGCCGCGCTCGTGTTTGCTGATCCAATCTGCACTCTGGCGCTGCCGCGAAATCGCAAAACTTTGAATCCGCATCCACGCAATGGAGGATTAACCATGCATCTATGCCACCGCTAACACCTAATGCGTCGTTAAAATGGTCATATCTTGATGTAAGAGTAAATTTAAAACGCCCTGAGGCGATCATGTGAATTGTCAACACAGACAAATCGAGATTAAGTTAAAAAGTGAAATGGAAAACATCGAAATCGAAACAAATTTAAGTAAAAAAAGACAAGTAAAAACGTACATTACGCAAAAACAGTTCGCAACCTTGACGATTCAATGATGGATTGAAAAATAGTTTAAACCACAACACAAAACTGGTATGAAAAGAAAAGAAGCGTTTTTCTGAAGCATCGTCATCGAGGACGACAACCGATGCACATTCACAGTCGGCCCAGCAGCCCCGAAATACCCGACGTCAGCCCCCAGCGGGTACAACACACGTGGCTCCCGAGGTTGGGCCAGAGTCGATCGACGTACTGCGCGAAAAAGGGTGTATTTGGCTGTCACGGTCGCCGGGGCTGGCTCCTGCGCGACAGTCATCGGAGTCGATCGACCGATGGTCACTCCCATTCGTTGTCGTTATTCAGTTAGAATTTGCCTTTCACGCCGGTTTGGGACAGCCAACGTTGGACCCGTTTGCGGCTGGCGCGTATCCTCACAACAATGATGGAACCGACGACTGAGCGCTTCTTTCTGGTAATGCATTTCCGGATTCAGCTGGTTTGTGAAGGATGGAGATGCAATTTTTGAATTACGGATGAATAAGGCATGTTTCAAGGGTGAAAGACTCTTGAAGTTTACGCTATTTATAGTTTTTATCCATCGAAACACTGTCATACAGTATCACTTTATGATTAAATTAACTTTGTACCAGGCGATAAACAAGATTCACACAATTGTCAACGTCAGAACGCTAATAATAACTCATTGAACTAATTTGTATCCGGCAATGGATAAATTTGACATCACTTTCTAAAAACTTGAGTTTCCAAATAATTGCAAAAAGGTTTGATAATCCAATTTCTCAAAATTTGTCAATTATAAGATTTATTAGTAATACTCGTGTATCTTGCAAGACGGAAGTGATGCCGGCCAAGACCAAGGGTTCAAACTGAATAATGCACGCTTCTGTTCACACGACAACAGACTAGTACGTGCACGGCACCTCCAATTGTACCCATCCATGTACTATGAATCTATGACGCCTACTGCATTTTTTATAGATTGGCATGGTAAACCTACAAATCTTTTTAGCAATATAGGTCCCAGGAAGCATGAGAAAATTATGAATGAGCAGAATCAAAGCATCAGTGTCCAGAAATACCTCATTTTGGCCTTATTTTTGGTGTGTTTTTCAATGAAAACAGTAATTTAACATCAAAAAACCGTCCAACAAACGGTATTTTCCTGCAGATCCGCATACAGGCATTCTAGCCACAGTATAAAATCCTACTTTGTGTTCGAAGTTTAGTTTTCTGTTTGGTATGGCTTATCAATTTTGTTGTTTCTCATTAATGATTCTTATTTAAGTACTGTCAAAAAATAAGAGTCCTGTTGTGACCTAGACCATTGACATGGCATTTCAAAGTTCACTGTTTCGTAAAGTAATGCCGTTTTAAAATTGCCCATCAAAAATCGAAAAGTTAATTATAAACTTTGTATCGTCTATTGGTGTTTGAACTTTGCCATTAGTGACCAGGCTATGCATGTGTGGCCTATGAGAAATCTTGAGAATGCTTTATAATCCTTGAAGAGCGTACATTACTACCACGTTCGTTTTTACGCTGCAAGTACTCCAAACGCACGCAGTAAAACGTGATGCATAAAAAGCTTTCCTTGTTACAATGCCAATTCTACTTCTTTTGTAGTTACATATTATACGCTAAGTTAACACTACGCCGACAACCGATACAACTTGGCCGAGGTCAAAGTGGTACAAACTACGATATCACGCATGGATTATGGGGCGGAGTTGTGCCTAAAGAATTGAATCTTGTGTCGGTGACATGACAGTTCTGGGTAACTTCCATGTTAATTTAGCTTATGAGCCAGCTTATTAGTAGTAGTCAAGTAGGCTAAAGAGTCGGCAATGGCTTTGTTTGAGACGCTTGTCTTCGCAAATGACGTGGCAGCGTCAACAATCGCGTATTGCTGCAATTTCTGTTTACTGTATTGCGTCATACAGAATTGGAACATGAAATTGCGTAAATTAAACTTGATAATCGTCCAAAATATCGTCCTGGATTCTCTTTATGCCATTTTTCCGCCAATGACCGGTGTTGTAAGTTAAAAAATGACCTTTTTGCAATAAATCCCAAGCACCAATTTCAGTGCATGTCAGCAATCGACGGCCACATGTACATTTTTCTCACGGGTCCTGTAAAACACCTCGATTACCTCGCTGCCGGCTACATTTACTGTGGTTATGCTGCCGTTTGTTGTCTTTGTATTTACGCTTTTCCTATGCAGTTCTTTTTTCGATACAAAACACTCGTAAAGTATGTATTATGAGTAGTTCCCACAATTTACATGTTTACAACGCTTATTTTATAGGGAACAAACTGTCCCCCTGTATTTGCATGTGGGGCTCTGGATATTCCTGCTCGTGTGTACGGCCATCGTATTTGCCGCCGTCGGCATATCGTACGAGCTTAAAACCGACATTGTAGCCTATAATCCGAATGTAGCCGAGCTCGTTTCCGTGTATCTTGATATCAGTGAGCCTGTGCCGTTCTTACATGGAAATACTGTAGGTTTTTCAAAGTTTTTGAATCTGATTTATTAAAAATTATCATTTTAGGAATCGACCGTCTTCATGGCCGCCGTGACCCTTATGTTCGTACCCTATCTCTTCGCCGCCGGGCTCATTGTCTACTACAATTACCACATTAGCACATACCTAAAAGGAACGTCAAAACTGACAGAAAACTACAGACTTCTGTATCAGATGTTTCAGCGTACTATGGTCATCCAGGTAACACACGTTCGACATGGAAACAACGAAATTTGTACTGTTTCAGGCCTGCGTATTCATAGCTACTGCCGTCATACCGGGAGTGACCTTTTCTACAATTAACGTATTACATCTTGGTAATACTTTCTACCTGTTTTCCATCTTTGCTTCAATTTTTGCTTGGATTCCACTTATCAATCCGTGCATTTCTATATTTTTGGTCCGACCGTACCGAACATCATTGAAAACAAAAATATTTAAACTAGGATCATTCACGTTAAGGCATAATATTAACCAAATCTCAAACGTTAAAATTCTTACTAGTACAACTGCTTGAAAAAAATTGTTACTGTACTTAAAAATTATGTTTTACATAAATATTTTTATTGAATCAGTTTTTGTTTTCTTTTCATTGCTTTTCCGCCGTGGCGCAGATTCGTCAATGATTCACATGCTTAACGTTGCCTCGAGATCCCTTTGATAGGACTATGTTAAAATAAAAATTAATTTTGAAATACGCAAATTTTTGATACATTTTTATTATTATCCAACCGAAACAAAAACACTATTCGAACAAATTTTACATATAAAATGTCCTGGTAAGATTGTACTTACTGATTTGAACATAAACCGTCTCCGGCTTTGTCTTATATTTTCGCCATGTCCTCAACTTTTGTTTCATTATTTGCGTGAGTTGGCGAAAGCACTTCTCATCGTCGGTTCCGCAGATATTGAGTTGTAAGCAGAAGCCTTTTTCCTGATTCTGAAATTACTTTGTTAGTTTCAAGTTTTATAAAAACTGTAAAAATGATATTCTTACCTTAAGAAAGCGTAGCATCTTTGCCGCTGTGATGACGCCCAGTTGCTCGGGCTCCCCTTCGATCACCAACTTCGACAGTTTCTGCGTCTTGAATTTGGAAAAGTCGTCGAGCCAAGTGCTCGGTTCCAATTCATGAAGACTAATCCACAATGTCTCCACCTTCGGGAAGGCTTCAAACAAGTGTCGAAAAGATGGCTGACGTCCAAAAACGTGAAATTCGGTGGCGTTTGACGTCAGCGTGGAGAGGGCTTCACAAAATTTTTTGTCGATCTCGCAATGGTGGAGCGTGATAGAACTCGGTTCGAAAATAATACTACTGCTAATGAGTTCAGGCACGAAACAATTAGCGTTAAGGCCTTTTAAACGAAGAACTTTGTTACACCTCGTAAGATAGTGTTTAAACTCAATGGGCACGTTATAATAATTGGAAAATTTTAGCAAACTGTTTTCATCTAACGAAATGTTCAACACGTTCACCGTATCGCAAACCTCTATCTTCGGAGGACAAATGGTCTTGGTGCCTGCGGCTACTTGGAGGTTGTACCTCTCTCGAGGGGTGCCAAGTTCGCCAAGCCGGCGTCGAAGGCCATAAGGAAGAGAAGCGATCGGGAAGACCATGGTAAATCAACGACGAATAGTGAGAACAATGAGAGAATATTGTGGTTAGTAGGGCAATGGGGAGCCCTTTTATAGGGTAGACTGTGGGCTACAATAACGCGCGCAACTTGCTATGCTTATCTCAATCCCTGGGAGCACACTTCAGAAGTGGCACAATGATCTTGGAGGAAATGCTAACAACTTGCAGTTTATGACTTCGAGTATTGAATTTTGCACCGAAAGGATCTAACCATAATCAATTTCTACGCCAAAACTAAAAAAAACAGTGTAATCTAAAAGATTCAGAGTTACATTTGAGTTTAAAATGGTTAACGTATGTTAAGACATTTTGGCGTTTTGAAGGCAACATTGCCAGCAACGATTTTAAGGTTGTACCGTTCGATAGGGGTGACGAGTTTGGCAAAACGGCATCGAAGGCCGTAGGACAGGCTGGCGAGAGGGTATGACGTGTACACAGTTTGGTCCGCGCAAACAAGCCTTTGCTTACTCATTACGTTTTATCGACTCATGGCACACGCACTTGTTCGTTTTGTTCCTCGGGCAACGCTTTCAAACATCAGGCCGAATAAAATTAGTTGTATAACTGCATCCCTCGGGCAAGCGCGCTTTAACATTCTTCAGTTGGATACCTTTATTTTGCTTTACCACGTCTTCTGTGACCATGCCGTACCCTCTCGGCAAACTCCCTTACGGTCTTCGACGCCGCATGTATGAACTCGCTACTCCATCTGAATCTTATAACCTCCAAACAGCTGCCGAATCCCGTTTCCCCTGTCCGGACATACTAAAACTAAGTGAAGTGGAATTTCATACCTGCATATTTCACCAAAACACTTTACTTGTTTCCTTGGTTATACCGCTGCCAATGCCTTCAGTTTTTATATTTAAAGATGGAACTTTGTACATTTGTCGGAAAAAAATGAACATTTCTGGCATCAGCTTCAACCAATTCGAAGGTCATCATAGAAAGTTTTTTCAAAACACGATTCTAAGGCCGAAGAAATTGAAACTGTATTTCTGTGATAGTAATATCTCTCACGCAGACTATTGGAAGTTTTATAGACTTCTGTCGAAGATGACTGAGAAAAGTGTCTTAGCTATTCACTACATCGACAACAAAGAGATCCAAAGCTTTCAAGCTCTTTACCACTATTTTCCAAAACTGATAGCATTTGTGTTTCACGCAGCCAACTTGCCAAAGAACTGGATGTCACAAATTTTGGTGCATCAACACAAAAAATTGCATTGGCTCAAGATTATTGGCAATGTGGAAGATTTGGGGCCGGTTGACATATACAAATTTGTGAAGTTTTTGGAGGTTAGTTTTGTATAAAAAAAGTTTTTACCTAATTACCTATTTTCTAAAAATTTGCAGGCCCAAAAGAAAAACTTCAAATTGATGCTAAAATTAAAATATAAAGAAATTGAAAACCTGACTAACTTCAAACAACTTTTGCTATTAAAATTGCGTCAATGTCATGGCGACGGTGATCCTACATCAACTTTGGTGGCGTTAAAATACAAAGTTATGGATTTAACGACAGTCGAGAAATATTGTTTTTAAACCTTTTAAAAGTCCGTGAATTATTTGTATTTTGCAATTTTAGTGTATGTAAATATATGAACTATTTAAAACACATGATAAAAAAGCAAATAAAGCAACAACGTGCAAATTACAATGTTTTAAAGTTATAAAAGTAGGGTCAATATTTATGGAAACCAGTAGGGTTGATACTTTTTCTGTTTTCTGGGTAAAACCCAGGAATCTTCGTTATCTTTAAGACAAATGACGAGAGTATTATCCTCATGGTGTAATGCCGATGGTGAAGTACGTTTCAGCTTTTGATCCAACTGTTGTTTCCACTGGGAAAAGTGTGCTTTCAACTTTTCACAGGCTTGGTAAACCGTGATTTTCAGGGAAAAACCAGGTCGTTGTGTCTGTAAACAATTTTGTTAAAGATATTTAGTTATTTTGTGTAAACTTACTTTCAGAAAAGTAACAAGAGTGTTTGGTTCAAACCCTTGAAATTGATCATATTTCATGGCATAAGAATACATATTTAACTCCCGCAACAAATTCTTTTTAAACTGTGCAATCTCGTTTATCCAGTTTTTCGATATTGCGGAATTGTGTAGGGTGATTGTCTCAAGATTGGGATAAACAGCAAATAAGTCAGTAAAATTAATGATATTTGAAATGCTATCATAAATAAAAATGTGTCTTGCTCTCACACTCGTTATTTTCGTCAATTTTTCAAGAAAGGGTTGTGTGATATCACAAGACCATAAGTGCACTAAAGATGGTCGACAAATACAGTGGTTAAACGTTTTAGATGCCAAGTTTTGAACAGATAAGTTACGTAAACGAAGCTTCCAGGTACAAAAAGCCAGCTTATTTTCATCAAACGTTATTAGTGTTTTATCATATAAATCATCCGAATTAGGATTGTATTTATTTTCACAACAAGAAACTGTACCATTGTTGCAAGCAAACTCAACATAGTCAAAACATTTTTGAAGTTGAAGTTTTGGCGGGCAGATGGAAGCATTGCCAGCGGCGATTTGAAGATTGTATTTTTCAACGGGGGTGGCAAGATCGGCGAGACGGCAGCGAAGGCCGTAGGGCAGTTTTGTGATGGGGAACGGCATTGTTAGAAGTTTTGTAACAAAAATACTAACACTCTAATCAACACTGTTGATATATATAAATTGGCTTGAATGAACAAGTTAGAGCTCAAATGTACGGTCTACAGACGATCGACGACTGAATATGTCGTTGCCGATGAGTTAGTTTGCGCAAAAAGTCATCACTTTCTAAGTTATTATGTGTAATCAATAAATTCTACACACAACATTGTTTTTTGTGTGTATTTCCCGCCTATTTATATCAGTTCGACCTTATTGCCTATTCTAAAACTCTATTCGCCAGAAAAGCGCACTCGACATTCACCAATATGTATTGTTTTTTTTATAAAGTACACAACATTATAGTTACGCAAGAGAATACTTAACCAAGCGTCGTCCACAGGAACTGTAATACCCAAGTGACAAAAATTGAGACCCCCAAGGTGTACTTTTGGAAGTCCATCTTCTTAGTCGAGAACCAAGTTGGCTCTGTATCCATTCAACGTATTCGCTTGACCAGTGACTAGTTGATTGATTAAATTCGATATTTAGCCAGAATCCGAAACTTTGTGCCTAAAATGTTAAATTATCAGCCTTTCAGCAACATGACAGCAAACACAAACCCTTAAGAATTTTACGAGTTCCTTAACATCAAAATGTCTCAACAGAACATCAGAATGACCGTATATAAAAATCCTTTTAAATTGGGTCGACTGATGTTTCAATATATCGGACATCCAAGTGCTTTCAACATTTGTCAAGATCCACATTTCTTCAAGATTAGGAAAAGCAGATAATAAGGATGGGATACATAAAGTTCCCTTATTTGTAGAGCCGATTTTAATGATATTGACATGAGAGGTGACTGCCGACAGTTTTTGCCAAAAGTTCTCGGTTAGACGGCACTGGTCAACGCATAGCTCTTCCGGCTGCAGCAAAAGATGGTCGAAAACGTCTCCGGTTAAATGGAATTCACTTATATCTCTAAGTCTTAAAATATTCGAACAGTATGCAACGGTTCGACCATTGGGGATGAAATACTTAGCATAATAAGGGTTGATCAACGAAACTTTTTTTGCAATTGCAACTTCTAGTTCGCCTGCATTGTTGAAAAGACAACACATTTGATATTCATGACAACATTGCAGGTTAGGAGGACAAATAGCGGCAAAGCCAGCGGATAATTGGAAGTTCAATCGCTCAGATGGAGTTGCAAGCTCACTTAGACGGCAACGAATACCGTAGGGTAGTTTTAGAAGCGGATAAGGCATAGCTAAACGAAAGAAGCGTTAGACTGTTGGAACATGCACGCAAGAATGGCGACATTACGGTCCTACAAGCAAGCGGGCGCAGTCAATGGGATGCGAAGTGGGTTGTGCATAGTAAATGTAATACCGTATCGCTTTTTGGCAAACCGTTCTCAATGTCAACTTTGTTTCGATAGCAATACAGTTGACACTCATTCATTTATTACGCCACCGTATGGCGCTGTTTACATTAACAGTACGATATAATACATCTCGTTCTAAACACAATAAATAAAATGTCTTTTTTTATAATAGCAACGAAAAAAAAATTTGATAAAGTAAAATGACAAGCCCAAAAATAAACAATATCGTTTTATCTGTCGATACGACATCAAAACACAAAACAAAAAACGACATTCACACCACAAAAAACAAAACAAACTAATGATAAAAATATTTAACAAGGATCACAGTCACTATAGGAAACAAAAACGCGACTATATTAGGTGACACCCACTCCTGAGTTGCTCCGAGGGCGGCTGCGTTGGCTCTAGTGTCAGAGGCTTCAATCAAATCTTCTACAGTGGTGGACATAATGATAGGAAATTTGACAAATCAACTTTTTTGGCACTTTGTTGGCACTTTAGAACCACCTCGATGCCAAAAATGGATTCAGCGGCATTGAAAACCCCTATGGCCACGCAAACAGGGGTCAGTTTTGCCGTCGCAGCGAGAAATGCCGGATTTGCATTTTTTAAGCCTGGACAAAAAGATAGGAAATTTAGGGAAAATTAATTTCAAAAAATTCTAGCGGGCTTCAAAATCAATATTTTGACTTCAAACTTAAACCGTAGATCATTTATGATGTATTTAAGCCTTTGGTATTTAGTCTAGTGCGATAGCGCAATGCCGTGGCATTTTGGTTCGCGGCCACCCCCTTGGTCTCAGAAAATCGGCCAAAATCGGCATTTTTGCCCAAACGGAACCGTTCCAAGTACAGCATTTGACTTTAAAGTGTTAGTCACTTGGGTTTGATGCAATTGGTACCTTGAAATTCAAGTGCCGTTGCAAAAAATCAATTTTTCCGGTGTTTGGGTATTAATGATTAGAAGGCGCGGGCATTCATCGGTCGAAATGCATCGCGCAACGTTGTGTATACCGATTCTGTGGCACCCGTACATTGCCCAGGATCCTAAAGCATAATTTGGTATACATGGCATGTGTTGGCACGCACGGTAAAGACACTTTCTAACACCAAAACATCGGCAAAATCTCGGTATATTCGCATAATGTTGGCAAATATGTCCAATGTCCTCAAATTTGCTTCGCATCGACAAAAACTTGATTAGTTAGCTTAAAAATAACTAATTTTTTTAAACCGCGTTAAAGTGCCACGTTTTTCGTAGATTTTCAATGTCGCAATATTTTTGATAAAATCGACTTCGTTTTATGAACTGGCGTTCACTGCCGTGTCCGTACCAACACATGCCGTGTATACCAAATCATGCTTTAGGATCCTGGGCAATGTACGGGTGCCACAGAATCGGTATACAAAATGTTGCGCGATGCATTTCGACCGATGAATGGTCGCGCCTCCCGATCCTTAATACCCAAACACCGGAAAAATCGATTTTCTGCAACGGCACTTGAATTTCTAGGTACCAATTGCATCAAACCCAAGTGACTAACACTTTAAAGTCAAATGCTGTACTTGGAACGGTTCCGTTTGGGCAAAAATGCCGATTTTGGCCGATTTTCTGAGACCAAGGGCACAGTGCCCATACGACGCGACATTTCACAAAAAGAGAAAATGTCGCGTTGGGCCACCCCTCCGTCTCAACGCGGTTATTTCTCGGCTTAATGAACAAGGAGAGTATCCCCGACTTATTGAAGGCGCCTTTCTAGTTCTTTTCCCAATATTTTTTCTCTACTGGCTAGCTAAGACCTTTACCTAGTGGATTCAATCTGATTTTAGACGTATTACGTGTTCAGTTTTGCAAAAAAGCGGTAAACATTGTTGATTTAAGAAAAACGATTTTTCGTCAATGGACAAAGATAGCTCGATCAACGCGCTTTTCGGTGCGGGACCACCCTTTTCAAGGAGAAACTTGCGTGAGTTGCGTTTGGAATGGCTATAAAACGTCCAAATATAGGATCCAAGTTCAGTTTTTTGTGACCGCCAACTTGTCATGCTTTCTTTTTTTATAAATTCACAAAATAAATTTCTTACTTTACCAAACGTTGCTGTTTGTGCTTCAAAAAAACAAAAAAAATTAGAAAAAATAATCTTTTGGTTTTAACATAAAATAAAAATTAAAAATGCAAACCAAAAATTGAACACATATTATGTTTAGAATCGGATTGAATCCACTGCTTTACAGTTATAGCTAGCCAGCAAAACAAAAAGAAAGCGAAACCGTTTACTAAGAAGGCTGAAATAAGTCGGCAAAAATGTCCGTGGCAAATCCCTCTAAAACGTGGCTGCTACGCATTGTTTTGGGTGGCTTTCACATCATTTATGCTCTAAAAGCTTCTTGCTTGGGTTTGGAAAGGAAAACCGTGTAAAAGAAGCGGATTCTGAAGCGTAGCAAAAAAGGATTCGGGACGCTGGATCCTGCGTTGCAAATTCACCTTTTGCCAGAAATGTCGTTTTGACAAGGGGCAGTGTGTGCACCGTGCAAGGGGGTGGCCGCGAACCAAAATACCACGGCATTGCGCTATCGCACTAGACTAAATACCAAAGGCTTAAATACATCATAAATGGTCTACGGTTTAAGTTTGAAGTCAAAATATTGATTTTGAAGCCCGCTAGAATTTTTTGAAATTAATTTTCCCTAAATTTCCTATCTTTTTGTCCAGGCTTAAAAAATGCAAATCCGGCATTTCTCGCTGCGACGGCAAAACTGACCCCTGTTTGCGTGGCCATAGGGGTTTTCAATGCCGCTAAATCCATTTTTGGCATCGAGGTGGTTCTAAAGTGCCAACAAAGTGCCAAAAAAGCTGATTTGTCAAATTTCCTATCATTATGTCCACCACTGTAAGTTTTGTTTTTCCTCCGACATTTGAATCATAAGCGATTCCTGAAGCGATTCCTGCAAAAGGGCGTTACATTGCTTACTAGAATATACAGCCGGTGGTTTGATAAAAGCCTTGGGTAGTTGCCAAGTATTCCAAGAACCCTGATAACCTATGTGAACTGTCACACACGGTACAAGCCAATTATCAACGTCAGCCTAACTGTTGTTTTATCTTACAAAAGAAGTGTTTATACTAGTTGAAACGGATTTGGATGGGACAAAAAACTTAGATAGTACTCCCATATCTAA
Source organism: Panagrellus sp. LJ2284 (assembly GCA_024447225.1). Lineage (NCBI taxonomy): Eukaryota > Metazoa > Nematoda > Chromadorea > Rhabditida > Panagrolaimidae > Panagrellus > Panagrellus sp. LJ2284. The sequence continues at coordinate 4,694,922 of JAMRYC010000009.1, forward strand.
GACTTTTCCCAAAATATTAGCTGCTGACGGGCCCCGAGGGCCGAGAAATGTGCCGTCAAAGTTCGAAAATTTGCGTTTTTGGAGGGCCATAACTTTTTTTTAAACAGGCCAATTGTCACGCCGTTTGGAGGCAAATTAGACCCTACTAGGGTCTACAAATGCTGTGAAATTCAAATTGATCGAGACATACAATTCTGAGTTATAGCACTTTGAAATTCATGAATTTTTGAACGATCATAACTCAGAATTGTATGTCTCGATCAATTTAAATTTTACAGCATTTGTAGCCCCTAGTAGGGTCTAATTTGCCTCCAAACGGCGTGACAATTGGCCTGTTTAAAAAAAAGTTATGGCCCTCCAAAAACGCAAATTTTCGAACTTTGACGGCACATTTCTCGGCCCTCGGGGCCCGTCAGCAGCTAATATTTTGGGAAAAGTCTTAGATATGGGAGTACTATCTAAGTTTTTTGTCCCATCTAAATCCGTTTCAACTAGTATAAACACTTCCCTTGTTAGATAAATGCGAAGTCAATCTTTCACTTTCGTCTTTAATCGTAATGTGCAGATGACGAAGTTGGCCCTGTAAACAACTTTTTTTTTAAATTCTACAAGCTTTCAACTTACAATTTCTAGTAGAGTCATGAGTTCTTTGAAATCCAACTCGGTAAATTGATTGTCATAAAAATATAATTGTAATGAATTTAACAAACAGTTTCTCATTTGTAGAAGATCAGTTATCCAGTTTTTAGAAAGACTGCCAAAATTCAAACTGAGAGTACTAAGATTAGAATAGGCAGCAAAAAGATCCGTTAAACTTATTGTATATGAGTTGTTAATGTCATTATAAATGTCAATATGTTTGACACTTGCAAACTTCCCTTTGGACAATGCGTCAAAAAAGGACTTTGAAAGATTACAGTTATATAGACCAAAGAGTGTAGGTCGGCAAATGCAGTGGTTAAATACATCAGAAGTCAAGTCGGTCAGGTCAAATTCATCTAAAGCAACATCTGAATCGCAAAGCAAGGGAGTATCCTCTTGAAATATAACTGACGTAGATTCAACTTGAAGCTTTTTACGTTGTTCAGCAAAAACTTTGCCATTTTCTTTAAGAAACCAAACTGTATCCCAAGCTTTTTGAACAACCTGTAGTTTCGGCGGACAAATCGAAGGATTACCTGCGGCAATTTGAAAGTCGTACCTTTCTATAGGGGTAGCGAGTTCGGATAAACGACGGCGAAAACCGTAAGCAAGTTTAGCAATGGGATACGGCATTGTTTTTGAATTGTAATAAAATAGATTAGAAATTGGGGGTGATGGAAGCACTGTTGGAGGTAGCTATTGCGGTCGAAAGGTGGTGAGCGGAATGCTTCTTTTAGGCAAGCCAACGCGCTTACTGCCGTTTCTAATGCGTAGTAAGGTTTGTTCAATCGATAAAGTCTATCTTTAATGTGCGCGTTGTCGAAGCACTTTTTTTAAGCAAAGCAGTCTAAATCCTCAATAAGTAAACACCTTTTTTTTTATTTATAACACAGCAAATCAAAGCAACGAGAAAAACAATGCAACAAGTAAAATGAAAACTGCAAAAACAATTAATTTATAAGTTTCAACCGTCGACTTATCAACAGGTAGCGAACGAGACCTTGCAAAAGGGATTTCAGAAGAATATATAGAGCGTAGTGTCCAATAATTTACAGAACCTTGATAAAATACGCTAAGTGTAGTACACTCATACATATTGCGGTCATCAATAGCAACATCGTCAAAGAAGTGCTTCAACTTCGACAAATGCCAACTCACATTTTCATTTTCGTCGGCAATGTGTAGGTCTAGATTACAAAGTTTTCCCTGTAAAGCGTATTGTTGAAATTATCTACGAAATTTAAAAACTTACAGTTGTTAACAGAGCCATGAGTTCATCAAAATCAAGTTCGGTAAACTGATCAGAATTTAAATGTAAACTTAATGAACTTAACCAGTTTCTTAACTGCAAAAGCTCAGTTTGCCAACCTTTAGAAAATTTAACAAACGTCAAATCGAGACTGTTAAGATCAGGATAGGCGTCAAAAAGATCCATGAAACTTATGGAATATAAACTGTATGCGTTATTATAAATAATAATATGTTTGACACTTGCAAATTTACCTTTGGAAAGTCCGTTAAAAAAGGGCTTTGAAAGGTTACAATCCCGTAAAAACAAGTATGAAGGTCGGCTAATGCAGTGGTTAAATATTTCAGAAGTCAAGTTAGTTATGTCAAAGTTATTCAAAGAGACAGACGAATCACAAAGAAAGAGCGTATCTTCTAGAAATATAACTGGCGTCCATTCAATTTGAGATTGTTTACGTTGTTCGGCATAAGTTTTGTCATCTTCTTTATAAAACAAACTTAAATTCCCTGCTTTTTGAATAACTTGAAGTTTTGGCGGGCAAATCGAAGTATTTCCTGCGGCAATTTGAAAATCGTACCTTTCAATAGGTGTAGCAAGTTCGGAGAAACGACGGCGAAGGCCGTAGGCAAGTTTAGCGATGGGGTATGGCATTGTTTGGATAATGCGAGAACGGAAATATTGGAACGAATAATAATAAATAGGGAGATACGACGTCGTTGGAGGTTGCTATTGCTATCCAAAGGTGGTGAGCGCAATGCTTATTTAAAGCAAGCAAACGCGCCCACTGCCGTTGCTTATGTGTTGTAAGCTTTGCTCAATCGATAAAGTCTAACACCCTTTTTTTATTTATGACATAGCAAACTTACTTATTGTATTGCAACAAGAAAAACAATACAATGAGTAAAATGAAAACTGCAAAAACAACCAAATCTGAAGTTTCAATTGTCGCCTTATCGACAGGTAGCGAACTAGAACTTGCTTCGAAAGAATTCTTAGAGCGTAATTTCCAATCATAACTAGAACCTTGATAAAATACGCTAAGCGTAGTACACCCATACGATTTATGGTCATCAGCAATGGCAACCTCGTCAAAGAATTGTTTCAATTTCGACAAAAACCAAGTCTTCCTTACACTTTCGCCTACAATAGCGATGTCTAAGTGAAAAAGTTTTCCCTGTAAAGCATTTTGTTAGTATTTTTTATAAAAAGTATACAAAGGTTAAACTTACAGTTGTTAACAGCACCTTGAGTTCATTAAAATCAAGTTCGGTATACCGATCGTCTTTAAAATGTATACTTAAATAATTTAATAAACAGTTTTCTAGTTGTAGAAGCTCTGATATCCAGTTTTTAGAAAATTTGGCAAAACTCAAACTGAGATGTTTAAGATTGGGAAAGGCATTGAAAAGATCAGTTAAACTTATGGTATATAAACTGTAGTTATTGTAATCAATCCAAATTTGTTCGACATTTGCAAATTTACAGGACAGTGCATTTAAAAAGGGCTTTGACAAGTAACAATGCCATAAAAACAAGGCAGAAGGTCGGCAAATGCAGTGGTTCAATATTTTCGTAGTCAAATCAATTATGTCAAAATCAGTTAGTGTGATAGTAGAATCGCATAGAAAGAGAGTATTTTTTTGAAATATAACTGGCGTCCACTCAAGTTGAGGTTCTTTTAGTTGTTCGGCAGAAATTTTGAAATTTTTTTTATAAAACCGAACATTTTCCCAAGCTTTTTGAATAACCTGAAGTTTTGGAGGGCAAATGGACGGATTACCTGCGGCAATTTGAAGATCGTATCTTTCTATAGGAGAAGCAAGTTCGGAGAAACGACAGCGAATGCCGTAGGCTAGGTTAGCAATGGGATATGGCATTGTTTTGATAATGCAAAATTGGAAGGAAACACTGTTGGAGGTACGGTCGAAAGGTCACCGAGCAAGGGTGGTGAGCGTAATGCTTATTTTAAGCAAGCTAACGCGCGCACTGCTTGTGTGTAGTAAGGTTTGTTCAATCGATAAAATCAATCTTTAATGTGCGCGTTGTCAAAGCACTTTTTTAAAACAAAGCGGGTTGAATCCTCAATAAGTAAACACCTTTTTTTTTATTTATAACACAGCAAATCAAAGCAACGAGAAAAACAATGCAACAAGTAAAATAAAAAAACTGCAATGACAAATAATTTCGAAGTTTCAACCGTCGACTGATCAACAGATAGCAAACGAGACTTTGCAAACGGTATTTCTGAAGAATATTTAGAGCGTGTAATATCGTCAATGAATTGTTTGCCAACCCGCCCGCTGCTGCTGCTTAAATGTACTTTTAAAAGGTAGAATCGATCAATAAAATCTATCTTTTTTATTAGCCATGTCAGTGAGTCGTTGACTTTTGTTTAAAACACAATAAGTAAAATTAAACATTTATTTGTATAATGCACCAAATAAAAACAAGCAGAAAACAAATAAGTAAAATATCAATTCCTATATCAGACGATTGTGCAACCGTTTTATCCATTGGTTTGACGTAAACAGGTAGCAAGTTAGAACTCACGGCCGGTAATTTCACAGAATTCTCAGGTAAATTCCAAGAAGTCATAGAACCCTGATAAAATATGGTAAATGTTGTACATATTAGCATTTTACGGTCATTACCAGGTGCAACCTCGTCAAAGAATTGCTTCAGTTTTGATAAATATGAATTCATCCTTTCACTCTCGCCCGAAATTATGATGTCCAAAGAGCGAAGTTGACCCTGTAAACCTTTTTCTTTAACTTTTCTACAAAGTTTAAACTTACATTTAAAGCCATGAGTTCAGTAAAATCAAACTCATTAAACTGGTCAGAATGGAAACTCAAACTTAATGAATACAACGAACTGTTACTAAATTGAATAAGCTAGGATATCCAATTTTTGGAAATATCGGCAAAAGTCAAACTGATGCGTTTGAGATGAGGGAATGCAGTGAAGAGATCCGCAAAACTAATGATATGTGAGTTCTGACCGATTTCATAACATTGAACAATTATGATATGTGTAATACTTGCGAATGTCATTTTTGACAATGTGTCGAAAAAGGACTTTGAAAGGTTACATGCTCGTAAACTTAAGGCATGAGGTCGGAAAATGCAATTGCTTAAAGTTTCAGATGTCAAGTCTTGTAAGTCAAACTCTTTCAAAGTAATGATTAAATCGCAAATGACAGGAATATCTGCTGGAATTACAAATGGCGTATATTCAAGGTGTAGCGGTTTGCTATGTTCAGCAAAGATTTTGTCATTTTCTTTGTAAAAGCGCATGAATTCCCACGCTTTTTGAATAAATTGACGTTTTGGCGGGCAAATCGAAGGATTTCCTGCGGCAATTTGAAGATCGTACCTTTCAATAGGGGTAGCGAGTTCGGACAGACGGCGGCGAAGGCCGTAGGCAAGTTTGGCGATGGGATATGGCATAATCGATCAAAAAAGAACGAGTATTTTAATAAAACGTTGTTTTAGTTTGGAGAAACACGAAAATGGTCGATATAAGTTTGTTGGCGAACAGGTTGTGGTTGCGCAAATGGCAAAAAAAGAGAAGTGTTATATCCCTTGCATACATTCTAATCTTACTAATAAGCGCCGCGCAAGCTAAAGAAGGTTTGTTCATCAAATATGAGAGAGAGGGTATGTTTTCATTGATGCAAATTCTCTCGGGAGAAATTATGTTTGGGAAACACTCGGTCGACTTTTCCGGTGTGCAGTCAACATGCGGAAATAAGTTTTTTCTTTAAAAAATTAAAACGTGTATTAACACAATTATAAGTAAACAAGATTAGCAGGCCGATTAGTCACAAAAAATCATCAAACATGACGGTTCAAGTCAGAAGTTTATTTATCCGGAGTAAGAATCCAACAAAAATCGGCATCATATACATTCATGATGACGGCCGTATCTTCGTTTCGCAATTCCCAACGCATAATGCGTGTAAAATGCTGGTCCAATAGTTGTTTTAACTCAACGTAAGAAACCCAAGAATAATTCTCTAAAAGCCGCAGCGAAAATTGAAAACCTTGACGTTGCATCTGCAAATTTTACTTTGTAAAAGAGAATTATCGACGACTGTCGTAACAAAACGTACTTTTATGAAATTCAGGAACTCGGTAACATCAAATGAATTAAATTGCTGTTTCTTTGACTTAAATCCCACAGACGTCAAAGAGTGGTTTCCGAACCGTCGAATGTCTGCCATCCAACTGTCGTTTAGAGTGCCTCCCGATATATAGACCGTTTCAAGTTTCGGAAAAGCCGTCAGCAGATTTGTAAAGTTTATAGTGTAACTGCCATAATTGAAACATTCAACCCTGAAGTGTTTCACGTTTCCAGCTGACATTTTTCCTAGCGCAGTAATAGAGTCGTTTGTAACAAAACAGGTTTCCAATCTGAGCACTGAACATCGAAAGAAACCCTGAGAAAACGGCTCGGAAGTTAGGTCGTCTTCGGTAAACCCTTTTAGATTAATTAATTTTTGACAAACAAGAGGACGATTACTGTCATGCGTATATACCGATTCCCGAGCATAATCCTTTGCAAGATAGATGTTGTCATCATCGTCCAACAGCGATTTGGTAAATCTCATTTCGATTGCAGCTGCTTCAACAATTTGAGTATTTGGCGGGCAAATTGAAGAATTGCCAGCGGCTACTTGTAGGTCATATCGTTCAATAGTCGTAGCGAGGTCACTTAGACGGCAGCGGAGGCCATAGGCCAGTTTGGTGAGAGGGTATGGCATGATGGAATATTAGAAAATGCAACAGAAAAGGTGTACAGTAGGTGCAAAGTGCGGCGCTGGAGGTCGATGTCATTTTAAAAAACAGTCCGTCAAAACGCGCACGCGCTCACCCACAACAACTCCCATAACGAAAACCGCTGCGCTTTGCGCGTCCCTCCATTTCCTCATCTGTTTCCCGAAGTTGCTCGTTTTTGACCATTCCTTATATTTTTATTCGTCATTTCTTACACTTTTCGCATTCCTTCGATCCCCCGCCATTGCTGCGTCCTCAACCATCTATATTTTTCTCTTTTTATCGCCATTTACCCCCCACAATTTCAGGAGGTAACAACATTAACCATGGCCGAAGACGACGATTACGATGTCAACGATATGGACGATGCCGACTTCGATGATGTCGATGAGCCCATGGATGACATCGACGTCGATGCGCCGGAGGAAGACAACATTGCTTTGGTTGAGGTAAGCATAATTTTACTTAATTTTCGCTAAATTTATATATAATCTTTCACTTTTTATATACTTTTTGCTTAACATTCCCTCATTTTTCAGCCCGGCCAACAAGTTCCTGCCGAAAACCGTGTGACGACGCCGTTCATGACCAAGTACGAGAGGGCTCGCATCTTAGGGACCCGAGCGTTGCAGATTGCCATGGGCGCGCCGGTCATGGTCGAACTCGAAGGCGAAACCGACCCGCTGGAAATCGCACGGAAAGAACTCAAAGAACAGAAGATCCCCATCATTATTCGCCGCTATTTGCCAGATGGATCCTTCGAGGACTGGGAAATCGATGAACTCCACATTACTGATTGGTGATTTTATTAACATTCTTTTTTGATTTTTTGAACAGTTTGTCCATTTTTGTTTGAGTTTGAGTTTCTTTAATACAAAACGATCTTCATTTGACAGCGAGGGCATGCAGTTATAAGTTTAAAAGCTTGTAAGGGTGTTTAAAGATGGTTTTTTACATTTTTTCGAAATACAGTATACAGTGTTACGGTAATCGAGTCAATGAACTGTAACAGCATTCGTCATGTTGTACTTTGAACAGCGCGCGGTGTGTAGGCAGCTTATCTAGGTTAGTCTGGCCGTGTTAGCCGCCGAAACCACCGCGTGGTCGCCAAAACGCGCAGTTCTAACAAGCTGTTTCTTCGCTAGTGTCCCCAGTTTTTATAAAAACCATGCCCTACCCCATTGCCAAACGAGCCTACGGCCTCCGTTGCCGTCTAACCGACCTGGCCACCCCATTGGAACGCTATCACCTTCAAACCGCCGCCGGAAATCCATCCATTTGCCCTCCAGAACTTCAACCTATTTTCAATTCCCCCCACAATCTTGAATTTCGTTGCCAAAATGGAACACCAACTGTTATCACTCCTTCTCCTTTACCACAATGCAACTTAATTTTCCTCAATTTCGACGTCACCCTGATCGACGCTACTGCAGATGACTTAAAATCAGACGTATTCGACCGATTTTTTGTCCGCCCTTATGAGCTTCGTCTCAACAACTGTCAGCTTTCGGAGACGTTTTTCAAAAACCTGTCCATACTAACACTTTACCGTGTGAAAAAGCTCTCAATTTTTTACGATTACGGTCCAAACCGCCCAGAGGTGAACTTCAACCATCTTTTCACTGCGTTTCGGTCCCTCAAACAGATTTTGATCGAAAGAATGACCCTACCTGACACTTGGATGACTGACATCATGAATTCGACTACCTCTTTGAAAAAGTTGTCATTGACAAAGATGTCTACACCATTTCCGTTTTTCACATTTGACGAAATAGTGGCGTTCTTAAAGGTATCTTTTAAAAACTTCAAAGTTCTTATTCTAAAGTTGGGTTTCAGAAGCAAGAGCATGGTTTCCGCCTGATGATAGATGTAAGCTTTCCCGAGCGTATAACTGAATACCGCGAACTAAGGAACCTGATACAATCGGAGTTACCTTGTTTTCGACATCAAAAAGTACCAAAGTGTACACACATGGTGCTCACTTTCGACAATGGCCGTGATCGCATGACTTATTGTCTACTTCCGAAAGGAGCAAAAGTACCTTTTAACAAATAATTATTTTTATAAACATTGAAAGTTATCAGTTATGCTTAATTTTATATATCATACATAAATAAGTCGGAACTCCTATAGATGTGGCTGTACCTGCCTGTGTCTAAGTGGGGGGCTTCGCCCCCCACACCCCCCACTAAGTCTGAGACGTCTAAGACTAAGTCTGAGACCCCGAATAAGTGGGGGGGCTTCGCCCCCCCACACCCCCCCACTAAGTTCAGGGTCTGGGGTTTGGTGGTACAGCCACATCTATAGTAGTGCCAATAAGTCATACAACTAATCAGTTCAAGGTTTCAACTATCAAAATGCAGATGGCTTTTGTAATCTATTGTTGTTGTTTTTTCAATTGTGTGGCCGATGTTACGGGCTACAGTACTTTGGACCCCTTAATGTATGTATATGCGTTCCCAATTGTGCGTTGAACAGTGCGCCGCCCAGTCAGGTCAGTCTGCCTACGTTAGCCGCCAAAAAAGCCGCGTGGTCGTCAAAACGCGCAGTTCTTACCTTAGCCGCTTTCTCGCCAACATCCTCGCTTTGTATAAAAACCATGCCCTACCCCATCACCAAACTAGCCTACGGCCTTCGTTGTCGTTTATCTAAACTCACAACCCCCATCGAACTCTATGAACTTCAAATCGCCGCTGGCAATTCATCCATTTGTCCTCCAAAACTTCAACCCATTGACAAATCCAACGAAGCCTATCATTTTAGTTGGAAAAATAAAACACCAACTATTGAAACTAGAGCGTCAACTCGTAAATGCGACTTACTATTACTTACTTTTTACGTCCAGCTAACTGGGGCTACTACGGAAAACTTAAAATCAGACATATTCAGCAACTTTATAATGCGCCCTTATGAACTTCACCTAATTAACTGCCATATTTCAAAGGCATTTTTTGAAGGTTTATCAACATTAACTCTTAAAAGTGTGAGCGTGATTACCATTACTGAAGCCTTTAGCTATTATAATTTCAACTTCAACCATCTTATCACTGCATTGCCATCTCTCGAACACATTGAAATCAATGGAATGGCTCTACCAAACAGTTGGATGACTGATATCATGAATACGACTACCTCTTTGAAAACATTGTCACTGATGCATAACTATCCATTTCCGTTTTTTAAACTCGACGAAATAGTAGCATTCTTAAAGGTATTTTTTATTTTACATAAAACATTTTAGTAAATTGATTGATTTATAGGCGCAAAAATACGGTTTCCGAATGTTTGTAACTGTAGACGTGTTTCCTAGGCGTAGAACAGAGTATCTCATACTGAAGAAACTTCTAAGCTCCAAACTACCCCATTTTGAAGGAAATCTAAAAATACCAAAGTGTACGAGCATAGTTCTCACCGTTGGCACTGATTGTACGACTTATTGCTTGCTTCCTAAGAAAAAGCAAATCCCTTTTTACGAACCTATGGTACTTTAGGCTTTTTTTAAAACACATTTTTGTAACAAACAGTTTTAACAAACACTATTGTACGTATGAACTTTAAAAATTTTATTGAACGTTATGTACATAAAGATCATACAACTAACCAGTTAAAGATTTCAACTATCAAAATGCAGGTGGCTTTCGTCTTTTGTACAGGGTTATCAGAACAAAGCTTCGGTAAGGAATTAGTAAGTAGTTTTTTTGGCTGAGTCAGCAATGGATAGTTTTATTAACAGTAATTATTGATTTTTGGTTCAAAAGTTTGTCGGTTTTTTTAACTATTTGGTTAGTGTTGGTTACAGTTTTTTGGTCAGCTCAATGAAGATGTGTTCTCGTCTGTACGTTGAACAGCGCGCGGTGTGTAAGCCGCCCAGTGAGATCGATTCGTCCATGTTAGCCGCCAAAAGCCGCGTGGTCGCCAAAACGCGCAGTTCTTACATTAGCTGCTTCCCAGCGTAATCGCTTTGTATAAAAACCATGCCCTACCCCATCGCCGAACTAGCCTACGGCCTCCGTTGCCGTCTGACCGACCTCGCAACGCCCGCAGAATGCTATCAGCTCCAAATAGCCGCTGGCAATGCGTCCATTTGTCCTCAAAAACTTCAACACATTGACACATCCAACAACGGCTATCATTTTCGTTGGAAAAACAAAAACCCAAATATCGGAACTGCTTCCATTCATAAATGCGATTTATTATTAATTAATTATTACGTCGAGCTGAACGGCGCTACTGAACGAGACTTAAGAGGGAGTATTTGACAGGATTTAGGACGGGCTACACACAAAATTTACACTTTCAAATGTTTTTGCATAAAAATGTTGGTATATATGAGTAAGGTCTGGAACCGCGGTAATTAGTGTTGTAACCTTCGGATTCTGGAGATATGGCTTCTGGAAGCTTATTTTTCGGACGTCTGCAGGGGTCGACGTTTAAAAGGTAGAGGTCTGATTTTTTGGTTACAGAGCTAACTTTTGATGGCGAACAAAATGCCACTCTCAGAATTTTGCTAAAAAGTCGAAAATTATCGATTACAAAAAATTTTTTCAAAAAATTTAATTTTTTACCCTTTAGACATTGCGCATCTTTCGTAATTTTGATTGCATCGTGTTCCCCAACATCTTTTTCATTTATCGCACAAATAAAACGAAAAACTCTTTAACAAAATGTTCGCCAACGGCACGTGCGAATGATCCGACTTGCTATTTGCGCGGGGGAAAACGGGGTGCGTGCACTGTGCCCCCTCGAGCCGCCGCTCCGACCGAGGCGCGGACAGACGGACACACTCCGCGAGTGACGGGTCGCACACCCTCTTTGCCCCAGCGCAAAAGGGAGTTCGCGCCCTGCACACGTGCCGTTGGCGAACATTTTGTTAAAGAGTTTTTCGTTTTATTTGTGCGATAAATGAAAAAGATGTTGGGGAACTTGATGCAATTAAAATTACGAAAGATGCGCAATGTCTAAGGGGTAAAAAATTAATTTTTATAAAAAAATTTTTTGTAATCGATAATTATCGACTTTTTAAGAAAAATCTGAGAGTGGCATTTTGTTCCCCATCAAAAGTTAGCTCTGTAACCAAAAAATCAGACCTCTACCTTTTAAACGTCGACCCCTGCAGACGTCCAAAAAATAAGCTTCCAGAAGCCATATCTCCAGAATCCGAAGGTTACAACACTAATTACCGCGGTTCCAGACCTTACTCATATATACCAACATTTTTATGCAAAAACATTTGAAAGTGTAAATTTTGTGTGTAACCCTCTCCACCTTGGTCCTAAATCCCGTGCGAGACTGTCTCTTAAAATCGGACACATTCAACAACTTTATTATCCGCCCTTTTAAGCTGCATCTCATCGATTGCAGTATTTCAAAGTCATTTTTCGATGCATTGTCAACACTTACCTTAAAAAGTGTGAACGACATTTCAATTGCTTACTTTTCTGACAGCAACAGCCCAGAGTTGAACTTCAACCATCTTTACACTGCACTGCCATCTCTCGAACACATTAAAATCAATGGAATGGTTCTACCAGACACTTGGATGACCGATATCACGAATACGACTACCTCTTTGAAAACATTGTCGCTGACACATGTACATGTAGCTAGACCATTTCCGTTTTTTAATTTTGACGAAATAGTGGCTTTCTTAAAGGTATCTTTTATTTTGGCACTTTATGAGAACTTCAAAATTCTTAATTGATTGATTTATAGTCGCAGAAATACGGTTTCCGAATGCTTGTAACTGTAGCCGCAGTGAATCCTAAGCATGAAGCAGAGTATCATGAACTGAATGAACGATTACACTCAAAATTCCCCTATATTTTGGCACATGCACAACGGCCAAAGTGTACGAGCATAGTTCTCACCGTTGACGATCGTAGTACGACTTATTATTTGATTCCAAGAGAAGAGCGAATCCCTTTTTACGAACCTAGAGAATTATCTTTAGGCTATTATATAGGTCCGTAAAAACGCATTTCGTACCAAACAGTTTCAATACCCAATTTTGTATCTTGAACTTCAACAATTTTATTGAACGTTATGTACATAAAGGTCATACAACTAACCAGTTAAAGCTTTCAACTATCAAAATGCAGGTGGCTTTCGTCTTTTGTACAAGGTTATCAGAACAAAGCGTCGGTAAGGGGTTAGTGAGTAGTCTTTTTGGCTGATGTGAGTCAGCAACGGATATCTACAATCAAAAAAGGTTTTTATCCTTCTTTAGTATGTTTTGTCTCCATTTCGGCAACTCGTAGAATTCATTGCGGGTCATTTGGAACACAGTGAAAAAATCTTCATCGTTGAGGAACTTTTCGAGCTTCTTCGTGTCACAGCCGGCGGGAAGTCGGCGTTCTCGGACTTCGGCGAGGCTCCTGAAGCGGGTGCGTTCTTCGAGGAGGATGTGGAGGTCGATTGGAGGGTCTGGGATGAATTCTTCGTCGTCTTTGATGGAATTTAACGGCTGCCAGGTGGTCCATTCGGGGAAGAGCGCTTTGAACTCATCGGGTTCAGCTCCGCGACAGATTACTGTAGCCGGGCCGGGGCGGCGATGCTTTGCCCGCCAATAGAGATCAGCTACAGTGAGATGGAAGGTTTTGACGCGGACATCGGTCCAGACCCAGAGACGGGAGCCTTGATCGACGAGGAGGGTGTCTTTGAGATCGGATTGGTTGAAGGTAAAATTGATGGCGGGCGACCACTGGACGCAGGTCAGTTGCTCGCCAGCGGCGTCAAAGAGGCGATAGATGACGGGAGCGCCACGGAAATCGGCCGGATTTAGGACCTTTTTGGAAGCGGGGATAGGCAGAGGGGCTGTCTGGGTCAAAACGGTCCTCGTCAAGCTGGCAATACGGGTCGCCAGTCTCTGCCCTGCGGCGACGAGATGCTTCGAGGCAAGTGAACCCTTCCAAATCGACGTTTTCGATCCGCTGACCACAACATAGGCAGCCTGGGCCCGGAGGTCAGGCTCCACAGTTTCAACGGCAAAAGCGAGATTGACATCATCGCCGCCGCCGTGGACGCACCAAACACGCTCAGAAGTGGCTGATTCCGGCTGAATTCCGCTTGATATCACCAGCATCCCTTCAAAAAGAGCCAAGAAGAGCGGAACTTCAGCGCCTTGCTCCATCAAAACATGCTCCCGGCGGTCCTTGTCCAATCTTCGAAGCGCGAGGGCGCAGGAGCCTTGAGCTTTCTTCGTCGAATGCCTTCCGAACCAGTAGAAGTAGGCCGTGCGTTGTCGACCGGTGTCTTTTTGAGGTACTGGGGTGCCATCGAGTTTGCGGATTCCTGCAAAATTAACTTTATTTTAACAGAACGACCCTTATAATAGACTTACCAGTCCGTTCAACCCGATACAGCCACTTCACGACATAGCATTCCGTGTCCACAAGCTGATGTAGCTCCTCCAATTCAACCAGCTGCTCTCCGTCGAGCTTGAAATACGCCAATCCTTCCGTGTACATGTTCTCATCGCCGGGGCGGAGTTGTGTTTCCTCGAGCTCCAAGACGTGCTCACTAAAGTCGGATTCATGGGCAAGGCGTTCGGCGAGCTGTTCCGCGACTTCGGCGTCGTCTTTGAGTCGTTCTTCGAGGCCACACAACTGCAAGGGTGTTCTATTTGTAGGGATTCGCTTCTCGGCAAAGACCATCCGTGGCGTCGAGAATCTTGGTTTCTTCGGGGTTTTGACGGTGGGTTCGGGCAAAGGATCAGCAAATTTGAGACGGAAAAGGATGTCAGGCAAGCCTTCGGTCAGTTTATGAATTAGAATCCAGGCTGGACGACCTTCATTTTGAGCGCCGTCGACAAAGATGAACGGATTCACACACTGTGAAGCGCCCAATTCACTCGCGAAGGCATGTGCATCTCGAACGATGGTGCGGTTAGCGTCGTGGCCGATCCAGACGTAAACTTCGGAGCCAAAGTCGAAAATGAGGATCTGAAACTTTTCCAATATAAACATCCAGTTCCCCAAATGAAGCAAATCCCACCTTTTCAGAATCCAACAACCTCGAGTGCGGAATCTCACCGGAAAGAACCAACTTTGCTCCATTCTGGTCAAATTCATGCACGGAATTCGAAGCCTTGATGGCATCCTCGAAGCAGGAAGTCGCCGGTTCTTCATCGACTTCCAAAAACGGCTCCAATTCGACCGGTATTCTGCGCGTGTCGACAGAAGTCGAAGCACCGCCAAGCAGTTTCCAAAAGGCGGCAGCTGATCGGGGCTCCTCTTTTACGAGCTCGAATTTGGTGGCCCCACAGTGCAGATCTCGGCTAGCGACGACGCTGTGCGCGATTTGCTTGGCTTTGGCCCGCTCCAGGAGTGAAGAGAATTCGCCCTCGAAAATAAGCAATCGATCAGCAGTCACGAGGACGAAAGTGGCGCAGTCATGGACAGAAGTTGGGATAGGGGCGACGAGGCGGACGTCGATGAGCTTGGAGCCTTTAAAAAGTCGTTTTATTTCAATTTGTTACGGTTTTAGGACATTTTGAACGCTTTTGATAGCATTGATAACATAATTTCAGTTCAAAAAGCTTAAAAACGCACCTTTGCACCGTATCAACATAACATCCGGATAAGGCCGGCTAACATCAGGCTTTTTCAGGGCGATCCCACAGTTTTTGACCCCTAATTTAGGGGTTCTGTCATCGGAAAAGGGCTGTTTCGCCGGCGAAGCGCCTATGTTTTCCTTGTTGCTGCGATCGGGGGACCGTTTCGTGCCAGTGGGTGAATGTGATGTCGGAGTGGAGGCCAGATTGGCAAGATTCGTTGGCAGTCGTCTATTCCTGGGAAGATTGACTCGACGTCGGACTGGTGTCAATCTAAACCACTTATTTTATCATTTGCCTTATCAAAATGTGTAAAAACGAACTTGGCATCAGCTTCAGAATCCTCGTCCATCGCATTATTGACCGCTCTGACCTCACTTTTTACCACTTTCGTCATCGTCGGAACCGCCTTCGCCTTCAAAGCCACCGGTGTCGTGCTCAACTTGACCCTCTGAGGGGATTCGAACCCCTTTGCGGCGGCTTCTTCTTCGTCAAAGGCCAACTTCTTCACCGGCGTAGCTTCACCGAACCGTTTCGGCGCGACTTCCCTGCTCATCGGTGGCGCCGAACGACTCACAGCAGCTTCCAATGCCGCGGACCGGGTGGATAGTGGTGTCCGGGGAGTGCCAAGGGCCGAAGCCAGCCTATACGACGAGTTCAACGCTGGAAGTGCGTCATCGCCCGAGGACACGCGTTGTTTCCAGCTCCCGGCAGACTGAAAAGCTTGTTGTTTTATTGTTTTTCCCTCTTTTCCATTCCCAAACTTCCATCCCCAGCAGTCCTTATCCCGAAATGGCTTAAAATACACAACGCAGCCCCAAAAGTGCATCATTTCAAGACGCTTAGTGGCATTAGCGTGCTACTTTTCGTTGTTTATTCTTCGAAAGTTAGAGCAAAACTGACATCACATGCCTAACAGCGCATCATAACCATAACTAACGGCAAAATGTTATGATTAAAAACGAAATTTTCAAAGTTCACCCCAAGGCGATGAAATCACCACCAAAACTGGCAACGCTTCGTCATTTGGGCAGAAAACCTCAACATTTTCAACCAAATTCGACCAAAAAAGAAAGCCTGATCAAGTTTCAATTACAAGTCTTACCGATGCGCTTCTTTAAAAACCCGTTTTTTGTGCATCAGATCCAAATCAAGTCAATCATGCTCGAGGCCATGGATCGAATTACGCGAAGATACAAATCGAAATCCTGCTTTTTTATTGATCTGTATCAATCAAGCAGTGCTTTTTTTGTGTTCATTGAACATGAGCAATATGAACTATACGCTTTTCGCAGTGACTAATAATGGGAAAATGGCTATTTTGAACGGTGCCCTTTTGTTTCAGCTAGCGCCCGAACGTGCGTTTTTTGCCAAGGGTTGTGGTTTCGCAATGGTTCAGGTTGAAGGAACAGCCATTTTCCCACCGACCAAGTAAAACGAAGGCAAAAAAGTAGTCCGATAGGGGTGTTTTGGCAAAAATACTGATGAGCGCCTACATTATGGTCAACAAAATTGAAGATGATGGATAATAATAGCAAAAAGCGCCTTATGGACAGTGCGATAAGATAGGTGGGGGCGATAAGGCTCTTCCGGAAACATAAAATGAGGCATAAACAATACGGCGAGCTTATCAGTGGGGGAAGAGGGCGATAAAAGTTTGAATGGGGTGAGGAAGATCAATTGTTTGGTGGTCTTTTCAAAGTTTAATTTTAACTTTAGACCTATTTATGGCTTAAAGGGTAGAAACCAACCTGGAGCAACGCATTTTTTCGGTCTGCCAAGCTCGAATTCTTAATAACAGTCGAAACGTCTTCACTGCTGCATTTCGTGGCCGCTTTCTGTTTCCATCTGTCCTGATTGGCGAGAAGAGCGTTTCGCCGTTCTGCCAACATCGTGCCAAATTAGAATCGGGTCAATGCCAAGATCAGTCAATGTCAGTACTTCGTGAGTCCAGCTAACAGAAAAAAGTTCAGACAGCCCAGAGCTTCACAAGGACATGCTCACTCTCGGTGTCTGTGTTCCTGGATGGTGGGTGCTGTGGGGCCGCGGCGGGCTGGTTAGCTCTCTGGAAAACCGCCTATTTGAGTCAGAAACGAAAGACAGAGAAACAGAAACAGTCGGTCGAGAAAGGGAGGAGTTTTCCTTGTAACATGTACGGACAATGTACGGCTATTCAAACTCAAAAAGGGGCAATTAACAAAATAAATACACGACGCGTGCACTTTTTCCCGCGCAACAACGCCCTCCGGCAAAAATGGAATATGTTCGAAAATTGAGGTCGTTGCTCTTTAACTTTAAAACGTGAGCACACGAATCGAAATCACGGCGCAGTAAAAGTTCGGGCGTGGGGGTAGATCCGAGATTTGCATATCAGGAAGATCCAGAAGACAGGCGCGGGGGAGAAGGGAGCGACCTAATAATGGGCCCTATATCTGACCATTCACGGAAAAAAGGGTGTCCGCGCGTGTCGGATCTATGAAATCGGCCGGCCTTTCCCAACTGATTCACAGGTACATCTGCCCTGAGGCGATAGGGAGCGTAGGGAGGTCCTGTGAAGTTTATGAGCGCTGTGTGGTTGTGTGGTGCATTGAGCAATCAGGGGGATTGTGTTAATTGGCTCTATCAATTGGGATCCAGCTGATCCGAAGCAGGTTTACGCGTTTTGTGGGAAGTGGTTACTTAGCCGGGCAGATGGTGCAAACTTTTAGGCGCGCCCGGCTTCCTTTATTGTTAAACAACGTTTTAGGCGGGCTCGACTGTTCAAAAAAGGGCAGCAAACACGAGGAGAGCACCCCTCCAACTGACGAGCTGTGATGAGTCGAAGTGACGGGGGCAAAATAGTGTGAATCATCGAAGGTCGATTTCAGGGCATGCTCCTGGGTGTTTTTATCTACTTGAAGGGACAATGAACACCTGTTTTACAGTCCGCTAAATGTGAATCAACAAGAAACCCGTCTAAAACTGCCGAAAAAGCCTTCAAAATTCTGCCGAAACACCACCATCCATCAAATTTCGGCCTATTTGCAATTCCAAACAGCAACCGAAACCTGCCATTAACCAACAAACACAACTCCCGTCCAGTTAGTTTCCCTTGGCAATGACAGCGAACGGCACCCTCCGATCTCCGACTGAAAACTGACCCCCTGAGGCGGCTTAGCTGGCCAAGGGCAAGACCTGGTCCTGCGCAATAACCACCGCTTTGTCTTACGCATGCCTGACTCCATCCGGCCTGGAACAGCCCCAAATTGTTGTCGACAGCCCGGCATGGGGTCAAGTACTTCTAATACTTTCGAACCGGAATAGAATGGACCGTCAGATGTGTGCCACATGCGTTTTCGCGCACAAAACACGTAATTACGAAAAAGTGAAGGCCGACGACGACTGTGATGAAGCTGGTTGCTTTGGCAGAGAGCGCAACATGGATTGGAGCAAAGGGGGGGGTAAACTGCATAAATGGAATGGCTGGGAGAAGGGGGATCGGCTTAATGAGGGGTTTAATTAGGGGAAGTGGTTTGAAATTGGTGGGGAACTGTAGCCAAAATGGTAAAAACAAAGATAAAAACGCTCTAATTGGCTTAAGGACAGACTTTTAGCCCCTCAAAATCAACGTGATGTAAAAAATAGAAAAAATTCCAGACAAAAACACCAAAACAAGGCAAAATCGCACTCATCGACGCGTGAAAACGTGAGCCTCCAACAACGACTGTCGGACCCAACTCGCGCCGACACAACAGATGGCCCAAATCAAAGCGCGGAAACACATTGAGTCGAGGGAGGGCAAACACGGCTAAAGCGAAACTTGTAAACGGTGCAATGTGATGGGGCAAAATTCCGAACGGAAACAACTTCTAATGGGGGCCAATAAGCGAAAACGCGCATCCCTAGGCCCTTCATGTATCGTAAACTTACAAAAAACAGCCAGAAACACCAGAAACACGTTCTGCAGAAATCCCATTCCCAGGCCATCGAAATCAAAAGTGAGGAAGTGACTACAAGTGGGACTCGCTTTCGACTTCGACGACATACTGTCTGGATGAGTCGAAAGTGTCGTCGCTCGCTCGATAATACGGAAGCACCCTTGCGTAATTTCGACGACTCATTGAAGCTGAATAGCCTGGGGAAGCGGTTCGGATCATGGCGATGACTACCTCCGTGCGACCAGACTGAGGTCGCACGGGTTTTTTCTGTGTTTACTGGGCCCTGAGGCGATCGAAAGTGAGTATGGAGCACTTGGAAGGGTTCTCATGGCGCAGATTGACGAAGAAGCATAAGGAAGACATGCAAAAAAGTGAAAACTATCCCATGGGAATGCATTTGAAGCTTCCTGTTATTGTGAATTCACAAAATTGAAGGATAATTGACAGCTTGACGGTTCTAACAAGCCGCTTTTCTCTAGATGGTCGTCAAAAATTTCGATTTGACAAACATCAAAAAAGACAATTGAATTTGATAGAGCAATGTCAAAAAAAGGATACATAGCGTAAGGCTCACATCAAAGTTGCGAGCGACAAACTTGAGAACAGTGCTCAAAACAAAAAATAAATAGTATAGAGACATTGAAGTCGACTCGCGCGAGAAATGGTTATGCTATGGTCATTGTCGCCCGAGGGGTCCGTGGACGAAGCCGTAGAACATAAACACGTCGACGAGGAGCTGACCTATTCGAAGGAGCGAACCGGAGTGGTTGTTTGAACACGCGAAACGACAAGACATCGATGGGGATAGGCTTCGGGGCGGTGGAGAAGCGATAAGGACAGAACGCGTTGATCCGAGGGACTTGAGGAGTGGGTACTGGGCGCCGGCGGCGATGTCGAGTGGTTATAAACATGGATTGGCTTCCTTTTGGGGTTGGAATTGGGGGGTTGAGGGGTGTGATGGGGTTCAAAAGGTTGAAAATGGCCAGAAATGAGTGAAAAGTGGTTCAAAAGGGGAAGAAAGTCGTCAAAAACGCTCAAAAAGACCACCCAAAACGCATGTCAACAAGGCCCTAAGGCCCTCAGGCGGTCAAAGTCAAAACCACCCCTAAGCTCGAAAAAGTCTGTCGCGACCGAACGAGCAAACCAAATCCCCGAGGGCCATCAGTCGGATTACAGCCACGCGCGCAGTCAAACTCAAACTCAACTCATAATGGTCTCAAAAAACAAGGTTAACCTTCAAGGCGACCAGCTGCAATCCACGGCTAATCTAGATGAACCGCCAGCCGATACACGCATCCAACCAATCCTCAAGGCATCCCTAACTCGGGTAAGCCCGTCTCAAACCCCCCTCAGAGCCGCTTTCATCCGGAAATGCCGCTGGCAAGCCCAGTTTGAACGCCAGCCCGCCCGCGGCCGTCGGCAGCCCGCTCTTTACCGCCAATGGGGGCCCTTTTCGTGGTGGGAGTGCACTGCGCACGACCTCGCAAAAAAGTGACCACTGCTTCTGGCTGTGTTTTTTTGCTTACAAATAACGTAATTTTTACCACTTTAATGTCTTTCCTTTTGCATGTAATCGGTCCCCCAGGCTATTTGCAATGAATTGAAACAGATTTGTTCGCATAATAGGCTTTTATCAAATGTATTTTTGTAGCTTTGCAAGGGGCAGGGTTGCGCAATGCGCGCACACAGTCAGCGATGCTTTGTTTTTTTCGCACTTTGCTTTTGCGGGTTCTCGAAGTCTGGCTGACCATAGCCGACTTCGCGGAAACCGGATCCCCTGAAAGCCCCCCTGGTAAACCGTCTCAGGTATGAATGCATCCCGTTTTGCGATAGCGATTTTAGTAGTATCCAGCCGCCATTGCCCCATTACCTATGATGTTGTTTCTTGACGGCCGCGGCGTCGCGTCGGGGGCGCGCGAGATATATCGCCGACTTTGCATGTTTTCGCCATCCGTAGTTTATTCCGTGGTGGTGCCACGTACGGCAGCCCCAGCCCAGCGGCGCTCTTTTCCTTCACAATTACCGCCACCCACCAGCGTCGAAGTCGAACAACATCGTGGGGGTCAGTGGTGTCCATCTATCCACCCCATCCATCCATTGCTCGCGGCGATGGATGCAACGGGGGATGTTTATTGATCTCGAGAGCAGCTTCGACGACCCCTCACGACAATCGAGGTGTTGTCTTGTCGCTTTTTGGTTTGATCCCCTCACACGTGGTCGGAGATTCGTCGAGGCTTGCCAAATCCATGATTTTTATATATATTTTTCTCGTTAAACATACTTTAAGCCATCTTTCTCCCCTTATCAACCCCCCAAATCTCGTCCCACGCGTCCCTATCAACTCTAAAACCGATGTTTTGCCCCCACGAGTCCGGCTTATCACATGGAAATACAACACATTCCAATCATGCCCAGCCGCACCCGGATTTATTTCATTTTTCACGCGCTTTTCGTCCATTTCGATTTCGACAAAGTTCTAAACTTCCCCGTGCAATCATTACCCCTCCACCCCATCCATCCTGGTAATCTGTTTGCCTTGCTTGCACGCCCCAGGCTTTGCATTTCGACCTTCTTTGTCGTCCCTTTTTTGGACATCGACCCTCTTCCCAACGCTTTTTTACCTTTCAAAGTCATGTTTTCGATGATTTCCACCACCCAAAAGCGTGATTAACCCTCTTCAAAAGAACGCTGACGTCAATCTGGCTCCAACTCGCTTCCGTCTCGTGCTTCCCGTGTTTGAAGGGCAAATAAGCTTGTCTTTGTTTTTCCCTTTTTTCAATTCCCGATCATCGCTTGTTTGAATCAATCGCAAAAAGAAAAGAAGCAAAAGTTGCGTCCATTTGCAGGGTAGTTCGAAACCGGCCAGGAATAGTTGAGTCATGGGCGATGCAGTGCAACGCAGCTTTCGCAAACGCAAATATGGCAACTCGGAGCGAGTCCAACACTTGGAAAGGATGCTGGATCCGACGCCAGCTATCAATCAGCTTCAGAAACTTATTGAACAACCAATTAGGTGGTTTTTTTTTGTTTTGTTTCATTTCTGCTGATTTTTATATATAAATTCCACCTTCTAGGATACCCAGCGCCCACGTCCACTTCCCCGGAGTCCAGAAGAAGCCCCAGAACTTCTTCTCGCCCAAGGACGTCTTCCTCGATGAACAGACGCATCGGACCGAAGTCAGCAAGTTGTTCAACACGACCAACGTTGATGGCGACCGATCACAGGTGCTTGCGTTGATGTTAGATGACTCAGACACCGACGATGGGGAGCTGCAACCTCTCACGCTCAAGCATCTACGCCATATGTTGAAGGTGGGTCATCGGTTCTGTTTTTTCCTTACATTCGACTGTTTTTGTTGATAATTTCTTTCTATTTCGTTAGAACGTTTACCGACGTCTCTACCCGGCCGGATATATCCATTTATCTTTCAAAAACTGACTTTTGTTCTTCGCCTCGGGTCATAAATCGCCGATATATCCGTTCCCTTTCCCCTCTTACCAATTGCAGTCGTCAAAAACTGCTGCCAATTATATATTTTTTGCGAGGAGAGATCGATCAATCTGGTGGAAAAAAGTCGAGGGGTGTGCCGCTGCTTTGTATTTTTTGTTCTTCCCACTTTTCTCTTCTGCTCCCGCATTCCTTTCGACTTTTCACCCCCTTTTGAGCTGTTTTTCTAAAGTTTTTCAACTTTCAGATACACAAAAAGCGACGACAGATTCAGACAAAGTGCCATCTCGACCCATTGAACACCCAATACAAGTATTATGGCGCTGGATTGTTCAGCTCGTATGACAAGTTTCCGGAACATCAGAAAGAAGTCATTGACGCTTTTACCTATGATCACGAAGCACAGAGACGTATTTTCGAGGAATGGTCGTCTGAGATCAATGAATCGATTCATGGCCGTCGAAATGCCGATAAGGATCGAGAATTTGCGGAACGAGTCGCCAAGGCTGAAGCCGATCGGGCCAGAAGGGCGGAAAAGGCCGCTGCCGAGGGCAAACATGTCGATGATCTGTCGACGATATTGGCCCAAGTCGATGCAGATGGAACGATGACCCAGGACGAACGCGATGATGCCGTTTTGACTGAATTGTATCTGCATCTGTATCAAGTTCAACACAAGGCTCCACCGGGTGAATACACGCAAGCCGATTTGAATGCGTTGTATCAGCGGATTCACGAAATCGAGCAAACTCGGGACAAACGCCGTGAGGAAGAAAGAGTGGCCCGAGAAGCGACGATGGACACGATTGAATCGGAAGAAGCGCATCATGAAGTTGAACCCGAGCCGTCGGAGCAGTCCTACCCCGTCGGGGATGTCAATGTTGGCGGTGAGCATGAATTTGGTGAAGGTTCTGGGCTTTCTGAGGCTGAACATGGCGAGTCTGCCCCATTGGAGGAACATTTTGAGCACTTTGACGACGATCAGGACTTCAACCAGGACGACCAAATGGATGAAGCTATGCATGCTGCCTTTGAGCACATTACCAACAGCGAGCAGGGCGGCTTCCTGGTCGATTCGATGATGAGCGAGTTTGATGAGATGGCCGCGGCAGCTCCGGATGGACAATTCCACTTTGACATGGAAGGCGATGATGTTGGAAACTTCGGCTACCATGTAGATGATGAATCGACCGAGTTTGAAGAACATTATAAGCCTGAAGCCAGTGGAAGCAACAAGACTGTGACGCCGGATGTCTTTGAACACTATGATGCGACTTGGGACGCTGCTGGAAGGCCTACCAAGACGCCGACTCCTGAGACTGTGGCGGTGGAACGTCGAGAAGAGGAAGCTGGGAGTTCCAGGAGGCAATTAGAAGACGTCGAACTGGCCGAAACCTACAGAAATCAGGAACAAATCCCCGAAACATCGTCGCAATCCGTAGAACACCCCGAATCCGGCTTCCATTTCGAAGAACTACGCCCACTATCAGTTGTCGAAGCCCCCTTGGACCTTTCAAAACGCACCGAAGAACACACATCAGCGTCCTATCCGCTGGCTCAACCTGCTAGCATAGAAGCCTCTCGACAGACGACCGAATCCGTCGAATCTCCATCGCATTTCGCTCCGATCGAGTTTACGCCGCCTGGCTCCGATGAATACCATTGCGTTGCGATGGATTTCACCGATACTGTCAATGTTTTCAACCCTCTCGCCACCGCTACAACCTCCGCCGAACTACAGCCAGTCGAATCAGCTGAAGTTGAAACAGTTCCAGCCCCACGAGCCGATGCCTCGTTGGCTTCGTCCGACGATGACGGCATCCCTGGCATAAGCATAGGCGACTCCGACGAGGACTTTGACCTTGCTGCCTTTGTCGCCGAAAACAACATAATAGTGGTCGATCCGGCAATGGCCGAATCGCCGTCATCGCCGACGCCTGTGGCTTCGCGTGATGCCACGCCGACACCTCAAGAATGAGATTCTTGTTTCAGGTGATGTCACACGGTAGTTTTATTAATTCTTAGATTGTTTTATATTGATCATTCGATATGTTTCTGTACATTGTCATAGCTGCTTTTTGTAAATTTTAAACTTTGCTGATCTCAAATTTGCATAAACTGATCTCTTTGTTATTACTCGTTTCAATTTATGGCCCGTGGCGATTTCGCTGGAATGCTTTTCACATTTGACGTTTGCGTGTTAATGAATTGTTCTTTCCATTGATTCCCCTCGACAAATGTGTCAGTTTCAGAGCATCTATGACCGACGCGGACGGGTTGGCCGATCGGCTACTCGACCCGAAGGTTACGCTCAATGTCGAAGGCCTTCTCGTAAGTTTTTCCCATCATCATCCCGACCCCCTTTAATCGTGCAAGCTTTCAGGATGCCACGATCGCCCTCTACAATGACTGCAACTACCCGGTGCTCAAGAGGATACGCAACATTGAAACGTTCCTCAGTCGGCACCAATCGACGATCTCGAAGCTGCAGGACAGCCGAATCCAACAAAGTGATTTCGATCTGATCAAAGTCATTGGCCGAGGCGCATTTGGTGAAGTTCGGCTCGTCAGGCATGAGAAAACGAGCAAGTTTTATGCGATGAAGTTGTTGGATAAGAATGAGATGGTGGGTTGACGGTTTTTTGTGATTCTGAGTCGTATTTATGATGATGTTTTAGATCCGCCGAGCCGACAGTGCCTTCTTCTGGGAGGAACGCGACATCATGGCCCATGCCGAATCAGACTGGATCGTCAAGCTGCATTACGCCTTCCAAGATGTCAACTTTCTTTATATGGTCATGGAATTCATGCCGGGTGGCGATCTTGTGAATCTGATGTCCACCTTTGAAGTGACCGAACAATGGGCCCAGTTTTACATTGCCGAGTTGGTTCTGGCGCTGGATGCGATCCATACGATGGGCTACATCCACAGGGACGTAAAGCCGGATAATTTATTGATTGCTGCGACTGGTCATATCAAATTGGCCGATTTTGGAACCTGCATCAAGATGGGAACGGTTCGTTTTTGCTTTTTTGATCTGAGTTTTTCTTTTTAACGACAAAATTATCGATACAGTCATGCCAAGTCAAGTAGGGTGAGAATAGATGTTGTTTAGTGGCTGTGAACTTAAATTTGTTGTCAAACTTTTGTCCGTGTTGCCTTTGACACCTTTTTACAACCTATTTTTTTAGGATGGCCTGGTCCGATGCTCTTCCGCCGTCGGCACGCCTGATTACATCTCCCCCGAAATGCTTACATCCCAATCGAATGAAGGCATCTATGGTCGTGAAGTCGATTGGTGGTCCGTCGGTATCATCCTCTATGAAATGGTCTACGGCGATCCGCCCTTCTATGCCGATTCCTTGGCCAACACGTATGCGCGCATCATGAACCATCAGCTGGAGCTGACCTTCCCCGAAGATATCGCCCTATCTCCTGATGCACGTGATCTCATTGGTCGCTTCCTCAAAGACGGCAAAGTGCGTCTCGGTCGTGATGGCGTCAAGGAAATCAAGAAGCACCCCTTTTTCAAGAACAAGGACTGGAACTTTGAAACGATTAGACAAGGTAAGTCAATCCATCTATCGATTACGTTGCAATCTTATCGATTTCCTTTTCAGCCCGACCACCTTATGTCCCCGAACTAAATGGCGAAGGTGATACGAGTCATTTCGAAGATGTCAGTGCCCAGGACACCCAAACAAGGGACAACTTCCAAATACCGAAGGCGTTCACAGGCAATCAGATGCCGTTCATTGGATTCACCTATTCGAATGACCTCGGCCCTATTGCTGCACTCAAACGTGAAAGGAAAGCGACTGTGACAAATGGCTCAATCGCTGCGGCTAACAACGGCACTGCTGAACTTTCGATTCTGGAAGCCGAGAAGCAGAAACTCGAGACCGCGTTAACAGCGTCCCAGGCGGAGTTGAAGCTGGTCCAACGGACGCTGGAACAGGAGACCCAGGCCAAGGCGCAGCTAGAATCCAATCTCCGAAGCGCCAATGATCGAATCGCTGAAATCCAAGGCTCAGAAGACCGGTCAAAGGCCCAATTCAGGGAGCTGTTTTCGACGGTTGGACAACACAAGGAGCAGATTGACAGCCTTGAGACCAAGATTCGGGAAAGCCGGGAAGCCGAGGAAGCTGCTGCGTTGGAAGCACAGAAGTTGAAGATTGAAGTCGCTAATGCGAAGGCTGATGCGGATGCGAGCAATCTGAGGATTCAGGTTTGTTGATACAATGGCTTTTTGGACAAGTTTGAACATCGTTTTTTAGACATTGACCGATCAGATGAAGTCCCTTCGACGCGAACTCGACGACGCCCTCAGCCGTGAATCCACCCTTCGCGTTGATCTCAAAAACGCCGAAGAAGCCAGGCTACATGCTGAGCGTGCCTCCAAAGCGTCCAGCTTCGTGTCATCAGAATCAAAGCCCAATGAATCCAGCGCCGATACAACACGTCTCGAGTACGAGCTAGAGGCTGTAACCAAGCGTGCCGATCGCTTGAAGCACGAACTCGACAATGTCTACGAGCAGAAACGCAACGCTGAACACGATCTCCAGCTGAAGGCCCGTGAACTGATGTCTCGATCCGAGGCTGAGCAGCTGAACCAATCCGAAGTTGGTCGTCTTCGCGAAGAAAAGGCCCGTCTTGAAGCTGAACTCGGCGGACTTGTCACGAACAAACGGAGCCTCGAACAACGACTGAATGACATCCAGGATCAGCTGAAGATTGAACAGTCGATCTGTCGTGCCTTCAAGTCGGAACTGCAAGCTCGTGAGGATGAGGAAGCGCGGAAGCAGAGCTACATTGACGAAAACCAAACCCTCCGGAATCAGCTGAATGGCCTCATGAAGCAGGTCGATAGTGAGCGTCTGGCTCGTCGCATGGCCGATCAGAATGTGGACACGCTCGATGTCCAGTCTCAAAGTCTTCAAGCAGCACTAAAGCAGACGGTCGACCGCAACATGCGCGAGATGAACGCGAAGAATTCGACGATTGCCATCTTGACGGATCGCGAAAATGAGCTGACCGCGGAGAATCAGGAACTTCGAGCCAAGATCAGGCAGTTTGAGGATAAATTGAAGGCTCGTGAGGCATCACAGGACTCAGGCCCACGGACACCGGGTGCTTCGAGTGCGGGTTCGGGTGCTGGAGGCGATTCGTCGAGGCTGGACAACCTGAGCCGTGAAGAGCTGATCAAGCGATGCAACCGGGAGATAATGCTCAAGGATCAGGTTTGTTTTTACAAATAACCTTTTTGAACAAACTTGACGTAAATCTGTTTCAGGCGATCCAGAAGCTCGTCTACGTCGGCACCGCCAAAGGCATCAAGGACGACAGAGTGCTTGGCGACGCACAGAAGGCCGTCAAAAAGACGAAGAACGACGCCAAACGCATCCGTGAGCTCGTCGAGATTGAAATGAAGAAGGAACGCGACAAGATGAACATCGAGTTGCAACAGAAGCAAATCACGATCGACGACCTGCATCGCACGCTCTACGACGAAGAGGACCGCAACAAAAAGCTCGAAGACGAACTGCTTGAGTTGCGTGCTTTCGCTGAGGAAATCAAGAATCGCAACACGTCTGATGCCGATCTACAGTCGCTGAATGGCCGAAACAACATGAATACGGTTTCCTTGCCGCAGCATCCGATCGCCGTGTACAGTGGCCAGCTTCAAGTCCGAATCACGGGTCCCCAAAGCACCAGTCGACGGAAGCGCAGCTGGGAAAGCATGTTTGTCACGATCACGGAGAAGGTTGTGGCATTTGCGAAGGCGTCTAACCAGAAGCCTTCGTTCATCATTGCCACCGAAATGTTGTACTTGGTTCGGAGGATTTCGGAAGCTGATCTACGATGGGTCGAAAAGCGAGCAGTTCCGTTGATCCTGCAAATCCTGTACGACGTTGATGCCCCCATGAAGCTGCCATCGCGACGAGGATCCACAGTCGATTTGAATGCGTCCTTCTCGTCGTCCGGCGATTCGATCCGCAATGCGTCCGTGTCAAACGGCGCGTTAAACTACGTTGGCGATGATGTCTCGATCAGTGGCAACAGCATGAATACGCCGAGGGCACCTGCCAGCAAACGGCAGCACGATTTCATCGAAGTCGCCTATCACATGCGCACAAATTGCGATCTGTGCAAACGACAGCTGTCCTCGATATTCCGCAATATCGTCGCGTTGGAGTGCAAGCGGTGCCATCAGAAGTATCATGTCGAGCATCGGGAGAACAACGAGATTCCGCCGTGTAAATGTAAGTCTTTTTTGATCGAATACACCTTTTTCATTGACCGCCTTTGTAATCCTTGATTTATCAATGCCCCACCTTCCAGGTTCGTTCGAATCCGCCCACGAGCTCTTCATCATGGCCGACACCGAGGAACAGGCCCGTGAATGGTACAACAAGTTCACGCTGCTTATTTCAGCCCGCTCCACTGTTCGTCGAAGTGATAGCACAGCCACCGCAGCACGTCAACTCGGTGGCGCCTCGACTCCGACATCGATTTCCTCCGGTCAACGTCTTTACACGCCGCATTGATGCCATTTTTGAACTTGTACTTTTTCACACAGACCCACGCACATACACAAAGAGCCCACAGAGACCCAGATTATTGCCACAAAACATGGATCGGGAGTTGTTCATGTCCCAACACCGTGCCACTTACTTATCTCTACCTTTTTCTATCCTAATTTTGATGCACTTTCGTGTGTTTTGTTCATATCTCGTCCTTCCTCATATCCATTTGATTGCCTTTGCTCTTAATTATTATAAAACAAAACTTGATGAATATGTAATACTGTCTTTGCATACCTACCGCCGATGTGATTTTCACTTGTTTTTGTTTGTGCATTCCTTTTCATTGTTTTTTTCTTCGGAGTGTTTGTTTCGTCACAGTCGTTGTCCACCTTTTTTGTGTACCGTTTTAATTTTAAACAATTGGACTGGCTTTGATAAGACATAAAAATGATTCATTATAAATGATTTTACTTTTTGGTAGGGTGATGTCTCCAGATTTTATAATCGGGCATGACTTGTATTTCTTCTTCTGCATATTGATCGTGCACAAAAAAACGTGATTTTTTTCTTAAAAAAGAGAAGCCAATCGGAATGCATTGACGTAAGCGACGTTGTCGATGATAAGCATACTGATAAGGGAAATATTTGACTTTAAATGCATCCTCAAATGCTTTAGACGAACATTATAGGGACATGTGTTCTTTCGGAGTTACAAACTGGCTTTTTGCGAAAATCTTGAAGCCAAAAGCAAGTAACTCAATTTATATTAATCTTTGTCGAGTTTCTTTTGTGGGGAAAAGGTTGGATGGCTAAAACATCCTATACTGCATTGATCCTTGTTTCCGTGCATCACTACCTGCTGCTTTCGGTATTACAAAATGCTTGCGGCCCATTTGTCGCGCTCATACAATATGTTAAGACGCAGTCTGCCTGTCGATTTCGAGCCAAGGTGAAAGGGCCGACCCCCGATTTTTTGACCCCCCAATTTTTTGAGTCAAATATGTTAGCATACTAGAGCATAGTTCAGAACCGGAGTATTTCGATTTGAAACCTCCGGATTCTGGAAGCTTTAACTTCAAAAAATCGTAGCGAGCTACACCGTTAAGATAAAATTCTGATTTTTTGGTTACAAGGGTTTTTTTCAGCGAGCAAGATAATGACACTTTCAGATTTTTTTGAAAAGTGTAATAAATATCGATTTTTGTATGTTGAGTTGTTAAAATCGCCTGTAACTTTTTTGTATGCAGAATCGCCGGGTTGGCACTATGTTCATGCCCATCATTTTCTGCTTCGAATAGTTGCCCATCATTTTCTGCTTCGAATAGCACCGGTCCGGCGAAGGTCTGAGGTCTCCAAGTGTGCCTTCTGCGGCGCCTTCTGGAACGACTTCCCAAAAAACGCCGACAAACCGCCCGCTCGCATTTTAGGTCATATCGCAGACTCACAAACGACTTGTATCATTTGAAAGAGCGTAAAATTCTATGCCTAATGAAACAAACCGCAACTTCCAAACGTTATTTTGAACGAAGTTATTACCCTGTAAAGTGGTAAAATCGAAAGTCGCTCCAGAAGGCGCCGCAGAAGGCACACTTGGAGAGCTCAGAACTTTGCCGGACCGGTGCCATTCGAAGCAGAAAATGATGGGCAACACGATGAACATAGTGCCAACCCGGCGATTCTGCATACAAAAAAGTTACAGGCGATTTTAACAACTCAACATACAAAAATCGATATTTATTACACTTTTCAAAAAAATCTGAAAGTGTCATTATCTTGCTCGCTGAAAAAAAACCCTTGTAACCAAAAAATCAGAATTTTATCTTAACGGTGTAGCTCGCTACGATTTTTTGAAGTTAAAGCTTCCAGAATCCGTATCTCCAGAATCCGGAGGTTTCAAATCGAAATACTCCGGTTCTGAACTATGCTCTAGTATGCTAACATGTTAGGCACAAAACAAAAAAATCGAGGGGTCGACCCCTCGAAATCGACAGGCAGACTGCCTCGTTCAACGGTTTGCCATAACTTTTTTGTTTCTTTAAGGTTGAAAGCAATGTCACTTCTGAACTACTGTCCGATACATAACCCGCCACAGCATTCTCAAGATTCGCTTATACCGAACGAATGGAATCAAGTCGGTGTTCGTGTTGGGAACCATGTACAACAACAATCTTCATACTTAATCCATGACGATACTGAGTGTCGGCTTAAACTAGACAAAAATTCTGAGCTAAATCTAACTTATTTTGTTGATGGCACCGAATACCCCGTTCCGCCCAACCAGGGCAGTTTGATTCAAAAATTGCGTATTGACGATATGGAGGGAAAGGAATTTGACGATATGAAGGAATCGGAATATGACGATATGGAGGACTCGGAAGGTTACGATACGGAGGAATCGGAATGTGACGATATGGAGGAATCGGAATGTGACGATATGGAGGAATCGGAATGTGACGATATGAAGGAATCGGAATGTGACGATATGAAGGAATCGGAATGTGACGATATGAAAGAATTGAAATTAAAACAGATGATTAACTTTCTTTATAATCATGCTGTTTTCAATGTTCAAAAATTAACGCTTGGCAAATTAGCTGTGGATGTCGCTAAGCTTACGAAACTGGCTTCACTTTATAAAAAAGACTGCGTCGACTTGGTTCTGGAAGGTTGTTATTATAATGGGAATATGCAACTTATATTCAGATTGTTTCCGAATCTGAAGAAATTAAAAGTAAAAGGCACAGAAAATTGGCTAAAATATTTAGTAGAAGCCAATGTGACTGGATTGGAAATGTTATGGATTGTAAACCTAAAAACATCTGATAGTATTGATGACGCATTCAGGGAGCATGTGTTTTGCAACCTTAATGCAAAAGAACTCTATGAATTATGCAAAGTAATCTTTGACCGTTTTTCGACCCTTGCAGAATTTTCATTTATAGGCACAACCACCCAGTTTTCAATTGCGACTTGGGTTCAATACAAACGAATGTCTTGAGCCAATGATTTGGAAATTTTTGAAACCGTACTTTCGTAAAGTTCGGTATGACTGCGATGCCGCTAAAGTTGTTGTAACAAATCGGCGCAAAGTATACCATGCTTGTTTTACCTCTGTGCCAATGACTTCCGCTAATGAAGTAATCTTCAATAATACTGATAGTTGCTGCGATCCTGAAGAAAATACGACGTTTACGCTTTTTAGAAGCTATGATAAATTAATGCTAAAGACTGATAGTGGACGCTTATGCTCTCTCGAAAACAATAACAGCATGATTATTAAAAATTTGGTGATAGACAATATTTTATCTTTAAGCTCTGAAGCATCCGAAGCGGACTCTGATTTTACTCGTTTATTGAGCGAGCACTTTTCTCCTAACTTTTCTTTATTAATAGTTCAATGCGTCGACACTTCAATACTGCACCACATAGCTTCGTTTTGTTCAAAACAGTGCCGTCAACTTGAACTCCATTATATCGGACGCGATGTGAACTTCCAACATGTTTTCGATTTATTTCCAAACGTTAAAAAAGTGTTTCTACGTCTTTCACATAGCATATATAATTGGCTTAATGAGCTACTAGAATCCAAAGTGACTCAATTGGAGAAACTTCACATTGATTTTTATTACAGTGAATCCATTAAAGCGATTCAACAAATCAAAGCAGAATCACTTTACAAACTGTGCAAAGTAAGTTTTGATAAGTTTTTAGATCGTTGATGAGTTTCTATTTTTAGGCACAGTCCCCAAATTTTCAACTACGCCTTGACGTCCGCAGTCTCAGCTTAAACATTGGGAATTTCTTAGGCCCT
Organism: Panagrellus sp. LJ2284; assembly: GCA_024447225.1. NCBI lineage: Eukaryota > Metazoa > Nematoda > Chromadorea > Rhabditida > Panagrolaimidae > Panagrellus > Panagrellus sp. LJ2284. The sequence goes on from JAMRYC010000009.1 coordinate 4,727,846, forward strand.
TTTTTTCATAAAGTTAAAAATGACTACGACCACCCCAAAGTTGTGATTTCGATTACAACTTATTTTTCTTATTCGAGAGACATGGAAGTTTACTGTGCTGTGTTTGCCCAACCAAGTAGCTGTCTTGAAAGACGAAATGGTGGAGAAGATGGGTCAAAAGTATTTGAAAACGAAACCGAGTGTGTTCCGCAGTCAATGGTAAATACCAATAATGGCCTTATTTTTGAAAAGCACGGACCGGTTAACGAAAACAGCGGCCTATCGCAAGACGATAGTGATGAAGATGCCGGCGACAGAAGACCTATCTCTAACTCAGCATCTGCCAGAAGAAAACATAACAACAAAAAATTTGAAGGCGCAGTACGGCTTAACCTCGGCGAAGCTGAGGTTTTGTTTAAAAACTTCCCAGACATCAAGTTGGGCGAGAAGAAGGCACATGCCAAAAGTTATTTTGAGAAGGATAATGTTAAGTTTGCGCTGTTAGTCCTCACTGAAAACGCAAAATTTAGAGGTTTGTAAAAACATCGGTTTGTGTATTACTTAAAATATAAAATTTACAGAATTTAAAGACATGGCACTTAGCCTTGTTACAAAGACTGCCGAATTAGTGCTTCGAGCTGTTGATGAAAACGGCATGTTCACGAAAAAGGATATAGAAGGAATCCTATTTGCCCTTGAAAAATGCGGAATTAGTAAGGACGACCAGGTAACTTATATCTATAAGACTTGATGCTCCTTAGTAATTCAAATTTTAGGACACAATCAGAAGCCGAATCAATGAATGGAAGAAAAAGATGAGGCAAGCCGATGAAACATATCGTCGTCCTCAAGCCTTTGACATGGACAAAGTGCTTGATGACATTGCCAAGTTGTCAGGCAATGTTGATGACATCGTTTCTTTGTACAAAGAGACAGTACCAGCAAGGCTTCATTGGATCAAAAAGAAAAGAGGCACTATTGCGGATGCCTTACAGAAGTTTCCTCATTACAAAAGTTACAGTAAACTTATCGTGAGTGTTTTTGTTTATTGAACCTTGCTTACTTTATTTACTTTAAGATTGACGTAGACTTTTCTCACCGTACAAAGTGGAAGCCCTCTAAAATAGGCAGTATTGGAGACTTTTTCCGCGACCAACAGCATGCACTGATATCTTTGGCTTTATATAACCAACTTTTTACTCTAGAAGAATCCGAAAGTGAGTTTACATAAATTTTAAACTATTAAATAATCGTTTTTTAGAGTTTGCTACCGACGTGACAGCGCTGCTCACACTGCCACGGCTGGTCAAATATTACGGCAAAAAGTCATCAAATGCCAAATCTTGCAACATTTTTGTTCCCAAACCTGTGAGTTTTAGCTCTTTTAGATCATTGATCAAACGCGCACTTTTTCAGGATGAACGTAACTTAGAATCTGCTAAATCGGCAGTGCTACGTGATCAGGTGCTTCGTGCTTTCATCACATGTGCGACCGTCGATACCAAACTGGCATTTGCCGTCGTCATAGACAACACAACCTTTACGGCAAGTCCAGGTTTTAGTAGTTTACAACTGAATTTCTTTTTGCAGGTGGACGGAGACGCTTTTGATGCATTGGACGTCTTTATTAAACTTCATTACTCGTTTAACGTCGAACCGTCCGAAGACTACAAGTTTCTGTACGAATTTCTAAAAGCGATCATGTTTGACAAGAAGCTGCCAATGCACATGAAGTTCTTGAGTAATCTAAAAACTTCGAATGAAATGCTATGCGTCAAAGAGCCTCGGTATGTGCTATAAAATGTCTATGATGGCTTTACGGATTCTCAGAATTGACTGCTTTTAGACCGACAGAGGTGAAGCCACCTAAAAGCCAACTGCCACACGCCTCTGTTTCTGAGAATTCACAATCTCAACCGTTACGGAGCCAAATTATTATCAATCCGGAAAAAGGAAAACATCCTTTATTGTATAGCAATCCAAATGTTGCCTTGTTGCAACAAAAGTGTAATGTTGTCGGTATTGACTGGATATGCAGCTATCAAGTACCCACAGAACCAAAAGTGCTTCAAGATTGTCGGACAATAACTACCTTGAATGTGGCATCTGACGGCCATTGCGGATTCAGTTCAGTTTCAATGCTGTTGTCTGGAGTTCCTACCAACCACATGGTACTTCGAGAAGCAGTCGGCAAGGCTATCATCAATGGCACTTTTGAGAAGGCTAAAGAGTTTTACGAATTTTGCTCTCCTGGATTATCAATATTCGAAAAAAAGAGAACATTAGCAGCAAAAGCCGTCGGAAAAATGTATGCTGAAGACGCACACAATCCCGAAACGTGGTGGGATTTCACCGATTCATTGGCACTTGCATTGCATCTACAAATCAACATTGTCGTCTATGATGATAGTCAGCAAGTGTGGACCGTATGGAATGAAACTACAATGCCAAACCCATGTGAAGCCAGAGTTCTTGAACACCTTCCAACAATTTTGTTGTTTTTAAAAAATGACCATTATATGCCTATTATTAACGTCGAGTGATTGTTAATTTTACTGTCGTTGTCTGCCAACGTTTTTACTTGTTTTGTTTGTGCACCTCTTTTTATTGTTCTTTTTGTGTTTTTACCTCCGACTATTTTTGTAGATGGTTTTGTCTCAAAAGTGTTGCTAATTTGACTGGCTTTGATTATTCATAAAAGTGATTTGTTAAACCTTTTGAATAAAAAAAGGATGAATTGTTGGAGACGCATTTCGAAGACCGTGAAAAGTGCGATGGAACTGTACGATCAAAACAAAAGTTGCATTCTTCCAGTACCGGATGCCTACGAATCGCATTCCAATGACTTTTGGGGTTGTCATCAGTACGGCCGCGGCCGTGGGGTAACGAAGGTGGTGACAACAATCCTGACTGATCATCGAAGGCCGCCGTTTGGTGTCGCCCTTGATGGGAGGGCGGATTCACGCGACACACGTAGCGTGCGCCTAATTTGGGAGGAGTGTCGTAACGTGCGTCGTTGCGCACCGCCTCCGGGCGCAGAGCGGAAGACTGGCAGCACAGAGAGAGTGCCTGCGGTTGTTTTGTTGTTTGTCGACCGACGTCGTCCCTGTGATCCATTCCCATCCCCGGAGCCCCTAGCCGCCATGCTCGTTGCTGTGCTCGTGCTTGCCCTTGCCGGCACTTCCGCCGTTCTCGCCCAGGATGCCGCGGCCCAGCCCGTCTGCAGCGTGAACCAGCTCTTCAATGGACAGATTTGCACATGTGCCCCAGGGTGAGTTGTTTTCGTTGGTTTCTGACTTCCGATTCATGAAATTACCTGTTTTCAAAGTGATGTCAGTTCCGCACCTTTGTGTTTACAACTTTGTTTTCTCTTCTTTCGCATTCCAATTAACGCATGTATACTTCCGTAAACGGGTTTTCCTCTTATTACGGGTTGGTAATACTTTCGTGGCGGGACCATCAATGTCAACTTTCGCTGTGAAACCAATCAAAAACTGTTTTTTGATACTTTTCTTTGCTTTTTCAAACTTTTTTACCCAAACCAGTTTCACAGTTTTCTAAAAGCGTGAAAACTTAACCGCTACCCGCCGGTTAGAAAGTACAAAAGCCGATTTGCGTTAGACGCTCTGTGGGGTTGACTTGATCTCCTTTTTTGTCTAAAATTCCGTCTTCAACAACTGTCATAAGAATTCTAACTTAAATCCAGTTGCCCCAGACAGCCGTGACAGATGAATGGAACTGATACCCACGCTTTTTTGGCCGTCAAACTCCCAAATAACGGTTTTTCGTTCCAAATCCGGTCAATCCGCCCAGGTTGTCTGTTTTAAGCGCATTTTTACAGCGCATTCTTTCCAACAAACAACTAAACAAACTCATTTCAATAAATTTTTAACTTCAAAAGACTAAAACTCAACCATGCCTTCAGGGCCTAACTTTTTTATTGCACCGTTTCAAATACCAAATGACTGGTTTGAGGTAGTTTATCAAAACTCAAAAACTGATCCGTTGATCTTTCGCCACTCACTCCGCCATGCCTTTTTCCACCCCCAATAGTGCCTCAGGGCATCCATAGCCTCAGGGCGTGTACGCATAGCCGTTACATCACCAACACGTTTTTCGGTTGCACCTTTATTGTGGAAAAAAACAAAGGTGATCGAAATTGCCTATTGCTATTGTTAACTTAAGTCAAAGAAAGTCAAACCATCTCCCAGACGAACAAACCCACTTTTTAGCACTTTTTCTTCCAAGTAAGTCAAACCAACGTTTTTGTTGTGGAGCGACGCCGCAGTTCGGTTTCGGCCCGTTTGTCACGATTGTTTGTATCTTGCATCTCGCATTCTCTCAGTTTGGTTAGGGGTCGGGGGTCTGCTGGTGCTACCTTCTGGGGACCGAAATTTCATGCATTCGAATGTTGGTGGCGTCGGTCGACCGGGGGTCGGGAACCGGTTACCGACGCCGGAAAAAAAACGGGGGGAGAAGAGCGGCAATTTGGCGGAATTCGTTCGGGTTAGAGTTGTTTGGGGGCGAAATGAGTAACATTACTGACATGGAGGACAAACTGGGGAATTGGAATTTTGTAGTTTTTGGGTGGAATGGATTGGAAAGTGCATTTACAGCGAAAATACAGTACTTAAGGGTGTTTAAACTGTCTTTTGACATGTGTTGATAAGAAAAATGCAAAATTAAGTTTTTAAAAGCAAAAATGTACTATTTAAATCTTCCAATTTGACATTCTTGATCAAAGATTTACATTAATTTTCACAATTGTTGTTTTAAATTTCAAAAATAAGTCTAAATTTGCCCCCATTTACAGCTACTTCTCTGCCGCCAACGACGAATCCAAATCCCGCTGTGAAGATGAGTGCGAAGAGGTCTGTTTTTTATTGGTTTTTGACACCTCGAAGTTGATGCGCTTATCGCCACAGGGCATCTTTAAGCCAAATCCAAAATCGACCTACTTTAAAAAAACAAACCAATTCCCACAAAAACAAGCAATCAATAATCGTAACTTCCAGGTCTTCTTCTCGTGGTTCACCTACGGCAAATGCGTAAAGGGCATCTTCGACCGCGTGGGTGAGGAACAACAGCCCGCTTGCAACCTCCGATGCGGTATCCGTCTGCGTCTGTGGACTTCGATCGCCATCTTTGCCACTTTTGCCGCTGCTGCCGCCACTTTGCTGTTTACTTTGCCCATGTGCATTGCTAGCTGCTCGAGCTGTATCAACGCTAAGAAGGTAAGTCTATTTTAGACTATTTTATGACTATCTTTTAAATTTATGACCCTTTTGGAATGCGGTTACGAATCGGATAACTCATAATCTTCGAATTTGATACCAATATCAATTTAATAGGTCACATTCTTTCGATTCAAAACCCAAAATCGTAATAAGTCGAACCTATTACCCCAAAACGGCCTTCTCATTAACCCATCATCCCCCCTGGCCTCATTAGTGTTTCATATTACACCTTTTTATGGGCAATTGACCCGTAAACAGGAAGTCAGAGATACTTTTGACACTACAGTCCGCCCCAGCCTGAGGTGATGGGGAGTTGTTGCCTTTCGATCAAAACGTATTTTGTCCAAAACCGTCTTTCTTTTCACTTCGGGGGTTCCGACTGACGGTTTCAAACGGCCTTGGCGTGTCTTTGCCGATGGCTGTGGACTGATAAATTGCGGACAGGGGCAATGAAGGTACGTGGGTGACCGTCAAATCAAAATTGCGGTCAACCGACAATGGTATCTTTGACGCCACTGGGGACAGATGCGCCGACGAAGACATTCCAATCGCCGAAATTGGCAACTCGCAAGTCGCGGCAGGGGTGTCTTTGCGATAGTACGGCGATACCGGTGGAACTTACTGACTGTTCCTATTGACAGCGAAGACAGGCCACTTTTTCGATGACTCGCAACAATGTTTACATTGAAGAGGAAACATGGGGTTAAGATTGATTCTGATTTATGTTACTGTGAATCATCATTGAATGAAAAAGCAAAACCACTTTAACTTTTCGATTGCCTCTTGAATTATGTAATGAAAAATGGCAATGAACGCCTACTGTAAAATCGCAAAAACAGATGTAAGAACGTGTTTGCAGACCGTTTCTGCAAAGTGGTCTTTGACACAAACTGAAACACATTCCAAAAACCGAATCAAGTAAAACAAACCTCTTCATTTCAGGCGTCAAAGCACAGCAAGCGTGTCGCGACCGAACAACAACAAAGCACCGGCACTCTGCCCAAGGAACAACAACTTCAGCAGTACCAATCCCCCTATGGCTACAGCTACTGGCCCTATGGCTATGCCCGTTAAGCATCTCCACCTCCACTTCCGATCCACTTGCTCCGACCGTTCTCTACTCAAAACTTGCCAAATGTTTTAGTTGACGACGTCGATCGTCCTGTTTTTAACGGATTTCCCGTCACAACTGCCTTGTTTCGTAATACAGATTAGCTCCAAATGAGTAATAAGAGTTTTATAAAGTTAATTACACCATTAGTGAGTTGGAATTTAGCGTCGTTGATGGCGCGATGGTGCTAATTGGCAGTTGAGTTGCCGGAAAGCCGCATGATTTCCGGAATTTGAGCCATAAACTTCGGATATAGACCCGATATGATTTGATACAAATAGTCAGAATAACAAAATCAACAATGGCATGAGTACCGAGTAAAGCTATCGCGAAAAGTGAGTACGCAGACAGCCAAGGAACACCAAAAAGCAGTAAAATCATGCATGAAGTAATTGGCAGAATGAGCAAAACACCTGCTAGCAATATTTGTACGCATAGAGTACGGAACAAAACCAACTAAAAACACTTTCACATTACAAAAATATCAATAAACAGAAAAACTTTTACAAACCTGCATATTAAAAGTAGCTTTACTAAGATGCTTTTTATTTTTAGACAAAATCCGAATAAAGTTCAAATATAAACCCACCATAGAAAGTACAAGTATAATTAAAAGAACAACAATGGCAAAAACGAATGCAACTGATCCGTATTTGTTTTCCACAGGGTCGAAACCAAAGATTGAGCCATGTTTTTCGTAGACTTTTTCGATGACAGGATATTTTGAAGTCAAAGACTCCTTCAGTTCGCCAGGCACTGGCAAATGAATAACCAAAGGCACACAAATGACCCCAATTACCACAACCAGAAAATAAATATACGTCGGAATTCTGTATTTTAATTTTTCATAAATGCCGTGGAACTTTGAAAATGGAGAAACCTGAACGTATCTGTGAAACAGCGAAACGTAAATACTAAATCCCATCCCAATTGCGACGACTGTTAACCCGATCAATTGAACGACGGAAGCGTATTCGGTCAATCTAGAAAAGACACCTGCACTGTAGCCGATGTAGAACGGCCAGAGCGGAACAGGCTTCCAAATGCTTAGATACGCGTCGAATAAGTATGACCAAGTCAATTGATGTACTAAATACCATTTATAGCCGCTCATTTCCTTTGACGATTTCGTGATTATCATGTACAGCATAAAACAAAAAAATAAACTAGTCAGGAAAAGTGACACATCCCAGTAGATACTGTAGATGGCCACAAGACGAGGGTGTTCGAGATCATCGAATGTGATGGTGGACCAGTTGCTGGGGGATATCCACGTTCCTAGTTGTTGTATAAAGTCCTCCATGGTTAAGAATTGTAATGTTGTCCATTGACACGTGTTTCACGCAGAAAGTCTGACTGGATACAACTGCTTTGCAGTTTAGATTAGCTTTTGAATTGCTAATTTGCCGACATTCATTAAAGTGCAGCCAGTACACTTTGATTTAGGTTTGTAATTTTTGGCTTCTTACAAACTAATGAAAAAAATATCCAAGACACGACGGAATTACAAAGGAGGTTTTGGTCAGTGTGTTGTTTGCTAGTTTGTTATTTACAATCAATTTGACGTCAACGGTGAGTATATTGGTCACATCTGTGCCAAAATCTTCGATCGGGTGCAAAATGATAAGACCACGAAAAGCGTCAAAAAATACGCTGATTCTTTTCTTTTTCGACGCTTCTTTGCAAGTCTCATTTAGATGAGCAAACGCATTTTCTTGAACTGTCCCCGAAATTCCGTCATGAAGCAAAGCACCCTCACTTTTTTGTGATTGAAAATTAGGTGGAAACGCACGTATTGACATTTCTTCAAGAAGCTGGCCGCGCGATTTATCGGGTTTGTCGCGCATATCGCCGATCTTTTTTTTTGTTATGCAATTACAAAATGAGACTAGTATGTATAAACCAACCTAAAGATGTGTACTTTTTTTCACTCTTGTTTCCGTTCCCTCGTCGTCTTCTTTTTAAACAGCCTGGAAAAAACTATCGTTGTTTGTTTATCCACTGATTTCAGGTCTTTTCTCCGTGTGCGGGTGGAACAGTTTTGCAACTAACAAAATTTACGAAGCGTCAGTAATAATTGTCGTAGTAGGATTGGTACTTTACTTGTGGTCAGTTCCCCTTTTATAGGGGGCGGAGCCAATCGAACAGATATTAACATATTAACTACGCTCCCTAGTCAGTAGGACCCGAGGGGGGCGGGGTCAATAATAATGACTAATTTTCGTATAATTTTAACTTTATTATACAACATAGCACTTTGGCAGATCGGTAAGTTCAAAACTTCAAAAGTTCTAAACCTGCTTTCTATAATACTTTTAGCTGTAACTGTCCATACAAACGTGCCTGCAAATGTAAAGCACAGTGTTGATGAACCTGGAAAACTTCAAATCACTGTTACCCGGCGTAGTTCAAACTATCATGCCACATTGATTCAACGAGCTGCGCCGCAGAAAAACGTTGACATTATCACTGTATATGGCAACAAAAAAGTTATTCCAAATGACAGCAAAGCCCAGTTTTTTGACGGACACTTTAAAGGTAAGCATTTACAAAATGTATCTTTAATTAAGTCAGGTTTATATATTTCAGGTTGCTTTCAATGCAAAGTCATCGTAGTATGGTTTGGTGATGTCGATATAATATTTGGTATTTTTAACTTCATTCATGATAAGCTGTACGTGGAACCATCCAGCATACATGACAAGCAGTATAAGTTTAATCGCATCCCGCAAACTCCAAAACTTCCCTCATCATCGAAAAAACTCAAACCTTTCAACAAAACGCTATGTCCGATGAGCATGTATGTTGACAATGAGCTCAATCAAAGATTTGACTTTGACTATTTGGCAGTGTATCGCTACATTATGGTTACTGTCGAGTTTATTAACAACATCTACAAATCCGTCGAGTTTGGGAAGACAAAAACCGGCGAAGGCATCACAGGCGTACATTTTGGAATTGTAAAACTGACGATTGAGAAATATGAATACGACTATGGAGATGATGAAGGGTTTGTGAATGTCACTCGGCTGTTAAAAGTGAGTTTACTTTTGCTATTTATAACTGTTCAACCCAAATTATTGCAGTCTTTTGCAAAAGTAGTCAGCAGCAACGATGTTTGTATCACTGTCATCATAACAGGACGTGAACCGCTAGACAGAGACGTTGGAGTCGCATTTGAGGGCAAAATAAAAAACAGCAAAGTGTACGGAATTTGTGGCATAAGACCCCTGTATGACACTTACACTAATGCGGCAGCGATATCTACGATTTTCAACGGCGCAGTTCGATCTATTTTTGATCTTCACAGAGCTCTTGGACATGGTTTGTTTTTTTTGTAATTTTACTAACAATTGTAAATAAAAACACCATGATAACCCACACGCTGTTTCAGAAATTGGCCATCTCATTAGCGCTCTCCACGATGCCAAAAATCTAACCATCAAAACCCTTATGGCACCTTATGTCACGAGCGGTGAGGAGGAAAGCCATTTTACGTTTTTGGATCAAGCAATTAAAAGTATGGGTGAAATGCTATCCGTCGTCTATGGATTGTGCTTCTTGTGGCCTGGTTACGTGTCCGTATGCGGTAATGGCATCCTGGAGTCGGGAGAACATTGTGATCCAGGTTCGACCGATGGAGACAATTGTTGTTTGAAAACATGTGTCTTCCAAAGTCATGCTCAATGCTCTCCAAAACACCACGATTGCTGCTCGGAAGATTGTCGTTTTGCGCCATCCACAGAGACGTGCCCGATTCAACCGAATGATGAAGAAATTACTTCGTTTTGCACGTATGTTTTGCACGTAGTTTGTAACTGTGGTGATAATTTTTTGTTTTAAGGGGGATAAGTGCTTCATGTGACATCACCATTACTGAAACTATGGATTACCGCATAGCTATTTTAATAGGGCTTGGCGTTGCAGTAAACCTATGCACTGTTGCTGGTATTTTGTGGCTAATTTTATAAATGAAAAGGAATTCAACACGTGTAGGCATAAGTACAGTACATTATAAATCACTAATAAAAGATGAACCTCCTGCAAAGTCAATGCCAACAACTGACTCTATGGTTACAATTATGTAAAAACTATAAAACGTCTTAGTTGCGAAAAAATACTGCATACTGTTCTTTGCTTCAATCGATCGCAATGCTTGAGCGATCTATCTCCGAGCTCAATCGCGCAGACTTCCATCTCACATGAGCCGAGCTGTGTCCTCCCCGCATCTTTACTCACTCAACACATTTTTTTCTTCACTGCCATGCCGTACCCCATCTCTAAACTAGCCTACGGCCTCCGTCGCCGTTTTGCCGAACTTACAACCCCAGTTGAGCGCTACAGTCTTCAAATTGCCGCTGGCACTCCGTCAATCTGTCCACCAGCTCTTATCAAAACAACTTTAACCGTCGAAAGTTACTGCAAAATTGAATACGAAAATTGCGGCTACAACTTGTACAACCTATCTAACTGGATTCAATATGTTCCCATTAACGAAAAAGCTCTAATTATTATTAAAGGAGGCGCTTTTTTCTATCAAATTAACATGATTTGTTTTTTTGAAACCGACGTGATGAACCATATCTATTTTCGACCCTATTCAGTAACGTTAAAAAGCTGTTTGCATTCAAAAACGTGTATCCAAAAGATTGCTGAACTGACACATGGCTCAGTTCGTCAACTCGATATTAATGAATGTTACGAGTCCGATCTTAAATTCGACGATCTGTTTGAAGCTTTTCCAAATTTGACTGATTTTCGTTCAGACTGCCTTTATCCCTATGACGGTTTCATGGAAGATATTTTGAAAAGTGCAATTTCGAAATTAAACAGTGTTCATTTATCGGTGAAAACACTTGAACATGCTGATGTGTTTAAATCAACAAAGCTTGTTTCATTCTTAAAAGTGGGTTTGCATTTTTCAAGTGAAAAGTAAATAGTTATATATAAAATTCAGGCTCAAGAAGAAGGTTTCCAACTGCATCTTACAATCGATGTTGAACTGACATCCGCAAACATGGAGTTAAGAAAAAAATTAGGACTTAATTTGTCGGAACAACTACGCCTGCAACAATACGGTTACGATAATCGAAATGTTACTTCAGTTGTAATTGATAACAAAAATACTTATGATGATGTGTTTACTTTGCGTCCTACAAATATCGATGTTCTGAAAATTGCTTGTGAACCGTCTTTTAAGGATCGTGTGTAATTTTTTATATAAAAACAATAAAATATGTGTATTTTTGGTGATTTCAACTTTTTTTTGGCGTTCGGAACACAACGCCAAATGCTACGGTTCGTATTTGCGTTAATCGATAGTAACTTTATAATCTTTGGCGGGAAGTGTCTTGCTTTTGTTGCGCAGGACTACTTCCTCAGCTATTTTGTCGACTCACATCTTTATTTAAGCAAATCCCTAGCCACCGCGATGCCGTATCCCCTCTCCAAACTTCCCTACGGCCTCCGTTGCCGTCTCCACGATCTTGCCACCCCAGCCGAACGCTACTGCCTCCAAGTTGCCGCTGGCACTGAGCTTATTTGTCCGCCAATCCAACGTGCTTTCAAGAGTGATAACAGTTGTAAAATAAAGTATGACTATGAACGCGAAGGATTTTATATTGCGGGTAATTTTGTCCCAACTGAGCAGTGTATATTACATTGCACAGGTTCCTTTCAATTGTCTGACACCAATCTATCACATGTCCTGGATTCCGAGTTGCTAAGTTGTATTTTACTTCGGTCGAAGAAAATAGAACTCAATAATTGTTCCACATCAAAAGAAAATATAAAAAGGCTTGCAATGCTAACAGACGGACGTGTGCAAAACGTCACCATTGATTTCGATAATTTTACAAGCGTTAGCTATCCGTATTTGTTCGAGACGTTTCCAAGACTTCACAGAGTAGCTTTGTCGCGCTATGTCACCAAATCATGGATTAGCGAGATTCTGAATGCTCAAACGTCAAAAATGACATTCTTGGCTATCAAAATGGAATCAACCGAAACTAAAACCATTGCAGCTGACAACTTTGTACCATTCCTTCGAGTAAGTATTTCTTCATTTTTGAAAACAACTTGGTTTTATATTAAACGTAATGTTGTGTTTTTCAGGCGCAACATTTTGGTTTTAAGCTCTATATTTACCTGCGTTATGAAATCACCAACTCAGCATTTAAAAAACTTCACAGAATTCTGACTGAGCATTTAATTCCCTCGCATCAAAACAGAACTGATTTACGAAAAACCCGGAAAAGGAAGGTATACCGAGTGCATGCGGAACAAAAGTATGCTACGGTTAGGGTAGTAATCGAAGGAGATTTAATTTCGGAGTATTACCTGCTGAGGGAACACGTTGGGGAAGGAGACTTAGATTAGTTTGATCGTTTTTTAAAACAATATAATGTTGTTTAATATTATAAATGTTTGCGTACTTTTTTTTGGACATCTCATGTTTACGGTAGCTTCTTGCATTTCGTGATAAGAAATTATGTTGCTCATGCACAACGCCATGAGATCGTGTTTATTGTACATTGCAAATAAAAGTGTAAATGAACTATCAAACTTATCATAGAGGTTATGGTGTTAACGAAGCGGTAAATAAAGCGTATTTAAAACACAACTCATTTTAAAAATGAAAATGATGTGTTTAAGCCGATTCGGCGTTAATAAGCTTTTTATCAACATTGCTAAATCCCTGAATGCCGACGCCGGATAGCTTATACTTAAGCCCAGTGCCATTGCTCGAATCAGGGCAACAGACAAATCTCCAAAGTGCCGCCACCATCAGGGATAAAAGGACAAAGGTCATGGAAACGAGGAAAATATTGACCCACAGACGGTTTCGGACACAACAATTGGGGGTGACGTCGTCGCAACATTCATGATAGATGAACACACTATCGTCTAAAGAGGGTTACTGTATGTTTTAAAAAATCAATTGGACAAACCACCAGGGCACTTTTGGCCATTCAGTTTAACCGGACAGTACAAAACATCCTCATCGATTTGATAATCGTCAACCATTCTCGAATCTGATGGCACCATATCTGGCATGGGTACCCATTTTCTTGTTTTCACCACGACTGGTGATACAGTATCGTTTAGTTTCGATCTTAATAGCGCGTCTCGTAGTGAAGAAGCTTCAATCGATGAAAATATTAAAAACAACAGTAAAAATAAAAGACCACTGTCCATTTTTTAAAAGTTTACCACTCACAGTAAACCTATCAGATGTCACCGCCTGAAACTGTGACATCATTAGAAGGCATCAAATCGACTTTGTAGGCCTCACGTGTGCGTCGAGAATCGCAGATACGCACCAGCAGTGACAATTCGCAATTGGCGCAAAACAATGGATGATCACGACCGCCAAGATGAAACAAACAAGACTCCGTGCAACGCCCAAATGCGCGTTTCTAACAAGAAGAACCACAACGACGCTTCAGGCGGTGCCTGCAGTCTCGAAGCAGTTAACGAACCAAGTGTTTTGGCGATGAATAAAAAAGTGATTTGATTCTATTAACCCTGATAAAAAGTAATTGTGCGTTGTTCGGAAGGGGGACTACCCTCGTGTTCCAGACTCCGTCGTTGGTTTAGTTTCTGATCGACTAATGGAACGGCGATTTTGGCATTGATTCACTTTTTGTTTTTAAACAGACAAATTTTATGAGGTTAAAGGTCAAGAAAATGACGAAATTGAAAGTTTAGTGTTTTCGAAGAACGTGCTAAAAACGACATTATGTCATCAAGGTCGGGAAAGAGCAAATGGAGAGTACGAAATGCTTTTAAAAGGTAGAAACTGAGTTTTTAACTAAAAAAAGTCAAAAACAATGATGATGGAATCGATTATACAACAAGTTAAAGGTCTAGTGGTACACTTCGAGACTGAAATAGGGCTGAAAGTTACCCAATTACCGGTCCAATTAGAGGGTCTTTGTTAAAGTTCACATCGCCAGAGGCAAAACAAGTGAAAACAAAGACGGGGGTCTAACTTTTTTGGAAGAACAGTGATTGGGGACAATTTTGCGATTTTATGACGGAATTTGTATGCAACTAATATTACTAATTTTTCATCCATGAATTTTTTTCACAGTTAGTAACAAAATGACACTCATTTTTTATTTAATTACAAAAATATCGAATCTGATGTAATGTGTTTCTAAGGATGAGCTCGGCGATGGGGAACGGCATGTTTCACATTCAACAACGAACTGCTATATGTGCACTCTGCATGCAAACTACGGAGGCTCGGCCATTCATCCCGCGTAAAAAGTTGTCGCACTTCCAACAAGCATCGTCTTGCTGTGTGCATGTTGTAAGCTCATTTTCCTTCAATCATAGTGTTTCTAAACCATGCCGTATCCTGTCGCTAAACTAGCTTACGGTCTCCGTTCCCGTCTCAGCGAATTAGCAACAAAATCTGAACGTTACCGTCTTCAGATCGCCGCTGGTGGCGGCTCTATTTGCCCTCCAAGCCTTCAAAGTGTATACAAAAAGGATGAACACTATATTTTTGGCTGCGAAAACGAGGAACTTACAGCCACAGAAATGGTTGGTGGTGATGAAAATGCCTTCGGATTTTCCATTACAAAAAAATGTTATTTCGACAAAAACAGTCCGTTGCATTATGCAAATTATGTATATTTTAACGATATGGATTTGCAAATCTTATCGTCAAATGTATTTGACAATTTTTATTTCGATAACCATTTAACTATATATTTGACAAGATGCCACGTCTCACAAGAATTTATCGATCGAATGTCCGACATTGTAATTGGTCATAAGGTGTGGAGAATTGTTATTAAAGATACTCTAAATGATTCATATCAAATCAACTTTTTGAATCTTTTAACCGTTTTTCCGCGTGTTCACCTGGTTAAATTAAATAATGTGTGTCCAGTGTTAGTCAATGACCAATTCTGGGGTACCGGACCGGACCACGTACCGGTACTGGTCCGGTACTGCGGTCCGCGAACCGGTACAGTACCGGTACCGGTCCGGTACTGTTGTGCGGACCGGTACCAAAATGAAAAAAAACATGTTTAAATGCGTTTTTTCAGCATGTTAAACGCTCGAAAGTTTTATTAGCCGTATTTTATCGGTTTAGATTTTATGGAAAAAGAAATTCAGCGCAATTGGGACCGAACTTATGGTTTTCATGTCGTGAAACTTTAGCAAGGTCTCAAAGTGTGTTCATTTTTCTTACGTTGAAAACGTCAAAAATGGCATACAAAACGACCAATTTGATATCTTTCTTTCCGTAAAGATTGTTTTTGACTCTTTTTTGAGTGTTCAGTAAAAAAAAATTTTTTTCACCGGTACGGTCCGGTCCGCCGTACCACCCAATTTTTTCGCGGACCGGACCGTACCGCGGACCGGTCCGGTACCTGGTACATGGTCGGTACAGAGCGGACCGCCGGTACATTGACAAACACTGTGTGTGTCTCCCATCGTCCCGGATGTTCGAAATTCTACAGTATAAAGAACGCAAGATGAGTCATTGGTACATTGAAACTGGAGGAAAGCAAGTTAAACAAATTACGGTAGAAGAAATTGGGCCTTTTCTTAAAGTAAGTATTTATCATGACAATCGAAATGTTATTTTTAATTTTCAGGAAAGAAACTGTATATTAACGTGGATGCCTCAGATACGGTGTGTTTATCTGAAACTACCACATTGATTTCTCCGAAGCTTACTACAATCGGCCACCAAACATAAACTAACAAATTGCATCCTTTTAATTTAAGAATTGAAAAAAGTAATTTATTGCTTTTTTATTTTTTTGTATTTGCTGTAAACAAAACATTACGTCAGATCACACAGTAAATAAATTGTAAAAAAAATAAACTGTTTAATATTTGTTAATGAATTTTACGGTCAAACTTTAAGGCAAGTAAAATGTTCTAACAGTTCCGCTACCGTACTGGAAATAAACGTGTGTGCCAGGTTGTTTATGATAACCTTTCAAGCATTGCAGTTCTTTTTTTAGATCGCGTCTTAGTTGTTTGAAGTGCTTTATCGGGCCTCGATAATTGAAAACTTCTAAGAAGAATCCGGGAGTTTGGGCCTGAAATAAACGGATATCGTCACAACCGTAAATAATTGTAAAGAACAAAACCTTAAGAAATGCAATGAGTTGGTCACTTGTGACGTTGTCCAAAAAGTTTTCGCAAATTAAAAAATCCAATCGTTTCAGCTTTCCTTTGAACTGTAAAATATCAGTCAACCATGTATTTGGAACAGTTGCCATTGAAAATTTCAAATGTTCCACGTTTGGAAAAGTAGTAAACAGCTCAGTAAAGCTGAATTCTGTACCATATGCAATTTCCAGAACTGTACTTGGAAAACTGCATTGAAACGATCTCAAAGTTGTGAGAAAGTGGTTTGAGAAGTCGCAGTTAGCTAACTGGAAACTTCCAAAGCCGATGAGAAAGTTCTCCAGTCGAGCAAAAGTTATTTCGTTGGAACTAACTTTATCTTTAAGGCATCTTTTTGCAATCGTGAAATCCATTACAGAAAGAAGCGCTTCATCATTTATGATTGCTGAAGTGGAATTCGAATAAAGAGTTGGATTGTAGTGACCTGAGACTTCTATGTCTTCGTGAAAAATAAGCTCAAATTTTTCGTTCGATTTCTGAACAGTTTGAATTGGCGGGCAAATAGATAGATTGTTAGCGGCAACTTGAAGATTGTAGCGTTCATGTGGGGTGGAAAGATCGTGCAGACGGCAGCGAAGACCATAAGCGAGGTTGATGATGGGATATGGCATGGTTACGGTCGTTTGAAGGTGGTTTCTGTAAAAAATTAATTATCGGATTATATATTTGACTAATGCGTGACAAAAAGCGGTGTTGTCGGTAGCAGTTTGGGACTATCGATACAATGTTTGTGCCTTGCGTGCAAGCTTTCTACAGTTCGCGCGGGAGATGTAGTAACTTCATATATATCGCTTACGACTGTTTTCTCAGTTGACTGCTTGCAGCTTTATTCAACCCTTTTCATTCCACTATCATGCCGTACCCAATCGCAAAACTGGCTTACGGCCTCAGTTGCCGGTTCCACGATCTTGCCACTCCAGCCGAACGCTACGGTCTCCAAATTGCCGCTGGCACTGAAAGCATTTGTCCGCCAATCCAAAAGGCTGTGATCGACGAATGTTGCCTAACAACCTATAATGCTGCCCACGGGTTCGATATTTTAAATATCGCTCTTCCAGATGAACATCGCATTCTGCATTGCACGTCCAACTTTCAATTGACTGATGTTAGCTTATCATACTTTTTAAACTCCGATTTAGTAAACTATCTTTTTCTTCAACCTAAAACGATACATCTCCGCAATTGTTCTACATCAAAAGATACTATGGAAAAGCTTTCAAAGTTCATCAATGAAAGTGTAAACTTTGTTGGCATTTATGATGATCACACTGCAAACGTAACCATGGCGCATTTGCTTCAACTTTTTCCGACACTTCAAAATGTGTACTTGTCCAGTTTTGTAAATTCAACTTGGATTCAGGACACTCTTGACGCCCAAACGCAAAAGTTAAGCTCAATGTCTATTTACATGGCGCAGCCTGAATTGAATACTGTCGCATCTGACAAGTTTATACCTTTTCTTCGAGTAAGCTTTTTTTTCTTATCTTTTAACACAAAAATAAATCAACGTCATACGGCGACGTGGATAAATTGATCAATAAAACCCCGAATGTCTTTTCAGGCACAGAAACACGGTTTTAAGCTAAGTATATTTATTTGTGATCCAATCGACTTACCAGTATTTGCAAAATTGGACAAGACTTTAAATCAGCGATTATATCCCTCTTGTTACAATGAATTGACTACGACGTTCGGCAGGAGGAAAACAAATAACTCGATCGATTACCCCTATCCGAAAAGGGCAGAAATCATTGCTACCGTTCATGTGACGGTCAGAGGTTGCCTTGCCGTGTACTTCTTGCTTGTTTCTTCATAAAACTTTTGTGTAAAAGTTAAGACAAATTTAATTATTTGATTTTTATACTGTTTCCTTTCCGCGATTGTTACCACCTTCTTATTGAAAGCTTCTGAAACCATTATTATGTTTATTTAAGCTTTGTCCGTTTTAGTAATAAATTTGGTTGACTTAACCGAGAACATTGTGTCGCATTTTCATAAGCACTGTCATTATGCACTTGTCACTCAATGTGCACCAATTCAAGTCCAAACACAGTCAAAGATAAACAGTTACATCACCGGGCACATTTAGCGTGACTAATCCGCTTCCCTAAATGCCATTTGTCAGGCTCATTCGTATTAGGTCGACATTGCGCAACTTTCAGTTGAATTGGTGTTATTGAGGGCTCCGGTATATCCGTTCTACGTGAAAGAGTCATTCAATTCAAGCTCGAGTGGCGCGAGGCATGGATGAGCCTGTCCAGTGACGCTAATCCGACGTTCGTCGCCTCCAAACACGACATCGTCATCGTCCGGTAATGCCAATGACCGCAATCGCCATGCTGCGCGTGTTGCTCACGCAACGGTCCATTTTCACGCGGTCATGACTATGAAGTGCGCCACCGAGATACGCGCTCCTGATAACCTCTCTCTGGCGGCCATTCATCCGATATCCGACGACGGATGTACGAAACCGTCCTAAAAGACACGGACTACGGTGTATAATACAGTAATTGACAGCGCTGAGCATAATTGCCAGCCTCGAAACCTTTTTTTTACACGCAGGTGCGTCGCAAAAACCTGCGTCATTGAATCATTTCAGCGATGAATCGCATTGCATTGCCATTGTCTAAATACAGGCACACTGGCATCGGTCAATGGAATTGCAATTCCTTTGATTCTGCAGGTAAACTCAATCATCGAATTGTTTGTTTGTAGAATCTTCTCCACCAAAAAGCAATGCCATGCTGACCTTCAGCCCCTTTCCTTCAAAAAACACAAAGCATCAATGATTCCGAGTCTATTGGCGCCATTCAACACAAAGCAGAGACCCCGCCGACGCAAGATGCGAAAAACGGGCTCGTTTACTATCTGTAAAAAGTCTTTCGGTAGCCAGACACGCGAAAATCGAAAGTTATGGCCGCCAGAAAGCATACCGCCGCCGTCGACGGCCGTTAAAAACGGCATTACCTAATGTAAGAAAAGTAGAAAGGAAATGTTTTCAATGTGATTTGGGAAGGAGTTACAACTTTTAGGCAGCTTGAAGCTGTTCGATGTGATTTTATTTTTGATGAAACATGTGAAATGACTGTTTGGGGTTTTTGTTTGTCGGAAGAGGGTTTTTGGAGGGAAAAATTAGGGACCTGCAAAGCCCAGAGGACACGGATCATCGCTTTTGTCCAAGGACATTGGTGGCAGCCGGCTGCCACCGGCAGTAACGATGCGACTGTTGACCGAGGGAAGAGGTAATTGGGGTGGGCTCTGGGCTGAATTATTGGGTTATGTATTCGATTTTTGGAGGTTGGAAGTGACCAAATCGACATCTAGTCAAATCCGATGGCTCAAAGCAGACTTCTACCGACTTCGGGTCAGAATCACCTTTGCGTGTTGCTTTTTAATCTTTTGTGTTTACACGTTCGTTTTAAAGGCTGAATTCTTCATCGACGGCCATTAGATCCATTCAATTTGAAATCGCTTCTTTGAATAAGGCCCTCGGACCTCAGATTTTGACACCCAATTCAATCGAAATACACATTTACGGGAGAGCGTTGATTCCCATTGAAGCACGCGGGGGTCCACTTACATCTGCCCCGAGAGTCTCGAGTAAACAGACACGGAAGTCCAAACCTGAGAGGATCGTCGAGGGCAGTTAGTTGTTTTCTCAGCCGGCCCAGCGTTCTCGAAGACGTCCAAGATGACACCTATTGTTATTAAGACAGTTGTGCCATAGCTTCGTGCATTAATTAGATGCTGTTTGTTTTTCTTTTCCAACTGTGGAGGTGCATGTTAGCCGTAAGTGGCGCACGCTTCAATGGACTCCTGCTGGCGCTAATTTGAATGTTCGGCACTTTGATGAAAGAAAAGTGCGAAAAGCCGCGCCCGCCGAGCTGTAGTAGATCAACATAAGCCGCCAACACCTTGAATGTTTGCGCTGTTCTTCGATGCCCGAATCTTTGACCCCACCAAAAAAGACTGATGTCATCCTTATTTGTAGATAGATATGGTTTGTTGGTATGGTCAAACTTGTCAAAAAAACTTCAGATGCCTCGAAGGCTTCCGGTAACTCGGTCGATGTCTGTCTTTGCAAACACACTCAAACCCAGGAAGCGGGTCGGAGGGGCGACGGTCAGATCCCCTCATCCGATTCATGGCTTTGTTTTACATGCATGCTGGTGGCTATTTTGTTACTTGAACAAATACAGGACATCCGACTGACCACTCCATGCTCATCCTTTTTTTCGGTTCGATTAGTCTACCACAGCTTGATTTTCTCCGTTGGCATAATCTGCTCGACGGAGACAGTTTTATCTAAACCCATGCCCACAGAAGCCTTCTGAATCCATCCCCGCCCTCCCTATCCGATTTCGCGCTTCGCGCCCGATTATGGTGGGCGATAGAGCCCTGACAACCTCATAACGACCCGTTCGATCACATCTCGCGCACCCGAAGTGATGGGGGTAGTAGTACATCTAATACATTGGTCAAAAGTGCTAGGTTGTGTTGAGATTTGACGAAGATAAGGTCCGAATCTCACGCGTGTCATCACGCCTTAACGCTGATTGGCACATCATCCGATTGGGCGCGTAAATCTACATGCCTACCGTTGTCCGGCCCCCTGTTGGAGGTGTTTCGTGATGACATGGGTGGCGTGCACTTCCGTTGGGGTCAATGTACACAATCATGCCAGTTTGATGTCACCTTCTGACAGGTTTATCTTTCAAACTTCTACCATTCTGACTTTTAATAGCACTCTCCAAATTCCAACCACCTAAGAATCTCAAAAACCACCCCCATTTACTCTATTACTCATAGGACCACTTTACCCAGCTTCGTAGCGAAGTTGCGAAGTAGCCAAGTGTGGCCCTTGAATGGCTACCACCCATGCAGCCCCATTGAAAAGGTGGAAAACACCGAATGAAATGTGATCATCCGTATCGTCATCATCATCGACATCGTCCATTTGGTCTCCTCCTCAGCTTTCCCCAATTCCTCCTTTTAATCGCGTCTTTGTGTGTCTGTGTTTTTATGTCCATCGCTTCCTATTGTGGATTCGAGTGATCGCAATGGACGCGGAAATCCATCCGAAAATCTTTTTAATGACCTCCTCAACCTTTGATTGAGCCTCTTTTTTGATGTCTGTGTCTACATTTTTCCGTGCGATTGCATCTGTATGACATCTAGACGGTCATAATTGTATTGCAAACATGTGCAAACGCGTGCTTTTCAAAAAAAGTTGACGAAAAGTCGTCAAAATTTCATAATGCCCTGAGGCTGTTTGTCTAAAAAGTACTGTATATGTCGTTTATTAACTTCCCAGATGTTTACAACATCTTTTAATGACTACATGGCAAAATAAAAACCAATTTCCGCAATTTCCACACCCTCTTCAAATGCCTTGAATGGCATTAGTCTATGTTTAGCAAATCCCCATGCCATCCCTCCCAAAGATCCCTTCATAAATGTTCGCAACATTGTTCCAAAGCCATGTGTTTTTTTCTGGGTCATACAATGGCACTTACCTGTCGCCCATAATTTAGACGCGGGTTTCGTGCTTCGATTCACGTCGTGAGAGGTGTCCATTTTCAGAAGGGGGCGCTTGCTAATTGCCGTCTTTGTGCCTTCGCCTGCCCTGCGCCTGTCGGGTTCCGTAATCCGCGTATTCGTCGTTCCTGAAGGTCCTAATTTGCGGATCGCTCGCGCATGCCTTGCTTGCCCTCGCAACAGTACAGGGTTAACTGTCAGTTGCGACTGACGCTGGGGTCTATGATGTGAAGTAGTGAATCCGGAAGGCCCTCGCTCTGAGTGAGTGTTGTTTTGTGAAAAGGAAACAGACTCATTCGGCAACGAGATTTACGACGTCTTTGTTGTCGCAGGGTGCAGCCTCGCGCAAATGAGCCCTCAATTCATGATGAAAAATTGGCTGTCAAGGATCTTGATTGCCGAAGAACCGTAGCGAATCGACGGCTGTTACAGTTAGATGGCTGTCAGCATTGCCAGAACGGCGAATCAGGCCAAAAGGGTCTTAATTCTCCGAATTATGCCATCCATAAGCGAAAAACCCCGAAAACGTGTCAATTCACTTAGCCAATTAAGCCACCATTATCCAACCCAACACATCTAATGCATTGTTGACACCTTTCATCCCCTCAGCCAAAAACGGGCGGAGCTTGCCCGAATTCAACCTTCATTTCACTCATTTTCCAAAGGTCTACATGTACACTGAATACTTACTATGAAGTCTATGTACAGTAATTATCGGGCAGAGATGGGTTCGTGTTTCCCGATGCAGTGGCCTCGGCGTCGGCCCTGGGGTCGTCTTTGTCCTCCCTTTTCGGACGAGGGCGGCAATTACCTCTCGCTTCTGTACATTTACAGCCTCCGATGAGGTAGGAGGACTGTTTTCCTGCCACTTTTATGGATTCTGGCAGGTACTAGGCTGCCGGCTTAGAGGGAGGTGATCTTTGGGGTGTTTTGTGATACGACCGATAAGCTTTGGTGCCATCTTCCGTCTGTTTGTCTATTTCAGCAAAGATCTTTTAACTGGACCTTCCAGGCGACCAGCCACACCCTTAAGCAGTCATCCCAACAGTGAGGTGAAGCTTGTTTTCAGTCATTGATGTCAGTTCGACCGTCCTATGGGGTGTATAGTTCGTGCCAGGCTATCTTCTCGAAGTGGTCCCACAACCCGCCGCGCAATGGTTATTGTTACTTACCAACTCACTTCATAATCAAAGGAAGCTCGCATGCCACCTGCTGTGATGCGTCTCTGGTATCTCTATTGTCTCCGGTTAACGCCGGACAATGGCCGCTTTTCACGCGAAAACCCTTAAATCAGCGAATCAGCAAGGTCGTTTTTGTCTCTCTTTGTGACTTAGTGACTTGACGATTGACCATGGTTTGCGGGCGTAGAGACATAACTTCCGCCCTTCCCCCCACGGCACCGGATGGCATGCATTCACTTCCTGTGAGCCTGTGGTCCCCTCAAAAGTCAAGTCAATCCGACGAGCTATGGCTATGGAGTCGCTCCAATTGCAATTGCGGGGATGTCCCCTGACTACTGAATAATTGATAATGACCTCTCCACTTTGGGATGTCAGCCTGCCCTGCCGCGAGCCCTGCGGCTCATCCAGCCGAGTCCGAGTTTGCGATGATTAAAAGTCGAAGCGGTCGTCGAACCCATGTACCTATTCTATTGTATGGTCAGCCTGGCTGCCTCGTCGGAATGATGATGACACCGCTGTGTCTGTCTGCATATTCGAACATGGATGACACAGGTTTCGACGACGGCTTCTCCGACCATACATGTAGTTGTCATCGCAGCCCCGAAGAGTGACCCATGTCGGCAAGCAATTCCATCATGAAAAGAGTGAACGCCAAAGGTAAGGTACACAACAACCTGTCCGATGCAAGGTCCGACCCCAAAAGCCACAGCAGACCCCGCAAAGAGCAATCTTTTTTTTCCACCATTTCCGGAAGATGCCCCTCGAAAAACACAGCCGGACAGCCACCCTCATTTTGACCTGTGCTCGAGTCATTCCATGTATTCCATTCCATGCCTCGGGGTGGGTGTCACCTTGTCCGGCTCTGTACCGATGTTACACCACCCCGACCTGACACCTAGTTGTGACTCTGTCACCCATGTGATTACGCGGATTGGCGCATGGGTATGATTAGTTTTTTTTTCAATGGATGTCCTTTTTTGGCTGTTTTTATGCGATTCCACTCCCATCCTGCAGGCCCCCTCTGAAATTACAAACCTTATCAAGCTTTCTGATGTTAGCTTTTTGATAAGATCAAAAAACAGTCCCCCAGTCGATCAAAACACGCTCTTTTTAATTTTGCCCAAATTTTCCACAAAATGGACAAATACAGTAATCTCATTACAGTACCCCTCGATTTCCTTGTTTTCAACCTCCCCTCAGGACATCAGTACCCTCGAACCTGTCCCCCTCCTCCTGTAGCATCGCCAAAGACGTAAACATGCACAAACCAACGACCACAACAACGTCAGAGAACGCCGGAGTCTCGCGAAATGTGATATAACGTGAGTTGGAAAAGGGGGGTTGGCTTCGAGACATACGGACCCCAAGACTCTCGACACCGAAACAAACATCATAATGTTTTCCGTTTTTATTTTACCCCCCTGGGAGGGGGGAAGAGCAAAGCAAACGCAACAGCTTTCGGTTTCGCTTTCGGCTTTTGTTCTTTGTCAAAAAGATGGGTTTGGAACGGGGGTGGCTATCCTATCATATTGTTCGTTGTTAAGTTTCGGTTATGATGGCATGATCGGGTGCGACGCCGCGGCGCTTCTGCTCTCGCGGCGAGGGTCCACAGATCAATCAGCCGAGCCGCAGCCCTACTACAGCTGTTTCATCACATCTTGCAGGCGCCTTGATGTTTGTTGAGGTTGGGCTTGCTTTTGTAAGCTTAATGGGTGTCATTAAGATGGTCGTTATCAGTTTCTCGGACGAAAAAACAAAAAAATGTTGTGATTTTGTGGAAAAAAGTCGATGTTTAACCATGTTGTAAGCTATTTTAACGGTTGCAAACACCCGAAAAAGAAGCAACAGCCGTGCCCACCCTGGTCGCATCTCGCCACTGGCAAAGTTCTTCGCCTGGCTCGCGTTGATGAGCTTGTCTCACAATTTCAATGTCATTCCCTCTCGCCTTCAAGCCAAATGACACTTTTTTGCGAGAGGCAAACTCCAAACTAATCTCCAAGTGACCAATACTTCCGCCATCACGACATTTGTGTATGTTTATGGATGCCATTCCGTGTATAATTTGCTTCTTGGCACTCTCTCTGCAAATCACTCCCGAGAAACAAGAACAGTCGTCGATTCAGCCGACAATGACAATCATCTCCGTGGGTAATAAAACTGACGCGTTCGTTTTCGTGGCCTCCGAGGCTAGGGTAAATGTGTTTTTACGATGGTCTTTGTACATATTTTCCGCCAATTTGAATCTGTTTTTTTGTGCAATGTCTAATTGACTGGTGCACTTTTGGAGGCTTAAAATTTTTTCTTTGAACACTGTAATATTTCAACATGGGATAGATGTGGCGATGTTGACAGCCGCGGGCAATGGGGAGGGCGCAATTGTGTTGAAATCGGTGAATGCGCAATGAATTCGAGGCGAGTTTTGTCGAGCCAATTGCCTTGAGTCGGTTAAGAAAACGCATCAAAAGTTGTCCTGCTTCCGCGGATATTGCGAAATACTCCCGATGGCACCCCCAGATACGGTTAGTGCCATGACTCAGCATCAGCTTGATGGATTGCTGCAAGTCCCCCTGCAAAAAGCAACCAAAAAGGCGAACCCTTTTTGACACTGAACGGCTTGCCCGCGGTCATGACACACCCTACTGATAACGATCTTATTTTTGTTCATCCCAGTCAATCAGGGCAGTTAGCCAGCAACCCGGCCACCGTGTGATGTGATCATAACCGCTTTGTGTTGCGTTTACCGGCTGTTCGGGCCCAGGTGATTGCAATCGCACACGTTTTTCCCGGGGCCCCAGGGCAATTTAAACAGCTAAGTGATAACAGCTAACCATCCCAAACCCAAGGTGGACGGTACTGCCACCCTGAAAGACAGTTCGGTTTGGGTTCGAAGGGGGTATTGTTGCCCGTAAAAAGGGCTTTGCCCTCTTTTCTCTTGACAATTCGGCCAACTTTTTGTTGCTTAACGATAAAACGCAGGCCCCCCGCCTTTGAAGCCCGCCGTTATGCAACGTTAAATTGGTCAGAGTCAGACGAACGGATACAGCATCCCATCCATAGCTGTTGGATAGCTGTATCTACTTTTACTCGTTCGTCTTCGTTTTTTTCTAATGTTGTAAAAAAACTGGACGCCATTACTGGTTGGATCACCACCAACACACGACACAGACTCATATACCCCCCTAGGGCAGCCCCATAGGTGTCGTCTGGACACGGAATCGAGTCGAATCGTCATGGCCTTTATTTCTTATCTCCTGTTCCCTGGTGCCCTGAGGGCATGTTCCCTTTCAACCCATCTGATGATGCGATATCTCTGTCAATTGGGCTATCTCAGCCCTACCCTACCCTAGGCAGCCAGCCGACCGGCCCATGGGGTCGAAATGATGGGCGAAAACATCTGCCCCCTTACATACTTCCCTTCCCCCTCCTCGCGATTGATGACCCAGCCCAGATTCGATGGCTTCAAAGGGCCCCCCATCCGATTCCGTCCATTGCGTCGAAACACTTATCGAAAAATATGTTTCGGGCGTCCTCGGCTTGCAATCCGCCTTTTCAAATGGCCTTGTGTTGTGATGCCCTAAGGTCCTCAGGGAATTTTTACGTTCTCCTCCGCCCGGATTCCGGAAAGAATGTTCGCCGAAACGAGCAACCGTTCGGTTGAGTACCATTTTTGCGACAATCGACGCTCGTGCCGTGCCGAAACAAAGCACTCCCACGGCGCCTCGCCTCTGGTCTGATTTGAACTTGCTTCTTTTTCCCTCCTTTGTTCGTACCCCATTTTATGGTCCGCTGCGTCGAACGGCCATCGCCTGAGGGGTAGTTCCGCACGTAAACGCGTGCGTGCGACTCCGCCCCCTTTTCGCAGCCGCCTGTCCCTTCGCTTTCGCAGTGTTGAAGTAGGCCCTGCGAGGACGGAGCTGATTGCCATCCATGAGATGCTTATTTTGGCGCCTTTTTAATTCTGTCCCCAGGACACGGGGCCTAATGCCATCCGTGCCTGTCCCCTGTTCGCTCTAAACGGCACACTAGAACACTGCGGGGTGTTCGACGCAAAAAGCAGGCTCATTAGCGCTAATTCAATTGCTTTCCGCGAGACTTGGTCTTCGTGTTGTTCGTGGAGGACGAGGTTTATGCCGTATGTCGGTGTCTTTGCCTTTTCCAAAGTTGCACCGATGCATGGACCACTTATACCGTGTTAGTTATGGCGGTGGTCGGCGGATTCCATACAAAAGAAAGAAACAAGAAATGACCACTTTCGCGCCTCTTCACTTTCGACGCCTATTACGGCATTGATGTTGTGTGGCTGTGTCTTTATTAGTGATGCATGTCGAGCTAGACGACGCACCAAAAAAGTTGTAATGGTCAGGCTTTGTCGGCGGGCGCCCCGGGTATCATGCGCGTCATTACTCATCGTTAATTCGGGTGGAGATGGACAGCTGCAAGACGCAGGAGGCCTCTAGCCAGACCAAGGGTCATCGAGTCCAACAACACCTGGCTCGGCCCGCTAAAACGACGACATTCATGACATTCGAGCGCGACTTCCTCAAATTTTTACAGCAAGAAGGAAGGAAGGGATATTGACTAACTGAAAGCTGTCACCATGATATCCGATGGGGGAGATTCGAACCAGTCTGACCTGCCTGGAGGCGATTTGGTGGTTTGGGGGAACACGTTTTTGCTTTTATCGGTGATATGGGTGAAATTGTACTTTTACAGGGACATACTACTGTAAATAGCCTCAGGGCTTTGGGATTTCCAGATGTAAAAGTGTGGCTATCAAAGGAAGTGAACCACAACGGCTTTCCCCACCTTCGCTCTACTGATTTTATGAAGCCAATCAGCCGAGGCCCACCTTTAGCCAGTCAAAACTACTTCCATGTCCATGCCCTGAGGCTATTGTTATGCCAAGTGGTCGCTAAAGTCGACACTGCCGTCGAAAGCATCGCTTGAGTGAGTGCCATGGCGCCTAGCACTACCGTTTGGGGGTCCCCTTTGTCCGATGTCGTCGACGGCGATGGCGACGTTCGTGTGTTGCATACATATTTTCGGACCCTCCCGAAAAGGCTTGCTTTGCCTCTAGGCCTAGCTCGGGTTTGCATGTGCAAACGGGTCCATTGCCACAGGCACTGACTGACTTTATCCTCCGCTTGCTTTCGTGCCTTGCCCAACACGACGGAAGCCACTGGCGCGCTTGTTGTTCGGGCTTCCGTCTCGCATGTACCAAGCCGGCTTGCAGCAGCTAGCCAAACAGGCATTGTCACACTCGCTGGCTGGCTTGGTTGTGACAGCTCGAGACAGGCCCTCGAGCGGTGTGGGTCTGCGCGAGAAACATGCATGCATGCATACATCCTCCTCCTGCGCGATGATGAGGACGATGATGATGGCAGATGGCCGTCGGTCAGAGCCATGGTCAAGCAGGAAGCTATCGCGCATTGAAAGAAGTAAATGGAGGCGGAGCCCAACCAGCCGGCGCCCGGTGGTCAGCGGGGGTGCTCTCGGACACGAACTGGCCGATGGGGTTCTCCCCTAGCCCGCCATCAGTCCGGAACATTGAGGCTAGAGCCTGGCCATGGTTGCGGGGATTGAGCCAATCGAAGTCATACTGGCGTTTATATCTTCAAATATCCAATATCCGGCTTCATCTTCCCGTTTTAAACCGCTTTCGCGCTTACTTCCACCTTCAAACCCCTTTTACCAACTAATTTCCCGTTTTCGAGCGTGTACTTCGTGATCGTGAAACCCAATTCACCTAAAACAACCCCTCAGAATCCTCAAATTTCAGCGGTACCAGCCTCCTGACGAACCACCCGCCAGTCCCCGCGGAACTTGCATGCACCAACTCGAGTGATAGCTGTGCCTCTTCGCCATCGCCTCCCCCGCATCTCAGATCACCATTAAACTTAAGAAACACATAATCACAACACAGGTATCATGATGGCCACATCCGCCGACCCGCAAATGCATCAGAATCAGGCCGAAGCCGCGCTCACGACGACCAAAACTTCTTCGAGATCGTCGACCAGCGGCGAGGAAGGCTTCGTTTCCGGAAGCTCGCTCTCTGACATGGACCCTGTCGATGTTTTGGCCCAGAAGCTTAGTGCCATCAGCTGTAAGTTTGTTATTTTTGATTTTTGGTTGAAATTCGCGTGTCAGTTTTGGTTGATCTCAAAAAATGGCGCAAAAATTATGACTTTTGAGTTTTGTACGTCAATTTTAACTTTTAAAATTGTTGCAAATTTGGCTTGATCTTACCAAAAACCATCAAAAATGTTACAATCTGACAGTCTATCGCAATCGGGTTTTCAAATTTCCAAACCACCCCATCCAAAATTCCGACAGATGCCATCTGCCACCACCCCGCGCGCGCCAACCGCTATTAATTCTGTCGCGAATGGAGACGCATCTCCATCGTTTGTAAATAGTAAGATGGAGGCCGATTCCGCGCTACTTAATGGATTCATCAATCCATCCTTCGTCGGTGGGGTCCTTTCAGCCATGAGCCGCACTTGTCGATGTCGCACGTGTATGTCGTTTCCGCTACCGCCATCGCGCATTCTTACCCGACTTAATGACATCGAAAAAGCAGCAGCCGCCGAGCATGTGCGCCAGATGCTCCGCGCCATCTGCCTCCGTTGGCGCCCCTCCTTCTTTTCCATGATTAACGACCGACGGCTCCTTTCCATATAGGCCTGCTGCTGGCCTTCTTTGGCTGTTCGAGATATGCAAATTTTGTCATTGGCATTGCGCAGCCGAGTGAAATGCTTCGGGTTTCTATTAGATGGAGATCAGTTTCACTTCATGCCAGTTTAGGCTAGCCAATTGAAACAATTTTCGAGATTACAGTAAGTCCGATGTTGTTGGCCCCCGCGAAGGATGTCAATTATCGCCGGGCAGGGGTTCCATTGTTACCGCAATGTGCCTATGTTCTCGATGATCGAGAAATTGCCTGCCGTACCGGCGCAGATGAGATTTTATTATTGACTCGAATCGGAGCCGGGCTAGGAGGGCGCAAAGCCCGGATTGACAAGTGCTCGGACCACCTGCTGCTGACGCTCGACACTCTTTTTTTGTGTTGTTACTTCGACCTCCGTGGCCACCCTCCAAAGAAGTGACAAACCCCAAGCCCCAAGTGCCGTCGTCGTTCAAAAGTGCCATCCACGGCCGTCTTTTCCGATCAATGGCGCAACGGCCCTCCTGCTTGGATGGGATTTACGCCTTGGCCATTGTTCCATCTGTTTTGCTTTCGCAAGGCTTACAAATCCATCTCATTGATCACCCAAGTGACGGTACCTTTAAACAATGCCATCAATCAATAACCCTCTTATATCATGAATGTGAATGTCTTTCTTTCATAAGACGTAAATCCGTTCCGCTATCCCATCCCAAGTGTAAATGGGATTAAGCTTAAAGAAGACCCCCTTGTCTCCAATGTTTGACGTCGGCTTTAGTACATTTTTAGCTTTTTCCAAACCTCAAACCGCACGGAAGCCTTTTTCAAAGTTTGTGTTTAGCTGCATGGCACGTCCTCCCCGATGGCACGCAGAACGTGCATGGTCTTTGCCCTGTGGCAATGATGTGTGGCTGGCTTTAAATGTCGACGCCTTTTTAGAAACAGGGTTTGTCCGCAAACAAAAACGAAGGCTTTTGAACGGTTTCCCAGACACTGGAAGGTGATACAAACGTTTTTAACATACTTAAATGGATGGAAGTGGAGGGAAACTTGAAGTTTGAAGTGTGTCGAGTGTTGTTTTTGGACTGAACGTCATTCAGTTTTTGAAAGTCTGAATCGGCGCGCGACCCTGGGGGGTTTTTGTGGAGGCTGGGGGTGTTTTTTGGAAGTTTTCTTTTGAATAGGCCCCACCTTTCAATTTTGCGGCTTCGAAGACTGCGAAGGGATGTCTTGCGGATCGCAGGGTGTAGTGAGCAACAAGACCCTTACCTCTATCCCGACCTACCACACGCACATATAGTATAGATACAACATACACAAAACGTCAAAAGTCGGCCTATTTTTTCAATATTGTCGACCCTAGGCGAAAAGTGAGCTCAACACCCAACCCGAAGCAGCTCTCACGGCCTCGGTTTACATCGCGCAGGTACATCTATCTATCTGGCCCTATTCATATCGAAGCCTCCTCCCTAGCAAAGTGAAGACTGTCATCATCAACATTGGTATGGTATGGTATCTATCGAACTACGATGGTCCATCTATCCATCCGCGCGGCACTTCGCGGGTTCGAAGGGGGGTCTCCAAATATTTGCATAAAGTTTTGCACCTCCTTTTGAAGGAGGGGAAGTGGCGAACTGCGCAGAGCCCCAGCCCATCAACGTTGTCATCGTTGTCATCAGACGATGGCCGTCTCCCCCAGCGTGCCACTTGCACTCTTAACCAACCCCAAAACTAAATACATACTTCGAAGACCTTCTCCATCGACATGTAGTTCATACTTATCCCCTCTGGTCTTTGAACTGTTTTTTGGGGCTGCACCCTCCTTATCGATTATAACCGTGATGAATAGCGAGCGCACTTTGTTGAAAAAACTTATTTTAGTCCCGAGAAATTATAAACTGACACGCGAGAGTTGGAAAAATTTTGTTTTTCAAAGCAAACAATACTTCTCCGAGACTTTTGTTGATTTTGATCCGTTTTTTTCAGCGTACGCTTCAATCCTCGAGAAACCCGCCACCGGTAACACTTTTGCTCACAGTTTGTTGAGGTAAGTGAATTCAATGACGTCAATTTGCATTTTTTGATGGATGGTCTTGACGCGAAAGTGGTCCTGGCACGAAAGTCAACTTTATTTCTAATTGTCTCGAAGGCCTTTGTGTTTTTGGACCCCATTGAATTCTATTCGATTCAAAATTGAGAATTGAAGTTTTTTGACAGCACAATCTAAGTAGGGTCGTCCACACTGATCCTTGATGCCTCGAAGTCGATGATCTCAATTTGAGGCCGACTTTCCAACCTTTTCCTTTTTACTATTTTACTTCCTCGGTCGAATTCGTCGTCGAACAGTGCCTCCGACCGATTCTAAAGAAACAGAGGCACAGAAAGAATAACCCGACTTGAAAGGTTGTTATTTGACTCGAAATCGGGCGACCGTCGTCGTCGACGATTCGACGCTGCGGACCGCCCACGTCTTTTTTGCACATTCGGAGTCGGAGTCTTTTGCCCCTGAGCACTTACTTTACTTCAAGTCGGAATCCACATCACCTTTTCTGGTCGTCGAATTATTCGATTTTGTTGTCATATTCGGTGAAAATTGATCGAAAATGGGTGCATTTTGGAAATTGAAGGTCGATTTGACGATCTTTTGCCAATTTGCCGTCGAATTCACTGTCAGAAAACACTTTGAAAATGGTATTTCGGCACTTGGGCGTCAGATCATCACTATTGTGAGACTTTCCAACACATCGATAGCTGAACTTTTTACACGAAAGTGACGGAAGCCACCAACACATCGGTGTCAATTTTTACCCCCCCCCCCCCCCAAACGAAAAAGCAAACCGTCTCGTTTACCTGGTGGCGTGGCCTCCGCATTTCCTTTGCCTTTTGATCTCCTTTGAATCTCGAGAATAATCAAACTACCGTCGAGGAGGCCGTCGCGGAAGAGGAAAACCTTCTCCCTCGAATGAGAGCACCTTCGATGATTGTAGACCCCTCTAGTTCAACGTGGAGGGCAACGCGTTTCTTATCTGTAATTTTCTGTTTCTTCCTTCACCTTGTGTTTTACGGGGGTTCATTAGGCACTTTTTACAGTCTTTCGAAGGATTAGAGTTCAAACATCTTTTTATAAACTGACTTTTACGATGGGGTGAAACAGAATTTTACATTTTATGCATTTTTGGGTGGCCTGCTTTCGCGTTGAGACCCCTTTTTCTGATTTTACTTGATATTGGTATCTAATATGAGCATTTGCAGCAATTCCGCCTCGATTCCCGACCGGTCCAAGGCGCTGATGGCAGCCGTCGCCACTCGCCCCGACCATCAACACCAACGCTACGGCACTATGACCACGACCGACTTCCATGACTCGATGGCGTCCATGTCGACGTCCGCGTCGAGCATTGCCTCGATCCAGCAACTGCCCGGATCCTGGTTCTACGAAATGGGCCCCCAGAGCGGTGACGACAGCGGTGCCAACTCCACTGGATCGCCTGTGGCTGAACTGCTTAACAACGACGACCAAAACGCCTACCTACTCCGTGTCGGCGGCCTTGCTGCTGCCATCGAACGCGTCGAAGTGCCATCGAGCGAGCATGTCGCTGAAATTGTCGGTCGACAAGGTGCGTTTTTCGGTCATCCGATTCTGTTTTGTAGCTTCGTCTTTCTTCCTTTTCGTGTTTTTTCCATGTTATTTGGTCATTTCCCGATGACTGCGCTTTGCTCACGAAAAAAAAGGTGTTAGACGGGGCCGTTGACCCTTGATTGCCGTCTCATGTGTCCTTTGATGATTGCGTTGCGGGAAGGAAGCATACCGTGTTTGCCAATGTATTATGTATGCTTTTTGGCGGACATCGAGCGCGTTGAGAGCGAAACAACAACGTGATTGGTGCGCAAGGGCCGGCCCAAAACTCTTGAGCTGCGAAACGCGCCCCGGTTACGCAACCCCGAGGTCGGCGTCGGCGAGAAGACGACGCCAAGAAGGACCCTTTAGGCCTTTAGTGCCCCCCTTCTCCGATTGCACTCACGGCGAGCTAGCTAGGTCGTCGATAGCTAACTGTCCAGTCGCTTTTCAATGACCGATAGCTAGTTATTTTGGTCTGCGCTGTCGATCATCGACTTCCTTCCGCGCGAGACTGTCTGTCTGAATTCACAAAAGTGGTTCCTTTCTACCAAAATTAGATCCGAATCCCCCTAAAAGGCTAAACAACACTATAATTACGTAATTACATCACTTTTACGGTGATTCTGCCCGTATTTATGCATTTTCCCAGCCGTCAATACCATAATAGCCAACGATTCGGCCTAAAACACCATCCGAATCGGAAACAGTTTCCCCTCAAGCCAGTTTCCCTGCTCGTCATCGGAATTCCGTCACAATAAATTGCGATGTCGACACCTATCGCGTGCCGTCGTCAGATGATATCGGCGCCCTTGCACTTGCGTGTGAAGACGACTTCAACACCTTTTGAACGCGTACGTAGAAATCGAAAAATCCGGTCTGCGCGACCTCGCTTTTTGCTGTTTCGTTTCTTTCTTTTTTAAAAACTCTCGTTTTTTCTATCGTTATTTCCACCCTCTTCTGATACTCGCCTCGCGCTTGCGCCTTTCATGTACATCTGAAAAATGGAAAATGTCGTGGCGCCGCCGTGCCCTTGATGCTTGCTCCAGGAAGGCGGAGGGTGGAAGAAATAGAAAACAAGACAAGGCAGACGTCTGTTCTGTTTTTGTCTTTCTGTCCATCTTTGACGATCGTCGTCGTTGAATCGACGCCCCGCTGCCGCCGACGATGATCACTCAATAGGCATCCTTCTGTCACCCATTCAGATCGACAGAGTAACGCCGAAGGTGTCATTGTCCACTTCCATCCTCCCCACATCCCAGAAGGAAGGGCGAATGAACGAAGAAAAAATCAAAGCTGTGAAAGTGAGGCACACGAAGGCGGCAATTGCCAGTCTTCCTCGAACTGCCAGTTGCGCAGTTATCGTATGCCTCGAGGAGCACCCTCCCGGTGAACACATTTGTTTTCTATGGGGTATTTGGCGGCGAGAGTCTTTTCGAGAATACATAAGGCTTGCTTACGCTTTTCTTCCCTCGCGGCCTTTGACCCGTTACGATCCCAGTTTGTTTTTCATCTCTGCCCCCACCCAGCTCGCAAATCCTCTGAAATCTGGTCCACAGACTGGCTTCCGCCTTCTAGTTACATCCAGATGTGAGCTTTGCACTTACTCCCGAGTCCCCAGGACCCAGGATATCTAGCTAGTCATATCCGTTTGCGCGATCCGATCTGGCCGCAATAAAGCTGTTGACGCTTTTCGATTGGGGCTTTTTTTGTTGATTTTGGGATCTGTTTTTCCAACAAAACTCAAATATCCGGCTTTTCCTTCTCCAATTTACTGTATTATACACTTTTGGCATCAAAAACAACGAATTTCAACAGTTTTATTCATTTGCACGCAACCCACTCAGCACCCCCAAACCAACTCTCGCCACGAATGTCCATGCGCGCGCCCAACAGCTCGTAAACTGATTACGAAAAAAGTGCGCGCAAATTGATTATGAAACGACGAGTGCATTGTTTTCTCGAACTTGTGCATTTCTCATTTTAGGGCTCTTTGTTTCCTGTCTTTTTTCACCATTTTCAATTCCATTTTGCCTCAATGACCTCCAAAGGTCACCATGGCTTCCCTGTTGATCGATCCTATCGTGACAACTGCCTGCTAGGGTTCCCTCTTGCAGCTGTCGGTGGCATGGTTACGAGAAAAGAGCCGTAGGGCGAATCGGCGAAACCCCGTAATCATGGAAAACCGGTCCGGTCCGGCTTTGCGCGGCGCACTTGACCCTTCCATGGCTTTCGAAGCTTTCCAAATTGACTGTGTTTGTGTTGTGGGCTTGGCGTTTCTAGCCTCTAAAGTCTGAGCCGCTTCCGTTTTGGTCGTCGTGCCAGTCGCGACGCCCGCTAGCAGTGCCATTGGTGTAGGTCAATGGCAATGTTAGTGACACCCATTGCCCCAGGGGGGTTCGCGCAACCATTTCAGCTCCAACGAAGAGGTTTCGATTCGATTCCCTCCATTCAAGTGCTTTGTTGTGAGGGTGTATTTTGGCGCGCCAACTTGTGAGGTTCATCACCCATCTCCCTTGTTTCGGATACACACTTTTTTATGCGTTCTTTTTTTCGTCCTCCCCATTGGCCCTCACTGCCTACAACCGATCAGGGTGGCGCCAACGGCTGGTTTTTGCGCGCGAAGACGGTTTTTATGCGTTCTTTCCACCCTCACTTTCGAGCCTGCCCCCTCCAAGTTGCTTCCAGAAGGCGTCTTTCTTCGGTTCTACCTACATTGTCTACCCGTATTATACCCCAGACGACAATCTTTTTGACTCAATCTAATCGATCTATCGTATTTCAGGCTGCAAAATCAAGGCACTCCGCACAAAGTTGGACGTATTCATCCGTTCGCCACCCAGGGTAAGTTCAACTTTACTTTTTAGACCATTTAGCAAATTTCAACATTTTATAAAAACCACTTTTTTGACCATTTTCAAGTTTTATAAAAATTTTATAAAAACCACTTTTTGGACCATTTCGAAACAGTTCATAAAATACCCCGCGCAACACTGTTGACCCCCCATTATTGATGTTTACCCATGAAGGCCCCGATGAACGGAAGCCCCTCGAGTACAGTCCGCTCAATACTCACATCAATGCTTTGGTTTTTTCACCCCAGCCGATTGGCGTCAAAACACGTCCGTCGCTTTTTGACAGTCCTTCGACCCCCATCGAAGTAACGTCGACCGACCCAAAGGGCTACCCAATTATTTCGACCCTCCTTTTAGTTTCTATCGGGCACGCATTTGTCTAATCCCTTGGTTTTATGCGAAAATTGTGAGGCGATTGTCTGGTTTTTTTCGACTTTCTGTGGCATTATACACTTAAAGGGGTCTAAAATGCTGAATTTTTCTACAAAAATGGACTTTTTGCAAGGTTTTATTAAGATTGAGCTTAATTTTGTTGCTTTTCAGGGTGAAGATCCAGTATTCGTAATAACGGGTCGACCTGACGACGTCATGGAAGCCAAACGCGAGATTGAACTTGCCGCGGAGCACTTTACGCAGATTCGCGCCAGTCGCCGCCATAGCCAGGGCGGTGCGCCTGCTCCGGGCCACATCACGGCCTACGTCCGTGTGCCCCTTCGGGTTGTCGGCCTGGTCGTTGGCCCTAAGGGCGCCACGGTCAAGCGCATCCAGCAAAACACCCAAACCTACATCCAGACCCCCAGCCGTGAGCGTGAGCCCGTCTTCGAAGTCACCGGCATGCCCCACAACGTCGAAGCTGCCCGCCGTGAGATCGAGCAACACATCTTCCAGCGCACTGGCAACATGCCGATCACGATTGATCCTTCTGTGTCCATGCAGAACTTCGATTCGTTCGGCGCCTTGAGCCATGTCAACACTGGTGGTGCTCCGCATCGTCAGACTCCGGCCTATCCGTGCTACCCTGGCAGTGGAAATGGGTATCGCGGTGCCGAGAATGGTGGCTATGGCTGTGGAAGCGGTTACGGTATGGGCGGTGGCAGTGCTGCGTCGGCTTACATGCGTGGAAATGGCAACATGAAGGCGTACAGTGCGGCTGGTTCGCCTCCGCCGTACTTTAACGACATGCTGACCCGTGGTGCCGGGCCTGGAAGCAACAACAACATTGTCAACAATGAGAACGCCTTCACCATGGGCAATTGGCAGCCGCAGGAGGCCTCGGTCAATCGGTTCTACCACGACTATTTGTTGGATAGCCCGAGGGGTAATACATTCAACTCGA
Organism: Panagrellus sp. LJ2284; assembly: GCA_024447225.1. Taxonomy (NCBI): domain Eukaryota; kingdom Metazoa; phylum Nematoda; class Chromadorea; order Rhabditida; family Panagrolaimidae; genus Panagrellus; species Panagrellus sp. LJ2284. Next base: position 4,765,530 of record JAMRYC010000009.1, read on the forward strand.
CTTCCGGAAGCTATCTGGGCGCAAATACTGTCAACAATGCCAACAACTACCTCAGCAGTCTGTCTTCGTCGGCTACTTCGCGTGACGAAGGGCTCGGTGACTCGCCTTCATCGTAAGTTTTGACTTTTTTGATCTTTTTGAAGCCAGTTTTTCATCAGAATCCATTTCAGCTACACCAAGATGAACAGCGACGCCTACCGCTACCTCTCGTCGATCTGGAAGGACGCCGATACTGCCACTTCCAACGGTGTAGAAAACCACGGGCTGGCCCCGCAGCTCGCTTCCGCCTAATGTAATGTAAACCTCCTCAAGTCGCTTAACCTAATCAATCAGTCCTCCGAAATCCGAGTCTACATCCACTTCCGTCAAATTTCCAATAGGCTCCCCACTTTCTTCGAAAAACGGTCCACCAACAAAGAAATCAAGGCTTTACACACTTTATTCAAACAATCAACCCCCCTACCAACCTTATCTAACTTTGCCAACAATAATATAGTTTTCCATTTGTCATAATTGCACTTTTTACCACTTTTTTGTACGGTTATTACACATTTCTATTTCTAATCTGTTTCAATGTAGTCTGTCGATCACCAAATCAAATCCAAATTCCACTCCGATAGTATCCAAAATGTGGCAGCTTGACGCGGTCTTTTCTCTATTCTGTTCCTAATCCCGTTCTGAGGACGTCCTCTATCCTCAGACGAGGCGATCCACTGCGTTGCGTCCCCTCGCATTTCTAATACCCCGATTTGACAGAAGCAATGTTTTAAATCAACTATATTTACATTTTTATTCAGATTGTCTTTTTCTGGCATCCAAAGTAATCATTCCAAGAGACGAAAATTCTAATACTATATTTATTCGAAGAAAAATTTGAAAAAAGAGCAAAGTTTACATACAGTTTTTTCGTTTCAAAGAGCACACATAAATCAAAGATGTTTTTTCCTTTTCTCGTAATCGTAAAAATCTTCTTTGCCTCGAAATTATGATTTGACGATGATTATCTCACACAGTTCCTTATTTGCCTGAATATATCCAAACGATGGTTCATTTTCATATTGTCAAATTGTAGTTGTGGTGTTTTTTTTATCAATAATGTTATTAACGGAGAATACAGATTTTATTTAACTAAGAATTGTTGGAATTGGAATTGACATTTTGCAAATTGCCGGAGCAATATTAGAAATACAGTTATGCAGATAATGTAAAATTAAAAAAATAAAAAGTACAAAAAGCTCAGCCTTGCAAACCTTTTACTCACTACGAGATAGTTACAGGTCTATGTTTCGTCTTCACAGCTATGCTGGAAACGTCGAACCAACGCGACGGTCGCATCAACTCAGCGCGTCATCCGACTGAGCCATGCGTGCAGCGACTAGAAAATGCGAGCAGGGGGACTGGACCTCGTCGATTTTTGTTTAAAGTTTTTTACATTTTTTTAAAAAGCTGAGGGAGATTTTTTCTTTATTTAAAAGATAACGAGTTGAACAATAATAGATAACATAAATCTATTATTGTTCAAGAGTCTTTCCAAGTCAAATCGCGATGGAAATAAGTCGAAATCACATTCAATGCAAATACCAAGTGGTATGATTCATTGTAAAACTGGTTGGTTTTCCTTCTTTAAAAGGTATAAGTTTCATATCAACCAGCATATTTTTAAAAACTTCATTAAAACTAAAAAACACAACTTCAAATGAAAACAAATCAGAAATATAGTTACGGCAAGTACCAAGTAACATCTCTTATTTTCAAACTGGTCGGTTCACCTAACTCAGCAAATTTGTCGTCGAATTCCTTCGAGTTCATGTGCGGAAGTTGCGCACACAATTCTTTTCTAAATTGTAGGGATACTCTATCATCCATTTTATCGCTTAAGTGAAAATACAATGTATTAAAATATAATTTAAAACCACGCTTCTGTGCCTGCAAAAATCATCGCTTTACAAAAGACATTTATAAAAAAATACTTACTTTTAGAAACGTTATAAGATCACCACTTTGCATGTTGTTAAACGATAAACTTTCCACAAAAAATACCACGGTCATTAACTGGCAATCCTTGAGAGATAGGATGTCATCCATCCAAGATCCACGAACGTTTAAACAGGTTGCTTTTATTCTTTTGAGACGTGGAAAAGCCGTTAGCATAGCTTTTAAATTCCAAATCGACTTATCATCATCATAAATGAAGGATTCCACATTTCCACCAACTAGCTTTGCCAACTTTTCATAAAATAACTCAGAATCATCGCAACGCCACAACACCTTTACTGTTTTGGGTTGGGTGAGTAAATAGTCAAACGTGCTGGATGTAAAATTTTCGATGGTGAAATCGCCGAGCCTAAGCGTTTTGGTGCAATTAATTACATTCCCTTCGTAGCCATGAAAAACTAGGTATTTTTTGTTCCAATAACTACTTATACAAACTTTTCCGTATGCGCCGCAAATATTGTATGCATCAGCTGAGGCTCGAACAGGTTGAAGTTTAGGCGGGCAAATTGACGGGTTGCCAGCGGCGATTTGGAATTGGTAACGTTCTACAGGAGTAGTGAGTTCAGATAGACGGCTGCGAAGACCGTAGGGAAGTTTGGTGAGAGGGTACGGCATTGTTTTTACAAAAAATAGGAAGGCAACGATGGTGTACGACAATGAACCATGAATATCGAACTCACACTAGAATACTATGGTCGAAAGCAATCGTACCTCGATAACGCAGTTTATGCGAATTAATAAGTAGTCGATCGTTGCGAGACATGGCCCAAATCGCGGGCAATTTAGCATTTCAAACGGTGTTTTACCCTTATTTCGAGATCCAAAAATATTAAATTTGAATATATAACTGGCGTCTTATTTGCATGCGCTATTTATGCAAATAACTGTAGAGAAATCATAAAAGGAAGCTAAAAACCCGTTTAAAACGCTAAATTGCCAGCGAATTGGGCGATGTCTCGCAACGATCGGCGACTCATTAATTCGCATAAACTGCGTTATCGAGGTACGATTGCTTTCGACCATAGTAGGCAAAGAATGCTTATGCGGGTAATGCATTTTTTGTAGATCGATCGTGAGGAGGCGGGGAATCCTTCAAGACTAACAAATATGTCGGGGTAAGATGTGGGGATAACGTTATTGGGGAATGTGCGCAAATGCCCGCTATCTCAAGGAAGCAAAAGTTGAAAATCAAACAGTATATTTTCAAAAACTTCATTAAAAACAAAAAACACAACTTCAAATAAAAACAAATAAGAAATATAGTTACGGCAAATACCAAGTAACGTCGCCTATTTTAAAACGGGTTGGTTCTCCCAATTCAGCAACTTTTCCTTTGAATTCCGTCGAGCTCATGTGCAAGAGTTGCTCACATAAGTCTTTTTTTAGTCGAACTAACTCCGTTGACCTTTCCAGAGCTCTGTAAAAATGCAACTCAAACCCACGTTTCTGTGCCTGCAAGAATTATCACGTTACAAAAGATGTTTGTAAAAAAGTACTTACTTTTAGAAACGCTATAAGATCAGCGCTTTTCATCTTGAATTGAGAAACCTCGCAGAGTGTTACAGCCGTCAACTGACAATCATTTAGAGATAAGATGTCATCCATCCAATTTCCCTGAATCATTAAATGGTCTACTCTTATTTTTTTGAGACGTGGAAAAGCTGTTAACATAGCTTTGAAACTCCAATAGAAAATGTTACCATCATAAATGAGTGTTTCAAGACTTCCACCAACTAGCTCTGACAACTTTTTGAAAAATAGTTCAGAGGTGTCGCAATTATAATGCATATGTAATGATTTGGGTTGGGTGATCAAATAGTCAAACGTGTTAGACATCAAGTGTTTAGTGGTAATCGAGGCGAGCCAAAGCGTTTTGGTGCAATTGATTACATTCCCTTCGTAGGCTTCTAGGAATGCGCACTTGTTGTCCGATGACGTGTAATTTATATTAACTTTACCGTCTACGCCGTTAAGACTGCACACTTTAGATGCCGTTCGAACAGGTTGAAGTTTAGGCGGACAAATTGACGGATTGCCAGCGGCGATTTGGAATTTATAGCGTTCTACAGGGGTAGTGAGTTCAGATAGACGACTGCGAAGGCCGTAAGCGAGGTTGGTGATGGGATATGGCATGTTTTTTTTGCGAAAAAAGGAAGGCAATGAAGGTCTACGACAATGGGCAGTGAATATCGAACTCACACTAGAATAGACAAAGAGTGCAGTGTGAGTAATAAGGCAAGATACGATGGTGAGTTTTCCATTCCAGTATTTTTGCGGGTTATGCATTGCTCGTGGATCGATTGTGAAGCGGCGGGGAATTCTTCAGAACTAACAAATATGTCGGGGTAAGGTGTGATTTTAAGGTTGTTGGCAGGATGTAGGGCAAATGCTAAGCAACCGAAGGTTGAAAATCAAACATATTTTCCAAAACTTTATTAAAAAACGAAAATTGAACTACAATGAAACGCAAATGTGAAACATAGTTATGGCAAGTACCAAGTGACATCAAGTATTATAAGTCGGGTCGGTTCTCCTAATTCCGCAACTTTTCCGTCGAATTCCGTCGAGCTCATGTGCAAGAGTTGCTCACATAAGTTTTTTTTTTAGTCGATCTAACTCCGTTGTACTACCTAGGACTCTCCTAATGCTAAAACGCAACTTAAACCCACGTTTCACTGCAGTGTTGAGCAGCGGACCGACTTCCGGACCGGACATCGGACATTTCCGGACCGGATATGTCCGTGAAATGTCCGATCGCCTTAAACTTATGTACCAAAAGAAACTAACTCATCGAGCAAGTGTTTTTAAGCTTAATTTAACCAAACCTGATTAAATCAGCAGTTATTTGTCGGTTAACTGTTTAAGTTCCGAATCGGACAACGGACATGTCCGGACATGTCCGGACATTCCCGGAACGGACATGTCCGATGTCCGATCCGGTCCGGCAAAATCGGTCTTGACCCAACACTGTTTCACTGCCTGCAAAAACTATCACGTTACAAAAGGTGTTTGAAAAAAGTACTTACTTTCAGAAACGCTATAAGATCAGCGCTTTTTATTTTCTCGAATCGATAAAAAACCTCGCAGAGTGTTACAGCCGTCAACTGGCAATCATTAAGGGATAGAATGTCATCCATCCAATTTCCCTGAATCATTGAATGGTCTACTCTTATTTTTTTGAGACGTGGAAAAGCTGTTATGATAACTTTGAAACTCCAAAACTTAGTTTCATCATCATAAATTAATGTTTCAAGACTTCCACCAACTAGCTCTGACAACTTTCCGTAAAATAATTCAGAGTTGTCGCAATTCGAGCACAATATTATTGTTTTGGGTTGCGGGATAAAATAGTCAAACGTGTCAGACATTAAGCTTTTAGTGGTAATCCTGGTAAGCAAAAGCTTTTTGGTGCAATTGATTACATTCCCTTCGTAGGCTTCTAGGGATACGGGGATATAGTCCGATGATGCGTAATGTATACTGACTTTTCCGTCTGCGCCGTTAAGACTGCACATTTTAGGTGGCGTTTGAACAGGTTGAAGTTTAGGCGGGCAAATTGACGGATTGCCAGCGGCGATTTGGAATTTATAGCGTTCTACAGGGGTAGTGAGTTCAGATAGACGACTGCGAAGGCCGTAAGCGAGGTTGGTGATGGGATATGGCATGATTTTTGCGAAAAAAGGAAGGCACTGAAGGTCTACGACAATGGGCTGTGAATATCGAACTCACACTAGAATAGGCAAAGAATGCAGTGTGAGTAATAAAGCAAGATACGATGGTGAGTTCTCCATTCCAGTATTTATGCGAGTTGCGCATTGCTCGTGGATCGATCGTGAGGAGGCGGGGAACTCTTCAGGAATTACAATAGTGTCGGGATAAGGTGTGACGGTAAGGTTGTTTGCGGGATGTAGGGCAAATGCTAAGCAACCGAAAGTTGAAAATCAAACCTCATATTTTCGAAAACTTTATTAAAAACAAAAACACAAATCAAACAAAATCAGTAACATAGTTATGGCAAATACCAAGTAACGTCGCCTATTTTCAAACGGGTTGGTTCACCCAATTCAGCAACTTTTCATTCGAACTCCGTCGAGCTCATGTACAAGAATTGTTCACATAAGTCTTTTCTTAGTCGAACTAACTCCGTTGTACTATCTAGGTCTATGCTAAAACGCAACTTAAATCCACGTTTCACTGCCTGCAAAAATTATCACGTTACAAAAGGTGTTTGTAAAAAAAGTACTTACTTTCAGAAACGCTATAAGATCAGCGCTTTTTATGTTCTTGAACTCAACAGCATCGCCGCAGAGTATTACAGCGGTCAACTGGCAATCATTTAGAGATAGGATGTCATTCATCCAATTTCCGCGAATCTCTGAATAGTCTCCTTTTATTTTTTTGAGACGTGGAAACGCTGTTATCATAACTTTCAAATTCCAAAACCAAAAGCCATTATCGTAAAATAATGTTTCAAGACTTCCACCAACTAGCTCTGACAACTTTCCGTAAAATAATTCAGAGTTGTCGCAACCATTACACAATTGTATTGTTTTGGGCTGGGTGATTAAATAGTCAAATATGTCAGACATCAAGTTTTTAGTGGTAATCCAATAGAGCCAAAGCGTTTTGGTGCAATTGATTACTTTCCCTTCGTAGGCTTTTAGGGATACGCCCTTGTTGTCCGATGATGCGTAATACATACTAACTTTTCCGTCTGAGCCGTTAAGATTCAGATAAGATGCCGTTTGAACAGGTTGAAGTTTAGGCGGGCAAATTGACGGGTTGCCAGCGGCGATTTGGAATTTATAGCGTTCTACAGGGGTAGTGAGTTCGGATAGTCGACTGCGAAGACCGTAGGGAAGTTTGGTGAGAGGGTACGGCATGGTTTTTACAAAAAATAGGAAGGCAACGATGGTGTACGACAATGGACCGTGAAATGAATCGAACTCACACTAGAATAGGCAAAGTGTGCTTATGCGGGTTGTGCATTTTTTGTAGATCGATCGTGAGGAGGCGGGGAATCCTTCAGGACTAACAAGTATGTCGGGGTAAGGTGTGGGGATAACGTTATTGGGGAATGTGCGCAAATGCCCGCTATCTCAAGGAAGCAAAAGTTGAAAACCAAACATTATATTTTTAAAAACTTTATTAAAAACAAAAACACAACTTCAAATCAAAACAAATCAGAAATTCAATTACGGCAAGTACCAAGTAACATCCTTTATTTTCAAACGGGTCGGTTCTCCCAATTCCGCAGCTTTTCCGTCGAATTCCGTCGAGCTCATGTGCAAGAGTTGTTCACATAAAACTTTTTTTAGTCGAACTAACTCCGTTGTACTACCTAGGGCTCTCCTAAAGCTAAAACGCAACTTAAACCCACGTTTTACTGCCTGCAAAAACTTTCACGTTACAAAAGGTGTTTGTAAAAAAATACTTACTTTCAGAAACGCTATAAGATCAGCGCTTTTTATGCTCTCGAACTCAAAAACATTACCCTTAAGTATTACAGTCGTCAACTGGCAATCATTTTGAGATAGGATGTCATCCATCCAATTTCCCAGGATCTCTGAATAGTATCCTTTTATTATTTTGAGGTGTGGAAAAGCTGTTATGATAGCTTTCAAACTCCAAAACTTAGTTTCATCATCATAAATTAATGTTTCAACACTTCCACCAACTAACTCTGACAACTTTCCGTAAAATAATTCAGAATTGTCGAAATTCGAGCACAATTTTATGGTTTTGGGATGCGGGATAAAATAATCGAACGTGTTGGACGTCAAACTTTCAATGGTAATCGAGATGAGCCTAAGCATATTGGTGCAATTGATTACATTTCCTTCGTAGGCTTTTAGGGATACGGTGATATCGTCCGATGATACGTAATGTATACTGACTTTTCCGTCTGCGCCAAAAAGAGTGCACATTTTAGGTGGCGTTTGAACAGGTTGAAGTTTGGGCGGGCAAATGGACGGGTTGCCAGCGGCGATTTGGAATTTATAGCGTTCTACAGGGGTAGTGAGTTCAGATAGACGGCTGCGAAGACCGTAGGCAAGGTTGGTGATGGGATATGGCATGATTTTTGCGAAGGCAATGAAGGTCTACGACAATGGGCAGTGAATATCAAACTCACACTAGAATAGGCAAAGAGTGCATGGTGAGTTCTTTATTCCAGTATTTATGCGAGTTGTGCATTGCTCGTGGATCGATCGTGAGGAGGCGGGAACTCTTCAGGAATTACAATAGTGTCGGGATAAGGTGTGACGGTAAGGTTGTTTGCGGGATGTAGGGCAAATGCTAAGCAACCAAAAGTTGCAAATCAAACATCATATTTTGGAAAACTTTATTAAAAACAAAAACACGAATCAAACGAAATCAGAAATATAATTACGGCAAATACCAAGTAACGTCGCCTATTTTCAAACGGGTTGGTTCTCCCAATTTAGCAACTTTTCCTTCGAACTCCGTCGAGCTCATGTACAAGAATTGTTCACATAAGTCTTTTCTTAGTCGAACTAACTCCGTTGTACTATCTACGTCTATGCTAAAACGCAACTTAAACCCACGTTTCACTGCCTGCAAAAATTATCACGTTACAAAAGGTGTTTGTAAAAAAAAGTACTTACTTTCAGAAACGCTATAAGATCAGCGCTTTTTATGTTCTTGAACTCAACAGCATCGCCGCAGAGTATTACAGCGGTCAACTGGCAATCATTTAGAGATAGGATGTCATTCATCCAATTTCCGCGAATCTCTGAATAGTCTCCTTTTATTTTTTTGAGACGTGGAAACGCTGTTATCATAACTTTCAAATTCCAAAACCAAAAGCCATTATCGTAAAATAATGTTTCAAGACTTCCACCAACTAGCTCTGACAACTTTCCGTAAAATAATTCAGAGTTGTCGCAACCATTACACAATTCTATTGTTTTGGGCTGAGTGATCAAATAGTCAAATATGTCAGACATCAAGTTTTTAGTGGTAATCCAATAGAGCCAAAGCGTTTTGGTGCAATTGATTACTTTCCCTTCGTAGGCTTTTAGGGATACGCCCTTGTTGTCCGATGATGCGTAATACATACTAACTTTTCCGTCTGAGCCGTTAAGATTCAGATAAGATGCCGTTTGAACAGGTTGAAGTTTAGGCGGGCAAATTGACGGGTTGCCAGCGGCGATTTGGAATTTATAGCGTTCTACAGGAGTAGTGAGTTCAGATAGACGGCTGCGAAGACCGTAGGGAAGTTTGGTGAGAGGGTACGGCATTGTTTTTAACGAATAACAAAGCAGAAAAAAACAGGGTGACGCAACAGCCTAACAAAATGTAGACTGAGTGAGTGAGTGATTAATGCTTTGTTAGCAGAGAGCCATACTATTGGCCAGTGTGAGAATGATCGACTTAAAATTGTAACGCAAAGACGAATGCGCGTTTTTGGGTAATACTGTTGGTCGCGCACATAATCGATCGTTGTAACTTTGTCTAACAACTCACATTAGCTTTCAGCATTTGCTATCATCAGTTCTGTCACTTTTCCTCTTTGTAAAAACCATGCCGTACCCTCTTGCCAAGCTGCCCTACGGTCTTTGCTGCCGTCTCACCGACCTTGCTACCCCGGTTGAACGCTACCAGCTTCAAGTTGCTGCTGGCAATTCATCCATTTGTCCACCTAAACTTGAACCTGTTCAAAAACTGTTTGAAGCAGTTTATTGCACAAATCAGCCAATTAGCATGTTTTATCGCACGCCGTACTTGGTCTGTGTACAAATTGATTCATACACAGACCAGGTCTTCCTTTGCGATAATCACCTTAAGCTATATGACACCACCATCGAACACCTAAAATCTGACGCTTTCAACCATTTTCTAATCAGACCTCAAAAAATACTGCTGCGAAATCAAGATGATTCGGAAGAGTTTTATCAAAAACTATCAAAATTGACATGCGGCAGTGTAGAAAAGTTAGATTATCTACACCGTCAAACATTATGGAATATCAAAGCAGCATTAGAAGCCTTTCCTCGCCTGAAATCTGTAAAAGCAGGCTGTTTCAGCGTTCGTAAAACATGGATGAAGGACATCCTTGAGCTGGATGACTGTCAGTTGACAAGTTTGGAATTCCATATGCCGGACGTATGGTTTACCAATGTTAAATGCGATGATCTGGTGACTTTCCTCAACGTAAGTTTACTACATACTAACATAATTTCATTCAATGTTATTTTTTTAGGCGCAAAAACGCGGGTTTAAACTGAAATTCGAAGCAATTTTTTTAGTTTTTGAACCAGAAGCTCTGCAGAAACTTAAGAACGATTTATCTACACAATTGCCGCACTTGAACTCTTTAGAGTTTAAAAAAAAGGTAAATAAACTAGGAAAACCTACTCATATTAAAATAAACTATGATGTTTACTATTTGCCATAAACATTTTTCCGTGTTCATTTTACTTTTGTCAATCAATGATTGATCTTTACCGAAACATAAGTTAATAAAAATGAGATCCAGTACTGAATTGCTTTCCCACAGATAGTATTCTAGCTTACTTAAAGTACTTGCTTTCACGCAATACGCATGTCCAAAAAAGTTAAAAGAAAAGATAAAACGCATTATCTAACTATTTCCATCAGGGCCGTATGCAGGAAAAATTTTTACAGGGGGGTGATAGTAAGGAGGGACCAAAGGGTGATTTTTCGGCTTCTGGGTTTTAAAAAATCCAAAGGGGGGACTTTTTTTTTGCTAAAACATCAAAATTTCGCCTAATCCCTTTGGTCCCCCCTTACCCCATTTCAAAAAATTTTCTCAAAAGTTCCATATGGGGGGGCGCTGCCCCCCCCCCTACCCCCCCACCCCCTGGATACGGCCCTGATTTCCATCATCATGGGCTTCGATGCCGCTACGGTCTTGTTCAACTCAATCTACTAATCAATATTTTCTGTTCAAGTCAAAATCGAACTTCTTCATATGTGTCGATTTACCAAAGGGGCGACAAATGCGCGTTCGGGGGTAATACTGTTGGTCGCGCACATAATCGATCGTTCTAACTTTGACCAACAGTATGACTGATCATTCACATTAGCTTTCAGCATTTGCTAAATGCGCGTTCATCGTCAGTTTTGTCTTGGTACCTCTTTGTTAAAACCATGCCATACCCTCTGGCCAAACTGCCCTACGGCCTTAGACGTCGTCTCGCCGAACTCTCTACCCCGGTAGAACGCTACCAGCTTCAAATTGCCGCTGGCAATCCATCCATTTGTCCACCTAAACTTGAACCTGTTCAAAAACCTTTTGAAAGATTAACTCTTTATTGCTTAAATCAGCCAATTAGCATGTTTTATCACGCACCGTCCATGAGCTGTGTACATATTGATTCCTACAACGACCATGTCCTCCTTTGCGATAAACATCTTATGCTATATGACACCACCGTCGAACACCTAAAATCCGACGCTTTCAACCATTTCCTAATCAGACCTCAAAAAATACTGCTGCGTAATCTCGATGATTCAGAACAGTTCTATCAAAAACTATCAGAATTGACACGTGGCAGTGTAGAGGAATTAGACTATCGACACAGTCAGTCATTATGGAATTTGAAAGCAGCGTTGAAAGCCTTTCCTCGCCTGAAATCTGTAAAAGCTGCTTGTTTTAGTGTTTGTAAAACATGGATGAAAGACATAATTGAGCTGGATGACTGCCAGTTGACACATTTGGAATTCCGAGTACCTGACAAAATGTTTGATGATGTGAAATGTGATGAACTGGTGGAATTTCTCAACGTAAGTTTGCCATAAATTAAACATTAATCAATGTGGATATTTTTTAGGCACAAAAACGCGGGTTTGAATTAAAGTTTAGAACGATCCGCTTTTTAAACTTAGCAGAAGCACTACAGAAACTCAAAAATGACTTATCTAAACGACTGACCCACATGAATTCCACAGAGTTTGCAAAAAAGGTTCTTGAATTGGGAAAACCAACTTATATCACAATAGACAATGATACTTACCATTTGCCGTAAACTTTTTTCCGTGTTGATTTTACTTTTGTCTATTTATAATAAATGATTGAACTTTGAGGAAACATAAATTGACAAAAATAAGATCCCCTGTTGAACTAATTTCCCATAGATAACTTTTTTGCGATACGCATACCCCGAAAGATGTGAACATGACGTCCGAACGCATCTTGCAAGACATACGGTAGTGCGTTAAATGGTGCCGCACCGTATTGGTTATACGGAGACGTGCCCGAAGGTGTGAAGTGACATATGCTATGAGAGTTTTGCTTTGAGAGATACGCTTATGTGATCAAACTTTATAAAAGCATAACAAGGAAGCATCAAAGGGTCATTCTTACCGATTTCCCGCTTCCTGAATAGTTGCCGTTTTCAAATATGATGCAGAACACCATCGATGTAATGAAAACCTGTAATGTTCAATCTGTCGTGAATCCCTTTTGTTTGTCGTTGATACATCCATTTATGGCCTTGTCGATGTTTGAAATCCCAAAAATGGTTCCACTCTACATGGATACGACGCCCATCATCGCCATTACACTACCAATACCGACTCAAAAACTTGCTGCTCCGGCACCAGGACAACTGCGTTTCGGCATCGACCATATTTTGAGTCCTCCGACCGCCGTTTCTACTGTAAGTACTTGGTATTCTGTTTTAATGTCTGTACTTCAATGATGTCCTTTTTAGCCTGAAACTACACCAACGCCTGCTAGAATGCCGTCGACGACGACACTCCCACTGAAGCGAACTCCAGCTTTGCCCGCCCTTCAACCCCAGATGCGGGTAAAACTCTCGGATGAGATTTTGAAGGTTCTCTATGCCTGGTTCAATGAGAACATCACCGACCCGTACCCAGACCCCGAAACCGTTTGCCTGCTTTCACGAAAGACCGGCATCACGACGAAGCAGGTTAGCGATTGGTTCGGCAATCGGCGTCGCTATTACGAAAAGAAGCACGGTTGCACCAGATGGGTCAAGAAGCCGGCCCCACCGTGTTCGGGCAAGAAGCGAGCCAACCCCGATGCTTTTGCTGGCAAGACGAAACCGGCCCAGAAGCGGGCCCGTCATTGAAGATGCCCCTATCGATCAGTCTGTTCCATTCCACTTTTTGGGTTGTTTTTTGTCACATTACTGTATTCATTTGACCAACCATTATTATTTTTTGCTCAATAAAAACCAAACTGTCCAAACTTATGTTTCGATTTCACACCGTTTTGTTAAACTTGCATGCACCCCCTTCCAATGTCCCTCAACCTAAACTCAACTCTTAAGACGAAGTATGACTGAAGATTTCGAATCAAGGGGAAAAGGCCGACCCCCGATTTTTTGACCCCCAATTGTTTTGTGCCAAAAATGTTAGCATACTAGAGCATAGTTCAGAACCGGAGTATTTCGGTCTGAAACCTCCGGATTCTGAAGATATGGATTCTGAAGGCCGTATTTTCAAAAAATTCTAGCAGGCTTCAGTGATTAGGTAAAATTCTGATATTTTGGTTATGGGGGTTTTTTATGGTGCGTAATGGAATGACGCTTTCAGATTTTTTCAAAAATCGTAATAAATATTGATTTTTGTATTTTGAGGTGCTAAAATCGTCTGTAACTTTTTTGTATCTCAAATGGCGGCGATGGCACCATCTCCATCGTGTTGCCCGTCGTTTTTTGCATCGGATGACACCGGTTGAACCCAATTTGAAGTTGGCATGGGGGGTCTTCTATGGCGCCTTCTGATGCGTGCTTCCAGTTTTACCACTTTACCAGGTAATAACTCAGTTCAAATTAACTTGTGGAAGTTGCGGTTGGTCTCATAAGGCTTAGAATTTTGTGCTCTTTCGAATGATATAAAGCTTTTTTAAAGACTAAAATTGACCCAAAACGGTCCCGGGAGCTGAATGGTGCGTGCAACATGCGAGCGCGCGTTTTGTCACCGTTTTTGGTAGATCGCACCAGAAGGCGCCATAGAAGACCCCCCATGCCAACTTCAAATTGGGTTCAACCGGTGTCATCCGATGCAAAAAACCACGGGCAACACGATGGAGATGGTGCCATCGCCGCCATTTGAGATACAAAAAAGTTACAGACGATTTTAGCACCTCAAAATACAAAAATCGATATTTATTACGATTTTTGAAAAAATCTGAAAGCGTCATTCCATTACGCACCATAAAAAACCCCCATAACCAAAATATCAGAATTTTACCTAATCACTGAAGCCTGCTAGAATTTTTTGAAATTACGGCCTTCAGAATCCATATCTTCAGAATCCGGAGGTTTCAGACCGAAATACTCCGGTTCTGAACTATGCTCTAGCATGCTAACATTTTTGGCACAAAACATTTGGGGGTCAAAAAATCGGGGGTCGGCCCCTCGAAATCTTCACCCATACTCCCTCTTAACACCAAATTGTTGCTGGCTCTTTATGCTAACACCAGGACACCAAGTAAATAGTTACAAAACATAATAGCCCGCAAATGGTGACACATTTTATCTAAATAGGCAGTAATCGTGGAAGACCGTCGCCTTGTAAACATTATAACTAAATAGATCACTATACAGCTTCGATGGGTAAAAATAAACAATTGAAGCACCTGACATGGAGGGCGATACGAAGGCGATCGACGTCTAACCAACTTTCGTCATAAAGACAGAGTGAATACATATGAAAATGAGTGATGAGATTGATAAAATAATAAAAACTCAAAAATCGTAGAGACGTGCAACAGAACAACTTCGAAAGATTAAAGAACTCGATTTAAAGGAGGGTCAGATTCAGATTCGTGACTTGTGAGGTGAGAGTTAAAAACATTACTAATAATAGAAAAATAAAAGCCGTAGGGGGAAACAATATACCTTTTTTTGCGAAACGTTGGAATAGCTTTTGAACTCGCCTAAGTATCGCGAGGGAGATAATCTTCTAATGAAATTTACGTAGAGCTACAACTTGTAAACGTTTTTTTCGATGCGGGGGACCCGTAGCATACGGAAAGATTGACGGGGAGGATTCAGAGGAGCGAGCTGAACACACTCAGTCGCTGAGACCGGGGGATAAGGGCGAGGAGGACAGGGCTTCACGAGATTCATCATCAAAGTCAGGTGAAATCGAAGACAGATCACTCGTGCCGGATCCCAGCGATTCGGGCGGGCTGTGATCGCTTTCGCAAGCCATGTCCTCGGCATTCGGGGTGCTGGTCGAACCGGTGGACGACTCGGAATCGTGGGGTATCCTTGGATGGGGTGAATACGGCGCGGGAGCACAGAAGTTGGGCGGAAGAGGGCATCCGTACGGAAGGCCCGGAACGGGTTGATGAGGATTGAAACCAGGGTTAGCGTAGCTGAAGAAGATGTGCGGTGGCGGCACAATGGGGACCATATCAGGCTGGAAGCGACCCGGATGGTGCGGATTGTACATATGCGGAGGTATTGGCGGCATCGGCATCTGATGCAGGAACGCCTGAGGATGGTGGGGATGCATGATGGGCATGTGGGGCGGGAAGGGCCCTGCTCCCGGCTGCCAGTATTGCGGCGCCACAAAGTTCGGCGGGAAGAACTGCTGCGGTGGTTGCGGGGGCATCGGTGGCGGCGATTGGAAGTTCGGGTTGCCACCAAAACGCTGCATCATGTGATTCATGAAGTTCATGTCGATGCCGTATTGCGACGGGTTCTCGTACATCTGCTGCAGAAGCATCTGTCGCTGCATCGCGGCATCGTAGATGGCTTCTTCCGGGGTGTCGTTGAAGCCGCGATAGTTCATGTTGTTAATGATGCAGCGCATCGTCGGGAAGTAGAAGCTTCCATCGGATAAAGCAAAGACTGGATGCGGGCCAAGCGGCAAGCCATCACTGAAGTCAGGCGTTCCAGGGTTATGCTTGATCCAAGTTTCGAGAGCAGAATCGTGCATTCGCGAGCGGATGGCAGCGATTTCAGGCGGAAACTGCATGATCGTGGACAGAATGGGGTCGCTGAAGGTGTCGTCATCCATCACAGTGAGCAAATGGTCGTAGGCGGCTTTGAAGCAGGATCGGACAAGCATGAATTGATGCGCTCCACGGCCGACATCGTTGGCTGAAATAGTTTTCATACAAAACTGTCTGAAGCACTTCAAAAAAGCAACTTACATGGAAGCAGTGGGTCTTGTAAACAAAAGATAGAAGCGCAAAGCGGCTCCCTCATGTGCAACACCAATTCAGCCTTCGGAACAACATTTGACGACAATGGCGTATCAAAAGCCAAACCCTCGGTGACGGGATCGAACTCTTCGCCGTAGTACTTCAAAAAGTCCAGCAAAAACTGCCCCAATGAGCCATCTTGCAGGTTCTCTACTTGAACATCGTAGAACACTTCCCTGTACCGCCGCAATATCAAATGCGCAATCATGAGCACCAATCCATAGCTCGATAAGCCACCAGTAAAAGCATGATTCAGGTGTCGCAGCATCAGGAACTGCTTCAAAAATATGGCGATCGGCCCCATTGCCGGATACAAGGATCGAAAATGACAGATGTAATCCACAGCTTCCTGTGCCCTCTGCGTATTGAAGCTGATGTCTATGTTAATGCCCGTCGCACGATCTCGCAGCTTGATAATCGGTACATAGGCCTTGTCGAGGACGTGGACTTCATCAAAATCTCCAGATTCTTCGAAACACTTGGCTGCACAGCGCATTGTTTCGGGGTTAACGATGGTCAGATCGACGGAGAGGTCGATGTCGGAAGTTGGGAGGAACAGATCTGTCGCGACACTGCCAAATACTCGGAGGGTCGAGTCGCGCCAGAAGCTGTGCAGTATGGTTCTTACTCGATGACACACGTTGACGCGGGCATAGATCTCTTGGGGAGTGGACTTCAGCCAGACGGCGCATTCGAGGATCTCTGCGTGGAGTCTGAAAGGAAAAAGTTCACTTTTAGTTAAGAAAAATATATAAAAATCAACAATAAACACAAAATGTTTCGAAAACTTTTACTCACCCATCAATGGAATGCGCATAAACCCGGTTAGATGCCCATGGAATGTTCGACGGTGAAGCAGATGCGGAATCAGGCTCAGGCGGCGTCACAACACCACCCTTGCTCGCCGATGACGTTTCACTCGACGACGATGATCCGCCTACGCCGGAATCGCTCGGATACTCGTTGAGTTTGTAAGCAAAGTCATCATTATCGGGGTACCATCTGAAATTTCGCAATGATTATATATAAAAACAGCATGTTAAAATAAGCAAACTCACCCAGCGTCATCGCTAGTACCGGCAAACTGCTCCGCACAAGTGTCAAGATTCGGCTGCATGCAGACGAGGTGCAAAACGAGGAATTAGAAGGTTTAGATTTAAAACCAAAGTCCTGCAAAAACGTCAAATCAGTGAGTAAAAAAGCACGTTGTTTATACACGTATTTGTTTGGATGGCCACGGGTAAAATAGCTCAATAACATGCCAACAAAGTGGATCGCCTCAGTCGAGTGTTTACATGACATGGGTTGAAGGAAGGAATCTAAGGTCGACGACCGTGTTTAGAACCGACAAATACATGACTCTCGTCTTTTCTGACATTGGGATTGGAACGAACACGGGAGAAAAAAACAACATTTGCAATGAAATGGAAAGACGGTGACAAAAGTGCTCTAGGTATCAGTCAGAAAAACCGTGACACAACCGTCGATACCCGCCGGACGCAACACAGAACCGAAACTGCCAACAGGCTGCACGTTAAGGGGAGGAAGGGGGTGGTCGAATGCGCGACACGCGTCTATCTTGTCAGGGTCACGTCAACGGAGAGCTTCGCGTTGAGCTCAAACCAAAAGAGTCATTTTTTGTTTGGTTGCATTGCATTGCGCGGGATGACGGTTAGCGCAGCGCAATTGATGGATTGATTACGCCGTGATTTTATGGGTTTGCTCGGCTTATCAATACACAAAACGACACTGATAACAAGGTTCTGCAACAACGCGGGGGAACTTTGTTGACACCAAAAAAGTCGGACGGGGGAGTGATTGTTGACCTCACCGTGAGCACAGTGCAGTCCGGAGCACTAATCAGAAACCATTTTGCAAGCTTTTTTGGAGGGGAGGGAGCAGTGTTCACAATTCACAAATGATGGACACAAACACGCATACCGATGGATGCCGCGAATTTTAATACATGCCTAACCCGATAGAAAAAGTGCAAACACAATGCAGGACAAAAAAAGTAGTATTACGAGAAACTTCGGGCGGAAACGACAGCGTCGTCGTTGGGTTGTTCCTTCCCCGCAGCCAGTCGGTCGCCGACCGCCGCAACATTATAAGCTCCAGACCGCTTGCAGAAAAAAAACAGACCGAAAAGGAGGGCGATAAACAAAAATGGATGGCAGCAAAGAAGCTACGTTACCTTGCTTGCCATCCCGCGCTCTCGCTCGCGCCCCGGGAGCTACATCCATGCCATGCCTGTCGACAAAAAAACGTTTCACGAGTCTCGCAACGGCCGCCGCGACCGTCTATCTCTCCATCCACGGCTTTTTTTAGCTGGGCTGTTGTTTTTTTCTGTCACTTTACGTACCCCTGGGGGCCCACGGTTGGTTGCCAGAGGCAAGAGCAACGCTGGTAGCGTGGTAGCGATCAAAAAACGAACCCCGAAATTGCAGGGCGAAACAAACGAAAGAAAGGAAGCCCGCGACGAAAACGAACACACATTGCATGCAGTTGCTTGGAGAATATGACGAGCCGTCGCGAACTTTCTGTCAAGAAGGGGATGCAATGTGCGCGCGCGAATGTGCGGGCGGCTGTGGAGTGAGTGGGAAAAAGGCGTCCTTGGAGGGGTTTGGGTTTGGCTGTGATTGGGAGTTGTTGATTAATAATCAAATCAACTTTAAACGGAAATGACGTGAAATGGGTAGTGATAGGAGGGTGGGGGTGCAAAATAAAGAGTAATAAAAGCATAAAGTAGGAGAAATAATGTTGATTTGAATGGATTTTGTTGTAGTCGAAAAGCACTATCAAAGGACGGGATCGGCGCGGGTCCTTTATTTCGGGAGAATTTCGACGGTGGAAATGGAAAAGTAGCAGTTCGATATTGATAGACACCCAAACAACGTGGTTGGCGGCCGCCGCCAGCTATGATTTACGTATCAAGGAAGAAAGCAAAAAGTACGCGCCATGGTTGGTCTGTCTAGGACGGCAGCGGCGGCGGGCGCGATGATGATTATTTGTGCGATGTGCAATACGCCACAGCCACAGGGCAAGGGGGAGACATCGTACGTGCGCAAAAGTGTCAAAAATTGAGAGCACCGGGCTGGCTGGAGAGGGCGGCGGTGGGGATGAGACCGATTTCCGTATGCACATGCGCGGAGGGGAAAGTAAGCGCCACAAACAAGCGAACCCGACAGGCGAGGGGGCAGACTGATCCCTCTTTCGCTTTTTTCATCTGTGAAAAGTTTGAGTTGACTGGCTCGCGAAGCTGTTGCAACAAGTGAAATTGCATGATGATCAAGGCCCTCGGCTTGACTTCCACCCCCAAAACAAAGAGGGACGCCTCATCACTGGGCAAGGCAAGTATTAACCGGAAGAACACGAAAAGCGAATGGCCAGATGGACAGTTGCACTGTTCCGCCAGTTGCTGGCGACTTGGTGCGAGGAGGCTAACTGCGGGTGAATCCCAATGCATTGCAAATGCAAATGTATCTCTTTTTGGAGCCTGGGGCGAGACTGTCTCATCGCCAGAAGTGTGGGATGAGGGCACGTTGTTTCATTGCGGTGATCATCATCAAAATCGATTGATTCCACCCGAAAACCTCAAAAACACCAAAACCACCAAACTTCATCTTTACGAAATCCAAACTCCGCCCATCAAAAAAATCAATAATTGCACGCATTCAAAATTGCGCCACA
This sequence comes from Panagrellus sp. LJ2284, assembly GCA_024447225.1. Lineage (NCBI taxonomy): Eukaryota > Metazoa > Nematoda > Chromadorea > Rhabditida > Panagrolaimidae > Panagrellus > Panagrellus sp. LJ2284. The sequence goes on from JAMRYC010000009.1 coordinate 4,785,391, forward strand.
ACACGACTCCCGCCACGAAAACAGTAGACGCACACTCGGACGCGCGCAGCTTGAAAGGGTTTTTTGAACGTGTTGGAATGTGGGACACGAAATCCGTCAACACGTTATATAATTTGTGACCGTGTGACCTATTGATTGCATTATGTCGAGCTGATGGATTTCGAGATTGAAAACTTTCACTTTTTAGTTGCTTTTTCCCGCGTTTTTGGCGTGTTTTGTATTTTAACAATGTTGCCATGTGACGACCTTTAACATTATATAAAAACACCCTTCCAGAGCGTGCAATGCTGGTAATTGCCCGTGCCTGGCCGAAGGTAATCCCGACGGCCTCTCGGGCTATCAGCACGTCGCCGCCGACGGCTGCCAACCCGATTCCGTTGCCGAGTCGAACCTCAGTGCCTACGGGTATCGGCAAGACCGGTACGCCCTTCACGGCGCCCACCTCCACGGCCGAATATGCCCTTGCTCGTGTGGATGATGTGATCAACATGGCCCAGCGTACCTCCATCTGGCCGTTGACTTTCGGTCTCGCCTGCTGCGCCGTCGAGATGATGCACTTTGCGGCTCCACGATACGACATGGATCGTTATGGTGTCGTCTTCCGTGCCTCTCCCAGACAGGTTGGTGCTTCACACTTTCATGAGGATGCTTTTGGCAATGTTTTTCACACATTTCCGGCAAAAAATATATATAAAACTTGTAATTTTTGGTCATTTTTACTCACTTCAACATCCCCACCTAAATTTCCATATTTTCCAGGCCGATTTGATCTTCGTCGCCGGCACTGTCACCAACAAGATGGCCCCTGCTCTACGTCGTATCTACGACCAGATGCCCGAACAAAAGTGGGTCATCAGCATGGGCTCCTGTGCCAACGGCGGCGGCTACTACCACTACGCTTACTCAGTGCTCCGTGGCGCTGATCGCGTGATTCCCGTCGACATCTATGTGCCTGGCTGTCCGCCTACGGCTGAAGCCCTTCTCTACGGTGTGCTCCAGCTCCAGAAGAAGATCAAGCGCCGACGCGATGCACAGTTGTGGTACCGCAAGTAGTAGGTTTATGCAGTGTTTTATGTAGATATCCAGCCAGAGAAAAGTCAAAGCGTTGGGGTATATTCGGTTTTAAATAAAGCGATATTTGTGGGAGTGTTGGATGAGATGATTACTGAATCGGTGAAATATGGCCTGCACGGTCTCCGATGTCAAATGACTTACTTTTCACACGTTGAATCTGTCTTTTTATATATCTATTTTGTCTGTTTAGGGAAGGTTTCCTTTTCATTTAGGGTGGTTTGAGTGTAAGGTACATAATTCCTCCTTTCAGGGGTTAATTTCACTTTCTGTCAAGATGTCGTCGTCAGAAGTGACCATCTGCATGGTAGGCTGCCTTAAGATTTCTATTTTGACATGTCTGGTGCAAACACTTTTCAGAACATCATCACGACGATGAAAGTGAACAATCTGACCAATGTGTTGCAATCATTCGAACACGTCACGAAGCCAGCCCGCAAACTAGACCTTCAGAATCGCCTCAAAATGATGGTTCAAGATCCAATTCTCGGCGGCGCAGTGTGCCAACGTATCCGTGAAGAAACTCGAACGGGCAATGTCAGCTTGCAAGGATACAACGGCTATGTCGCTCGACCGACCTTTCGACAGCCTCCTGTCGGCAATGGCTATGGCGGCTACGTTGCACCACCACCTCGAGTTCCCAGTTACAATGGTTACAGCAATGGTTTTGCACAGAATGTCAGCAGCTCTGCTGTTCAGTTGCCGTCGAAGGTTGGCGGTCGTGCAGAGAGTATGATGATAACCAGATTGCCGTTTTATGATGTTAGCGAGGTTGGTTTTTGCATATTTTGTCTTTTTTGAGTCTATTTTGTGGATTTTTCAGCCAGTCTTAAGACTCAGCGAGCTCCAATGCATGCCCGGTCGAAACGGCGATGTCCGCGCATCCTTCTCCCTGGTAATCCCCGATCGATGGCTTCCACATCTGTCCTATCGCCAGGATAAGCCTCTTCCCCGGTACGAAGTTCAGCTTCGAATGTTCCAATTCGATTTGGACGTCGAGCAAGCCGATGACTTTCCGCCAAAGTGCGCTGTCAATGTCAATGATCAGCCGGTCAATCTACCGGTAAGTTTTCCCATCTTTCCAACCTTTCTTCATACAAACACTTCCAGGCCGTAATCCCGACCAACAAGCCCAATGCCGAAGTCAAGCGTCTCTCCCGTCCAGTCGACATCACCCACGCCATCACCCGAAACAATGCTGTCATTCGTCAGTCCAAGCTCGACATTGAATGGTATTCCGATCGACGTACCTGGGTCGTCGGCGTGTGGGTCGTCAATCGTCTGAATACAGACCTTCTGCATGAACGGCTCTTCTCGAAGGGACCTCGTCGATCGATAGAGGAAACGAAGCAAAAGATTGCCCAGATGCTCAGTGGCGACGATGACAACATTGCCGTCGATCAACTGAAAGTGTCCCTGATTTGCAGTGTGAGTCCCTTGTTTTCCACCCTTCTTGACCGATGCATCTCCTCTCGTCCATAGCAATTCGGCTGTATACTATTTACTCAGCCATGAGTATTCGGTTATAACGCCATTGCTTGATCATCGGTCGGCGTAAGCTAAACAGTCCATCTCCATCCATAAAATACGCTGTTTATTTATTTGTTCGACGATTGGTCACTGCAATATCGTATTTCAGCTGATGCGGACACGTCAAACGTTCCCTGGACGTGCAAAGGGCTGCCAGCATCTCCAAACTTTCGATCTCAAGAACTATTTGATGATGAACGAGAAGCGTCCATCGTGGAAGTGTCCACAGTGCGGGACCAATGCACACTTTGATAACTTAGTCATTGATGAGTATGTCTTTTGAAAGCAAAGCAATCGGAAAGAAGTTTACAAGGATGTTTTCAGCTACTTCATGGACTTGCTCCAGAAGGTCGACAAGGACGTCCGCGAGGTCGAGCTTCTCCGTGACGGTAGCTGGAAGGTTTCCGCGGTGTCTGACGACGATGACTCGGAGGATGAGCGCAATACTCCCCTTGAAGAGAAGCCAAAGCCGACGCATCTCGATGAAAAGCCGAAGCCCAGCAATACCGCCGGTGCGGCCGACGACAGTATCATCGTATTGGACAGCGATGAAGAAAGTCCCAACGCGTCGAAGTCGCTCTCGTCATCGCGGCCTGCCAAGCGTCCACGACGTCGCTCAACATCGTCATCGGACGCCAGCAGCAGTGCTAGCAGTGATTCAGAGACCTCGAATCGTCGTCGGAAGCACCCGCGAAAGGAGAACCCTGCCGGCAAATCAACTCCGGCGCGACGTGCTCCTGATGTGATCACCCTCTCCGATAGCAGCGATGAAGAGCCGGCTCGAGCACCTGTCGCAGCCAATGCCAATGGCACCCGTAGCGCCACGGCCAGCGTCGAGAGCAACGCCTCGGCTTCGAGTTCGGCGTCGTCTAACGCGCCCGCGCCCAATGGTGCAGCCGCTCCGCCTGTCCGACTCAACGGACTCCGAAATGGCCTCAACGGCGCCCGTCCCGGTCTCAACGGCCTTCGCAATGATGTCAACGCAAATTCGCGTCTGAACTTGCCTCGCGGTAATTTTCACGCTCGCGTCAGCCGCGATATCATGTTGTCCGTCACCGATACTCTTACAGACTTTCTGCACAACGTTTTTCTGGCTGAGCAAAGCACTCCTGAGTTCAATTCTTCCTGAGCACCTATCCTGTCTTTGCCGTTTTGACTTGTTTTAATTTGTTGCATCTCATTTTTACCTATCTTGAAATAGATTTGATCTTTGTATTTGTGTTTATTATTGGTTTTATCTTACGAACGCTCTGTCTACATTACAAACAAACATAGTATCCTCAATCACGTTTTCAGCCCGGGTCGGTTTGTATCTCAATTTGTTGCGATTTTGTTGAACTTTAATTTTTAACGTTTCCAGTGTAAAAGTTTAAATAAAGTACTGAGTTTGATCACATTTATTTGTAGCAAGTTGAGAAGGATAGGGAAACGGGGGCAAACTATGCGATTAGGGGGCGCTTTGAAGTACATACACAGTAGTCAACTCTGTTTTGAAGTCCGGAGGTCGTGCCACGGCATTTATTAGACCGAGATGCGTGTGGCACGAAATAACAATAGATAAACATTTGAGAAAGAAGTCTAAAGTCTGACAAATATTACAATCAAAAACAACAATGGAGTCGAAGCCCTTCCGCAGGGGAAAGGGGTGAGACTGGGTTACTGTGCCTACAAGGATGACCGGAAACACCTGATAATATGAAAACGGGGGTTGAAAAGGGCTTGATTTCGGAGACTGATTTTGATATTTAAATGGATATAGTACAACATAGCAAAGAATTCAGAAGGTCACTGTGACGTGAACGGGGCTGGCTACGACCGGGGTGTGTATCGGGATGGGGGTGGATAGAGGCTACTGACAGCTTGATGGCGGGCCCTGGGTCACCGTCAGGGAATGGTTTGAGCATTCTGCCAATCATTCATGCGGGCACGCTTTTCGGGCGGTGAATTGGGTTCGACTTTCATGTACTTGTTTTGGCTGCCGTCATCCATCCAGATGCCACCGCCTCCGCCGCCCCCTCCACCGGTGTCAAGCATCTGCATGGTCGGTTGGGGCGTCAGGGATTGCGGCGGGAGATTCGGGTGTAACGGGGGCATCAGACCAGCGCCACCGTTCTGGTGATGCTGCATGATGCCGGCCGTGGAAGCGGGGCGTTGTTGTTGTTGGTGTACTTGGAGGTGATTGCCGGGGGGTGAGTTCGATCCGTTGAGTCCGTTGGGTTGTTGCTGTTGTTGGGGTGGTTGTTGCGAGAAGAAGGCTGATGATGTCGATGGGAAGTCCTGCAAAGATTACGGTAATTAGCAGGCAGGTCCAACCACGAAAACTAGATTTTTTGGGTCCCGACACGAAAATCTCAATTTTGTTTACTTCACCACAAAAACGCTAGTTTACTGTTTTAAATCCAAAAAAACCAGCTTCTGATTACTTTTTCTCTGTTCAAAATTCGTTTTTTTTACAAATTGGTCCCAACACGAAAATGCCAATTTCGTTGGTCCCGCTACGAAAGTGCGTTTTCACGATCTAGAAATATCAAAACAACATCTTGCTGTTTCTTTATTGGCACAAAAACTGTATTTTTGTCAAAATTCGGTCCCAAAGCGAAAATCCTAAGTTTTTGGTCCCGCCACGAAAATGCTAATTTCAGTGGTCTCGCCACGAAAATGTGTTTTCACTATGTCTGAACATCAAAATAGCATTTTGCAACTTTTCTCAACAAAATTTCTGATTTTTTGACATTTGGTCCCACCACGAAAACCCCCAAAATCTTACCTGATGAGTCTTATTCGGTTGAATTGCATTCGCCAAGGCCGCTGGAATCCTGCCATTATACTGATTGATGAAGGGGTTACTAAACAAGGATGAAAGATTCTGAACATTGTTGAAATCCATAGCCTGAGAAGGTGCCTGTTGCTGTTGCTGCTGTTGTTGTTGTCGCATTTGTTGTTGCTGTGATCCATTGTACCCGACCGGTGATGACACATTCGTCTGGGAGACGCCATTGTTGTGCTGGGGCGGAGGGCTGTGAGATGGCCCTGGGGAGTCATCGTCACTGTCGCCGCCGGCACCAGCCCGGCCGCCCTCCTTGCGATGAAGGGCCTCCATGATGTCGTTGTTGGTGCGGGATTCATGGGGGTCATTGTACTCGGTGTACTTCAGGAGGACCTTATCCATGTCCGTGGAGGCGTACTGGAAGAGGCGATTGGTGCTGTTGAAGATGATGAGGGCGATTTCGCAATCACAGAGGACTGATAGCTCGTAGGCTTTCTTCATGAGACCAAATTTGCGCTTTGTGAACGTGACCTGCAAAAATGTTGCTTTATTTTAAAAAGATTGACATTTTGAAAGAAAAATGTGAAGCCAAGTGAAGCCAAGCCGTGTTTAGCCTTTTTCTTTTAGGAAAATTACAAATTTAGATTAAAAGTTCGTGTGCCCGACAGCTGAAACGTGTCAAAAAGCAGGGCATACGATCCCGGAAGCCAATTCCCTGATAACATTGTGATGGGGATTACGACCCGGTCATCAATAAGCTAATGTAAGCCAGATAATCTCGGTCTCACCTGACGGTTGCGCTCATCCTGTATACGCGCGATCTGGATCTTTTTACGTCCCATGCGGCGTCGAATAGGGCCGTCGACGGGAGCGACGGACGGCTTCTTAACGGGCGAAGGCGGTTTCGGCGTCAACGATTGTTGGCGCGCACCGTAGTACTGAGGCTGTTGCTGGGGGACCTGTTGATGGTGATACTGTGGAACTGGGCCGGATACGGTATTGTAATAGTCCGAGTACCCTAAGTGTTGCTGGCTCGTGCCGTAGGGGTCACCGTAGCAGCCGGGACCGAGAGATGGAGCAAAGCCCAACGACGACGCTGATGGCGACGATTCCGAGGGGAGCGCCACCACGGGAACGGCGGAGGTGGGCGCACACGCACTGATGCGCGGATCAATTATGCCGATGCACGTCGCCACAGCGTTCGAGCACACGGGTTTAAGCCCACTGATAAGGGTTGGAGGCGACGGTGAGACTGTTTCAAACCCTCGACTGCAGCCTTTTCAACTTTAAAGACGCCCTGAGGGCGGGTAGACGATGTAAATCGGGCCGAAAGGCGGAACCTGCGCAGAGAATGCAAAGTTCAACGATGAAAGTTCGTCGACAACTTCTGAGGCTGCATGCAACGAACTTGCCGGCCTCGAGGTTTAATGGGGTTTGATGGAGGTTTATGAGCAGCGTCGACGGAAGTCGAGTGATTTGTGGTGTCGGTGGAAGCTGAAAGATATCAGTAACGATAATATTATCCAAAATGGGTGCAAAGTCATAAAGACCATCACGCAGAGAGGGCCGTTTTACGACATAAATCACGATCGACGCGCCGGAAATTCACGATCATCGTGCAATTTTCAATGTTTTGAGGGAATGGGCATCGACTCGGGAGAGACGAATCACAAATGACAAGTTCAGATGAAAGACGATTGATCAAGTTTAATGGCTATAAAGTTGCGAATTGGTGCCAACATCAGATAATGAGGGCAAGATTTGTGATAAGATTTATGGATGAATACGAGCAGAACACACGATTTTGATATGATGCTGATTTCAGTTCCAGTCAAGGTTTGGAATGGCAGACAGTGGAAAAGTTTAAACTTTAAAGTGCACAGATTCGAACGGAACGGTATTAGGAAAATGTTAGAATTGGTGCTGATTAGCAGATCGAAAAAAACACAAAAAAGCACAATGCACGCAAGCAAGACGAAGAATCACTCGAAGAAGGAAGGCAAAACGGCTTATCATAGCTGACGTTTTTGCTTACAGCGAAGAAAAAGGGTACGTGATTCACGTGAAATTTTTGAAGGAAAAAAGGCTTTAATGTTGTTGTTACAAAGATGAGCACTTCCCACACAAATATTTATACATGTCTATTAGTACTTTGGAAGAATGTAAAAGTTTTTTAATAATGAAATTACAAAGCCTCTAGATAGCCTCTAGCTATTGACATTGAACTTAAATAGTGGTCGATGTGGTTTCACGTCGCCAGTTCGACCCCAAAGACTAAAGAAGGCTCCGTTGCCTTTTCGGGACTACCGCAAGACCTATTCTTAGCCCGTCACATACTTGACAAACTTCACGATGGGTCCGGCTCGGCTACGATTCGAATCGGCCAATGCTGGGCCAACAAACATCGACATCATTGCCTCGAGACCGATGGGTGTATTGTTGACAATCGCCTCGAGGCCGACGGCCACCCGAACGGTCGAGGAGAACTGTCGCCAGCCGACCAGCGAAGCGGATAAGCGACACCTTTTACGGAGAGTTTCGCCTTCGCCTTGAGGCAGTCGAGGCCTAATCTACGTGGAGTCACGTCGATCGAACAACGAAAAGAGAAAAAAGTTTTTTTGAGGGTCCACGTTGAAATTTCACGAGACCCGAAAAACGGCTACCCCAGTCGGTTTTGAAACGTGAAGCCAAGTCAAGCCAATGGTCTCGATTCGAGAGTGCGAATTCACGCGACAATGGATTTAGTATGTGTTTCGTGGCTTTCTGAAAAGAAAAGCCAGAACAATAAAGTGCGCGTATATCGGGGCGACAATAGCAATAGCTAGGCTACCTAGCTGTGCGAAAATGGTTTAAAAATTGGAGCCAATTGGCTAGTAGTAGCGATACAACAAAAAACATACAAAAGAATAGTTGTTTTTTGACGAAAAGTTTAATATGTCGAAAACACAACACATAAAGTGCAAAAGCAGTCAAAAAGAAGCGAAAGTGATAATGATGCACCACGTCGGGACTGGAATAGCTGCCCTTAAGTCAATAGCCTGAGGGCTCTGAGCCTCCAGACTGTAGAAAACCTGAATGAAACCTTCCAAAGCATCGCTTTTTGTGGAGTTCGTGCGCCGGAAATGCTGACAGTATGGGTAGATTGTACATGTAGTGGCCACCAGCCGAGCCAGCGAGCTTCTTCTTCAGTTACACGCTCAACCAACCAGCCGAGCCCCAGGACGACTACCTACACCTGTGTCACTGTCGTCATCAAAGAGAGGGGGACAATGAATCGAAAAGATAAGCCATCGGCCGACGATACCCGGACAAATGACTACAGTCTCGTGACAACTGGCTGGAAGGATGTTCGAACTTCGAAGGCGAAGTCGATCATCGACTGCGCATGCCGACGCTCGATTTTGTGATGAAAAAACACGCAACTTACATTTTGCATTAATCGGTGTCAAGTAATGAATGCACGGAAAACGCCTGAGGGGCGAACTTATTGAAAAAAAAAGTGCAAAGGGTGGCAGTTAGTTTTGAAGGGTACTTGTTAACTAAAGGTTGGACAAAACTGTTCAACGGTTTAAGAAAACTTCCAAAAGTTAGTTTGAAATAACAAAATTCTACCCTTTAACAGTTCAGAAATGAGTACCGATCACAAAACTTATGCCTCGCATAAATTACATCACGGGACTATCAAAGGCAATTGATCACAATCAGTCGAACCCGTCACCAACTTCACGTGGTAGCCCGGTTTCGGAACCCCGACATCGGCCAAATTTAACCTTGCCCTGGCGTATTTTTAGCCATCACGTAACTTAAAATAGACCCGCCATCGAACAGGGGAGGACACAATAAGGTCGGTTTTGTAACGACGAAAAGGAAAATAGTTTTTGGTTTCGGCGTGGTGCGTGTGTTGACGACACGCAGAAGGGGCGGGGTTTCGGGCACTGTTTCACGAAGCCGGTGGCGAAGGCCTCTTCACGATGAACTGTCTTCTTCAGCGTGAGAGACACGCTGGCCTGGCCAAAGAGCAGCGGCAGAGGCCCTGTGGCCATTGAAGAAGCGCGCGCGCAACTGCGGGAGCGCAGCGCACACGTTTTTGCGTGAAAGGGGGGGCCTCAGGGGAGAAACGGGGGGTCCCCTGGGGTCGGGGGTCCAGTCCCAACTTCGATCAATGTTTGCCAATTCGACGACATCGAGGCCTAGGGGCTCGCAGTGAGCGTCGACGACAAGGACGATGTCGCTTGGGGATGGCTGTCGTGGTTCGACGTGCAGCCACACGTATACGAGCCCCAGGCGAGTTGAGGACTGCGCTGGCTGGGCTGTGGCAGAACGACGAAGAGGGAGCGACGTTAAAAAAACCAACGTTTCACGAGAGCCAGAGGGGACGACGATGAAGAAGAAGGCTGGCCTGGGTCCTGTTGGGGGCTCAAGAGTGCGTGTGTTACACAACCCCTCTGGACTCCCGTCGCCAGCAGCCCAGCTAACAGGCCCCTAGCTAGATGGCTGCTGCTGCTGCTGGTGCAAAAAACGCCAGCGGCAATGACACACGCATGCAAAGAGAGAAAAAGGGAGAACACGCACTTGCTAACTGACTTTAGGCCTTCGAGTCAATTGAATTCGAATGTCGATGGAGGCATCAGTTCGCGTCATCAAACCGCCGTGTGCATACCATAGCCTTAGGGGGTCTATGATCACACAGATCACCCAGCTGGACCAACAATCTCAACTTGACCGCACCTGCCATTACCCAAGCTGACCTAGCCATAGGCCCAAACCCAAACCCCAACAACTGATCAAGCATCAACCCGCCTTCTGACCTTCCCAACCTACCATATACACATGTATACCCCCCTATCTCCTTTTTTCATACACTCCCGATCGACATAAGTTAGATGTATTCTGCCGCCGTTTTCACAATGACCGATCAATCAGCACCTCAGCAATGAACGTAAAACAAAGTTAAGTCGCACAAACATGATGATGATGATGCACATGCACAAAGAAAGTTAAGAAAGAAAAAGCGGAATAACAAAACGGCAGCACAGCCAGCAGCTGTCAGCCGTCGGAGACCGCGTATCAGTAACCCGCAAGCATTGATGACAACTCGAAACTTGAAAAACCGACAAAGGCCTTTGCTATCACTGATAACAACGTCAGGGACAGTAATTGTATGTTTCTTCTGGACGCATTGAACTTACAGCCAATGTTCCTGGCAGTCCAATTGCAACTTGCAGACAGTAGCAAAGAAAACCAAGTCCTTGAAGTTTGCTTTACCCTGTAAAAAGTCCAAAAAACTGTGTTTACAAACTTCAAAGACACTTTTCCCCGAAGGGTTTGCAGACGTCATTCGACTTCACGCTCACAACTGACTGATGTGATCAAAATCGCTATCAAAACGTCTTGATCTGACCATGCAGGCGAGTTGAACATAACTTAACATCTTCTAACTGATGAACAACACGTTGGGGGCATCCATCTTATCTGTTGTCGCATGCGCAGGTATCATAAATTAATTGGGCGCTGCCCCCTCAGGGCAAGGATCAGGCGCCTCCACAGTGATGGGTTGTCATAGTCATCGTTCGGCGTATGGCAGTTCCGCGTGATCGATTACAAATGAGTGGCTTTAAAAAACGAAGAAAAATGGGGGGTTCGGCACGCGGAAATGGAAATTGCGTGTTTTCGTGGCGAGACAAATCGATTGATTTCGATTTATAGAAAAGTATAACCTAATCAAGAGAAGTTCGCACTGATTGGGGTAGGTAAAAAAGCCTTCAAAGACATGTTTGACGTCACAAAAGTTAACACAGAGCCCCCATAGATGATCACAGATGAAAACGCCTCTGGTCTGATATGTGATAACTTTTGAAGACAGAGTGGTCCTTCATAGGAAAGGAAAAAGATTGGAAGCACAATGGCCACATTCCCGACATTCAGACAGGACACAAAAACCACAACAGCCTTCCTTCTTGAATGAAAATACTCAAAGTGCGCATTTTTCGTGTCGAGACACACTCCACCCTCTGCGTAGCCTGATTCTTGGCATTTTAAACTGCGCAAAAGTTTAAAAATCCCCATAACAGGTGCAATTCATTTAGTGTTACGCCTTCTGACGCCTTTTAAAAACCATGTATCCACCTAAATTTAGCCGCTTTGACGCATTTGGCTCCATCACTGGTGCCACAAATACACACCGGGGCCACAGAATGTGCAATGAGGAACACCAGGTGCTGGGGGTTTGCGTTAAAAGTACTTTACATGCAATTTAATTTCGATTCGACCCCGCTTCCAGGACAGGATTCCAGTGGTCCTATGACGCCGATGCCAAGAGCTGAAGCTTCTGCAAACGCAAGGCCCAATGCCCTCAGGGCAAGTTTCGTAGCGTCGAGTGTAACATCGATCATACATCACGGCGGCATTTCGGGAAAGCTCGAAAACTTAGTTTAGTTTCGAGCTCAGCTAGAAGCTGTTTAACCCCGGAGGGCAGCCAGGAGGCTTACATCTTTTTTTTCCTGCGAAAAGAAAGCTGCCGGAAGAGCGCACGCATGCAGGCATTTCCGGAAATTCCACGATCCGGAAACGGACTGCTTTGAGAACGAATATAACCGTTTAAACATGTTTCGATCAAATGAAAACCCTTGGGCCGGAGATAAGAAGTGTTCGGATGACGCCGATAGCAAAAACAACCCCCGCGAGAAAGTGCAAACCTACGCATGCCCTGGGGCTATAGTGCTTATTATGATGATTTTTCGTTGAAGGCTTTATCTTTTTTAAGAGCTTTAGTAAAAAAGATTAACAGTGAAAATGAGTCGCCAAATACCCCCACTGGGGTCAATTAGGATGTTAAATTCCGAAATAGGCATTTTCGTGGCGAGACAAACAGGCACACCCAAATTGCGTGGGCGGAAGAGTGTCAATCCGCGAATAAATGCGTGACAAAAAAGTGTGTTAACATGAAACCCAAATGGGGAAAAAGCTTCAAAGATGGCATGCAAACCCGGCACGCCCTTTTTCCCGTCAAGACATAGGGCAATGAAAAAGAAAGCTTCCAACACGTGTCATGAGAATGACAGGGTCTGTGAAATTCATTAAGGGCAGCGGTGGAGGTGCCCTTTTATGAGGCCATGTAGCTACCATGATGCCTGCTGGGGTTGTAACTTGCCCGCTTGGGTTGACTGTGTTTTGACAGAATAACATGCCTGCAAAAAGGTCCCACGCATACGCAAATGCCATGCCATGGCATGTATTCACGCCTAATTTACTGTTTGGGCTCCCTTTTGGGTTGCAAGTGGATGCAACGCTGATGGTTAAAGGTCAAAAATGTCATCCAATTGCAGGCTACTTGCAAAAAGTTACCGTGTTCGCAATGCCGAGGCTAATAAATGCCAAAGTCAAGACACTTTAAGCCGGATTTGACAAGAGAGGGGGTAAGAAAACTACTTATAGAATAGATAGCGTTAATTATGGCACGCCCCGACAACCATTGACCTTGTCAGAGTTTCACAATTGCAAGAATGGATGCTGCCGACGGCGACGACGACAAAAAACTTCCTTTCGGTGCCGTCTTCGAAACCGAGGACAGCATTATTGACAGACGGTTGCCGCCTCCGCCCTCTAGGAAGAAGGAGACCGATAAGAATGCAGGAAAAAAACTGAATGTATGTGTCTTCGGCACTTCTGGTCGGAAGTGTCTATGGGTTCGGTTGGGTTTGCATGTGTGTAAAAATGGCAAGATACGGTTTAAAATAGGGCATGTCTTCGAAGTGTGTCGTCTTTCTTGAAAGCTTCTATCTGTCTGAAAAGGGGGTTCAGATGGACTCCAGTATGAAAGAGGTTTAGGCCATCGAAGACAGTGTCGCGTCTTGCGTCGTTGCTCGAAAACGCGTTAACCCCCTTAGGCTGTCCCGGCCCGGGCAAGATGGCGCGCCGCATTGACACAAGCTTGCCCCCATGCCATGACGTCATCAACTAGGCTTGAACATTGGCGTGTGCTCTCGCATGACCGACAAAAGGACGCCAGAGGGGAAAGACCGCACAAAACGGCAAAAATAGAAAGTGATGGGGTAAAAATAACAAGTGCGAAGTGAGAGGGGGAAGTCCTCAGGCCGTGGCATGAGGGGGCGGAGCCTACGGTAACAGGGCACACATGGAAAACTTTCGCCTGTGGGTTAATTGAAAAATAAGGCAATGATGTGGGTTACATAAATGAACATTGGCCTATTGTCTGTGACATTTTTTGCCATCCCTTTCAGTGGTGCCAGAAAAAATGGACTTTTACGCATACACATCACACAAACTAAAAACTAAAACTAAAACCTGCAAATGCCACCCCTTTATTTTGGTATTCTAACCACTTACAACCCCCCAAAAATAGAAGGCATAATCTTTGTTCTAACATAGTGCATATGATCGTTTAACCTTCGTCATATGCAAAATTGCACCTTGAATTGGATTCATAATTGACATCAGAGATAACTGTACTGTGCTTCCAAACTTTTTGTATTATAGTTTGCTGTTATGTGTGCTCTAACTGATTTCAAAATAGAAATATTGGTTTAAAATAGCAATTTTATTTCTTTTTTTAAACCCCACCCCCATTCCCGAATAAAAAACACGCAAATACTTCTTGGAAAACAACAAGTGACGCAGCGAGCGAACATGAAAATGCATAACACAATTATTTTGCCATTCATGTTTAAAACATTTCAAGTGCCACCAGCAGAGGTCATTCACCAAACAGTGTCCCCGTGGAATTGGATATAGTGCCGATAATAAGCGCCCACTAATGAAATGGGATTAATAAGGACTATTTTAATAAACGGCTTGCAATGGATCCTGTGAAGGTGCAAGTCAAAGTGAAACAGATTTGGTTAGAGTTAAATTGTTAATATTTAAAGCCAATCTTAAGATTATCGATAAAGTGAAGGGGAGATAAGTGCATTCCTGTCAGTCCAGCTATGCCCGCGGATTAGTTACATTAGGTGTCTTCGGAACGGGAAACGGCTTAAGTCCAATGGCACAAAGCCGGTTTTGGCATGTTGCAGAGAGAAGCGAACTTTTTTTTTCTTTATGGGCTTCTGAGGCAAAGGGAAGGGGTTTTTTTGCATGTGTCGGTGACGGGAAAAGTGAAACGTAATTTATTGGGGTCGTTTTTTGCGGTAATGCGTGCAGTGGCGAAGGTGGAGACTGGCTTTACGGCGAAACCGGGGGACACCGCCCACGCAAATGGGGGAAAGTGAATTAAAAATAGGGTTACCGGAAACTATTAGGGGCTTAAAAGGTGTTAATTTGGAATTGGAACTGTGCATAGGTAATTATATTGCTTAAAATTACGTAAAACAGGGTTTTTCACGAACTTTAGATGAAAACTTCAAACAATTGAAACCCCAATTTTTGGTTTTTTGCCGTTGTGCACTTCACCGCTCCCGTCAGAAACGCGAAAAAGTATCGTTTCCCTGCGAGCGCGAACGCACTTCCGACAACGGCCATGTCGTAGCCATGGGCCCATATAATGCGATGCTCGTTTCCGTTAACAAGCTTGAAAGACAAAACTTTTTTATCCAATGTACTTTTCGGGATGCTCGGCTGCCACTACATCTTTTTACCCACCCCACATCGAGAAACGCACACTTTTCGTGCCAAAAACACACATAACATAATTGAAACCCACCCACACACGACAAAAGCGCAAATAACCTTTAGCTTAATCCTATTTCCACTTTATGGTGCTTGCAACATGTGTATTTACAACTTCCAAACAATCCGCGAAGCCAATAATCTCAGAATAGAAATCAAAATCGGATAGGTGTAGTTTAGCAGGGCTTACATATTTACACCACCTACAAACTAGAACCCTATAAAATTTCCAACTACTCACTCATTGAGCAAGCAAAAAAGGCACGTAATAATGCAATTTTGTATTGAAAGAAATGATAGTCTCGGCGACGGCACAGTTAAAAGCCGCTTAAAGCCGTGAACCGGATTCAAATTTACGCAGGGCTTTGCGACCGGAGGCTCGTGACCCTCGTTCGTAGCCTCGGCCTGCTTAACGGAGACGACCCTCCACGTGAGTGGTGATTGTCGTCGCAAAAGGAAGTGAATTAAGTCCCTACATCGGTAGATAAGATGGCATTTTGGAAATTTTACCAATATGAAATTCCTTCCGTTCTGGCAGAAAACAAAAAACTGCAAAAGTGAGATAGGCAGGTATTTTTTAGAGAAAAAGAACATGGTGGTAGCGAACAGTGAAAGAGTGATACCACTGGAATCGAAATCTGAGCCATCCTTATTCGTTGTTACGTAAATATTTACACTCAAGTCCAAACGATAAACGTTGAACTGCTGAATGGGCAGTGTTTGGTTATCGTTTTTGGGTGATTTGTTGATGAATTGTGTTCAAACTTTTTTTTGAAATATGATAAAATTATCGATTGATTCTGTGAGCATCTAATTATCAACAAAAAATGCAAACCAAACATTAAAAATATACTGTAATTTTAATATTTGACCTCTTTGGCATTTAAAAAAATAAAAAAAAAGATGTGCAAAAGTTTTGCAAAACCGTTCAACAGTAAAAAGTGTATGATTGCGCGCACTCATGTAGCATGCAAGCTGCGATCATTATCTATCGACATTCTTTCCACCTCATGCAAATTTGCATATCTGCACACACTTTCAGATCTGTTTTTCTGCTCGATCGCTAGTTTTCATTATTTCTGCTAAAACCATGCCGTACCCTCTCAACAAACTGGCCTACGGTCTCCGCTGCCGTCTCACCAAACTTGCCACCCCCGTTGAACGCTATAACCTTCAAATTGCCGCTGGCAATCTATCCATTTGTCCAACAAAACTTCAATCTACTCACTCAGTATCTACAGTTTGTTGCAATTTCAAATATGAACCCGCAGTTTCGTACCTTGTGCGCAAGCCAGTACATGCACTCAACTATATCTCATGCTACAAAGGATATGTACTAAATTGCAACTATTATTTAATATTATACAACGCCACTCTTGAAAATTTGGCTTCTATCATATTTGGCTTTGTTCGAGCCGAACCTGAGTTTGTACTTCTTAAAAATTGTGAAAATTCAGAAGCGTTTTACAAAAAGCTATCAAAACTGACGCATGGTTGCCTTAGAGCGATGGAGTTTAAAAATGAAAACGAAAGTGAAACCTTGGATTTGAAAGTTTTGTTTGCAACTTTTCCACGTCTTGAAAGACTTAAAGGGACGTACCAATCAGATTCTGCAAAGTGGATAACTGAAATCCTCCGAATTAGAATATGCCCGTTGACATCTTTGCTCTATTTAATCTCTGTTGAACAGTTTGAGGGGATGTATGCTGACGATGTCATAGATTTTGTTAAAGTAAGTTTGATTGGAGGTTAACCTTTTTTTTTTACGAATGTCTGACTTACAGGCTCAAAAACGTGGTTTTGAATTACGCTTTACTATAGTTGGTCCTAGAACAAATGAAAAGTACCTGCAACTGTTTATGTTGCATTTATGGATGCAACTATCACCATCAGTCTTAGAGCATGACGAGTTTGTTGAACAAGTTGGTGCACTGAAAAGGCCTTCCCATATCAGAATTGACGATACTCATTATTATTTACCGTAATTTGAAGGAAAATCATTTTGGCTACTATTTACGTCTCATAATGTTGAACCGTTGACTAAGCTACGTGATGCTTGATAGTTTTGAAATGATATACTTTTTTAAAGTTTAGTTCATGTTTTTAAAATTTGATGTATTGATTTACAAAATTATTATTTGGAATAAATTCAAAGACGTAGTTTTCAATTACGCTTTACTGTAGTTGGTCTTAGAACAAATGAAACATTCGTGCAACAATTTAATCACAGTTATCGATGAAACTATCTTTGAAAACTAAGGACCGTTGTAAACAAAGTAAATGTCTGCCTTCTCATGTTTGGCTTGACGGAGTTCGTTATTATTTGGTAAAAACCGTTTGTTTAAAATGTCTTTTGGCTATGGTGTGCTTTTTTATTGTTTTGTGTTGTTTTTAAGATAACTATGCAAGTAAAAACTTTTCTTTATTAAACATTTTATTAACAGATAAACAAAAATTTGTGTACAATTACATTCAAACAAGATAAAAAGCAACTTTATTTATGCTGTAATGTCGTCCAAAGTACGCGAGCCACCCTTGTCGATGACAACCACGCTGAATTTCGGCATCATGGATCGAGTCCCGGTTATGCACTGTTTCACAGCGTTGAGCCCTTCTTCTAGGGTCATGTCTGGAAAAACGGATTAGATAAATATATATTGTCCACTATTTTCAGTTTCGATCGAAAAATCACCTTTCTTGTAAAGCGTATTCATGAGACCATTATAGTAACGGACCTGGGAGCCGTGAGCAAGATAGTTCCGGCCCTCAACGCTGTTGCCGTCATGGTAGATGCCGCTGAGCCAAGCCTTGCCTTCGGCATTATCGTATCCGGCAAGCAGCAGATTTAAGTCCCGAGCAGAGCCGGATGCACGAGAGAGATTTACGATTTTATTGCGTAACCACTGATGAGTCGATTTTGGACTCATTTCGTAGTTATATTGAATCTTTTGTAGGCGGTAGTCTGCACAAGTACGATCAACGAAGTTCTGTACACCGCCAGCATTGCCAATCACGCTCATGTACAACTTATCGCTGAGCCTTACCGATTTGTCGTGGTCTGAAAAGCAATTGTTATACATATTTCATTAAATTTTTGACAGATAATCGTGACGACATTGCAAAATGACAAACCGCTCGATATAATCATGTTGTTGGCATACTGTAACTTGTCCGCTGCCAAGATGACATATTCGTCTGTGCGCAAACCGACTAGAATGTGATTCGACATAGTTGGAAGTTGATAAAGCGGGGTCTGATTTGATGAACCTACAACATTTTGAAAGTTAGTTACTAATTTAGACGGTGCAAGTAAAGTTATTAATATAATAAGCTACCACGATCTAAGGATAATTTCGCGCCTGAAAGCACGCCACGAAACGCTTTACGACAAACTAAATCTGTCACCGATTTGCTGGGGTCATTTAGGAAAAAGCCAGCGAGGTAATAAGGATCACGACACCGCCGTTAGAATAAAAAGCCAATGCGGACGTGCGCGTCGATGATTGGGTCTCTAACTTTGTGGGCCGTGCATGCTTCGTCGATCGATCGATCGTGCGGGGGCGTGGGATCCTTTTACCGATGTTATTCATTGGACATTGTAATAATAAGCACTGAGTGCAGTCAAATCGATAAATGACATAAGATTATATTGGTGCGTAAAATGTGCATCCGTCAAGTAACAACGACCACACAGATTCTTACAGAAATGCTAAGTCGTGTTCTTTTGTGTTCGTAAATTCTGTATTTTCTTACTCCAACATACCCCATGCTCGATTGTTAGACTCATTATTTCTGCTAAAACCATGCCGTATCCTCTCAACAAACTTCCCTATGGCCTCCGTTCTCGTCTTGCCGAACTCGTTACCCCAATCGAGCGGTACAACCTTCAAATCGCCGCTGGAAAATCCGCTATTTGTCCGCCAAAACTTCAACTTCTTCATAAATACTATTATCTGTTAGACTTTCAACTCAAAGCTGGACAAGTTGAAGTCTTTACAATTAAACAAGTAGCTATAAATCAATTAGACGTAAAACCATATGAAGTTTTTGAAAATAGTCTTGCCGAATGCTGTTATCATATTTTCTTAAATTTTTTTACCGAGCAACAGCTGGAGTCTGAAATGCTCAACCACTTTCTACTTCGACCCGTTAAGTTAAAGCTGAACAACTGTAATCTTACAAAGCCCTTTCTATATAAATTGTCCAAAATGACGACCCAAAATCCTAGGGTTATTCACATTTTGCAAGAGAAATGTTATTCTCATACCTTGAACGTTTCGGCATTGCTAACTGCCTTTCCGCAAGTTAAATGTATTATATTGGAACGATGCCAGCTTCCTAAAACTTGGTTAGCTGACATTTTTCAACTCGAAAAACACTTTATTTACATCATCGATATTACTATCTACGCAGAACAACTTGCAATGTTTAAATTAAAAGATTTTATGAACTTGATGAAAGTAAGTTTTATTAAGCTGATAACATTTGTAAATAACAGAAAAATTTTACAGGCTCAACGACGAGGCTTTGGCATGTATGTAAGAGTTTTGGGCAGTACTGATAGCTCTGATTTGTTGTTTGCGAAAATTAAACAGTTTCTGAACATGCATTTGGTTCATACTTGTACAGAACCAAAAGCAACGGTTACTGTTGTTTATTTTTATTATCGGGAGGTAAGCCATCATTGGTATCTGCGTTAGAACACGCGGGTTGTTCCTTAAAAAATTACGTTACACTGATAGTTAAAAAAAACCTTGATGTTTTCTGCAAAAAATGTGCAATGTTATCGTTTTTTTGTCATTTTGAAAGAATAAAAAGTTATTTATAATTCTGAAGTATACAATGTACAAAACTTTTTTACTTCGAAGAAATTTTTACAGTTTCCTCGACTGATTCAATCATAATTTTCGGCGCATCTGGCTTGAGCAAATATGGAGATTCTAACTTCTCAGCTTCAACATCATCGTCCTTCGTAGATACCTTCTCATGGGTGTGTTGGTGGATGGGCTTCATGCCAAAGATTCGTAATGTCATGCTCAACAGAGCGAAGAAAAACGCAGAAACGAGAATTCCACAATCACAGTTAGGGTCAGTGTCGAGTGAGCACGCATCTGGCGATCCAGATTCGACCAGTTTTAGGGATGTTATGAAACCGGTGATTGCAGCGCCGAAGAATAGCAACTAAATAGGTAGAATAATTTAAAAATAGAAAGACTGTGTAAAAAGTTACCGCATAGATAGTGATAAAACACCCAGCAGCGCAACAACTGACTGAAGTCGACAAAAAGCAACTCATAATGACATCAAAATCATCATTTACTGCAGATCTTATTGAGAATGCCAACGATAATAATTGAAAAACGAAACAAACAGCAAAGAAAAATATGGAAAGAACAGCAAGGTCCTGCGTAAATGATGTTCCGATCAAAATAAAGGCGTAGAGTGAAGTCAGAACGCCCAAAATGATGAAAACAGACACAGCAATGCAGCAAAAACAAAGCACAGAGATCTTTTTATCGGTAGTGAACGGCATCTGAAAAGTTATCAAATTTTGATAAGTCTGATCTCGCCAAAGTTAAAAGTTCAAACTGACTTACAAAGCACATTTGAAGCTGAACAAGGAAACACATAATGCCGCCAACGCAATCACAAAAAAACAAACAAGTGTAAAACGTTGTGTGCAAAGTCGAAAACGACCCTAGACCGACTCTAACAACGGCCCATCAGTGGTGTACACCCATCTTGCACGTGATTTATGACCCTAACCACATGAATCTCTACGTAAATACGCACTTTTATGAAGTTTACGCCTTTCTGGGCTTTCAATTTTGCTATTTTGAAACACAATTTGTGGTTTTAGAGGGCGGAATTAGATTGAATCAATACGCTTTACACCAGTTTTGGACTTTAGAGCATGCTAAAGGGTGTGCTTTTGTGTGCAAATGTGATTCATATGCGTCACAGTGATCACAACATACATTAAAAGTTAAAATTAAATGGAAAAAATTATCACTTTTACCAAAAAACGTGTTAGTACAAAGTGAATGGGTACGGGTCAGGGTGTTAGCCGCCGCGGCTCTTGACGAACGCGTCATAAGTTTCGAAGAAGGGCGCTATTTCCTCGTGTTTTACGATTTTACGGTTTTCTGCCAGGCTGATTAGTACGCGGTGCATGTAGACGTATCTGAAAAACAGAAATATTATAAATTAAATTTAAAAAAAAGATAATTTCGAACTAATTTAAATAATCAAAAAATGACGAGTAAAGAAAAGCGACATCTTAAGATTCCCAAAAAAGACAGTTAAAAAACCCACTGAATATCAGTCTGAACAGAGCCATGTCTATGCGATCGAAGCTCCTTCACGACGTCGGCCATGACTAATCGTTCGCCAGCAAGGAGCACTTGATGCGCCATTTCCAGGCCGACAATGGTCCCAGTTCGCCCGATTCCAGCCGAACAATGCACCAATGCCGGCGTGTAGGGTTTCAATTTTGTCAAAAGTCGGAAGCAGGCCATGAAATTCTCGGGCACACCGCGATCTGGCCAATGTTGCCACAGCCAATGTGATACGACAAAGCTTTCACCGCCTTCGACGCTGACCTCCAGTTTTGATACGATTAATGCTTTTTCGGGCTCTGTGACTTCGGCCGTTTTGATCGAGATGCCATGGGAGGTCGTCATCTGCAAATTGACTTTGAGGGGTTGGATTATTGTAGAAAAGCCATACTTTGTCGCCAGCCTTTTCCGGCCAATATTGCTCGCACTTTTTCTTGCCCATTTCAAGAATATTGCACAACATCACGATAGCTTTGATTTTCTCCTGATAGACAAGCCTCCAGAAGTCGTCTACTGTTTTGTCCGTCGGGCCTTGGGTGCAGATAAACTTCTTTTCGCCTTTTATTGGCACCCAATTTGCGTGAACATAATCGCAGGTATTCCCGGGTGGCCAGGTTAGGACGACGCGACTCTCGTCAACACAGAAGACATCTTTGTACCTGCATTACAACATCTACCGTATAACTTTCACTTTTCAGATTCCTTAAAATAGCTTTCTTACCTATTTTTATCCGGATTCGCGTCAAATGCCGTTTTCGCCGGAACAGCGGCCGTCGCAGCTTTGATGTCATTGAATTCTTTGACCAGCTTGTCAACACCGGCTTCAACCGTCGCTAGTGTAAACTGCCGCAGGGCTTGCTGCATGCCCTGGGCTTCTGTTTCCGTCTTTTGCGTGTTCTGCCGTCGACGCCGAGTCCCGGCACCCTTCTTCGGCGCAGCTTGCTCGATCTGAGTGCCATCATCGTCGTTTTGGGAGCACTTGGAGCGTCGCACCGTGGACTGCTTCTTGATGCCCTCCTTGCTGCCACGTCCTTCTTGGGTCGTGGACTTGCGACCGGCCTTGCGGACCATCGTCGCTCGCTGCTTCTAGGCACCGTTGCAGGGCCCTTCTTGCGTCCGCCGCGGGGTCAGTCAGTCTTGGCCTCTCGATTGCGTCGGCCAGCCCCCGAGGCTCCGGGTTCGCATCTCGACAACGGATTGGAGGGTTTTATTTCTTCACAAAAGACCAAATTTGCGTAAATACTGTGTTTTAGGACCCTCATTACTGTCAAACATTCTCAAAATCCTGTTTTGTGTTTAATCCGTTTCCTTGGCTCTGTCTTTATTATGTTAAAAAGCTTTTTATATTAAATTTAAAGTGTTAATTATTTTTCAACGAGATAAAATACGTCATCTCCAATACCAAGTCGAGTGCAAGAATTATTATGCCATGATTTTGTCAGATGTTGGTTAAGCGTGATTTTAAGTTGTTTCAGACTATAATCTGTTGTTCCTGGGTGAGCATTTTTTACCGGCTGCCTATCAGAAAAATTAAATTGCAGTTGAAACCCTTTTTTCTGTGCCTGAAATCGCACCACTGTGGTAATCAAATTAATTGAAAAAAATCTTACCTTCAAAAATGTCACCAACTTTATACACGAAAGCTCGACTACCTCGTATCTACAAATCGCAAAAATAAGAGTCTTCACTTGACTTTTTTTGATTATCAACGGCTTTTCTATCCAACGCATATTAAAACAATTAAAAGTTAGATTAAGGTGTTCTGCATTAGGGAAGGTAGCTAATAAATCTGTAAAACATAGACGGGATAACGTTCTTGATTCACTCATATCAACTTCTTTTACACTTCCATGTGTAAAGATTGACACGATGTCCAAAAATTTCTTTGTAATGTCACAATTTCTTAACCATATTTTGTTTGGCTGGATGAGATATTGATTGAATGTGTTAGATAACAAGTCTTGTGAGTTCAAACCAGAAAAGAAAACGGGGTGTTTACAGCTAATGAGGCTGTTATTTTCGTTGAGAACTGCATTATCGCACATTCTTTTCACAATGATAGTGCCGTCTTCTTTGTTGCGAGAAAAATTATATAAACCGTCTAACATTGAGCCGATAGATAGTTCTTTCTGCAAAGTTTGAAGTTTCGGTGGACAAATTGACGGACTACCAGCGGCAACTTGAAGTTCATAGCGTTCAACTGGGGTAGCAAGGTCGGCCAGACGGCAGCGAAGACCGTAGGACAACTTGGCAATGAGGTACGGCATGGTGGAGCAAGATTGTGTAGGATGAAAAGAAGAGCAACATACACTTGGAAGCGCGATAGCCTACGACGCTTTTTGGAGGAAAAATAGTACTAGCACAGTTAAAAAATGCGCTCTGTATATCCACCATGAAAAATGCGCGGGCGTTGTTCTTTGACGGACGCACAGTACTCGTTTTAGGACCCTTTTTGCACTTAAAGATTTCCAAAATCATGTTTTGTTTATAATCTTCTTTTTTTTATTCTGATGTTAGGGGCAAACTTTTAGTACATCAAGCAGACAGAAACAACAGTAAGTTATTAAGAGGCCGTTCGCGAGGTTTTTTAGGAGGGCCGACCCCCGATTTTTTGACCCTAAAATGTTTTGAGCCAAAAATGTTGGCATACCTAAGGGTGCTTCAGAACCGGAAGGATTTTGTCTGAAACCTCCTGCTTCTGGAGATATGGCTTCTGAAAGTGTTTTACCCGACTTCCAGAAAAGTACTTTCCCGACATCGTAGAGAGGTCCGGTTTGAAGCATTCGAAGCGTTTTGAGCTGAAAAGTTGAATGACACACTCGATTTTTTTTTAAATTGTCAAAAAATATTGATTTTTATTTTTTGAAAACTTTGACTGGAAAAATCTCTCTTATTCTGTCGATGGGACCTGAGCGATCGGTACCACGTTGTAGCCCGTCTCTTTCTGCGTCGAATGGCACCGGCCGGGGTTTCCCTGAATGGTGACAAAGTGGTTAAAAGCAGCTTTGAAGCCGAAAAGCCGCCAGTGCGCTGCAGAAAAACGATGCGTGCAACGGGTGATCGGCTGCGTGAGGTCCTCGACACTTTTCGCGGTGGGACCGGTCCGTGCGCATCCGCGGATCTCGCGGACACGCACTCGTTTTCTTCGAGCGCACTATCCGCTTCTCGGCTTCAAAGCTGCTTTAAACCACTTTGTCACCATTCAGGAAAACCCCGGCCGGTGCCATTCGACGCAGAAAGAGACGGGCTACAACGTGGTACCGACCGCTCAGGTCCCATCGACAGAATAAGAGAGATTTTTCCAGTCAAAGTTTTCGTTTTAAAAAAATCAATATTTTTTGACAATTTAAAAAAAATTCGAGTGTGTCATTTAACTTTTCAGCTCAAAACGCTTTGAATGCTTCAAACCGCACCTCTCTACGTTGTCGGGAAAGTACTTTTCTAGAAGTCGGGGAAAAAACTTTCAGAAGCCATATCTCCAGAAGCAGAAGGTTTCAGACAAAATCCTTCCGGTTCTGAACCACCCATAGGTATGACAACATTTTTGGCTTAAAACATTTGGGAGTCAAAAATTGGGGGTCGGCCTCTCCCCCTTGTTCCTAAAAAAGGTCGCGAACGCCGTGTTAAACAACAGGAACTTATTAAATTTATTACTCATTTTCATGGAAAAAATAGGTGTCGTTTTCAACACGAAGGCTCGGGCCATCATTGCACTTTTTCGTCAAACACTTGCTGAGCGAATGTTTGAGAGATCTCAAATAGAACTCTGTCTCTAAAATATAACGTTCAGTCGGTACTCTTGGTCGAAGACTGAGATGCAATTGGAAACCTTTTTGTTGTGCCTGAAAACGGAACACTTAAGTGATAAAAACATTTTTTAATAAAACTTTACCTTCAAAAAAGCAATCGGTTCTTTGCATGATAGTTTGGATGACTCTAATCTTGTAATCAGAAAATATAAACTTTCTACTTTGCTGTTCTTAAACGATAACAGTTCTTCTATCCAAAATCTGCCATTAAAATCAGAAAGTACATTGATAGAGACTACATTTGGGAAGGCAGCGAGCAAGTTAGTGAAATAAAGAGCGGGTAAAGTATCGGAACTACTTATATTAAGTATTTCAACACTTTGACGTGTAAACATTGACACGGCGTCACAAAATTTTTTTGAAATGACGCAATTTGATAACCATATCTTATTAGGCTGGATGAGATAGTGATTGAATGTCTCAGACAATAAGGTTTGCGAGTTAAAATCAGTAAAGAAAACAGTGCCCGTACAGCTTATTAGGCTGTCATTTTTGATATGAACAACGTTGTCGTACGCAGTCACTACAATAGTGCCATCTTCTTTGTTGACAGAAAACTTATAAGAAGGTTTAAGCATCAAATCTGTTAATAACTGTTTTTGCAACATTTGCAGTTTCGGTGGGCAGATGGTTTCATTGCCAGCAGCAATTTGAAAGTGGTATCGTTCAAGTGGGGTTGCGAGTTCGCTGAGACGGCAGCGGAGGCCATAGGGTAGCTTTGAGATGGGGTATGGCATGATGGAACAAGATTATATAAAATTAATGGTTGAGCGACAAATAAAATAAAATGCGTATTGGACGGAAAATAATATTAGCGAGCACAGCTGAAGGATGCGGTCTGTAGGTACGGTTCCACCATGAAAAAGCGCGGGCGTCGACCTCCGATTGTAGGTGAAAGGGTCCCGAGGACGAAAGGGTCCCGCTCCATGAAAAAACGCACATCGCATACGCTTGCTTGTCTGTCCGTAAGGCGGACACACAGCCGCACAATTTTTTTTATCTTAAACAACTTTAAGGAAGATACCAAGTGGTAGTGTCAATTTTAATATAAGTGGGCATTTTTAGATCATGCAAATGCTGTTTCCGAGAAACTTCCGTGCCCGTAAAGTAAGGCAGTTGTGCATTCAATTCAATTGTCAGTTGTGAGAAGAAGAATACATTTATCTTGAGAACAGGTGTTAAACGAAATCGCAAATCATAGTAGATACAAATTCGAGTATATTTAAATGGATCTGGGTTAACAGGATCATACTTGATCAATGCCAGGTTCAAGAATTCATATAGAAGTACAAAATAGGATTGCAAATGTTCACAGCTACCCAAAATGTTAACTACCATATCAAATCCTTGCCGTTGTGTCTGTAATCAAGTATATACAAAGGTCATAAATATACAGAACTATCGACGAAACCTACTTTTAAGAATGTTAACAGTTGTTGATTTTCAAATAATTTAAACTGTTCACTATTTACAGCTATTTCCAATGATATTAATGTTTTCTTTTGAAGTGACAAAAGATCTGCCAACCAATTATTTGCCAAGTAGCATTCGTGCAGATAAAGATGTCGAATATGTGGAAACGCAGTAAAAATGTCTGCTATATTTATAATGCAATACTGATTTTTATTATAAACCACCAAATGAAGAACGTATGTATATGATGTTTTGGACAGCGCCTTGAGGAAAGGTTTCGAAATATTGCATTGGTGAAAAGTCAATTTACTCGGTCGAAATAGAAAATGTCCCAGCATTTTAGAAGTTAAATCCGGCAGATCAATGTTGAACAAGTAGATACTTTTGACGCATTCAATAAGACAGTTTTTAGTGTATGTAAGTGACGTCCTGATACCATTTACATATTTAAAAACTGAAACGTTTCCGTCTTTGCAAACAAGTTCTAGAACGCAGTTATATAATCCTTTTCGTAATAATTGACGTTTCGTTGGACAAATAGAAATGTTTCCAGCGGCAATTTGGAGGCTGTACCGTTCAAACGGGGTAGTCAATTCGGTTAGACGGCATCGAAGACCATAAGCTAGTTTAGCGATCGGGTACGGCATGGTTTTAGGTAGACGTTAAAAAAGCGCAATACAATATGGTAGTCAATGGTGTGTGGACGCTTGCATTTGCAGAAGGTGAGTTGTGCTTTGACGGAAAATCAATGTGCGCTC
Source organism: Panagrellus sp. LJ2284 (assembly GCA_024447225.1). NCBI lineage: Eukaryota > Metazoa > Nematoda > Chromadorea > Rhabditida > Panagrolaimidae > Panagrellus > Panagrellus sp. LJ2284. Next base: position 4,812,701 of record JAMRYC010000009.1, read on the forward strand.
ACTGCGCGGTTACAAAAAAAACTGTTATCGACCACCAATAGCGCCAAACTAAAAAAATGAAACACAATATTGATGCAATTGAACAAAACACAGAAAGATTTTTATTGTAAATCGGAAAACAATACTAAAAGGTTTACACTATATAATCCTTCCGTTTTGTATTAAATTTTTGTTATGTTTTTACGGTTGTTGCCGATGATTTTATTACTAACTACTAATTTATATATCAATCTGTTTCAGGAAGATAAAATATTGCGTTTGCACCAATAACAAGAGTAGTAAGAAAATGATCAACATTAACAGGTAATCGTACCAAATGTTTTAATAAAGACGGTCCAAGCCGTCTTAGACGATAATTTGTTTCCGCGCAGGTGTTCACCGTCTGATTTATAACTTCGAAATGCAGTTTGAATCCTTTTTTCTGTGCCTGAAACAAACTAATCATGAAAAAACAGTATCTCAAAATGTAACATACCTTCAAAAACGCGACTAGTCCGTCAGACGAAATGTGAGACAACTTTACTGGCGTAATAGTAAAGGTTAATTTTTTGACATGAGTTTCCTTGAAGGAAAACGGTTCTTTAATCCAACTTTCAGCGAAAAAGTAGAACGGCACGCGGATGGTTTCAACGTAGGGGAATGCGGCCAGTAAATCGTGGAAATACAAAAGATTTGAACTCGTAGATTGAGTCATATTGAAGTGTTTAACATTGCCACGCATAAGCATTGATGCAACGTTAAAAAACTCTTTAGTAACAATGCAGTAGCGTAACGATAACGTGTGTGGGCGGAGAAGGTGATGACTACAGTGCATAAGAGAAGCAAAATGTTGTAAGGTTAATGATTTGAAAGTAACGTACTCATCACAACTGACGAGGGTGCTTTCTTCATTACCAATAGGCATAACGGCGGCGTTAGTTATTCTAACTTCGTCGTTATCGATGCCCGTAAAAACAAAATTGTTTTTCAATAAATGCGTATTACGATGTAGCTGCGTGAAAGTTTGAAATGTTGGCGGGCAGATGGATGGGTTACCAGCGGCAATTTGAAGGTCATAGCGCTCAAACGGGGTTGCGAGCTCGGCAAGACGGCAACGCAGACCGTAAGGAAGTTTGGCGATCGGGAACGGCATGGTGAAAGAGTAGAATGAAAATACTAGAAAACAAGCACCGAACTAGAATGACAAATGGTATAGTAGAGATGGTTCTTGTCTATGTATAGGTACATAATGCTCAGAAAAAAAAGCGTGCGTCGGTCGCAAGCGTACGCACAAGCGTTGGTAAGCGCGCAAAACGATGCGCAAGCTTTCCCGCGAAAAAGACAGAAAAGGTTCAATCAATTAAGACTTTTGTTACTTGCTTTCACATCTAATTCACACTCAAACCACCGGCATGAAGAATGCGATTCATTTGCAGTCAAAGCTGGGTTTTTTTTATTTTGGTTCAACATTTATTTTATTACAAATTCATGTTATTTCAACACAATGTTTAAAATAATTTAAACAAAAGCACTACACTTTTTTAGACTTACGACTTGGCTTGAATTTAGCGTAAGGTTGAAGCATCCATGAATTGTTATTCAAGTACCATGCATGGCTTTTCTCCTTATACTTTATGACGATGCGAGTATTATCTTGATATTTACACGCACACCCGTCAATAATTACATTAAAGTGCAAAGTGAAAAAACGTTTCACTTGTGTAAAATACAAATCAGATGATTTGCAGTGTCCGGAAATGCAGAAATATATAAAAAGCCCACGTCGTTGAGCCTGAAAAACGTTTGTTAAAAGAATCAAAAGTGTAAAAAACTTACTCTCATAAAGTTTAGCAGTACCCCAAACTTGATATTTTCAAGTTGATCGGAAGCTATATCTATTTGCATGTACCGCAGGGACTTCATTTTATGATGTGACACCCCATCAAGCCAGTTCTTAGAAAGATTACAATCTTGCAGAAAAATACCGATGACACTCGGATAAGCAATTAAAAGATCGACCAAATTTAAAATACAATTTGGAGTTCTATCTCCGTTAATACAAACTGTGTTTACTTTTGATGTTGTCATTTTGGACAATGCATCGATAAATGCCTTTGAGGAATCACAATTGTCTAATTCTATCTGCCCCGCCTGCAGTAGAAAGAAGTCAAACACGCCAGACAGTAAGTTACGAAGTTTCAAATCGGTTAAGACTAGAATTTCGTTACACTTGTTGAGTCTAGTCTTATCAACCGTGAAAAGGGTTAAATCTGGTTCAGACGATTTTAGTTTATGGTATGCATAAATCTTTTTTTCCTGCAAACAAAGTTTAATTGAGTGATGTGCTTCAACAAGTTGAAGTTTTGGTGGACAAATCGATGAATCGCCAGCGGCAATTTCAATATTGTAGCGTTCCAGTGGGGTAGTTAGTTCGCTTAGACGGTGGCGAAGGCCGTAGGGAAGCTTTGCGAGAGGGTACGGCATTGTCGAGAATACGGTAGTTCAATTGGAGTGACAATAATTTTGAAAAAATTGAAGCAATAGAAAAAGAGCCTAGCGATCGAGCAATGCAAGCAGGAATGCAATGGTATGTCCACTAATTTGGGTAATAAGATTAGTTGCGCGCTTTCTTGAGAAAGTCAATAGGCGGAGATTGTGGATGCTTGTTGCACGCAGCGTTGGATAATTGGACGAACAAGTATACGCCCACACAAAGGTTCAGTGTCAATTTTTGTTCAGGAGCATCAGATTGGTATGCATAAATGTTTCTATTTAGGCAGAGTAATGCAATAAAGACATGTGCGTTGTCAGTAAGTTTCTGGGAGAAATTGATGGATTGCTAGCAGCAAGTTAAAGATGATATCGTTCAACGAGGGCAGCTAGAGCACCTAGACGGCAGCAGAGACCGTGGGTAAGTTTGACGATGGGGTATGGCATACTCGAGAATACGGTAATTCGACTTGCAAGAACAACAAAATTGGGAAATTTAGAATAGCAGTTGAGTTATGCTGCACACGCAGAAAACACAGACGTTTTTGATGTGAAACAGTTAAAGTTGCGTTTTACACGTTGTTTTTACAATTATTGCAAATTCGTGACACGTCGACACATCGTTTTAAACAAATAAGATACAGAATCAATACAGTTTATATAATACAAAAATTGCTTCTTGTAACAAAGTTTTGAATCAACAGTTCAACGTTTTCTAAGGCATACGATTTGGCTTATTTTTTGTATGAGACTTTTTACGAGATGGCAGATACCATGAATGATGTACATCCTTGTATTTTAAAACAATACGCGTATTACCCTTTCGTTGACACGCGCATCCGACTCGATGACGCCCAAGGTCCAAAGTAAGAAAACCTTTCACTAGTGGAAAAAATGAATCAGACGATTCACAATTTCCCAAAATTTTAATATGTATAAAAAACCCACGATGTTGAGTCTGAAAACAGTTTAGTTAAAAAAACTAAAAAAATTAGTATTTTCAAAAACTTACTTTTAAAAAGTTCACAAGTACACCAAACTTGATGTTTTCAAGTTGCTCAGAACGTATTTGTACTTTCAATAACTTTAGATACTTCATTTTAATATGTGAAACCGCATCTAGCCAAGTCTTAGAGAAGCTGCATTCTTTTAGAAAAATAACTTTAACATCCGGATATGCAGTTAGAAGAACGGCCAGATTTAAAATGGTTTTTTGATTTCTATCACCACTCATGATAATATTTTCTACTTTCGATTTCGTCATTTCAGACAATGCCATAATAAACTGCTTCGAAGCATCACAATTGTCTAACTGTAATTGCAATGGGTGTAGTAGAAAATTGTTAAATACTGCAGATGCCAAGTTATGATAGTTTAAGTCCGTTAACATAAGTCTTTCTTTGCACTTGTTCAGACTAGCCCCATCAAAGTAAAACGGTGTAAATTCAGACAAGTTAGATTTGTAGTATGTCGAAACATTTCCATTTACGCATAGGAATTTAACAAAGTCATGTGCTTCATTAATACGTTGAAGTTTTGGTGGACAAATTGACAGATTGCCAGCGGCGACTTGAAGTTCGTACTGTTCAAGCGGGGTGGCAAGTTCGGCGAAACGGCAGCGTAGGCCATAGAACAGTTTGGCTAGAGGGTACGGCATTATGGAGAATACGGTAGTTGAAGTTAGTGGCAACAACGTTCGAAAAGTCAGGGCAACAGAATTAATGCCTCGCAATCGAGAGGTTTATGCAGGAATGCAATGACAATTCTACAAATTTGGATAATGGCAGTTGCGCGTTTTTCTAATGTAAAAAAAGGGCGGCGCAAGGAATGAACATCCGCTAACCCGAGACAATCGCGACCACGGGCGTCCGGCGCTCGCCAAAACTTTGTTCGTCCGTCACCCTCAAAATTTGCATAGTTTTCGACATTTTGAGTAAAAATTTTAAAGTTTTTTAAACGCCAAAACTTTAAACATGAACGAATCCGGCTATGTCCCAGGATTCCTGAAGAGTGTAGCTGTAGGCACCCCCCAGAAAAATTTCAAGTCGCTAGCTTCATTATTCATTCCATGCGAATGATTAGAAGCCTGATTTCACCTTAAATTAGCAAAATTTCACAGTTTTTAAATTGTCAAACACGTGAAAATTGATGAATCCTTTTGAAGTTCTGGATTCTGGAACTAGGTAGGTGTAGCTACCCCTCATAACTTTTTCAACGCTCAAAGTGGCATGCTGGCTTCAGGCGAATGATTAGAAATTTGATTTCACCTTAATTTTGCTACATGATACAGTTTTTTAATCATAACAGCCTTCAATGGCATCGAATCCTAGTCAAATTCAAAATGCCATAGTTTCTTACCCCTAGGAACGTCTCTGCTTTATTTCAAACCTACAACTGCCGTGCTGACTGCATACCAAACTTTGCAATTTCGTTTTCACCTAAACATGGCCATTGTGAGTTTTTACATCATAAAAACCTTCAATGACATCGAATCCTGGTCAAACTCAAAATGCCATAGTTTTTTACCATTAGGAACGTCTCTGATTTTTTTCAAACCTGGAAGTGCCAAACCGACCGCGTGCCAAACTTTGCAATTTCGTTTTCACCTTAATTTGACCACTTTTTGGAGTTTTTAAATCATATAAAATTTCAAAGTGCATGGATCTGTATGAAACTCAGAATCCCTTAACAAAATGGTCATAGCTACCCCCAAAAAAATTTTCAAGCATCTAGCTATCCTGTCGACTTCAAGCGAACGATTAGCAGTATTTTTCTGAGGAGAACCCGCGCTCATCCAAATTTTGTCGCTTTTTTCACGGTGCCGGACGCCCGTGCGACGAGTCGTTTGTTCGCGACGCGTCGATGCAGCTTGCACGCGAGCGAAAGCTCGAAAGCCTACCCTTGTGAAACCCTTTTTCCTCCATAAGCATTTCAAAATCCACCCCCACATCCAACCAACTTTCACCGTTTTTTTTATTACACCGATAATATACAGTTACAACAATTTATTAAATCTTCGAGAAAGCAAACAATCAAAAGAAACACGCATTTATCATGACAACGATTATGAATAGACGATATTTTAAAACTTATTGGATCTAGGATCTTTTTTTAAAAACATTATTATTAAACCTTTCAACCGAATTGAATCAATTTTGTATGTGTAATTGTGATGTGATACAAAATCATAAAAACACCCGAGACCAATGCCGTTTTAGCTTTCGTCCTTTTTGTTCTATTAAATCTTGAGAAAAACGCTATAAACTAAACACGCTGTGTTGGGTATACGGTAGTTACGACTATCCAAACAAGAGTTCAAGGCTCAATTTTGACAAGCTGCGGCGGTGCGTGGTTCTGGATCGCGGCGGCATTCATCAGGTTGTTGAGAAGGTTGGGGTATGCCATGAAATCCAATTCGGGGATTTGCTTCTCCGCGTTGAGAGCCGCCTGTTGGAAGCTGAATTCCAGGGCGTTTTTGAGTGATTCGCCGAAGACGATGCTTCCGACATTGTCCATTTCCATGGATGACGATGACAAGCTGGAGTTGGTCGTATCGGGCGGGGTATGTGGCGAGGGGGTCGCCGTCGGCTGTTCGACGGATGCCGGGGCACGAGTGAGGGAGTTTTCTTCATTGGAGCGCCGACGCATCTCTTTGCGCTTGTTGGCGAACCAGTTTGCGACGACTTGGGGCGAAACGACTTCCTTTGGCATTAAGCTGACGCCTGAAAAGATTACGCATAAGTACGGTTGCAAAAAAGCTGTTTTTGATATTCCATTGCTCATACCGGATGCACTTCCTGATAAGCAAGGACACTATGCCCTGAGCAAAGTTTAAGTTCAGGACGCCCTTGGCTTGGTCGATTGACATGCTCAACTTTCGAGAAAAGAGCGCATAATCAGTCAACGGGTCACGTAACGCATGATTTTCCACACCATTTGGAATAACAAAGGAAAGTATGCTCACCTTTTTTGTCCATTTGGAGGGCAGTGTTGCAAGCACTCGCAATCTCGGCTCTCTTGTTGCAGTCCGGGAAGGGTGATTCGGTGAAGAAGGTTTCAAGGATTTTGATGAGGATTGGACGGAAGACATAGCGTTCACGGCGTTGAGGGATAAGCTCGCCATCGCCGTTGGTTTCCAGTCTGGTAGAAGGGTCCTGGATGAAGGTGTGGAGCTTTTCAGGGTGCCGACGGCAGTTCAGGTACCAGCTGTAGATGTTCTTCCGGCAACGCAAGCTCAATTCTCGGTGGTTTCCGTTAAGCAGTTTTGAGATATAAGGCTGTGAAACACCTGTCATCATAGCTACAGTAGTCTGACGAAGGCTGAATTGCGCGATGAAGGTCTTCATGTCCTGGATGCAGGCTTCCTCGCCCTGAACCATGAATTCGTCGAGTTCTGATGGGTCATCAAGAGTGGTGATCTCCTTCATTGGGGTCCGGGTTGATCTGATCGGGCGATTTCCGGATGTTGAAGTGCTCGTAGTCGGGATTTGGGGCGTTGTTTGGTTGAAATTGGCAAACATGTCTTCAGGGGATGTTGATGAAGACATATTAGCTGCCGTCGAAACGGGAGTACAGTCAATGTTGGTTTGAATCTGCGATAATGGCTTGGAAAGCTGCTGCAACAGCGACGGAGGCGAGTTGAGCCCATTTTGGGTTACTGTAGTCGCGTTTTGGAAGGCGCCAAAGTTCCATGCTTCCGGAGGGGTCGAAATGCCCTGATTGGAGAAGAGCTTCGGTGCCGTCGATGTCGGGGCCATCATGGCTGCCAGAGCGATGGAGTTTCGTCGGCTGAGTTCGAGATTGGATTCCATTTGTTCCAGTGTTTGGAAGGCCTGAAATTATTTCAATTTTAACTTTCAATTATCCTCAAAGCGACTTTTAACTATGCATATTTCTTCAATTCCAACATCCATGCATCCTTAATCACTTTTTTTACCCTTTTTTGACCCCTATCATCAAGAATGTTACCGCCATGCATAACCCAGCTTCCCATGGTCCTAACCTTTAGTCTCCTCCCCACTACATGTCCTCCAATGTTTCTGAAAACACCCTCTAAATGTATTCTGATTCAAACTATAAAGCCATACTCCACTTTTGCCCTGCCCTACATTAACGCAAAAACATGCCAAATAACTTGTTACCCGAAGGCACCCGCCAGCTAATCTGTCACACCCCAAACATGTATTTTAACCTTTCTCAACTAAACTAATTGAATGCTTAACATTCCCACACAGGTGTCTATAAGTATAAAATCCAGATACAGATTATGTATGCCACTTTTACATTGACATTGTAAAGTGGCTGTCCTGGCCCTGATAGACTAAACCGTCACAAAATAATACATCGCGACCACATAGGGTATACTGTAACTGGTCGGCGTAGCAAACTATGCTTTGTGACAAGACTGGTGTTTTTATTATTATAAACACCTGTTTGTTATACAGCTATAGTAATAGTAACAAGTAAAGTAGCGGTGAAAAAATGTATAAACAAGGTATAATTTCTCACGAGGCTTAGAGAAAATGTAATTTGTTTTGAAAAAATGTAACAACAAAATGCATTTTTATACTTTCGAAAGTTAAGAGAAACTTTGGTAAATTTGTTTTTCTGGAAAAATTGCACTTTGAAAGTTCAAGAAAAGTCTAAAGGTTAAGCATATTGCTGTTTTCATAGAATAATAACCAAAGCCCCAAATGTGTTTTTAATTGCTGTCCAAAGGCAAAAAAATCAAAATACAATTGCTGACTCACTTTAGAAATTAAAAGTGCAAGATGTTGCTTACTGTTTTCATTTCAATTTTAACTGTGTTTTTCCAGGCGCCAAAGCGCATGATCTTACATTAGGCTGTAAACAGACAGTCTAATGAAAAAGACAGTTTCAAAATCATATTTCGTTCTCGATGTTATTATTGCATAATATCAATTTTTCGATAGTTATTACTTCCACATCCATTGGCAAGAGAAAGCAGATAACTGTCGTCACTAACTAAGCCTAAGCGCATTCAATCTAATCTAGGTACCAAACACAAAGGATTGTAAAATACGGTCGGATTGAGTGCAGATAACCATAATCGGAAATGGGTTTCCATGATACAAAAATAATGCGTTCCCTTTTCAATGAAAGACATATGCGTGCACATGGAGAGACAAAAGTACGCATGATAAAAAGCATACATAGGATCAGCGAAGTTTAATTAAAATAGCAAACGGGAAAAAGGAAAAGGAACAAAGCGCTTTGAATAGATAGACAGACAAATTTGAAACAACTTTTTTTCGCTGATGTTGTTATAAAAAGTTTGCACTTTTAGGACGGGTTTTATCGAAATACAATACCTTGTTTACGATTTGGTGGCGCCTATTGTCTGTCGGAATGTACTATTATGTTTTTGACCGATTTACATTGGATTAAAAGTTCAAAAAAGTTAATTGCCTCTCCACATTCTTCCATTATCATAAAAATCGCCCCAGGGTGGGTGACCTTTTACAGTTGTATAGTTTTCCATCGCCCTCGATTGCATATATGACTTGAATGATCGCATCTTAACGGTGTGGCGCATCTTTGAAGAAAATCCGTGTAAATAAGTGCAACCTCGCACACTGTCCTGGTTTTTCGGTCGACCCATGTACACATATTGTCCTTTTAAAGTTTTTTCCAGCGCCTTGTTTCCTTACTAGTCAGACAATGCCGGTATATGTATGAAAAAATGGAAATATAGTGCATGCGTGCAGGCTGTCAGCAAAGTATACCATTAAAAAAGGCTGCCAAGGTCGCGCAATCTATGTCGAATTTTGGGATACGTGTGTGCGCGATTGTTGAGAATTAGAAGTTCAAAAAAAAGACGTTAGACAACAATGAAAAGGGTTAGTTCGACAATGATTATGCGAACGAATCGACGATTATCATGTAAGTTTTTTGCGTTTCGTTCTTTCATTCTTTGAGACCTTTTAGGAAGTTTACAAGGCATAAACGGGGGCATTACCTTACTTTACTTTGATTCTAATTTCTCTGAACGCACTTTTAGGCGCCGTGCGCAACGCAGTGAGTGTTGATCAATTGAATCAAGTTAAATTATTTGTCGTCAGACGCAGTGCGATGCCCCTGTCAGATCGCATGGGGATCAAACATTACCGTAGTAAGCCCAAGGACAAATAAGTAAACTAAACGTAAAAGTTCATGCTCTGCGGATTTGTCTTTGTTTTTGCTCAGTAGTCTCGTCTCAGCTCGGCTTAATAAATTGGGCATTCCGCCGCAAAGGGCAAAAAACCAGAAACTGTGAAATGTGATCCGAAACCGACAACGACGATGACATCGACCCTCAGGGCAACAGACCGAAGTTCCCAGAGCCCTCCCTTGGTTTGTGCAAAGGCAATGAGTATTGCAAGCTTTTTCCAAGGCGGCTGCCATCCATCAAATATGCATGTAAACGCGAGTGCATAAATAACCGAAGCCCTCCTCGCATCCATGGAATTTTTTTTTGTTTTTCGTCAATCAACTAACCCCGGACAACGAGTGAAACATTCAACCGTTTTAGGAATGCACTAATGTAAGACACACATAGCCGCTCTATGTATATGTACATATGTTTATGTATAGCTTGCCGAGAAACAGATCTAAACTAAAACGAGCTTAAAGGATGCCTGAACCCATTAAAAATGCAACAGTTTGTTAAAATTTAAATGCATAAACATGGTGGCATTAAAGATCGAATGCGTATTCGAATTGTGTTTTTCCATGTTGCTATGTAACTACAAATGTAGTGAATTATAGTCGGCTACAGTACACCTACAGTATCCCAATTGCTAAAACTGCTAGCCAAACTTGATCAGGATGATTTTCAGTCGTTCGTGATAGTCGGGCCCAGACATGCCAACCCCCGCATGGTCTCAATGACCCTCGGTCGGAGTCACGGAAGTCTCAAGTATCGTGTCCGTGTTGTTCGAAACTCAATCCAAAACTGCAGCCCCGAGAATACACCGATGAAAAAGCAAAACTAATGATCAAAGGACAGCCTGCCTGTGTCAACACGAACGACGGGAAGGCCTCTAGCTAGCGCAAGCATGCGAAGAGCAAGACCGAGTCATCCGTTATAATAGAAATCGGTCTCGGTCTCGGCTTCGGTCTTCTTGCAAAAAACGAAATGAGACCCCCCTTTGAAAATTGAGCAAATTTAGTTCTCTTTTTGTGATGTTGCACCCGCACAAAACTGTTGTTATGCAAACTGAATGGGTATCCGTTATGTTGTTCGAATGGCGGTTTACATAATGTAACTGAAATGATCACTGATGCATCGATGATGTGATGTTGATGGGTGGTGTAGACACTCGCGTCGAGACTGACAAAAGTGCAGCAACTTTACTCTCCCCGCAGCTGCGAGATAGCAGCCATCGGCTTTGCAAAAGCCCGTACTGATCGACAACCTGCCCGTGTTAGCCGCTCTCGCTCGATCCACCTGTTTACTCACGCATTTCCCGAGGTTATTTGCGCGGTCGATGTACTTTTAGCCCAGTACAGTGCGATCAAACCGACGACCTCCTCTTGCAAAACACTAAAAATCAAAATCAAGCGCATTGCAACACTTTTTGACTTTAAAGTTGTCAATAGACATCACCAAGTTGAAAAAAACCTTTTCAAAGTCTTTTTTCAACCCTATATATTGAATAGAATGGGTAAAAAGTACACATTGTTAGAGCAAGAAGTTAAGTAAACTATTTCCAAAACTAATAAACATGTTTGTTAGCGCCCGACGCCGACGAAAAAAAAAGATGGATGACGTCGCGTGTTTTTCGAAAGTTTCAATCAACGATTGCAAACAGACGGCTTGTTGCAGGCGGCGGTTTGCGATCTCTGGTTCGCCGATCGCAGAGATCGACAACCCTCGGACCCTTCGGGCCTTGCGTATTTATGTTTTGGCATAAATTGGACATTGTTTACCTGGCGACGACCGACAAAAGCGTGATCAGTTCAGAGATCGGTGAGGAATCACAAAACGTGAAAATAAATATGGGTCTACTAGGGGGGAAATATAGTGATCAGCTGGGGTCGTGGGCCTGGGAATGCATGATCAAAAACTTAAAATAATAGAAACTTGTATCGCCTTGTTTATGCAGACAGGGGACCAGAAATCTATGTAGCCACTATGTTTGGGATAATATTTACATGTTTTGAGGGTGTTTAGAAGTGATAAGATGCATGGAATTTGGAATTATGAACCCGAGAAGCAGAAAAATGTGAAGTGAAATTGAAACTAACCTGTAAAACAGCCTCCACCGAGATCCCGGTCATTCTCAACCGTCGGATCAGCTCCAATTGTTCCACCGTGAACAAAGTAGACGGACTTTTCAAGCCACTAGTCAAAAAGGTGGCATCATTGGATACTGTAGTGTTGGCAGTGCTCGCGATAAGGGACTGTTCCGCGAGCTGTTGAAGCAGGGCCGAGCCCGTGGAAGCGACGAGACTCGTCGAGGGTAGCACACCCAAGTTCATCTGGACCGCTTTTTTGAAGTTAAAAGTTGTTTTGAAGTCGGATAAAGTCAAAAGATTGTTGTGAAATTGTGAAGAAGGTAGTACCGTTCAAGAAGTACAACGACTTTCGTCGAATCCAAAAAAGTACAACACCGTCGTCAAAATTTAGGGCGCCGCACACACGAGGGGGCTGCAAAAAACGCATATAGTGCTCTCTTAGTAGTCTGTGAATTTGAAACAAACACGATGGAAGGCAGGACACGGCCGCCCGGTGGCGCAAAAAGGGGCGAAGGCATTCAATCACGGTCAACCTCCACCTCTTCTTCCGTAAAAGGTCATATCGTCCGCAAAAAAATAATGTGAAATGAACAGGGCTGGCGTCAGGACGCGGGGGTACTTTATGCGGAATTTGTACATAACAAGTATAAACCATGGGTATTTGAACGTTTTAAATTGGTACAATAGTGCAAAGTGATCAAAAGAGGGGCGATGGCGGCGAAAAACTGACGACTATCAAGCGCGTTTGTAATGTGAAGTGAAACATAGTGAAACAGTGAAACTACATAGTAAGGATTAAAGACAATGGGCCTCATAGACGCCTCGCGAAAGTTCAAACAATGCGAAGCAGTGGAGAAAAACAAGTTTTCTGACAAACTTGGCCAGGTTTGAACTGCGCTACCCTTTCCATTTCCCGAAAAGGGCACGTTTCAATCAACTGACTCGACAAAAGTGTATAATTCGATCAGTCACAAATATGAATTCCCCGACGCCGATGCGCAGTAGTAATTACTTGGTTCCGTGCACCTTGACGTGTTTGGAAGTCTATGTCTATGCGATGCGCAAAGATTAGGAAAGTCACAACTTTGGAGTTTGCAGTTTTCAAACTTTCAAAACAAAGTCAGTCACGCTAGAATTGTTGCAATTTCTACTTCCACTGATAAAAGCTAAAAGTTTGACTTGATTCCGTGGTCTCTGGGGGTAAAATTATGTTCAAAAGCATCCGCCTGATAAGCTATAATAGCTAAAAGTGTTGGACGATTCGCCATAAGGTGACGGGTACACTGGGGGTAAAAGTATAGTATGCCCTGTAGCGTGTTGTTTGCCCATGGCTAACTATCAGGTCTCGCGTTGCAGCGCGTGATAAGGGACGCGAATTGAAGCGAATATTATGCGGTCGGCATGTTCGCGGGGCACCAGGTCGGCCTGAACTTTTATCAGCGCCAGCGGAGAGTCGATGATTTTTTGGGCTTTGAGCTGGGGATGATGCGGGCAAAGGGCAAAGTCGTGGGCTGTGCTTGGTTAAAGGTTGCTTTCGACGGTATTATGAGACTTTTGGGAAAGCGTTAATTTGTATTATACAGTATTTAAGACATTTTATGTCAGAAAAGGGTCAAATTTCGGCAGATTGAAAGTAAGATTGACATTGGCCTTGGCTAATCTCGGCTAAAAGCCGGCTCTATCACCTCAAAACGACGGATAGAGACTACAACAATGTCTAAATCTCATAATTTTACATTGATTTACCAGCTCAAACGTCATCGACCCGATCTGGATAACTGCAGGGGCTAATGTTTATCCGTTAAATCGTATAAAAAGTGCTCCCACGCTTCATTTTAACAAATTGACGCAAAAACGCGCCCACAAATCACAGATACATGTTGTTGGAGAATGTTTATCTCGACTATGTAATCTCATAAGTTACGTAGTATGTCTAAACCGAGCTGCGGCCAAGGCCAAGGACAACAAAAGTGCCCCAGGCGATGGCAACCGACGCCGCCGACGCCTTTGGACAACATATTGAAACAACATCGTCGTCGTCGTCCCGAAACAGTCACAACGCATCGGCCGGGATATCGCCCTCCTCCATTGCCTCAGGCTGCAGCGCCCCTCCACCTTGGCTCCGCCCCCTTTTTCAAGCGAGCCGCTGCAAAAAAGCGCTGCCGGCGGCGGTTGTCGGCTTGGTTGGGTTTGCACTCGTAGAGGGCGTATGTTGTTTTCCATTAATGCGAAATTGTTGCGCGAACGACAGACGGACTACTAACGCCGCCGCTGGCTGGCAGGAGCAGCATCGACGACGACGCCGACGACTTTCGAAGACAAACAGACAATCAGAAAGAGAAATGCAGCAGCCAAAAGTGCTCCCCCGATGTTTACGCTGCAAAAAAACAGCATTGAAACTCCGCCCTTGTGTGAATTTTTGAATAATGTTTGAACTTTTTTAAGGGAATTTATGGACGCAGTAGGCGGGGGATCCTGTTTTTTTCCACAGGTGTTACACGTCACGGAACGTGGAGCATGTCTGATTTCATCAAAATATTAATGATTCAAAAAGCAGTTATGATAAAGCGTGCTCAGATTGCGTAGCTCTGACGATTTTGTACGTTTTTACATTTGGATAGAATGAAATTACCGTAATTTTAGAACCAAAATACAGTAAAGGCTTGATTGGGTTACACGCAGGTGTACGGTAATGGAGCAAAACACACAATTATATGGTTTATATTTGTAATTGTATCGGATTACGGTAGTGGAGGGCCAGAAAAACATGGTCTTGTCGGAATTTCAGACTACATGGAAAACCAGGGGTGAACCATGACTTTCAATGTTCAAATTACAGATGTACGCCGATGTGTTGACTGTTTTTTGAGGAGGGGGGCCACGACGGGAGAAGTCCTACATATACTTATATCTGAAACACCGAAATAACATGGTTGGGGGAGGAGAGGGGGTAATCAGTGAACTTTATGTGCTGCGGCAAAAGTTTTGTTTTTGTTGGAAACATTGTGGATGAAAATGAAACGCAGGAAGAAAGGCGGAGGGCGGGCTGGGTGAAGTGAGAGAAAAAGAGTCAGATATTTACATGTGCAAAACAAACGAGGATGGGACGAACTGGCCTGGCCGGGTTAGTGGGGATGGGATGGTTCGTTTGCAGAGAGTCAAGAACCACGGCCCTGCTTCTGGGCAGTGGTCTCGATGCTCTTTGAAGTGATCGGAAATCAGAAAAAGTGAACCGGGTCGATGTCTAATTGATGTCGGTTTAGATTTACAGAGATTCACATCACTTGTAACAACAAAACTTTTAGCAAAGTTATGATGTCAAATGTTTTCCAAAAACCGTCATCTGATCCGAAAACAATTTCTAGCGCTTTCTCGAATCCAAAAATGATTCAACAACTTTGCACATGCAAACCCCACAGAAAACATAAAAAGCCCACCATGTCACAGCACGAAAACTATGACCAGTTGAACAAACTTATGTTTAGCCACCCTTCATAAAATTAATATGGCCACCAAAATTGCATTTGAAACTGCAAGCCTCCAAGCTGAGCCCACACAATCGTAGCTAATTTTATCCATTGCAAAAAAACGCGACTCTGCGATCCAAATTGTCCATGCCCGCGCTTTCTGCAAAACAAAATTCTGCCCTTTTAAGTCAGTTTCACTCACATCAATCGCAAATCATAATGTTTCCGGAAGTTTCACAACTCACAAATTCGTTTAACGGAAAACAAATAATATGTTTGTTTTTCCTTGTCTGCCCTTGCCTTAAGAAAAGAAAAATACTATCATTCCACCTTTTATAGCGCCGCACTTTTCCATCTATCTCCTCACCGCCGCTGGCTGTTCAAAAAACCATGATTGAATGGTCAAACAGTCACTCTTGAAATTTTAATGGCCACGCTGATGTGACTCGGCGTACTCTTAAAAAATTGTGTGATTCACGCGGCCTACTGAAGCGTTGCCTCAAATTAACAAAGCAACGTAAGCATGCCGAGTCAGCTTGTTGACCAATTGGCTTAGTTAGACTTTAATTTTTTAATATTACTAGCACATCTGTTACGCATAGTTTTTGCGTCTTTGGCATGGATAAACTCTTTGCCCTCGGGGCATGTTTGCGCTCAAAAAATATGTTGGCTTTGGAGGTGTTTTGCTGTTTGCTGCACTTTTTTGGAGTTGGAGCCCGGCTCCATGTGGATTAAAAATGACACGGAGCTCATGTGCGTTCCCTTTTTGCTACATTTATACTTTACGCTTGCGTAAATAGATTACGGTATACCCGGGTGTGGTGACTACATCGAAATAATGGGGTGTGTAGGTAGTCGCGAAGTGGGGCAAGAAAAAGGGCTACTGTGGGGTACTGTAGGTCAGTTTGCGAAGTTGATCTTTGCAAAATTTTTCCCAAGCGGAGGCACGGAAAGTGATCAGGAGTAAAAAGATCACCAAAGACCAAGCAGTGTATAACATCATTCATTGCGAGGGTGTTTGCACTCCGCGCAGGTTCATTCGGCGTGGTACTGTATTTGCACGGATGGGGTTTTGCAGACAGGGGGGCACAAAAAGTCGACGGAGAAAAGACTTTGACGACACTTGTACTTTGTCTGTGTTGTGTTAAAGCCTTGCAGGATTTCGACTCCGACTTCGACCCGGTATATCGAAAATAAGACAAGGTTTTTCGGGGACCGACGGAGGTTGACAGACAGGCTTGCAACAAAACAGATTGGGTTTCGCGCGGGTGGAAGCACCTAGAAAAAGCTGGCTGTTTTTGACATCCGCATTTTTCTAGAGTAGGGTCTTGTTGAACTTGAAGTAATCTTTCGAGGTTACAAGTTAGCGAAATACAACCTTTTTGTTGGCCAAGGTGCTTGAAGTCGTCTTTAAAAAGTGAAAACACACGCTACTTTCGAGATTCTTGAACTTCCAAACCCGGAAGACCCGATGATCTTCCATATTCCCATCCATCAAACTCATCCCAGGCTAAAACAACGAAAAATGTCTGCCCACCTTCAATAAAAATCCCAAAAAGTAGACGTCCGTGTCATGGAAACAATTTTTATATGAATGTATAGTGATTACAAACACCAATGTCTACGTGCAGCTCCGTCGTTTTTAGACGTATCATTGTTGCTGCCTGCCCTCAAGGAATATAATGGGTGTCTGGGACGTTTCGCATTACTCTCGAGAAGGGGGGAGCCGCCGACATTGGTAAGAACGAAGAAAAAAACGCCAGACAGACAAATGAGCCTTGCGCTTTGCTGTTCCTTGAGCATAAAAAATAACATGTAGCGGTCATATTTGAAGGCTTTTGATTGACTAATCGTACAGCGCATACAGTTCCGATGAAGACAAGACATTCAAATAAACTAAGTACACCCAGACGGAGGGCTCCGGATGGCACTCGACAAGCAGACTGAAAAGAGTTCAACGGGGCCCATAGACCGCGAAATACCAACCGGCGCCATCTTACAGTATGCCTTTTTACGAAACATTGTAAATTCGAACACATAATACTGACAAGGGCAGGGAGAGCTTTCTTTTGTTTTAGAAAGTAGCGTTTTAAATTTATGCGGATGCTAAAGTTTGACGGAATGCCCGTTGCCAGGAAGCGAATCCCACGAGTTTGGACATTGTTTGTTCAAAACACATTTGAATCGGAATAACTATTTCGAGTATTAGTTTTGCCCCCTGAAAAACTTGATTTTTCATCTATGGCAACCCACAATTATAGTCCCTTGGCAGTGTGTTGGTGACACTTATGATCCATTGAAAACATTGTATAATGTAATTGTAGATTAGATTAATTCCGAGTTTACCGGACATACAAAAACGGGGATAAGATAAGGTACTTTTGAAAGGTTGTGTATGTATCAAGCTACATGGACATTTTTATAATTGACTTTAAAAGTGTGCTTTTTATTATTGCTGTTTCGAATGTTAGCTCTGCGGCGGTGACGAAACTGCACTAATGTTGAACGATTGAAATGATGACTGTTTGCTCTTTTGTTTTTGTGATACTGAGCTATTGCTTCGCCGATAACAGAAACGTAATATCGTTGATTTTGGTTTGATTTGATTTGTTGCAAGTTTCGAAAGAAGCAGACAGCTTTCCGTCGGCAAAGTATGTACTTATAAGCAAAAATCATGAGAAATAAAAAACCACAATCGGTCTGGAGCCCCCGTCTGAAACAACGTGCTTCTGTTTAACCGATGACGAATCTCGCCTGCCTCGACGATACTATTTAGAGCCATCTGTGAAGGTTTGCTCGGGCTGACGATAGATGTTCGTCTTTCATGGAAGAACCTTCGAGACCAAAACCAAAGCAGGCTAGCCCGATATTCACATTCACATTACAAAGCCTCGGCAGACAGAAACCATCCTACGTGTCGTCTACCATCCACATGTAAGCATAACAATGCGGCGAAACCACGGCGTCTCCTGGAGAAAGCTCTTCCCTGGTTTTTGATGCGTTAAAGCATGCATGGAGACACGAAAAAGAGAACGAGGACCAAAAAAAGCAGGGCTGTTTTTTCGGGCAGGTCTAATGTCTAATTTTGAAAGCTACCATTCAACAAACACGCGAGAAACCAATCCGAAACAATGGCCGACGGCGGCAAAGCCTAAAAGGACACCTAATGGGATCGCATTTTACATCATGCCGGCAAAAGACACCCGAAACAACCACGCTATGATGCATCGGGATAACTAATGTAAGCCAACTCCCCCGAAATGTCCTCATTACAATATCAATATGAGTACAAAATCAAAAAAATGGGCCATCACATTTACATTTAAACTTGAAAAAGATAAAAACAACAACCATTAGCACCCCAAATGCACCCCCAATGACGAAAAAAACGTAATATCCCCCTCTTTAGTGGCCTAAATTACTTTACAAGGTACAAAAATGCATATTTCACTCGCTTATCCAATTATTAAACATTCACAGGGGGTGTCAGAAAGCAGCAGTTACGTGGTACTTAACATAATTCTAAATGCACATTATATGTTTTAACCTTTTTACAAGGTCACAAACCATAAGTGGACCACTTGGGTACGCCATATGTACCGTAATTGCACTGGGTTGGTGGACTACATGTGTTATGGTCGAACGCGGTGGCGGTGGCGGAGGTCATGCCGTGGCAGTGGTCGCTTTTGTGAGGGGTCGGCTGGCGCGATTTCAAAGAGGGGGTCATGAATTGGCTATTTTCAATCAAAGGTGGTTAACGAGGAAACTCTAAACAACTTGGGAAAACACCATTGAAAAAAAAGAAAATGGTGTTTTTATGTGTCTGGTGTTTGGTTAAGATGTCAAAAGTTTAGACTTAAAACTATTTTAACTACGTAGTTACGTCAAATCAGGCAAATCAAATAGAATCCACAGAATGAACTTTTAAATTCCGCAATTCAGACAGAAAAAAGCTTCTTCAAAATCTTGTTTTCAAAAAAAATGATGTAACTTCCAAAAAAGGCTATAAAAAGCAACCCACGAAACACCTTTAGTCCCAATGGGACACCTGTGTTTAGCGGTAAATGTGTTAAAAAGTCTGTCGAAATGAGATTATAACAACCTTTTGCATGTAGTGTAATTATTACAACTGGAAAGGGGGTTCGGTGAGCAGAAAGGTATTTTTGCGGTTTCAACCCCGCTTTTCAACGCAAGGAAACGCAATTTGATGACGAAAAAACGTAAAAATGTCTTTGCAATACGCTTTGACTGATTGCGCTGCACCGTGTAGTTGTAAAAGTACAAAGTTGGGATATTCGTAGGTATTCGTCGTAGGTAAATGGTGACAAAAAAGTGTAATTAGGAGATGCGATTCTTTCCACTACATCGGCACCAACGATCTACGGTACTGGGAAGCTGGGAATTTCTCATGGGTGCGCGATTTTTTGTATTTAGAGTTTTCAATGCAATGGATTTTCTCACAATTAGTGATTTGTGTTGACTCTTGTGGTTATTATGTGTTGGAATTGCCAGAAAGGTGTTTCAATTTCCCCTAAGTGGGTTTAAACAGCGGAAAAACGGATTTTTATTAAACTTTCATCTCTTTTTCAGTCACTACTATAATCCCCTCAACAATATACCAGTATAAAGACCACAGAATGTCGCCCCTGTTTGAATTGAACCCCCTTCAATTCAAACATCCCATTGTACCTTCAACTCGGCACATGCATGCCTACAAAACTGACCATATGCTACTACCTACAATCTAACCTAACTTAAGTTTCTTTCAATGTAAACTTCAAATTGTTAAATAAACAGACAAATTTTACGTAGTTACTTAAAAGACACCAATTTCAATGCTATTCATTATTCAACACCACAAAACCCGTGAGAATCATGGCTCTTTTTCACAAGAGACACATTGCAGACGCCATGCATGCCACCATTTCCCTGCAAAAAAGTGCATAACAAATTTTTTACTCAAGCCAAGTTTCAAAAAGCATCCACATGGCACAAATTTCGGAACTTTTTACAATTTACTACATGTATGAACCCTCCCACGTGTCGTTAATTATTGCAAATACATCCGAATTTGGCTGATTTGGCACAAACCACAAGCAAAAAAGCTTAACATTATCACCTTTTTAACAAGAATTACTGTATTGGCATCAAAACATGTCAGAATAATTTTTGACCTGGCTACAGTTCCGATAAATGGCGGTCTAAACAGTTTCAACGATACATAAAAAACAGTCAAGTTTCAAAGTAGTAAAGGTATGCAGGTGGGCATAAAATATGCGCCCTGTACTCTTATAACTCGTTTTAATATCAAAAAGTTAATGCATTCTCTAAAAAATGTGTGAAAACCTGAAAAGGAATACTGTAGGTGCACCGAGAAGGTTTATTAACATAACAGATTGCGTCACAGGGACGAAAAAGCAATTTACATACTAAAAGTAGGACTGTACGGTAATGTTATTCATATAAATTTGCCGTAATACATAATCCTTAATGGTCTTATTAGAGATTAGGATTGAAATGCGTTGCAATAAGTCACATGTGCATTGGTGTCGGGAGGGGAAAGGTTAGGACAACACGGGGGTTTGCTTTAGTTGGAAAAAGTGGGGTTTTGTAGGTTCAAAAGTTAAAACACAAAAGATTGTTTGTTTGGAAATTGGATTTTTAGTGGTTCTTAATGAGATAAGTACACTTTTTGAGCAATGTAAAACATGGGTCAAATTATAGTCCATGTAATCATTACAAAAGTATAACTTTCTATGAAATGTAAAATTAATCTCGATGTTATGCGAAGGCTGAAATTAGACAAACTTGACAAAAGTACAGGGTTAGTATGTAGTTTCAAATTGTAGCTTTTAGTCTAATCTTTTCAAGATAACATTGACCTCTATGGTCAAAAGCTCAGATATGCGTGTTTTAGCCTCAATGAAAGATAATTACATATAATTTTTTTTCAATTTCTGACACAAAGAAACATAAAATTACTTAAACCAAGAAAATACTTAATCCAGATGTATGTCTAAAAAGATTATAACCAACTTTTCAAAGTTAACATCATAAAAAGTAAACTTTAAACCCCTTTGTCACGTCCAAAAGTACAAAAGACACTTTTAAAACACAAACCCCAAGCCAAAGATAACCCCCTCATCCGTCTTTTGCGTAGATTCAAATTTATCCGTCCGTTCACCACGAAAATGTTTAACCACTTGAGCTTTTCTATTCCATTGAGCATCACTACGCTCCAAAATTGCCGTAATAGTCCCCCACTCGCTTTTCGTACACTTTTTCCACTAAATATGCTACTTTTATTGTACCAGCTTACGGTAAATGCGACAATGTCCACTACAAAAGGCACAACAAGTATGGCTGAATAGTAAGTAAACTATAAATGGGGCTCCCGTTGTTTATGTGTAGCATAGTTGTGACGAAACAAAACGGAAGAGGGTTACGGTAGAAGCATACTAAGACCAACTTAACCATTATGTGATCGAGGGGGCTACAAAGACAAAGACGGGTGACTTGTGGCTTTTATAAATAAGGGTAAGCTTAAAAGTGGAGGGATGTGTACTAGATAAAGCTATTTGCATTAGGAAATTAGAAAAGTAACGGAAATTATAAAAGGAAAAATCAAAACAATATTAATGGGAGTAATCCGTGAAAACCCCCTCAGTCGAGGTCAAACATACAGATTATGTGGATTAGATGGGGATGGGAATGAATGCTATTCAGAAGGGATCAAAGTGTAACAAGGTGTTTAACTGTTTGGCATTGAGTGGGGATAAGGATATGGGATACTGTCAGTTGAAAAAAGTTCAAAGCAAATAATAAACATTACGATCCAGCCTAACACTTGTAGAAATGTCACGTAAATTTCCAGTTGAATAAAACTCTTTTGTGCTTAAATGCGGAAGCTGATCAGATAAAACAGCCTTAAACTTTTCCAAATATATGTAATTTTCAAAGTTATCCATAATATCTAGTTGCAACTTAAAACCACGTTTTAAACTCTGAAAAACAAGTTTAGTAAACAATTTCGAGTTTTTTGAGTAAATAATTAAAAGACTCACTTTAAGAAATGGCACAAATGCAACCGGCATAAAATAAGTAAGTGCTTGATTAACAGAAATCTGAAATGTTAAGATTTCTAATTGAGGTTCTTTTAACTGAAGAATGTCGTTCATCCATGTTTCAGAATCTGAATACCACTGAACTGTTAGGTATTTAAGATGCGGAAAAGATGTCAAAAGAGTGTTGAAATCCTGAGGGCCTCGAACATACAAATGGGTAGCACTTGCACAAGTTAAAACGGACAATTTCCTGATGAAAGGGATTGAGTTTTCGCAATTAATAATATGAATTGCACTGGGTTCGGGTAAAAAGTGGCCAAATGTGTCAGAATATAAATGTTGCAAAGTGGCACCGTTTAACTCAATCCATTGATTGCACCGTAACACATGACCGTTAGTAAGATCAATAGGTGTCATACTAAAATCCGGTAGGTATGATACCGCAGTAAACTGTTCGTCTTTGTAACGAAGCGCGCAATGTCGAGATAATGTTTGACAAGTTTGAAGATTTGGGGGGCAAATTGACGGGTGGCCAGCGGCAATTTGAAAGTTGTATCGTTCAACAGGGGTTGTTAGTTCGGCTAGGCGACTGCGAAGACCATAGGGAAGTTTAGCGATGGGATACACCATGATGCAAAATACGATAGCTCACTTTGGATGAACAAAGACTTTGTTGTACAATACCCAATATAGCAAGAACGAATACAACTGTGGGTTGATAAAGCCAAAAGCGGATGGCTTGACCGCGCGCATACTCGATACGCATCGATCGCAACTTTTCGACAGCAATCCACAACAGTAGGTCTGACAAACACGCACAATTATATAATTTTATTGCGGAAAAGTCGTTGCAACAAGAAAACAAAAATCAAAAGGAGCAGTTTAATGCAAACATTAAAAACATAACAACACAAAAAACGTAATCAAAAGTTTACGTCAAACGTAACGTTACTCAAGTTTACGCCTCTTTTTGTGTGAGGGAATATCGTCGAGAAAGAACGCATCGATGTGAATTTGAAGGCGAGTGCGTAAATCACTTTCGATGTCCCGATAATCCATGCGCGCTTCAATCAGACACTTCTTGAGAGAACTAAAAAGTTGGTTCATCTGATAATCTGTAGTTCCTGGAAGCGCATTTTTTGCTGGCCACCATTTACCAACTGGTGAAAAGTGCAATACAAAGCCAGACCTCTGCGCCTGAAATCAAAACGTTGTGATCATAATCGCCTTGTTTTACAAATCCTACCTTCAAAAACGCAACTAGTTGTTCACATGTAAACTGAACTAGTTCTTCCATACTAATATTAGAAATTACTAATTTTTTCAATTGAGTTTTCGCGAACAAATCTTTTTTTTCCATTAAACTTTTTTCAAACAAATTAAACGCCAGATAGGCGCTTTTAATAGACGGAAAGGCTGCCAGAACATCGGAATAGTTTAAATGTTGCGAATCGTCTTTACTATTTGAGCAGTCAATATGAATCTCTCTAAGACTACCACTTAGAAGCTTCGATGTTGCATACCAAAAGTCTGTAGAAACAACGCAGTTGCATAACGATAATGTTTTGGGGCGGATAAGGTAATGATCAAAAATACTAGACGTTAGACTTTGTAAATTGAAGTTTTTAAGACGAACCCTTTGATCGCAGTTGATAACGGTGTCTTGCTTCATAACGATAGTCTTTGTTACTACAACTGTACCATCGTTGGCGCACGTAAAACAAAATTCATATTGAAGAGACACAGGTTGGGTTAAGGCTTGAACTTCTGGTGGGCAGATTGACGGGTTGCCAGCGGCAACTTGAAATTTGTAACGTTCAACAGGGGTTGTAAGATCGGATAGACGGTAGCGAAGACCATAGGCGAGATTGTCAATCGGATACGGCATGATGGATACGGTAACTCAATTTTTAAAAACAACAACGTTGGACAACAGTAGGGGAACAACTGAACGCAACTTGCGGATGACTTGGCCGCGCACTGAAGAAAGTCAATACGCATCGATCGTAATGGCGACTTGCACACAAAAGAAGGTCGGACAAACAGACGCAATATTAAACTATTTTATTATCAAATAGTCCGTAAAACGAGAAACAGTCATGCTTTTAATCAAACTATGTTTTGAACTTCAATAGCTGCGTATTATAAACTTTATAAAAATCTCCAAACTTCTTTCTAGCAGTTCTTATGTTTGTATTTTTATATATATAATTTTTTTTCAGACGAGTATGTAACTGCAAAACAAAGTAAAGTACTATCGATTTATCATTAAGATAAGGGAAATGTAAAATCCTTATGGCAAATATAAAGCGACGTCGCCAATAATAATGTTGGTAGTTTTTCCCTGTGAACCATATTTGTCATTAAATTCCTCTTCACTCAAGCGTGGCAGTTGTTTCGATAAGTCATTTATTAACCGTTGTGAAAACTCTTCATCGCAACCTGTATATCCTGTTTGCACCGAAAGTTGGAAACCAGGTCGATGTGCCTACAAAATAAACATTCTTTGAAACCAATATTACTAAACGTGAAACTTACTTTGAGAAAAGCAATAATGTCATCACACTGGATAGACATAAATTGTTTAATTAAACTAAAAAGATATACATATGTCAGTTGGCGAAATCCAAGGAGATCAGCCATCCAGCTTTCGGGAAGTTCATTCGCGGAGATAGTTAAGCTTGTAAGGTTTGGAAAGTATGTAGACAGTGCTTTTAGATTCGGCGTTGAAATATAAGAATTGTACTCTATCAACGTCGGGCTAGCACATGTTAGTTCTGACAATGTCTTGTAAAAGGAATCTGTATCGTCGCAATGGCGAAGGTTGATGTTTTTCGGTCTGACGAGAATGTGGTCGAACGTTTCAGGTTTTAAATGGTGAACGGTAGCATTCGATAAAGTGAGCCAATTGACACAACATATGACAGCATTTTTATCGGAAAAAGATGGTTGACTACAAGCGATGGGATGTGCGCCATCGAATGTTTGATAACAACAAATAGCAAGCGACTTAGGTAATTCTTGACCTGCTTGAGGGTTAGGGGGACAAATTGAAGGCTTTCCAGCGGCAACTTGGAGTACATAGAGTTCAGGCTTGGTTGCGAGTTCAGCGAGACGGCAGCGGAGACCGTAGGCAAGGTTAGTGATGGGATAGGGCATGATGGATACGGTAACTCAATTTTTTAACTCAAATTTTTTTTAATACCAACGTTGTACAACTGTAGGGGAACAACTGAACGCAACTTGCGGATGGCTTGACCGGGCGCTGAGGAAAAGCAATACGCATCGATCGTAATGGCAGCTTGCACACAAAAGTACGGTGTAAATGCGTGCATACCAAAAGCTGCACGCGGTACCAGAGTTGCAACTGCTTGCGGGACTGTAGATCGGACAAACACGCGCAGGAACACAAGAAAAAAGAGTTTCCATCGATTTTTATGTTTTTATATAATTTTTATTCTTAATAAAAACAATTCAAAGGCTTTCATAATAAATCATCATAGCAAATAGAAAACGATACCGTCAACGTTGACGTGGGTGGGATATTCTTGCTGACCGTATTTTTCGTAAAATTTATTTTCACTAAACTGTGGCAGTCGCTTTGATAAATCATTTACCAACTGTATCAACAAATTTTCATCACCTTTTGGACATAAACGCATCATAAAACCGCGCTGCTGTGCCTGCAAAATAACAGTTCTTTAAAAAACTTTATATTACATGAAGTTAAACTTACTTTTAAAAAAGCCACAAGGTCATCACATTGAATACACAGAAAATGTTTAATTGAAGCATATAGATATACAAACACCAACTGGTGAAGTTGGAGGAGCTCAGTCATCCAGTTTTCGGGAAGGCCGTCGGCAAACACACACAAAATTTTAAGATTTGGAAAGTATGTAGTTATTGCTTGTAGATTTGGAGTCGAACCGCAGGAATCATATTTTATCCACGTCGGTTTGGCACATGTTAGATTTGACAATGTTTTGTAAAAAGAGTCTGAATCGTCGCAGCAGTAAAGTTCCACAGTCTTAACCCTGACCAGAACATGGTCGAACATCTCTGATGCTAAATGGTTAAGGGTTGCATCAAACAAAGTAATCGATTTATCACAATAGAATACAGAACTTTTGTCGAAAGAAGATGGTTCACGAATATCGATGGGATATGCACCATCATCTGTTCGGCGACAATGAAGATAAAGTGAGTTAGGTTTTGACACTTTTTGAACTGTTTGAAGGTTAGGTGGGCAGATTGAAAGGTTGCCAGCGGCAATTTGGAATTCAAAGCGTTCAACAGGGGTTGAGAGGTCGGCAAGACGGCGGCGAAGGCCGTAGGCTAGTTTGGTGATGGGGTACGGCATGGTGGAAGATCGTTATAGTAAAATCGGTTTAAAAAATAATAGCGGACAAAGGAACTCACAACGTAACTTGGATAGCAAGCTGAGTGAATGAAAACACACCGAGCACTGTCCAGCCAGGTATGCGTATGCACATCTGTAGATACAGTATGCCTGGCCGCGCGGGTGTTGGGGGTTTTCCCGAAAAATCAATCAAAATCTTTTAACTTTTGACGAATAACGTTTTCAGTGTGATTGAAAAGTTTAAATAAAAAACCGTGAATAATCTATTCGAATAATTGCAAGAGTTGAATAATTTGATTACAAATCAAAAATAAAAATAGAATTTTTAACTATCAAATCAGTTAATACTGCAAAAAAGTAAAGTCAGTGACGAATGGATGTCTATTTAACACGATAAAAACGGCCAAAATAAAGGAATTTCAAATTTAAAAAACCAACTCAAAATGCCCCCATTGTCACACTTTGCCAACAATGCCAACGCATCGCACACCCATTTCGCCTCGAGCAAAAATCGCAACTTTCACCTGTTTTCGCCGATTCGCTCCGCCATGGCCGATTCTGAACCCTCGATCAGCTTCCTCTGCGTCGACAGAAGCGTCCCGGAGCCAGATGCTAACTTCACATGCACCGAGGAACAGCTCAAGGCGAAGAAAGACTACTGGCGGGATCAGATCCGGAACATCAAGAAGGTTGTCGCGCCGATGGTTGATCAGAGGTTCGTTTGTGCTCTATTTTGTCCTTTTCACTGATTCTTCTTGTTTCTATCCGATTGCTAACAGTTAATCTTTCAGTGAACTCGCATTCCGTGAATTCCTGCGTGCTCATGGCGCTGATTTGGCCTTCTCGCCAATGATCCATGCCCACCTGTTCGTCAACGACTACACCTACCGGAAGACGAGTCTGTCTACCTGGAAAGGCGAGCGAGAGAAGCCATTCATTGTCCAGTTTTGCGGAAACGATCCACAGACGTTTCTGATCGCTTGCCGTTACGTCGAAGGCTTCTGTGACGGAGTCGATTTGAATCTCGGCTGTCCGCAGCTGATCGCGAAGAGGGGCAATTATGGAGCCTATTTACAGGTAGATTTAGTTTTTTTGATAGTTTTTATATATAAATTTCCAGGAAAAACGCGAACTCATCACTTCCATGGTGTCTGCCGTCTACAAAAAGTCCACATTGCCGATTTCGGTCAAAATCCGATGCCAAGAGACAGTCGCCGACACGATCGAATACGCGAAACAACTCGAAGCTGCCGGGGCCTCGATGATAACGATTCATGGACGGACCCGGGATATGAAGGGGATCAACACTGGGATTGCCGATTGGTCCCACATCGCGGCGGTGAAGAAGGAGTTGGACGTTCCGGTGATAGCTAATGGCAATATTCAGGTTTGTTTGGTGTTTTTAAGGGGTATTATATATAAAAACTGTTTCCAGCTCCCAGGCGATGTCGAACGCTGCATCGAAGCGACTGGCTGTGATGCTGTCATGTCGGCTGAAGGCATCCTGTTCAATCCCTACCTCTTTGAAGACACTTTCAAGCCGAATGTCCAGGTCGCGAGGGAGTATCTGTCCTACGCCAAGCGCTTTTCGGCGAATATCAGCGCTGTCAGGGCTCATATCTTCCGGATCTGTCATCACACGTAAGCTTTTGAAACAATTTTTACGTATTTCCATCAAAAATCGTCCCAATTCAGCCTCCTCCGCCACGACGATCTCCGCAACAAGATGTCCATCATCACTTCCCTCCCAGATTTCGAAGCCATAGTCACCGAACTCGAATCCCGAACGGCCACAACCACAGAAGACGAAGCCAAAGCCCTCCCGCTGCTGCAATCCCACGCAGATTACCCCGATCTCCGCTCCTTTGTCGAAGCCACGCCTCACTGGTTCGCAAAACCGTATGTCCGACCGATCCAGGACGATTCAAAGCAGGCCGATTCGGAGTATCGTCAAAACAAGCGGGCCCAGATCGAGAGTCTCGTCGAAAAGACCGGCCTATCCAAGCGTCAGATCCGGAAGAAGGAGCGCCGACGCGTCGATCTCCTTCGAGTCAAAGATGCCAAGAAAGCCTATCCGCAATGTGTTCGCTGTGGAATGCCGGCGGCCGTGGCGTGTCAGAATGCGAGCTGTAAAAAGTGCTGTCGATTGCGGTGCATTGAGGAGATCAAGGGCTGTAAAAGTGAGTTTTGGCTTCTTTATTTAGTGATTATGTATTGATTGATATCAGTTTCAGCCCACAACTTCAAAGCCGAACACATGAAAGTCAAACGGGAAGCGTTTCTAGCTGCGCAGAGTGAAGTCAAAGAGGTAGTCGAAGCGACGACGTAAAGTTTTTGAAATATATTGTGATTCTTGTTGAGTTTGAATAATTTTGTCTTGTGAAATGAAAGAAGAGTTTACTTAGATTGTATTTAGAAAAGGAAAACTATGTTGATAATCGTAGAAGTCGTATTTTAAGAATTGAAAATTCTGAAGTTGGAAAAGCAAAATGCGCACGCGCTCTGTTCTGCACGGAAAACGCATTGGCGTTGTGTCCAGAACGGCCATTGTTGTGTTCGCAGCCGAATGTCATCCTTTTCGTTTTCCTCGCTTTTCGTTTCGCCCTCCGGAATTCTAATCCTCATTTCTGATTTTCAGACTTCCAGCAATCTCGATCGACATCATGGATTCCCTTGATAACCCCCTCAAGCACACGATGTAAGTTTTCCTTTTCAATTTAACGAAATTTGCTTGATTTAAACATGTTTTTATATATTTTTTCATTGTTTCCCAATCTGTAACCCATTTTAAACCAATTTCCCCCTTCAGGAACCCGACATGCACGGGAACATCTATGTTTGCCATCGTCTACAAGGGTGGCGTCGCCCTGGCCACCGATCGCGTCTGCTCGTACGGCAAGACCGCCCGCTACAAGCACATTGGCCGCCAATACCGCGTCAACGAGAACGTCGTCATCGGCTTCGGCGGCGATCATGCCGACTTCCAGTTCCTTCAGAACATCATTGAACGCAAGGAGCAGTCCCTCAAGACCTACGATCAGAGCGCCAAGCTCACACCGAAGGGGCTCCATGCCTACCTGACGACGCTGCTCTACTACCGTCGTTCCAAGATGAACCCGCTCTGGAACACTTTGATCGTTGCTGGTGAGCCTTTTTTCCACAATTTTATATATATTTTAACTCAATTTCCCTCCAGGCATGCAACCTGAGCCGACCTACGACAACCTGGTGCCCTTCATCGGCGTAGTTACCCAACGTGGCGTCGCCTACCCGACCAAGCACGTCGCGACCGGTCTGGGCGCCATGCTCCTCAACCAGGCAATCGAAACCGATGTCCGCACCAAGAACAACGAGCTCAACCGTGCTGAAACCCTGGAGCTGATCCGCAAGTGCATGGAAGTCCAGATCTACCGTGATTGCACCGCCGATGCCGAGTACGACATCGCCACCGTCGAGAAGGAGGGCGTCGTCCTGGAGAAGCCACAAGTCGTCGTCGGCAACTGGGAATCGGCGGAATACAACTGCCAATACGAATAAGCGTGTCATTTGTGCAGTCTGTATCCACCAATTTTGTCTAAGCATGTTTAATATTCATTTTTTATTTATTTATCGGTGTCGGCATGCTTAACCGGTCGATTTTGTATGAATTATCATAAACTAATTATGGGAAGGTGTTTGGATTTGATTTTATGGTGTTTTTGAGCACTGATATACCTGAATAGTTGTATTTTGTCTTTTTTGATGGTTTTTATATATTTTTTTCGCAGGGTAACAATGGTAAAGCGAAAGCAAGCCTCACCTATCCCGGCCGGGCCACCTGCCGTCGGCGAGGATGATCGCTTTGACTCCAGCGATGAGGAAGACCTCCGAAATACCATCGGAAACGTTCCGATCGAGTGGTACGACGAGTACGATCACGTCGGCTACGATTTGAGTGGGCAGAAGATCGCCAAAACTGGGAAGAAGAAGGATGAGTTGGACAATTTTCTCGAGAAAATGGAAGATCCTGATTACTGGTGAGCTTTTTCAGCTTATTTTGATCCATTTGATGTCAAAATTTTGGTTTTTAGGCGAAAAGTCTTCGACCGTCAAACCGGCGGCGATGTAACCCTCACCGATGAACAGGTCGCCAAGCTCCGAGCTCTCGCCACCAACGCCTATCCCGAGATCGGCTACAACCCGTATGAGCCCTTCATGGACATTTTCTCCTCCGAAAAGGAGATCCATCCTCTCGACCACCGTCCGCCAGACAAGCGCTCCTTCGTGCCCTCCGCCGATGAACGCCGAAAGGTCTCTAAGATGGTCCATGCCATCAAGATGGGCTGGACAAAGACCCAAGAAAAGGAGCCGAAGCCAAAGGTTTACGACATCTGGGCCGCTGAAGATTTCGACCCCAAATCGAAGTCCGAACTCAAACGGCTGCGATTGGCACTGCCTGCACCGAAGATCGCCCTTCCTGGCAATTACGAATCCTACAACCCGCCAGAGGAGTACCTCTTCGATGAAAAGGAGCTCAAAAAGTGGGAAGAAACCGAACCCGACATGCGACGCATTGAATTCATTCCACAGAAGTTTGATGCCCTCCGAAAGGTGCCCTTCTATGAACGCTTCTTCAATGATCGCTATGACCGATGCTTGGATCTGTTCATGGCGCCCCGACAGCATAAAAACCGACTCAACGTCAATCCGGATGATTTGTTGCCTGATTTGCCGAACCCTAGGGATTTGATGCCGTTCCCGTTGGTGCTTGGATTGGTTAGTTTTGTTTTTCTTCGCTTTTAAAAGTCAATTGAAACATTTCAGAACTTCCGCGGCCACAAGGGTCAAGTGCGAACCCTCGCCGTCGAACCAAAGAATGGCGAAATCCTCGTTTCCGGCGGCGAAGATCAAACCGTCCGAGTGTGGTACATTCCGACTGGCCGTTGTCTCAAGGTCTTTGAATTCAATTCGCCGATTACGAGTGTTTCTTTCAACCCCAACCCCGATTACACGCTCGTCGCTGTGGCTTGTGAGAGTACTGTCGTCACGTTGTTGAACATTGAAGCTGGTGATAAGCTGAAAGTGTCAGCAACGAAGGATTTGTTGGTCAATATTCCGATTACTGGCGATTCTGAAGCCAAGTGGCGGCGTACAAAGGCTGGACGCGTTGAGATTGACGTTGGAGACGTGAGTTTTATCGCCTTTTGTTTCCAACTTTGAAGTGTTTTGTTTCAGAGTGTCCGTCAAGTCACTTGGCATCGCAAGGGCGACTACTTTGCCACCGTCGGACTCGAATTCGCCGCAAGCAATGTCAAGATCCACCAGATTTCGACCGGCCACACGCAACAGCCATTCACCAAGAAGCGCGGCCACGTCCAAGCCGTCCAATTCCATCCGACCAAGGGTCTCTTCTTTGTGGCATCGAAGGAATTCATTCGCGTGTACGATCTTCTGAAATGCGTCCTCGTCAAGAAGCTCACTCTCGGCACTCGCTGGGTGTCATGCATGTCCGTCGAGACCCATGGCGATAACCTCTTTGTCGGTGGCCTCGATCGTGCCTTCTCTTGGCTCGATTTGGACCTGTCCACGAAGCCCTGGAAGACCCTCAAGCACCACAATTCGGCTATCCGTGGCGTCGCTCAACACCAGCGTTACCCCTTGTTGGCGACTGTTTCTGATGATGCCACCGCCATGATCTACCACATCCGCATCCCACAAGACATTGTGGCCGAGAATGAGATCATCCCCGTCAAACGGTTATCAGCCTACTGCGGCTCAAAGAAGGGCAACCACGATTTGACGATTCTGTCAACCATCTGGCATGCCACCCAACCATGGCTCATCACTGGTGCTGCTGATGGTCTTATTTCACTGTTTTCGTATTAACTTTTAAACAGTTTTTGTTGTTTGTTGATTCCTTTTTTGAGTTTAAGTTTTTTCATAGTACAGATGGTCCATCAGGTTGTGCCGATTAACGGTCCCTCACAATCTGACGGATTGATCCATTGTTGATTTTGCGAATACATAAAAAGTATCATTAGACGACTTCTGAGAAAATGTGATGCGATAGCTTGTTGGGAATTGGATGGATGATGGGGAGCCGGAGATATGCACAGGTCAAGGTCGATCTCAGATCACGGCGGAGATACGTCTGGCCGCGCGGGCGTCGACGTCGGTGGCACGCAACGGTGCCATCTTTTGATGAATGCGTGCCTTCGTCGCTCGCTTTGGCATGCAATGATTTGACTAAACGGTCAATTCTTTGCGGTTTTCGTTTTATGGTTGCCGTTCCTGCGATTAATGACTGTCCCTTGCCCTTGTACAGTCAGCGACATAATGATAAGACCAAACTTTAATCGCTTTTTTTGTAATTCTGTCACCATTTTCGGCAGATTTGAATATCAGAAATGGAACCAGCGGCCAAAACAACCCCGGGTACACTTCCAGACCGGTGGTGTTGTGCCGCCGTAGGGAGAAATGCCAAAATTAACATTTTGGGGCAGTTTGGGGTGCGACATAAAGATAAGACCAAAATTCGAAAAAAAATCACACGTGCCGAAAATGGATTCCTTTCATGCCGAATTATGTTTAGGGATCTGTTACTATGCACTGATGCCGTTGGAAGCAAAGTCGTTGCGGTTGGCGCGTGCCGTGGCCGTGAAAACGGTCCACTACTTCGTCGGCACACAAAACTGTTTTGAGCGACTTTTTGGCACCGTTTATGCGCATTTATAGTTATGGGTGGCATTTTCTACTCATTAGAAGCTAGTTTGTGCTTTTGTTCCAGATAAAAACTGTAAAATGCCGATTTTTGTGGCTTTCGGGAGAAAAGGGGAAGTTTCTGTGGCACAATGGCATGAAATGCCGTCGCGACTGACCTGGTATGGCAATGGAAAAGTTCAATGCCATCATAAAGTTACTTTTGGTACACTTGAAACGAAAAGTCTTGTCTTAAGAATCTCGTTGACAGCGTTGAAAGAATTTCAAGCTGTTTTCAAGCAGAAATAAGCTGAAAATGACCCAAAATTTGGGCGGTTTTTTGGTTTCGCAATGTCTAGGCTTCTGTCGCTTCTTATTCCAAATTCCAAGTATGGCAAAAGGTAAAATAGGATCGTAGAAGTTACTTTTTGCCGTTTGGGCGCATGTGTGCCATAACGGCATGCGTTATGTGCCAAAACGTAACCCCCGGGGTGCAATTTTTACAATTTTCAACGATTTAATTTGATTTTTGGGGTGACGACGGCATGTTTTATACTTTTATTATTTTTAACTAACCTAAAACAAAATATAATTGAAATGGCAGTGTGCTCGCTGCGCGGAAAGGTCGACTCTTGGACCCCTAATGCTAATGACCGTTTTCACGGCCACGGCACGCGCCAACCGCAACGACTTTGCTTCCAACGGCATCAGTGCATAGTAACAGATCCCTAAACATGATTCGGCATGAAAGGAATCCATTTTCGGCACGTGTGATTTTTTTTCAAATTTTGGTCTTATTATTATGTCGCACCCCAAACTGCCCCAAAATGTTAATTTTGGCATTTCTCCCTACGGCGGCACAACACCACCGGTCTGGAAGTGTACCCGGGGTTGTTTTGGCCGCTGGTTCCATTTCCGATATTCAAATGTGCCGAAAACGTCGACAGAATTACAAAAAAATGGGATTAAAGTTTGGTCTTATCATTATATCGCTGACTGTAGTACTTTTTTTGATTGACTGCCTGTCTTCTGGATCGTTCGGAATTCTCATTCTCGGATAACGGCGTGTCGGTTGCGGTCACTGTCTTATGGGCTGGTGCAAACGTGCTGGGAAGTGATGATCCCAAAAAACGGCGTCTCGGAAGCACCCACTTCCCCCGGAGCGACGACACGACCGATCGAGTGACTCCCGCGACTGACCGATTCTGAAAAAAATTGGGTCAAAAAACGGTTCACCCGATCACAGGGGCATCTTCATGCATTCCTACAGGCGTTGTTTTCGGGGCACTCGGGGTATTTGGAAAGGGTTTACTATGTCATTATGACCGTGATCGCGTCATTAGTCAACTGTGATTGATAAAAGTTGCGACATTTTTGATTATACTGTAGGTTTAAATGGCCAGGGGTACTGTATCTGGCCATTTAGATTGAAAAGGGAGACAGTTTGATCGATTTCGCCAAGAAACACAAACCTATTAACCCTAAAAAAGGTGTCTTTGACCCAATTAACGCACTTCTTATCAATGCTCAATTTCTAACGTTCCAATGTAATTGACGAAATTACAAGCTGTGACGTCAAATCGCGTCTTGAAATGCGTCATCGCCCCGCTTGAATCATCTCAAGCTCGACTAGATTTGTGATATCCGTTAAAAATAGCCCCCTATTGGATTCATTGTCAGGATATCTGACGCAAACGGGAGAACCGTCTTCGCCCTGAGGGCAATCTTGCGCATCATCGCGGTTTGTTTGCGTCCGTATAAAAACGATAAAAACGCATCTGTCGAAATGATATTTATGCCGTTGACACGCTATGAGGCAGTCATGCGGGGTTAATGGGCCATCTGGTTTTCAATTTTCGACTTTTTATCAAAGTTTTTCATACCGTATTTTGAAATTTATCCGATATTGTGAAACTGCGCACTTCTAATGCCTTATTTTGATCACACAAGGTTCATGCTCACCCTAATGCGTGTATCTACACATCCGATTGAGCCCTCTGTGCCTATTTCTAATTACCGTTTTGCAACACCGGCGTCATTCGGTGTGCCTCTTGACTTGACCCCGAAAACGCACTTTCTTGATTTGATGGTCAAAGAAAACGGTACCCCCAAACGGCTCCGGTCGCCTGCCTGCCCTCTTCCGCCTTGGTTGCAATCGGTTCGGAGGTGGTGCCGACGGGCTCGCCCCGAACAGTCAAGAGCATCGCCTCAGGCGACGGACGCGCAAAAAAAGCGCGCGCTCCTTCCGGATGACACTTATCAACGGAATTCAGGTCAGTGTTGCTTGCCCCCGGACCTGTGCCTTCAGGGCGTGTATGCTCCCGATTTTTGGTGGAAGACGGAGAGGGCAGGCAGCGCGACGCTGCTAAAAAACGGCCACAAGCACCTGGTGTGCTACGTGGGTGTGGATGTGTGTGTTTGACTGAACCGCCGAAAGGAGGCGGGGTTCTTGACCGCCTGTGGCGCTCTTCAATCCATGCAACGCAATTGGATTTGTGCCTGTGGCGAAGGCGGCTGACACCGAAGGCTCTTCAAGGTGGAAGGGGGTTTTGAAACGGAGATCGGTTGACTTTGGAAAGGCTAGACTAAACTGTTATGGAATCGGTTTACT
This sequence comes from Panagrellus sp. LJ2284, assembly GCA_024447225.1. Taxonomy (NCBI): domain Eukaryota; kingdom Metazoa; phylum Nematoda; class Chromadorea; order Rhabditida; family Panagrolaimidae; genus Panagrellus; species Panagrellus sp. LJ2284. Next base: position 4,848,593 of record JAMRYC010000009.1, read on the forward strand.
GATGCATTCTTTTGTTAAGAATCCGGTTTAAAACCTTTCTAAGGTTCTTTTTAGACTTTAATTTACATTGTTTTATTGTTTTTAGCTTTGAAACAATTTTTTAAGAATTTTTTATTAGGACCACCCACGACTTACCGTCACCCAATTTTCGCTTCGAGACCCCAAATACCACAAATTCTTCAAATATCCCCTTTTTCGACCTTCCCTATCTCCCCCAATCCCTTTCCACCCCTAAATATGCCGTAAGGCACTCCTTTCCCCCTGATAATATCCATCGCATCGCCATCAACTCCCGAACCAGGCACCGAAACCGTAACCTTGAATGCACGCACCCGTCGCCTCGTACTACCGGGTCATCAGCCCAGTTGGGTCGTTGTCGTCGTCGGGACTTTCGAGACAGCGCCTTCGTGACTTTCGTTGATCTCACACATGCCGACGGCCCCCCTCTTTTCATTAACCCTGATGGTTATCCCCGCCTTATCCGTCTTCGTCGTGATCGCGCAACCAATTTTACCGCCCGGCCCAGCCTTGTCCGTCTCTAAATCTCCAATTTGGAGTTAGTGCGGTACTTTGGAGACACTCGCCCTGATATATTTTATTTGCCTTCCTTGCCATTTGTGATTCGGGTTCCCGTGACCACGGCCTTTGCATTTCGTCCCATCTTTGCAGCCCGTGCTACCATGAGCCGGATCAATATGGGCCCGCTGCTGCTTCTTGCATGCATACTGGTCCCTGCCGTCTACGGCCAGGCTATTCGTAAGTTTTTTGATTCATTAAGCCATCAATGTGACAAAAAATTCAAATTTTGGTCCCGACACGAAAGTTTTATTTCACCGTTTTCCGGTTTGAGGGATCTTAATTGGGTAAATTCCAAACTTGGGGATTGATTAGCTCAATGACTTCAATCGCTTAAGCCGATTCACACCCTTGCCGAAATCCAAATCTAGGCCAATCGCCTCAGGGCGCAACCATGGTTCGATTTCTTCCCTTTTGACGTATTTGTCGATTTCGTTTGTTTTCACTCAAAGTGAAACTGACCTGCCCTGGGGCTCTGTTTTACATCGCCTGCATCCGCAAGTTGGGTTGGTCATCTTTCCGGCTGCGAAGGGGATGAAAGCCAATTAGGCGTGAGGTAACATGGGATCCATTGAAAGGGCGCGCATCTTCGCCCTCATTCTGACCGTCATCGTCATCCGTTGAAAAGGCAGAAGGGCCCTTATCGAATGAATAATGCCTTTATATGCCTTTTGATTCATTTCCTGAAACATGCCAGCCTGCGCGTGTCAAACAGATCCAGGCAGGCGACTGGCGGCTTCTTTGGATGTTTGTGTCGAACACCGGTCGGACATTCGCCTCAGGGGTGCCCGCAAGGAACATGCAAGTTAGTTGGTCATTCGGGGTTGGAACTTCCAAGGAATTTGACCTTCACCTAATTTTTTGACTTTCTTACGGACATGACTCGTCTTCTGGCTGGAGGGGTACAGTTACGATGCCGTTGGCCCGCCTTGTCGTAACGGCGATTCGTTGAGAAAGTTTTTCGCTCGCGCAGCTGCCTCCTGCGCATACACAGGCATCTAACAAGATCGGATCGAAAAAAGGATTGTGTAATTCGATGGGTAATGGTAACCAGAGTAACCGGGTTACAAGGGCAGGTGACACGCGTGACTTTGGAGCGCCTCAGGGGGTCAAAAAGTGAAACAATTAAAAAGTCGAAGTTTTAAAAAATGCAAAAAATTGAAAAAAACCAAAAAAAGTCAACAACAAAAAGTATAAAAAGCATTGTTTCAGCCACCACAGCAACCTGCGAAGCCGAATCCACCCCGGTCTTCTTGCTCCAACACAACACGACCTCCGGCGTCCAGCTCCGATCGCTGCCCGTGAACAACTTCCTAGACTGCTCCGAGTACTGTGCTAACTCCAATGTACGTGTTGTTTCCCCCTTATTAGCTAAGGCCTTCGGGCTCAAGAACCTGGACCCGGATTGTCCGGAGCTCCGTGCCTTTGATGAGCAAATAGTCAAGGATTTACAGGAATGCATCGGCGTCGAATACGCCCAAGGCCAGTGCAACATCATCGGCGCCTCCGAAAACGAGTACGTTTCCGTCGCCGAAGCGGCGCCTCTGGCCGTCAAGAGCTGTGTCAAGGTGGGTTCATCTTCCTTTGAAGCCGCTAATTGGCTGGCTTTCATTACAGAGCAGCCGCGTCTGCGCGTCGCCCTTCCACTTCGATGTCCACGAGCAAAAGATTCTCGTTGGCTTCGCCCGTGAGGTCGTCCCGGCCACATCTCTCCAAGTGTGTCTGAGCGCGTGCTTGAACGCGTTTGACTCCTTCGGCTTCGAGTGCGAATCCATCATGTACTACCCGATCGATGAGGAGTGCATCCTCAACACCGAGGATCGTCTCGATCGGCCTGACTTGTTCGTCGATGAAGTCGAGGACACCGTCATCTACATGGACAACAACTGCGCCGGTTCGCAGTGCTACGCGCCCTACATCACGCAATACATTGCCGTCGAAGGCAAGCAGCTCCACGATGAGCTCGATCGCCAATTCACCGATCTCGATCTCGAAGCCTGCGAGGAGCTCTGCACCCAGCGCTTGACCGTCACGGTGAACGACTTCAACTGCAAGTCGTTCATGTACAACAATGAAACCCGCACCTGCATCTTGTCCGATGAACGCTCGACGCCGCTTGGTCGTGGCAAGCTCGCTGAAGCCAAGGGATTCACTTACTTCGAGAAGAAGTGCTTTGCTTGTGAGTTTTGGTCTTGGGACGAAAGTTTGGTCCCGACACGAAAAGTCTAAAATGGATGTCTTTCAGCTCCCCGCACCTGCCGCAACACCCCAGCCTTCACCCGTGTCCCCCAGATGATCCTCGTCGGCTTCGCTGCCTTCGTCATGGAGAACGTGCCATCGGTGACCATGTGCCTAGACCAGTGCACCAACCCGCCCCCAGAGACCGGCGAGAACTTCGTCTGCAAGTCCGTCATGTACTACTACAACGAGCAGGAGTGCATCCTGAACAGTGAAGCCCGTGACTCGAAGCCCGACCTCTTCATCCCCGAAGGCGAGGACTTCCTCGTCGACTACTTCGACATCACCTGCCACCACAACGCTGAAGGCTGCCCTGCTGGCAAGTCTTTGGCCGCCGTCAAGACCATCAACTCCGCCCTGCCCGAAGGCGATGGAAGCCTGCACGTCATCGAATCCGCCGGTAACTCCGTCGGTGACTGTCTCGCCAAGTGCGTCGCTCTCGCCCCCGAGAAGTGCCGTTCTTTCAACTTCGACAAGTCCACCGAGCTCTGCAACCTGCTCTACCTCGACGGCAAGACCACCCTTCGCCCCATTGTTAAGAAGGGCATCGACCTTGTCGACATGCACTGCCTTGCCGCCCCTACCGACTGCCCCCTCGCTGCCAAGGAAGGCGCCCAGTACTCTCGGTACCTGTACACCAAGCAGACTGGCCTCTCCAGCCACGAATACCCCGTCACATCCCTCTCCAAGTGCCTTGAAATCTGTGCCACCGCTGAACGCTGCGAAGGCGTCAACTACAACCGACGCAACGGCAACTGTGCCCTCTTCGAGCAGATCGAGCACGCCTCCGTCCAGGCCGATGACCACATCGACTTCTACAAGAACTTGTGCCAGGTTAAGGAGGTTGACAACGGCGCTAGCGCTTCGGTCAATGTCCCCGCCAGCGAGCACCTCGCCAACGTCAACGGCAATTCTTCGGCCTCCGCCGCCGCTGCTAATGCCAACTCGAAGACCCAGGCCGCCCACACCAAGGACAGCCGCACGGAAGTCCTCGGCACCAAGACCGTCAAGCCGACCATCAAGGAGCGTGGAGATGAACGTCGCAAGCCCGAGGCCTCGGCCGAAAGCGGCAACTCCGCCGGTGCCACCCTCAGCGTTGCCAACTCTGGCCCGCCTGCCGTCCCTGTCCTCATCCCTACCGAGGCCGTCCAGACCATCTGCAACTACGAAGGCATCAAGGTCCAGATCAAGAACAACGAGCCCTTCACTGGTGTCATCTTCGTCAAGAACCGTTACGATACTTGCCGTGTCGAGATCGAAAACAGCGACAGTGCCACTCTCGTCCTCGGTCTGCCCGCCAACTTCGGCATGAAGCCCATCGTCTTGAACAATGACGTCCCCGCTGCCGATGCCACCACCGAAGCCGCTGCCTCGGAAGCCGAAGCCACCACTGCTGCCGAGCACGATGGCCTCTCCAGCAACGAAGTCCGTCGTCGCCGTGAAGCTCAACGCGAGTGCGGCCTCGTCGATATGGACAATGGCACCTACAAGACGACCGTCGTCGTCCAGACCAACAACCTCGGCATTCCCGGCCTCGTCACCTCCATGGATCAGCTCTATGAGGTCTCTTGCGACTACTCCTCCATGCTCGGGGGCAAGATCACCGCCGCTGCCAACCTTTCCGTCACTGGCCCCGAGCCTTCGTTGATCCAGCCCCGTGGCAAGATCGAGCTCGGCAACCCTGTGCTCATGCAAATGAACCCCGTCGAAGGCGGAGCTGGCGGCTCGGTCCTTCAGGCCAAGCTTGGCGATATTCTTGAGCTCAAGTGGGAGATCATGGCTATGGACGAGGAACTCGACTTCTTCGTGAAGGACTGCATCGCCGAAGCTGGTGGCGCCGAGCGTCGCAGCGACGAGCGTCTGCAGCTGATCGAAGCCGGTTGCCCGACCCCGGCCGTCGCCCAGAAACTCATCCCCGGCCCGATCCAGCAGCAAAGCAGTGCCGTCAAGATCGCCCATTTGCAAGCCTTCCGTTTCGACAGCTCTTCTACAGTAAGAATCACCTGCCAGCTCGAGATCTGCAAGGGCAACTGCAAGTCCGTGCAATGCGACCTCGCCGACGGACCTAAGGAGTCCTGGGGCCGTAAGAAGCGTGCCAGCGATAACAGCGTCACCGAGCGTAAGCTTTTACTACTTTCTGAAACCATCCAAATGCTAACTTTACCCTTTCCAGTCGAGACCAAGCGCTACAAGGTCCCCCGTTTCGCCCACGCCACCACCAGCCTGGTCATCGTGGACCCCCTCCAGCAGATCACCGAGCCCGCCGCCCCGATCGCCCGTGCCCGTCACGAGGACTTCGAAGTCGCCGCCGTGGCCCCCGCCGTCAGCGTCGAACTCGCTTCCGACGCCTCCTACGGCGCTCCCGGCGAGATCTGCCTCAACAAGTGGACGCTCGTGTCCGTGTTCGGCCTCCTCTCCGCCCTGATCCTCGTCCAAGCCACGGTCGTCCTCAGCTACATCTTCAAGCGCATCGCCCAAAACCAGGCCATCGAAGCCGCCAAGCTGAGTGCCTAGACTGCCTCACTAACGCCCATATTTGTTTCCTCCATCTTTAATTCCCATTCTTATCAAATGACTCAAATCTTATCAATCAGTTTGAACATTCCAACCACTCTCTTAACCTAGATTTATTCTTTAAATCTTTAATAACGCTTTTGTAGAACCAAAAATTGCTCAGACTTAAAGGCGCATGGCTGTGGTGCGCCGATTTTGCTCAGCTTTCTAAAAGGCCCTTTCGTGCTGAACAGAACCAATCAATCAAGTCCATAGTTACGTTGTATTTTGCCAATTGTTACACCAAAATAAAGAAAATATTGTTTTTGGATCAATGGAACTGGGTTTATTTTTACTTCAAAGATAATAAATGAGAAATTTAAACTTTCGTGGCGGGACCAACATGAAAAAGAAAAGTCGTTGCGGAACCCCTTTATTTTTACTTTTTGATAATAAAAAATTTAAAAACAGATAATAGTAATTTTAATAAACAAAAATCAAAAAGCCACTTCAATTTCGGAGATGCAGCATCACAGCAGACATCAACAGCAACTTTTTCTGGCTGGCGACGTCGAAGTCTTCGAGACCGATGCCATTTCGGAGCGGGAATCGGCGAGCCTTGGCGACGGCGCGCTCATATTTGCTCCCGAACGAGTAGTACTTGGGGGCGAGGAGCTGCGAGCATTGGCAGCGGCAAGGCGGAGCGGTAGAGATTGGGTTGTAGAGGGTGAGTGTCGGGATATTGTAGGTCGGGTCGGGGAACAGCTGGATGGCATTGGGATCGGATGGGCCGAGGAGGTCCATTTCGTCGTCTTCGTCGATGTAGACGACTTCGGGTACGTGGCGGGGCGGGTTCGGGTCGTATGCTTTGCGGGCAATGAGGATGGGCAGGAGGTCTTCGTCGGCGGGGTCTTCAGCGGGGGTTGGAGGGGGTAGGTGTGTGGGTTCGAGGTCGGATTCATATTCGGATTCGCTGGATTCGGGGATAGTGGCGTCGACGGGGGTGGCGAAGGTTTCGGTGGGGATGGCCAAGTCGATGGTCTCTGAGGCATCTTCAAAGACAGCCTCGGTAGTGGGAGCTTCTTCTTCCTCGACAGCGTTGCCAACCTCGACAGCGACGGGCTCATCAGCCACAGCAGCAGCCTCAACAACCAAAAACCCATACGGATCAGCGCCCCTCATCCACCTTAAACCAGCCCTCGCATCGATGCAAAACTCCTTGAATTCGGCCTTCCAATCCATGACCGCCAGCTCGGCACGGACTTCCTTCATCTTCAGCTTGCCGCGTTCAATCACGGCTTCCACGGCCATCACTTTTCCATGAATCTTTGACTTTGTGCGTGTCCACGTATCCCGCCATGCCAGACGGATCTCAGCCCATACATCACACACGGTGCACATCAGCCATGCACGGAAGGTCGGGAACTCGTCATGCTCGTCGGCGTCATCGTCGATTTCATCAACCACGGGGGCAACGGCCGGCGGCAAAGCCTTCAGGCTCACCTTGCTTCGACGCTTGGCTTCGGCCTTGATAGCTTTCGTCGACGACGACTTCACGGGCTCGGAGTGGGGCATCTCGGGGTAGAAGTATTCGAAAAACCAGTAACAAATGGCGATCACAAGGGCAAGGTAAAGCCAGCTGAAAGATGCGACGATAACAGATGCCATATAAAAGTTGATGAAAACTCACAACAAACAGAAATACGTAAGAATAGCGATATTTGACAGCGGCCAAGTAAAGAATCCAAGTTCATCGTCACTGAAGTCAAAACTGTTATAAAGCAAAACTAAACTTCAGTGAAACTTACTCATCATATTCAACCTCTTTAGCAACCGGTGCCGCCGCGATGGCAGGACGTTTCTCAGACGCGATAGCGTTAGCGTTATCATTTTTCTTTCCGAACGTGATGTACAAAGTGTTTCCAGAGAAGAGACTGTAAAAAAGCAATAATCAGAGGTCAAAAGACAAAATTGAATAATCAATTGATATGTAATCGATAAATAAAGTAAAACGCACACTGTAGTTTCATTTTCACCCAAGCATTGTGGCATGGTAGGACCAGCGAGAATGGCACAAATCGCAACGAGTTCAAGAAAACGAAAACGAGCAACCATCGTGACGAAATTTGTAAACCACAGAAGAATAGACCAACAAACGGGAGTCAAAAAGCGTCTCGACACTGATCGGGTCGGAAGAGGCGGCGGAAATGGATGGGTCGAGCGAGAGTGCGAGGGTGACAAGATTTGAAAGGGCGAATGGACTCATGCAAATTTTTTGTTCTGTTTTTTACTTGTTTTTGTCCTTTCAGTGCACGCTTTGTTATCGATTTTTAACTTTTTGTTGAACTAGTGTCGCATGCTTATTTTAGGCGTTTTTATAAATACATATTACGAAAACCAAATAGTGCATAATGTCGTTACATTTTGGGTTTTACTTTTTTATAAATATAAAATAAATAGCTTCATGGATGCTAGACAGAAAAAGTAATTGGTGCCATTTTGCAGACTGTAGCAGTGTTGTACATCGTATCGACACCATCTATCGTACTCCAAGTACCATCTGCAAGCATTATAGCCATGTAATATGGGTTCTTAGATCCTGGTTGTGCCGGAGCCCAGTTTGTGTATGACAGCGAAGTTCCATCGTCCCAAACGAATGCCGAGTCTGAGACTACGATTCCAATAACGGTTCTGTTAAACGATGGTTTTGCACAACCTAAAACGTACATTTTTTTAATAGTTTTAATAAAATAACAAAACATTAAGCCAACTAAACCCACTCAAAATGTAGTCATTTTCATCGATACTATGAATAGAGGCAAGTTTGCCATTGCCACTAGGTAATGCAGCACAATCACTTGCGGGTTTGTCATAGGTTAAATGATTAGAATCATACGTGTATGTAATGACAGCATAACAGTAAGACTCATCGTTAGATGTTTGCAGAATCCAAGGCGCTCCTGGACAAGTTGGGCTCTGTTCTACCAATGAAGGTAAGGTGCACAAATTTGTACTAGCATTGTATTTGGCGCCCAGAAAGTCAATGTATTGAGCGCATACCGATAGCTAAAATCAACCTTTGTCATTGTTTAAAACTTTGCTTGTCATAAAGTTTACATCCGATTCCAGCGTGCATTCAGAACTTGTGTTTGTAAAACCATCTGGACACACTCCCTTTGACGGATACACTAAAACAACATAATTATCACTGAAAAGTGCAACATTGCATACAATTGTTTTGTATTTTAGCATCAATACCAGTCAAATTACGTCCACCGACAGTCGTTGCAAAATCATCGCGTAAGAAAAACCGACATTCATCAAGTGTGATAGCATAATTTCGGATCATTGTTAACAAAACGCAAGTATCAGTTTTCCAGATCATCTGGAAACCGATACACGTTGTTGCACCGGCATTGACACAGTTGGCACCGCATTCTTTTGGGTCTGATATTCCACTGTAAGTCTTAAGCCTACTTGCTTGAAGGGCATAACCGAACAGCTGAATGAATTTGTCGGCAAGCACAAGGTTGACACATATCGAAAGAATACAACCAATGCGGAGAAGCATCTTGTGTAAAAGTGCAAAAATACTTTATTTAGACAACGAAAAAAAGGTATGTAAAATGCCTGTGTAAGCTTTGTTCTTGAACTGTCAAATTTTTAGTGAAGCCTATTTGTGGTAGGCAACGTAAAACCAAAACCAAGGGATACTAATTGGGTTTTTGTCTAGAGCTAAGTAAGCAAAAACATCGTCACTTTGGAATCAAAGATTGGAAGTCATTCGAAATCTAAACACTTTCAGTTAAACCAGAGTTTATTGTAAACATCAGGTAAGTTAAAGTTAGTAAATTTTACGAGTAACGCACTCAATAGCAATGTTTAGTTTTACATTATTTTTATTACACAAGTTTCAATTAGTAACCAAATAATAATACCCGACGGTACCAGATCCATCAATCATAGTAACGTGTGTGAGATGCCGCATATTAATTGAACACTTTTTCAATTTTTCGCACAAAACAAGATCCATCTTATCAAATATCATTTTCATCGAGTATGAACAAGTGCGTAATTGTATTTTCAACTCAAAACCAATTTCTTGGGCCTGAAATGCCTTTTCTAACTTTCAAAAAAACAAAAAAACAGTCGAAACTTACGCTAAGGAACTCAACCATCTCATCCGAGGTAAACGATACAGAAAACTCTTTAATAATATAAAGCGACAAATTTGATAATTTACGCGTCTGCGACTCGCGAATCTCAGACATCCATGTTTTGCTCAAATTAATTTTTATTGCTGTCAAATCGTCCACATGCGGAAATGCTTTCAATATGTCGGCAAAGTTTAAAGCTGTAAAGTGAGCTTTCTCAATAGTTAATTTCTTAACTTTTGAAATTGTCCGTAACGATACCGCCTTAAGAAATCCGGAAGAAATGTAGCAGTTTTTGAACAAGAGCTCCGAAGATGCTATAATAAAGTGGTTCCATGCATTAAATTTAAAATGATTAAAATCTGTGTTGAAAAACGTAGTTGTATCAGTGAAGCATAAGAGGTCATTACTGTTGAATAATATTGTTTCAGAGGTATGGTCAAGAATTAGAAAGGTATTACACATTGGATTCAGATAAGTGTTTGTAGCAATAATAGTAAAGGTTTGAAGTTTTGTCGGACAAATGGAAACATTGCCAGCGGCAATTTGAATGAGATAGCGTTCAAGCGAGGTTGCGAGTTCGGCGAGACGACAGCGGAGGCCGTAGGCCAATTTGGCGATTGGGTACGGCATGATAGGTAAAGTAAAATTAAAGTTAGGTGACCGGGAATGCGCGCTTAACCACAGAAAAAGCTAATGTCGACACATGTATATTTGACTGTGCGTACTTTTCTTGGCCGTCCACACACAACTTTAGCTTGTTTTATTGATTGCAAGTACATCGAAGGTTGTACAAAAAACACCAAGAATGTAACTCCATGAAACAAGAAATTAAAAACACAATGACGAGCCATTTAAAGGCATATTTAGTGAAGAAATAAGAACAAAGGTATATACATTTATTGGTTGATAAGTATGTATCGACTGTAAAGTATTAGTTAAAAAGTATGTATTCGCAAACAATGTTAAAATAAAGCGTAAAAACCACGTCCAATCTCAGAATTCGATGTTATTAGACTGAAAGAACAAGGTTCGCAGCCAGTTTGCAAACGATTCGCGTAACGTCTTTTACTGACGACGCTCCCACAGTAGTCCAAGTGCCATCAAAGGTCATGACAACCATGTGAAACTCGGGCGACGCCACTGGTTCTCCAGCAAACCAATTTGTGTATGTCAGCTTGGTTCCATCGGTCCACCGAAATCGTGATGTCTCAGTGATTGAGTCATTTGTTATCAGTCCGATTACGTTTTTCTTGTTCGCCTTCAGTAACAACGCTACAACGTTAGAATATGTTCGTTTTGTTTGTTTTTTTAAGTACCTATAAACTTACATTGGACAAATTGATTTTCTGCGCTGCTGTGAATAGAAGCAAGTTTGCCGCCAGTTTGTGAAACACACTCACTTTCTGGTCTTATGTAAGTTAGGTCGGTTGAATTGTACGTGTATGCCAAAACTTTGTAACAATACGTTCCGTCCGACATGGTACCCACGACCCCTGGTACGGTATCAGGGCATGTTGTGCCTTAGGTCCGAGTGAATGAGAGTAAGACTGGTTCAGTTTATCGGGGATCACCCCGGCCTTTTATAGCCGGGGACAAGGACAACAATGGCAAACAATGGTATGGTAATTACAGTATCAAAGTATCAAATGGCACGTATCCCAACACGCCCTCTTGATTGCTTGACGATCACACTTCACCGCTTGTGGCCATATGTAGTACTCTTGATCACATCCCCGATCTTCAGCTTCATGTAGCCTACATCCACCGTAGTGGTTCGACCTCCGCTGGGACGTTGCCAGTCGTTGCGTAGTCCACCCGTCAACCACTTCAGTTGTTGGTGGTTCCGCAACGACCCGTGGAAGATCGTTTCGCTGCGCCCTCTAGCACTGACCGCCATTCCGCTTAGCTGCGGCGCTATGTCAGGTAGTGGAACGAGCTTGGTCTTGGCGGTAGTATCCGGAAGCTTCATCATCGTCTTCGTCGTCGTCGTCGTTGCACTGCGTCGGTCTTCCTCCCCTGCTGCGCAATGTCCAAGCGCATCACCGATCCGACCCGTTTCCTTCCGCGATACCTTCTCCGCCGGTTCTCCTTCAATTGACTTCGTCGCTTGTACCCTTCCAAGTACTTGCGCACGTCTTCCCAGGTGCTCTTCCACCGAAGGCCTGGCCACCTTGTCATCTCGGTCCACCGTGCTACCCTCCCAGCCCGCTAACATCGTTTCCAAAAGGACCACCGATGACGCTAAAGCCACGTTGGACGGCTGTGTCGACTTTACGATCACGCCTGGGGTAGACACGGCAACCAGAGTCCATGACTGCAGGCGCCATGGCACATCGTGCTGAGCATCTGCCTGGATCACGAATCGGGTGGCACCGATCGTCATGTCAAGCACAGGAACAGGTTTCCTGGCGGCTTCCAAGCGCGAACTTGTCGCCATCTTGATGCCCCACCAGACCTTTCCTCCTGACTTGGGCACTTCCTTGTGGGCTGCCCATTCTGCCCAATCGACGGGGTTCCTTGCGTCTCGAGCCAACTTCGCTTCTTGCAACGTTGCTGAGATCGTCTTGGGTGTGTGCAACCGAGGGTTTGATTCTGCAACCCACGCCAGGTTAGCCTCAGCAAGCTCCCACCTGTAACCACGTGATGCACTCATGGCCTCCTGCCATGTCAAAACTCCTCGTAAGTCTCCTGATGAGGTTGTACCGGCCTCATCGATGGAGTACGCAGACGGAACTTCGGAGCTTCCAACCGCCGCTGCGGTTATCTTCTGCGTGTCGGGAGGAGCCACCTGCAAACGCCGCAGGGTCGGGCTGACCGGTCGCTTCGATACGACCACCGACTTCGACATCGTCGATTTCTGCTTCTCCCCTGCACTACCCGCCTCAACCTCCGATATCAAGGCCTCCGACATCATCACCGTGGTTCCTGGCTTGTAGTAGGGCCCCATATCTAACCCAAATAGGTCAATGAGGTCCCGTCCCAACAAGTTCACACGGTTCATGCCGGCAGCAACCGCGAGGACTACCACTGCTGCCCGTCCAGCCAGTGACATCACAACGCGTGCTTTGCCAATCATATGCACCGAAGCGCCATACGATTCCACAGGGCTAACTGGAACGACAGCCGGTCGCCCTAGCTGTCTCCACGCCCTCTCGCCCAGAACTGATATCTGTGCTCCGCAATCTAATTCCAGCAACACATGCTGATCATTGATCACGGCCGAAATCAAACTGGGGGGAGACCATTTAGGTACTCGAAGCTGGTTTCCCAACCTGAGTCCAACCTTGGTCAGGCTGATGTGGTGCAACCGCAACGGGAAACCGTCGTCAACAGGCAGGACGGTAACATTGTTAACCGACCTCCTTCGCTTCGAACGTCTCCTCGATGCGTCGCTGCCAGTCCTCTCATTCCTTCTTTCATTCGGACAATCCTTCCGAACATGTCCAGTCCCATGGCACGAATAACATGTCACGCCCTCTAACGCGTGGATAGCTGGTTTTACCAATGTCCCAGATGAGCCTATGACGTGGGCACCCTCCGTAATACTCACGTAGTTCAACGTGATCTCCTCTGCTTTCTTAGGTGTCAAATCGACTTCCTTCAGCAAGAGGTAACGGAGACCCGTGTCTCGGACACCGGTAATAAATGCCATGACGAGCATAAATTCAGCCTCATGCAGATTCCTGAAGAACTGCACTGGACCTTCGCCTGACTCAGTTCGTGTCATGAACTCGAAACGCCTGGTCATCGCTAACTTCGACTGGTCAAACCTTTTGTCGAGACAAGCAATGACCTCCTGATAAGTTTTCGTTTCCCAATCCTTGCCGAGTTGCGCAATAGTCTCCGATAGGAGCTTTGTCGACAACAGGCTGAGGAGGGCCGAAACCTTCTTGTCATCAGGGACGTTCCTCAACTTCAGCACGATACTGAGCTTCTGGCGCCAACCCTTCCACGGTTCAGTTCCGTTGAACTCGGCCATACCCAGACGACCATAGTCGTGGGTCACGGTTCCCGTTGCATCAGCTCCCGGGACACCGATCGCGGCGTTGTTGTGGATCTGTGGGGGGACGTCGGTCGATTCCGCCGGGACCGTCGACGTGCAGCTCACCGACGAGGTAGTGCAGACCAACGGTGACAGAGGGACACCAGAAGGATGCATCCTGAACGAAAAGAAAAAACTCGCCGAAGGCAACTCGTGGGGGTCACCGCGTGATTCGATCGATCTTCAGAGACTATCGCCAGTTGTTGTGCCTTAGGTCCGAGTGAATGAGAGTAAGACTGGTTCAGTTTATCGGGGATCACCCCGGCCTTTTATAGCCGGGGACAAGGACAACAAAGGCACACAAGGATATGGTAATTACAGTAAGAAAGTATCAAATGGCACGTATCCCAACATGGACTACGCAACGACTGGCAACGTCCCAGCGGAGGTCGAACCACTACGGTGGATGTAGGCTACATGAAGCTGAAGATCGGGGATGTGATCAAGAGGACGACATCTGGCCACAAGCGGTGAAGTGTGATCGGCTAGCAATCAAGAGGGCGTGTTGGGATACGTGCCATTTGATACTTTCTTACTGTAATTACCATATCCTTGTGTGCCTTTGTTGTCCTTGTCCCCGGCTATAAAAGGCCGGGGTGATCCCCGATAAACTGAACCAGTCTTACTCTCATTCACTCGGACCTAAGGCACAACAGGGCACTTCCATACACGCCTGAGAGCAGGAAGGTAGCATTGACCAGTGGTTTCATTGTATTTTGCAAGTAGGAATCTGATGTATTCGGAACAGGTTGCTTCCTAAAATGAAGCCCTGCGTTTTGTGCTTTAACAAAAACGTAAAGCTTGCATCCATCGACAATGCGCATCCGACAGTCGTGTTTGTAAAGCCATCAGGACAAAACTCCGAAGAAACGTACACTGAAACAAAAAAAACTTATCAAAATACAACTCTGCCATTCTTACGGTTATTTTGTATTAGTTCATCAATACCAGTGTTAATACGTCCCCTAACGGTGAAGGAATTGTCATCACGTATGAAATACCCGCATTGATCGATGTCTTTTGTATAACCGCGAAGCTGCTCTAACAAAACACACGAACTACTGTCCCAAATCATCTGGAATCCGATGCAGTTGATACCGGCATTGACGCATTTAACACCGCAAGTCTTCGGCGATGGCGTTTCTTCATACACTTGAAGTTGAGAAGCCAGAAGGGTATAACCGTTCAGACGGAGGAAATAGTATGCAAAAGTTATTTGGAGACAATTAAAAAGTACCAAAGAAACAGGAGAGACCATCTTGGCAAAATGTATTTTTCACTCTGGCATAAAAGACCTTCTAAAAGAAAAAAGAATGTTGACTACGTGTTTTGTGGCATATAAGACGTCCAGTTTCCATGGAAAATATAACAAATCTTGTCAGAATCTTTTAAAAACAGATTTGTCTCATATTTTCTGGTCTCCTTTGAAATTTTGAAGGCTCCGACGTGGGCATCTCGAAATAAAAATATTTTCATCGATACACTGAGAAAAAAATAGTTACAATTCCGTTACCGAGAGTAACGCGCGGGATTACAATCGGCGCTTGTCAATTTTTTCAGAATTACATAAAATTACATTCAGATTGCACCAAAAACGCATTCGCACCATCAAATCCGCATTGCATTTTTCCATGCATGCAATGTAATTCTGATCAGCATTACAATTTGTAACGCAAATGCGCGTAATTGTGAATTTGCATAACAAAATTGTAACGCAAGCGCCAAATGTAATTATTTTTTTCTCAGTGTACTATGAACAGAGGCAAGTTTGCCATTGCCACTAGGGAATGCAGCACAATCACTAGCAGGTTTGTCATAGGTTAAATGAGTAGAATCATGTAATGACAGCATAACAGTAAGACTCATCGTCAAAGTATTCTGGACACACTCCCTTCGACGCGTACACTGAATCAACTTTTTATCACTAAATAAAACAAGTTGGCATACAATTATTTTGTATTTTAGCATCAATACCAGTCAAGTTACGCCCACTGACAGTCATGGCAAAATCATCGCGTAAGAAAAACCGACATTCATCAAGTGTGATAGCATAATTTCGGATCATTGCTAACAAAACGCAATCATTATCAAAGATCATAAAACCGGTGCATGCTGTTGCGCCGGCATTGACACAGTAAGCACCGCATTCTTTCGGGTCTGATGTTCCACTGTAAGTCTCGAGTTCAATTGCAGCAAGGGTATAACCAAATAACTGAATAAATTTATCCGCAAGAACCAGGTTAACGCATATCGCAAGAATAAAACCAAAGCGGAGAAGCTCTTAATTAGCAAAATTTTTAAGTCTGTCACCCTGTAGCAGCCAACATTAACGAAAACCAGGGGTTACTAATTGATTCCAAATTGCGGTGTTCATTATTGATTTAGTGTTCTATCAGACATGTCACATGTGCGCATACTGTCCTGTCCATCCTAAGTAAACATGTAGCTACATACATAAAAGCGCGATTAGGTTGTCCATTTCCATGCATATCTTTAGCAAAACAGTCCATCGCTCCCCATTCCATCCATGTCGTACCCCATCGCCAAGCTTCCTTACGGCCTTCGTCGTCGTCTCGCCAAACTTGCTACCCCAATTGAACGTTACGAACTCCAAATTGCCGCTGGCACTAAAACCATTTGCCCGCCGTATCTTCAAGTTGTTACGTCCTGTAAAAATACACTTTTTTTCGAGTTTCAAAAAGATAACATTAATTTTGCCCATCAGTATGAAGAAACCATATTTCCAGAACAGTTGTCTATAAAACTAACTATCGATGAAACTAGTTTGTTTTCTTCATCTGTCGTTCTAAACCTCAAAAATGCCGATGTTAACAACATTCAGGCAGACATAATTTCTAGTAATTTTATTTTACAACCTCGTATCATCGTTTTGAAAAATTGCGATATTTCAAACGACTTTTTTAAAGTGTTGTCGCAGCGAGTTGATGAATGTCTGCAAGCCATTTGTGTTTCCCCCGAAAGTCCAACGCTGTACAACTTTGTTGACTTATTTGACAGCTTTCCTCGTTTAAAAAATCTACTAATGAAAAACTGTATGAACGCTAACTGGATGAAAGATATATTAAATTCGCAAAAGCGAAAACTTGAACGTTTTTTAACAGTATATGGATTACCTGAGGAAATAGGTGAGATCAATGCCGAGGACATTGTACAATTTCTGAAGGTGAGACTTAGTTTTTTGGCATAATAATGCGCTTAATTTTGCAGGCTCAGGAAAAGGGATTTAAACTATCAATACATATATTCCAGAGTGAAACTTCTGTCGAATACTTTCAAAAAACAGACAAGGTTTTACAACAATTTTTAGAGCGGAGGTTAACTGAAACAGACGGCACTCGCGTTCATATGTTCATTGAATTTGATACAACACCTCCTTATTGGTATTTTTTAAAGTGATAGCATGTTGTTTAGATTGCTCATGTGGAATTTTGTTAAATAAATGTGGAAATTAAATAAAATTTAATCACAAACGTCAAGTAGACTTTAGTATGCAAATGTTGTTATTTCATTATTAATTTTATTACTTCAACAAAAAGCATACATCACCAAAAAGAATATTACTGATTACAACATGTGTGTTCTTCGAAGTTACGTCTTCATTTTTACAAACTTTTAGCACAGTCTTCATTGATTTGACAAGTTTGCAGAAATAGGTCTCTTCTTGGCCACGCACGATGATACGTATTGAGATTGGTTTTTTCTGCGTCTAAAAAAATGTTTTCATAAACCAATCATCAAAAATGATACAAATACTTACTTTGAGGAAACTAGCAAGCTTCGATGCCGAAATGGTACCCAGCTCGTCAGGTGTCCCATTTAGAGAAACCTGATACAACCTTTGACCTTTATATTGACAAAGATCGTCGATCCAGGAATTATTACATGGCTCTTTTGGAAAGAGGCACAACTTTTCAACTGTTGAAAAAGACTCAAAAAAGACAGCAAACGGCGGTTTCTGTCCCGTTATGGAGATGTAGTTGACTCTTGATGATGCAATTTTCGAAAGCGCCTTGCAGAAACTATCGTCAATTTCGCAGTGGTACAAGAAAATCGATAAAGGTGTTAAAATAAAGTTGTCAAAAAGATCGGATTTTAAATGGCGAGATTGGATGCAAAACATATCCAGGAATTTAGTGCATTGAAACATGCCGTTTTGGGGTAAAACAGGCCTTTCACCTTGGATGCTTATTTTCAAATTATCATTTTCATCCGTTATAAGATCCAACATACCAAGGGGTTTGACGGTTTCCAATTTTGGCGGACAGATGGTATGTGAAGCGGCGGCAATTTGAAGGTTGTAGCGTTCGTAGGGTGTAGAAAGTTCAGCAAGACGACGCCGGAGGCCATAGGGAAGTTTAGCGAGGGGATATGGCATATTGGGCGATAGGAAAGCAACAGGGAAGACAAATGCGATTATTATAAGCCTTGAACGGGTATTTATATGCTTTAGTGAGGCTGTTATTGATTGATATTGAGATCATTGGACCGCCCTAGTAAGGTTGCGCGTGTTTCAGGAATGAAGCTCATTCACAAAATATTTTGCGCGATCGGACAAACCCTTTTTCGAATGCTTTTTTTATTGTTTTTATACAACACACTTTTTCCAGGTCAATCACCGCGACCATGCCCTACCCCATCTCCAAACTGGCCTACGGTCTCCGTTGCCGTCTCCATGAACTTGCTACCCCCGCCGAACGCTATCATCTTCAAGTTGCCGCTGGCAATCCATCCATTTGTCCACCAAAAATCACTGCAGTCAATGCGGAATCTGTTGAAGTTCTTTTCGGTTGCAATGGTTTCCATGTCCCTGAATATGATCATTCCACACCCGAACAGTCGTTAAAAATTCTTGGTGAAGACGATTTAATGACTGTTTCTAAAGTTCTTCACATGAACTTTTACGGCATATACAATTTAATACCAGTATGGCGGAATTTTGTTGTGAATTGCGACTCTTTAATTATACAATATGATTCTATATCAATGGTATTTGAAAATCTACGCCGGCAAACACTTTCATGTATTAGAAAGCTTTCGTTGACTGCGGTACTTTGTGGAGTGAAAGTGATCGACACCGCGGACATTTTTAAGACTTTTCCGTCCCTTGAACATTTGGAGCTGAAGGACACTACTCCTGTTGGTAATTGGATGGCGGACATTTTGAAGCACCAGAAATCCAAACTATCGCGTATAACAATGGGTTCTGTTCAGTGGAACCTTATTTCTAAATCTGGCATTTGGGTCAAGTTTTTCAGAGTACGTTAATACAGTACACTGAGAAAAAATCGTTACATTTTTGTAACCAACGGGGTTACATTTGAAACATGGTAATTCTTTAGGGTTACATTATAAACTCTTGTAATCCTGGGTGCGTTACATTTGAATTGCACCAAAAACGCATTTGCACAATGCAAATTCGCATTGCGTTCATTAATACTGGCAATGTAACGCAAACTGGATTACAAGTTGTAACGGAAAATCTTCTGTAACGCATGTAAATCTGATTTGCGTTACAAAAAGTGTAACCCATGTTTCAAATGTAACGATTTTTTTCTCAGTGTAACATAGTATGTATAAAAAAACTGATTACAAAAAATTTCAGGCACAACAACCCAACTTTTCAATGTACGTTCAGCTTTCTAATACAGCGAAACCGAGAAAACAAATTTTTGAAGAACTTGATCGTGCTCTGTGTCCTGGCTTTAAAGTTTGGGAGTTTGGATCCGACACTGCGTTCCCTCATATTACTTTCAGATATATTCAGCTGCATAGAACTTATTATCTGCCAAGTGTAGGACAAATAAAGGAGTAAAGCATACTGTCTACTTTGACTCTGTATTGCCGTGTGTTGCTTAAAAATCATTGAACATATGTTTACAAAAATTAAATATAATTTAAATTTTGTGTATGGTATCAAATCATAAAAATGTTTAACCAAAACTGATATCACATAGTGTAGTTTAGTTTTACAATTGTTAGCGTTATAAAATATTGTTTTCGCTAACTGTTAATCAACATTTAAATACGTTTATTTTGTTATTCTATCAACAATTTTATTAGTTCAACCAAAAGCATGCATCACCGAATTCAATATTACTAATTACAACATGGGTGTTTTTTGGCGTTGCGTCTTTATTTTTCCAAAGTTTTAGTTGCAACGATGAAAACCCATGGGTTTTCATCGATTTGATAAGTTTGTTGAAATATATCCCTGCTTGGTCACGCATAACGATATGCATTTTAAATGTCTGCTTCTGCTTCTGAAAATTTTTTTTATGAACCAATTATTGAAAACGGTACGAAAACTCACTTTAAGAAAATTTGCAAGCTTTGATACCGAAATGGTACCCAGCTTGTCAGGTGTGCCATTTACATAGACTTGAGACAACCTTTGACTTTTAAATTGACAAAGATCGTCAATCCAGGACTTTTTACAACGACTCTCAGGATAAAGGAACACTTGTTCAATTGTCGGAAAAAATTTTGACAAAGCAGTAAATTGCGGCTTCCGTCCTGTTATTGAAATCGACGTGATTCCTGACAAAACTATTTTCGAGAGTGCCTTGCAGAAGTCATTGTCAATCTTGCAGTGATACAAGTAAATAGAGTCAGGCGTCAAAACAAAATTGTCCAAATGATTAGATGTTAAATGGCAAGATTGAATGCAGCTAATGTCTAGCAGCCTCGTACATTGGAATAGGTTGTTTTCGAGAAAAGTAGGCCATCCATGCATGCTCATTTTTAAGTTTTTATTCTCATCCGTAAAAAGTTTCAACATACCGAAAGGTTTACAGAGTTCTAACTTAGGCGGACAGATCGAGTGTGAAGCAGCGGCAATTTGAAGGTTGTAACGCTCCCGAGATGTAGCAAGTTCGGCAAGGCGACGACGGAGGCCGTAGGGAAGTTCGGCAAGCGGGTAAGGCATGGTAAATATGATGATAGGGAAACCGGTAGTAAACAGAAATGCGATTTATGTGGGGTGCAGCATGCTTTTATACGCTTTAAGGAGGCTTGGTTTGATCGATTAATCAGCATTATGGTCATTGGACCATGGTTGCGCACTCTTAAAACGGTATTGCCGAAACCGCTTTTCGAATATGCGCAACTTATGTTTGTCCGTACCCTGTAATTTAACCAAAATATGAACTCTTTTAGGTCTTTAAATTTGGTAAAGTTTTCTGAGTACGTTGATACATTGATTTAAGGTTTACTATGGCTGGTGATGATCGATAAGACGCAAAATTACAAGTTTTTATTGATTGTCGAAATTGCTTGTATCAAACATCAGAGTTCAATAAAAAGTCACCCCAAAACTACTATCATTAACAAAAACATGCTTTTCCATCGGGTACGGAATATTATTATTCCAAACTTTCAATTCTTTCATCATTGATTTGCACAGTTCAAGGAAATAGGCTTGTTCATAACCGTACACGTCGATACGCACTGTGAATGGGTGTTCGTGCTTCTAAAAATTACATCCAACTGATTTCCTGTAAAAACGGTATAAAAATCTTACCTTCAGCAAATTTGCAACTTTTGTAGCTGAAATTGTGCCCATGAATTCAGGTGGGCCTGTTATACTCACGTGTGACAACGTTCGACTTTTATGTTGACAAATATCGTTTATCCAGGACATTTCACACGCCGTCTCTGGATAAAGAGACAACTTTTCAACTGTTGGAAACAACTTAAAAAAGGCGTAAAACGGCGGCTTCTCTCCTGTTATGGTAAAAGACTTGACTCGCGACGATGCAATTTTCGACAGTGCATAATAAAACTCAAAGTTCGACCCGCAATTTTGCAAATCAATATCGAGAAGCGTTATAATAAAGTTTTTAAGAAGTTCGGGAGATTTAAAATGATGAGCTTGAGTATCGCACAAATATAGGAGGGTGGTACAATAGTTCAGGCCGTTTGGAAGCAAGGTGGAATCCTCTCCATCGGTATCGATTTCCAAATTTCCGTCTTCATCTGTTTGAATATACAAGTTTCTAAAATGTTTACCTGCTTCTAATTTTGGCGGACATATAGCAGATGAACCGGCGGCAATTTGAAGATTGTAACGCTCTTGACGTGTAACAAGTTCAGCAAGACGGCAACGGAGACCGTAGGGGAGTTTTGCGATGGGGTAGGGCATGGTCGCAGTGATTAGTCTGGAAAAAAGTAAAACTATATGTGTTGTAAAAAACAACAAAAAATAGTTAGACATTAAAAAAGCAATATGAAAGACGAATGCGGTTGTTAAAAGCTTTGAGCGCGCTTTTATACATCCATATTGGAAACACTGGACCGTCCTAGTCATGTTGCGCGTGTTTTAGGAAAGAAGCCACTATTTGCGCGATCGGAAAACGAATCGTCCTCTTTTGAACCGCGCTTTTTGTTGTTTTTACACAGTACACTAAAACTTTACTCATATCCAGATTCCATAACAATGCCGTACCCCATCTCCAAACTGGCCTACGGTCTCCGCTACCGCCTCGCCGAGCTGTCTACCCCTCTTGACTGCTACAAGCTTCAAATTGCCGCTGGCAATCCTTTAGTCTGTCCACCAAAAGTCACTATTACCGAAAAATCATTTGGCAAGATACAAAATACATTCAATGATGAGCTTGTTTTTGTTAGTTTTAAAAACAAAACATATCACTTTAGTGCAAGCGAGATAATTTACTATTCTCGCGACGCCTGCCTTCGTTTCAAATACCTGGGCGAACAACATTTGACATCTAAAGCCTGGAATCACTTCCTTATAAGTTGCAAAACTTTGCACTTACACGATTGTCAGATTTCAACGGCTATACTTGAAGCTATCTCATCGCGAACGATTGCACGTGTCAAAGTGATAAAATGGAAGGTGTCGTGCAAATTCAATGTTGGAGACATTTTTAAGTATTTTCCCTACCTTGAAGATGTGGTAACAAGTATTATTCCTACTGGCAATTGGATGAAAGACATTTTAAAGCACCAGAAATCCGATTTGACACGACTTCGCGTGCACTTTTATAATGAAAAAACGGTGATTAAGTTTTTAGAATCTGATGAAGCGGTCGATTTTCTTCAAGTTTGTTTTACTTTGATAGTTTTACAATTTATAATTTAAAAAAAACCAAATTTCAGTCACAACACCTAAACTTTGAGCTGTTTCTTACCATCGATCAATGTACACAACCTGAGAATGAATTTTTTCGTTATTTAGATTTGGCTTTGCCTGCATGTTATTTGCGTTGGCATGACAATTTTATGTCTCCGCCTTATCCTTATGTTGTTATCAAATGTGGTGACATGTTGAAAGTTTTTTGTCTGCCAGAAGATTAACTGCGTAGTTCTTTGTTTAATAAAAGTTAATCGACTTTTTTACATTTGGAGTATAAAACTATAAACACAACATATTATAAACAAAGGAACACTCAGCACCTACAAGTTGCATCGATTTTGGCGCATAGTGCTTGACCACGATACCTTTCGCGCGATTTGCCGTTTGCGCTTTTTTGCGACCATTGCTTTTGCGTGCTAATGTTTCTACGCGTTTCTACACTTATATATTTTGCAATATTTTAGTTCGCTTTTTAAATCATGCCGTATCCAATTTCCAAACTGGCGTACGGTCTCCGCTGCCGCCTTCATGAACTAGCTACCAACACCGAGCGCTACCGTCTTCAAATTGCCGCTGGTAAACCATCCATTTGTCCACCAAAAATCAACATTGCAGCCAATGCAGACACTGTTAGAATGGTTTTTTATAACAATCCTTGTGTTGTTTATAAAGATACAGATGTGATGCCCGTTGTCTTCGGTGAATACGATTTAATGACTGTTGATCGAGTTCTTTACGTTCACTATTGCCGTCGTCAAGATTTCAAATCAGACATATGGAAACACGTTGTTATAAACTGCAAAGTTTTACGTCTCCATTATTGTGGTGCAAAAATTTTATTCGAAACCCTACGCCGGCAAACGTTTGCACACGTTACACACTTGGTGTTGACTGCGGACATACATGGAGTAAAATCGATTCGCACTACGGATCGTTTTTACTCGACTCTTTTTCAAACTTTTCCGTACCTTGAAAATTTGGAACTGATGAACGCTACTCCTACTATTAACTGGATGCAGGAAATTTTAAAGCACCAGAAGTCAAAACTTTCAAATTTAACATTGAATTATTTTAAATGGGAAATTTGCTTTTTTAAGTCCGAAACTTTAATCAAGTTTTTTAGGGTATGTTGTTATTGTGACATCACATGAAAAAAATAAATAAAAAAAATTTTAGGCGCAACAACACAACTTTCGAATGCACGTTAACGTTTCTTGTACAGAAAAATCGACAAAAGGTGTTTTCAAAGAACTTCATCGTGTTTTGTGTCGAGGATTTAAAATTTGGACTGAAGAATCGGACCCGGAGTCACCTCGTATTTCTGTCAAATGTGGTGACTTGCGAAAAGTTTACTATCTGCCAAATGAGCAATTAAACGAAGTAAGCCATGCTAAATGTTTACCTGTCTATTGATATAGTTATCTTGCGTAAAAAATTATTTAATTTGTATTAATGCAGAAAAGGTAATGCCGTTAAAATTTTTATCTCTGTCATAAAATCGTAAAAACGTTAAACTAAAGGTATCATTGTCATCTATAAACATCTGCAAAATAAATAGTTCGATAAAATCGTTTTCATGCTCCATTCTCATTGCCGTCAGCTATTGCTTCCTGCTCCTTTTTACGCTTGTTTTCTTCGCTCATTTCTTTCCATCGGTTTAGATTCTGATAACTTCGGTCGACAAGAATCTGCGTTTCCGGGATGATCTTTGCTATCAACTCAAAGCACTGTAGACAGATTCCTTGGATGAAGCCAACTTGAAGGTCCGGCAACTCGTTGGCCTTGTCTCTGTCCATCATGGCCATTGGCGTTCTTCCATTCTTTCGTTCGGCATCGCCTTGATCATAAAATTCTTGGAAGATGACGCTGACAGTTTCGATTTGGACCGGCCATGGCTTTGCTGTGGCGATCAAATCACAAGTTGTCATAAGGACAGCTTTGCTGAGCGATCTGTGCTGTTCTTCATTCCAATCGAAGTGGCCTTCCTTCAAAATTGAACCCAATTGGGCCTTATTTTGGAAAAACAAAGCCAAATCTGTGGCAAGGATGCAATGTTTAATAAGTCCCAGACATTCTTGATACTCCTCCTTCGACAAAGATTGCAAAATGTTGTGTCCTTCTTGCTGCAAGATGGTCACAGTCTGGTTGAAATGGTGGTGCTCCATGACCGAGGTACTGTAGATCATAGCCAGCGGGGTCGACATTGTCTTCATGTAGGCATTGTTCTTTCCACGATGGTCCAAATCGTGACAAATGCAAGAAACATAAAGTGCCAGCGATTCCAGGGGTGAGAAAATGTTCGTTTTTCGTAACACAACGAAAATGGCATGTGCCACAGTCCAGCCATGAGTCCAATTGTGGTACGGCACGACGCGGTAGTTCTTCCTCACCGTCAAAACAAATCGAATTAGATCATCTCTCGCGTATTTGAACTTGTCACGGAAAAGCGTATCAAACATGTAGACGGCATACAACGGCTTTTCGACGTGATCCAAAGCGTGACCATTGAAGTCAAAGTTTTCCATGAGCCGTAAACTTTCAGTCTGTGGCACCGCTTTTTTGAGTTTGTTAACTTCGTCCTGGTTGCAGACGCCGTGATAGGCCAATACTTCCATGGCAATCCGATGTTTGATCTCGCTGCGACGGATTTTGTCGTACAATTTTGCATGATGGAGCGCCAAACCGCAATAAACGGCAAAAGTTTCGAATGCTTCTTCGTCGACAGCAGTAAAACGACCGCCATTGCGTTTGTTCACCATTTGCATGACTCCCATGACTCTGAAATGTCATAAAAACTGTAAAATTGTCCAACACTTTGTCAAAACTCACGTCTTTCGAATAAAAATCGGCATGCAAAGCACAGAAGTCGTGTGATACCCCGTCTGTGAATCAACTTCCGGGTTGAATCTCGCATCTTCGTACGCATTTGCGATATTGACGCCTTCTCCAGTCCGAGCGACGTAGCCAGCGATTCCGCGACTTGTCGGAAAGCGGATTTCTTTAATGCCATCCTCGACGATGGCAACTTTCGGGTCATCATCACCTTGATTGTCGAAAATACGTGAATACAACTCATTCGTTCGCATGTCCAAGAAAAACAGCGAAGCGCGGTCGGCATCGACGAGTTTTTGGGCAAAACTAAGGACTTTTGTAATTAGAAGTTGCGTTTTTTCAATATCATGGAACAGGGATCTGACAACTTCCAACAAGAATGCATTTAGTCGTCTTTGCCGCGCGATGAATTCAGAATCTTCTGGGGATGGTGACGGTGTCGTTGGAGGGACGACAGTGTGGCCATTTGCGTTTTCGTGGCGGCGATATAGCTAAAACACACATTTTTGGATTACGATAATGCAAAATTTGTTGGAAATTACCTGCGAAAAGTATACACACGCAGTGGCCCATCGCTCGAAAAAGTTCAAAAACACACGATCGCGGTCATTGACGACGCCATAAAAATGGAGTTCACCAAGCCGTTTTGAAGTTGGGTCGATCAGCGGGATGACGAGATTCGGCTCTCGACGGTGTTTACGTGCTTTTCGCAACTTTATGACGCCAGATTCTTCTTTAATAACGCTGACTTGTTCCTCAGTTTCACGACCAGGGACGAGAAGTTCAAACTTTTCAATGCCAACAAGCTTTGAACAAGCGCTGGCGACTTCGAACAGAATGCGATTACGGTTTTTGTAGACGTCGAGAAAGTTCTCACGCGGGGGGTAGTCGTTTGTGTCGTCAATGTTTTTTTGGAACTGAAAAGGGGTACTGTAAGTTTTTATCGTATGATGGAAGATTAAAAGGCTCAATTTTGCGGTTTTTGATTGGTTCCAATTTATGCGTCATCAAAAGCTGTCTAAAAACCACTTTTGTTAACCGAAAACTACCACTTTCGGAAGCATTATTAGTGTTTTTAGAACTTAAAACTGGTGAAATATGGTTATTGGTGTCTTAGACGTCTAAAAGGGCAAGAAAAACAAACTTTTGCGCATGATGTGTGCTCGAGAATGCATCAAAAACGCGACTTTTTGCCAAAAAATTGTTAAAAATGGTAGTTTCGATAAAAAAAACTTCAAAATCCACCGTAGAAACTTACCAAAATATTACTACTGCTAAAAGAATTCCTCATCTTGGTCGAATCCCGCCTCCAGGTCCATCGTTGAAATGTTTCTCGACTGATGTGGGCGCTGGCGACAAAGTTCTCCAAAAAGGCCGGATTCCGGAGCAGGTACTCGCGCACCTGATTCGCCGTCGGCTCCACCATGCCTATCCTCAATCTATTTTAAAAGTGCCGACAACGACGACGACCACCAACACGTGTGCACCTCAATCAGCGGCAGTAATGGATGACAGGCAAACAACTCGTCCTGAGGGGCTTCACTGCGCAGGGGCCGTCACCCACCCTGGTGGCTGCCATGGAGACCAACTACGTCTGCCTTTTTTGGATGTGCGTTTGTTACCTGCTTTGCTTGCGTCGTCGCTTCGTCGCCGATGCGTTTATTCCCCCAAGACCGACTTAAAGCCTGCTAAATGCTTCATGGCAACGACGCTTGCTGTCTTTGTAGTCGCGAAAATGGGAGTCACCAACAATCAGGAAAATTAGTTTTTATGGTTACGGTCGGATTTTGGGGTAGTGGGATTTCTGATAAAGCGGTTTATGGTTTTGGGACTGTGTTTATTCGGTGATAAGAAGATAAGTTAAACAAAATCGGGGACACTGACGAAAGCAGAAACGATATTTTAAATTTTAAGTAATTTTTTAGCCGTCGGTAAAAGTACATCGTGGAACACAGGTATGGGGTACCCAAAAAGTATCGAATTTTTCTTTCAAATAGTAAATTTTAAATTTATTATAACATTTGAATAACAAAATTAAAACTGTCTGCAATGGTGATAAGTTATTATAATGAACTAAAAATTGTTGCTGGCTGGTTGACATTTATTTACGAAACAGCAATACAGTTTTTGTAATGGTTGTCCTATTCATCGGGGTGTTCAATGATATGCAAAGTATCTTATATTTCGAAGCTTTACGACGAAATGAAGTACCCGGCCGATGCACCATGAAAAATGTTTGCAAAGTTGTGAAGCTAATATGTGTTTGGAATGTTGCGAAATCTGAAATTTAAGTAAATTCAACTTTATTTGAGAAAAAGGACGATTATCATAATCGTAATCATATCGCAATACTAAAGTAAAGCTTGTTGTTTAAAAAAAAGTACAAACGGTTATGAATAAAAAGTTAGGGATCTTGGGGTTTGGCGAGACACGAAAGGGAACTTTTAAATAAACTGCGGTTACTGCCGAGTCGAAGTGGCGATAGCGATCGCTAGTAGGTGTGTCATTGTTGCGCAGGGCAGTTGAATTGGATGAACATTTAGTCTTAAGGCAATGCCCAACACTTTTAACAGCCCTTTCCACTGGCCTTCTTCTTAGGATCGCCGCGTTTCTCCGCTTTCTTCTTATTAGCAGGTGCATCAAAGACCGATGGACGTGCATTGAATTCCCTTTGGTCACGTTCCGTCAGAAGCGCCCGATGAATGTGAGGACGAACCGCACTTTGAGGAGTGTGGGCATTTTTGAAAAGTTCATCGAGTTCTTCGTCGTTGCGAACGGCTAGATTCACAAAATCCGGCTTAATACGTGCCTTTTTCAGGTCGTGTGTGACGTTGCCGGCAAGATCGAGAATCTCGGTACAGATGTACTCCAGGACGGCGGCTAAGTAAACCGGAGCGTCGCCAGTGATTCGGCGCACGTAGCTGCTTTCACGGAGTTGCCGATGAACACGACCCACGGGGAAGTTCAGGCCGGCACGAGTGCTTCGCGAACGGGTTTGAGTTTTAGCACGAAAAATTTTTGAGTGGCCGGACATTACTGTAGATGCTTGGTGGAGATAAAGTTGCTGGAATATATAATAAATTATGTACATTTCAATAAAAAACGCCAATCTCGACAATGAAAAATGCCAACATAGTGAAAATCAGTTCGATTTCTTTTAAAACCACAAAACTACAATTGCTTTCCGACATCTTCAAAAAAGACCCCAACCATCTGATTACAATGCAAATAGGCAACCCAAAATAGGAACTGAACACGATTTATCACATGTCCAAACGTAAGACTATTCCGATTATCTGATGCGAGTCCATTGTAACCGCCGCCAAAGGCACAAAAAGCATTTACACATAAATAGTGAAAGCCTTTCCTGCCGACGGCCAGTCCAACTTATGCTCTAATGCATAACCATGAAGAACAACCAGTTCAAAATGCCAAAAAGTACAGTGAACTACGTTTCGTAATAAAGTTTATAAGCAGGTTGAGTTTCACGCAATATCATCGGTGCCAGGTACCTATAGCTAATCCGAGCCAGGCTCATTAAAGTGGTAAAGCATTGCTAAATTGGTTCGGCAATAAGCACTTTAGGAGGGTGGTTTACGATTTTTACTGTTTTCAATGTGAAGCTTTTTTGTTTGACGTCAAGGAAGTCATCTAGATAAAAGTTTTTATTTATTCTTGCTTCGTTTTCATAAACTTAGATTTCACAATTCTAAAAACGCTGGCAACAATCAACTTTAGAACAAAAGCAACAAGCAAAACCATGCCAACCAAGAATCCGATGACATCCAACGAGTAGAAAACAAAAACATTCTGATTGGCGCCTTCGGCCGATAGTGTGCCAGTATCACCGAACTCCGCAGCGAATTCAATGTGTTTGATGAAAGTTTCTTTGGTCGAAAGTGGCCGAGCGTCGATCATCCTCGAAATTAGACGCGCCTTGTTCTTGTACTTTTCATTGTTCAAAACTGCTCGAAGCGCCGCAACAACCTTATCTTTGGTCAGTGTCTTATGGTCAAGATAAACTCCCATCTCACGATACTCGACCATCTTGCCGTTTTTAGGCTGATCCCCAAACAAAGGCAACGCAATCATCGGCACCCCAGCGGCGGCGGCTTCACTGACACTGTTCTGCCCGGCGTGGGTGATGAAAGCCAGCAGTTTTGGGTGATACAGCAGGTCGCGTTGAGGCAGCCACTTTTCAGTGTAGACATTCGGAATATCGGCAGCAGTGCCATCCTCCGGGGTTTCGTACTTCCAGAAAAATGTAACATCCGGAAACTCGGCGAACGCTTCCAAAAAGGCAGTTTTGACATGGGCCGGCATGCTGGCTGAATGGACGATGGTGCCGAGTGAGAGTAAAACAAAGCCACGAGATTCTGGGGATTCGACAATTTCAGCAATTTTGCCAGTCAACGGTTTGACAGCAACGTTGTACATGTTCGGAATTCGGACGATTTTTGGCGTCAAGGGTACGGTATACTCGACGTGTTCTTCGGAATTTATGAAAATGAAAGCACTTCCGGCGATGGCTCGACTCAAATCAAACTCTGGGAAGTGTCTTTGGATGGCGTGGGTGGCGTATTTGACCATCAGAGGCCGGAGCAGGTTGTAATCTGCGAAGAAACCGATGAAACTTTTGACTCGTTCGAAGAAGGTCATCTTTTCGGTTGTTAGCGTCGATAACCCTTCAATTTTGATAATTTTGTTAAAAAATGACAAGAGTTCATGGAAAGACTAACCCGGATGATAGCTCCAATGACTTTTGACCCCCAAAGGCCCCGTCAATCCAGCATGTAGGCCACAACTCCACGTAGTCACATACTTTTTAGCACCAATAGCCTTGATCACGCCATAGCCACAGGGCTCAAAGTACTCAGTTACGACGAGGTCGTAGTTTTCGGCACGGAGAAGGTCGAGGTTTTTGGTGTCGTTGAGAACGGCTTCACAGACCTCGCCTTTGCATAGACCGAGGTTTTGTTGGGACTAAAGTGTCATTTTGACATTTTTGAAAGCTAACTAAATAACTTCGTCAGTTTCAACTCACTGAAATCGGCATACCCTCCCAAATCTCATCCTGTTTTTCATGCACCGTAAAAGACGGATAATCGCCAGGTTTTTTCGGCAAAATGAAAACTTTAGCCATTTTTGACGGTGTAAATCCGGGGACTTTGATGCTTTCATCAACGATCGGCTGATAAACGTGCTAAATCCGACTTTTTACTTTTAATTCACTTCCAAAAAAAACCCACAACTTCATGTCCAGCATCCGACAGAACGTCAGCCAATCTCCCAGAAAAACGAATGTGACTAACGCCAAATCGTGGAATGAAAAATAGAATTTTGTAGGCCTCTGAAGCAGATGCCAATAAAATCACCAGCACTGCCCAAAAGTACGCATTCATGATTGTTAGTGACGCAAATAGCCCCAAACAACCATGACACTAACTAAAAGCAATAAGCCTTTCCCCTAAATTTATAGGCATTACAGTTCCCGTGACCCATCTTTGATTTTTTGAAGCTTCCATTCGATTTCGCACCGAAATATGGAAGCTTGTCATCTGCAAATCAAACACGGATACCATTGGTTCACGTCAATCATTCCAGCTGTTTTTTGCTTCTAAATAATGTGATTTGTTAGTTTGTGTACCTTATCAATGTTGGTCAGAGGTGGTACACTTTGCTCGATTGAACTGACCTCGTGCTTGACTATATTTTGGGTTCATTATCACTCTAGAGATCTAAATGATTCATTGTGATTTCTGGTCTAGCTAGACAGTTTATAACACATGCATGCATCGGTATATTTTGATTTTGATCTGAACTGAGCTCCACTGAAATAAGTTCACTCATTATAATGAAAATATTATATCACATAAAGTCAAAGAATCCCAAACATTCTAAATACGACTGCATCCAATTTACAAACCGTTTTAAATTTATAATTTTAACCAAAGTATTTTTATTGTGTTAAAGAAAACAAAACATTAAATTTATATGTGACAAGTTAACATGCCGGTAAACGATAAGTACGAGATTTGTCTAAGTATCTAAAGGTTACGCGGGTGAACTTTTCATAATCGTAGCAAAGAATAAGTTTACTTTTAAGTAATTCAGGTTGTAATGATGAAAAGAATTCCTGCATATCGCCATAAGCAGCCTCCAAAAACAGATAAAAGCCCGGGTTTTGTGCCTAAAAACAAATAGACTGTAAGTAAACGTAAAGTAACTCGAACTTACTTGTAGAAAAGCAATAAGTTTATCTATTGAAAACTTTACAAAATGACGCATCGCGAAGTTAATATCAAGTCTCATCAAACAGCTTTGTTTTTTTAGCTTCAACATATCAGTCATCCATGTTGAACGTAGAGGGACTAAACAAAGCGTTATGCTTTGAACTTGAGAAAAATTTGTTATCACATCCGCTAAATTAATGACGGAGTCGACATAGTGAGAGTCATAACTGACTTTAAACTGCGTAAAACTGCTGTCTGTCAGCGTTGATAATCTGGTAAACAACGCCTTTGAGAGTTTACAATCAGATAACCACAATACTTCAGGTCGCGTAACAATGTTATGAAACTTCTCGGACTGTAAGTTTTGTACGGTAGCAGACCATAGTACTAGCACCTCTTTACAGATTAAAAGCTTAGACGCCTGCAAATCAGTTAGATGTTCATCTTCGTAAAAGTTCCACTTTTTTAAACATTTACAGACATATTGGTCTGTTTTTTCGACAAGCTGCAGTTTTGGAGGGCAAATAAAAGCATCGCCCGCAGCAGTTTGGAGTAAGTAGCGTTCCTTGGGAGTAGCAAGGTCACCCAGACGTCGACGGAGACCATAGGCTAGTTTGGCGATCGGATACGGCATGATTTAAAAGAGAGGTTTATGGGAAGCGTAAGCAAAGGATGGGAAATGACCAACGAAATGATGATGGAAAGCTTTGTAAGCCGTATTTATGTCCACGAATTAGTACAAGGACGAACGCAAACGCACTGACAAGCCATCAGATGATGGCCGCACAAGGTCGATCGCACGATTATTGATTTTATACGGTCACTACAGCACTAGTTTACTGTGCATTCCACCTCGAGTTATGAGGCTTGTCTAACATTATTCATTTTCTAAGGCCTATCTGACATTGATTTGTAGCTGAGGCCGCATTAACGCGCTTGTTTGTTTTCAAATTTTATACTAGATCGTCCAAATTGGTTTTGAACATTTTTAAAACATTGCTTCGACATGCCATACCCTCTTGCAAAACTGCCTTACGGTCTCCGGTCCCGTCTTGCCGACCTTGCAACTTCTGTTGAACGCTACAGACTTCAAGTTGCCGCCGGAAATGCGTCTATATGCCCGCCAAAATTTCAACTTGTGCGACGAAATATTGAAATCAGATTTGAATGGGAGGAATTAGAAGTGTCCGCTGATTACACTGGACAGATTTACGACGTGAAAAGTGAAGATCCGCCACTGTACTGTGACATCAATTTTTACTTAGGACGTGGCAGTTTAGAAACGTTAAAATCTGACTATTTTGATAATTTTATCGTTCAACCCGTGCATTTACTGTTGGAGTACTGTCAACTCTCATTGCCTTTCTTGAACGCTTTATCGACACTAACATGTCGTAGTGTCGAAGACTTGAACATCGAAAACAACATGAATGATCACTGGTTTGAGCTTAGCCTTGTGGAACTAATATCCTTTTTTCCGAATTTACGATCTATCGGATTGTCCAAAGTGAAGCTTACGGCTACATGGATGAAGGATATGATAAACCTAAAACAAACTCGATTGCTTATTTATTATCAAGCCTATTCCGATTACTTTCAGCCGTTCTCATATGAGGTGCTAGTTACTTTTCTGCAAGTAAGTGTTTTTTATTCAAATAAGTAAAATATATCTATGTAATGTTTCGATTGCTTTTCAGGCGCAGCAACCTGGCTTCCACTTTTTTTTTCTCATTGAAGACCCCGAAGTGGAGCAATTTTTTTTATCACTTGAAACAAGATTCAAAAACGAAGGTGCAGTGTTAGAAGACAAAAAAATATTTTGCTGTGAAGGAGAACCAGGACCAGAGATGACTTGTGTCACCTTGTTCAACAAATGCGTATATAAATTTTCTAATCATACTTGGTATCTACCATTCCGCCCTTATAACATTTGTAATTTTGTCAGTTAATACTTATACATATAAAACTTTTATACCTTTTATTAAACTATTGAGCCTTTTTTAAATCCTAGTTAGTGATTTGTGGAAAAGTTTTGTATAAAATTAAATCGAATTATCGACGCGCAAAGTGCTAGAAAGCGCAAACTTGTCTGTTTCCTGCGCAGTGGTATTGTAAGCGGCCGTTGACGAGTTTGAGGCTAGCGACCTCGGACATACGAAAGCCATATGGTTCTCCTGCTCGTACGACAAGCTGTTGTGCACTGGGTATACGATCCTGAGCTTTGTGACTTGTTCGACATTGATTTTGTACTCACACTGCTTATTTGTTTGAGCATAACTTGGTTTTGAACATTCATTTTCAAACCACACAATTCCAGATCAACATCT
Source organism: Panagrellus sp. LJ2284 (assembly GCA_024447225.1). NCBI lineage: Eukaryota > Metazoa > Nematoda > Chromadorea > Rhabditida > Panagrolaimidae > Panagrellus > Panagrellus sp. LJ2284. The sequence goes on from JAMRYC010000009.1 coordinate 4,882,606, forward strand.
GTGATCATGCCGTATCCGGTCACGAAGCTTGCCTACGGCCTTCGCTGCCGTCTGAATGAACTGGTAACCCCAGCCGAACGCTATTGTCTTCAGATCGCTGCTGGTAATCCATCAATTTGCCCCCCGAAACGTCAACTCGTCAGGAACGTAGACAACGTTACAACTTTTTATGCTAATTCAAGACAACATTGGCCGTGTGAAAGTGTAAACTCGACAGATATTGCACTGCGTTGTAACGCGGAACTGGTTATAGTCCATGCAGACTTATATAACTTAAAATATTTAGATTTACATAACCACGTATTTTCCCAAACGAAAGTGCTAACATTTCACGGGTGCGACCTTTCAACTTCTTTATTTAACACTGTAGTCAAGCACTGCAAAGCTACCCGTTTGGATATTCTTTATTGTCGCTGGTTGGTCAATTTTACGCAAATATTATCAAGCTTTCCACACCTTGAATCGATTGTAATTAACGACACTTTGATTCCAATGAATTGGATGTCAGAAATTGCAAACTTTAAAAAACATCGATTAATGACGCTCAGATTTATTGGTAGTAATAAAGATGTGACGCCGTTTTCAGTTGACGATCTTTTGACTTTTCTACAAGTAAGTTTTGCGAATATAAAGAAACCATTTGATTGAGTTAATTAATTTATAGACCCAACAACCTGGTTTTCATATTATATTAGCAACAAATCACGTGTCCGGATTGAAAAAGCAAAGAGCACTAAAAGAAGAGTTGAATAAGAAGGGTCTACTTCGCACTAACACTCCTGGGTATTCACAGTTTTCCCGTATTACTTTTATTCATGAGTATAGAGACTACACCACTTGGCATTTGCCAAAACGTTAAATGCTAATAATGAGTTATTGACATGCTATGGTCAATTACTCATTGAAAATATTTGTTATACATTAACGTGAGAAATGTCAGATGTATTTTATAGTAAAAAATCTGTTATCAATGTTAAAAATCGAAAAATACATAAAACAGCATTTTCTAAAAAATAGACCTTTATACCTATTCTAACATTATAGCATTGACGGAGTATCGTTGTCAGCTAGATCATTAAATCAGTTCCAATTTTTGGATTTCTCAAAACTATATTATCATTAATCAAACAGATCTTTTTTAAAGGTGGAATGCTAAATAAGCTGTATTTAGGTTTACCAATTAACGGACGCACGCAGACGCACTGACAAACAAAACCGTACACACATTATTGGTTTAATCAAAAAGTACGATCGACTCCGCCCAGTTATGAACTCACTCACTTTTGGCTTGCTTGTCAGTGCGTCCGTGCGCAGAATTCGTGGATATAAATACGACATACTAAGCTTTCCATCATCAGTCTACTTGTCATTCTAGTCCAATTTTTTCTCCATTTACGGTTTTTTCCCTAACTTTCATCAAAACCATGTCTCTTCCGATCGCCAAACTTCCATATGGCCTTCGCCGACGTCTCGGAGAACTGGCCACCCCCGTCGAGCGCTATCACCTCCAAGAAGCGGCTGGCAGTGTTTCCATTTGCCCTCCGGGGCTTCAAACCTTCGAGAAAACTGATTTGACATGCGATTTTTTCGGCGAATGGGTGTTCCTTAAAAGTGATTGTCTTGTTGATCTGCAAGCTCACCCTGATGTTCTGATTTGTGAACAGAAGCTGATCTTATCTGGCGCCACTTTCGAAAACCTACTGTCGGAACAGTTAAAAAACTTTGTTGCGCGACCTAAATGTTTAGAGCTGACTAATTGCCAGTTCTCAAAGGCGTTGTTTGACACTGTATCAACGCTGACAGACAACAGTGTCAAGAAGCTTATGATTAGTTATTGCTTTAACAGTGTCCTAAACCTGGCGGATTTAGTAACAAGTCTCCCTCAAGTTAAGAGCGTAACGACAGAGCTCGTCACTTTGTCTCCAACTTGGTTGACAGATATGTTGAGCCTTAAAAAAGGAAGCTTGATGAGACTCAACATTTATTTGTCACGGCATAGTTTTGTGGAGTTTTCAGTCGATGAACTCATTCCGTTTTTAAAAGTAAGTTTAACTAATTTTGAGTTTAAGTTTGATTCAATTTCTTTTTCAGGCACAAAGATCAGGCTTCCATCTAATTTTAAGTTCTGTTAACGACGATGTGCAAGCGTTTTTAACATTATTAGAAACTAGATTATGTAAATGTGGACTGACACGTGGAAAAGTTAGTTCGAAGTTTACCCGTGTTACCTTCAATTACTCGGAAAAATCGCACACTTGGTGTTTACCATGATTTCACACAGTTTTTTAATTGTTTACTTTTTACAAAATAGCTCGTTTCCGGTGTTTTATTAGTTTGCTTTGTTTAATAAAAACTTTTCTATAAAAATAGTGTATAACATGCTGACATGAACAAAGTTGTATAAGTGCGCAGTGATACTGTAAATGATGGTCTTTGACGAGTTTGAGGCCCGCGTCTAAGGCACAAGCACGCTGCTAATGTGTGCATTGCGCATACGGTCCCGATTTATGAGGCCTGTCTAATATTGATTTTGTGGCAGGCTTTTCTTTGCGTGCATGCATTTGTTTAGCACGTAATTTGATTTCACACCTTTAAATCGCATACATTTTTAAGAAAACCTTCCGTGACTATGCCGTATCCAATCGCCAAGCTGGCCTACGGTCTCCGATCCCGTCTCGCCAAGTTGGCCACCCTCCAAGAATGCTATGTTCTTCAGATTGCTGCTGGTAATCCATCCATTTGTCCTCCGAAACGTCAACGTGAGGTGGATTTTTGTCCACCTTTTTGAAGGTAATCAGTTACACTAAATGCCGTGTTCCTAACTTGTCATGTAAATTGGCACAAAATCTGCATTTTACGTTATTCGAGGCCGTAAAGATAATTTTCTCATGTTTTGTTATGAATTTGCATGCCATCTGCATAAATTGCCGAAGAAACGGCCATTATTGCATTTGACGGCGGTCATTCGAACGCTTTTTGAGAGGCGACGGGTATCCACTTCCGACGGAAAAAACCGAATTGATAACAAAGTGTCGGGTTTTTTAAGTTTTGAATGCTGAAACTTTGGTTCGAAATATCTAAGTCTCCATAGACTTTCGAAACAAGCCAAGATTGGACAGTATGAAGAACCTTGAGATGACAAATTTTGTAGTTTGAATGTAGTGTGTGTTTGTATAACTTTGTTGCTTTTTATGTTGTTAATGATATTGAATTGTTTAAAACGTTGTAAATGCTTTTAAAAACACATTCGATTGAAGTATCAAAAGCAAAAATCCAGAACTGGAGTTTGCAGAAGCTACTGCTGGGTACGGTACTACCATAAACGAAATAATTCCTCGCGCGTATGGTAATTTGTTCCCTGGTTCGAGGGGACAACATTCCACCAAAAAAGGTGGACACGGACGCCCAAAAAAGCGATTTCCTACGCTGTCCACCCTTTTGGTGGACACTGGTACCCGAAAATTTGGGGTAACTAATTCATGATTTTTTTTGTGTGCAGAGGATGAAAATATTCTTTTTTGTTGTAACAGGGAACTAATTATATCCAACTCATGGAACTATTTGCTAACGGCCTACAATATTAATCGTTTTGTTTTTCAATTTAAAAAGTTGACGTTTTATGACTGCTACAATTTAAGTTCTTTATTTAAAATCATTGCCAAGCAAATGTGCAACAGAGTTTGTCCATCCCATGTGGACATTGCCGAAACTTCCACCATCGCGACTCCTGCCATCCAAGCTAAGCCGAAGAAAGGAAGCAAGACGGCCCATCCTCCTACGGTTACCCCGCCTTCCAAAGACGGCTCCACCGCCCCGAAGTCTGCCAACGCCGTAAAACCTAAGGCCGCGCCCAAGGACGCTCCGAAAGCCAAGGATATTCCGAAAGCCAAGGATGCTCCGAAAGCCACGCCAAAGGTCTTTGGCCCCTCCAAGACCACCGAAAATTTCCGTGCCCGCACTGTCCTGATTGCCCGTTTGTCCCACGATGCCGATCTTCCCTCCCTGGACAAAGCCGAAGCCGACAAAACCTTCACCACCTGTCTCCTGAACGCGGCTGACGTTGAAAACCATCCGATCAGCGTCAAACGCATTGGTGCCGTTCACAAGACGCTCCCCCGCCTCCTTGCCATCGAGTGCGCCACCATCGCTGATGCCCGCCAAGTCCTGCAGTGGTACCACGACAACAAAGCCGCTGATACCCTCCCGAAAGACGTGGCTGATAAGTCAATCTTTCGCTCTCTCAGCCACGATGAAGTGAACCGCCGCCGCGCTGCCCGCGCAGCCCTCGCCGATCAATCCACCACCCCGATCAATACGACGCAACCCATCCAAGGTCCCCTTCCCGCTGCCGAGGCCCCTTCCGCTGCCGAACCATCCTCTGACGCCGACGAAGACGCCGAAATGCCACCCGCCGACGACATTGTTTCTGCGCCCAAACCTTCCGTCAACTCCTGGACTACCGTCGCCAACAAGAAGGGCAAGAAGAGCATCACCTCGTTTAAGTTTCGTGTTTAACCCGGACTCAGATAAGTTTACTGTTCATGATCATTCCACTCTGTCCCCCAGTCTTTCGTCCTCACTATCATTCTTTTCACTATTGATCAATTGTCGTAGTATCGCCAACAAATTAGCATCCCTTCAATTCCACCTCACTTCCAATAATCCCGATATCACATGTCTCACTGAGACTTGGCTAACAGACTCCATTTCGGACGCTGAAATTCTTGCCAATCTTCCTTTCAACATCCTCCGGTGCGACCGAAAAACCCGCCGTGGAGGCGGATGTGCACTTATATACCCTAAAAAGTATACTGTAACCCCTGTCTTCCTTGATCCTTTCCCTGTCACTTTTGACATTGACATTATCGCCGCTGATATCACCCTAACCAACGCATCCTTCCTACGAGTGGTCGCTGTCTATAGGCCCCCATCCTCATCAATCACTAATCTTGACATCCTAATCGACACCCTCACACTCCTATATTCTGAATCCACCTCATTCCTAACATTGGGTGACTTTAATCTGCCTGATGCATTCACACACAGTTCCAACTCTTCACTTGACAGTAAAAGCCACACATTCCGTAGCTTTGTCGATTCCACAGACCTCTGTCAAGCTGTGAATGCACCCACACGAGGAAATAACATTCTAGACTTGGTCCTCACTAATTGTCCTATCATCCATAGCCAAGTCCACCCACCATTGTCTGAGGGCAGCCATCACGGTGACCACAACATTGTCTCCGTCAAACTTACCATAACCCCTCCAACAACTGTTACTGTACAACCACCAGCACTCTTCAACCTTCCAAAAACCGATTTCAAAGGCCTAAATACTTTTTTTCACCAATTCGACTGGATCTCTGTCCTCGATGGCCTCGGTGTTGAAGAAATGCTTACAGTAATAGTTGACACTATCAACCATGGAATCTCCCTCTTTTCCCCACCACTCTCAAAAAGCACCAAAAGCTTTCTTCCTCAACACATCCAAAATCTTATCAATTATCGGGACAAAGTTGCTCTGACCAATGACTATGATCAACTACGCAAAGTCTCAAAAGTCACTGCCAAAAAACTGTCCCGATATAACACCAACGTCCAAAACCGTCTTGCCCACAAGCCCAAGGAATTCTATAATTACATCAAAAATCGCACCAAACCCAAGAGTACCATCTCCACCATAGAATTCAACGGCACTATTCTTACGGATAGCCAAGACAAGGCAGAGGCTCTAGGAGATTACTATTCCACCGTCTGGGAAACTCCGTCTAACATCCCATCCCAGATCGGCACAATCAGTAATGCACCCTCCTCAAAACTGTCATTTTACACCATTGAGCCCACCCACGTCTTCCAAGCACTCCAAAAAGTTAAGCCCAGTTTGCACCCCACATCGGACGGAATTCCTGGAATCATTCTCAAAAAATGCGCCAATTCACTTGCCTTACCTCTATCCATCCTCTTCAACCATTGTCTTATCCTTGAACAACTTCCCCAATGTTTTGGCCATTCCACAGTTATTCCATTCCCCAAAAAAGCGTCTGCTACTTTACCAAAAGAGCATAGGCCTATTTCCATCACCAGCAACCTCTGTCGGACCCTGGAGCGAGTCTTACTCAAACCATATGTCTGCCATGTTCACTCATTCTTACCGCCTCAACAATATGGCTTTCGCAAACACCATTCTACCACCGATCAGCTTATTAACTTCACTAACGACATCCTCCAAAGTCTAAGCGACAAAAAGTGCGTCACTGTTTGTTACTTTGACGTCACCCAAGCTTTCGACAGGACCCCACCAGAAAGACTTCTCAGTCTTCTGTCCGAAATCGGAATCTCTTATTATTTCTTCTCCTTTTTCAAAAATTTTCTCAGCCATCGCACTTTCCAAGTCAAAGTTATGGATAAACTGTCCACCATCAAAGAGTCCAACTGTGGAGTCCCTCAGGGCTCCGTTTTTGGACCTCAACTCTTTATCACCTACTTTGCTATGCTTTCACATACTCTAACCAACTCAGGTCTCCCCATCCAGCACTATCTTTATGCCGATGACCTCAAAATAGCATATGTCCACGACCCAGATGACGACTGTCACCCTCTCCAAAAGGCTGTTGACATTGTCCATCAATGGGCTCTAGACAATGGTCTGTCACTCGCTCCACACAAAACCAAAGTTGTCTACTTTGGCACTAACAATCCTAAACGTCCACTTCACCTTTCTAATGGCATCATCGAAGAGACTGACAAAATCCGGGATCTAGGCGTTACCATCTCGTCCGACATGGATTTCACCTCCCAAATCGAAAATGTCGTCTCTCGAGCCAACAGAAAAATGTTCTCAATTCTTCGGTTTCTTGTCACTAATAACCCCACTGTCTTGACCAAAGCCTTTACTGTCTTTGTGCGACCACTCCTGGAATACGCCACCCCTGTTTATAACCCCAGGCTAAAACGTCTTGTCAATCTGTTTGAAAAGCCTCAACGCATCTTTTCCAAAATTGTCACCAAACGGTCTAAACATGTGTCTCTTTCCTACCTAGAACGTTGTAACCTTCTCCACCTCAACACCCTAGAACATCGTCGAACCACCTGCGATATTGTCTACGCCTTCAAAGTTCTCAATAATCTCTGTGCAGCCTCCTCTGAACTCATCCGCTTCCAAACTTCCACATCCCGCAAGGGTGGCCACTTTGTTGTTCCCAAACACTCCAAGTTTAGCAAACTAACATTTGCAAACCGGGTGTCTGCCGTTTTAAACAATTGTCCTTTTTCTCTAGACTCATTTAAAAATCCAACTGATCTCTCTAATAATATCAATAATATTGACTTTTCTAAAATTATTCCGGTTGTTTTCACTTAATCTAATACTTGTATTGCTACATACGCGTCAAACTTTTTAATTTGTATGATTTCTTTTTTACCTTTTACTGCAGTGTACTTTGGGTATGCAAATAAAAATGAAAATGAAAATGACAGATTCGAATTGTCAGTTAAAACTTACAACTGACCCTGTAATTGCGCACTTACAGGTCCAGAATGTCAGCGCGCGCTGACAAAAAAAACCTGTAAGCCGGGATTACATTTGTCAGCCCGCGCAACTAACAGGGTCAAATGTAAGCGCGCACATTACTGTGTGTAAGCGCGCGGCTTACCCTGTGTAAGTTTTTTTTTCTCAGTGTGCACACAGAAAAAAATTGCATTTTCACTGATGCCAAAAGGTGGATTTTTGTCCACCTTTTTGAAGGTAATCAGTTACACTAAATGCCGTGTTCCTAACTTGTCATGTAAATTGGCACAAAATCTGCATTTTACGTTATTCGAGGCCGTAAAGATAATTTTCTCATGTTTTGTTATGAATTTGCATGCCATCTGCATAAATTGCCGAAGAAACGGCCATTATTGCATTTGACGGCGGTCATTCGAACGCTTTTTGAGAGGCGACGGGTATCCACTTCCGACGGAAAAAACCGAATTGATAACAAAGTGTCGGGTTTTTTAAGTTTTGAATGCTGAAACTTTGGTTCGAAATATCTAAGTCTCCATAGACTTTCGAAACAAGCCAAGATTGGACAGTATGAAGAACCTTGAGATGACAAATTTTGTAGTTTGAATGTAGTGTGTGTTTGTATAACTTTGTTGCTTTTTATGTTGTTAATGATATTGAATTGTTTAAAACGTTGTAAATGCTTTTAAAAACACATTCGATTGAAGTATCAAAAGCAAAAATCCAGAACTGGAGTTTGCAGAAGCTACTGCTGGGTACGGTACTACCATAAACGAAATAATTCCTCGCGCGTATGGTAATTTGTTCCCTGGTTCGAGGGGACAACATTCCACCAAAAAAGGTGGACACGGACGCCCAAAAAAGCGATTTCCTACGCTGTCCACCCTTTTGGTGGACACTGGTACCCGAAAATTTGGGGTAACTAATTCATGATTTTTTTTGTGTGCAGAGGATGAAAATATTCTTTTTTGTTGTAACAGGGAACTAATTATATCCAACTCATGGAACTATTTGCTAACGGCCTACAATATTAATCGTTTTGTTTTTCAATTTAAAAAGTTGACGTTTTATGACTGCTACAATTTAAGTTCTTTATTTAAAATCATTGCCAAGCAAATGTGCAACAGAGTTTGTCCATCCCATGTGGACATTGATTCTCCTCGTGCCAAGGTCAATTTCAAGATAATGTTATCAGCTTTTCCGCGACTCCATTCGGTTACTCTTTTTGAGACACCGATTCCAATTACATGGATGTCAGATATCGCAAAAGTCAAAGAAAGTCAATTAATGACGCTTAAAATTGTTGCATTTAAAAAAGAGTTGGTGCCATTTAAAGTTGACGACCTTATAATTTTTCTAGAGGTATGCTTGTAATTCAAAACAGCTTTTAGTAAAATTATTTTTTTAGGGACAGAAGTTTGGTTTTCATTTACTATTGCCACGAATCTGTTATTGCGATATGGAAACGTGTTTGTTAGAACCAGAAATGGAGAAAAGGGGTTTGCTTCGAACCGAAAATGAGGGATTTTATTGTAAGTTTACGCGTGTTACTGTTTTAAATTGTACTTCTAAGTACACGACTTGGCACTTGCCGGAGCGTTTTACACCGCAGTTGAGTAATTGAGATGTTACGTAATAAAAAATATTCATAAATGAAATCTGGTGATAGAAAACCCCATATTTTTCCGTTGCAAAGCAATATCAAGTTTATAATGCATGTATTGCATGCGAAAGAATCGGGTTCAACAAATACAATACAGATTGACGTCAACAACAACATGGTTATTGCAAACGCATAAAAAACATCTAAAAAGCTTTGGTCGAATGCAGCTGGAGTGCTATTTTGTGAATACGACAGTGATTTAAGTTATTTTAGTGGCGGCAAAGTATTCCAGATTGGCACTAACCATAATAATAAACAGCTTTTACAAGCATTTTGAAGCTAATTTGTCATTTCAGCAAGCGATAGTTACATTTCGATTCGAAGTTTTGTTTAAAATACGACATGATTTCCTCAACTGTGCTTACAATCTCAAGTTGTATTTTTTTATTTTAGAATTCCAACAACGTTTTTTGCAAAAATTTTGAAAATAAAGAAAGAATAATGGCAATCAGGAACAAAAAAGGCCGCCAACTTTATTAAAAAAGCCCTTGAAAGTGTCAATGAAAGGACCTTCGTCAATCACCGAAATTTCGAGCAAATTTGTTTATCCAACCCATTGAAGCGGATGAAAGCGCCAACATTACAGCATAAATTCGGGCCGACAGTTCCTCCAAAGTGCTCATTGATGTCATGTTGCCTCCTTCCTGCCTGTTGTCCCCCTTTTAGGATGAACAGACGACGACAAGGCCCTCTGATGTCGGTCCATGTTGTGAATGAAAGTCCGTTGACGTCAACCCCCACTCCTATCCACCCATTTTTTCCACAACGGCACGCCAGCATATTGATTGTGTCCGGTGAAGCTGCCATGAGCACGGAGACATCGAGGAGGGCGGCTCTCTCGGGCAAGCAAGTGTAGCTGACTGGGGGCCCAGAGGCATAGATAGGAGAACAGGACTTGTCGCCACTCTTACCGAGATGAAACGACACGTTGTGGTCGCGGCATTTTTGCCGCTGTTAGTGACTGGGCTTTTGTATGGTGAACCGAGACCGTATCCAGCGTACGGCGAATCAGACATCCCTGTGGAGCCGATCGAATATGCGTATGGCGGTGGCGATTCCGAGATTCCGGCAGCCTTCGGGGCCGAGGAACGATTTGAAGCGGTTTCGGAAGTCAGTTCGGATGACTTGAGAATGCCTGGCGTTAAGTTAGTTACGGTAAGTCTATTTTTGGCTTCATTTTGATCCCTTTTTTTGAAATTAACAAAAATTGACCTTTGTTTTGTTCCAAACATAGCCCTGTCATGTGAACAAGCGTCTTTCGACCTTTGGTTTGAGCACTAAATGCCCTGGGGGCTTCGAAGGACTAAAGTAGTGGCATCAGTGCATTCTTAGAATTTTACACTTCGTTAAGGCTTTCTTTTTTTGACAAGAAAACATTACAAACTGCGTTTTTGACTAAATTAAACCATTTTGGAAGAAAAAAAGTGTCAATTATGTACTCTCCCATTTCAAAAACCTGACCAGTTAATACAAAAAACACGCAAACAACAAAATAAACCACCCATTCTCTTAAGCATGAATGCCAAATACCCTGTCCTTGCCTGAATTTAATTAAATTCGCCTTTTTGTCACATGATAAGGCTCAAAGTACCACCTTCTCAAGCCTTGGATTACTGTATGTCAACCCTATTTCAGAATGAAACCTACCTCTGCACAGCATTTCCGGTCGACACCCAGCAAACGCACTACCTTGGTAAGTCATGACACGCAATCCAGTCCAGCCCGTCTTTGATGCCCTGAGGCGATTAATTGTAGTGTAGGGGGGGTTTATGGGTTTGCATGGATTTACGTGCCGTTTGCAACCTTTGTATTCGTCATTTTCCGTAAAAAGCTGCCAAATGCCAAACGGAATTTGATATGAGAGCTATACCAAAAATAAGCCAAAAAGCAAATTGAAAAAGTGGTCTTCGATTAGATAAAGCTTATGCCCTGAGGTTATTGGCCTTTTTTAAATGTTAAAATAACTTCCGTTTTAGTCGGATTCGAAGCACTGGCCGACGCTAAGCACGTCCATCACATCCTGTTGTTCGGGTGCGATGCGCCTGGAAGCGATGATGACGTCTGGGATTGCGGCGAGATGAGCCCCGTTGCCTCGGGCTATGCGCATTCGCCTGTTTGCGATGGCAAGCCCGAGATTATCTATGCGTGGGCGAAGGGCGCTGCCCCGCTTGAACTGCCGGCAGATGTTGGCTACCGAGTTGGAGCTGGCTCGAAATCGAAGGTTCTGGTGCTTCAAGTGCACTACATGCACGAGGAGCCGAAGGAGGACTTCAGCGGGCTCCGAGTGACGAGCACTGTCATCCCGCAATCTAGGACGGCGGCAACCATGTTGGTGGTCACCGGCGGCACGGTCCCGGCCAAGACTACGACAGACTTTGAAGCCGCTTGCGTCTTGGATGAGCCTATTGTGATGCACCCGTTCGCGTACCGCGTCCACACCCACAGCCATGGCGTCCATGTTGCTGGGTACGTCGTGAAGGAGGATGAGGCCACTGGCAAAGACACCTGGACACTTCTCGGTGAACGGAACCCGCAATTACCGCAAATGTTCGCCGATGTCGCCAATAAGAGCGCCATTATCCAGCCTGGAGACATCATTGCGGCCCGATGCACCATGAAGAATGACGAAAATCGGTAAGCACCACCCTCTAACTTCCCTAATCTATCCATTTATCATCCAATTTCAGCAACATCACAGTCGGCAGCACTGGCGCCGATGAAATGTGCAACTTTTACATCGGTAAGCCATCTTTCCCTCCAAAACCGAAACTAAACCCGCCCCATTTCAGCCTATTACGTCGACGGCGAACGCGTCCTCCAGGACAACACCTGCTTCTCGCCCGGAAGTCCCGAATACACCTGGGGTTCATCGGCTGGGCTGAACCACATCCCGAAGCACCACTAAATCTTTGATGATAATCTTCATCAAACTCCTATCCACCCACACATCCCGAGACGGACAACAGGCACGGCACTTTCTTTATGACGGTTTTTTCCACGCAGTTATGGCATACGACTCCCCGGTTAAGTTATGATTAAGCAACGCCGTAACCTCCCTAATTTCGATGGTCAGCAAACATTCCAAAAACGTCAACTTGTATAAACTGTTCTAGCATTGGCACGATTGGCGCGAGTAAATAAAACGTTTACGAAGTTATGACTTGAAAAAACTAAAATTTTGGCAAAAAATGAACCCCGAAGCCAATTTAAAATTATAGAGTTCTTCCCAAACAACACTTTAAAACCAGAAAAAACTGCCTTTGCCATCGTAACAGACTAATAAAACTAAAACGACCCCATTTCACCACTTTAACGTAAACTTAACATTGTTTTGAAAGCAAAACAACTTTTATTAAATAAAAAAGATCAAAATTCACAGCTAAAATACAGATACCCAAAATTGGTAGGAAATAAACTTAATCTTGTTAAAATTAAAAAAAATTAGTAATGCCTCACTCAGCTTCCTCATTCAAAAGCACAGAAGTACTGTAGGCGTGATCCCAGTAATGGCCAACGCCGTGTTTTTCGAGGAACTCACGGACGAGCTTCGGTGATTGGAAGAAGTTGATCCGGATGTCGTTGAAGGCCCGATTGCGGACGATGCCCTCCCAGACAAGTTGGCATTCATTCATTTCACGGGGAGCGTCTTCTTCGTCGGATTCGGGGTCTGCTTCGGTGCGCTTCTTCCGGCCTTTGGAACCGATGACTTCCTCAGACCATTTGATGCGGTTTAGCATGAGGTTACGGTAGAATTTTTGTTGTTTCGGGCCTGAAAGTGTGAAAATAAGGTTGAATTTGAAAGAGAAATGGTCAAACATACCGCCTTCGACAACAACCAGATTGATATCCTTGTAAATGCAGATGGCACCGGTCATTTCAAGCTGTTTGGCGTTCATTTCCACTTTGAAGCTGAAGCTTTTGTTTTCCAGTGATTTCACTCGGTAGATGGATACATGGACGTTGAGGGATGTGTCTTCGGCAATCTTTCGACGGGCTTTGTCGGACTTTTCTTGTTTGGTTAGTTTGCGTTCGGCGTTGGCTTCCTGGAAGACAAATTTTACAAAATGCAACTTTAAAAGTTGAAAAAACTCACCAAATGCTTTTTCATCCGATTAGCCATCTGCTCCCTCACATGCGCTTCCATCTTTGTCGGATCTTGGATGGCATCGGTGCCAAGAACCTTCATCAAATTACCGATTTTGACCTTCGGTTCCGGTGGCGGAAGCAAGCCAAGTCGGACTTTCTCCATCTCTTCCTTCTGAACTTCTCTGCGATTCTGTCGACGAAGCTTCTTCCGCTCTTTCTTTGTGAGGTAGACCTTGAGCAATGGCTGGACCACGGGTTCATCGGGGGCTTTGAGCTGGATGGGATGTTCGATCAGATGGGTGATCGTTTTTGCGTAGCGGGCGCTTTCTTCGACGTCAGGGCCGGGGATGGCGTCATAGCTGGAAGATCAGTTGATAAAATATATATAAAACATATCTAGAAAGAAAGAAAACCCACCTTTTGGACTGCAAAACATGCTCATCCCACCACTCAATCGGCGGAAGATAGTTAGCGCTTCCCTGGTCGACATCCGGCGTCACCAAAGCCAACTTGACAGCGGTCGATATGCCAGTCTGCTTGGATACAGTGCTCTCGATCTCGGCTTGAAGCAGGTTCCTTCGGGCTTGGTTTCGTTGAATGTTAGCCTGTTTCTGGTATTCGCCGGGTTTCACGAACTTGAACGTAAGCCGTTTAGCTCTCTGGGGTCCTTTTAACGTAATCCGTGGATCGATGGCTTCCGAATACTCTGCAACGTCCATGACAGGCTCAGGAGCGACTTCCGGCTCGGGTTTGGCTTCTTCGGCGGATCCATCGGCATTTTCGGGCTTCAATGATGGCAAAATCCCCGCTAACCTCGCTTCAACGCTCTGTCGCAATCCAAAGTAATCCGTCGGATCTGGGGGCTTGGTATTCTTATTCGGAGCAATGTGTGCAGCGAGAGCAGGCTTGACCATTTCCTGGAGACCGGCTCGGGCCCTCGCCAATGCGATCACTTTCTGCAGATCTTGCTGAGTCTGGAGCGCCTTTTCCACGGATGATGGCTCTTCTTTCTCGGTTTTGACGGCATGTTTAGCTTCAGGGGTCCGGGAACGGCGTCGACGGCTGCTGTCCTCATCGCGACGTGACCTACAAATGGAAATTTATATATAAAAACTGCTAATTTAAGAAATTCTTATAAAAAAAAACTAACCGCCGATCATCGTCTTTCCTATGATGCTCGTCTCTCCTGTCCCGACGGCTATCCCGATCTCTATGTTCACGGGAATCCTTGTCAGAGCGGCTGCGACGCGAATCCTCTCTGTCTCGGCTCGAACTGCGATGCCGACGCGACGATTTGCGGTCGTCGTCACGTTCACGGCGATCATCGTCATGACGACGCTTACGGCGACCCTCGAGGGATGGCGAGTTCGTCATGGTTATCACTGAAACGTGGGATACGATAAAGATGGATACAAAGAGTGGGAAGGTTCGAAAAAGGCGCGTTGAATGGAACGGAACCAAACACAATTTCGCAAGTATTGCTATCCGTTCTCCTTGCATGCTGCGCGCATGAAAAAGCGCACTCTTATAACGAATGTACGATTTTTTGGGGTGCCAATGGGGTTCAAAAAAACAGTATTTGCTTTTTTTTAATATGCCAGGTTTGTTTCAAACAATCAATCAATATGGGTTGCAATTTATAGTGCCTTTTAAAGCAATCACATTAACCGTCAAAACATATCTCTATAAAGTGAAAACAACATAAACTATGAAAAAATACAATACAATTATGTATAGATAAAGCTATTTAAAACGTGAAGACCCGTTAAGATAGTCAACAATAATAAAACAATTCTACGAGGCTTCGGCCACCTTTTGAGTACAAACGCTCATTGCGGTTCTGACAAACTTCCGCGTCGACGCAAAGGCTTCCTCATCAAAGTTGATTCCTCGCTTGTAGGTCCTTGTGAAGACGCGTTTACAGATATTCTGCAAGGTCGGTGGCTGGACCAGGAAGGATTGGACCATATTGGTTCGATGGATGTTGTTCGGGCTCGTGCTAGTACCACGATGACCACCAAAGACGAAAATGCGGCCATCCTGAAAGTGAACAAGTACTGTATACCGTATGCCCCATGAAAAGTGAAATATAAACTTACAGAATCAACAGCTGCTGCGTGGAAGCTCGTGGAGAAGGAAAGCGTCATGTCCCGTTTCTTCCATTCACTCGTGTTGAGATCCAACTGCCAAATGTCTTCAAGATTGCGGCGGGCTTCGAGGTTCCCCTGAAAATGCTAAATAAACGACCATTTGCTTGTTTCAATGAAAGAAAACCAACCCTTCCGCCAATGAGATACACATAATCACCGTACTGCGCGATGGCAAAGCTGTCACGAGCAGGCGGGAAGCCATGGATGGGATCTTCGATTGGAACAATGTTCGAGAAAGCGGCTTTTTTGATATCGTAAGCCAGAATCTGCAATGAAATGATTCAAATCTGAATAAAAGTTAGAAAAACATACAATATCTAGGGGGAACAAGGTGTTCTGATCGCCTCCACCGAAAAACAGCAACTTTCCATCATGCAGGACGCCTTCATGTCGATATCTGCCGTCAACTGCGTTCATGGGGCCACTTCGGATCTTCCTCCACGAGACTGATATGACTTTGCGGTCCCCATGGACCGAAATGTCGCCACGATAGAGGTCGCTGAAGTAAGCATGGCCATCAGTGCCGCCCATGTAGTATACGCAATTGTTGGGTTCATCGGCAATCAAGACGCCACCATAGCTCTCCAATGGATGTTCGCCGTCCGATCTGAGCGGCAACGACGTGTAGTTGTCCTCCTCCTCGAAAATATGAATACGGCAAAGCCTCTGGCCATTGTTGGATCCGAATGGGAAGCAGGTGCCGCCAAAGGTCAGGATTCCCCATTTTTCTGTGAAGATCCCTGTAAATTTGATTGTAAATTGACTTAACATCAAAGAAAAGTAGAACAAGACACTTACAAGAGTACGAAATGGGTGTCATGTGTAAGACTTCAGTTTGCAGGGGGAACTTTTTCCATGACGCATCAATGATACAGAAGCGCCATAGATCTGTGCTCACTCGAGATTCAAGGTTGTTGCGATTCTCACAGAGTCCTCCGAACACGTAGCCATAGTCGCCGACGACGAGCATCCGATGACCGCTCACGGGATCCGGGCAGCAGGGACAGGTTGGCTCACCGGAGGGATCATCTGGATGGGGTCGTTCGATGGTGGGCAGATTAGTGGCCTTGTCGTAGAAAACCTGAAAGTTTTCATATTCATTGAAAGGGAAAATAGCGAAATTGAACCTAGAAATGCTTACCTTCCCACCCAAGGGTGTTTCAATCACTGCCATGGAGCCCAAGGGGCGATTCATCCTGACAAAGTTCTTGGAACGCTGCGTCAATCGTCGCCGAAACAGTTTCAACCGACACAGACGCGGCTTAGACAAGGATTTCAGCCTGAAATAAAGGGGCAACAGTAGGAATGACAGCCCTCGCATGATGACAGAAGCCAGGGCCCGGAGCAGCGCCAAGTGCACTAGGAGCCACTCTACGTAGAGGACTAGAAAGGAGGACACAACGAGGCCCCAGTAGATGACCGCTTGCAGGAGGTGATTAGTACAACTGGTCGTCGTGGGTAGCCGAATCAACCGATCAACTAGCTGTGCATCGAAGCGAAAAAGGGCGGAGGCAATGATGCTCTCGGTCTCCGTGATTATCCGCATCGCCCTATCCCAGGATGGAGCGCAGAGTGCAATCCGTAGCGGGTTGTTAGGTGCTCGCGACGTCCAGATATGAGCGAACAACGACTGGTTAGCTACAGCAGCGGCGCAGGAGCAACAAAACCGACGTCAATTCACGCAGGGGGCCGAAACTGAATCGACAAAAACACGAGGTGGCGGTGGTTGCGCATGCGAACAACCTGTATCAGCCCGCCTCTGCTCCTTCTTCCTGTCGACTGATCTGTGTGTACAGAAACAGAAACCAAATTGACAAGTGTTTTTGAATAACGAAAGGGGATCCGTTTCAATTGGATGGGAATGCGCGCGGCTCCTGAAGGCCTCCTAATCGTCCCCTGCCCTTGATGGCGCCCCCAGCTGTCTGATCATCATTGATTCAACACGCGAACACGAGAATGAACACACGCTACACGGAAGAGAGGAAGGAAGGAAGCATTCCATCATATCCGATGGTAATGACAAGTAAAAAAACCAAAGTCGAGTACTTTGTCGGGCGGCTGTCGGGAAAGAAGTCAACAAACAAGAGTTCAGACAGTCGCAAGTTCACGCTTACCGGTTCCCACATACTCGTGTAACCGTTAAACAGCGTAAGAACAAAAAAACAAGTGCGACAAATGTATAAACTAGAAACAATAACGTTTGCAACAAAATGCCCGCAGGGCAAGATGACGCGGAACACGCAGCAAAACCTGTATCTTCGATTGGGGGACCGCTCCGCGATCGCGACATGATCAGCAGTGGTTGTCATCGGTCACAAAGTTGAAGGTTTATTATTATCTAATGGAACAAGATCGCCGCAAGGGCTAATGCGGTTACGAGATTGCCCGCGGCGGCAATGGGACTGGATTTGGGGTATAAAGACACGAGAAAACGACTACTTAGCAATGCTTATTTCGCTGCTGATGAGTCACAGAATCATTTTAACGAAAAACCTGGGGCAATGATGGCAAAATAAACACGAAAACAACCGTCAATAAAAACGAATAATCGAAGCTGTCTTTTTTTTCGCCTGTCATCACTTGCACACAATTCGTGCCGAGAGTACCTCCAGGGAACACAAATATCCACCCGTGTACGCGTGCAACACGTCCATCTCGTTGTTTGCACTGCGAATCAACCGAAAAATCTCTTTATTCACCGTTCAACGACCAAATTAGCAAGAAAGGGCTACGTACATTGCATTAATGAATTGACCTACAAACCGAGAAAGGTGATCCAAACTAAAACGGGGACCGACAAAACTAACAAACTGAAAAACTGTGAAAGTCATTATGTATATATCCTATTCAGTCGAAGCCATTAGCTTCTCAATCTCGCTGGAACACCGAACCGCGGAGACTGTGAGGACTTCAGCGCCGGTCTTTGTGATGAGAACATCGTCTTCGATGCGATATCCAATGCCGTGGAACTCGTGGTGGACTTGGTGGAGGCCGTGTCGGATGTAGACGCCTGGCTCAACTGTGATTACGACGCCTGGAGGCAGTTCGATCGATCGGGAAATGCCGAAAGTGTCATGGACATCTAAGCCGAGGTAGTGGGAGATGTGATGGGGGCAGAGGTCGTCGCAGACCTAAAAAATATATATAAAAGTTGCGTTTTACCGGGTTTTTGGACAAAAGTGCTGAAGTTCATATATATTTTTTATCAATCAATAAAGGAAACCCACATTAAGAGCTTCCTCAGTCGTCACTCCAGCTGTAAATATCTTCGCAGCAGCAAAATGATGCGCCATTCGACGGAGCATGAAGAAATAGAGCTCATTCAGCTTGAGTGGGTGTTTTTCCATAACGAGGTTCAAACATTCGCCATGGACAGCATTGAGAGCATCGTAGAGGGTCTTCTGGGCATTGGTAAAGGTTCCACTGACGGGAAAGGAGCGAGAAATGTCAGAAACGTAGCCATCGAGATCACAGCCGGCGTCGACGAGGACGCAATCGTTGGGTTTGATGTCCTGGAGATGTTTTTATATATATTTGAAGAGAAATGAAGACTTTTATATATAAAAATGCTCCTCACCTGGTCGCCATCAATGTAATGAATCGTATTAGCCCGTTCTCCAGCGGCAACGACCGGAACATAGGCACTGCCAGCTGCACCGCGTCGGCGATACTCGTATTCGAGACGTCCGCTGATGAAGGCCTCATTCGGAACGGCTCGACTCTCCTTGATCGCCGCATTCATCGCAGCCGATCCAATCTGACAAGTCGCTCGCATGAGCTCAACTTCAGCCGGGCTTTTGATCCATCGGAGTTTGTCGAGAACGTGATTCAACTTGCCTTGGGGAAGTTCGATCAGCCTTTCCATCAGTGGACTGTGCTTGAAATCATCGGCTTCATAGACGACATGCTTGCCTTCAATGTGGGTCGAAACAAAACTCTCAAACTCCCTCAGACCCAGGACTTGGTCGACGCCAGAGATTCGATGCAATTCGGCTTCACTGTATCGGCGGCCGTCCCAAAGGGCTGTGTGATCGTCGACTTCTTTGGTGAAAAGGACGGATTGTGAGGCCGTCGAGAAGAGGTAGCAATCGCTGATTGGGGAGCCGGTCAGGTAGCGGAAGTAGGAGTCCTGTTTGAAGGGGTAATACACATCGAGGCCATAGGCGGTCCGGGTCGCACCTTTGGCGATGATTGCGACTTCGCCGGCGGTTTTGAACTCCTGTTTCGCGAGTTCGAGGGCCGAGCCTCTCCTGGCTGTGTATTCTGCCGCGGAGATTGGGGGTGGTCGATGGAACCAATTGGCTCGAGGCACAGTGATCCGCATCTGGAAACAAAGACAATAAAACCATCTCCATCAAGCTCAAAAGTAGTTAACGGACAGCCAATTCAAACCCAACCCATCTAAATCGATTTTCAACTTTATGTACACAACAAAAATCAATCAATGTAGCCTATTACCATCCTAAACAGTCAAAATTCCAACAAGAACATCTAAATCCCCCCTAAATTCGTAAGCTAACCCCACCATTAACAATGCAGTTCTCCCCAGTGATATAGCTGGCCCTATCAGAAGCGAGGAACTCAATCAACGCCGTGCTATCGGTGTTCTTCGCGACACGGCCAAGCGGGATCACTTGAGCCAGCTGAGCGAGCTGGTCGTCGTCGGCTGTCGTCCAGAAGCCGCCACTGGCATCATCCTTCATCATTCCGAGGGAAACCGAATTCACCCTGATCTTGCGTTGAGCCAGCGAGATCGCACTAGCCTTGACGAGGCCCAGCAAACCCGTCTGGGCAGCGCTGTAGAGGCCAATGTCTTCGAAGGGCGAGAACCCGGCAATCGATGATATGAACACAATCGAGCCGTTGCTGAAAACATCAAAGTACGTCAACAGAACATTAGTCGGAGTGAAGAAAAGCCAAAACAAAATATCAAGGGGCGTAAACATCGCTCTTTCACGTGCGTTTCGAAAAAGTGGACGAAAAAAGTCAGAATTTATATATCCAAAAACAAACCTTGACTTTTCCAGCAATGGTACAGCCGATCTAGCAAGCTTGAAGGGTGTTGTGAGTATTTGGTTGTAAGTCTGGAAGAAAAATATATATATAAATGCAAAAATATGTGATAAACAAACCTTATCAAAGTCCATTTTCGTCGAATCCAAGATAGCGCCCTTCTGCGTGTTCACCAGCGGATTCACGACGAGAACATCCAGCCCGTTGAATTTCTTTTCAACCTCTTCGAAGAGCTGTTCGCGATGCTTCGGATCCGTGACATCGACGACGGCGCCGGCGACATTGAGACCGAGTTCCTTGAGGCCGTGGACGCTCTTCCGGAGCTTCTGGTCATGCGCATCGCTGATGAAGACGTTGGCGCCGGCAAAGCCGAGGCGTTGAGCGATGGCGTAGCCGAGTTTGGTCGAAACGTTGGTGACCAGGGCGGTTTTGTTGGTCAGAAGGCCGCTCATTGTTATATATACCGAATGGAACTGGCTTAAAAGACACCCAAAATGACAGCAATTTGAACAAGTAAAACAATCGATATCTCGGTAAACACGTTGTTGATCTTCTCGAAAGAAGAGATCGACGAAAAGCAAGCGATTGCGGTCAGAAATAAGCAAAGAAAAAACGCACAGCAAAAAGGCAGTCGAGGTGTAACAAAGTGCGCACACAGGCCCCCCCGCTGGTTCCTGCAGCGATTGGCCGGATCTCCCGCCGACGGGCCGAGAAGAAGAGGAGAGCGTACTGTAATTTCGGACCTGTTCGCATGCAAATTTTCGAAATCAAGTCGGGTCTCGCGAGATTGAGCTTCGTTCGCGCTCGTTTTTCGATTTCTTTGCACGTTGGCGCCGTTCGCGCCTTGCTTGCGATCGTTTCTACTCGTTTCTTACTAAATTTTGATCATTTCAGCGTGGTTCACACGCCATCATGTCGGCTGAGGACCATCTCGAAGACGTACTTCGACGGATCGCTGCCATCCAGTCAGCTCCCCGGAACGATTCCTTCTATGTTACCCTTGGAAAGTGGTTCAAAGATGGAATACATTTCGTTGAGGAGGCCAAGCGCAATCGCGGGATGTGGGTTTTTTGCTCGTTTTTTGAATTTAACGATTTCGAAATCCGTTTTTTCAGCCTCGACGACGAGTCTTCTTCCGATATCAGCCCTGTAGCCAGTGCCGAGGTATCTTCCGATAATGTTGACGATGCTCCGGAGGTCGTGCCAGCTGTGGAGTGCGATAAGGTTCAGGAAGAGTCGGCTGTCCCGCTTCCTGCCACCCCTGTGGTCGCCCTGGTTGCGGACTCGTCGAAAACCAGCGTGGAATCGTCGGAGGATGTCATTTCCGACTCCAGCGAGGATACTTCGAGCGATACGCCTTCTATTCAATCTTTGTAAGTTAATTGACTCAAATTTTACACATTTTTTTTGAAAATTATATATAACAGGTCGTCCGCCGATGAAGAATCGCATTCCCCAGTTAATTTCTTTGGTCTAACCTCTCTCGCTACTGTGAGCAGTGCTGCATCTGCTGGCCACTATGCTACCCCTGCTGAAGTTGTCACCCCTGTAACTGTGTTGAAGGTCGGTGATTCTGAGCAAAAGCTGGATGAAGTCAAAGGCGAGCAGACAAAGCCGGTTAGTTTTTCAAATATTTTATTTTCTTTCGATCGGTACTCACTGTAAAATGCCTTTCTAGGATGTTCCCTTCGCCGAAAGCCGTAAACGCCCGATGCTCTTCGAGAAGACTGAGAGTGAAGTCACTGTGAAGCGTGCGTTCGACCCATCCATGATGCTTTTCGGGATGTCGGCTCCGGCGAAACAACTGGCTACCGAAATCGAGCCTGAAGCCGTTGCTGCCAACGAGAAGCTAAATCTTGGCGATGAATCCGAACCCAAAGTCGACGACGAGCCCGACAAACCAAAGCCATCTGTAATCCCCTTCCTTTTCGGACAGTCGGCTAACATCCCTCCCGAGCCGACGGAGCTCTCCGCCCTTCCGAACCTTTTCGGATCGTCCGCCTATGTCGAGCCCAATCCGCCCCCGACAGACGACTTCTCGGACACCTTTAAGTTTTTTTTCGGTGTGAAGGATGAGATCAAAGCCAAAGAACCGTTTCCCGATGCTGGTGATGGCCCGCCTCGAATTACGGTATGTTTTTACGCTTTTCTATCCTTGCATTGGCTAACTTTTGAACGTTTCAGAGCAGTGGCGATTCCCAGAACGCCGATCAGGATTTTCATAACTGCCCTCCGAGCTTCGCGTCACTCGCTGAGGGCAACAACGCATCGACGACGCCGGAATCGACAGGCCTTGAGGCCATTTCGGAAGCCCCGGAATCCGCCAACTGGGACCTCCTGCAGTACATTCCGCGTGACCAGTTCGTTGATCAAACTGCGCATGTTGGACACGGTCAAGATGAGACGGATTCTACTAATTCTGAGGAAATTGCGACTTCCGTCATGGACATCGACACGACTGAGTTATCTGAAACTGTTGCTGAGCCAATGGATGCTGCTTCGGACAATGATGGTCAGCTGGATACTCGACAAAGCAATGCAGGCGATTCCACGAAGTCCTATAAAGTCGCCGATAACGCCGTGTCTCGTCTTCCCGAGATTGCTGCCCTTTCCGATAAGCCAGTTTCGACCAAGTCTGATGCTGTTGTAAAACGGTGTGCTGTAGCCCCACGTTTCTCATCATGGGGCGGACTGTGCGGTGTTCGCAAGAAGAGTATCTGGGACAACACCCCTGCGAAGCCGCGTTATACCCGCGATGATTTGATGAAGTTGCTCAGATCGAGTCGCGCTGTGGCTCCGAGTGCCAAGGATGCTGAGAAGGACGACAAATCTGTCACGGAACCTGTTCAAACCGTCGCCACCGTTGTTGATACGGATGCCAATGTTGTTGTTGTTGAGAAGCCCGTTGTCGAAAACGATGGTCCAACCGCTGATGTCGTCATTGAAGACAAGCAGCATGAAATCAACCGTGAAAGCGTGACCAATGCCGGTTCCCATCCGCCGTCACAAGAACCATCTCTGCCGTTGAGTGATGTTGCTGCTGTTAAGAAATCTGCCGAGGATGCGAGCTCCGTGCAAGCTGCTCACAAGGAGATGAATGAAATCCTCGATAAATCTGCGCCGTCTGAAAACATTGCCATGGACGTTGTTGACCCGAGCTCTTCTGCTGCTTCCGATGGCTGTCCCCAAGTTGAAGCCACCCCCGAGCTACCGAAAGATGATGAAACCAAGACCGATAACAATGTTCAGATCTCCGAAGAAGCGTCACCCATTGAAGATGAACAAGTCCTGGACGAAGTGGTGCGCATGCATGCATTCGATAATGATGAATCTACCGATGAGCCGATGGAGGTTGATCCACAATCCCCCGCTTCTCCTGTGACCGAAACCGTCGTCACAGATGTCACCGTTGGCGAAACACCCACTGCTCCTGCCGTCAACATTTTGTTAAGTGTTGGTACCGACAGCCCGATGCAAGTCGACACTGATGCTGCTTCTCCCGCCGTTGTCGAAGACACGCTGATCATCTCGGATACTCCCGCGGACCGCCCTCTGAAAATGGCCAAAATTGAGCCGTTGCAAAGCGATTTCGATGAGCGATGTGCGGCGATGTTCCTCGACCTGAAGGTACGCGATGCTGATGGCGGCAGCGAGCCACAACGTTCCATCGACAGTGAAAGCGTGCAGCGCGACCCTTCGAATGCCACTGTCAACAGTGTAGAGGACGACATCACTGATTTGACCGGCATCCAGAAGTTGAACATTTCCGGCGAAGATGAACCTGCGGAATCTGACGAAGAAGCTCCCCCGCCTGTGGCCGGTCCGTCTCGTAAGCGCGGTGAACCCAAAGGAACGTCGACGACTGGATTTGGTACCGTTGATCCCAAGCAGTTCTTAATCACGGGTCGAGGTGATGGCATTTCTGGAACCACTGTCCCGTTATTGCTCAAGCATCTAAGCCTCGATGACACTGATGCCGAGGTAAGTCGGTTTCTTCTTTGATTAAAATGACTAATTTTGAGTTTCAGGACCTTCCTACCGTCCCCATTTTGCCCTACAGTATGCGTCCGAAGCAAGAAGACGAAGAAGAGGAGGTCGAGGATGACAAGGCCAAAGCCAAACGTGCCAAAATCGTTGCCGTCGATGGTGATCCCGTTTCGCGTCACACGTTCAATGACGTCTACCAACGTGCTAACAAGATTGCTAATACCGTTATTGTTATCGACGAGAACGGCGAACGTGAGTTTACTTTTCTGTTTCTGGCAGCTAGCCACTTCATTTTGAGTTTACAGGTGTCGAGCTTCTCCAAAAAGTGACCGAGGTGGTCCTCGATGACAACACCGAATCGCCTGATCCAAAGCCCGTCGCCGTCCACCCTGCCCTCGTCAAGCATTTGAAGCCGCATCAGGCCACTGGCATCAAGTTCCTGTACAACTGCGTCGTTGGAAAGCTGTCTGATGTCACGGGTTCGCAGTATCTGGCCAATCGAAATGGAGGTTTGTTCGAGTTTTCGATAGTTTTGCCCGTTTCAAACCCCCTTTTCAGCAATCCTCTCGCATTGCATGGGTCTCGGCAAAACGCTTCAAGCCATCGCCTTCCTCCACACCATTATGACGCATGAAGTTCTCAAGAAATACTACCAACGTGCCATGATCATCTGTCCCGCCGGACTGCTGTACAACTGGGCCAACGAGTTCGTCAAATGGCTCGGCGATGGCAAAGAACCCGGTCTGAATGGCTTGAAGACGATCGATTTGTCGCAGGACACCGCCAAGAACTGGGCCCAAAAGCAGCGAAACTTGCGTACGTTTTTGACAACTTTTCTTTAGTTGAAGTTTGAAAATTTTGTGTTTTGCAGGCGAATGGCTCAAAGGTGACGGTACTGTGCTGCTAATTTCCTTGGATCTGTTCAGTCGTAAGGATTCGTTCCAGCATTTGGTCCCATATCTTATCCGGAATGAGAAAAGTGAGTTTTACTATTTTGACATAGCAATTCTCAGTAATGTCTGTGTTTCAGATAAGACCGCCGGTGCCGACATTATCATCTGCGACGAATCCCACAAGCTTTCGAATGACAAGTCAGCCCGAAGCGCGAACGTCCGCCTACTCACGTCGCTTTCCCGGATCGGACTTACTGGAACCCCGTTGCAGAATCGGTTGGAAGAGTGTAAGTGTCAATCACCTTCTTTTTCGGTGTTTCCAATCTCACAACTTCAGACTATCACATCGTTGATTGGGTTGCTCCCGGGATGCTTGGCAAGATCAAGGAGTTTCGCACGGAGTTTGCGGAACCTATCAAGGAAGGCGCCACCGCTGATGCTGATGCCGTGTCCGTCCAATTGATGAAGTCCCAGACAGCTGTGTTGAACCGGCAACTTGATTTGGTGATGGACCGCAAAGACTACGCCTATTTGTCCACGATTCTGCCTCCGAAGCGCGAATACGTCTTCTTTCTGCGAATGACGCCTAAGCACGAGGAAGTTTATCGGAAGTTTATGGCCACCCAAGCACATTTAATGAGTCCGTTTGAACGCGAGCACCACATCTATCGCCTTGGCACCCAGCCGTACAAAATCTTGGAGGAACAGCGCGTGAAAAAGACTGAAGCCTGGTTTGGAAACACCATCACGGAGGCTGATAAGAACGTGTACTCCGACAGTGAGAAGGTTAACATCGTCTTGGATTTGATCAAAATGTTCGAGCAAGAAGGCGCAAAAGCGTAAGTTTTTGTTTACGATAGTCGAAATCCCGATTGATGTTTGTTTTGCAGGATTGTGTTCTCGCAGTATCTCGAGCCGATCGCGGTTTTGAAGGCTGCTTTGAAGAAAGCCTCGAAAAATTGGTTTGCAAATCGACACGTTGAGCACATGGAGGGTGAACAGTGGGGCTGGCAGGAGAATCAGGACTACTATACGATCATTGGCGATACAACGATGAAGGATCGATCCAGAGTGCTGACAAGATTCAATGATCCAGACAATCGTCGGTGAGTTTTGGCGTTTTTGAAGTAATGTAGCTTCATTTGTGTGTTCTTTCAGTGGTCGTCTACTCTTCATGTCCAAGGCCGCCTGTGAAGGTCTCAACATGACCGGGGCCACGAAGATGATCCTCTTCGAAGCCAAGCACAACCCTGAACTCGAAAATCAAGCGCTCTTCCGTGCCTACCGTATTGGTCAGACGAAGCCCTTCACGGCGTTCCGGCTTGTCTACTACGTTAGTTTTTTTGTTTTTACATTTTGGATTAACTTGTATAACTTGTGGTATTGCAGGGCACGATGGAAGCATGCATCTTCAAGCGACAGATCATCAAGCAGCAAAACACCGCTCGGATTCTCGACAACAACGGTGCTACGCGTACGGTTTTTGTAAACGAGGTCGACTACTCTCTGCGATTCGAACCTGCGCCACCGGAGCTCAACTACATGACGCAGCCGCATTACAAGCCCGGCGCCCTGGAAGATGCTCTCATCACTGACTTCTGTGCGGCCCACAAAGATGCCCTCGTCGATGTATGCCAGCATGATACTTTGGTCGCTTTGAACGACAGTGAGAAACTTCCCGAAGCTGTAAGTTTTGAAAGGGGCAGGGTTTCTGTGATTTGTGCAAAATGTTAGTTTCAGGAAGTCGACACACTGTGGAATGGGCATGTTGGCCGTCAATCGGTAGGAGTCCCCGGATCGCGGTCGTGTGAAGAAATCGGTCGTCCGTCGTCCTCTACTGTCGAATCGCCGACGAGATCCATTTCATTGCCGGAACCTTTGCCATCGTCCGTTGCCATCTCATTCGATGAACCGTGCTCGTCGACTTCGGTAGTTCCACGAGTGCCCCCGAGGGTTGCTCGACCAGCGCCGCCGAAGCCGACAACTGCCCCTCCACCAAGTCATCCATTTCGTTTAGTGCCTCTAGTTGTTGAACCGTCTCCAGCTGTCACGCCAATGGAGCCGAATGCTCCGGATCCGTCTCCTCGACCAACGTTTGCCCGACTGTTGCAGCGTGCCAGGGCGGAGAAGTTGTCGAACGTTGAGAAGCCGGCGCTATCGACATCTGGGATCCCTCGTGTGCCAATTCCGAAGCGAACGTATCCGTTTGCTAAGAAGCTTTCGCCGAATTCTCCCAAAAAGTCGACTCAACCCACTGCTTCAAGTTCAGTCCGATCCGCCACTCCTTCAACGCCGTCAAAGGTTCCCCGAATTGCAAATCCAACGACGACATCGGTTTCGACACCCTCATCACAGCGTCCAATTTCGACCACTGTCCCTCGTATTGTGAACCCAGAGAGGCCGGCAGCTCATCAGTCTGCGGTCAATCAATTGGACCCTGGAGCAATCAAGTCGACTGCCTCGTCAACACACACGCCAAACGTGACTCAGCGTCCGAAACCGCAGCGTGTGTACCCTCCATTTCAAAAGTCTGCGAAGCCGGGTGTTTCGAATACACCGCCAAAAGTCCCTCCGCATGCTTCCAAAACACCATCTTCTTCGAAGAGTTCGACCACTCCACCAAGATCTTCTCAACCCGTTGTTGTTGTCCCAAGCAGTGGTCCTTCCCAGAGGCTGAATCCAGCTCCATCTCGGCCACCGAAGCCTGAAGTGATCACGCTTTCCGATGTACCTCCTCCGAAACCGACTTCCAGCAAGACAGTTGCCCGAAAGAAGCCGCCCGTCTACGAAGTCGACATCCCGCCGCGGCGCGTTATCAAGAAGCCCAGTCAGCCGCCGAAAGAAGAAGACATCATTGTCTTGAGTGACAGTGATGATGAGGCCCCCGGTCCCTCCAAGAAGCCCCGGAAGTGAACCCCCATTTTAATAATTATAATTAAATCCTGCTTTTTGTAACGTTCATCATTGTACAGATGCTTTCTATTTATTGTTATCAGGGATCGAGCTCTATCAGTATTGTGTGCTCTTAATGTTAAGCGTTATAAAACACTTTCTTTATGTGTCTGCTTTGATTTATGCAAATCGTTAAAACGATATCAAATATGTTGACGTTTTGGTCGGAATCTGATTTAACACGAAAGAATTTAGATGGAAAAGAACGATACTGGATTGACCCAGGATCTCGAAACCATAGCTGTAGACCCCGATGATGGACTCCTGAGCTCGGTAAACGCGGACTTCCCATTGCTGCCCGTCGATCCGCTAGTGGCTGCGAGTTCAAGCGATCAGCAGCCGAACAATGGCGATACCGACGACCCGATGATGTCGTTCGAATGGCCGACAGTCCTCGATGACGACATAGTCCCAGTCGACTACCTCGACACTGAATACAACGCCCACATCGAAGCTGAGGCAATAATGGTAAGCGTTTATTTTATATAAATTCAATCTATGGGACTACCTAATTGATAAAAACGAGAAAACATACGAAAGAACCCGAGAAAAGTCGCGAAAGCTCGGCTGGATCAGGCTTTGACGGCGCCGGCGGCAGCTTGTTCATACTTCTTCACGGCCAGGCATTCCTTGTGATAGATGTAGTCTTCGATTTCCTCGGATTGGCGACGATCTGCGATGCCCGACCAAGATTTGAGGGTTTTGCCGAATTTGAAGATGTAGTAGCCCGACGTGACGAACAACGTGACGACGAAGGTCGTCTTCGCATGCGCGAAGACCTTGCTGTAGCGGAGCTTTTCGAGAATGGTTGACATTGTTAGATTGGCTGAAAAAAGTGGGATTAAAATGGATATAACGGGGTGGAAATCGCGATTGCCAGCGGCGGTGAATGCGTTTTTGCAATGAACTGTGTGGGGAACAGTTGGTGCTCACTGGGTGTTCCCCGTTTCCCGCCTTTTTTCAAGACAGCCGATTCGAAGTTCGAACTTTGGGGGCCTTTTTCACGATGAAGTTACGATAACTGTGTTGGTTTTCATATATAAATGTCATCAATAACACCTTCCAGGCCGAAGTCGACTTCCCCTTCGACACTGCCATGTCGAATGAACTGGCTGAGAGCAATGGCGGCGGCGATGCGCAGCCTGTCGACGACGACGCTGGTTCTGTTGCCAGTACCTCGACAGCCCCTGGAATCCACTATGTCGTCGAGGCTGGCACTTCTAAGCGCATCTACCCAGGTGAGTTGCACTTTTCGATGCGTTTTTATATATAAATGAAGGCCCCATGGGTGTTTCAAAGTCAGTGCCCATGGCAACGAACTTTTGACGACTTTCCCCACACCTAATTCCCTTCCCCCTTCCAGCTGACGGCTTCAAAATCGATAAAGCCTACTTCGAAAGCTTGCCCCAGCCCAAGTTCAAAGTCAAAGTCTTTTCCAAGGATGAGCTCAACCCCGAGGCGACGACCAAGGTGAGTTTTTCAAGTTGACCTCCGGCAGGGGCGCGGCTAGCCCGCCAAACACTGCGAGCGAGCCAGAGGGGAGGTTGGAAAACGGCTACTCGTGTGCGGGGTCTTACGACGCGAATGGTTTGTCGGATGTAATTTACGCGCAATGCTTTTTTCAGGTCAAAGCTACTGCTCGTGAAGGAAGCTCTGACGTAGCCGTCGAAGAGCAATCTACAGAAGCAGAGCCTTCTCAAAGCCGACCCGTCCGCGCCACACGATCTAAAGCGAAAGCCACTGAAACTGAAGCCATGGCCGGCGGAAAGAACCGCAGCGAGTCTGAAGAGGAAGAAGTCGAGTAAGTTTTTCGACCTTTATCGATATATTTTTTATAAAATTTCCATCTTTGCAGGAGCACCCCGCCAAGTTCGTCCGACAGTGAAGAGGAGGAGATCGTCTTCAGGCCGAAGAAGAAGCGAGCCCAAGAGGAGACGCGCGAGGCCTCCGAGGACGAAGAATCGGATGTTCCGAAGAAGAAAAAGAAGAAGGTCGTCATTTCGGACGATTCCGAGTTCGAGCTCGAAGACGACGCCAATGACGACGATGCGATCGACGAGGATGAAGTCATTGAATTGAGTGATGGCCCGTCGTCCTCCACCGCCCCACCTCCACGTCGCGCTACTCGGTATGTTTTTATAGACTTTCAAGGCTTAAATTAGCATTGTATTTTGGTCATTACAGAAGTACACGTCAAACCACCGCCGCCGCTCGACAACAAAAGCTCCAGCAGGCCAAGACGAAGCGTGCTGTCATCGAGGACGATGATGACGACGACGATTTCGTCATCACGATGCCGAAGCGGAAGCGTCGTGGCCGTGCTCCATCGAGTTCCGAAGAGGAGGAGGAGGAAGAAGACGAGGATTCCGACGCCGAGGAAACCCTTCTCAACGACAGCGACCTCGAAATCGAAGACGAAAACAGCAAGAAGAACCGCAAGGGCGTCAAGACCCGCAAGATCCTGACCCGTGATAAGCTCGCCCAGGAGACCATCGACGCCGAGGAAGCTGAAAGGGAGCGTCGACGTCGACTCGAGGAACGTCAGAAGGAGTACAACGGCATCCTCATATCCAACATAGAAGGCGATGAGGGCTATGTGATCCCGAAGTTAAAGCAAATCGTCCTCGACGATGATCGCGGCGCGGAAAAGCCGAATCCCGTCTCCGTGCATGAGCATCTCGTCAAGGTCTTGATGCCGCATCAGGCTGATGGCATCAAATTCATGTATGATAACGCCTTCGAGTCGTTAGAACGCTTCCGCAAGGAGGACCAAGGCGGTGGCTGCATCCTTGCCCATTGCATGGGTCTCGGAAAAACCCTCCAAGTCGTCGCGTTCGTCCATACCGTGCTCTCCCACCCGGAGCTCTCGGCCGAAGTCTCGAAGATCCTCATCGTCGTCCCCAAGAACGTCGTCCTCAACTGGCGGAATGAATTCGAGAAGTGGCTGAGTCGCGGCGACGCCAATCTCGAGACCTTCGATGTCATGGAGCTTGATTCATTCAAGTCCGACGAAGATCGTCGCATGTGCCTAAAGAACTGGCATCGCAGCAAAGGCCCGAGCGTCATGATCATGGGCTATGACATGTTCCGCATCCTAACCCAGCGCGAGGAAGACCGTCCGCCGCCGCCGAAGCCGCGCAATGGCAAGCCTCCGAAGCCGAAGAAGGTCACGCACAAGATGCGGAAGTTTATGGAGATGCAGAAGGAGTTTCGGAAGTACTTGCAAGATCCTGGTCGGTTTTTTCTTGCCTTTTGAGAGCATTCTTAACGGTTTAATTTCAGGCCCGGACATGATCATCTGCGACGAAGGCCACAAACTCAAGAACGACGAGTCCCAGCTGTCCAAGACCATGATGCGCATCACGACTCGTCGCCGTGTCTGCTTGACTGGTACCCCGCTCCAGAACAACCTCATGGAATACCACGTCATGGTGAATTTTGTCAAGCCTGGCCTTCTCGGTCTCAAATCTGAATTCGCCAACCGCTTCTCCAACATCATTGATCGCGGTCGAACAAGTGATGCCAGCCCGGCCGAAGTCAGCTTGATGAAGCGTCGTTGCCATGTCCTTTTCGAGCGTCTGAAGCACGTCGTCCAACGTCGAGACATCTCCATCTTGAAGGCTGAGCTGCCGCCGAAGCTCGAATACGTCGTCATGGTGCGAATGACCCCGGCGCAGATCAAGTTGTATGACCTTTTTTTGCATGTCGTCGATCGTGAGGGCGGTATCCGTGGTGCCCGCAAACGCCTCCTTCCTGATTACCACATCATGTCGCGGATTTGGACCCATCCCTATCAGCTGATCTCGCATGCCCGTGAACTTGAACGGCAGCGGATATTGAAGGGCGATGATTTGGAGGACTTTATCGATGATTCTGATGGCAGTGGCTCGGATAGTGATGCTAGCTTGAGCGATGGGGATGATAATCTGTAAGTTGGTTTCATTGTGTTTTCCAAATAATGTGAATGTTGTTTTCAGCGACGACAATGCCCAACCCCGCAAAGGAACCCGTTCATCGCGACGTCTCGGCGGTGAAGAAGCGTCCGATCGTGAATCTCCCATCGAAGAAGTTGGCTGGTGGACTGAAGCCGATGCCGTGAGCGAGGACGATAAGACGAACTGGGCCATGAGCAATAAGCTGATGCTTCTGATGGACATTATCAAGGCCTGTGAGCGTGTTGGCGATAAGTTGTAAGTTTGACTTTTTTTGGCATCTTTGACGTTTCAGTTCATGGTTGTTTTGCAGGCTCGTCTTCTCCCAGTCTCTCGAATCAATGCGTCTGATCAAAGCCATGCTGGAGCATCTGGACAAGACCAAGCAGTGGTTCGTCGACGGCCATGAAACCCTGTCCATGGGCCAGAGCTGGGGCTGGAAGGAAGGCTACGACTACCTCGTCATTGATGGTTCCGTCCAAGCAAGTCAACGCGAATACCTCCAGCAACGCTTCAACAAACCGTCGAATCTGCGCGCCCGGCTCATGTTGATCTCGACCCGAGCTGGTTCTCTGGGCACGAACATGATCGCCGCCAATCGGGTTGTCATATTCGACGCTTGCTGGAATCCGTCCCACGACACGCAGTCACTGTTCCGTGTTTACCGTATTGGTCAAAAGAAGCCGACTTTCATCTATCGCTTCATTGCCCAGGGCACCATGGAGGAACGCATCTACAACCGCCAAGTCACGAAGGAATCCACATCGCTGCGTGTCGTCGATGAGCACCAGATTCAGCGTCATTTCGATATCCACGATCTCGAGGAACTGTACCGCTTCGAACCCGTGCCGTATGTCGCTGGCGATGAGCTCAAGTTGGATCCGCCCAAGGATCGCCTCCTCGCTGACTTGATACGTGCTCGGCCTCAGGGCATTGTCACCTACATCCCTCACGATACGCTGTTCGTGAATCAAGCCGATGAGGAGCTCTCGGAGGAGGAACGCAAGGCTGCCTGGGACGACTACGAGCTCGAGAAACGCGGTATCAATGTCCCGATGCTTAACAATGCGCTGAATCACGATATTATGACCGAGATGGGATTGAATCTGTCGTTGGCCCTCGGCATTCCACAGCAGGGTGGTGTATTCAACGGTGTTCCTATCGGTAAGCTTACATTTTCAACGTCGTTTGACCAGTTTTTACGCCCCCTTTTTCAGAACCAAATGACCTGAAGAATCTAGAACAAGACCCTATCTACTGGACTGCCAGGAACTACAAATATAGCCCAATGGAAGCCGCCAAACTCGGCTACATCAAGATGATTAGCCATCGACTCATATTCGAGTCCGTGCCGGATAACGTGACCGAGGTCGCCACTCGCATTACGAGGTTTATCCATGTGAGTTGTCTTAGTCTTGTCATTAACACCAAAATAGCATTTGGACGGTTTTTTTTAGGAAAACGTCAACAATCACGACCGTGCCATTTACTTGGCGATGCTGCTGTTCCACTCGATTATGACGGTATTGAAGCAGTATCCGGGTGCCCAACCCGTTATTTTCCGTATCAGCCGCTATGCGCCGTGGTTGTTGATCCCGCCTGCTGACACAGATGGCATGCTCGCCGAAGCGAGGCAAATTGCCTTGGTCAGTGGTCCTGGTGCCGGTGGCAACGCCCCTGGCGGTTCTTCAGGTGATCCGATAACGCTTTAATCCGTTGTTCATACCCATTAACTTGTTTCTGTACCTCTCTTTTCCATTTTACACGATCTTGTTGTTTCGTATGTCTTTGTTTTTTGAAGCTTTATAAATTATGGAGTTTGAACTGTTTTACTGTGAACTCAATGGCTTTTTTGAGTGTTTGCACACATTGCATCACCACCAATGTCATATGCCAATCTGAGTTATTTCGTCTTGAAAAAGTGCGTACATCAATCAATAAGGTATTCCTTTATTTATCGCAGACGCACAACCGAACGCCTTTTTTGCCTTTAGCTTTGATGGTGGTATTCCAATAGTTGTTACCATTTGCTTGCATTCCTGTTTTGCGTCTTTGATTGCTTTTACTTTTATAAATAAAACAATGCCGTACCCCATCGCTAAATTAGCTTACGGTCTCCGATGCCGACTCCATGATCTTGCTACCCCAGCTGAACGCTACAACCTTCAAACTGCCGCTGGCACTCCCTCAACTTGTCCCCCTATTCAAACTGTGTGCACTGCCAAATATTTTCAAAAACTTGGTGATGAAGACTATAGTGCCCGGTTTTGGTTTGACAAAGGCACGTTTAAAGTCAATGATACATTAATCAGAAAAGACAGCCTCTTCGTGGTAGACAGCATTCGAATTGGTGACGCTACCGTGAAAAACTTGACTTCTGCACCATTTGGACAAATCTGCGGTTACACTGCGGTCAGAATGACCAGCTGTTACTATTCGAATACTTTATTGGAAGCAGTATCTCGCCATGTCGGCGCTAGTAACATTACATATCTGCAATTGTATGACAGTTATAATGAAGATTACGTTCTCCGGATATCGGATCTATGGGCTATTTTTCCGAACTTGAACCACATTTCCTTACATTTTATTTCATTTGCCGATACATGGATGACCGAAATTCTGGAAAACAACAACAACTGCATCACACAACTTCACTTGCGTATTAAGGAAAGGGAGCAGGTTACAGCTTTGTCGACTAATGTTGTTCAATTTTTGCAGGTTTTTTTATTTAATTTAAAAATAAAAAATAAAAAAAAGTTTTCTAGGCTCAAAAAGAAGGCTTTTATCTGCGACTGATCGTACCGTCATTCGAAGAAGATATCCCCTTGCAACTTGATCAGGGAGAGTTAATAATTATTAAACAATTCGAGGTGGACTTGTTAGACTTTTTGAGTCAGACACTTCCGCAATACATACATCGTACTCGACTTCTGGTACAGAATCTTCCCGACACCCTTTTTGTTTGGTTCTTTTGAAGCATATTTGTTAAAAACGATTAAAACTTTATATAAATTGAAATTGGTTGAATGATGTTATTAAACATTTTGTTGTAATAAACGTTTTGTGTACAAAAAGTAAAAAAGGCATATCTGTGTTGAAAAAAATGCGTACATCAATCAATACAGTGTTGACTAGTGACTAGCCTAGTATTTATGTGCCCCCTGTTTGCTTTATTGGCTTTAGTGGTGGTTTTTCATTAGCCATTATTGTTGCTCATTCCTGTTTTGCAATATTTATTTACTCTACTTTTATAAAATAATGCCGTACCCTCTAGCCAAGTTGGCCTACGGTCTCCGATGCCGTCTCCATGATCTCGCTACCCCGGCTGAACGCTACAACCTTCAAACTGCCGCTGGCAACCCCTTAATTTGTCCCCCTATTCAATCTGTGTGCACTGCCAAATATTTTCAAAAACTTGGTGATGAAGACTATAGTGCCCGGTTTTGGTTTGACAAGAGCATATTTAAAGTCAATAATACTGTAATCAGGAAAGACAGCCTCTTCATGGTAGACAGCATTCGAATTGGTGACGCTACCGTGCAAAACCTGGCTTCCGCACCATTTGACCAAATCTGCGGTTACACTGCGGTCCGAATGACCAGCTGCTACTATTCGAATACTTTATTAGAAGAAGTATCTCGTCAAATCGGCGCTAGTAACATTAAATATCTTCAGTTGTATTCGAATTATGATGAAGATTACGTTCTCCGAATATCGGATCTGTGGACTATTTTTCCGAACTTGAACCACATTTCCTTACATTTGATGACATTTGCCGATACCTGGATGACCGAAATTCTGGAGAATGACAACCACGGCATCACACAACTTCACTTGGATATTAACGACAAGCAGCAGCTTACAGCTTTGTCGACGACTGTTGTTCCTTTTTTACAGGTATTTTTTATTTAATTAAAAATAAAAAAATAAACATGTTTTCCAGGCTCAAAAAGAAGGCTTTTATCTGCGACTGCTCGTACCGCCATTCGAAGAAGATGTCCCCTTGCAACTTGATCAGGGAGAGTTGATAATTATTAACCAATTTGAGGTAGATTTGTTAGACTTTTTGAGACAGACACTTCCGCACTACATACATCGTACTCGACTTCTGGTACAGTATCTTCCTTCCACCCTTTTTGTTTGGTTCTTCTAAAGCATATTTGTTAAAAATGATTCGAATTATATATAAATAAATTAATATTTCGATAATGCTATTAAACGATATTTTAAAATATACGTTTTTTGTATGTCTGGGATGTGCAAAAAGTAAAAAGAAGGCATATCTGTGTTGAAAAAGTGCGTACATCAATCAATACAGTGTTGACTAGTCACTAGCTTAGTATTTATGGGCCTCCCTGTTCGCTTTATTGGCTTTAGTGGTGGTTTTTCATTAGCCATTATTGTTGCTCATTCCTGTTTTGCGATATCTATTTACTCTACTTTTATAAAACAATGCCGTACCCTCTATCCAAGTTGGCTTATGGTCTCCGACGCCGTCTCCATGATCTTGCTACCCCAGCAGAACGCTACAACCTTCAAACTGCCGCTGGCACTCCCTCAATTTGTCCCCCTATTCAAACTGTGTACACTGCCGAATATTTTCAAAAACTAGGTGATGAAGACTATAGTGCCCGGTTTTGGTTTGACAAGGGCACATTTAAAGTCAACAATACCCTAATCAGAAAAGACAACCTCTTCATGGTAGACAGCATTCGGATCGGTGACGCTACCGTGCAAAACCTGACTTTTGCACCATTTGGACAAATCTGCGGTTACACTGCAGTCCGAATGACCAGCTGCCACTATTCAAATACTTTATTAGAAGCAGTATCTCGCCATGTCGGCGCTAAGAACATTACATATCTTCAATTGTATCATAATTATGAAAACGACTACGTTATCCGAATATCGGATCTGTGGACTATTTTTCCGAACTTAAACCACATTTCTCTACAATTTATGCCAGTTGCCGATACATGGATGGCCGAAATTCTGGAGAATGACAACCACGGCATCACACAACTTCACTTGGGTGTTATCAGCAAGCCCCAGCTTACAGCTTTGTCGACGACTGTTGTTCCTTTTTTACAGGTATTTTTATTTAACTTAAAAAAATATATAATATGTTTTCCAGGCTCAAAAAGAAGGCTTTTATCTGAGACTGATCGTATCGGCACTCATCGAAGGTGTCCCCTTGCAACTTGATCAGGGAGAGTTAATAATTATTGAAGTATTCGAGGTAGACTTATTGAAGTATTTGAGGCGGACACTTCCGCACTACATTCATCGTACTCGACTTGTGGTACAGAGTCTTCCCGCCACCCTTTTTGTTTGGTTCTTTTGAAGGGTGTATGTTAAATTCGAATTATATAAATTAAAAGTTTGATAATGCTATTAAACGATAGATTGTAATAAATGTTTTTCGTATGTCTGTAATGTACAGAAAGAGGTTGGACAATATAAAAGAAGTGCGTTCATCAATCAATACAGTATTGGTCACAAGCTCACACACCTGTTCGCTTTTTTGGCTTTGGTGGTGGTGTTCTGAGTGTTTTTTCGTAGTTGCTTCTCTTGTTTTATATCCATGCCGTACCCTATCGCCAAGTTGGCCTACGGTCTCCGTTGCCGTCTCCACGACCTTTCCACCCCAGTTGAACGCTACAACCTTCAAACTGCCGCTGGCAACCCCTCAATTTGCCCGCCAAATCAAAAGATTCAGCCTACTACTAGTTTTTCTACCATTGGCTATGAAAACGGCACATTTACCGTCGATGAATCCAATATTGGAAACGACAATCCACTCTACTGTACCGAATGTTTGTCGCTTTATAGCGCTAACTTGCAAGACATGACTTCTGAATTGGTTGGTCATTTTCTCTGCCTGAAATCTTTACACGTGGTGTATTGCCATCTTTCGAAAATTTTTTTTGAAAACTTATCAAGTTTAGTTTTTGCTAGTAAAATTACACGTATTCTAATGATGGGGAGCTCTAATATTGCTTATGAACTAAAGATATTAGATTTACTGAATGTTTTTCCAAACCTCAACGAAATCAATACACACCACGTACAGTTTGCCGATACATGGATGACTGAAATTCTACAGCGTGAGCACCACTGCATCACAGATCTTTTATTGTTCATGTCAGTCAAGCAATTTGAAAGTCTTTTCAATAATTTTGTCCCATTTTTAAAGGTATACGATTTGTCTTTTAAACTAACTAAAAAAAAATGTTAATAATAGACTAAAAATAATGTTAATTTGTTTTGCAGTCACAGAAACCAGGCTTTCATCTGTCTCTGACAATAGTCGAACAAGGAGACATTGTTCCCTTGTTGCATTCTCTGGACGTGTTCCAACATTTTGGGCTTTCGTCAAGTAGTTTTGAAGAAGAATGTTTACGTAATGAACGTCTTTTGCAATACAAAGATAAAACTCGACTCCAGATTGTGCAAATCAAGGCCAGAAAATCCCACGTTTGGTTTTTATGAGGCTTGAGTCATCGTTATACGCATCGTTACCGACTATTTTTTTTACTATTTGTGAATTTAACGTAATTGCTTTAGTTGTTTTAAAACGTTTAGTCATTTTATTACATTTTTTATATAATTATTGCTTAGTCTAATTAAATAAAAAGCATAAAGGCTCATGTGCAAATGTTGAAGAAGTGTGTACATCAATCAATACAGTATTGACGCACACACCTGTTCGCTTTATTCGCTTTCGTGGCCGTGTCCATGGTCGCTCATCTTTTTTTGATCCATGCCGTACCCCATCGCCACGCTTCCCTACGGCCTCCGATGCCGACTCCATGATCTTTCCACCCCAGTTGAACGCTACAAACTTCAAACTGCCGCTGACACTCCCTTAATTTGTCCACCAGTTGAAACTATTCAGAATGTTACTGAGCCTGTTTTAATGAGATATATAGACGACGCTGCCGAGGTATCAACTAACTTTAATATAGGAAAAGACAGTTTAGTCTATGGTATCAAAGACGTCACTCTTATTGGCTTTAACTCGCACAACTTAGCTTCTGCACCATTTGACCATCTCATCTGCCACGAAATCGTAAAAATCGAGAAGTGCCGTCTTTCGAAAACATTTTTTGAGGTGTTATCACGCCTCGTCTTAGCTGGTAGTATTAAACTAATCATATTGTTAAAAAATTCTAATGATGATTTCCAAATGTCGGATCTGCTGACTGTTTTTCCAAACCTCACCGGAGTCGGTGTAGATCGTGTTCCAATTACCGATACATGGATGACCGATCTTCAGCATGAACAGCACTGTATTACAAGATTATACCTTGGTCTGACATTAGAGCAGGTTACAGCTTTGTCAGCTGTTGATCTCGTTGCGTTTTTACAGGTAATTTTGTGGTTTTCATAATTTGAGGCTTGAAAAATATTATTTGTTTTGCAGGCTCAGAAAAAAGGTTTCCAACTAACCCTAACCGTTTCTATAGTCAACCAATTTCCGCCCATTACACCCAAATCCTTGTTGCTTGGCCTCGAGCTCGAACAGTGGCCAAATTATGAGCTTGAACCGGATTATGATGTTGCAGTAATACTTCACAATGAGAAGATTCAGAGTCACAAACAAGATACTGTGCTCGAAATGCGGATTTTCAATGCTTTCAAATCCCATGTTTGGTTCTTTTGAGACGTGGGTCTAACAGTTAATGTGGCAAACATAACATTTTAAAACTGCTCGTCAGTTTCCACGAATTTGTGTAAAACTTTATAAATTAAAAAGCACTTATCACTACAAAATTAATCCATATTAGGCAGGGTTCCACTTGAGTTGACGGCCACCGATCACGTGGAGATGAAGGTGGTAGACGGATTGGCAGCCGTGTTTGCCGTTGTTGATGATGACGCGGTAGCCTTCATCGAGACCGACGTCTTTGGCGACTTTGCGGGCCGCGAGGAGCAGCTTGCCGAGGATGGCTTCGTCTTCATCCTTCGCATTCTGCAGCATGTCGATACGGACCTTCGGAATGACGAGGAAATGGGTTGGGGCGGCCGGGGCGACATCGTGGAAGGCGAGAACCTGCAAAAATATATATAATTTCAAGTCAAAACGGCCGGTGGCGATGAAAACAGACAAAAAACGTACATTATCGTCCTCGTAGATGATCTTGGCGGGGATTTCCTTGCGGACAATCTTGCCGAAGATGGTGTCCTCGCCAGACACGGCAGTCTGGGCCTTCTCCTCTTCCGTTGTGGTGGCCATGTTGCGAGCGGGATTCACGGTCAGAAACTGGAACGGGGCACGATGAGCGATGGGGAGAGCGTTGCGGCTTCGGAGCACCACGGAAACACGGGATGCGAAGCGTCGGACGAGCATTTCTCGTGATATAGCCAAGGTGGTGATCGGGACTACAGAGAACAATGCGGAGTGGCTCACGGGATGGAAACACACGGGAAAGATGGGATTGATCAATGGCCAGAGGGGGAGAACGTGTGCGCGAGAAAAGGGGTTGATAAAAAGTCAAAATTAAACAATTTGCTTCTAGCAAGGCTTTATAATGGTTGTCTGTTGGCTTAGGGCAAGTTTAGTGATTACAAAATATATAAATTTACCGAAAAAGTGGACGAAATTTGACTCAAAAACCGTGTTGATGTCCGCCTCAAAAAGACGCAAACAACTTGGAAGTTGAAATCGTGGTGAGACCGTGTTTGGGGGCAAAAAGTGTTTTTGATAAAAACTAACATTTTGATGAAAAATTTCAAAACTATTATAATCTTAAGTTTTGACACATTTTCAATCTCCAAAATTGACAAAAAAAAAATTGCATTAAACGAAGTGTTTGCGTTTTTGCATAATTTATGTTTTTTATTGTCTTACTGTACTTTAAAAATACTTTTTCTCAAAATCACACAAATCTCTGGCCTTTGTCCTGATCCTCCAATCTAACCCGATGCCCGTCACGTTCACAGTCATTTTTTGCCCCTTCTGATAACCCCTCAAACTTCGTCACACGTGAATTATCACCGGATTCCCCTCAAAATTTCACACGACGTAAACAAAATAAACCTGCTCGGTGCATCTTATCATTACCGATTATGCATCTCCCTGCGGCAAATCATGTGTCGTGTGGGGGCAGTCCGTCGCTGACCGCTTGAAGTACGTCCAAAAACACCTGTTTCGACGGATCCGGAAACGCTTGCTCTTCCCTGCTCTAATCGCTGATGTTTCGACTATTCGTCATCAAACATGCTTCAAATTTTTGCCCTAACTAAATATACCTATTACATATTTCACTACTTTTTTCAACGTAAACGTGTACATCTGTACCCTATATGATGCCCATTACAAAAAATGAACTGATTACGAAACTTGTTTACGTTGTAGTGGCTGTCGCCTAGGGACATTTTGGCACCGCTTAATCCGGTACTGTGGGAATGAACTTGTTATGGAGCAGTGTTGTGACACATCGAAAAAGACGTATACTACGTTTGCTACGTCAGAGGTGTTACAAAAAGTGATTGTCGTTGTAATTTGGCGTTTGTTTTCGAGTTTTTGACACG
Source organism: Panagrellus sp. LJ2284 (assembly GCA_024447225.1). Classification (NCBI taxonomy): domain Eukaryota; kingdom Metazoa; phylum Nematoda; class Chromadorea; order Rhabditida; family Panagrolaimidae; genus Panagrellus; species Panagrellus sp. LJ2284. Next base: position 4,924,326 of record JAMRYC010000009.1, read on the forward strand.
CTGAGACAGTTGTTGTGATGATAAATTTATTTGGTTTCAATTATAATTCAAAAAAAGCAAAACAAATAACAATGTGAGACATCTTTGGCCACAAGTTTTCGCCGCGGTATAAGACTGCGGCAAGTCTGATAAGATAGGTTTCTATGTACCAAATTTACAAACAAATAAGATCTATGTTAACTTAGAAGATACGTTGAGATGATTGACCTGTTTTTTTGGTGTGGAGTGCGCGAGGATTGATGCTTGAGATCGGGTTGAGTTTTGGAGCAGTGCCGGTTGAAGCATGGTTGTTTTTTGGTTATTTTGGATTTAGACGGCACATGTGATGGAGTTAAGATCGGCCGCTGTGCAGCCTGTACAACATTTTGTGAAGTTTACAACAGGTTTTGATGGGTTGACATTGCTGCAATCTGGCTTCCATGTTGAGAGTAGTCGGAAGGTTGCTCGACCACACGCGATGTAGATCTGTTCCGGCTTTGATGTCGGTTTTGGTATTTCGGCTTCGATGGGCTCTACTTCGACGGAATCTTGCTTCATAGATTCGACAGCTTTCGCCAAGATTTCCACACTTTCCGCAAGTTTCGACAAAGTATCCGAATCGGCATCAATGGCAGCTCGCTGATGACGGCTATGATGTATTCTACTCGCGGAAGCACATTCCAAAATGGACACAACAACAACGACCGCAAGCAAGGCAGATACAAAAGTCGACGATGAAGACATCCTTAACTGGTATGAGAGTACAGTAAGCTGATAAGCACAACAAAAGTAGCTTCGAAAATGACTGAATGGCCTCCCCGGTCGACCTCTCCACCCCTTATATACAGACCCTGGTCCGCCCAAAAAGCAACAAATCGGGCAAAATTAAGCTCCGCCCCATGAAAAGCCCTTCTGGTCTGGACCTCCATCTGCCCGTACGATAACAACACCCAAAAACATAAAAGGGGGTTGGACTTTGCTTACATTACTATTATAGCTTTAACTTTATCTATCGCACAAACAATAGAACACCAATTAGACTACACTTTGCCCCCTTTAATCCGGGTGGAGTGCCGTGAAAAAGTTTACAAAAGATGTTTACTCAAAGGTACAGAGGGCGTTGGTGACTAATGTAATTTATCCACTAACACAATACAATTAACCTCTTAACTAGTTCTAATAAGCGATTATAATTAAAGGTAAAACAGACTTTGCACATTCAATTTTTAAATAGGTGCACTACATTGCCACTTTTAATGAGTACCCCTAAAATTATCGGATTTCCGAGCAAGGTGTTACAATTTTAAAAGTTTTTCTTTAATGAAATTAAGCCGTGATGCACTTTTTTAATCTTTAAGATAGTTGGTTTGTGTAGTTTTTGCAATCATGCAAAAATTGGTTCTTTAATTTTTGATTCACATAGATTTGAAAGTTTGTTTATGCCTTTTTGAAACATTTAGCATTTTAAATATCAAAATAGTATCATATCATATCATTTCGAGATGCCGTGAAGTCTTTGACAACAAAGATGAGTTGCATGTTGACGGAATGGCATCGCAGAGATTGTAGTCCGTGAAAAGGGGAGCAGAACCGACGGCTTAAGACAAGGTCATTATAGTCAGATATGTGGTATTTGGGGAACAGGTCCAAGAAGTACATGGCATTCCGACGCACCGGCGTGTCTGAGGTGCTTCGCGCATGTGGCTTTGCAGGGCACGGACTTTGGACCACCTGTGATGTAATCATGACCTAATCTACGTAGTAGATGCTTGCTGGATTAACTAATCCGAAGGCATAGAAGCATGAAGCATAAAATTGAAATGTCATCAGAAGGTTGATCTGTTATGTTTTCTTCGAGTACTTGTGGTTCTTCGAAACAGCATCGCTATAGCGTCATCGGGATTTGTAACGCTCTTTAGTGGTTTACCTGCATGGTTTAAATTTAACCTTTGCAATGCTTTGATGGCGTGAACATTGATATTCCGCAGTTTGCAATGTTTTATTTTAGTCATTTTTACACAAAACTGCATAAACAAGTCTAACTTCAAAAAAGTACAGTACACCAGGGGTACCTATTTCAGCCCATTTACAAAAACACTGCCATTTTGACCTTTCTGACGAACAATGAAACCCCCCTAGCCACGCAAATACCTTTTCATCGGGCTCTACACTTCAACTTTTAAGCGTAAACAGTTTCTTTATATTTGCCCTGAGGGCAAGTTTAGCAAAGGAAATCGCAAACTTCTGCATTCGCCGTTTTGAAAAGGTCACCCCTGCTATTGTCTAATGTAATTCAAAGTCCTGCTTGAATGAAAGTACTTATTTCGGAATAACAACAACCTGTGACTGTTCAGTTTTCTAATTAGGACCTACAGTATGCTTCCAAAAGGTCAGAAGGAAGTTTCGAGCTATGCTATGTTATGTCTTGAAGGCTTTCATTCATAACATGACACGCTAGGTGTATATGTAGATGTAGCCTTTGGGAGCACTTTTGATACGAACAAAAAAGCGCAAAAAGCATGTGAGCAGGTAGAATACAAATTTTAAGCTAAGTAAGCTATACCTGTCACAACACGACGTCGAAATGTTGCAAGCCCTCGGGGCTTTTCTGAAATATGATTCATTCAGGACTTTTGTCACAAGTTAGTGGCGTACTTTTCTTGAGTGGTTTCCTCCCGCTCTCGGCATTAGTCACCAAAACATGGTTAACAAAAAATTGATCTTCGATAGGTTGAAATGATCAATTGGGCTTCCATGCGGAAGTACTTTGGCTTTGAAATTGTTTACGTTCACAGGCTACTACGAATTGACCGTCCAAAAAGTAAAAGTAGACTACATGTCTGAATTTGAGTATGAACCATCTGCTACAAAATGGTGGAAAAAACTTTTCTATTTCCATAAAAATGAAAATTAAGACTAAAATAATAGAAAAAACCAGTTCAACTATCCAACTGATAAGCCCTATAATACGATTTTTAAAAGTTTCCGTCTTTTCAATTTCACCTGGACCAGTCAAAGAACACTTCACTTAGCTCAATTGTTTACTACAGTTTTTCTAAGCAGGAAGTCTGATCACCCATTAGACTTTTGTGGCGGCAATACACATAAATCGGTTTTAAACAGTTTATTTGACCCGATTATACTATATTTCCACCCCGTCCCTTGTAATATCATCCCTTTCCTTGCAGAAAATACGCCCGGATGATTAGTTTAATAATACCCCGCACTTTTGAGTCAGTAATACGCTTTTAAATATTGAACTAAAAGTCTTTAAAACAAGGATAGTAGCCCTTAAAAATTAAAAATCGCCGTCTCACGCGGTAAACATGCGACTTTTTCCGGGTATCACCACACCCGTGATACTGTAGCCCGCACACAGCATCTTAATGAGCGACAGTTTCGTGGATGCAAAGCAGCTTTTTAGCATGTTTGTTTTAACTTTATCTTAAGCTTAGGGGCTTGAAAGTACCAATATAATCATTTCAAAGTGCGAAAAGGAAAAAAATTGTTATTACACCGGATTTTGGTTCTAATCACCTACATGCCGGCGCTGGCTGGCTACGTTTCTTAATTTTAAATTTGTAAATCGTCACGATGCTAATAGTATGTATTTTACTATCTCATGCTATGCATGTTTGACGTTGTTATTTTGTGTTTTTAGCGACGTAAAATTTGACGCAATCGTAACTTTCCCATGGTCAGTCGCCAAAAATAAAGGCCTCGTAAACAGTTGGCAGGAGTTTCATAAACGGTAAACAACAAAACAGTCTCCCTGGGCTACAAATCCACAGAATGGCACCCCACGGAACTTTAAATTTCCAAAGGTTTTTTTCCATTTCGTGAAAACTGTACGAAAACACGCGAAATGATCGCCAAAACAAACGTTACAGTAAAACACTTTGAACAGTTCTTTGATGGTGTTGACATGTTTTTGCACACAGCAAGTTTCAACAGCCATTGTAACAGTCAAAACTTTTATACTTTGTCACAAAAACATGTTATTATTTTTATATTTTTTGAAATTATTCTTACTTAAAAACATGGTATGATTTATTAATTTGTTATTTTTCTGTGTAAATATATCTAAATTTGTTACTGTATCATTTGTGGAAAATATTTTTTCATGACGAATAAAAAGTTATTTGTAAATTTACCATGATTGATGCCAAAACAAAACGGAAAGCAAGCAGATTTGACCGCTTAGGCAAGCGACCAAACATATTTGCTGACACAAATTGTTGTTTACCAGCAAATAGTAGCCGGGAGGCTTCGAGTGTCGTCCAGAATGCGCTTGTCCTTTTACTAAAGGGCTTGCAATGGGGTTATAGGGGTGCTAAATTTAAAACATATTGTAAATCCCGGAAGTTGGGAGTGAGTCTTGCTCAGTGTGTGTGCCGCTGGTGGTGGCGAGTCACCAGGTAGTGCCGGGTTAGGTTTAAATGTCACCGTCATCATCCTTTCCTATGATGAGGTGAAAAACCTAATATAATATCATTTTTGCAAGTTCATGTTTACATTTTAACGAGATTTTCCTATCCCTGAGGGCAAACATTCACGTGGATGACATTTATCTTGACATGTAACAGTCAGCAAGTGCAAAATCATACCATAGCAAATCTCCTTTTTGCCCACATCATTAAAAACACTCATTCCAAAAAGAACCTCGAAAATACCAAAAACAATGGCAATTTCCAACTTTTACGTGGGCGCCGTGAGCCATTGTCCCGGATTGCACACGTATGCATACAGACTTGTTTGCATTGCAACCACACGTAATAAAGTGACTGTGTTTATGAGTAAAAATGGAACCGAAATCCGTATTTGGCTTACACTTGCGTGTTCAAAATAGCGACATTTGCCTTGCAAGTAGTATTTCATTGTCTTTTTTCGCGCCCCTCACAAAACGCACGTCCAACGTCAAAAATGCCAGCACCACTTTTCTACGTGTAAGTATACGGTATAAAAAACAGTGAATGTTTCCGCTAATTGGAAAAGTACGTAAACATTGTGTCCATGGTGGTCTGGTGTCGCGACATGCAATAACATGTTACATGCACTTCAGAACACGAAATACAGTAATGCCATTATGTATAATAACGAACAAGGTCGAGACTTATTTTGGGGCGACAAAAAGTGGTTAGAACATTTGGACACATTGAAAGTAAAGTTGGAAAGATAAATTTGGTTGTTGAAGGGGGGTTGAAATTTGGAATTTTGTTGAGATTAGCATGGAAATGAATCGGGAAATGCGAAATGCGTGAATTTCGGGCGGCTGCGATTTCACGGATCTTTGGAACTCGGCCGAATTGGGCAAAACTGACGTGTAGGGCAGGTTTGATATGGCAACTGTTGCCAAATCTGAGCAACTTGGTGATTACACGGGGATCACGTTTATGCGGTATCGTCTCGACGCGAAAGTTAATAATGGCGGATTTGGACATGTAAGTTGGCTTTCTACTATCTTAAATGACGTTTCCGAACCAACTACACACATTCAAATGGCAAGAATACGGTCAAAACGATTTGCAAAAACTTTCGTGGTGGGACCATTTTTGTCTCAAGAACCACAAAAACTTCAATTTTTACAATTTTTGGCTTATCAATCAATTTCAAGATTGTTTTCAGATCTACAGCGTGACCGACGTCTACTCCGGCGCCCAACTCATAGCCAAAGTCGAGCTAGGCAAGAGTGTCCAATCCAAAAACGAGGCTGAGATTCTCGAGAATCTGAATCTCTGGTTCTTCATGAAAGGCGGCGATGTCCATGAGCCTATCGCCCACTTCTATGGCGCCTTTAGCTTCCACAACGTCGAATGTCTGCTAATGGAGCCGTTGGGGCCGAATCTGCGCGACCTCAAGAAAAGCACGCCCTTCGACCGATTTTCGCTTCGGACGTCGCTTTTTGTCGCCCAGAAAATGGTCGAAGCTCTGCAATTCGTCCACGAACGCGACTACATCCATCGCGATGTGAAGCCGAACAACTTTTGTCTCGGCCGACGGAATGGTGATCGTCGAGTTTTTGTCATTGACTTTGGCGTCGCAAAACGGTACAACAAAAGCGAAGAAGTTGAGAAGGAGCATGTGAAGTCGTCGTTTGTCGGGACTTCTCGATATGCGAGCTACAACACATTGGCGGGACATGTAAGTCTAGAATCTTACATACAAATGGCGTTAATGGAGGAGTTTCAGGACGACGGCAAAGCCGGCGACATGTGGGGCGTCTATTACACCCTTCTCGAAAACGTCCTGGGTCAAGTGCCGTGGCGCCAAGAAACCAATCGACAAGCCATCATGCCGTACAAGAAGAAGCTCCAAGAAACCGCAGTCAGCTGCAAACAGCCAGTCACGCATCCATGGTTCGAAGGCACTCGGGGTCCGCCGCCGTCGATGGTCGCCTTCTTGAGGCATTTGCAGAAGGCTCGATTTTCGCATGAAATTGATCATTCGTTGATCCTTTCAGCGCTGGTAAGTTTCTGTTTTTCTATCCTATCAGTTCCAAAGTTGTTATTTAAACAACAACTCTGTTTCATCACTGTTGATTTCTATTTCCAGTGCTACGATTTGCACATGCTCAAATACGACGCTTATTCGCCCTGCCTCGACTGGGAAGCCTGTGGATTCCACGACGAAATCATCTATGAGTTTTGGGAGAACCCCTTTCTCGCGAGTATAACATCATACTATTAATTTTTGATTAACGTTTTACCTAAATTGTTTTTGACTAGCCTTTAGAGACTGTCTAATTTTGTGATAAAGATAAAATGCGAGAATGAAACTTGAAAAGCGTGTTTGTTGCAATCGAATTTGCATTACAATCTTCTACGACACCAAAGATGGCGCCTGAAGGCATCCATCTTCGTCAACGCATCTAGTAAATCAATGCCCTGAGGGGCCATGTTGGTTTTGGTCCTTTTGCTGATTGCGATTCTCGGCGTCCTGGGCTATGATGTACACGTAAGGAGTTTCGCTTATGCTTAAAGGCTAGTGATAACGTTGAAATTGTGCTTCAGTGCCAAAGCCAAGGAAAGCCGGGCGTCGTCCCACAACTACGACAGTACCTGCTGAAGCAGCTGTCCGAAGGCGAAGTCTCCGGCAAAACAAATACGGATAACAACAATGTCGAAGTTGCGACAGCGAGATCCGCGGCATCTGTCTTGGATCCGACCCAAATGACTACAGGAAGCACACGATCTCGAATGCCGCCAGGCAGCTGGGAGGAGCCAAAGCCGAACATGATGTCACCATCACGGACACCATCGACGGTCAGCAGGGCGTGTGCGGCGTCAAGGGCTTCATCCACGATGACGGCCGTCCATCCAGCTTCGTCCACAATGACAGCCGTCACGGCGACAGATTCGACGATGACGGCAGTCGAGCAGTTGACGACACCGTCAACAACCACAGCTGTTCAGCCTTCTCTCGTAGAGTCGACGACGAAAGCGATTATGGTTTCACCGGCAGATTCGACTATGACGGCTGTCCCGGTTTCTGCGGCGACTTCGACGATGAGGTATGCCGTTACCATTTTCTAACTTTTTTTTTTCTGTCCTATTTTTCCAATTTCCCATTCCAGCCCTGCGGCCACGACACCAAATTACGAACCCTCCCCAGCCGTCAAATCTCCGGCAGTCATAGCCCCAGAAGCTGAATCCAAACCCGACCCAACCATCCCCTCCGAAAAAGAAGCCCCCGCTGCATCTCCACCCGAAAAAGCCGTCCGCATGAACACCACCACCGAATCGCCGCCCCGTGCCGAACCCATTCCACCAAACCCGGCCATCATCCCGCCTACCGTACCCCAACCAGAACCTCAGAAGGAAAAGGAAGACCCCACGCTCCTTCTGTCCAGCCATAGCTTAGCGTTTGCACAGCTGAATCCCCGATTCCAGCACCCCGAAACCTACAACGACCCCGAACCTCCGAAGAAGAAAAAGGCTTCGAAACGGTCGACCAGAAAGAAGAAAAACGACAAAAAGTCGTCGTCCGGAAGTGGCAGCGGCTCGAACGAATCCGACCAACCACCCAAAAAGTCGAAAAAGAAGCGCAAAAAGGGGCAACCGTCGTCCGGATCTAACAGCGGCGAAAAGAAACCCAAAAAGCAGCGCAAAACCTCGAAAAAGTCAAAGAAAAAGCGCCTCAAGAGGAAAAGCTTGGGCGCCATCAGTGCCGAACGCAACTCGCAATAACTTTAAACCAATTTTATAGCTTTGATATCAAATAAATAGAAATTAACAAGGAGAGAAGATCAAAACAAACACAGGGATTTCTTAGGCCTGCTTGGGCAAGTTCCAGAGGCCATCATTGAGGTAATGCAGGTTGTCGACGCCGATGTCCTTGTTGATCGCCTTCACGTCGGCGGCCGACATTGTCATGGAGCCAATGGCCAGGGCGTGCTCCTTGCCTTCGGCCATGATCGCCACAATGGCACCCTTTTCGATGGTTTCGTCGAGTTTGGCGCCGGGACTGGTGAGCCCGGGACACATGATGTTGGAGCCGTTTAGAACGAATTTGATTGCGCCTTTGTCGACCTGAAGACGAATTTTGACAAGTTTTGATAAAATTGGAAAAGAAAAAGCAAAACCAACCTGTTGATGGGGTAGGATGAAAGGGTACTGATGGAGCAGCTTCAGCGTCGGAAAGTACGGGTAGTCGCGGTGCTTGATGAACAGAACGGTGCCATCGGCGGCGGTGATGAGTTCGAGATGGTCGCGGCCCTTGATGACTTTGAAGTTTTCCTTTTTGGGGAGAATTTCTTCGATCACCTTGTCCAAGTCGATGAACTGTTCGACGAGCTTGTTCCGAATGCCTTTCTGGACAGACGATTTCAGCTGTGTGCTACCGGTAATGTCTTCTTTGTCGAATTTTTTGAACATCTTAAAGTTGAGAATTATTAGAACACGATATTGGATGAAAGACAAACGAAAATAGTACAACGATAATTGCGAATCTAACGCTTTGAAACCTATTTCCAACCTTCCGAACTTCGCAAGTGTTTATTTCCCGTAAAAAGCACAAAAAAGTAAAAGATCGACCATTATTTCAAAATAAACCAAAAATAAAAACTCAAAAACGCTTTTTAAACTTGCTATTCATAAACTTCTTCTTGTTAAACTTCCCGGGTTTACCCTTGACGTAGTTCTTCTTCCGCATATTCAGCGCCAGGAAGTTGGTGTTCTTCGACTTTCGAGCGTACGGATCCTTCGGCTTGTAATCCTTCGCGCCTTCTGGTCGCTCATCCTCGAACACTTCGACCTCCTCTTCTTCTTCGGCCTTAACCGGCGTCTTGACTTCCAGGAGCTTGTGGAGCCGTCGACAGGACGAGGTCCCCGCCGCTCGGACTGCTGAGATGGTCTTCCTTGGGGACGGTGTAGCCAGAGAAGCGCTGGGAGGCTTCTTTTGTGGCGTTTTACGAGGTGATTGTCGCAAGCGCATCGGTGTCGGCCAGTTCTTAAGCGGGGAGTTGAGGAAGGAAGCGTCGTCAGTTGATGGTTTTGACGACGTGGAAGTTGGCGGTGGTGAGGAGGGCTCGGGTGTCTGGAAATGGGCGGATAGAAAAGTGAGTTTAAAGATGGTTTTTGACTTACGGAAGGTTCAAATGTGTCGGTATTTGATTCCTCGAAAGCTTTGTCAAAGGGTCGATCATCGGAAGTTGGTTCTTCCGGCTTTTTGAGCTTGCCAAAATCAAGAAAACGGCCTCTCTTCGCCGAAGACGTGCTCGGAACATCATTTTCATCCCCTTCCGCTGACTTGACATCAACAGGCTTAACTTCGGACGCCTTCCTCCCTCCAAAATCGAGCAATCGTCGCTTCTTGGCCGGAGAGGCGAATGAACTCGCAGGCCGTTTCAAAGATGCTGACTTTCTCGGCGATTTCCGCGTTGCAGGCTTTGGCCCATCTGTCGACCCTGAAATATGGCACTTTTATATATTTTTCACCTCATCAAAGCCTCAATCAACCCTTCCCAATCACCAAAAACGCCGTCCAACCTAAACACAATCAACTTTTTGCCTGTTTTCACTCCATTTGCCCCGAGGCCATCGACCAACAATCACCCCTCGCTTTGAATCACTTTCCTGCACCCCTGCTTGCCCGAGGCGATCCGTAACAAACATCGCAATAAAAAACATCTCAGAACAACCACAAAGAGCGTTCCCGTCCCGTGAAAAAATGGCTGCCCGTCCGACAACATCCGGAAACACGCAAAGTTTCTTCTTTTCCGACGGTTTTATGGCCCCTACAACAAGAAGCTAGACGTTTTTTGTTGGAAGGAAAGCGTTGGTCATGTGGTTGTCGGGGTTGTGGTGGATCAAGGGAGTTGATAGGGGTAGTTTTTGATTGAAATTTGGCAAGTTTTGAAAGACCTACCGAGTAATGACGATGGCGCCAAGGTTTCGCGCTGCTTTTTGGTCGGTGTTTTGCCGTGGATGGCTTTGTAGGCTTGGGACCAGGCTTCCATGGTGGAGGTGGGTTTGGATGGGTGGATATGAGCGGCAGAAGGCCAGGCGGAATCAGAAGGCTGGCGGCGGGAGGGAAACTGCGACGAAATGAGCGAAAAAATGCGCGTTTGTTGTTTGTGGATGTTGGGGACACTTCGCCAAACTTTGATGATTTTCTTTTTTTGTTTTTTACATTATTTGTCGTTCATTTCGCATCTTTCTTATTTATTTCCAACTTTGTTTTCCCTCCCAATCGGCAGAAACCCCTTAAAAGATAAAATTGACGTCATGAAATTACTAACTTTTAACAAAATGCACATCATTAGTTGAAACTAATCAAAAATTACCCCTTTTGACCCATAGTAAAAATTCCCTAAAAATAATTTCGTTACCAGATAACGTCCGCCGTCCCAATCCATCTCCTCTACCCCCACCCTGTCCGTGCCCGAGGCGGTATCCCATTTATGTCAGTGTCAGGCCCGTCGTGAGCCAATATGCCCCAGGACATCCTCACTTACTCGCATCAGCCCAGCGCCTTCATGTTAATGAGGACCATGCCCAAGTAGGCTTTCATCCCCATGTTGTTCCGTGATGAAGCCTACCACGTTCGAAAACAACCCAACCCATGGGGGCATCGACTTTTGCCGTGCTCGCTGTTCTGTGTTTTCGACCGACGGCATCAGCCATGCGATGCCTATTGACAGGCGAACCTCATTCGAGAAGGCCATTTCCATCTCCGTATGCCAATATTTTATCATTATTTTTACACAAATGCGGGCGCATTGCTGTCAGCTGAACAAAACGTGTCCTTTTATGGCGAAAACCGGCATTGTGATTGCAGCTACAGTATGCCTGGGGGCGCTAAGCTGCTTATTTCCTTGTTGAAACATTCCCAACACAAAAACCCACATTGTGGTAGTCATTCTCCCAGAAAATTGAAACATTAGTGGTTAAACAAGCTCATTAAGGACCTCCAAATGAGCTTTCAAAGGATAAGGGCGACTAGTTGATTGTAGCCCGGCCTAAATTTATCCCCCCGGCTAATTATGGATGCCATTTGCTCTCTACTTCCAAAAAATGGTCCATTTTGTGGAAACAGAATTCTGCCGTTAGCGGTTTTTAACGTTTTTAACGCTAAAAGTGCACTTAAAGCCGGCCCAGACGAGGTTTGCCAGTGGCCGTCACGCTTTCTGTCAACGATCCCATTATTCCATGATTTGTGGTTGAATCTTTTGTCCCGAGGCATCACGCCCTGTCTGGCTTTCCACGTAGCTGTTTTGCAATCGCAAAACACCCAAATTGCGCGAAACAAGCCTCGCTATCAACAAACAAGCGCGCTTCCATGATGCTGATGCCTAATGTAAAAAGGCTAAACACCAGCCCTGGAAGTCGCCTAGTTTAGTTTGCTCAGCCGTTCCGCCCCCGGATTTGCCTTCCTTGCCTTCGTCCGGCTTGAACCCCCTTTCTTTTTGCACATAGCCATTTTTGTTATCAAAAAAGCGTGACCAAGCCAAACCAAGCGACAGTCCTGTGGTGTTGTTCGTCGGTTGAGCCTTGAGGCAAGCCCAAACACAACGTAGTAGGCCATGGAAGCCCCTTTTATGCATGGCGTATTCGGGTTGGTTGTGTTTGTTGTGGATCAGCCGGAGGGGGGACACAAATGACACGCTTTGGAGTGGGCTTTGTGTAGTTGCATCCTATTTTGGACATACTTTTGTCCCATCCTAAATCTGGCCGGGCAATAGAGACAAAAAAGGCGGTAAATTAGAGACCATTCAGTCGATGCGTGATGAGATGAGCATTGATGCCAGTGTTGAACGCGCTTCTTTTCGGATGGCAGTAAGGGGAATCCATGAGTGCCTCAGGGCAAGTAGGGTTAAGGGCAGTTTTATGGCGGTTTTTTGTTAGCTGTGAACATTTAAAATGACTAAAATCCAAATTTAAACACTTTTTAACAAAAAAATTATCAGCTCAACTGTCAATTTGCTTACTGTATGCGCGGAATACTGTAGATCATCATATTTTGACCATTTTGCACGCCAATTTGGCCATATTAAACTCAATTATCGTCGAAAACATCAAAATCTCACCGATTTCAAAACAAAATTAACCCCAATTATGCCAATGAACCCACCACCCGCAGCCTCCAACCTCCCAAGATTGATCTCACCCTCACCCCCTGAGGCCATAAACCGACCGACCACCGCCCGATCGCACCCACTGCCTCATCCTCATAGTCAGATTTGTGACTCATCCCATCCGTCCCCGTCGGGCTCGTGTCAAAACACAACGTCTCATCGACTGTCGCTTGCCCTCAGGGCTTCCTTTTCGCCCTTTTCGCATTTCAACCCTGCTCGACCAACATGTGTCAGTCCATTTCTATTCGTAATTTTTGTCCTTTAATCGGGCTGAACTCCAATCCAATTCCATCCAGACCGGTCCCGATTTCATCTTCGGTCCAGACTGATGTGAATTCAAAATCAATTTTAATGGCCATTTTTCGTTTTCTAATTGCCTTGATCGCTGGCTTCTGATGCTAATTAGAGCATTTTCAATGCTGTTTTTCACTCCCATCATAAAAAAGTCAATCAAATGTTGCTTCCATTGTCCCATCTCCATCCCATGGCTTGCTTACATCGTAATTCACGACAAAGGCGATGGATGTGTCAGTGCTAGACACCTTTGGGCCATGTTGCATGACAACAACATCGCCTTTCCGCGATATCACATCGCAGCGGCGGCAAAGTTCCGTCAAAATGACACGTGGCACCCGGGCTAATGGCCATTGTTTAATAAAACGCCGTCTCCCAGATGACTCCTGCCCCCTGTTTTCCTTTCTTATTCATGCCATTGGACACCGCTATCAACAACCCCGAAATTCGATGCGTATTCCGTCGCTCTCACGTTTTGACGATGTAAAGGTGTGAAAAAACACACATAAACAAACAAAAATACAAAAATTATTGGTTGCATTAGTTACAAATGCAAACTATGATGTTGGCATTTTATAGGATTGAGGGATTATGATAGCAGGAAGTGGCTTACTTCCTCTATTCCGCGTAGTTTTAGTTTCAAAAGGGCATTTTAAAGGGTCAATGGAAAGATTGGTGTGGTTTGTTGATTGCGTGGGCGGTTTTGATGGGACGGTAAGTTACAGTAATCCAATTTGTTATCAATTAATTGGACGGCGAGTCATGATTGACTATGTTTAGGCATGGCACTGGCCGCGAGATGACGTCATTCGAGGAGCGGATGTCCAAAAAAGCGTAAAAAGGGTTGGGTGACTGACTGCGCCTGCAAAAGGAGGGCGCAGAATTTTTCAAAATAAGGTCCTCCAGGCCTACCAGGAAGGCCTGCGGTCTGGGGTCGCCAGCATTGGCATATGGACTTGAACCGAACAACCAAACCATGAATTGAAAAAGCGAAAGGGAAACCCTTCACGTTCCACACGCACTGTGCTCATAGCCTCAGGGTGTGCGTGCGTGTGCGCGTTCACGTGAAGCCTGAGGGCTGTGTGTGCAACGTCAAAAACGTGGAAATACGCACAGGGGCAGGGCTTTGGATAGAATGCAATGGCTGAATTCACGACAAGAAAGCGGTAGCGCAACGCCGAACGTAAGCGATATTGCCATCGGCAGGCCTGCGTCGACAGCGGACTGCCACAGGCATATACATACACGCGACAGCCGCCTTCCTGCCTCTATTCGTGCCACGGGGGGCTCTGTCCGTGTCCGTTTTGTCCCTCTGCGTGTCCGACGCCGCGTGTTGTCTCCCCAGATGGAAAACGAGTGAAGGCAGGCGAACACGGAGGAGAGAGTGTCTTCCGAAACCGCCTCCGCCATCTATTTTTCGGCGTATTATACCGTTGCCTTTGAAAGAACGCGCGGCGCAGCGAAATCGACAACGTGTTCTTCGCCCCTGCCGTTTTGTGTCTTTTTATCCATCCACAACTAACCCCCGAATATGTTGTATTCGTCATCTGCGCAGAAGACGAACTAAAGAATACAACCTTTTCCCTTCTATCATCCATCCTCTTCCGGAAGAAGAAGTGTTCCAACAAAGAAGAAAGGTGTTTTCGCATTCTTTATCTAACGCAAAATACACACTGCGCACACCCGTCTGTTGCCATTTAGACTGATTCCATTTCAGTTGCCATTCCTTCTTTCAAGTGTGCCGGGCCATCTGGTGCTATTTTTCGACAACATCGACGCCCCCTAATATTTATCGTATTGTTTTGTCTTGGCTTGCCTTTGCCGTGTAGAACTCGTGCCTTTCAGTCTTTCCATCTTTAACGGGCTGTGTTTTACATCCCTTTTTATGTGACCGTGTCTCGATTTCAATTTTAGCATTTACAATGTTTTGTTTTGTTCCACTTGCTTGCGTTCTGTTAATGGCCTTTGTTTGCATTTTTCACTGACAAGTTTTTTCACTTTTTGTTGGAATTTGAAGTTGAAATTGAAACCAAAATGTATGTCATAACGAATTATGATGATGATAATGCCTAAAAATTCTTATCAAATTACGTGTATTTTGTACTTTAGCTTTTTGTTAAGTGTCAAAATGGTGATACTACCCATTTTATGTTTATCAAAAAGGGTCACGTCACCCGGAGCCCCCAACGTTTCGGTGGTTTTGTTTGACTTTTATGCATGCATGCCAGTCGGCTGGATGCTAGCTGCTAGCTAGCCCGTGGCCATTGACCATCAGCAGGTCCGGTTCGGTTGGCCATGAAATAACTTTGTTGCATACGTGTTCGCGTCATTTGCCTTCAGGCGGCTCGGCTCCACTCTGGAATTGTTTGTTGTGAGCGCATCGTGATCGATTAAAACGAAGCCTATTCCATATTTGATTTGTTTATTCTAGCCCGTCTTGCCACCCTGACGGTCGACTGGCAGCAATTCAGTTTTGACAAACTTATACATACATACAATGCAACTGCAACTTTTTTGCAATTGCATCTTTTTCCGTATCCGTTTTTTGGCCCATTCCCATTCCGTGATCACCCGGCCGGCAGCCATTTTGTCTGATAATAACCATTATGGTCAACCATTACCCCCTATTGACAGCCCCTGTGTCTGTATGAGCATGATCAACGGCCGCGGCCACGTTGCTGCTGCGTCTCGTGCGTGTCGGCTGTTGAAAACTGTTGAAAATGCAAATAGACAATCATCACCTGTCTCAATTCCGGTTCAGATTTTCAACTTTGAATTGCAGGAGCGAAGCAAGCAACGGAGCCCCTCCGGCGACCGCGCGAGAAGCTGTCAACCGTTCCGACGACGTGTGCGCGTCGGTAGCTGCAGCTTCGGCGCCATGCGCGGCTTCAACAACACCCAAGGCAGCTTTTACCACTGTCATGAGATGAGTGATCGGAATTGGGTCTTGAAATTGGTTAGTTTTGAAATTTTCATTTTGTATTTAACGCAATTTCGGTTTTTGGAAGCTTGAAATGTAACTTTGGCACGGATTTGATGTTCCCACGTTGCCATTTATCGGGTTTTGAGGGTCAATCAACGTCCAAACCCCATAATTTTCTGTCTTTGACCTCGATTTATTAACCCTCCCGCTGCGCAGGGGCATATCGCTCCCACGGGTAATCCGATTTCCGATAAAATGACGGATTAGAGCGAGAAACATGTCTTTCCACGCTGAAATTCCCCGTTAATTGGATACATTTCAACTGTTTGACACTTATTGAACAATATTTTGAACAACTTTCCCATAAAATTACCCTTTACAAAGTCGTAGGCGTCAATAACAAATATCTTTCTTATCACCCTGTGTATCTTGAACGTACTCAAGTTCTCCTTTAATGTCCCAAAATAGCCCACAGCCGGCATGACTCGCCTAGCTTGCCTTGGCGGCTAACAAGTTTCACGGCCCCCGCTGCCGTCGACGACATCGGCGCTAACTGACGTCGAAGTCAGCCCTTTTTTGCGACACGCAACCCTACACGCTCCACATTCTCGAGTACGATTTCATTCATCAAGGCCGAGCAGGAAGGCATGTCATGCCCTTAGGCCGCGGGTTTTTTGCGTGCTTGCACCACGAGAGTTCCAAGCCATTGCGATGATGATGCCGTCACTCATGAGGAACGGGGAAGGCGACCGAAACCGAAAGAAATAAAAGACATGTCAAGGCGAAGGCGACTGACGTAAGAGGTTATTAGGGGTTTTAAACGGACAACAAGGTTCCAAAAGGTCGAAAAAACAAAAACTTAATCCAAAAAGCTACCAAAAGCAATGTTTATGTTTGTTTTTTCATTGATTTGTCACTGTGGTATGAACTCAAGCATATTGATTGCACATTTTTTGTGTGTAGTTTGCATTTTTATGCGTAGTTTTGACAGCTATCACGCATAAAATGCACTTTTAAACAGTTTAAAACAGCTTCAAACCCAAAAAATCAAAAACCAAATCAATGTCCGACCAATCCCATGATCAAAGCCCATTGTTTCACGCTTTCCCTCCCCGAATTCCCATGCACGGGTCAGAAGTCAAACAGCGACCATTCTCCCTGCCTGAATCACCAGCTTTTCCTTGATTCATTGCCTTGTTTACTAAATGGGTGCGTATTTGACGAACCTCCAGCGTCAACTCCATTGACAATCGAACTGCACATACTTCCTTGCAAAAATGACAAAATAAAAAAAATTAAGCTGCTTTTCGTTAAGCTAACTTATTCAAAAAGCTCCAATTGCATCAAAACGGTGTTTTTCAAATCAATAAAGTTTGCACTAATATAATAATAGTTATTTTTACGTGCTTTGAAGTTATTTTGAGTCACTTTAGTTCAATTGGCATTTTGAAGTCGATCTCTGTTCGCCATTGCGTAACAGCAGTTAGTATGCATTAAAAAAGCGTTTAACCCTATTCAAGTGGGTTTGTGTATGTTTAATAACACCTGGCAATTCTGTTTGTGCTGCAAATATAAATTTATAATCGGTGTTCCGTTTTCGCCTACGCGGTTTTGTTTGTTGTGGGTTTCCTTATCTTGAAAGAGGGCTTGCTAATGGAATTACGCGTAAAAATCAGCTGTGGGCTTTTTGTTTGTGACGAACACGCATGCATCTCGGGAGCAATGAATGAGTTGAGACAAAAACGGCATTTGGGTGATGTCATGGGAGGATGAATGTTTATTTATTTGGACGTTGGACAGAAAAGGAAGAGGGGGCTGAGAAAAGGCTAAAAATGGCCCCAGGGCAGGGGATTGGACTTCCGTTTTGGGGGTTTCGAGTTGTGGGGGTTCAATTACATGGCATTTTGAGGGATTTGGTGACAAGTTGTTACAATTTTGATGCAAAAAATGTTTTTAAAATAGAATTTTTGCAAAAATTGGCTTTCAAATAAAAATTATTGCGCAATGGCGGTTAGCCCGTTACAAAAGTTAAAATAAATAATGTTCCTTCCAGGTAAACAACGTCGATGTCGGCCCCACAGCCCGCACAGTGTGCAAGAATCCGGCCCAGCGTCTCGATACAGGTGTCATTCCGACGGCTTATTGGTTCACGCCCGAAGCCGAGGCCCAACTAAACGCCATCGGCGAAGATGGTCGTCTCCCTTCCTCCTCCACGGCCAGCGGCTCCAGCAGTGGCCTCGGTGCCGATGCCACGAGCTCCAGCGACGGCACAGACGCTTCCGCCTTCTCGCATCTCAGCCCCGAGCAGTTGAAGGCGCGTCTGAAGGCCCAACTCGAGTACTATTTCAGCAGGTATGGGCTACTTTCAAACATGCGGTAGAGCTTCAGGGGGAACAATCATTCACTTCAGATACCTTTCCAGAGAGAACCTCAACCAGGACCGGTATCTCCGATCCCAAATGGACGCTGATCAGTACGTGCCGATCGCTACGATTGCGGCATTTCCGAAGATTTCGCAGCTTTCGACGGATATTGACTTTATTACGGCTGTTTTGAAAGGTTTGATAATATTTTAAAGAAGAATGGGTGTAACTTTTGTGGTTCCAGAATCGCCAAACATCAAAGTCGACGAAACAAACAGCAAAGTCCGCGCTGCCAATCGCCGATGCACGCTCCTTCTTCGCGAAATCCCGGAATTCACGCCAGATCGCGAAGTCAAAGCCATGTTCACCAACTGCCCACCGTACACGTCCCTGACCTACGGGCTCAACAACAGCTGGTACGTCACGTTCGCAACTGAGGAAGCGACTCAACTCGCGTTTCTGCATCTGCAGAACCTGCGAAAGTCCTTCAATGGCAAACAGATCTGTGTCCGCATCAAGTCTGGCACGGCACCAGTGGTGGAACCTGATTTTGGGCGGTTTTCGCCGGCTAAAAGTGAAACGACAGGTTCTGGAAGCGCATTTACAACGATTAAAACGGCGAAGGGCGTTATTACCGGGATTCCGAGTGGTTCAACGCTCGTTGTGAATCCGACGACAAAAATAACCAACGCATTGGGACAGGAGTTGAACCTCGAACAACTGATGGGTCCATTTGGATTCACTGTTAGGGCCATCTTCCAGCCGACGGCTTTAACGGCGCCCACAGCGCCACCGACGGACACCCATACACTTCCGGAGCTGGATACGGCTGAGCCGTCTGACGGGAAGCCGATTTTGGGGCCTCCATCGACGGAGATCGTGAATTCACTGTTATCAGCGGCAGCGGAAGCAAATGAAACAAAGAAGCGTGAACTCGAGCACCAACGATTGAATTACAAACAGATCATGGACGGAATGGCGCCGGCGCCGTCGCTTTTGGGCGGGCAAAGAGTCACTGATCAGCCGACGATCAACAGGCCGCCGGCGTATCGACGACTTGTCAGCCAGGAATCGGTCGATATCGAAGTGGCGATGGATCTGCAGAGACAGCAGGCAGCTGCGAGACAGCAGGCGAATCAGAATCAGGTGGTCGCTCCGGCTCCAGCTCCAGTTAAGACAGTCCCAGAGAACACAGCTACAACGTCAGCGCCGCGGCATACACCAAAAGTGTACACGCAGAGCAACACCCACCAATACAGTAACACCAATGGGTATAACAATGCTTCCACAGCGAATGACAATCGATATCATGGCTATTCGGAGCGATCTGGACCTCGAACTTTTGTCAACTCTCGTGCCGGTGATCGATCTGAACGGCCTGATCGACGAAGTTTCGACAGTCGTCCGACGCGGACTGAACCTAGTCATCAGAATTACGCTGGTCGACCTTTGACATCGAATGCGCCGACTTCTGGACCTCGGCACTACAGTAATTCGACCAACACCTCCAACACCACCGGCTACAATTCCTACCGGAACAGTGACCGTCGTCCGCCACCAACCACCTCCGAGCATCGCCCATACAATGATCGTCGTCAACCCCAACAACGCTCCTACAACGGCCCTGTCACATCGGCACCCTCATCTTCATGGGTTCCGGCTCCACAGCACCCGCAGCCCCAGCACACCGCCGCTCCACTGCTCCAATTCAGTGAGCCGTCTCCATCAATCGTAAAACTGCCGCCGCCACAGCCCCAGCCAACTCGAGTTGAAGCCGTGAATCACATCCCGCCTCCGGTGGTCACCATCCCGGTCACTGTGGCACCATCATTGCCATCACCGTCGCCGAGCAGTTCCGGCACAACGGCCATTCCGACGTTGCCTGTCATCACAAAGGTGCCACCATCCAGTGATACGGCGTCGACGGCATCATCGTCACGACGGAAGGGAAACAGTGAATCCAGCGAGTACAACTTTGTCGATTGCGACTTTCCTTCACTAATCGATAAGGAAAAAAACGAGAAACCGCCAAAGCCGCGCGAAAAGGCCAAATTCAGTGCCGTCGTCGCAGGGAGGAAGAATGACACTCCTGAGGAGCAGCAACGGAAGAAGAGCTACGCTTCGACGCTGAAGAAACATTCCCTGCCGACGAGGTTTGTGGTTTTGATGTTTTTTCGATTTTATATGGATCAAAATTTGGGCATAATCGATTTTTTTGCTTCAAAATGAAAAAAAAATCGGTTTTAAATTTGCCAAAAACCAGTTTTAAAATATTTTTAATTATAGTAGAGATGAGATTTATCAAATGTGACTCACTTTTAGCGTCCCAGAAGTCGCTTCAATCTGATCCGGATCCACCGCCTTCCAAAAACAATCAAAAAACCGCAATTATCCAACGTATTCCAAATCTTGAAAACATAATCGCCAACGATTAACTTATTCGTGTACACCTAAACCATATTTATCCCTTGTTCATACCGTATCCCTCTTCTGGACGGTTTCGTTTAACTGTTATGTATTTTTTTAGTGTCAATTTTCTGGGTAGAGTCAGAGTTTTAATTTTGGGGCTATTTGCGAGCATTTCTTTCTTTCTTTTCCGATCCCTGTGATGGTGTTCCTCTTTTTATCAGATTGATGGATGCGTCTTCTTTTTTTGCTTCCTGTGAGTCAGATCAAGCCACCCTCGACCTACCGTGACTGTATCGCCTCGGCTAATAAGCCTATGATGCCCCATGTTTGTATAAAACCACATCACTTCCACTTCCAAAAACAGATCATCAATACTTGGTGGGGGTTATCATTGACTTTGGACAGCCACCAGCATCGACGCCACTTCCGGCAGCGGCGCCGATCCCTAATCACACAAACATGGGTGTACACGGCTGGCGCCTTTCTTACTGTCACCAAATTCGACTTACATCAGTTCATCATCCATCTAATCACCTATTTCCGTGTAAATGTAAAGTTGTGTCTTTAAGCTATCATTGCCCCAGGCTATTTTCAATTCCATGAAACTTTTTGCCAAACCTACAAACACAAATTAATTATTTATTCAATTTCGTACATTATTAAAGTTTACGGTATTTATTCCCGGTTTAAATTCATTTTAACTATCATTTTCACAAATCAAATCCATTTTTACAGTTTTAATTAACTTTATTTATTGTTTTTTGAACCACCTGTACAGTATTGTGTCTCCGTTCCCCTTTTAAAGTGCGAATCCCCTATTTTCATCGTTACAGTACCCCAACATTCCGTAAGCTTGCCGTTTCCCTTCCCTGTTATCGTTTTATCAGCCCGTCTTCCCTTCCCTAACCCCGATCAATCCGCATTCCATCAAAATATTATCATTGACCACCTCGCCTACCGTAATCCACCCCCATTTTGAGCCAATTAGCGAATTAACCATTAACATAATCTAAAACCACCACTATCCGATATCCCGTAACACTTTTCGAGTATGTAGACCAACCACGGTGCAGAAGTTTACCTAAACTTATACTTTTTAATTAGTCACCGCGAATGTAGCACTTTACTAGTTTTTATAAAGCAAAGTTCCCATATCCGAGATCAGCTCTACTACAGGTGTTCGCTTACTTCTTATTTATGTTTTTAAAGTTTACATCTTATATCGTTTTGAAGTTTGGAGATGAAAAGTTGACCGTCAGATTTTTGTATTATGTAACTATTTGTTGATAAACTTGAAAAAATTCGATTCTAATTCAAGTTACAGTATGCCAAATGTGCTTCAAATAGATAATGTGTAAACGTTGACAAATTTATTACATAGTGAAAATTCGAATCTCATTCGTTGTAAGCAACTGTGATGAACATCAACGGTCCTGCTGGTTAAACTCAAATAATACTAAACTTAAAACAATAAAGGATTAAAGAAAAACAATAAGATCAGTGAAAACGGCCAGCAATATTAAAATAGGTTTAATTAGTTGAAAAATAAGAGAAATTAGATGCCATCGGCTGGAAAACCGATACCAGTTTCACGTGTTTTTGGTATGTGACATCAGCGCGGTTATGATATTTACATACAGACATGGATATATGGGCAATATGGGAAGACCTATGGGGTTTGACTATCGATGACACTGATATAATAAGTTGAAATCGACCTGCCGTGCCGTTATTGACATGGATAAAAACCAAGATAGCTGTTTGAATTGAATTTTGATAGATACAAAATGGAATGGATGAGTTTGTTTCCAAATTTGGAGCGACAAGAAGTGTGATATAGTTCCGTTTCAGATACAACAACTACCAGGTCAAGTTTGTGAGGCGTGAGAGTTACAGTATTAGCGTAGCCGTAATGGGAAGTCACAAAAAGTGCAAATTTCATGGTTTTCTGGATGTGTGTGTTTTTGGGTGAGCGAAATAGAAAGATTAGAAAGGCTAATGAAGACCCTAGGAAACTCAATTTAAGGATTGTAACGTGGGGGTGGCGTTACTGACGGCGGGGGACGCCAGATTCGGGGTCATGTTGCCATAGGGCTGCATCATGGATGCGAATTGGTTGCCAAAATGCATCGGGAAGGTGAACATGTTGAAAGATGGCGACATGGCGGCAAAGTTCATCATTGCCGGCATGGCGTTGTTGAAGTTTTGTTGGGGGGTTTTGGGGGTCATGTTCATATTCGGCTTCACGTCTTTTAGATCGTCTTCCTCCGATGTGTTGGCCGAACAGGCGCGACTGCTCGTGCTGAACCCTGAGGACGCTGGCGACATCGGCATATTGTGGGGCGTCGCCGGATTCATGCCATTTGTTGTCGGCATCGGCGATTCAGAATCACGCACAAGAAGGCAGCGCTTCTTCCGACGGCAATGCTTGCACCATTGATCCGTGTTGTGCACACCGAATCGGGCTCGGCACTTTTTCTGTTCCAGATCTGCAAAATGAAATCATCAGTAACTTCCTTTAGACCTTTCTTTAGCCCTTTTCAACGCCCCAGTTATGTATGATCAATCAAAAACGCAAACAGTGAAGACGCTGATTCGGTTAATATGCCCCATGACTCACATCTAAGCAATAAGCGCGTGCTAAGCACACACAAAAAAGTCTTCGTAGTTTCAAAGGATGCATTACCACCCCTCGCAACTGTCTCAGACTCTAAAGTGTGCATTTCAAACTTTTGTTTTTAGCAATGATCGCATTTTTCGCACTTTGGATGACTGGAAACTCGAAGTTGCGAATTTGAAGCACTTTCTGCGCAGGAAAAACAACTTTGAAGCATAACAGTTCAAAGAAGCGACCACAAAGTTAACTCTAGCGCGGACTGAAGGGATAATGATCTGTTTACATGTGCTTATCGTTGAAGATGGCTTGCAAATGCGTTCATTTTCTGGATGGAGATATCGTTTTGCGATCGATAGTGCTCTTTTTTCAAAAGATTGTAAAAATTGAAAAACAAACAAGTTGGTCCCTCAAAAACTTTAAATTCCAATCTGTCCAAATTCTATTTCCGTGAATCCGATGCCCCCGCCGTCTCAGAATCGGGGCGCGCCCACAAAGCCATTCGACACTTTGTCTGGAAAACCCGCAACGAGTACCGAAAAACGTGTCAAAGCCGAACCTAGAGAGCCCCAGAGGCTCTTAATTAGCGGTACTTCTCGCATCAGCCATCACGCAGACAACGTCAAAAACAAGAGAGGCTCCTTATGATGTGCCTTCTGTGGCGCATGCTTAATGAAATTAAGACACCGTCCAAGGACAAAGGCGCTAACGAGCTTCCTCTTTGTGCCTTTTTTGAGTTTTAAGGGCGCTAATAAGCTTACTTGCGATGAAAAAGTTAAAAATTTTGAGAAGATTTGACTTTTTGCAAGATTTTTAGCCGAAAAAAGGCTACTGTAATGCAATTACGGTAGTTCCAAAAACTCAAAAAGCATAATTGAATAAACAATGCGGAAGAAGATCCCGTCAAAATTGGCATACTGTAACTTTTCCCCTCAAGAAAACAAAAACCAACTAACCTGCTGAGCTTTCACGCTTCTTCCGCTTCGCCTTCCGGAGACTGTAATTTTCCCTCGCCGACCAATTCGGATACAATTTAGCATGGTTTTCACGTTCTTCCTTGGCCTTTTCATAGTATCGTTGCTGTTCCTCCTTCGGAAGGTCGTGCCACATCTTGCCGAGGATCGTATTCAGCTCGGCGGACTGTTTGGACGAGTTTCCATCTTCGCTGAGAACCTTTTGTCGATTGTCTTTCATGAACCACATGAACGCGTTCAGTGGCTTCTTTATCCGTTCCTTCTTGCTTTCACGACTTTCTTTCTTCCGTTTCGGTGTCGACATGAGCGATCCGCCGCCATTCGAAGTTGATGGCTTCGATTCCATCGGTGAGTGCATCTGATGGGACGTGCTGGGTGCGCTTCCGGCCATGAGTCCGCGCATGAGTTGGCATTGGAGCATTTGTTGGATCGGGTTGAAGTGATTGGGCGACATGGCCATCGCGGCATAGGCGTAGGCGGGGGAGGAGTAGGGGGACTGAAAAGTGGAATCTAATTAGGTTTTTACAACTTTTACAACTTTCGGGAGTACAGTAAGTGATAAGGATCATGGAAAGGTGAAAGTGGAAGTGAAAAAACTCACAAAAAAGTTGCCCGATAAAGGCCCAAGATGGCCGAACGGGAGCATAGGCCCCTTCAGGCCACTGTTAGCGAGGCTGTTCTGGGTTTCGATCTCGGCTTCAAAGGCCACATCCTGCTTGTCTTCATGGAGTTGAGCAGATGACTGGATGGATTCGGCTGCGAGTTCTTCGGCATCGTTTTTT
Source organism: Panagrellus sp. LJ2284 (assembly GCA_024447225.1). Lineage (NCBI taxonomy): Eukaryota > Metazoa > Nematoda > Chromadorea > Rhabditida > Panagrolaimidae > Panagrellus > Panagrellus sp. LJ2284. The sequence goes on from JAMRYC010000009.1 coordinate 4,949,238, forward strand.
CTGAAGACTTTGACCTCGTCCGCGCAATCGTCGATGGCATCACCCATGGCTTAGATTAGCCTGTCAATGTTATCGGCTTGAAATCCGCAATTCAAAATGTTGTCTTCTTCAAATACAGTGTTCAGAGTTGTTCAGATAGTCCTGCCGAATCTCCGTGCCGACATTTGCTCCGCTGAAAAACAACACAATGGAAGAGCGCTTCCGCCAAATAGCAACAATTCAAAGGTTGCTACTAACTGAAAGTGTGGCGTGAATGGTGGTTCTGTTTCAGCTCCTCGAGACCGGTGGAATTCAGAAGCCGGAGTGCGTGTGTCTTCAAATTACGCGCCCTGCAAATTGAATACCTTTTAGAATCTTAACAATTGAAGTGAAACATTTTGAAACAAAACGGACCGGCTCCGCCAAAAAAGTGTACAATAGACGCGCAAAAATGAAAACAAATCAAAAGGGCCCTACGGAAAGAAACGTTGAATTATAACAAAAAGTCAAGCATAAGGGGTGTCAAGCAAAAAAGCTCATGAAAAACAGTGAAACAGTGGGCCACGGAAGAAAAAGCGAAACGTTTCGGAAGCAAATTTGTTGAAAGTTGAAAGAGCGACGGTATTGGGCGCCGAAAAAGTTGGCCGTGATCGGAAACGCGGGCAGGATCGCGGCACGGATCAAGAAAACAATTTCAATTCAAGGATGGTTGATTGTGCGAAAAAACAGAACAGGGAATTCATATCAGGATAGACAAGCGGCCCTGGGGGGAAGCTAACGTGTAAGCGACCGCGGTTGGTCGGTTCCTTGCTTGCTGGGAATGGAACGCTTTGCGACGATGGACACAAAAAATGGCTGATAACAGTTCAATCAAGGCCGTGATGGGATGGGTCGACGGAAGGGAAAGGGAGGCCGAATAGGCTCATAAATGGGGATGGGTGGGCAAATTTGGGCCGAAACAATGGGCGTCTTTGATTTTGGTGAAGGTGAAGAAGAAGCGTCAAGCTGGAAGGTGAAGCTGGGCTGGATCAAATGACCTGAGGGAATTGGAATTGGGGACCCAAGGGAATCGATAGCTCTCTCTTTGTTGGGGCTATTATTCACAACATTGAATGGAGGCCCAGCTAGGCAGGTAATCAATTTACGACCTTGGCCCGATATCACAAGGCTCGCCGCCACAGCTAAGGTGCCTACCACTAGGCCAATCGGCGATCGATGCGGCGACACAAAAAACGACTGCCGACGGCGTTACGGGGTCAAAAAACCTATGTACATCCGGCGAGGGAGTGGACCTTTGCGGGGGTGGGTCGACTTGCCCTGACGATCGCCGCCAACGCAATGACCGCGCACTGTAGGGCTTTTTTGTTGTTCGGGGGCCTCTGCCGAGGCAGGGCGCGAGCGCGGGAAGTCACATCACAGTGAAGGCAGGAAGGACCAGACACTTTTTTTTCGGTGTTGTTCTCACTTTGACGAGGGAGGAAAGCAAAACGGCAACGGAGCAAGTTGCCGGCGGGCGGACTCCTTCTTCCCGGAGGGGTGGGCGGGAAGAAGAAGATGCGCGACGACGGACCCCATGGCTGAGTCGTCTTCAACTCGAAATGACGAGCTTTATGGTTATACGATGGCTTGATGGGTTGGTGGTCATCATTAACTCATTCAAATCCACAGCCTGAAGGGTCTCTTTCGTCGAAGTTGAAGGCAGCCAGGTGGCGGGCGGGTTGAGAGGCCCAATTTGTTTCGACGGAAACGAGCAAGGCCGGCGCCACGGGTCGGAAAGAAGTTTCGGAATGGCTAAATGGGGATCATTAAGCGGGTCCGGGCAACGATTTGCCCGCCGGAGACGCAAGTCCATTAAGCGTAGACCTTTCCTAACAACTGGGGAACTTAATGCCGACACCTGCGACTCGACTGGCCAAGTTCAAGATCCACCTCCACGTTTCTATAATAATTTGTACCTGTACTTCTACAGTACCCCCGCCATTGAATCGGCCGCATCTATTCACAGATCCGTGGGATACCGACCAACGCAACCCCCAAAGAACAATCCATGGCCGATGTCGCAACGCTTTTCATGCCATGTAAGTGCCTATTCGAACCAACCCGTCGTGGTCATAATGGTCAAGACAAAGGAGAACCACACAACGAAGAAAAAAACGGCCTTAGCCAAGTACCGGCCGAAAAAGAGACCCCACAGACCCGAAGGGCGGCCCACAAAAAGTGAAAGTGAAGCGCATCAAAACATGGCATTGTTGCCTGAGGGCCCTTTCTTGGGTGTGGTGTCAGACGGCCGAGGGGCCCAAAATAATAGGCCATTTGGGGGCTCAAAGTCACGGAGAAGGAGCGAAAAACAGAACAGCGCGACACGGAGCGCCCGTATTTCTGACAACGATTGTTTCAGAAGAGAAAGAGCTCATGGAAAGCGTGTGCCGCTTTGTTTTGGGCCCCGACGCGGTTAATCGTCTTCGGACTACTTGAACTGAGGGTCTGCGAGCTAGCTGTCGTCGGCGGCGTCTGTATTTTGGCGTTGATGCCTGTCTTTCTTTGGTGTTGGTAGCAGTGCTGCAGGAAAATTTCGGCTTCGATGACTAATTTGAATGGGCAGTCAGTCAAACTGCTTCGGGTCCCGGCCCCGGAGGGCGCCGCACTGACTGAACGCCGCCGATACCCCAGCCAGACTGTATAATCGTAGCTAGCAGCTGGTCGCAACGCAGCCAGTTTGCCGAAAGACACAGTACCACGAAAGCGCGCGCCCGTTCGCGCGTGGGTGCCAATATGCACGGCACGCGAGCCCTGGCTTGATCTGCTGCCCGACCACAACGGCACCACTACTGGGGTGTCGCACTGCTGACACGCTTTCATTCATCAAACAAAGACGACGCCTGCCTTTCTTTCAACCGGTCTTTTCAAATCGGAAACCCGAAAAACGAAAACCCAGCTTCCAACCTAAGACGAATTTTGAATTGATGCCATTCCTGACACACGTCGCGTGGGCCTTCTTCTGCAAGAAAAAATTGAAACCTGCGATGATGAGTCTTGAAGCCCTCAGAACCTCAAGACCATGATGCAGGCAAAATTAGAACCGCGAGGGGCACCGCACCGCATATTAGTGACACAGACATACTTCCAGAAGAAGTGGGGGTGCCTACAGGCATCACGGGCTGTCATAATTTCGCCGATGGTGGCATTTTGTGAAAAAAACGGAGGCCCGCTTCTGTTGGTACAGTCAGTCAAATGTCGTCGACACCCATAATATGAAACATGCGTCTTATCGCACCGGGCAGATGACGCGGCACACGCCGAAATGTAACAATATTGCTTGCCTTGACGGTTTGGACTTTGAAATTAGTGATTTTGAGGGTGTTGGGTCTCGACGCGAAAGTTGGAATTTGTCGAATTTCGTGATTTTTAGAGAAATTTAACACTTATCTATCATTATTAAACATGTAAAAACGTTTTAAAAGTCAAGAAACAGTGTTTTGAAAGAAAAATCAAAATTTTGGTCCCGACACGAAAACCCAAAAACCCCGGAATTCGGCACTTTTTGGACTCTGGAAGGATGTTTAAACTTCCTTCAATCAAAAAACGTCTCGTCGTAGTGTTGTTGGACAGAAAAAAGCCCTGACAGAGCGGCAACACATTTCGGAACATTGCCAGAGGGCCAACAAGACACGAAAAAAAGGAAAGGGTGGAACGGGGAACAAGCCGGAAGGACAATGATTGAGGAGGGTCGACTTCGTGTGCCACAGCCGATTGGAAACCCAACTTGAGGACTACTAAAGTATGTCCGTCAGTCAGGGGTGGGTGCCTTGTCTACCAGCTTAGCCGGGTCGGCCAAGGCGATCATAGGATGCCTGCCGGGTTAAAAAACAACCCAAAGGCAAGGTTGAGGGAGGCACAAGATCATCATCATCACTCCCGGCGGGTGTCTCGAACTAACTATTTCGTTTTGCTTCTTCTTCGGCTGTGTATCATAGGTGATCTCGACGACGACGCATCGTTTGTCGGGGATCTGCTACCACGAGGGAAAGTGAGAGGGATACATACACCGTTGAGGACTGGGGGCTTATAAAAAACGGCTATGTTGCGAGTTGATCTTGCGCTAAGCTGGCTAACTGGGTGCGCTGCCACCCCTGAGGCCGTCTCGCCTCGGATGCACTCTGCAAAAATGCCTTAGGGACGCGGTTTTTGGAGTCGTCAAGAGGCGGGCGCGAGCCCAGCTTGAAGGGGGTCCTTGAGGATCTCCCTCTCAATCCTAGGCTCTCTAGCAAGCCGTTGAAAGCGACCCGGGTTAGCCCGTTCGTTAAAAAATTGACATTAAGCCTGCGCAACGGCAATCCGAATGTATCCGGATAAACGCATATCCTCGTCGATACAAGCCCACTTTGTTTGTTCTTTTAGTTAATCCACGACGGAAGGCTTTTGATTACCCCTTCTATAAGTTCATCAGTTTACCTAAAGTGCAAACCAAAACCAAATTACAGTTTCAAACCTACAGTAACCCCAACCCATCTGATACCGATCAACAAACACGCATCACGCCGTGTCCCCACATATGCACCACCTAATTAGAGTTGCGTAAAGGACCGATGCGATGCCAAAGATAAAGATCGCCAGATTCAGTGATCGTTTGGGGAGTAGTTGCGGACAAGCGGGGCCCCTTGCGCGGACCGATTTCAAAAAAAGTGAAACATGTCGTCAAATTGAAAGGAAAACACACGCGTCCTTTGAAAAAAGTGACGGACACGACTCATTCGGCCTTGAAGACAGACGCGCCTGCGAAGCCGAATCTGCCACGGCAACGATCGAACCAACTGATCGCACCCTCAACTTGCTGCCAGATTTGATTTTCGTGACAGGAAAGGGCGCTTCTTACCATAACATTTTGGTTTTTCGGAAGGTGATGGCAATCGCCAAATGAAGAAAAAAGTGAAGAACATGGGGGCGAAATGTAATGTCAGATCAGTCCATGGACGCGACGCGCGACCGACGAAGAAGTTGTAGAAAAAAGCGGCGCTAGGGGTGGTTGTCTGGAAGTATACATGTTTCTCTTGCCCCCTCCATTTCCGCATACACACTTCTTTTTTCAAGGGTGGCGTTGAAAGAGAGAGTTATCACCTCAGGCGATCAGGCAATGGGGTGCGCAAGGAGGACTGACGGTGTGTTGAAAGACGCGCTAACTGGCAGGGAAATTGAGATAGGGTGTGTAAATGTTGTTGTTAAGGTTGGAGTTGGAAAAACAGAGAATATGAAATAGGACTGCATGCCAGCGCCACTGGCATTTATGACGTGATTAGCGCGGGATACCGTGTATGGCCCAATGCCTATGAGGTGTCGGATTTCAAAAAGCGCGCTTGCGCAAGCTAACTAATAAGCAAGTAAAGCCCAGAAGGCACACCCATGTCAAGTCGACCATAAAAGACTCCTTTTAGCTAGTCAAAGTCAAAGTTAGTAATGGCCTTTCTCGGCAAAGCAAAACTGACCGCAGAGGTCAAAGTGCCATCAGAGCCGACTGCGCGGATGAAAAGTAAACACTTACGGGTGATGCTGACACCAAGTGGCCAAATGCCATCGCCGGCGTTAAGCCGGGACCTCTTGATTGGCACATCTGTTGCGCGCTGCCCGACGATATCGCGTTTCCGTCAGAAAAGGGCACTCTTGAGGGGTAAAAAAGGGCTCATTACGCGTCGATGAATTCGAAATTAGGCGACGAACGACCATACCATTGACTTGACTGTAAGTGAAAACCGGCACAGACCGTATGGTTGCTTTTTTTCGATCGACGACATCCGATCGGAAGTCGGTGCTCGCGCCATTGAGGCTGGAGATGCCTCTGTTCATCTGTATGGGCATTTGTCATCTGAGAGGGCAATTTGGTTCAAGTGCCACGGCATGCACGACCGCAAAAAATGGGAAAATAGCGGCTGGCGAGGGCGGATAATTATGATCGGGGCATAAAAGTTCGGCATTGCGCAGGCACTATTCACTAGCATAATGACAATGGTCACGGATGGCATTTTTGGGCGAAAAAATGTGAAATTGCGCGGCGGCGGTGTGCTTTGATGTTTTTGAGGGTGTTTTTTGGCCATTTTCGAGAAAATTAGCATACCAGAATAAAAAATAAACAATTTTACAGCTACCGTAACCCGCACGCCACAGTTTTTGAACACTCAAAGTTGCATTAGTTCCATAACCCACCGTAAAAAGTGCAACCCTGCGCAAACACAAACTTAAAATAACAAAAGGCGACCATTGTTCTGTGACCTCTTCTTTCTGCAGGCTAATCCGGATGCCGCTTCACCCGTGCCAAAAATTCAAACAACCACGTTTACAATGTAACCTAGCTAATGCCAAATCGGCCAAAAGGGGGACCACGGCTTGTTCGTTAGTTATTTACCACTCGGTTGGGGCCGCCGTTGTGGTCGGTCGTCCAAATTAGGCAAACGAGCAGTCTATGTGTTTTTAGGGAGCCAACCCGCGCATGATGCAAACATCTGCATCGACATCGGACATCGGCAGGAGGCGGCTGTTTCGCCTTTGCAACCTCCGACGTCCGATCGGCGTCGCCGGACACGCATTTTCAAATGAACACGACATTCATCGCCTACAATGCACAGCGGTGGTCGGAAGCTGGCGGGTAACAACAGCCCTCCCCTTACCCAAACCGATTGCAGTTAATGGCACTTTGAAGCTGCTGCTGCCCTGGGTCTCTTACTCTCAGCTGCGCGATTCGACTTTGGACCGGCTTCGCTTTATTTGAATGTTCAAATATAAAATGCAATCGACGCGGGTATGGCATGTCATGATCGGTGGCATTTGAACAGCTGCGGGTTGGAGCAGTTTTTGAGGGGATTACCTGGCATCATGCGATCATCTCATTAGGGTGGCATTGGAGGGGGGTGTTTGAGGTTTCTGAATTTCAAAATACGATAATTGGATTAACGAAAAATGATGTCGAAACTGATCGGAATTCAAGCTGTTACCGGGTTGGTGCCAATAGCGCAGTTAGAGAGAGCGCATTTTTTTCGCCCTCAAATTCCCAGGTTCGACCCCCACACCTCTAATTTCCTTTTTTATTATTTTTTCCAAATACCCCACATGCCGAATCAATAAAAACAGTAATAAAACCCCTCTTCCCATGCAATGGCACTTGCCTCAAATTCCTCGGCATCTGCATTGTCATCGGCGCTGGGCTGCCGCCGGCAGGTCAACCAAAGTCATTACATCCTTATTGGGGCGCAGGTGTCCAACACCACGCAACCTTCTCAAAATTGCACCCGGCAGAGTTCTTTGTCTCCACAGGCACCCGATCACCCGAATGAACACCCTTCCAAAAGTGAATCAGAAAGCGATTTGTTCGAATCGAAGGAACTTCGAAGTTCAAATATTTCGATAAAAGAGGCTTTGAGGGAGTCATAAAAAGTAAAGAGCAACTTTCCTTTGCAGCTTTTTTGCATCCAATCAGACAAAAGACCTTGAAGACGGTGCGCGACAGGGGTTCTGGACATCGGGAAGGACTGACTTTAAGCCGATCAGTTGGCAGAGGCGGAAGTTGAAGTTTGATACAATAGGAAAACAAAAGTTGCCGAAATAAATGACATTGCCTTTTGAGGGTGCGGGGATCGGGTTTCAATGGGTTCATGTCCTGAGGGGGTGAAAAAAATAAACAACAAGATTGACCGATCAGATCATAGATGGAAAGCTCAGTGATCAATTTCCGGATGGAATTGTGATAATTTTTGATGGGTTAGAAAATCGATGATGGGTTATCAGGAAAGTTAGCGGATGCAGGGGTACTGTAGGGTGGGTAAATGGTCGAGATAAGACAGTTGTGTGTTTTTTAAGATTGACGTGAGTTGAGAATGATCGTGATCGAAAAAATGAAAGAAAATAAAATTTTCCACTTGAGACCAAAAAATTAAAACGATAACCTTTCCCAACGTAAGTAGTATCTATCGGAATGAAAAACACATTTGTATCTCTCTCTCCCGAGAAGCGGATGCACAGTATCTCACGCCGAGGCAAGAATCTGACGTATCATCGCTCACTGGCGGGCACTTTCTTTTGGCAAAAAACGTGTATCAGAAAACGCAAAACGAATTGTGCCTCCGCAATGGGGTCCATTCGTCACCTCGAACGCGTGTGTATGGAGTGCATCTTGAAAACGATGGCCTCAATTACTCAGCTCAATTTGTCACCTTGCTCAGGATCAAAGGGCCATGCCGCCGCCACGGGCCATCCTCTTTGCTCTCTGTCTTGCCTCCCCACCCAAAGTAGTACCATTTTCCGGGACTCTATGAAGGTTTATTTTATATTTTATGTTCCTCTGGGCTTACACCAATGCTTTCGTGGCTCCATCGATCTAACTTTGCCAGTTTAGAAAACAAGGGACTCTCGCAAGTGCGTGGGCGACCAACGTCCTCCGACCTGTGCCATGCCATTGCAGCCTCGGGCACCACGACCAATGTCGGAACACGGATTTATGGACGCGGGAAAACAACTTTTTATGACACTATGCCCATGCCGCCAAAGAACGCCTTCCATCGCTACAATTTAAGGGCCATAAAAAGGTATACCGTGACAAGCGAGTATGCCATGCTTATCGGTCGCGTTCCATCAAAGGACCGCCCTCATCGTTGATTCGCACCAAATATTTTCACGCCTCGACGGCGGCAAGGCTTTGAAGTCAAAGATGCCCCCTCAAACATTGGGCAATTGGCGGGCAGTGTCGCGCATTGCATTAACACCACGATGTCTGCAAATGAGAGGGGGCCTTGATTGCTTTGAACGAAGACGCTGGAAGTTGTAAATGGTCGTCATTTTTCGGGAGGCATGGTTTCCCAGATGGATAGGGCATGTTCGCCATGGGCATTATGGCTGTAAACTTACAAGGTTACATGCACTCTGACATTTTAAGGGGGATTGATATTCATCCCTGAGAAATGAATGAAAGTAAAAGTCTAAAATTGCATACTTAAATCTAAAAACTTATGTACTGTTTATAATAATAATTTATGACGCCACCGTATGGCATTGACAAATACAAATATACAGTAAAGAACATAGTAGATTGAGACACAATTTATAAAGAGAGAGAATGTAAATTGTAAGACACAATAGAAAGTAGCAGAAATATGTAAATTACGCAACGCAAAAATACAATACAACATTAGTATGGGTCAGGGGGGAGGGGAAAGTGAGAGTAATTGATTTCATTTGAAAGTTGGTCTTGTGAAATTTGATCTGTCAATTGTGAGTCCCAAAACCACAAAACAGTATTTTTCTGACATGCAATGACAATATAAAAGCTACAATGCGTGTGCATTGATTTATATGCATTCACATGACGTCTAATTTTTTAACAAAAAATGCAATAGTTATAAGTTTTTATTTTATTACAGTAAACACAATACTTAAGAAAAGTCAGTAACCGAAATACAGAGTCTTAGCTTTGTTCAGGAAGATATAAAGTAGTAATACTATTTCTATCAACAAAGGATACGCGTGTTTTGCCAAAATTTTCCTTGCCACGATGAAAAGTAAACTTATTTTTAAATAAAACAGTTTTCATTGACGAAAAAAGGGATTTATATAATACTCCACACATACTATCCGCCACATCATAGTTATCTACGTCAAAGACCAAATGAAAGCCAGGTCGTTGCGCTTTTAGAAATGCCGGGAGACCCTTGACAGAGAAAAACACAAACTGAGTTCTAAAATGAAACTCTAGCTTCAATAATCGGCTTTCTTTGAAGTCGAAGTTCAAAATCTCAGCCATCCAATTCTTATCATAAGAAGTTTCTACCACAGCGGATTCGAGTTGTGGAAAACTTGTTAACAAGTCTCCAAAGTTTAGAACGAATTGATCATTGCTGATGCAAACCTTTTTAACACAAAATAACGTGGATAAAGCTTCAAAAACTGACTTTGAAAGGTCACGGCCGTGCAACTCCAGTTCTTTAGATTCCCAAACAATGTTTTTAGTTATAAGAGCATGCAGTCTTTCTAAGTTTGTGTTGTATAACGTAAGCTTGTCTTTGAAAATGAGCACAACATCATCAGGTCTGTCGATGTATCCTTCAGACTGCAGACCATAAATCGAATCCCAATAGTTTCGAAGTTCTTTGATAGTTTCAGCTAATTGAAGTTTTGGCGGGCAAATAGAAGGATTACCGGCGGCGATTTGAAGTTCGTAGCGTTCAACAGGAGTAGCGAGTTCTGATAGTCGGCAGCGGAGACCGTAGGCGAGTTTGGTGAGAGGGTACGGCATTTTTGTAGACGTTGATCTAAAATTTTAGGATGTTGTAGAAAAAACGGACATAGTAACGCGAAGGCCAGAATATACTGCATTTGCGTTGACCTCAAACTCATCGATTCCCGCGCGAAGCGCCATCTCAGGTTGACTTGTGAGTATAAAGTGTCGACGAAGAGCTTTCTCATACTTTCCGCTGCATAATTCGCGTCGACAAGTCGGTCCTACCATTTTCCCACTCTGCGTTTATTCAGCTTTTCTTTTTATTATTTTATTTCATGTTTTTAGACTCAATACCATGCCATACCCTCTCGCCAAACTGCCCTACGGCCTCCGTTGCCGTCTTACCGAGCTCGCTACCCTCCATGAACGCTTCATCCTTCAATTTGCCGCTGGCGATGCTTCCATCTGCCCACCAAACTTCCAAGCTGATTTTGATTTAATACGCGCTTGGCCTTCTTTTTGAGTATAAGCAATGGAAATGGCAATGTAACATAATATTAAATGTATAAATAAAAATTAATAATAATAGAAAAAACTTCCAAACTATCAAAAAAACTTCGGCAATAAGCTGTTACATCTTACATAAAATATGGTTCTTTTACGATAATGACATTCATATTAACTGCAAACTTCAAAACCGTCTTTTATACTGTAATACCGAGCTTGAAATTAGTAGATCAAACTTACAAAATTTGGAATCCGAAGACTTTCAACACTTTCTTATGCGACCAAAAAAACTAAGTTTGGACCACTGCTACCTCTCAATGGTGTTGTTCAACAAACTAGCATTGTTGACCAGTAACTGTGTTACAACTATTTTCATCTCACGTAACGCCAACTTGGACAACACATTGAACTTGGCGGATGTGATAACTAGTTTCTCCAAAATTGAGTGCATTACAGTCAATCATGTTTTCTTGTCTAAACCGACCAAACTAACAATCAATGCTGAGGAAGAGTCTTTGGCGCCGTTTTCAATTGATGACCTCGTGGCTTTTCTACTAGTAAGTTTTTTAGTTTTTTATTTTGTACATCTGCGTTCAACTGAGTTTACTTAACTTTCAGGTATTCGAAATGTTCTCTAATGTTGAAAAATTTTTGTTTTTTGATATTGAAAGTTCAAACTGTTGTAAAAACGACAATGACCATATTTAATTCATAGCAACACCGCAAATAATACGAAAGACCTCCAACACTCACCATTGCAATGCTTACTCCGCCTATATAATATGGATTGCAGTTCGCTACAATGCCCTTCGCGCAACCCTCGAACGAGGTTTTTCTTTCTCCTTAGCTTTGCGTTTTTATTTTGGGATATTTATATGTTTTTTCTCATTCCACATTTTCAGTTCAACTCATCTGACAATGCCGTACCCGATCGCCAGACTGGCCTACGGTCTTCGTTGCCGTCTCCACGACCTAGCTACTCCCATCGAACGATACCGTCTTCAAACTGCCGCTGGCAACCCTTCCATTTGCCCCCCAAAAGTCGCCACAATGAGCGCACTAAATTCAGAATTGATAAGTGATAACGGTGAACTTGTTGCCGTTAAGATCCAACCTTACGGGCCATCAAAAGGTGTTGCTTACGACAAAGACAAGCTGCTATGTTTCAACGGAAAGTTTTCCATTCGAGATTTTGTGAAATGGAATGTATATTCAGAAGTTTCGGATAATTTCGTCATTGAGAGCCGAACTTTGCACATGTATTCGTGCTTGATTTCAAAGGAAATGCTAGAATCCTTGGTTTCCCGAACTGTCAATCCTATTATGAGGATCATACACCGTAATTGTGATTTCTTTTTCGAACTAGACATTGGGAACATTTTCGAAGCTTTTCCATATCTTCAAGAGTTGGAACTTGATAGAGCCATTCTGGTCGGTTCATGGATGACAGATATTATGAAGCATCAAAAATGTAAGCTGTGGAGAATGTATCTCCGTCATTTGGGTAACGCACGTGATGCCTTTAGGTGTGATGGGCTAGTCGATTTTCTTAAGGTTTGTTTTGTTATTTTTAAAACTGTTGAACAATTTTAATTATTTTCAGGCACAACAAAAAGGATTTGAATTGTATGTGACTTTTCATGATATTTATGAACCTAATATTATGCAATCCGTTTGCGACATCTTGAGTCGAGAGTTAAAGCTATGGTCTGGGGGCTCTTGCTCGGCTTACACTCACGTTACTATCAGTCATAATTCAAAAGAAGTTATTTATTATCTGCGTAATTGATTTTTTGTAAATATCTGGTTTGCAATTGTGCAATAAAACGCGTAACTCATTTTGAATACGTTATTGCGATGGATTACAGTACAAATGAACAGTTGCAATAAAAACCGCACCACAATATATACTTTTCAACCCCTTGACGGTAGAACAGTTGCGCGTATAGATTACTTTTGACCCACCGGTACAGCTTCACTGCAGCGCAGGTCGCGCCAACAAGACAGTCCTTGCATTTTGCAGCTTGGCACTTCTCTCGTACGGCTTTTACTTTTTATTCGTATATCCAACGTTTTTAGACTCAATACCATGCCATACCCCATCGCCAAACTGCCCTACGGCCTCCGCTGTCGTTTATCCGACCTCGTCACCCAAATCGAACGCTACAACCTTCAAGTTGCCGCTGGTGGTGCTTCTATCTGCCCCCCTGATCTTCAAGCTATCGATAAGCTGTCGCATATAAGCGGATTTTTTCATAAAAAATGGTCATTTTATCATGGTTACACGCGTATCAGCTTCCAAGATCAAACTCGTCTTGTGTTTTGTGACAGTGCTCTCACCATTGGTAGAGCAAACTTGCACAGTTTAAAATCCGAGGACTTTCAAAGCTTTATTATGAGGCCTAAAAAACTAAGTTTGGACCGCTGTCAGCTCTCGAAGGCGTTGTTTAAAAAACTATCATCATTGAGCAACAATAGCGTTACTCACGTTTCCTTGCATAGCGCCGATAATGACTACATACTAACTTTGGTGGACGTGATAACTAGTTTCTCAAAAATTAAGTGCATTACAGTAAATCACGTTTTATTGTCTAAGACATGGATGGCTAATTTGGTAAAGCTAAAACGAAGCTCACTGACCAAGCTTGAAATGACAACTTCGGAAAAGTACTTGACGCAGTTTTCAGTTGATGACCTCATGGCATTTCTACGAGTAAGTTTTAAGTTTTTTTTATTTTGTTTACTTAATTTTAACTGAGTTCCGCAAACTTTCAGGTTCAAAAAACAGGATTTCATTTAGTATTCATTCTATCCATAGGTCAAACAGCTTCGTATTTTCTACCACTTTTATCCGAACTTAACTCCCATCTAATTGTCGGTGGCGAAATGGAATCCGAGTTTACTCGTATCACTTTTGTTTGTTCAGACGAAAAATACACTTGGCATTATGCAGAACAGTGATTAACATCATCAATTTTGATTGAGCAATCGGTTTTTTGTCATTGTAATAATTTGATTGTTGGGCCAATAAACCGTGATTTTCAATGCTTTGATTCTGACAGCACACATATATATATATATATTTGCGAATAAAAAAACGTTAAAATAAATACTTTCGGACATTGGATGGAAGTGCTTAGTGTTGCAAGTTGCGCATACTTATGTATTGATTTTGACACAACGACGCAGCTTTACCACATCTACAGTTGCGCAAGCCGCTGCAACAAGACGGCCGTTGCATTTTGCAGCTCGGCGCTCTTCTCATCCGACTTTTACTTTTCTTCAAATGCAACGTTTTTAGGCTCAATCTCATGCCATACCCCATCTCCAACCTTCCCTACGGTCTTCGTTGCCGCCTATCCGACCTCTCTACCCCTCTCGAACGCTACAACCTTCAAATTGCCGCTGGCGGAGCTTCTATCTGCCCCCCTAACCTTCAAGCTCTCAAAAAAACTCCATCAATACACTGTAACTTTCACGAAACGTTGCAGTTTTACCATGGTAACGATCCTATCAACTTCCAGTATCAAACTGATCTTTTGTTCTGTAATCACCAGTTCAAAATGCTCGATGCAAACTTACGACAGTTGGAATCAGAGGAATTCCAAAACCTACTGTTGCAACCTACGGTATTAAGTTTACACGGCGGCAACCTCACAAAGTCATTGTTCAACAAATTATCGGCAATGACCAATAACAGTGTAAAGGATGTTTACTTTTTTAACAACAATAATGACGTCTTAAATTTGGCGGATCTGATAACTAGTTTCTCGAAAATTGAACGCATATCAATTAATTTTGTTTACTTGTCCAAGACATGGCTGGCTGTTTTGTCAAAGATAGAACAAAATCCACTGTTGAAGCTAGAAATTAGGGCTACAGAAGAGTATTTAGAACCGTTATCAGTCGACGACCTCATTGCTTTTCTACGAGTAAGTACCAAAATTTAAAAAAAGTTTTAAAACGATGTATTTTCAGGCACAGAATCCAGGATTTCATTTGATATTCGCAGTTTCTAACGCAACGCTTTCATTTTTTAGTTCACTCGCATCTAAATTAAATAAAACCGAACTGATTGCCTATGGTGAAATGGAATCTGAGTTTACCCGTGTCACCTTTTATCGTCCGCTATTAAGTTGCACTTGGTATTTATCAAAACAGTGATTTACACCTTCAACTTAGATTGACCAATCGTTTTTTCATCTCTAAATACATTTTCTGTAGCAATAAACTTTTATAATCTCGTCATTTGAGAAAATCACCCTTTTGTTCGAAGCTAAAACACAAAACAGAAACCTTAATTATAACAACGATGACAAGTACTGCTCTTATCAATGACGTGAACGCCTACAAATAGGCAGCTTCAAGGCTCAAAATATTACTCGCCAAAAATGTGGTTTTCATGCGTTGTTGTCCGGCTTTTAGTGGTTTGTTCCGTTTTGGTGGAATCTCGCGCGCCTTCGAAGTACACTGATGAATTTGCCCGTCGAAAAGTTTGGCCATTGACGGCAGAGAGCAGCACTAACAAGACTCGCTGCCTGGGGCTGTGCTATAACAACTACGAATTTGCTGAAAACATTGTAGCTCACTGTGATTTGAAGCCAGATGGACCGGATACGTGTGCCGGTAGCGCTATGGTCGTTATTGATGAGGAAGCTATTGTTTTAAGCTTTCGGTAAGTACAATTTTGCCTTTTTAAACTGTTTTTACATTTGCACTTTGTAGGGGCTCAGTCAGTCAACATCAAATCCAGGAACAGGAGGACAATGCAGCTGATAAGGTCCCCTTCCCGGGTGGCGGGACTGTCGCCCATTATTTCTACAACGCGTTTTTGTCGGTTTGGAATGGTGGAATGAAAGACGACGTCCTCCGTTTCAAAAACAAGTACCCCGATTTTGAAGTTTGGGTCACTGGCCACAGTCTCGGTGGCGCCATGGCAAGTGTTGCCGCGGCACACATTTCACAGTTGAAATTCGTGTCACCGGATAAGATCAAAATGCTAAGTTTTGCGAGTCCGATGCCAGGTGACGTGGATTGGGCGGCCCGATATCCGACATTGGTGCCCTGGGCATACCGTGTTACCCATCATTGGGACCTCGTGCCACACTTGCCGCTAAACCCGATCTGGCTGTACACTCACGTTGGCGAAGAAATCTGGTACAACAACGCAATGGCCTTAGGCGCAGACTACAAAGAGTGCGATGCCCCAGCAAGTCCTGACTGCAGCGACAGCATTCCGGAGTCAGATTGGACGTGGGCCGACCATAGTACGTATTTCGAGGGTGGTGATCCATGCAAAAAGTGGTGTGTCAAAGCCTGATGCTGTTGACTATGTAAATTATTTGCAAATTTATAAATAAATGAAACATTTAAAAAACTGTCTAACTGAACATAGCAAACTTTCCTTAAGTATACATAAAAAGTCAACATTTCCAAAATCAGCTGCGATAAAAAAAAAGTGCAAATAAGAATACTTTAATCGTACAACTGCAAAAGTTGTTTTGGGCACCTTAGAAGTGTTGGAATTCCAAAACTTCTAAGAAGCTGCAAATGTCACCTTTGACGCAAATGTCAATTTCCATCTGCGTGGTATTTGATCGTTAGCATACATATTCATAAAAAAGATTCAGGTGTTTTATCACGCTACATACAGCTGAAAAAAATGTTATCTCAGAATGAATGATCTGATTGTGAGTAATATAAAAGCGTACTCATACAGAGTTTAAACAGGCATTACCGACTCTTTATTACTTCTATTTTGCTGTTTCTTCAAATGAAGGAGTTCGGTGGAGCTTTGCATTACTATAATGCAGAATATCTGTTCGAACGGTTGATAAGTTTCTTCACTATAGTGACATTGCCGACTTTGTGTGTTGTCGGTTTTATTCAAAACATGGCACTCCTTCCGATCTGGTTTCCTCCCGTGCGTCCGGGCGGACATGGCCCGGACTGACGGACAGCTGCCGTTCGCGTTGACGAAGTTGGCTGCGCGAGGGCAGGAGGAAGATCCGACCGGGATCGAACCCCCGGATCTTGGACATGCCAATCCGCCCGCTCACCGCGAAGCCATACTCGCGTCGACACTGTGGTGCGCAGGGGCAAGTGGTCACACCGCAGTGCGAAGAAGCTCGCGCAAGCCAAGAAGCAAACCACAGTAAGGGGGGACCATTACCATCAGCGCGCGCGAGCCGAGAAGCAAGGATTTGTAAGGGGGGACCATTAGGCATCTAGGGGAGGCGAGTTGGGGCGAAGATCCGAAGTTGGACGAAGATCTGATCATACTGTGCCCCTTCTTCACATAAGTCGGCATTCAGTTCATTCGTCGGGATTCAATTCATTCTCAACAATGTTCATGACCACAATGCAACCTGGGTGTAAGGGGGGACCCTTACATTTTTCATGGAGACAAAAGGCGAAGTTTCAGAGGGCACAACAACGCTTTTACAAGTTTGCAGAAGTTGAAAGGGGGTTTTTTTTCCGTCTCAAACTTTTCAATGGTTGCAATCTGTACAAGTTCAAATGGCAAGTTTGGCTAAGTTGGCTTCGCCCCTTTGCCCCATAAGCCATTTGAGGTGGATACGCGCGAACATGTGAGTGTCAATCCGAAAGGGTAACATCTAAAGGAGGTCAGCAATCTGAACACTTTGAAGGATTTGTAAAATTCAGAATCTGACAAAAAACATCATGCAGTATTGCTTATAGCCCTGATGTACATGCACCTAATTCAGGCACAGTCCTGGTCTCGCTGATCCCGCGGGTGCGCACCTCCCTATCCCTGGCCGCGCGCAGGGGTGTACGCACATCCATATACCATTGCCCAGTGTGGGGGGGAGAGGAAACCAGATCGGAAGAAGTGCCCAAAACATACCATGTCTAGTCATGACTGCAAAAAGGTAAGCATCTAACCTTTAAAATAGCTTCACAGTTGTGCGCTTCCAGGCGAGGACAACCACAAATGTCCGCAGTATTCGTACTGTCATTCTGTGACACGTTACAACTAGCGTTTTCAATGCTTGTTTGGTTTTTTAAAGCATTTGAAATTCACAAACTGGGTATAACACCAAAATTCTTTGAAAACGATGGCTTCTACGCAGTCATTGTCTTTTCATTAGTTTCAGCGTCTAGTTTTACGCTGTTATTTATCACCGTGCAGCGATACTGTGCCATTGTAATTGTAAGGCCAGCGTCAGTCATAAATACTTTCAAAGTTTTGGTGACACAATTTTTACCGCTAATTAGCATTGTCGTAATAGTTATTGCGCATTTCATTCGTATTCCCATGTTTATAGTCTACGGTACTGTTCTAATATTAAACTTACTCATGAACGTACAAATATTCTACTGTATCACCCAACAACGGACCAGATACGACGGTCGGGGGCCTAGAATGGTTGCTGATAGGCGTTCTCTCATCTGGCTCTTTACGATAATTCTTTTTTTGATCTGCCATATTGGTAGGTATACCAAAACGTTCTTCACTTATCTAGTGAATGATAACCTATTTTTAGGAATTCTTATTGCTCTAATTAGTGTTACTAAAATAACTGAGTTTGAAGTCATTATTAGCATCATGTTTTTGCATGTAAACGCGTGTGCGAGCCCAATTCTTAACTTTTTATTCACTAATAGTTTGAAGGTAAGTACATACTTGTTTTAATAAGCAATTGACATGATCGCTTTCAGCCAAATTGGAGCACTACTGAACCCAGTTTTGCTCTTCGATTAGCAGACGGGCCTGCGGCGACGCGAAGCGAAGTTCAGTTCCAACATGCCCTTTATCACGATATTGTTGTCGAATACCGTCCTTGATTTGTATGTGTCAACTAAAATTATTTTTGTCTGCACGCAAAAAAAAGTCATTCTTTGATTATGTATTTTAGTGCAAAATTCTTTCCTTTTTTTTTAACTTTTGACAATACGCTTTGATACCATTGTTTTTGATTGCAGTTATAAATACATTTATTGTTTCATTATAATAAAACTGCAGTTTGGCAAAAAAACAAAAAGTATAAAACAAATGTGCGTTGTTTCTTGATTTAAAATTCGAGGTTGTTGTATTGCACGATGGCCACGCAAAGCGTCGTAAAATTGGTTTTACTGTTGTTATATCTTGGCCAATCCGTATCCGAAGCACTGGATCCAAATTTTCTTAGAAGCCTGTTTAGGGAAAACAGCTTGAATTGCAATATAACTCAAGTTTACGATTTTCAAGTTGACGTTTCGTGCAGATTATCCCATTCTAGGCTGACTAATTTGTTTGACACACTTCAAGCTCACCCAATTCGCCAACTCAGTGTAAAATCGGAAAGTCCACCCTTCTTTTTGGATGCATTGCCGCCGTTTAAATGTGAAATTTTACGTTTTGCGAATATTAAAATACGCGAAATTGCACCTTACGCTTTTGTCAATGTCGAAGGTCTTAAAGAATTGCATTTTATTTATACCACACTAAGAAGACTACCATTGTTTGGATATCTACCTACATTAACGAAACTGACAATTGCACACAACGTATTTTATTTAACTTTTTTTGAAGATTTAGACTCATATTTATAGAAAATAATGAATCATCTTACCAACCATTTTTCAAATGAGACACTAGAAACTCATATTTTTGCTCCCCGGATCTTCAAAGGAGTCGAATCACTGAAACAACTTGAACTACGAACCAATATTTCTCAAATAACGCCATTCGAGCTTATTGATTTGCCTAACCTGCAGATAATTTTACCTGAAATCTGGGTCGCACCTCATGGGTTTATTAACAATGACGCCAATACCGAATTTAAAAGAGGAATCGAACGGGTGCGATTGCAAGCACAAATGGAAGCAATAGCACGAATGGAAGCACAAGAGCATGCCCGAGAACAAGTGGCGCAAGCTCAACCACCAATTCAGCCGGGGCCGTCAAATAAGCGACGCCGCATGAATGACCGCATGAGTTTGCACTTTGGAAAATAATTAAAATGAACATTTTGTGGTGACAACTGATGGTATTGATGTGTTTTTTTGAGAAATAAACATGTTGCATACACACATTTTATGCATAAACTGTATTACACACCATCATGTGCTTAAGATGTGTCCGTTGACGCTGGTCGCAAACTCGTCAAAGCCCGCTTACAGTACCACTAAGTAAGCAGTCGACAGACAAGTTTTCATTTTCTATCACCTGCCGCGTCACTAATTTTGAGTTTATTTTCAAATCTGTACACAGTTTTTTATTTTTTTGGTTATAGTAGTTTACCGTATGTTTTTATGTATCTAATTCTTCTATTACCTAATAAAAAAACTAGAGTAAACCAAAGCCAAATGCATAATTTTTAGTTAGACAAATCAATTATTTTTATTGCATCAAAGAAAACAAAACAATCAGAATATATCCGATAGATTACTGCTTCGGCACAGCGCACATGACAAGGTGAGAGAGGGGGACATTGACACTTTTTCTGTCAGGCGCGCGCGTTTTTGCAAACGCTTACTTATTTAATTACGCTTTTTTCGCTGTTCTCTTAAATATGGGTTTTTTCAAAAGTTTATTAAACTAGAAGTGTTATCACACATTTACATGCAAAAAAATTTTGTCACCGAGGTTTGGAAGGGGTTCAAATTGAGGGTTCAACATACAACTCGTTTTATTTTACCTTTTTGGTTGTTTCTCGATGATTTCATGCTCAAACTACTTACTTTTTGGTATTTACAATCTTTATAGCTTAGAGTTCTTGATCCTTTGACCCGTTTTTCAATCTAGGTTAAAAAAATTTTTTTTGTTTTAAAAAACTGGTTTATGCAAAACATATTTTTTTAAAGTGAATATGAAACACCAAAACAACAAAAAACATAACAAAGATAGTTTAACATATAAAAGAAGGTTCAGTTCCAGCAATAGCATACAAATTACATACATAGATCATGTTTGTAAAGGGAGATCTTTCCGTTTAGACTGGGAATTAGTTATGGCGCTGGGTAAAAAATAGTAAGCTGGGATTACCGAGATCGTGGATGCCCATGGCTACGGAATAGGCAATTCCGACATCGAGGGGACATTCAAAATGATGCTATCCTTAAGGAAGCAGCAAATTTTGTCAAGGATGTCGTGGCCAGGCATGTCCTTAGCGCGTTCATTGAAAAGGCGATGCACGGCCTCGATCGCTGAAGTTGCTAAACTTATTGCGTACAACTTTCAAAATTAACTCACATTGTTCAGACATCCGTGCCCATGTTCCGTTTCGCTCAATGAAAGGCAAAACGTGCGCTTGGAGTACGTGGATCTTGGTCGTCGGGACTCGCATGTCTTTGAATTTATCAATGACATCGTTAATGATCGCAGCAGCTTGCGAGTAATCGGCATCGATTTCTCCTAACGATAGCAACTGATTTGCCGCAACGAAGCACTTCATGTACTTATCCTTCCGTTGCCTTGCCGGAAGTTTGCAGACATATGTAACGAGCTTCTTCCCCATGCCGCCGGTCATGTCGCAAATGCGACCCTTGGAAAGAACGACATGAGCCTTCCTCAACAGTCTTCGTGCTCGCTTTTTGTCATGCAACTTCAAGCATTTAAATGCTTGATTCACGACGCCCATGGTAATATGTAACAACGGGGGTACCGTATTTTCGAGGGAAACCGCTGTCAGTATCGGCGCTCCGCGTACGCTACCGTACTTTCGTCGAAGGGCTGCATCTTTGCGTTGGGACGTGGCCGTCGGAAGTTCTTCTTCCAAAGCTTTAGCTTTTTCAATGAGACCGTCAATTGTACGAAGCTCGTGTGGGTTTTCAGTTTTGAAATGTTCAAATTCCTTGGCTGGACAGTAACACCATACGCACGGCTTGTCACACTTTCCCCCTTGTAGACCTAGCCACATACAGATACCCTTCAAATCGCCGACGAGGAACCTATAAGGGCGACAAAATAGTTTAAAATTTTTCTGCGTGAATGGAACTTACAATGCGACAGGAATTGTTAAATCATCTAACTGAACCCCATGGGACGAGACGTAGTGAAGCTCTTCGTTTAACCGTTTAAGAACGAACGATAAATTTTCGACGGATTCTTCGCCTTCGACGATGGCATAAATAGCGCACTTTCTGGCCGAGCAAGGCTTATCTCCGTCGACAAGGTTAACGATAATCTTAGTCGATTTCAGATTGCCGTCACCGCCTATAAAGTCTTTCATACATAACATAATTGCAAGTTGTTAAAATTGACGTACCACCGTCTAAAGCAACCGTTAATCGAATCGGGGTCGCAACTTTTTCATAATCAACAAGCAAGAGCAGTTCGGTGATTGTGTTGATTAAGCTGCGCCAGATGCCATGCGTGTGATTTCGGGTGTCCAGGATACATTGAAAACCTGAGGCGGCAAAAGCCGCTGCGCGAGCAGCTTCGCATTCAGCTGCCGGTGCCAACTCTTTTAGCAGTTTCGCCGCCAAGCGGTAAGTTCGGTACTTCAGCTTGAGACTGACTTTGATTTTGACAGAATCAATGCCGTTGTATCTTTGCGAACTTTGAAGTTGTTCGAAATCGGACTTTGGAACAAGTACATAACGGTCCTGAATGTGACTAGGAAGTTCACCTCGATCCCTCTGAAGTCGCTTTTTCTTCGCTGCTTTTGAATCAGACAGCCTGTTTGATGCTTTACGCCGATTCGGGTTTGAAACTGATGGAGTCACCGATGCTTGCGGGGGTATCGATACTGGTTGTAGCACATTCAAGACTGCTTCTTGACGGGGTGGAGCGAAGGTGGGACAAGTTTCCACGTTTTCAGAAGGCTGGCGCGGATTATCGAGATCAAAACACTCGTTTTCCTTATCATTTTCGACACCATTAGTGTTCGTATAAGCCAGCTTCTTACGACGAGCTTGTTCCAACTGCTTTCTGTTGGCTTCTTTGCGCTGCCAGTCAGCTTTCTGCTTCTTTAACGCACCCAGTTTTGCAAGAATACTTAAATTGCATTCAAATTATATATAATTTATATAATATAAAGCTGAAAAAACATACGATTTTACGTTCCTCGGTTTCTGGGTTGATTTGGTGCCATCGTTATCCTCTGGTGGTGGTGAAGGAGGTGATGGTGCAGATGGAGATCGGGAGCGAGAAGTTTGTTTTGCCAATTGGTGGGTTAAAACTGGTGCTAAAGGCATTCTGGGTGCAAACAAGGGTAAAACCGGAGGTGGTGCATGTGAAGATGGAGAGGTTGTTGGAGAAGCTGCTGTTGGAGGATTCTGAGGGGTTTCTTGACGCAACTTCTGCAATTCTTCATGGATATCCTTCTTTTTTGCTGTTGCAAAAACGTGATTGTTGTACTGCCGCTTGACTGGGCGACCACCTCTCTTCTTGACCTTTTGCTTCTGCGGTGCCATGAATACCCAAGTTAAGGGGGCGCCCTGAAAAAGTTTTGACCTAATTCCGCAATTGCGTCAAAGGACTAAATACAATATGCAATGAACATTATAAATACCAAAGAACAAGAAATTTGAGCATGAAAATCGCGAGAAACAACCTAAAACCTAAATTCAAATACCCACTGTGCCAAATCCTCAAATTTGAACCCTCTCACCTCTCATACTTTCAAGTTTTCTGTTCCAACCTATCATGGAATCATAGGAGATCATTTTTAATAGCGTTTAAAGTTCGATAATAATGAAAAACAGTTTAAAATTGAAAAAACCTGCTATGCATTTTCAACGAAAAAATTGTGTGTGAAAAGGCACACAACGCCAGAATGTCCCCCGAAATGTGCGCTGTGCTTCGGTAAATACCAAGTATGCGATTTAGTCGAGTAATCAAGAGTGACACGGGTTAGTTTGGAACTAACTTTTTCACGAGTTAGTTCACTTTTACGTAATCCAGCTTCTAATGAAGTAAAGAACGTTTGCAACTCATCGTCAACACTTAAGATTAGACGGAAACCTGGTCTCTGTGCCTAAAATATTGAATTAAACTTGAACTCAAAGTTGTTTAAACTTACTTTTAAAAAAGCAACCAGTACATCGACTGAAAACACCACAAAACGATATTTTGTGAGAAAAATATTAAGCCTCATCAAGCTTCCTTCTTTAAGGCTCAACATGTCAGCCAACCAAGTTTGGGACAAATTAACGAATTCTGCCGCAATGCTTTTAACTTGAGGAAAACTCGTGATCGCATCTGCCAAGTTCAAGACGCTGTCAAAGCTATGACCGATAAAAAGCTGCTTGACGTTGTTGCCTGCCAGGGTTGATACAGAGTCGAACAACGACTTTGAGAGCTCGCATTCTGTCAATTGCAAGTATTTAGGTTGCAAAACAAAGTTGTGAAACTTATCCGACTCTAGGCTTTTTAAAGTAGCGCCGGAGAGGGCAAGTGTCTCCTCACACACCAAAACAGCAGGATGGGCCTGCAGATCAACAGGAGTAAATTTATTGTAGAAAGTCCATTCTTCATAAAACATGCATGTCAAATCAATTTTTTCAAAGGGCTGAAGCCTTGGAGGGCAAATTGAAGCATCACCAACCGCTTCTTGGAGCTGATAGCGCTCCACGGGGGTGGCAAGCTCACCGAGACGTCGGCGAAGGCCATATGGAAGTTGGGCGATCGGAAGTGGCATAGTTTTGATGAAAGGTTCGAAGAAAAACCGTAAACGGAGAATAAATCGGACTCGAATGACAAGTAGACTGATGATGGAAAGCTTGGTAAGCCGTATTTATACCCCCAAATCCTGCGCACGGACGCACTAGCAAGCAGTCTAAGAGTGAGTGAGTTTATGACCGGGCGGAGTCGATCGTACTTCTGCTTTAAACCGATAGTGTGTGTACGGTTTTGTTTGTCACTTCCCCCTTTAACGTGCCTAATCTCAAAAACATCTTTTAGACAATTGGTGTTCTTGATTCATCAAGGAACTTCAAAGCTTTTGGGTGGCTTTTACCCCAAAAGCAACACAAATCTACATCCCCTGCTTCACCGATCAATACAAAAACACAAAAACTGTTGTACAGAGCAAAACACTTTTAATTTTGACAATACACTTTTGATTTCATTGTTTTCGATTTCTCTTGTGAATACATTCATCGTTTTATTTGTTTGACACAATCTAGAAACTATATAAAACACAATTGTGAGTTGTTTCTTAATTCAAATGGTAAGGGTGTGGTGCACGATGCCCAAAGAAAGCGTCATAAAAGTGGTATTACTGTTCTTTTATTTTGGCCAATCCGTATTTGGAGCGCAGGATCCTAAAGTTCTTAATAACCTTTTCAAAGAAAACAACTTGAATTGCGATATAACTCATTTTTATGATTTTCAAGTTGACGTTGACTGCTTTATAAGCGGTGATAAGCTGTTTAAGTTGTTTGACATCCTTCAAGCTCATGCTATACGTCAACTTCTTGTATTTTCGCAAAGTCAAATCAACTTTTTGAGTGCTTTGCCACCTTTTAAATGTGAAATTCTACGTTTTGAAGACTTGAAAATATCTGAAATTGCACCTTATGCTTTTGTCAACGTCGAAGGTTTGAAAGAACTGCATTTTGTGCGTAATAAGCTGGAAAGATTGCCATTGTTCGGATATCTTCCAGAACTAACAACGCTAATTATTAGAGGAAAAAATGTATTTTTTCAATGTAAAAACAAAAATTTAATGTATAATTTTTAGCCAATGAACCATCTTAACAACCATTATTCAAATCGTACATTACAGCCCCTCATTTTTTCGCCGCGCATCTTCAAAGGGGCCGAATCACTAAAACAACTTTTTTTATATGATGCCTTCCCGTCTCTAGTAACAGAATTTGAGCTTATCGACTTGCCAAACCTAGAGAACATTTCGCCACGATTTGCACCTATTGAGTTCTATGAAAATGACACTCTTCGACGGAAAATCAACCAGGCGCAATTGGAAGCACAAATGCAAGCAATAGCACAAATGGAAGCACGAGAGCGGGCTCGAGAACATTTGGGAGCTCGAGACCAACATGGACCTAAACGCAGACGCGTGGGAAATTGACTTTGAGCTTTTTAATTAAACCAACGTCGTTATTTTTGATAATAAACGATTTGCGTGAACATTGTTGCATCATTTGATCAATAATCTGATTTAGTATAAGTATATTTTTTGACAACGGTTTGAAGCCTAGACACTTTGAAGTTTTTGCGTGTTAGTAAAACAAAAGATTTTTGATTTCCCAAATATTGACAATCCTTTTGTGATTCTATTGTTTTTGTTTAGCATTGTTGTTAACTTAAAAACAATGGAAATTGGTTGTAATTTTTTAACAAAAGCCGTCATAGTAAGTATATAAGAACAGTTGTAGGACTTTTGAGCACGTTTATGATTTCCAAAAACGTGGTTGTCAAAAAACCAAGTGTTTTAGGGTCATTGTATTCTCTAACCTCGCGTGATGGTCACAGTAACTGCCGTAAAAGGCGTCGTCCTGTTACTGTTCATTGGTTTTGTCGACTTAGCGAACTCTGTTGCTGTGGGGTTTTTGTCGGCTGAAGAGCTTCAGAAAGCATTAGATGCTGATCATTTTGCATGCAAAGTTACCCCGACCAATAACAATCAAGTTAACGTTACGTGCAACAAAGTTAGACTTGAAAAACTTCCAGCGCTTATTGTAAACTTTCAACAAGCTAACATTAGTGAACTTCAACTGATACAGACGCTAAGTAACCGTCATACATCAGTTTTAAAAGAATTCGCACCTTTTTATTGTGATGTTATCAGACTTAGTGGTTCTAAAATTCATCAAATTCAGAATTATGTTTTTGTCAACGTCGTGGGTCTCAGGGAATTGTATTTCGCTAATATGCCTAATTTGAAAAACCTACCACTGTTTGGATATCTTCCAAGTTTGAAGCTTCTTAGCCTGAAGGACGTTGTGGTACTGTAGCCAAGTTTTCAAAGGTTCATAATTAAAAGAAAAACGTATTTAGATATCCCAATTGACGGACCATTCGACTTATGAAACTTGGCGCCCCCTCGAATACAAAGAACGCATCTTTAGAGGTGTCGAATCGCTGCAAACACTCATACTAACGTATATGAACATAGTCAGTTTGACAAAATTTGATCTTTTCGACTTGCCAAATTTGAAGTACATTGAACCGGCACGCCTTCGTCCACATGGATTCTTTAACGATGTCAGAAATGTTGATAAAATGGATCAAGAATCGCGGTATCCCAGAATTCACCCCCAAAGACATAACAGCATCTACCCGTTTGCGGTGAACCGCAAAGATCTAAATATGCTTCAAACGACGCTTCACAGAGAAATGTTAGACTGTGACATTACTCGATCAAATCAAGTTCAAATTGACGTTTTGTGCGACGAAATACCTAGAAATCGGCTTTCCGATGTATTCAACTTGATCCAGTTTCACAATATCCGTAAACTTAGAATTGTAGACATCCAATTTAATGGCTATCATACTTTTCCCGTATTTTCACCAATTTCATGTGAAATTATAGAACTTCAAGGAGATAATATTACTCATATTGATCGTTATGCCTTTGTCAATGTCGCAGGTCTTAGGCAACTGCATTTCGTGAACATGCCAAAATTAACGAAGTTACCAATCTTTGGAAACCTTCCAAACTTAGAGGTCCTTAGTCTTACTGATATGATAGTACGTTTTTTGTTTGTTTTGTACGATAGAAACATAAAACATTTTTAGATACCCGCTCTTACTGATTACAGTGGTATGAACTTCGCAGATGTAAAATCAATGCCGATACGCACCTTTAAAGGGGCCGGATCACTTCAACGATTGATCCTACACAACACTATAATACGGCAAATTCAGATATTAGATACCATCGATTTACCAAATCTGAAGTACATTCTACCTGAACGGCTAGCACCTCCGGGGTTTAAAAATGGCCAAGGACTTATCGGCGAAAGTCGAAAACTAATCATCAAACTTGGAATGCCGGCACCAGCACGAGCGCGACCACAAGCACAAGATGCGCCACATTATTCAGAAGCAGGGCCGTCAAATAAACGCCCCCGCATGAACAACCGAATGCATTTTGTACTTTGGTAACTGATTGAAATAAACATTTTGTGTGCATAATTGATGTTGACCCCTTTCGTTCGGATAAACAAACCGATAAAGAAACTGTTAAAGAAAAATGCGTGTGATCCAGTTGAGCGAAACACGGGGTTCGGATAATAAAACAGCGGTGTACTATTTTTGCCCCAATACTCCAGAAAGGGTTATTAGCTAAAACAACACAGTGACTGCAAGTTTATTTTACTGTTTGTCTCTGACTCGCATCTTTCAAGGAGCCGGTTTGTCGCTTCAAAAAATTGTGATTTATCGGACACGTATACAAAAAATCACGCCATTTGATCTTATCGACTTGCCAAGGTTGAGGGAAATTGAGCCTGAACGACTTCGACCTGCTGGGTTTGTCAATGGCCAGGGGGCGGGGCATCAAATTGGGGCACTGATCAAGGGAGTTGGATTCCCGGTACCACGACCAGGGGTGGAGGGAGGTCGATATTTTGCGACCCGGGGCCGACCCGGTAAGAAAAATTTCGGCCTGCGGCCGGCCCGTTTTTAGACCGACCCGACCTGGCCCGGCACAGGTCGTCGCATAGCGGCCCGGCCCGACCCGACCGCGGGTCAACAGAGGTCCTACTGATTTTCGAAAAAATAGGTAAGGGGGGACCAAGGAAATTTTTTCGAAAAATTTTTTGAGCGATTTATGAAAAATCCAAAGGGGAGACCAAAGAAACAATTCTGGTCAACATTGTTAAAAACTAACAAATCCTAATGGTCCCCCCTTACCCATTTTGCCAGAATCCGGATACGCAAATAACGGCCTGAGGTCCGACCCGGCCCGCTCGACCCCGGGCCGAACATGTTGACCCGGCCTGGCCCGGGCCGCCATAAAATCGGCCCGACCCGGCCCGGGCCGGGTCAGGTCGAGGTCGGGCCGGGTCGGCCCGGCCCGCCGTCCACCCCTGACCACGACCAATAGGAATTGTGGCACCGCAAACTAAGCCACCACCACATTCGACTGTACCACCGAATCACATGCCTGTACGCATACAATAATCAAAAAAGATTCTACAGTGTTTTTCAGCATTGCCTCTTCTGAACATTGTTTGCTTTACGATTGGGCTTTTGAAAATCAATAAACTAAAACCTAACACACTTTTTGTTTCACATGCCAGACAGATAGGTTACAAAAGCCTTTAGTTTGTACAAAAAGTTAACTTTGGGCTAATAAAACAACGCTCCACGTTTCAAAGTCATGTTTCAGCGCTGCGGTGTCGCCAATTACCATAACTGCACAAAAAGCGCCGTAATAGCCACATTCCAGTTATTACTTTCTGTTTTTATTAGCCGATCCACAGCAATCGACAAAAATAATCCATCAATAGTTCCACTTATCCACCTGCAAAAACTTGAAAATTTTCAACGTCGCGTTACACAAGTTAGTTTTTACAAAACACTAGAAATCGCCGATATTCGCTTCACTATGTCTGCATTATAATAAATCTATTGAAAAAGTGTCAATTGAGACAAAACGTTGCCATTGTTTTACTGACGCAATTGATCAGTTAAAAAACAACAAATAAAAAGTATAAATGTTGGACTTTAAGACTGTCTAGAGTCAAAACATGACTATCACCAAAGAAAATCAAACATGCGTGATTATTTTGCTACTTATCGTCTTTTTTAACACAATAAGAGCTATGGACAATGCCACAGCTGTTCCAACACCCGAATTACTTCAATCCCAATTAACTGATGATAAGTTTTTGTGCAACGTTAGCGCAGCTAATGCTCACCAAGTAAACATTTCATGCGAAAGCTTGACCTACCATGATTTTCCAAAGTTATTTGTTCGACTTCAAAAGGCAAATATCCGTGAACTACAATTGATAGGAAGAGGTCAAAAAAAAGTTTTTGAAGTATTTCCGCCTTTTTATTGTGAGATTATTAGGCTCAGTAGTTATGAATTTAAACAATTGTATTCCTATACTTTTGTCAACGTTGTGGGTCTTAGGGAACTGTATTTTTATAATATGTCAGCGTTACAACAACTGCCGATGTTTGGATATCTTCCGCATTTGAAGGTTCTTAGTCTCAACGAGCTTCCAGGGGTACTTTGAAAACGGTTTTAAAAGTTACAGGAAGTAAGAAAAACCATTTTAGATAAACAAATTGACAGACCATTCTACATTTGAAACTTGGCGCCCCCTCGAATACAAAGAACGCATCTTTAGAGGAGCCGAAGCGCTGCAAACACTCATATTAGAAGATATGGACATTATCGGCGTGACAAAATTTGACCTTTTTGATTTGCCAAACTTGAAATATATTGCACCGGAATACCTTCATCCAGATGGATTTTCCAACGGTGTAGGATATCTGGATGAAATGGTCAGAGAATCGAAGAATCCCAGACTTCATTCCCAAAGAGAGGATGAATTCGATCAGTTGGCGATTCATCGCAACGATCCAGACATGCTTCAAACAAAATTTAATAGAGAAAGGTTGAACTGTACCGTCACTCGGCCAAATCAAGCTCAAATTGATATTTGGTGCTTCAAAATAGCTCTTATTCATATTGCTAATATATTCAACTTAATCCAATATAGCAACATTCGTATCCTCAAAATTGAAAACCCAACTACGTATGGTGTTCGTTCGCTGCCGGTAGTGTCACCAATTCGATGTGAAAAAATCAAACTCGACGGTGTAAAATCTGACTCTATTCTAACCTTTGCTTTCGTCAATGTTAAAGGTCTACGAGAACTGTATTTTGAGGAAATGCCTAATCTAAGAAAACTACCACTGTTTGGATACCTTCCGACATTGAAAGTTTTGGGACTCGCTGACCTTAATGTAGGTTTTTACTTTTTTGTGTTTTATGGTGTTGAAAACATTTTCCAGTTGGGGCATCTCACCGACCACAGCGTTAACGCCACAGTAAAACCAGCTTTGTCTCTGACTCGCATTTTTCAAGGAGCTGGTTTGTCGCTTCAAAAAATTGTGATTTATCGGACACATATACAAAAAATCACGCCATTTGACCTTATCGATTTGCCAAACTTAAGAGATATTGAGCCTGAAAATCTTCGACCAGATGGATTTGTCAATGGCCGAGGGGCGGGGCAAAAGCTTCGGGAACTGATCAACAATCTTGGATTTCCGTTACCATTACCACCAATAGGATTTGTGGCACCGAAAACAAAGTCACCACCACACTCGACTGTACCACCGCATCGCACGCCTGTACGCAGACAATAAGAAAAACAGGCTTTACACTGTTTTTGAGCATTGTTTTTGAGATATTGTTTCCTTTGACCTGTTGAAACTCAATAAACTGAAGACAAACAAACTTTTTGTTTCACATGAAAGTCAGATGAGTTACAAAAGCCTTCAAATCGTACAAAAGCTTTACTTTGGGCTGATAGAATCATGCTCCACGTTTCAAATTCCCCTCTCCTCGCTGCGGTTTCAACGTTCACCATGACAGCTGCAAAAAGCGCCGTAAAAGGCACATTACTGTTGATATTTTTTGTCTTCATTGGCCGATCCACAGCAATGGACACTAACAGCAATCCATCATTGAAGCTAATTCGTCATTTCTTAAGCCTTGAGCACTTCCTCTGTGACGTTACCCCGTTCAATTATTTCACGATTAACGTTAATTGTGCAAGAGTCGACGAGAATCGCTTTACAACAGTGTTTAATTTGCTTCAAAACTTTAACATTTCTCGACTCGCAATATCATCAGGAAGACAATTTCAAGGCCAATTGCCGCAACTACCAGTTTTTCCGTGCAACAGTATAACATTCGTAAATGCTTCGTTTTCTAGCATTGCTCCCTACGCCTTTGTCAATGTTATTGGACTTAAGGAATTGACTTTTTACAATTTTAAATACTTGACGGAAATACCATTGCTTGGACGTCTTCCGAAATTGACGAAACTCACTTTCTCTCGCGTGCCGGTACGGTTTTATCTTGAAATAAAAAGGTGAATAAAGTTACCTTTTTCAGCTACAACGATTGACCAACCATCCCGTATATAACATCGGCAATAGTTTTGAGTTTATAAAGCGCACCTTTGCCGGTGTGTCAAATCTTAGAGAATTAGCGCTGTATGCAACCAACATTAGAGGCAGAATTACGCGTTTTGAACTTTACGATTTGCCTAATCTCAAGAACATCTTTCCGACGAATCTCCAACCAGCTGGATTTCATAACGGCACAGGCGCTGCATACAATCTTCTTGATTTAATACGGGGTGAACGTCAGAAGCAAATACAAGCTTTAGTGCGAAGGGGGTGATCGTTTGATGGGGTTTTTTTGAGAAATAAACATGTTGCATACTCACATTTTATGCCCAAATTGTATTACGACGAACTCTGGGAGAACATAACAGACCCCGTTATAGTCGACGGAACAATAATTTTCGATTTTTTGATATTTGATAGGTACTCATTAGAGATGATCAAGTGCCAAATATGAAGGTCTGGGGTGGCCTTCTGAAGGAGTTATGATTTTTCAAAAAAAGGCTTCTAAAACGACCTAAAAAATAACAATTCGCTTACTTCTACTGATATCGCCATGAAACTGGGGTTCTAACGTCAACTTTTGATGCTGAATCTGATGGTGATAAGCAAATTTTGTTATCACTGATAAGAAAAAAATGTTAATTTTTTGAAAAAAAATTTTTTTTTAGTTTTGCCGGGTGGGATCATTTTATTGCAGAAATTGGTACTACAGTTGATTGTAACAAACATATATTTTTGTTGGAGCATTGGCTGTACGGAACTGTGACCATCCTTATCACCAAAAGTGATGAGTTCAAAAAAAGTTGCTCCGATCGTGAAACCACTTACATTTTCGGAACCAGCGTGAAAAATGAGTCTGGATCACACCTTAAAATTCTTATTACTCAAATGTTTTAATTTAATAGTTTTAACCGAAAAAAGAAAAAAAAGTGCGGTCTGGGGTCGAACCCACGCGCGCGGGATCGGGGTTTGGAACGCTCGGCAGCGCGCGCAGGGGTTCGACTCCCGGTCGCGGTTTTTAAACTTTTTACGATAAAAACCGCAAAATTCAAACGGTTCGGTAAAAACATTTTTAACATTCCTTCCAACCTCATTTTTCACGCTGGTTCCGAAAATGTAAGTGGTTTCACGATCGGAGCAACTTTTTTTGAACTCATCACTTTTGGTGATAAGGATGGTCACAGTTCCGTACAGCCAATGCTCCAACAAAAATATATGTTTGTTACAATCAACTGTAGTACCAATTTCTGCAATAAAATGATCCCACCCGGCAAAACTAAAAAAAAATTTTTTTTCAAAAAATTAACATTTTTTTCTTATCAGTGATAACAAAATTTGCTTATCACCATCAGATTCAGCATCAAAAGTTGACGTTAGAACCCCAGTTTCATGGCAATATCAGTAGAAGTAAGCGAGTTGTTATTTTTTAGGTCGTTTTAGAAGCCTTTTTTTGAAAAATCATAACTCCTTCAGAAGGCCACCCCAGACCTTCATATTTGGCACTTGATCATCTCTAATGAGTACCTATCAAATATCAAAAAATCGAAAATTATTGTTCCGTCGACCTGTTTTTTTCTCCCAGAGTCTGTCTTACACACTTTCATTATACATAGACTGAAAGTCGCACACCTTTAAAAATACAGTAAACGTCGCACCGGTATTACCATAATACAGTTTGTACCCGCGCGGGCGTCGGTAATTCGTCTTGAGATTTGCATAAGTTTGTCGGTGCGTCCATTAATGGCTTCGTCGACGAGTGACCGAGCGCATTATTGTCATTCTTATTCAATCTAGTCTTTGTCCACCGAACCGCTCAACAAAACCATGCCGTTCCCCATTGCTCAACTTCCCTATGGTCTTCGTCGACGTCTCGGTGAACTCGCTACCCCAAATGAACGCTACCACCTTGAAATTGCTGCTGGGCCGATTGATATTTGTCCTCCGGTTAAGCAAGTTGTCCGAAATCTTCCGTATCTCTGCTACCTCGACTTCAAAAGTGGCGTTCTTAAGACTCTTGAACGCACTTTTACTGGGTTAACTGAAATTGCCATTGGAGAACGCGACCTTATCAGCTGTAACAGACTTGTCGATATTTCACACGCTTCGGTCGACAACCTTACACCCGAAGTTCTGGGGCATTTCAACTTGCGGCCGAAGACGCTTTTTGTGTCGAGTTGTCAAACGACCCGCGACTTCTACAAAGTTCTGGCTAACATGATGGGTGGGAATACCGTTCGGGAGATTGACATCGTCCACGGCAAAGAAGAGTTGTCCTTCGAAGTGTTGTTTTCCGCGTTTCCGAAACTCAAAGAACTTCATATCTGCACACCCTTCCAAAAGCCGTGGCTAATCAATATTTTGCTTAATCAAAAGTGCAAGCTCAAGAAATTGACTATTTTTTCTACGGTAGATGACCTCGGCAACCTTAACGCTGAAAATTTAAAGTATTTTTTGATGGTAAGTTTATCGATTTTAAAACTTTAGCCGTCGGAGGTTTGAATCGTTGGTTTTCAGAAACAGGAGAAGCACTTCGAAATGAAACTGATCATCCGAGAAGGTACCGACGACCAGATTCATCGTTTGAAAGTGGAGTTAAGTCAAAAGTTGACATTTTGCGCCGACAAACCAAAGACAGCAAATATCAGTGTTGGTAAACTGAGGGTTAACCAAAACGTTTGGGGTATGGGTGAATCGCACACTTATTGTTTGTAGTTGTTTTTGTTGTTTTTGGTTTTTTAGTTTATTAATAAAATTTAAACATTATTCATTTTCAAATCACAAGCCTCCAGCAAATGCCAAGTTCGGCTACCATGACTTGTTTTATCCAGGGTTATACATGTAACGCCGAAGTGTCCATTGCCTTCAGCGAATACAAAGCTTTCATTTTGCAACCGTTTAGTTAATAATGAAAAATACGACTCGTGTTCACTGTATCTCAAAGTTAAATGAAAGCCTTGAGGTTGTGCCTAAAATAAAGTTCTTTAAGTTGCTAAATGTCGGCAATCAAATAAAACTTACTCGTAAGAACTTTATTAACTCATAAAATAGGAACGGTTCAAATACGCCATCAGCAGAAAAATCCAACGTCATTACCCGATTTTGCTTCAGTTCTAGCATATCAGTCAGCCAAGTATTAGAAATACGGACAAAATCAGACACTTTGATTGATTCTAACATGGGCAAAGCTGTTATTAAATCCGCAAAACTTAGCTTTTCTTTGCCGTCGGTGTCGTGTCCAATTTGCACACTTTTAATAGGAAATTTCAGAAAAGATAAAGCGGCATAGAAAGATTGTGTAAAATAACAGTGCTGCAAGACCAATTTTTTGGGACCGACGACAACCGTACCAGAAAGTTCATACATTGGATTTTTTCGGCCTGCGCTGATTAGTTTCAGCTCGCCTTTACAAACCAATGCAGGAGTTTCAGCAGTCAAATTAAAAGTTGTTTCGTTTTTTACATAAAACGATCCTTCATCATTCCATTCTATTTCGTCAACTTCTAACAAAATTTGAAGATAAAGTGGACAAATAGATGAATTCCCTGCGGCAATTTGAAGTCTGTAACGTTCAGCCGGGGTGGTGAGTTCAGCGAGACGGCAGCGGAGACCGTAGGCTAACTTGGCGATCGGGTACGGCATGGTCTAGTGAGTTGTTTGATTTGAAATATATAAAATCAGAAAACGTTTTTAACTAGTAAGGTAGAGCGAAAAAAGCGTCAATGAGTTGCGGGCCAAAAAATCAATGTCAAGTAGGCCACATAACTCATGGTCGGATGCGCGCGCCGTACACAACATTAGCATAGTTACTCGAGGTCAACACACCATGTGCTTATGATGTGTCCAAGGATGCTGGCCTCAAACTCGCCAAAGCCCGCTTACAGTACCACTGAGCAGGCGACAGACAAGTTTGCGCTTTCCATCACCTGTCGCGTCACCAAGTTTGCGTTTATTTTCAAATCTATTACTATCTTTATTGCATAAAAAACAAAACAATCAAAAAGTATTAGATTAGTGTTTTGGCAAACACCAAGTGTGCGACTTAATAAAATAATGAAAGGTGACGCGGGTAAACTTCAAACAAAGTTTTCCACGTGTCAGTCCACTTTTACGCAATCCAGTTTCTAATGATTTGAGGAACGTCTTCACTTTGTCGCTAACACAACTTAAGACTAGATGGAAGCCTGGTCTCTGTGCCTGAAAAATATATTGAATTAAACGTAAACGCGAAATTGTTTAAACTAACTTTTAAAAAAGCTATCAGTTCATCAACTGAAAACATCACAAAACGCTGCTTTGAAAGATAAATATTAAGCCTCATCAGGCTACCTTTTTTAAGGCTCAACATGTCAGTCAACCAAGTTTGGGACAAATTAACGATCTCTGCCTTAATTTCTTTAATTTGAGGGAATTTAGTGATCACATCCCCCAAGTTCAAGACGCAGTCAAAGCTATGACCGATATAAAGCAGCTTGACACTGTTGCATGTCAGCCTTGATAGGCTGTCAAACAACGCCTTTGAGAACTCGCAATCTGTCAGTTCTAAACATATGGGTCGCATAACAAAGTTTTGAAACTGTTCCGACTTTAGGCTTTTAAAAGTGGCGCCGGAAAAGGTAAGTAGCTTCTCACAAACCAAAACAGCAGGATCGGCTTGCAGGTCAACAAGACCCCAACTATTGTAGAAAGTCCATTCTTCAAAAAAGGTGCATGTTAAATCGGTTTTTTCAAAGGGCTGAAGCCTTGGAGGGCAAATAGAAGCACTGCCAGCCGCTTCTTGGAATTTATAGCGTTCTCCGGGGGTGACAAGTTCTCCGAAGCGTCGGCGGAGGCCATATGGAAGTTTGGCGATAGGAAGGAGCATGGTTTGAATAAGGTTTGGAGGAAAAACCGTAAACAGAGAATAGGTCGGACTCGAATGACAAATAGACTGATGGAGGAAAGCCTGGTAAGTCGTATTAATGTCCATAAATCCTGCGCACGGACGCACTGACAAGCAATCCCAAGTGTGAGTGAGTTCATGACTGGGCGGAGTCGATCGTAGTTTAAATCGATAGTGTGTGTGTGGTTTTGTTTGGCATTTTCTTTTTTAACGTGCCTAATCTCAAGAACATCTTTGTGACAAACGATGTTTTTAATTCATTAAGGAACTTCAAAGCTTTTGAAAGACCCAAAGCAATGCAAATCTACACTCCATGCCTCACCGATCAATACAAAAACACAAAAACTGACCAAAAAACTTTATTAAAATGAACCCTCAGATAAATGTGTACAATTTGAAAACTGATCAATAACAATAACAAACAAAAGTAGTAAAAAATCATGCGTGCTTAATGGTCAAAAGTTTCAATTGCGTTGGGTTCTTCGGTGCAATGTTTGAAGGCCTCTTCGCCGACATGCAGGATTTCAATTTCGCGAGTCAGCCCCTTCCCGAGATCCTTCAAGCGGGTCGGGTTGTCGCCGTACTTCTGGGCAAAGTGATGGACGAGAACGCCCGTCAGGCCAGGAACCTCGTTGTTGTACGCGAACTTGAGCAAATCCCTGACTTCGATGAACAAATGGGGGAATTCGAGGGCTTTGAGGGTCGCGGCGACGAGATTCTTCACGGCTTCTTTGCACTTGAGGACCATCAGGAGAAGGCAGACTTCCTTGCCGGTTCGGGAGGTCATGTCGACGTCGAGGTCCATGAAGGAGCCGCGTTCCATGCAGCCCTTGACGTAGCGGGCTGTTTCGTTGGAGCAGTGGTTCAGTTGGAAGGGGACATCGTTTGAAGAGCGTCGGAGGAAGGTTTTGAGCACTGGCGAGTTGATCTTGTCGAGATTCTCGACGGTTGCAGTGAAGGTGTAGGGGTTGTTGTTGTCCTTGGAGACGAAGGTCATGGATTCCGGAACTTCGACGGCGCTGTTTTCATCGGAATCGGAATCATCGGCGACTTGGGCACACATACCGTAATCCCAGGGAATCTTGGCCGAGAGGTAGACGGAGACGATGAGGGACTTCTTTTCGTACTCGGAGATTCGTGCAAAGCGTTGAACGAGGGGTCCCGAGGTGTTGTAGGTTGCTTTCTTGACATAGCTACGCTTATCAACTGAAACCGAAAACATGAAAATGCGGAAAAACAAGCAAAAGTGTCAAAAAACATACCAAACTTCCCCCAATTAATCGTAATCTTCGCATCAAATCCAAGCGCACCATCAGGATTCGTGGCTGTAACGGTGACGACCGGCGTCGGTAAACCGTGATCAGTCGGCTCGACGTTGTCACCAAACGGGTACACGGCGACGCCAAAGGTGAGTTGTGGAAGGAGCTGTGAGTAGTGGCCGTCGCTGATCAGGGCTGCGCCGCGGCCGATGTTCCATTCGTCGGGGTAGAACTCGAGTTGGATACCCAGGTTGTACTGAAAAACGTTTCAAATTACCACTATTCCACGATTTGACGAAAAACGATTAATTTAAAACATACCTTGTAATATTTGTTAATAACAGTGGTCGTCATTATGTTTAATTGGCAATGTAGACAATAGTATCTCACAAAAAGGACGGATGAAAACACAACGCAAGCGCGCCTAGTCAAGTGAGTTGTGAAAGCCGAGCAGGTCGGTCGAAGCTTTCGTAATCAACCTTCGCCCAAGTCGGACAACCCCTTCCCCGCAGAGCGCATGGACATTGAACGGTCTGCTGTTGCGGGGCATTGATTGATCCACCCACGCACCAGTGGGTCAAACCGTATTTGCAAAAAGAAAACACATTTATCGCTATCAAATCAATGGTTTACACAAAATGTGGTCAAAAGTTTATCAATTAGGCGTTTTTCACCTTTTTCTTTTTGTTCGGTTTTCTGGCGACGGTTTTTTCTTTCGATCCGCCGTCATCATCGCCGTCACTTTCCTTTGACGGTTTGTCGCCGTTGTTTTGCCATTGATGCAGTACCACTTTGAAGGAAACAAGGGCGGATGCGATGAATCCAATTACCCAGAGGGCAGCGCCGACGCCAATGAGGATTATGGGGATATTGGTTTTGGCTAAAAAAAGTTTTCAATATATGCTTTTTTGAAGATTTTTTGTATTCGCACTTGTTTTGGCGTGAACGCTTTTTCAGCGTTCAAAATAGTGTGCAAATGGTAGGCATCCACAAAAACAGTTGTGCAAATGGGTTTGCAAAAAATGTGTGTGCGAATGACAAAAACACACAAAATCAAATATGTGCCAATGGGTAAACATAACAAAAATTAAAAATAGACTTTTGAACGCAAAAATTAAAACCCACTTCTTGGAACGAACTCAATCTCATGAAAGAGAGTATCCGGAGGTTCAGTGAATGTAGCATAGGTCACCGTAGTTGTCGGAGGCCCGGTGGTAGTGGTAGTCGTCGTGGTTGTTGTTGTCGTTGTGGTGGTTGTTTGGCCTAGCAGTACATTGAGGTGTGGGAAGTTGCCTATAAGATGCATTTTTAACGTTAAAACAATACATCAAGTCAACTAAACTTACCAAAAGGCAACTTTGAAACAATCAGATTCGGACAATCGCTTGGTTTGTTCACATTGAAGACCACCGGCTCTTCTTGCGTGTATTCCTTAACAAAAAAGGCCCTGTTACCAGATTCAATGTACAGATTGTTGCCATCCATGTCACACTCGATAAGAAAATCACTTGCAGCACCACAACCAGGGCACGGAAACCGCGTGCCAGCCCTTGGCGCGCCTGCTGGCGGTTTGATCCAATGAATCAAAACAGCGCCACCGAGTTCGGAAAGGTAGCCATAATGGCCCTTGTCGCCAGGCTTGTGAGGAGGACAGACGAAAAATGAGTTTGGCATAACTGTTCGAGTGCCGTAGAATTCTTTAAGGGCTGGTGTGTTGACGGGCCAGGGTTGCATCGGCCCCATTGGTTTGGTGTCCTCCATCTGAAATCAGTTTTGGTTGAAATAAAGCTCAATTTTAAGACTAAAATTTCAAACTGACTTCAATTGGATCTTCAGGATCCGCCGTAATGACGACACTAAACTGGCCAACATTGTACTTCATATTGCTCCGAATCCCGACAACTGTAACCAGCGTTTTGTCCTGTTGAACTTCGGCAAAAACTCGGTATTTGTCTGTTCTCGGGCCCCAATCCATATTATGCTTTTTTTCAAACTGTAGTTCGGTTTTTTTGTTGTTTTTGATAAGCGAGAATATGATCGCTTGAGAAGGATCGATAAAAAGAACCATAAATACGGTGACCTAAATATCACTTTTTAAGTAACAAACTTCAAAATTGATATTGTTAAGTTAAACTGACCTCCCCTTGACCTGTCGGAAAAGCCATAAATTTGCCGGCACCAGCAGGAGTCAGCGTCCAACCGTCCGTAAACTTGGAACTTTTTCCACCAGACTTCACCTCAGCTACTTTCTGACCCATATCGTACTCGGCACAGATAAAGCCGGCATTGTGCTGTTGACTAATAACACGTGGAGCCGATGTTGTTGTTGTGGTCGTCGTGGTTGTTGTTCGTCGATAGGCGGCTGAAAGCATCAATGCTTTCTTTTGACAAAATTAAGTTCCAAAACTTACACAACTTCATTTCCCCCGGATAAACAGTCATCGTTGTTGTCGGTTCTGGTAGCGGGTTTTTCAAGTAATAAAATTTCGGATCTGAAAACCATACCATAATTCAACTTGCTTAAAAAGACAAAAGATACCCCCAAACTTGTAATAAACCGTGCTCCCATCACTCATCCACAGTAAAACAGCCTTATCATTGGCTGTGCACTTTGTCGCTTTGATTCTATTTTCCCTTAAAAATGGCAACGGCGCCGTGGCTTGGACTTGGTTGGTTTCAAGGTTGACAAGTTTCAATTGTTCTGAAACATAAAACTAGTCGATTTTTTTGGTTTTGACAAACCTCCTGTGGCGGTGAGTTCGACGTCAATGACATTACTGGGTTTAGTAGCATCAATACAAAATGGTTCCATTAAATTTGTTGCAAGTCGGACATTCGTTGTTCGTTTATCCACAAGGAACTTCAGCTTGAATGACTAAAAACTTCTGGTTATAAAAGCTTCTGGATGTGCAACTGTTGCCTACCGATCCTTTTTCTACCAAGTATTTGAACTCGGCGTCGTATTTGTTCGGGAATGAATGAAAAGTGTAAAATTCTTCCCCGTTTTCGATTTTAAATTTGGCTGAAACAAAATTTAAACTTTTGTTTTTTAAGTTCAAAAAGTCAAATTTACCAAAGAAATGGGTACCGTCATCAGTAAATCCGTTCATGACAAGTTTCTTACATCCAGAGGGTACTCTGCATGACGGATCTTCTGTGACAATGATCGGCCGGAAGGCTTTATCAAAAATTTCTTCTCGCACGAGCTGCACGCTTTTGATGGGACGACCAGCGAAGGCTTGGGTCGGAAACTCTTTTTTAGTGCGGCCACTTTCGTATTTGACTTTGTCACCGACGATGGAGATGGTTGAAGTTTCTACGTCATTTTTTAAAGTAAGCCTTTCATATGGGTTCTGGGTGGTTGTTGTTGTGGTTGTCGTCGTGGTTGTGGTGGTAGTTGTAGTGGTGGTGGTGGTGGTGGAAGTTGTTGGCTCCGGCGTTGTTGTCGCCAGCTGTGTCGACGTTATTGGTGCCGTCGATGTCCCTGGCGCCGTCGACGTCGCTATGGCTGCTGTAGAAGTGGGATTTTGAGTAGTGGTCGGTGGCTGTGTCGACGTCTTTGCTGCCGTCGATGTCGGTAGGACTGTTGTGGAAGAGGGTTTCAAAGTAGTGGTCGATTTCGTTGTCGACGACGGCTTCACTGATGTAGAAGACGATTTCGCCTCAACTTTTGCATCGCTAAATCCACATGTTCCAAACAACAATAAGAGGCATAAGCCCTGCCATACCAGCATAGTCCCCAAAATGGGAAGGACCCTCTGATCCATCACAATCAACCTAACCCCGCCCTTTTTAACTTCCAAAATTACAATACTCCATTCATTCATATTTCACTTTTACAAAATCAGCAATAAAAATCAATCAATCTTCGTGTTTTCTTTTGTCTTCACCGGCGTCGTCACCGTATCAATTGAAGTCTCTTCCCATTGCGCTAGTACAAGCTTACTACTGACAAGAATAACAACGAGCAAGTTGAATACCCAAAGAAAAGCGCCAACGCCAATCAAAACCGTTGGAATAAATGTACGACCTGCAAAAATACAGTAACCAGCTATCAGTAAACCAAAATAAGCTCACTAATTGGCACAAAGTTCATCTCATTGAAGATAGTTTCCGGTGGAAGCGTCTGTGCTAAAACAGGTTCTGGCGTCGTCGTCGGTGGTGCCGTCGTAGTCGTGGTTGTTGTCGTCGTGGTTGTCGTAGTCGTGGTCGTCGTTGTGGCTTTGAAGAACTTGTCGGTGTACGGCCAATTTCCTGGAATTCAACCATTTAAAACCTTCAAACTTTCAAATCACAACTATCAAAACCCACCGATACCCTTTTTCGTATACAACGGCGTATACGCACCACAACTGTGTTTATCAAGCATAAACACATTCGGTTCGGCTTTCCTGAAGTCTTCAACCAAGTACGACTTCTTACCATCATAAACCACGAGATTGTTCGGATTGTCAAAGTCGCAAAAGATTCGTATTTCCTTTCCTTCTTTCTCAACAGTGTCCCAGCAAGTCGGACACGGAAAACGTGTGCCGCCACTTGCCGCATTTGCCGGTGGCACGATCCAATGAATCTTGATGCCGTTGCCTTGTTCGGAGAGAAACCCAGCGACATGGCCATCTTTTGTCGGACACGCAAAGAGTGTCTGCTTCAGGGGGTGACGTGGTCCATAGAGATCGGCCAAAATCGATCTGTCTTCAAGCATCTTTATCGGTTCGCTGAGTGGCGTCCGACCAGCGTCAGGGATCTGAAACTTTCATCATTTTCTACCTTTCTAAAAAAAGTCAAACCTTACCTCCCACAAATCAGGCAAACTATCGAGAATTTTAATTCTAAGTTTCGACGTCCGATACTCAAATTTAGTTGTCTCCGGGTCCAAGTGATAGAACAAAACTTCAACCGTTTTCTTGTCGATTTGTTTAGCGACGCCCTTTGAGTACTTATCGAATCGGCCTACATCCAGCTCAAAGGTATCGACTTTGTGGTAATGGGTTTCACCTTTGTTGTCAATGAAGGCGACGGATATTCGAAGATATTGTTCCCTGTGTTCGGGAAAGAGTAAAGAAATCTTAAAACTTTAGTCTTTCAGGTTGATAGTATGAAAAAGCCCACCTTCTTTTCCTCGTTCAACAAGGGCACAAATATCACGTAACCATAATACGGATTTTCAGTATCAAAAGACTTTGTACTACGGTCCTGCATTTGTAACAACACTTTGCCTTCACCACCAACGTATTCCATACAAATGTGTTCCGGTTCAGGCTTTGAACGTATCACTCGTGGAGCTGTTGTTGTTGTTGTCGTGGATGTGGTAGTAATGGGGGCGTCAGTGGCTGTAAAAATTAACTTACATTTTTGAAACATTTGTCGGAAAAGGTGTCCCTTTAGTCTATACTTTTAGTTATGGACAGACACACGCACGCGTGCTTTAGTATGCAGTGTGCGTATCGAGACGTTTTCTCTGCCGGGAACTAACTTCCCCAAACAAAAAACGTTAAAAAACCAACCTAATTGCATCGAACATGGATATGCTTTCCGCCGCATACCAATATCCGTTATATTTTCTTTCTTAAAGTAAGAAAATCCACCTGAAAATGTAAAGTTAAATGTTTCACGTTTTGCAAAGAAACTGTACCATTTCTCAACAGAAGCAAAACATTTTTCTCCATTTGAAGCAAAAGTGTTTCACCACAAGCGGTGCTTTGATGGTAATAAGCGCTTGATTTCAATATCACATCTTTTGATCTTACAAGACTGTGCTCGTGCATTTTATTTGCATCGATTTTATAGAGCGACACGTTATCTAAATAATAAAATTTATTTACTGTTATGAATAAGTTAAATCTTAC
The DNA here is from genome assembly GCA_024447225.1 of Panagrellus sp. LJ2284. Lineage (NCBI taxonomy): Eukaryota > Metazoa > Nematoda > Chromadorea > Rhabditida > Panagrolaimidae > Panagrellus > Panagrellus sp. LJ2284. The sequence continues at coordinate 4,992,922 of JAMRYC010000009.1, forward strand.
ATTTCAACTTGTTAGCGTCATTTTCCACAGGTTTCATTTCTATATCATAAAAATGATCGATGGAATCCTTGCTTTGATCGTGAGTATGAAAAAGGTAGTTAACTTTGTCATGCCTGTCAGTGGCGACAAGCGTTCCATCCGCATTTTGCGTCACAATATAATATTCCTAAAAAATATCAAAAAGTAAATCATTATAAATCGTTGTAAACATACATTGTTATGCTTTACTTTGAGCTGAAATTGACCATTACCAAGGAATTGGTGAAACTCTTTAAATTCGGCATCACCCCACAGGTCTTCTAGTGGTTTTATTGACCCTGAAGATGTCTTTTATACTAATGTTTTAGCTTGTGCGAAACATACATGTGAACAATTTATCGGGAGCCGCAAATCCGGTAACTTTGTGCGTCCTCTTACATTTGAGCTGATGGTCCTTGCAAATTAACCTCGAACTGACTATAGTAGGAAAATATTTTCCATTAGCAACACCGGGAAGTTTTTGTAGTGAGATGTCATGAATATCCCAGCCAATCAACTCCCCTTTGGTCGTGAAATTGGTAAATTGGCCACTCGAATCGCGAAAACAAACGCGAAGGTGGTCAACATAGAGAGCAGTATACGAGAAAGATGACTCTTCCTGAATGCCAGTGTACGGATACTCCGTGGTCTCGTCTACTTTGCCAGAAACACCGTGCCATAGGAATAGGGCTAGAAAGAGGTGCAATATCACGGCCATTGCCGGTGGCGATGGCGACGGTGTGTCTGATGCGAAGGATCTCGATGTATTTGTGACTTTTGGACCCTTTTGAAACAAAATTTGCATGTTTTTTTCTCCTTTTTTTTTTAAAATAACACAAATTATAAACAATTTTTATTAAATAATCTAATCAAAACCTGATTTTTGTATATTACAAAAAATAAACCCGTAAAAGCAGTTAATAATGGTCAGCTCCAAAGCTGCAGTTGAAACATGGCCAGCATCGGCACATTGTTGGCGTCTTTGAGCTCGCGTTTGATCCGTCGGCGATTCAGTGCCTTTAGAAGGACTTTTGGGACGGCTTTTTTTGGAATTGGGAGGGTTGACTTCTTTTTTGGGAGTTGCTCGAGGACATATCGAGTGACTGAAATGGATTCCATCAGTTTTGTCATTAAAAGGTAGGAAAAAACCCACATCTCGCCTCAAAAGCCGGATCTCCACTACCTTTCCCGACTTTAATCAATAACCTCCGCTTATCCACTCCCTTATTTCCGATCATTGCCCAATCTCCCGACATTCTATTCATCCATTTAATCAAGCTCTTTTGAAATTCGTCAATGATATTCGTGCCCATCTTCCAGTCATACAAAATCTCGATTGACGAATCATGATGGAGGTTGTCTTCGATGAAATCGGCCCATAGTTTTGGGTAGAGACAGCAGTTGAATTCATGCATGACTAAATGTCGAATTCTGGATTTGGGATTCCAATTTTCGATGGATTCAATGTCTGCGTCTGTCCAGTTGACTGCGTTGAAGCTGAAAATCAATAATTTTTAACTGTTTTTTTTTATTTTACATCCTTTACTTACCGTAACCTTTCAAAAGTCTCCGAATGCGGCACTAACAACTCCAAAGATGGTCGCGACACAGTTTCCCCGAAATCGAGCGATTTCCAGGCCATCTTTAACAGAATCGACCAAATAGTAGATCCAAATTTGATGCCATCGACTTGAAGTTCGACATTTTCACCCAATTTGACGGAACTTGCGACAAAATTTGCTGATTCGTCGTTCAATTCACTTTTAATTATGACTTGCTTCCAGACTGTGACCCGTTCGAGCAATTTTGCCACTTCCGCATTGTCGAGATCGCATTTCAGAGTGAGTCCTCGGTCCGGATGTCGGACACTTCCCAGCTTCAGTCGGGTGCCTTTGAGGAACTGCCGCGCTTTCGATACGATATTGCAAACTGAAGAGCGGCGGAGGATGAGTGTATCGATGGGCAGGCCTCTTCGGCGCCAGATGATTTCACGATAGCCGAAATTTAGGGTCGATAATTTATTAAGGGTCGATGGATCGGCATTGTCGATAATGTAGTCGATGAGGGGTGGCGGGAGGTTTGAGGGCATGGTCGTCGATGACCTGCAAACAATTTGATAATGAAAAATGGGCTTAAAATGTAAAAAAACGCAAATTGACAAGTTTACGCGGATTTTTAAGGCAAAAATTTAGCTGAATTCCCCCAAGCTCAAAGACACAGATCAAAAACTTTCAAAAAACTAAAACTTTCCCTCTCCCAATAAAAGTTCAGCCTAATCCGCCCCAATAGAAACCCCGACCAAAGGCCACTCTCTTCACTATTCATGAAACACCCGAAAATTCACCACGCTTTTCCGCGCCTTTCGAAAGGTGTACCCCAAAAAGGCGTGAAAAAGCGTTCCAATTGTCTATGCTGACAAATATGTAGAAATGTATACATTAAATTAGCCCTCCAGCCGCTCCGGCCGGCCATAAACTCGTTCCAAGTTCCAACCGTAACCACCCAAACGCGAACTGCACTGCCATTTATCAACAAAAAACCCAGCAAAAATGCAAAGACGATTTTGTCGTTTCCGTTACTTCGTTATTCCGTTTCCCTTTTCCCTCCCAAGTGCCAAAAACATCAGTCAATCGGCATAACATTTGTTTGAAAATACCAAATTAGCTTGTTAGACGCCTTTCTAAGGGAACAGCGCAAAAAAGGAAAGAAACAAGGGCTATTTTTAAAAGGCAGTGGTCTTTGTATGTTGCAAAGACGGGGGTGTTGGTCGGGTTCTCACTTGAAATGGCACCCTTTTGCGATAATGAGATAAATGGGGGCTTCAAAAAGGGGGCAGAATAGGAAGGACTTGCGAAGCTCGGAATTCAATCAATTTGAAGGAACGGAAATTATTTTAAAAGGGCAAATTGCGTGGAACACACGTTTTCAGGCGGTGAGTGCCGTGCAGGACAGCTGCCTCAGGGCATTTTGCAGCTTTACTCTCGGCCTAGGCGTACTCGACAGGCAAATGTGTTGTAAGTGGGACGGGTTTCAGTGATGATACTCAAGGAGGCTGAAAGTGCCGTGGCCATAAGGGTGCAGCGTGGACTTTGAAGACACGTACTTTTTCACCGGCCATGGAATGCAAATGGCGTCCCAATGCTCGAAAGTACTAATTCACAGCGACAGTGACCAGTGCCTTCAGGAAAGTAGCAGGCTTCGTGGGATTAGGACACATTTTGGTCGTTTTTGGCCATAAAGCACGCGCAGAAGGCCTTTAGACCCGAATCTGGGGGCAATTTAACCGAAGCGCGGGCTTCCATTGTAAAAATTCTAACAACCTTGCCATAAAACAGCCCTAACGACTTTATTTCAGGCACAAAGGGACCAATTTTGCTAAAATTTTGAAAAGCGGGACAGACAAATGTCAAAAACGTCAACCCGGCAGCCAGCGCCTTCACTTTGACGACGCTTTCAAAAACCCGATATCCGTGACATTTGTTATGATAATTTGTCCAAAAGCAACTTATTGTCTGTCAGAAAATGCTTCAAAACAGAACAGCAAAAAGCCAAGACGCTGAAAATAAACAAGACCAACTGAAAGCGGACACCTTTGGAATTGGAAAGCGACTTAGTCGTCGTCGTCCTCGCGGGGGAAGCTTAATCTAAGCCCCTGAGGCTACTACGCCCCTCTTCCGAGGTTCCCGAGGATAGGGAAGAGTGCGAAACCGTTGTCCGAGGCGGAATAACAATAAAAAGTGCGCATTTCGGGAAGAAGACGATGCAGCCATCGCGACACGGACAATTGCATCGCAACCATGGACAGGCATGACGATTGTCCTGAGGGTCTTGATGAGTATTGTTCGGAAAAAAACGACAAGACTTGGAGGGAAAACGGACAGGGCTTTTGAGTGTTTTACTCTGTAAACGGCTGGACGGGTGACATCTTTACGATTGGAAAGGGAAATGGCATTATTGGTCATTCGGAATTTTGCAAAAACTCTCAATACGTGGAACTTGTTATACAAAAAAGTAAAAATTATGCAGAAATGGAACAAAAGTTGGCCCAAATCGACCAAAACAGCAGTAAAACAGCCAAAGAACCCCATTAAAACAAGGATGTCGGCTGTTTTTACAACTGGACCGACGCCAGACTGTATACGCAATCTGGCGCCCCTAAATTTATGGAAGAACACAAAGAATGGGTCGAATATTCATCCTTCTTTTCTGTCAGATGTCTGCTGTCGCGCACTTTCACTTTTTCAAGGGTTGTAACGACACCCGACCCAACCCCCTCGAATGATCTTGTTATGAATTATACATGGCGATTGGAGCGAGTTCAAGGTTATCATAGCAGATTAGGGGGGCGAGTTTCCGGCAGAGAAGGGCTGGTGAACACGTTTTGTTCGATTGGAAGTGACAAAATGCACGTTTGAGGATTTGCATTCAAAAATTTTTGAACTTTGGTCGAAATTTGATATTATCAAAAATTTATCATAACATTTACCGTAATCAGCACTATCAGCCCCGCCGATGATCATAAGTAGACGGTATCACGGTAATTCCAGCCGTCGAAGCTTGTGGCTTTTGCAGTTTCATCAATTCCACAAATGCTTTTCTAACTGATTTGTTGAGCGTCAAATACAAGATTGGACTCATCCCAGCGTTTAGAATCCATACATAATTGCATGAAAAGTCAGTGTATCTGCTATCTGGCATGTATAAATAATAAAATTGCCAATGAATTTGTGTCCAAATGGTGTATCCGCATATCATTGATGCCTAAATGATCAATTTTTGATTACAGTTGATAAAGTCGATTGATACCTGGATTAACACCCGTGTTTCGTGTCGCATTCCACCACTGCTCCGACTGAGATTATGTTTTCCCTAAACCGATGCTATTTTGAGACCGATTCGACCGTAAACACCGCTATTACTTACCATTGAATAAATTTTGACAAAAATACATCCATAAAAAACTGCAGAAACTGCCAAAATAAAAGTTACGTAGACAAATTCGACGTATTCTGTTGTAGGTCCTAATGGGCTTTCATCATCATATCGCCATGAAAAAGTGTAGCGATAATAACTGAATGAACAGACGGGGGTTAGAAAATATATAAGGGAAGCCGCCATAACTGTCCAACATGTGGCGATTTGGAGCTGGAAGTGAAATTTTTGTAGGGATTAGGCTGGCTTTAACAACTTACACGTAGGCAACGTTTGGTATAGACTGTATTGTAATATTTTTGGTAATAAAAAGTGACAAATTGATTCATTGAAATGGCAAAGACGAACATTATCCAGCCCCACCAAGCGGAGTTTAAAATTGCTCCAAAAATCTGAAACCGGCATTTCGAATCACTGAAAACCGTAAAATTTCTATAAAATTTTACTTGATTCATCCGAGTTGGCATATCAAACTGAGCAAGTGTAACAACGCCACCAAATAAGTGAAACAGCAGTTGAATACAGTCAGCAATCCCCATGTGGAACATTTGGGCATAGACAGGGGCACTGAAGCGGTCTTTTCGGATGCGAAGAATCTAAATTATCACTTTTCAACCTTTTTTAATAAACTATGAAAGCAATTTCTTACCGCTAGTATGAGTAGATAGATAAAAAGAGCAATAATAGCGGTAATAATGTTAACCAAGGCACATAGTGTGTCATCGACCCCGTCTTCTTTCAAACTTGTCATGTCTGAAACACACAAAATTTACTAAATGTCATTAAAAACAGCTTGTGGTCACGGTAAACTATACTTTTTACAGTGGCGTCATCAGTCAGCGATACCACCATCTTTTTGTTTCAAAATTACGCGCGCCGCAATCGATGGCCATTCAAACGCCAGCCTGTTCTACGTACAGTCTAATGTCAGCCTCTATACTAAAAAATATACCCACAAAATAGTATTATAGCGACCTTTCACAACAAATACACGCATACCACGTTTACTATGCTTATAAAAACCCCTGAATAGTAGCTATAAATCAAGACAGAGACACCAATGTACATTCAACCATAAATTTGTAGCAATTGTTCAGACATCTGAGTTACTGCACCCTTAAATTGGTCAATCTGTTAGTAATTGGGCTTGCAAGTTTACTAATACGTGTAGTTGTGCGCTTCTGGGTTCTGTAAAACCGTGGGATGGGACGCAGGAAACTCAGGGAAGTGGCAAAACGAAAATAAGAACGACGTATTTTATAAAGAAACCACGTGAAAACAAACAACATTTGCGTGACTGATTACGATAGGGTTATGTGACCAATTACAAATCAGCCACTTTTGGCACTGGGTTGGGGGTCAATTTACGCAATTGAGTTGTTGCTATATTATGAAATGTACGGCAGTTCCTTATTTTTATTGGACATAATGGGTTGGTTGTGGTTTTTACGATAAGTGGTTAGCATTGGCACAGACAAAGTGCGTTTATAATGTTTCTGTTTTTATGGGATTGAACTTTAGTGAGCGGCATGAGGTATTTTGGGGTTCTAATGCTTGAAAACAACGTTTTATTACGGTAACTTGATAATTGATTAACATATTTACATTAAAATCGAGATGGAATTCTGGGTGTTTTTTATCATTGAAACTGTAAAATTATGATTGGCATCATCAGTGCAGTTGACGTAGTTGTAAAAGAGCTGACTAGTATTGCAATAAAGTCGTAAATAACAAAAACTTATAATCGTAAATGTACAAACATGACAGTTATCAACAATAAAATGCCTTAAACAGCAGCTTGATCGACATCCAAAAGTTCATTCGCATCCAAAACAATGTTGTTAAACGATTCAAAAGAGTCAATGTCGCTGATTGAATCCGCGCCGCCCGAAATCATCTCGATCCATTGAGCGTTGTGGAATCTGAAGCGTTCTTCGCTGACTCGTTCGCGCCAATGTTCGTTCGATTCCTGCAAATTTTAACTTTAAACATGCTTAATTATGATAATAGGCAACTTACAGCAATAAACTGCAACGCCTGATCACACATATTCCGTAGCTGCTGATTCGGGTCATGCATCAAACTGATCAGACACTCGACAAAAGTGCCGTCTTCGTCGCAGAGGATTTCGTTGATTTCATTATGCCCCAGCATGCAGTAGAAGGCGTACACTATTTGAAGCACGATTTCGTCGTCTTCGTGCCGTTTTTCGAGCAACTTCGTCAACAGTGGTACTAATGGCAATATCATACGAGCAGCATCGAGGTTTTGGGCCATGGATCCGACAAGGATAACGATCTGGAGGAGGAAATCGTCTGGAACGACGATCAAATTCGTCATTGCGGTCGCTGCTTCGAGATGGGTTTCCAGCCAGTTGATGAGATTCAGCTCTGTGGCCTGCTTCGACCAATCAGTGGCCGTAATCTGGGCGACTGTGCCGAGACACTCCATCGCGAGGACGAAATTCGGACCTTTGGGGTCTGTGGAATTCTCTTTGACAAAATTGATCAAACTTTTGATGTGTTTTCCAAAAAGTGCTTGCGTTGGGCCTTCATGGGAAGCTATATTCCGACAGATTTTCATGCAGAGGATGTCATTGAACCCGTTTTGCATCAACATGTCCAGGCCACGGCCATCGGGGGAACAGATCAGTTGAGCATTGCGTTTTTCGAGGGCGGCATTGATAAGAACACCTTTGACGACGATCTTATTCGAATTAGCTGCCACCATTCTCATCAAAATTGGAATTGCATCGGTGAAGGTTATCATCGTTTTAGCGTCATCCAGCATGCTTAATTGATACAGTAAGCTCAGGGCTGTGGAATTTTCTTCAATATAGGGCGCGACGAATGGGACCAAACCAGCTGATACCATCTTCTTTCTCAGGCCAGAATCGAATGAAAGGTTGAACAATAACGAAAAAACGGCACCAGCCAAGGCTGTCGAACTCGTCGGAAAAAGCTCCACTAACTTTTCAACCACGCCACTCACTGCCATTGCGTCCTTATTTTCCACAAAAATCGACAACTTCCACATGAAATTCACGGCGGCTATTTGCAATTCGGCTGAAGTGTGCTCCAAACACTTGATCAACATCGGCAGAATTCCTCTCTTGACCATTTTGTTCTCGACTCTGACGTCTTCCGCGAGGTTTTGAAGCAGTTGCAACAGAATCGAGACCAGTTCATCCTGTCGTTGAATGGCAAATTCCCACTTCTTCTTGGCCTTGTCCACGGCACCCTTCGCTTCATTCTTCCAAATCTCCCAACGTTTCAGCTCATTTTCAATCAATTGCATTGACAGTGCTCCAATTTTGTAGTGTGAAATGACTGGCTGGAATTCGGCGAATCCGGACATCCGAAGAAAGACGATGGCAATATTTGTGGCCAATTGGAAGTTTTTCTTTGAATCTTCGCGGAACACACGGGTCAAAGCTTGCATGAGGACCTCATTGTCTACGAAATAACGCAAATTTGAGGGATTATTCGTCAGATTTAGGATGAGACCGGTGGCATGTGACTTTTCGGTGTCTTCGTACAGCATGTCGATGTAGGAATCCAGTTCTTCGAGCTTTGCGTTTAGAGTGGCCACGGAGGCTGTTGTTTTGTTGCCGAAAAAAGCATCAGTCGACTTGGCATTGGTCGAGGGAGACCGTTTTTGAAGAAAGTGGATGACTTGCTCGACATCTGGGGCCCGATGGGCCGGAATCAGTGGACATTTGTCGATGACAAAGCGGGCTACGACGGTGGGGTCGACGGAGGGGGTCAAGTCTTTCAGATAGATGCTAAAAGGATACATGTTAGATGGCATTAAATTGTCTGAAGCTTACTTTTTCTGGTCCCTTCGAAGTCCATACTTTACAATTATCGCGAGCTCAGTTGGATGGGCTTCTATGTCGAGACCGCTAAAATTTTACTTTTATGTTGTTATATATAAATAAAAGCCCATACCGTGTGATTTGAGACGCCGTCATATCCTCCTCATCGGTGTGAAGACTCGTCGACATGGCTCGCATCTCTATTGACCCCCGAGCCAAGGCGACAGCTGGAAAAAGTAGTGTAATGTGGGTGGTCGGGTCCAACTACAATGCACGCGCGAATCGATTGCAGGCAGCTTTCTTCGCACAGTTAGTAAAACATGTGGAAACTGAGCAAAGCTGGTGGCTTATAAGGTGCAAAAAAGTTGAAACCAGCAAGAAAATCGAACTCGTAACTATAGAAACGACTGTTACAGCCACTGGCAACCTTCATAGCCGATGGCAAGCAGGAACAGCTGTTTCCGGAAATGCCGCTCGTGGCATTTTGCCAAGGACTGACTTTCGTTGACTGACAAAACATTCAATTACTTTATATTTATTATCACAAATATCAGTAATACACGTTTCAAAAGAACCATATTTGAACGTTGAGGTTATCTACATACCAAACTTGAAGTCGAGTATTCTGTTCGTATTGCCGAAGATTTTCATTGAGATCACATTCGGTTTCAAAATCAAAACTCCATGTTCGGAGGTTAAAACGCGGAAACTCTGCTAAATTAAGCTGTAAGGGGGCCAATTCTTCAGTTGGCCAAACTCCTAGCGACAGATGGAAGCCTTGCTTTTGAGCCTGCAAAACAAATCATGATTTTTTTTAGCTTATCATAAAACACAAAAAATACCTGTAAAAACGCAACGAGATCCCCAATCGACAAAGCTGTAAACTGCTCGAAAGTCATAATCAACTGCATATCTGTGATACTGTGTTCAGGAAACTGCAGAATTTCGGTCATCCATGTGTCATCAAATGGCACTTTTTCAATGGAAACGTCGCAGAGGTTGGGAAATACGGTAAGTATGTCCGACATTTTGAAAACGTAATCAGTACTTGTAGTTTCAGATAGATCAATATGTGTAATGTTACTCACATTATTAGCTAAATAGGATACTTTTTCAATGAAGTTTTTCGAAAGATTACAATTTAAGAGTACGATAGTTTCATAGTACATGACGTGACCAATAGGTTCACAAGTCAAATGTTCCAAGCCTAAGTTAATTAAGCATAGTTTGTTGGTAGTATAAAGTGGACTGTCCTTTTCAATAAACATTTGATGTACATTAATACCACCTTCTTCATATTTAATTATAACATTCATTTCAGTGGGTTGCGTAGTTTGAATCGGTGGACAAATGGAGGTGTCACCAGCGGCGATTTGAAGTTTGTAGCGTTCAACTGGGGTGGAAATGTCGTGGAGGCGACATCGGAGGCCGTAGGCCAATTTGGAGATGGGATATGGCATGGTTAGAAAAAATATTATAGATGAGTTGACGGAGCAAAACTATATTAGCTATCGCAAAGCAATGCAAGAAAAAGCGCGGATTTGTCGGCCAACTGCGCAGAGCCACTGTTGTATCCATCGTTTGCGCCCATTCTGATGGAAAGCAAACTTTAATAAATTAGAACTGCTTTCAATTAATTTTATAACGCTGATAAAGCATTCACAAATATAATACAGTAATCACTCGCACAATTAAACATTAAAAAAGTTAAATTAAAACCGGTAAAACCACCCTTAAGCATTATCAAACTCCGCATGAAGCTTCTTAGTAACATCCAGAGCGCGCCGACTGGCTTTGAAGTGCGGCTTGATCTGATCAAAGTCGTAATGCTCCGGATAATCGGGATTCTCTCGGGTTGCGGCGGCTTCCACAGCCCAATAGTGCTTTTGTAAGTCTGAAAACACCCACTTTACTACCTTTCACGATCACGAAAACACGGCTTACTTGGATTGAAAAAGTTCAGCGGCGTGAACGACGTCGTCAGCTTATCAACAAACTCCCCGGCGGCCTCGACGATGGATTCCTTCGGCTCGGACCACACTTCATTCTCGATCTTTGCGTCGACTTCGCGGTACTCCTCGGCATACGGTAGATCAAAGACGTGAAATCCTTCGTAGAACAGGTCCTCGACATCGGTGGGCTCTTCGCCTTCTTCTGCTTTGACTTCTCCGCCACGGCGCTGCGGAACGAGGGCGACGAGCTGGATCTGATGGGCCGCGGTGGCGCGAAGACGAGCCAATGCGATCACGTTTCGCTCCAAACAGCGACGGAATAGGGCTTTGTAGAGAACGGCACTGCCATTGATGCTTTCTTCGTCGGGAAACATGTATGACGATGCTCGGATGTGGTAGGGCTTCAGCCAGGATGCCGGTTTGAAGCCGATTATGTGCAGGCCGCGATCATCGGTGACACGCTTCATCTTCGCGATCTCTGCCGCGTCTAGTTGGACTTGAACGCCGCCAATGGTCTTGACTTGTTTGAGCTTCGTGTGATCGACTTTGGATGGCCCGGGTTCTGACTGCGATTCCTTCGGCTGGGTGGCATCTTTCGGGAAAGAAAACATGCTTTGACTGCTTCCGGGTTCCTTCTCGGCTTCTTCCTTCTTGACGACACGGGTCTTCAACTCGAGGCGCTCATTGGTCCGTTCGTCGAGATACTCGCCACGTTCGATCGTCTGTTTCATGGCGAGATGGTACAACTTGACGGCAAATCCAACATTAGGGCCGAGATTGAACGGAATCGAAGCCAGCGCACGCATGGCAATGTTACGTCGCATCAGAGAGATGCCGAGATTCGTGGAAAGATGGAACGGAACGGCTTCGACTTCGAGATCGGTCCAGACGTCGTCGGCTTCCTCATCGCCGAGCAGAAAGTGCGATAATCGGATACCAGCGTTCGTGACATTGGTCGCTTCGATGCTGGCTTTCTTCTGGAAGGTTGAAAAAGCAAATTAGACGAGATTCTGTTAAAAATTATATATAAAAACCCACCAAAGCAGCAGTATCGTAATCTTTGAGGAAAGCATTCCGAGTGTAGACGATTCCGAGCTTCTTTTGGGCATTGATCCTGCAAATTCCATCAATAGCATTCCCAAACATTGGAAAACATCAATCAAAAACATACCAATGCTTGAAAGTCCTCTGCAAAAACCACAAAAGCTGAGAATAATCGCAAAGAGCACTGCCTCCGAGCGTTTCTTTCAGCAACTTTTGCCGTTCACCGGCTTCATATAGCCATTCATCGAGATGCTGGACTGATTCAGCATTCAATTCTCGGAGGAATCCAACATTATCGGCCTCCGTGCGAAGACGATACAGGTAGACGTGATCGACGGCCTCGGAATCTACATTTGTCTTGCCACAGTTGAAAAAGACGAGCCCGACGACTTGGCGATGCTCCGCGGCACAGCAGATTGAGTTCATCTCATTCCGAATTGCCTGAAAGTGAACATATTGTGATGGGATATGAGGATTTGAAGGTTATAAGGGACACACCTTGAGGGCAATTTCAAAATACGTCCGTTTCTTGTCATCGGTCGGATCAACCTCATGCATGTAATCATTGACATCGACGAAGAAGATTGTTGCCAGACGGCCACTGTCGGAGGAGATGGAGATGTTTGGATGGATGTGAGCCATGGATTCGGAGGGAAATCGGCGGGATTCGGATTCAAAAGTGGAAGACCGCTCGCGGCGGTGAAAAGCAACAGATCGCGCGCAAAGTGGGAATATTGCGTCCTCTGAGTGCACACACTTTACAGGGCAGATGAATCTTTCAATTGCAACAGAAATGACATTTTGTTAAAAAATTATCACCATTTTGCAAAACATGAACATAAATTATGTGTTAAACCATATTCTATATACGACTGCTTCAAAGTGCAAAACAAATGATGCGATTACATAACAATATTTTGGAAATCATCAAGTGCCGAATACAGTAACTTTTATCAGTATTTCAAAAATTCAAAAATTTGGTTTATTTCTTTTTGAAACTGTTCCTAATTTTTAAACATAAAAAGTTTTTACGTCTCGCATTGGATTAGCGCTAAAAATTTTCTTCCATCGCTCAAACCACGCCGAAACGCGGCCAAGGCCAACGGCGATAGCCATCTAAAACACATTTTTTACAATTGGAATGCATCCAAAACGAATACATTGATTTACTTTCCCCATCTAACATCACCAACCTTTGCAAACATCCCAAAAACCACAACAACAACGCCGTTAAAACAAATTTTATCAAATCTTGAATGCAAAAATCAACGCAAATCACAGTCAATTTCATCATTACCAAAAAGCAAGCAGGTATAAAAACACGTGAAGACACGCATAAGGTGAGATATACAATGTTAACCCTTACTGGGTGGAAGCCGCTGTCATCGTTAGTTTACAAAAAGGGGGCGGAGCTTAGAAGGTGTCCGTATCGTCGAGGTTGACTTTGTGGTTCAACGCATCCTGGAGTTCGTGGTCGACCTTCTCGACGGCTTGGGCATCGGTCACGGCCGGGACGGACTTGGTCGGGGTTTCGGTCGGCTCGACGGGAGATAGTGGGGCTGCGAGGGCTTCTTTCACGGGGGAGTTTTCATCGACTTCGGAGACGGCGTGGCCGTTGGCTTCGACGGCGGGCTCCTCTTCGGCGGGGATGATGTCGCCCTGGGGCTGGATGTCGTGTTCTTCGCCTTCGGGTTCGCCGACTGCCTCGAAGCCGTCATCGGTGCGGAAGATGATCTCGGTGATCTGACGGGCCGGGATATTCGCGTCTTCGCCGACCTCCGTGCAGACGACCTCGACTTCTCGGAGCTTGTTGTAGTAGAAGTCGCGTTCATTGGTGAGTTCCTCGGCGATTTGCGTGAGTTCGGCCTTTTCGTTGACGAGTTCGGCGACTTGGGCCTCGAGCTCGGCCTTGGCTTTGGTCAGCGCGGCGATCTGGGCGGATTCGGCAGCGGAGGGCGCGGCTCGGGTGGTGCCAATGTTGGAGGCGCGAGCTGGCCTGGAAGCGGCCGGAGCGGCGGTCGCAGGAGCAGCAGCGACACGTCGAGCCGGAGGGGCTGTGGCCGTGGTTGGTCGGGCTGGAGCCGGTCGAGTCGGGGCAGGTCGAGGCGCTGGAGCTCGAGCTGGGGCACGGGCGCCGCCGACTGGGGCCAGGGAGGGGAGATCCTGAAGCCAAATCATGATGACTCAAAACATAAAAATCGCAAAACCAACCGCTCCACCACGCGCCTCGAGGGCATTGTACTCATGGTCCTCCCAATTGGCATCAAAGAATTTCTTGAACCATTGCAAGAACTCCAAGTTGTCCTGGAACTTGCCCTTCATCAAGGCATTGACGGGTACCGGCTGCAAAGTGACATTTTATATATAAAAAACGTCCAAAAAACAACTGCGAGTCCAAAAAAACCAACCTTATCAACGCCAAGCTTCTTCCATGCCTGCTGCAACACTTGCCAATTGTTAAGCCAGTCCACGTCGTTGCGGCTGTTCCACTTGACCTTCTTGAGGTTGATCTGTCCAGGGAAGAGGCAGTCGGTGAGGCCGCAATAGCCGGCGCCAGTGGCCATTTCTTCGATTTTGGTGAAGTTGGCCTAAAATGATGGTCTTATCAGACGGGAAAGGGATAAAAAGGAGGAAAAGACATACCTGGAGGCTTTCATTGATCCAAGCCAAGAGCTCATGTCGTGACATGGTCGCCGAGGTCACGGCCGAGAAGAATACGTTGACAACCATGTCTTCGCGGCGTTGTGCTTCGAGCCTGGAAGCGTAAAAGTGATGAAAAGTTGGAAAGATGGCTACGTGGAAGGATTTCATCAAAAAAGGGGGAGAAAAAACGCATGTAATCATGACAAATGGAAGGGAGGTGGTGAGAGACAAAAAGTTGGAAAAAGGCTTCGCGTAATTGGAAGGAATAGGATTAGCTGACCGCAACAGAGCCACTGACGACAAAATGCGGTTTGTAGTTGTCATCGTGGAGGCGAAAACAAACCCCAAATCCGTGGAATTGCGTCGATGGAAGACGTTTTCGAATTTTCGCGGACAGCGCCCCAACACCAGCGGCGATGACGGGCGGGTTCGTTTTTTGGGGGGAAAAGAGGCGGGCACTCACGGCTGTCGCGATTATCGATCGAGCGGGCGCTGCGGTGAAGAAGAGAGAGAGAGCGGACCGTGGTGCGCGCAGCCGACAGTCGGCCGGCTGGTCACTTTTTGACCGGTCAAACTTGACTGACCTTGATTACGCGACACAAAATTTCAAGCTTTTCCATGCATTTCGAATGGGAAAGTGCGAAATGGGCGCGCGTATTGACTGGGATGGGGTCACGGCTTTACGTTTTTCGCAAATCATGGGGTGGTTTGATAAGAAAAAGCAGGCGTTCTTTCCAGGTCGTAGCTATTTCATTTTACGACCACATATCTAATCCACTTTTACATCGACAGAGTTTCCTATGCGGTGTACATGAAAAGCGTGAAAACCCCAAAATTGCCACCACTTTTCCAAAAAAGCAAAAAAAGTGGTTTTGTTTTGCCAGTTTCCATTTTTTGACACCTCTAGCTATTTCAAACAAACCCCGCCCACGACCTTTGAACCTTGCTTTTGGCTACCATTTTGCGACTTTTTCAAAAACACCCAGACAACTTCGCAAAAAAACAAAAAGCAACAAACCTTTTACGATTCAGAGCCATGGCAACTATCCAGTGTATGTAAACAGACTAACAATGCTTCTCGACAGTTGAGAAAGCGTTGAATGAAAAAAAAAACGGACGCCTTGATTTAAGCCTTTGTTGTAGAAATTTGCATGAATTTTCAGTTTTGCATAATTTTTTGAACTTTCTTTGATGTTCAGTTTTCATTAATTTCGCTTATCAAATCCTATTATCCACTGACGTCGGCACAACTTGTGTATCTTGCTTCACAATTGGAGGTACAGTGACCAATGCGCGGATCCAATTCGTCGTAAACCTTCGGTACGGTGTCACACAAATAATTGTAATAATCGTATTTGTCGACGGGTAGACCGTGAGCAACAAAATTCCGAAATGGGCTGCCGTGGCGTTGACCGGTATTTTGAGGTACAATGTGTACATCACCAGGATAGAAATGGGAATGATCATGAAGACTAATGGAGTGAATATTTGTAGGATGAGCACAATAGTCAGTTGTTTGTGCAATCGATAGACTCTCACGGAAAAGGCGTGGGCGTTTTGCGATAAAAACCTTATTATTTTTATCGAAATTGTGGCACTGAGAATGAAATGCAGCACAAATCCGATCAATATAGCGGGGCAATAATAGGTCCAAATGGGGGAGGCCACTTTGAAGAAGGTTGTAACATCACCGGGTTGGATAGCTTTGAAAATTGATGGGTCATAATGCGTCATGTAAGCAGCTTCGTCGGATTCATCGATGACTGTAAACCAGATCGGTATACACGCGGCGAAGCAAATGCCAAAGCCAATAAGATGGAAGCCGATCATGGACGGCCAGGACATGAACCATTTTCGGAGGTTTTTGTTGGGGTGAAGTGCGGTAAAACGGTAGATTAGGCAGAAATCTTGCAGTTGAATCAAGTCTGCACCGCACCAGAAGGCTGCGCAGATCTGCAACTTTGTAAAATACGCTTACTGTAACAGTTTATTACACTTACAAAAACCCGAACAACATTTGTCCCAAATATCTTTTGCAAATCTTCAACAAACCCACAGGCAATGATGCCATAGGATGGAAACAGTGGCACTGGTAATATGAAGAATCCTACGGTTACGTTGAAAATGGCATCCCAAAACTGAAACCACATGAAGTTGGCCCAAGTTTCCTCAGTTTTGAAGAAAACTTACAATGAAAGTGCACAGAAAGTACCGATAAGTCTGCATAGAAGCCGGAGACTTGAAGATGACGAGAAAAAAGGTGTAGATTTGTGTCAAAACACTGAATACCGAATAGGTAAACAGTAGAGAGTCAATTCCATATGGCACATGCATTTCAGTTTAGAAGAATCTGGTCTAACTGGTGTAAGGATTTAGTTAACGGACAGTAAATGGCCTAATTATGCTTTTGGAGTAATCAAAAGGGCACCAGGCGTCTAAACAGTTGACGCGAATGTTCATAAGGGTGTGACCTTTAGTCGTGTACATATTCGATGCATCTAATTCGGTGGCTTCCACGCGTCAGTTTTTCAAAGATGTCGTTTCGGTTCTACAATACGCTAATCAAATTGTACCTGAGTATAATTTTACGTTTGCAATGAACCATGTGGACGATGGTTTCTGAACGCTTCAAAGTTTGTAATACGTCGAAGTGAACATGAGTTTAAAGAGCAAATTTTTGCAATTTATCGGAATTTGTTAACAGTAACAGACGAATTAATGTGTTGTTGAATCAATGAGCGAACTTTTTGAACAAAACATGGTTTTAAATGACATAAAATGTATTTTTTGAACAGTTGAAGGTCATATTTATTTAGAATTTGGCAAAGCTTGAAAAATTTTAACAAAAAAAGCCGTGATATGCATATGCAGACACCAGTTAGTCTTTAAAGTGAACAATTTGCCGGGCCACTTGCCGGATGACTTCAACCACAATCTGTTGGACAAGTTCAACGGTCCCAACTTCGTCAAACTCCGGCACATGCACAAAAAGTGAACGCCCTTTGTTCACTTTCAGCGTACTGTAGAAGATGTACCCGCATAGATAAGTTCCTGGATCATCCGAAGTGGTGACTCTCAGGCCTTCCAGCTTATCACCAAGCGCCTCATGGATGGCAGCGACGGCATCGACACAGTTGAGTTTCGTGTGAAGGCGTTCTTTGGTGCCACAGCTCGGAGCGACACACGACCGTGAATTGATGGCACAGGCCCCAAGGACGTCTTCTCGACAGTAGCCATCACTGCCGGATTGCTGCTCCAATTTGACGTATCTCGCGAAGGGATGGACGCCGAGATGGATGTAGAACTGAAAAGAAGAGCTAAAACGGGTAGAAATGGGGCGAAACATACGTCAGCGGGGTCTTTTTGGACGAAATTCTGGACATAATCGTCGGCCTTACAGTAGGCCACATCGAGCAACTCCGTTTGGAGGTCAAAAACGGCGGCCACATCGGCTGGGAGGCCGGATTCCGCGATCTTTTCGACCAAGACACTGCTCGGATTCTCCTTGAAATCGCCAAATGGGCCATATCCGGTTAGAACGAGCTTCCTTTTCGGGTTTGTCGTCGTCGGAGGCATCTTGAAACTGCCTAATTTCAAAAATCTCAATCTTAAGCAAATCAGAAATACCTCTGTTGATAACAGTTCACCTAACTTCGCTCAAAAAACAACCAAACCCCATAAAGTTTATATTAAAACCAATTTGAATAGAGTAAAGGCAATAAATTACGTCTACCGTAACAACAGACAATAAAAAGGCGGCCAAGCGAAGGTTATACTCAACAAAAAGTGATCAGAAGCGGCCCGACACGTATTGCTTGGGGAATTTGACCTGATATGAGCCCTGGGCTTGGGCCTGTGGCAAGTATCCGGCGTAGGGAATGATGTTCCAGTTGAGGGTGAGGGTCACGTTTTCGTTGCCGAGGAGGCCCTGTCCGTAATCGACAAAGTAGTACTTCATGTTGGCCGACTTCTCAATGATGACGGTACGCGGAGCACGCAGGAGGATCTTGTCCCAGATGACGGCTTGGTTTACTTCCTGAAATCCCAGATTAAGCCATCTTTTGAACAAAAAGTGCTAAAAACACAAAAAAATGACATTCAGAACGTAAAAAAGTCCCAAAAACTCACATTGGCAGGAGTTTTGTACTCAGCAACAAGGTACATGAAGAGCTGTTTGACATTCCAGTTGAAAACGGGGGTAACATCGGCTTCAATGTTGAAGGTGAAGGAGCCGTGGTCGGATTTGCCGGTTTCGACGGCATAGTCTGGGACAACGCGGCTGAAACCACAGAAATAAAACCTATTCAATCAAATTGAACCCTTAAACTCACACTCGAGGAGCATTCGCCGAAACATCGACCACCGTCGTCCGATTCGCGTTCAAAGTCGACAAAAAGATGCCGATCGTCACGACGGACATGGTCGACAGCGTAAACGCGAAGACGGAATTCAACCGCGACCAGATGGAATGCATGTCGACGGTCTGAAACGACAAACATCCTTCAAAAAGTTCACAGCCTTCAATCAAACAGGTATAATCAGCGCCTTCAACGCATAAAAACCCCCCAAAATCATGTCAAACACAAAAATTATTTATTAAAACATGGTTATTGTGGAACCGGAAGGTCGTCAAAGCTCTTTATAATGCCTAGTTTAACCGATGGATAGTCTTTGAAGCGAGAACGTGCTCGGAAAGGTCGTCCAAATCGTGCCACCATTTTGCGAGCCAGCCTTTGGAGTGAAGCAAACCGAACCACGGCGAGAAGTTGGACGGGTCTTGGTCGTAGAGCTCTGTGAACTCCTCATGGGAGACGTATTTGACGGCAGCGGCTTCGTCGAGGTTCAATTCGAGGGGGCCGGTGTAGTTTTTCAGGATGAGAACGTAATCGAGTTCGTGTTCGGTCCAGTTTTCGTCGGAATCTGCGGAGTAGATGAATCTGGAGATATATTAAGGTTAATTTGTCAGTTTAGAATGGAAAAATATATATAAAAATGCAAAATAAAACCCACTTTCCAACCATCTTAAAATCATGCAAAGCACAGTGCGATGCCGGAATGCCAAGCTCGTGATAAAGCTTCCTCTGAGCGGCATGTCGAACGCCGGTTTCGCCCTCGATCTCCTGCTCCGTGAACAAAGGATGTGAGCAGCATGAATTGGTCCATCGAAGCGGGAATGTGATCTTGGTGGGGGCGCGTTGTTGGAGGAGCAGCTCCTTGTCCGGGTTGAAAACGAAGACGCTGAAGGCCCGGTGTAACACGGCTGAAATGTCGTAACACATTAACGTCGTCCTAGCAACGAAAAAAAGACCAAAGGGACCACTCTCGTGACAACACGTCAAAAATAAATATAAAAACCAAAATTCGACTTACAAGTGCCCTTCTGATGGCTTTTCCCCTTGGAAACACTGCCAATAATCTGGTCCTTCTCACTGACAGCGATGCAGCGCTCCTTCAGGTACTCGATTTGCGGCGTGGACACGTTTTCATGTACGACCTCCTGAATCTGGGCCATCGCTGACGCAGCATTAGCGAGGCCGCGGATGGATGTGTTCAATTGTTGGATTTGACTGCAAAATCTTACATTAACAGGGCCAAAATGGGTTCTGGGCACTTACCGCAACATATCGGGACTAGAAAGCGACGGAAGTCGACGCGTTTTGGCGGATTTAGAGGCCGCGAATAGTGAAGTTCGACGTCGACGAAAAAATGCGAGTTGTTGGAAGGGGGTTGGCCAAGTGTGGCGAACGCACACGACGAAATGGGTGGGAATTGAGGGGATTTCGTTAATTTGTGAAATTCACATGATTTGCACGAGTTCCGCAGACAGAAATCATCTGACTTTGCCTTAGAAACAATAAACCACTTCCGTCAGAGCGGTTGAACTCGAAAACAGCGAGCAAAAAAGACAATAAACATGATAACAGGACGAAGGTTAAACTTAGCAACGCACTCGTTTTGCACGCATCCAACTTCCGGTTTCGCATTCCCATTTCATCGAATCTCTCACAATGTTCATCATCGGCCTTACCGGCAGCATCGCCACAGGCAAGAGCACTGTCGTGGCTACGTTGAAACAGCGCGGGGTTGCTGTTGTCGATGCCGATGAGCTGGCTAGACAGGGTTTGTCGATTTTCATTGCAAAAATTTGTTTTTATATATAAAATTTTGATTCCAGTCGTCGAGCCTGGCACATCGGCCCACGCCAAGCTCCGAGAAGCCTTCGGCGATGAATTCTTTGACACTGAAGGTCGATTAAAGCGAGACGAGTTGGCGGAGGTCATTTTCAATGATGCCGAGGTGGGTGGCTTACTGTAGCCAACTTAATGGGCTCAAAACTCCATAATTCGAAGTCAATTTCCAGAAACGCCGCAAACTCAACAGTATCACCCATCCAGCCGTGGCCCGAGCCATGTTGAAAGCCGTTTTGAAGCTGTTTCTGACGGGATCGCGCTACGTCGTCCTCGACATTCCTCTGTTGTTCGAAAGCGGTGCCAATAAGTTTGTTCAGAAAGTTCTTGTCGTCCACTGGTAGGCTAACAATTCCAATACATATCAGAAGTTGTAAATTGAGGTTTCAGTTCCGACGAAGCCCAAGTAACCCGTCTGATGGCCCGTGACAAGATCTCTCGCAGCTCCGCCGAAGCCAAGATCCGTTCCCAGATGAACATTCAAACGAAGATCGACCGAGCAACGCATCTCATCGACAACAATGGCACAAAAGAAGCTACAATAACCCAGGTTCACGAGTTTGTCGACAAAATGAACGCTTCTTGGATCCCTTTTGCCGTTCGTTTTGCCATCTTTTTCGTCGTCGGAATTACCATTGGCCGTTTGACTCAATACGTTTTTTGAGTACCGACTTTTTTAATTTATCATTTTAACTGTATTTTTTCACGTGTAATACAAAATATAAAAAAATAAATAGTAAAATGTAGCTCCTAAAATTTCTGGACGACGGATTACTGTAGATCGGGACAACAAGGACTGTGCGAAATCGTAAAAACCACGCCTGTCTTACGCTTTTTGCATCCTCGATGGAAGGAAGTATCGATATCAGGCTGCGCATTATGCAATGGTCCAGGCTCATCAAAGGCGGTACAGTTTGCGCAATCGTCATATAAGTTTTTTTCGCCGATACGTTGTTCTTTTCAGACTGCTTTTGAAAGTACACGACGCAATCGCACTTTTTCTGTTTTTATGATAACCATTTACAGATCAACTGTAACCATGCCGTACCCCATCGCTAAATTAGCCTATGGCCTTCGCTGCCGTCTTCACGACCTTACCACCCCCGTTGAACGCTATAAGCTTCAAACTGCCGCTGGCAATCCATCCATTTGTCCGCCGCTTCAAGCATTGCAAACTACTGGACATTTTAGTTCTGTTACCTATAAGTACAATGCCGACGGCATTTTTAGACAGGAACAGTTTAATATTGGAAAAGATTATCCTGTCTACCGTATGAATGAGCTGGAAATCAATTGTGCTAAAGTGCAGAACTTGGATTCTGCATTGTTTGACCATTTTCTTTATCAACAAAAAGTAAAAATGTGTTGCTGTCACCTTTCAAAAACGTTTTTATAAAGGTATCGAACTACGCAGATGTTGCTAGTAATGTTAAACAAGTTCTTCTGCAAGGTAGTACCAATCGTGATTACACGCTCAAACTGTCTGATCTATTGACTGTTTTCCCAAACCTCAACGAAATTGCTGCTGATGTCCCGATTGCCGATACATGGATGACCGAAGTTCTACAACTCCCCGAACACGGTATTACAGAACTTCGTTTTGTTCTGAGAATGGTGCAGTTTAAAGGTCTTTCAGCTGATGATCTTGTGGCGTTTTTACGGGTATTATTCATGTTTTGATGTGGGACAACTACTATAATACTGCAATT
Organism: Panagrellus sp. LJ2284; assembly: GCA_024447225.1. Lineage (NCBI taxonomy): Eukaryota > Metazoa > Nematoda > Chromadorea > Rhabditida > Panagrolaimidae > Panagrellus > Panagrellus sp. LJ2284. The sequence goes on from JAMRYC010000009.1 coordinate 5,015,225, forward strand.
TTAGGCGCAGAAAAAAGGCTTTCATCTGACATTAGTGTTAATTGAACCCGGGGAAAACGCACCCTTGTTGCTTCATCTAGATAAGTTTACAAATTACGAGCTGACACGTATAGAGTATATATTTGAAAGTCGTGCCAATAAGACACTTGAGCCTCACAAACAAGATACTATGCTCCAGACACGGACTTGCTTTCGTAGTGTCAACAAGTCTCATGTTTGGTTCTTCTGAGACAAGGGTTTTCGTAGCTGATGCAGCATTGACGATTTTTGAAAACCTATTTGTTAATTTTAACTTTATTATCTTTGCCAACCTTTATAAGTTAATAAATTAAACTCTTATCACTAAACAATGGTTATCCAGTTGTAAATTGGAGTTGACAACCCTGTATACAACATTGAAATCCACGGACAACAGCATACCTCGCATGCCGACCATCGACGGCAGTCCGATCCTGTGTTTTTTGCATTGATTTTGGCGCAGATGGCCGTTAACGACGATACTATCTTGCGCAGTCGGCGGACAAATCCAAGCTTTTTGGTCATTGCGTTGTGCTAGGAACTTTGATCTAGTTTTCAAGGCTTCCAAATTGCTTGTTTTAGTTCTGTGACCATGCCATACCCCATCGCCAAAATGGCCTATGGCCTTCGCTGCCGTCTCCATGAACTTACAACCCCCACCGAACGCTATCGTCTTCAAGTCGCCGCTGGCAACTCTTCAATTTGTCCACCAATAGCCATTGCCGCCAAAACAACGTTTAGAGTAATGAGTGTTTTTGACGACCAAATCGTTCCTTTTCAAACAGGACAACCTTTATTTTTTAATGAAGACGAGTTGGTATGCAACTCAAAAAACTGTCTTTTCATTAAAAACATGCACGAAAAACACTCAACATCGTATATCTGGGACCACTTGATCATTCGATCTTCGACTTTGTTTTTGGAAAATTGTGATATTTCATTGGCTACATTAGAATTTTTATCTTTACAATTTATCTCACCTGTATCCGAACTTTGCTGTTTAACATATTCTAAAGACATGTTTATTGATTTTGGAGACATTTTTAAAGCGTTTCCGTACCTTAAAAGACTCGAAACGAAGTTAAGCAAATTTGATGGTACATGGATGGCGGATATTTTGAAATATCAGAAATGTCAACAATTGTCAAGACTTTACATTTATAATCTAGAATCACTTGCTACCATTTTCGCGTCGGGTGACTTGGAAAACTTTCTCAGGGTGTGTTTTTATCAATTTAAATTAAACAATAATGATTAAGAGAAGTTTTAGGCCCAACAACACGGTTTTGAATTGGAGTTGTACATTGAATTGAATATTTCACAATGGGAAGAGTATTCTACTCTGGAGATGGTACCTGGCTTCAGCAAACAGTTGAAACGGTGGAAAAACATTTCTGAACCGGTTTGGAGTCTTATTAGTTTCCATTTTATCGACATCATGTTTGTATATTACCTGCCGAAATGAATTTAATGCAAACTTTTGACTAAATCTGTTTTCGTATTTTTACTTTTTAAAAGTTACTGTTTCGAATAAATCAAAGCTAAAAAGGTTTCACATGAGATTTGTTATAATAATCCATTTGTTGATAGAGGTACCAATGTTTCAATGTGTGTATTGTATTGATTGTTTAGTCTACCACAATACCGTCTTGCGCAATCGGTGGACAAGTCCGCGCTTTATTCTTGTATGGCTGATCCAATTTTGCGTTTCTGCGGTTCTATATTACATATTTCAGTTTTTTCTCCTGAACATGCCGTACCCCATCGCTAAGCTGGCCTACGGTCTCCGATGCCGACTTCATGATCTTGCTACCCCTGCTGAACGCTACTACCTTCAAACTGCTGCTGGCTTACCTACAGTTTGCCCACCTATTCAAGCTGTGAAATTTTCTATATTTGCTAATAGAGCCTTTTTTTCGTATACGCACGACACTTTTAAGATCGGCAAATTTGAAATCGAGAAAGACAGTCTTTACCGCACTGGTGAATTAGAGATTGATGGCGCTAGCGTCGAAAATTTGACTTCCGCACCATTCGAGCAAACCTGCGACCAAATTTCAATTCGACTGGGGGGCTGCTACTTTTCGAAAACTTTGTTTGAAAAAATATCACTCCAAGTCGTCGCTGGTAACATTACCCATCTTGATTTATGTGGCAATTTGAATGATAGTTACGTTGTTGAAATATCGGATCTGTTGTCTGTTTTTCCAAACCTGAACCGCATCAACTTACATAGTATGCCAGTCGCCGATACCTGGATGACCGAAATTCTGGAGCATGACAACCACAACATCACACAACTTCGTTTGCGTTTGACACACCAGCAGGTTACAGCTTTATCGACTGATCATCTCGTTGCGCTTTTACAGGTATTTTTATTTAACGTAAGAATGAAAAATTTTATGTGTTTTCCAGGCTCAAAAACAAGGTTTTCATTTGATGCTGACAGTATTGACTATCGATGGAAATCCCTTCCAACTTGATCATGGGGAGTTTCTAACTTTTGAACTCGATGAAAAACCCTTTTTGCGACATTTGCATAAAGAACTTCCGCAATACAAACATCGTACTCGACTTCTATTTCAGAGTAGTTCCGAAATGATTTACGTTTGGTTCTTCTGAAGCATGTATGTTAAAAATGACAGTATGCATTTATTATCTTTGTCAAACTTTTTAAGTTAATAAATTGTAACACTCGTCATTACACAATTGTTAGCTCGTTATAAGGTTCAGTTGACGGCCCTCGATCACCATAAAACATTGAAATTGGCGGACGACAGCATATCTGACACGCCCTGCCGACCATCGACGGCAGTCCGATCTTGTGTTTTTTGCATTGATTTTTGCGCAGACAATACTAGCTTGCGCAGTCGGCGGACAAATCCAAGCTTTTTTGGTCATTGCGTTGTTCTAGGAACTTTGATCTAGTTTTCAAGGCTTCCAAATTGCTTGTTTTAGTTCTGTGACCATGCCATACCCCATCGCTAAAATGGCCTATGGCCTTCGCCGCCGTCTCCATGAACTTACAACCCCCACCGAACGCTATCGTCTTCAAGTCGCCGCTGGCGATCCCTCAATTTGCCCACCAAAAGTCGTTGCTTCCAAAGCAACGTTTAACTTTATGAGAAGTTTTAAAGACCAAATCGTTCCCTTTGAAACAAGACAACCTACAGTATTCCATAAAGACGAGTTGGTTTGCTACTCTAAAAATGAACTTTCTATTGAGTTCATGCACGAAAACCACTCAACATCTTCTATCTGGGATCACTTGATTGTTCAATCTTCGACTTTGACTTTTACTAACTGCGACACTTCACTAGCTACATTCAAATTAATAAGTGATCGAATGGTTTCACGTGTGACCACACTTCAGTATTTTAATGATTCTAAAAAGTTCATAGATTTCGCACCCGATTCTAACGCGTTTCCATATCTTGAAACGATCTTATCACCTGCAGTTGGTGATATAACATTGATAGATTTTGCAGCCGTTTTTAACGCGCTTCCACATCTTGAAACGATCGTAACACATGCACACAACGTTGGTGCTACATGGATGGCGGACATTCTGAAATATCAAAAATGTAAACTGTCAAAGCTATGCATCTGGAATCTAAGATCACTTGATATTGATACCCTTTTCGCAGAGGGTAACCTGGAAAACTTTCTCAAGGTATAGTTTATTAATTTTTGTAATAACAACAGTGAAAAGACTAATTTTAGGCCCAACACCACGGTTTTCAACTAGATTTATCAACTACATTGAGTGTTTCACAAAGGGTCGATCATTTTAAAATGCATTTGGTGCCTGGCTACAGCAAACAGTTGAAATTGTGGGAATACAATAGTGAACCGGCTTGGACTCATATTGTTTTCCGTTTTTTCGATAAGAAGTTTGTGTATTACTTGCCGAATTGACTTTAATGCAAACTTTTGACCAAATCTGTTTTTCTATTTTTTCTTTTTAAAAGTTACTATTGCGAATAAATTAAAGTTAAAAAGGTTTTACATGACATTTGTTATATTAGGTCCTGATGCTGTGTGTAGTGTATTGATTGTTCAGTCTACCACAATACCGTTTTGCGCAATCGGTGGACAAGTCCGCGCTTTTTCTTCGTTTTTGGATGGATGATGCATTTTTGCGTTTTCTGCGGTTCTATATCACATATTTCAGTTCCTTACACATGCCGTACCCTCTATCCAAGTTGGCCTACGGCCTCCGATGCCGACTCCATGATCTTGCTACCCCGGCTGAACGTTACAACCTTCAAACTGCAGCTGGCAAACCCTCAGTTTGCCCACCTATTCAAGCTGTAATAAATCCTAAATATCAATACCTTTGTGCCCTGTTTTCGTTTAAAGATGACATCTTTAAAGTTAATAACTCCGAAATCGGAAAAGACAGCCTCTTCTGGACCAAGGAGATGCGGATCAGTGACGCTAGTGTGCAAAACTTTGCTTATGCACCGTTTGGACAAATTTGTGGCCAAATTTCACTCCATATGAACAACTGCTACTATTCACAAACTTTATTTGAAAAATTATCACTCCAATTCGTTGCTAGTAACATTAAAGAAGTAAAGTTGTCTTACAATTTAAATAGTGATTACGTTGTCGAAATATCGACTCTATTGATCCTTTTTCCAAACGTAAACCACATTAATTTATATTGTATGCCACTTGCCGATACCTGGATGACCGAAATTCTGGAGCATGAGAACCACAACATCACACAACTTCACTTGTTTTTGACCCACCAGCAGGTTACAGCTTTGTCGACTGATCATCTTGTTGCGCTTTTACAGGTATTTTTTTTATTGAACGTGAGAATATAAAAGTATTGTGTATTCTAGGCTCAAAAACAAGGTTTTCATTTGATGCTGACTATACCGTCACTCGAGGATGATGTCCCCCTGCAACTTGATCAGGGCGAGTTTCTAACTTTTAAACTTTGGGAGAAGGAGTTTTTGGGACTTTTACATAGGAAACTTCCGCAATACAAACATCGTACTCGACTTCTGGTACAAAGTCGTTCCGACAAACTTTTTGTTTGGTTCTTTTGAAGCATTTATATTAAAAATATGCATTTTTAAAAATTATCTGTCGATTGTTACGTTGTCTTGGTAAAACTTTGTATAAAATGGAACTACCATAAAACGAATGTGTCATAATAAAAACCGTTTACGCGTTTTTTGATTAAACCGAATAATCGAAATATACTTTATTATGCAAAAAAGTCATATGCTTTGGTATTTGTATGGCAACTTGATTCAGAAAATTTTCATAAAATAACTTTAGACATGCAATCAGTCTCGATTACCTTCCAGGACATTCAACAACCGATTTCTGGTGCGTTTTGAAGCGGCTGAATTGAGCAGACTGGAAACTTGTGTGATGCTGTATTCCTGAAAATAAACCAATTCATTCTCCTCTTTCGCGCACATCGCATTGTTTAGACGTTCCAGAGTCAGTTCTTCAACCCAGCGCATCGCTTCCAGGAAAGTTCAGCTCGCAATTTGCGAAAACCTTCTCCGACTGACCGCTGGCAGCACTGGTCTGACTTCAAATGAAACGTCCCTTGTCACTGGCTGAGTGGTCTAGTGGTATGATTCTCGCTTAGGGTGCGAGAGGTCCCGGGATCGATCCCCGGCTCAGCCCTAATTTTTTTCCCTTTATCACTAATTTTTTTTAAAACTTACTGGATGTTTTCCAATCCAATCCTCGACGCTTGCACTGTCCGGTAGATAAAATGCTTTGATGTATTCCTCCGCGTAACTTTTATGCGGGATCGGCTTGATTCCGCTGAGCATTTCCAGCTGTCTGACAAGCTGTTCAAAATCCAGAAGCATCAGTGCCCTGCCTTCTTGGGTGCATTTCTTATTTGCATCGGAATAACCTTGAACGAGGACCCGTGTAATGCAATAAATCGTGTTCGACCAGAGAAGGTTGTCGATTTCCTTAGTTATAGGCGTGTCTTCGCTGATTTTCGTTAATTGGGCCTTGAGGGTGCGAAGTTCGTCGATGAGGTAGGTTACATAGGTTGAAGACTGGTCGTGAATCTCGTTTAGGTTGAAATTGACGCCATTGATGAGTTTGAGGACTTTTGAGTAGTCGAGAACGCGACTTGCAACACAGCCGAAAGCTGCTTTTCGGATGTCAGGGATGACAGGGAGGGTCTGGAAACACGATAAGAGTACTTTTTTAAAAAGTTAGATGTAAAAATGTACATCTTTGTAAAACTTTTCCAAAATAGGCAATTGCCGATTGTTTGGAACAAGACTCTGCAGTACTGGCCTCAGGGATTCAAACTGTTTCTTCAAAAATATTAGAGATTCAATCCCTATGACACGTTCTCCGACTAAATAGCATGTTTCGGATGAGTTGATGTCTAGACAGTGCGATAGGTTGCAGGTTGGGAACTTGTCGGAGCGCATCTGAAACAACTACCGTGACTATAACCATAAAAGAGGTCAAAAACTACAGTAAACTTACATGTTCGGAATTTTCACCACCCTCAGTTTCCAGAATCAGCCTCACTCGAATGGCTTCAACCAACTTTCTTAACTGTAGCGATGTGAAAACATTCGCATCAATGTGCTCTGCCACGAGATCTTTTGCGAAAAAGCAGAAAATTGAGTATCCAAAATACTCAAAAAGCTGTATTATCGCTGTAATGGCCTCTTCCGCGATGCTGTGAAGCAGGGACGTCATTCGAATGTATCGGCCAAAGAACCGCAAAACATTGAAAGCTGTATTACACAGATTCGGAGTGTCATTTTGGCTAACTTCAAGCACACTAGAGACTGACGTTTCTGACGATCCTCTGCTCATGCCATCCGGAGAAACGTCGTTATTAACCGTTTTAACGCTGCTTACAGATTCGCGTGTTTGTGGCGCACAAAACGGATTATCCGTGTCTGGCGTCAACAAAATGTAATCCAGCTGTTCGCCGAGGCTGGCATGATCGACCAGATAGTGGTGCGGATGGTTGTCGTCTTCGTCGAACGCATCACTGGATTCTTTGAGGAATTGGAATTCCTGGAGGTCGAAAAGCGTGAAACTGGCTGGCACTGGGCAGGGCGCAAAGACTTCGTTCTCCAAAAATAATCTCAATTCATCCATCCGTTCCCTGTGATACTGTTTGAAATACATGCAAGTCTGTTTCTCCACCGTCATAGCGACTTCGGCACAGCTGTTTCCGAAATAGCGTCGTCCAAACTTCCGGAAGCGATTGGCCATTTCAACGACATCCAAAAAGTTGTCAAACTTGAGCTGTGACAGGTCATGGCAGCACAAAAGTGTGTTGAACTTGGCACTCGCTGTTTTGAAAACACTGTATAGTCCAGTGCTGAGTGCCTTCTGCATGATGCCTTTCTCGATGATTGGAGCGGCGTCCAAGTCAGAAGTTTCGACAATTGGCATGCTACACAGCCTTCGTTCGTCTTCTTCAATGTGGAATTTCAGTATTTCGTGATAGACGAATAAACATCGGCATAGGACGAAGCCAAGTTCGCGAATCGTGTCGATAATGTCGTCCATATCGACGGCTTCACAGAGCTGTTCATAGGCCATGGCATCAGTTTGTTCGGCGGTGTGAGTTTTTCGAAGGCGATCAATTAGGACTGTTCTGGCTGAAGATTCTAAAGTTGCTCGGAAGAAAGATGATAATTTTGATGCGGCAGATTGGACATTGTCGAGCATCTGATAGGCGGAATAGACGAGGGTATACTTGTCGAGGTCATAGGCTACTGTCATGGTGGCGAGAGCGTCGTCGATGTGGGATTCCATGGAGGAGAGGATTTTTGTGAACTTTTTTGAGACGCCTCTGCAAAAGTTTTCTTACATTTTGTATTTTAAGCTACGACGACCTCAGACTACGGTATTACAGTAATCAAAGCCTTACTTGATACAATCAAAAGCGATAAACTCCTGCGCCGCATTCGTCGCTTCAACGCACAATCTAATAGCCATCGGAAAATCGCCTTCTTGAACCAGTTCTTGCAATCGGAATTCCGTTTCGTACAACGTTTTTATCGACGTCAAAACTTCTTTCAACTCAGCCAACATCTCTCTTTTCCGCTCATTTGCCACGATTCGAAGGCCATTCATGACTTCTGCGTGGGCTTTGGCCAAGTTTCTGTAAAACCACCATTCATATATCCGATTTTATCAAACTTGTTTTAGTTTTTGCCAAATCAACATACTCTCTCACAGCGGCAATCTCCTCAACCATACCACCAGCTTCCGCCTGAATCCGTTCATAATGTTTTGTCTGACTACTGAATTTCTCTGCATTCTGAGCAATCAGAACACTAATCTTTTTCGATACGACTTGTAATTGCCGTTTTAATTTGAACATTTCCTTCGACAGGTCCTGGACATCGAGCTCTTTCTCGCCCATCCGTCCGAGCTCGTAGCCTGTGGCATCGAAGCCGTCTTCCATGAAATAAACGACATCAATGTCATCGAATACTTCGGCTACGGCCTGTTCGGTCGCTGGCATCGCGCTTTCCGGCTGAAATCGTTATTTTTGGATGCATTGGCCAATTTAGCGTAACCAAGTGTCGCAAAAGTCGATATCTCTTTCAGTGTTGGACTTACCGGATAAAGGATAGATGGATCGTCGAGTTGGCCAGCCATTGTACAGTTTTTGGTTATGTATAGTTAGCAAACTTTGTGGCAATGTTAGAAAGAATAAATATATGCAAAATTTCAAATGCAAGTACTGATTGCATGAAAAAAGTGAATAACCACAAAAAAAGCGGCGATAAATTAGGTTGTTTTGAGACAGATGAAAGACGACATCAGTCAGGCAGTTTGGAGTGATGTTGAATGATGAATGGACATAGTTCTGTACAAAAAGGTGGTAGTGAATGTAAATGCGGCCGCTGGCGGTCTTATTGGACTGCGCGATTGCATTGCGAGTGCACCATCGCAAGTGGTGTCGCTCATGGCGGTTAGCCAAGCGGAAGTGCTGTGCTGCGGGTGTCAAAATTGTTCAAACATTGATGTTTTGGTTTTTTATTGTCAAATTGCCAAAAACTGGAGGTTTTTTTTAAGATTTATTGTATTGAGGTTACTGTAGGTAACCTATTTTATTACAACTGACAATTTCACTATTTAAAGATGCATTCCCTTATAAAATTAGTTTTACAGTTTCATTTAATGGATAAAAAACAAAAAATTACAACAAATGTTGCCCCCGTAATGCTCGTTTCTCTGTTGTTGTTTTGGCTTCAATTCGCCATCATCTTCAAGGTAAATGCCACTTATAAATACTAAATTCGCCACCAGTATAGATATCAATGACAATGCGGGTAGGCATATTTGGTTCACAAACATCAAATTGTACTAAATTTTTGTTTAAATATTTGATCAGTTTCGAAAAATACACATGTAACTTTTCAACTTTGAACGAAAATGAAAAACTTAGTTTAAAGCCTGGTTTTTGTACCTGTAAATTCATCTGTTAAGATAGTCAAGAAGAATAAAAACTTACTTTTAAAAATTTTAAAAGATCCCTCAATTTAAATTTCTTAAACTTTGATTCCTTGTGGAACACAAGCGACAATGTGTTTAGCAAATGATTTTCTGACTGTAAGATTTCAGTCATCCACGTTTTAGAATAACAATCACAAGTATATATATAATAAAGATTTGGTAAAGTTGTGAGCAAGTCCGTAAGATTAAAAATATATGAATGATTGGAATTACCGACGATTGTCAAACGTCGCACTTTCGGAAACACCGTTTTGAATGTTTTGTAAAACTTTGTAGATAAATAACATCTATCTAAGGTGCACGATTCAGATCTAATCAGAGTGTGACCGAAAATTACACATTTAAAATCTCTACGTTTTAATTTTCGTAATGTTGTACCTGCTTCACACTTGGCAAGAGCATTTGGAGTTAGAGCAAATGGTTTTACAATGGGATTAAAATTTTTAGTCCTTGGGTAAAAATGCATCCATCCATTGCTGCATTGAATATCAGAATGATAAAAAGTTTTTTGAATAAGTTGAAGATTAGGCGGACAGATGGAAGCATTGCCAGCAGCAATTTGAAAGTTGTACCGCTCCAACGGAGTGGTGAGTTCACTTAGACGACAGCGAAGACCGTAAGGAAGTTTAAGGATGGGGTATGGCATAATTATAAACAGAATATGAGAGTTTAGAAAGAATAAAAACTAGAACCGATCTGTTTAGGAGTTTAGCGATGTGTATGAGGTAGAGCGCTTTCTACGGATCGTTGATGTGCGCTATCGGCAAAAATAGTCGATAATGGATGTACCTAAATGCGGCGCACTTGCATAGCAAGGCCACCACTGAAGTGCTTGCGATCATGGCGGTTATAAACGAAAAAATTGTGTGCTGCGGGATGTAAAAGTTGTCCAAACATGCATACTTGGGTTTTTAATTGTCAAAATGACAAAATTTCAAGTTTTGTTGTTCGAAATTACAATAATCAGATCACTTACTGCAGGTGACCTAGTTTCTCACAACTTATCATTTTGCTCAAGTCGCTTCATTTACTTAGACAGTGTTTTCAGGTTATATTGGTAATTATGAACATTGTTTCTTAAATTGAGTTTACAATTGTAATGTGTGCTTGGGTACAGTGTAGTAACCTCGCTCTGGTGGTTACTACACTGTACCCAAGCACTCAGCCTTCAACAAACTGTCTTTCGCTTCTCGTGTCTCACCTATTCTCAACAAAGCTGATTTCAAATTGTCCGAATTTATTACCCCTAAACATCTCTCTAATTATCTCTTTACTTATGATTTCAAAAAGACCAAGTCTATTGTATTCTCCTAACTTTCGTTTCAATTATATTTCTGTCAGTGTACTACGGGTATGCATAGCTAAATAAATAATGGAAAAAACAAGCAAAAAATAACAATTTTGCACATTTCGCCAGAGTCATTCGCGATGCAATCGTCACAGCTATTCTACAAAACGAACAGAAGTTTGCAGGCATCATTACTTTGTAGTTTATACATACATCGCAGCATGTTTTTTTTATTAATGTGACTCCAAGCCGGTATTATCATCGAGTGATAAATGCCACGTGAGATTACGGAGCGCTCTGTGAACAGAATAGATTGTAATATGAATGTGAGTAGCCTTAGGTCCCCAAACATAACCTTGAACTAGCCTATTGTTCAAGTATTCGATCAGCTCCGAAAAAAACACTTCAAATTTTTCTGTCTTTAACCAAACCGAAATGCTAACTCTGAATCCACTTTTCTGTGCCTGCAACCTTGCTCATTAAAATTATCGCAAAAATATAGAAAAACTTACCCTTAAAAAGTACAAAAGGTCGACAAAATCAAATTTTTCGAATGTTGATTCTTTATCAAACATTAGCAACAAGGTCTCTAACGAATGCAATCCTGACTGTAAGATTTCAGTCATCCAGGTTTTAAAATTACAAAGATCAGTACAGATATAACGAAGCTTTGGAAAAGTTGTGAGCAAATCCGTAAGATTGTAGATATATAAATCATTAGCATTACTACTATGGTCGCAAGCGTTCGTACCTCAATCTCGCATTTTATGCGAATTAATGAGTCGTCAATCGTTGTGAGACATGGTCCAAATCGCGGGCGATTTAGCGTTTCAAACAGGTTTTTAAGCTGCCTTTCATGATTCTTCCACAGTTATTTGCATAATTAGGGCATGCAAATAAGCCTCCGGTTATTTATTCAAATTTAATATTTTTGTCCTCGGAATAAGGGTAAAACATTGTTTGAATCGCTAAATAGCCCGCGATTTGCCCCTTGTCTCGCAACGATTGACGACTCATTAATTCGCATAAAATGCGAGATTGAGGTACGAACGCTTGCGACCATAGTACAGATCATAAGACTTTCCACTTCCGGAAACATCGCTTTGAATGTTTCATAAAACGATACAGATAAAAAGCATTTTTCTAAAGCGAAAAAATTGGATTTAACCAGAGTGTGGCCAAAAATGACATTTTTCAAATCTTGGGGGCTTATACCTTGTAATGTTGTAGGTTCTTCACACTTGGCAAGAGCATTTGGAGTAAAAACAAATGGTATTACGATGGGATGGAGTTGTTCATTTATTGCGGAAACTTGTATTCTTCCATTTTTGCGTACAAAGAAAGAATTATAAAGTGTTTCTTGAATAAGTTGAAGTTCAGGCGGACATATGAAAGCATTGCCAGCAGCAATTTGAAGGTTGTATCGCTCCAACGGAGTGGTGAGTTCACTTAGACGGCAGCGAAGACCGTAGGGAAGTTTAAGGATGGGGTATGGCATAATTATAAACAGAGTGTGAGAGTTTAGAAAGAGTAAAAACTAGTACCGATCTGTTTAGAAGTTTAGCGATGTGTATGAGGTAGAGCGCTTTCTTCGGGACGTCAATATGCGCCGATACAAACGGTGGTGGACGTTGCTTTGCAAGTGCTGTCGCTCATGGCAGTTAGCCATGGAGAATTAGCGCTCTGCGGGGTGCCAAACTTGGATATTGAAGAATGTTGGTTGTGAAAATGTATAAAAAAAACACGCAAATTTAAGTCATTACTTAGTCTTATATCCAGATTATCGTAGGTGGCAAATTTTCACACAACTTACAATAAACATGTTTTTAAACTTTTTAAATACCCCTTTTGTTTAACAAATTTAACAATGCACCCTTTTTTGTCGTCAAAACGTCGAATACATGAAATTGTAGTGTAGTGTAGACTCCGAGTGATGTACCCTGCTCGACTCTATCTCGATCACCATATTAGGGCGCCCATCGCGACCACCTAATCAGCAGCTGTAGTTTGCATTGACAGTCGCCGTCCTTTCCTTCTCCCCGCCATCACACTCCACAAAATTCGTAGTTCGCCTGGTCAGACTGTCTATTTGTGGTCGGATTCACTATAAATACGTACGTCAGAGAAACGTTTTTCTTCAAAGTACCATTCCTTCACTAGCAAATCTTCAAATAACTGTATATTTACTCAATTTTACTATCTTTAACCCTTATTAAACCTCAAATCCATCAGCTATGTCAGCCCACAGGTGGCTCCGACTCGACAAAATCAAAGAAGACAGTTTTCGGTGCGTCTGAACCCTTATCTTTCCCGTTTGAAATAAATCAATACCAAATTGTAGAGGCGAATGCGATGCTCCAGGCCCGAAATCCCGAGCGTTCGGCGGTCAAGTTTTGGCTCAAGCCTTGACAGCAGCGGCTTCTACAGTGCCAAAAGGCTTTTATGTGAACAGTTTGCATTGCTACTTTATTCGTGGCGGTGTTGAGAAAGAGCCGATCATCTATGAAGTTAAAAGAATCAGAAATGGTCGAAATTTCTGTATTAGGACAGTGGAAGCGGTTCAGAATGGCAGTGTTATTCATAGCAGCGAGTTTTCTTTTCAAAAAGTGAGTGATTTGAGGGTTTTGAGGGTTTTGCTTACATTTGAGGCGTTTTTTTGTTGAATATAAGCCATCAAAAAGTGTTTTACAAACTCAACAATGGTTTCAAACCTCATTGAAGCCATTTCCAGGAAGAAAACGCGTCCAGCTTCACAGTATCCCCCGCCTTCCCGTCCGTGAAACCCCCTGAGGACCTCCAAACCTACACCTTCAGCCGAGAGCAGTTCCTCGCCACCGGCAATGACCACACCCTCATCCGACCCATCAACACCTCCAGAATCGCGCCCAGATGCGAGATCCGTCCCATCGATGGCGACATCTTTCTTCAAGGCCTTCTGAATCCCCGTGAAGAGCCCCTGAAACAGTACGCCTGGTTCCGCTACTTCGACAAAGTCGATCCCAGCGATCCGGCCCTTGCCCAAGGCACCGTAGCCTACATGTCCGACTTGAGCCTCGTCAACGTTGGCCTCATGCCGTACACCCGAGGCATCCGATTCAAGCTATGCACTACCCTTGACCATTCCATGTGGTACCATCAGTGGCGTTTCGATGTCAATGAATGGATTCTCTACGAAATGACCTGTGTCGCGCATGCTGCCAATCGAAGCCTCGTGCATGGTCGGATGTGGAGTCGAACGGGAACGCTTATCATGAGTAGCACACAGGAAGTCCTAATCTATCCCGACACAGTCGCTAATGGTAATGCAAATGCAAAGTTGTAAAGATTCATCGATTAAAATTACAAAATTTACAATAAAAATGTTACAAAATTGAACTACCTGTAGAAACGTTTGGTAAAAATGTACAAAATAGGCAAAATGGACGACTATATCACAATTGAAAGGCATTTGACAGTATACAGGGCAGTGTTACGATAGAACTTCAAATTCTTCGTCGGAGTTGAACTTGGAATCGCCAAAGTCCTCGAATTCGTTGACTTCGTTGATGTTCTTGGAATCGTTGAAATCGGTGTATGGCACGAACTTCGGGAAGCCGAAAGGCCGCTTTTCGAGAAGGTCGAACAACGGCGGCTTGGAAGCGTTCAGGATTTCAGGCAGGCGTTGCACGAGATCTGTGTAGTCGTCTTCACAGGTGCAGAGGAAGCTGAGGGCGAGAGATGGGTCCAGTGTTTCGAAGTCCATGTGCATCAGGTACGGACAATGGTAGCTGGAGTCGTCAAAGGGGTCGAAGCTTGGAGAAGTCGCTGATGACCGGCCGGGAGAGGTGTCATCAATGCCTTCAGAATCGGAAAGAGGGTCCGGAAGGGCAGTCGTCGGAGTGGATTCGACTTCCGGGTCTTCTGGGGTCGAAATCGGCGGCGGTGACGACGTCGTGCTGGTGACATCATTGGCCGGATTGGAGACGTATTCCATCGAAGTTTGAGAAGCGTGGGATTGGCAGCTGGAAATGGGCTTCGACGAGATCTCACTGCAGTCCTGGTTGGAGGGGATCGTCTCGTAGCTGTCATTGTCAATGTTGATGGCATCTTGGCAGACATGGGGGTCGAGGTAGAGCATCTTATCATTGGAAACGCCGTAGAAGTAGACAGCGTGATTGGGGCGACCGCCGAGAATACCCATGCATTGGGGCAGTTTGAAATACTCCTGGATGGCCGTCAAGTAGCATTTGTTGATGACAGTCAAGCCGAGTCTGAGCGGGACAATGATCAAAAGCGGCCTCCACGTCTTTTCCTCTTCTTCAACAGCCCTGGGGGTAGATATGTCTTCGAGATACGTCGACGGCGGTGTCGCATAGGCCATCGCTTTGACGTCGTCCGAGATGAGGATGCTGTCCATAGCGACATGGATGGCGAGCTGGGACCAATTGTCATAGACGACCAGCTTCTTGAGGACCTGGGCGACGGTATTCGGGCCGAACCATTGACCGACTTCTTTCTTTTCGGAGACTCCCATTTTGGCTGGAATTTAGACACAATTAAACAAATTTTATGAAAGTTGGACCATACCTATCTGATGCAATGAATACAAACTCGTCCGCTTGTCCTGGAACATCTTCAACAGCCTCCGATAGCTTTCATCCGTCGAATTCCGCTCCCATGTCCAACTCCGACCCAGATGGATGACTGACAATGTCTGAGCAAGCAGCATCTGGCCACAGCGAAGCATACATCCCCAGCCCTGATCGGAAGTGAGGTCAGTGCCGCCTGAAAAGGTCAAATTTTGCCATAAAAAACTCAAATTTTCAAAATATAAACCCACCAATCGCCGCAAAATTCTTCCTATACGTAAACCAAAGCCTGGACGTCGAAAAAGCCTTGATATCGTCGACCTTGTCTGACAAGAAGCACTCTCCCAGCAGATAGACGAACTCGCCTTCTTTGAAGGCACTGGCGCCGTCTAAATCGGCGAAGCCTGCTTCCAGCGAGAAGTAGGTCTCCATAATACTGAAATCAACCACATTAACCCCCTCCATGAAGTCGAAAAGACGTACTTATTACTCAGAGCCTGCAAAGCCTGCATCGAACCTGCGATGTCTGCAAAAAAGCCTAATTTACCCAAAATTCCGCGTCCGAATTGAAAGCAATCCATTGGAAATCCAGTAAAATCCTCCATAGCACTCGAAATATATAAAACTTTTATCATATCAACCAAACAATAAACTCAACAACGAAATTTCATTACAAAATCACATATTAGTCGTGTCGCGCTTCTCGATCTTTCGCAGTTCCTTCTTCTTGGCACGACGCAGCTTCGACGTGTTCCGGATGACCTGGACGACTTCGGCTTTCCGCTCGTTGGCCTTGCGACGTTCTTCCTTCTCTTTGCGGGCGGCGATCTTGGCTTTCTTCTCCTCGACAATGCGCTCCTTCATTTCGGCCTTTTGCTTCTTGAACTGCGTCTGGTCGGCTTTGGCCTTCATCTTGGCATCCCAGGACGTCTTCAGGGTTTTCACCTTGATAATGCCGGTGATTCTGGAAGAGAAGCACGGATAAATATATATGGAAATGAAGATTTTGAAAAACAAACCTGTTTTCACGCTTTGTCGGATCTTTCCACCATCGGCCGCTCTTCCATTTACCGCGAGGCTCGCTGGAGGCTGCTTCCACCGTGACGGGGGCTGCTTCGGTCGACATTTTGAGGAAATCGATGGGCAGGAAGACTGGTAAATATGCGATTGCCAGTGGCAAGGATGATCACATGTTGAACCAGCTTTTTACAGCTGGTTGAGGGTTTTTCGTTATGGGAGTTCGTTTGTTCAGCAAGATCAATGGCTGTTTTCGATCCTTCTGCAAATGTGGAGTGAAAAGTTAGAACGCACATTGCGTGTTTTTTTGGAGAAGTGTTTGTGCGTCCGGTATTCCGTCCGTTAACCTCGCGCCAAACGAAAGCCATTAAAGTATAGCTGCAAAAACGCGCACGCATTCAAAACCTTGTAAAATTTTTCTCTTTATCGGTTTTACTTTATTTTGGTTATGAGTAATACGCAAATCAATGATAAACGGCAGTGTAACGGCGTGCGTCATGTCACATAAGGTGTATTCCGGCCACGAAAGCCACGATCGCGAAGGAGTTGAAAACTGGATGACAGATGTTAGCTTTCGAGCTAATAGTAGTCTTAATTATACTCGGAGTATCACTTGGAGTAGCATTTCTCATGGCATTGAAAACCTGAAGAAACGAATCCCTCAAAAATTGCAGTAATTCAGCCGGTGGCACCCAAATTGGTCGAACTTTTTGCTCCGGGGTCTCCTTCCAAACATCTGTTAAGTTTATTACCGCTTCATCCGTGTCCCCAGGCCTTCCTCAGCACCCACTTTGCTATTTTGAGACACAGATTACCCTTTTATGCTCCCAGGATCCCAGGATTTTCACGCAATGCGAAAAAGTCGACGTTTGCCTCAGGGCGGCGCTTTATGTCCGTTCCCAAGGCTGTCGTAAACCCCTTTTAAGATTCTGTTTTTAGTGTTTCTAGTGCCAGCAGGATGAGAGTGAGTCGACCATCGGACTTTGCTCATTAGATTTCTTGGTTTGATAAAAAAATTGAAAATAGTCAAACTTCCTTTGATTTTGGGTGATTACTGTAGTTTTGACGTTTGAAAGAAAAATTTTGACATTGTTATCAAGATTTAAACCATAAATTTGATTAGACTTAGTTGAATTAGCGTTGACACAAGACGTTTTTCGACGTTTAGCTGTGCTTCGAGCAAAGATCGTTGAAAGGAAGGCCAAACTTTTGCGTGGGGTCCTCATCGGTCGATGGTCAATAGAATTCCCATGTCCTCGAAGCCCAATTACTGCCCTTCTCCCAGTCATGTGAGTTTTTCATCACAATGCCTTTGACAATTGGTTTGAGGGGTCCATGAGTTCGTTGACAACGAATCTTACCATTAGAAGGCCTCTTTCGGGGTGTTTGAAAGCGGTTCGAAAAAGTCACAACTTGCAACACTGCCTCTGGCTTGGCCAAACTGCAAGCTTGGAACGCGCCATGCCCATCTATGACCATCGTGGTTAGTGCTGCAACACGCGGAAGCATAGATGTGTCTATCCAATTCAATTGGATACATTGTGCGGAGCCGGCGGAGGAGCAGCGACCGATTCCGCCGGATTGCGTCGTGCCGCGGCTCTCCCGTGGGACCCCACAACGCCAACGGCACAGTGCCTTCGCCCACGAGTGTCTTCCAGCATCCTCCTTGCAAAAGCCCCCGTCGAAGTTGTAGAATGGGTTCACATGGGTGGTCAATGACCTGTCCGGGCCCAGTTTTATCATTTGGGACCCCGCAAATCTTTCAAAACTGTCACATTTCATTCACTTTTTTCATGTTTTCCCGCAACAATCTACCCCCAGCCATCATTTTCCCATCCAAAAAGTAAACAAAACCCCTCTGGTCACTCTAATCTCACTAATAACTTCCATCATACATTTCCACCACAACACTCATCTCAAATCCGATTAGTTCCATTCTTTTTTATCCCTCCGACGGCACCAATAGCGCAGTCGGTAAGGCAGCGGCCCAAAACGCAAATTTTGGTTAGGGTTCGACTGCGCGGTGTCGTCGTATTTTTTTCAATGCCCTCAAAACACAAAATTCCCTCAATAATGTCATCAAATCTTTCAAAATTCCAAAAAACCATACTATTCACATAACGGATTATCCCCTCCATAATTTCAAGATCATTTCCATCCCCAAAATCCAATTTCCCATCCCCTGTCAACCCGTATTAGATGACGACAGAATGTATCACCCTTTTTCCATTCAAATCCAACCCCGAGCAGCTGTTTTTCATCCGTGCTAAACATAAGCCTGCACATTATATCAGTAAAAACATGCCATTACAATCTAATTTTGTAGTGTGTTAAAACGGAAGTTGAGACCCGGCAATTCCGTTTCCTTTTTCATGAAAAGAGTATGGAATTCGAGTTACATTTTCCATATTTTCCGTGTTCTTTTAATAGTGCAATTAGGGGAATTCGTGGAAATTTGAACTTTTTAAATGACACAAACATGATGTAAAATATCCAGGTTGAAAGAACGATACTAAAATGGTCATAGATTTGTAATAGCTATGCGAACTCCCATAAATAAAAACACATTTGACCAATTAGAGGCCATTTTTGGTTGGAAATAGCCAGTGGCAGTGGTATGTACATGCTCTTTGGAAAAAGTTTCAAAGAACCCTGCAAGGCCGGAGATCTACATCAAAGCAACTTCCACCCATTGAATAGAAAAGACAAAAAGTTGTGCTCCAGAATCAAAACGGGCTTCCGGGTTGTTTTGCTTCAAAGTTTTTTGTATGCCTTGCCCGGTCCAGGGTTTTGCTTTGCTGCTTTCTGCTAAATGCTCCTCCGAAAACTATTTAGTCGCCTTCAAAGCCCCCTCTGAAGCCGGGGGCCCCGTCGATGTCGACACACGTGTTTCCCGAAGACACGACGAACACCCAATTGCGGGCTTCCCCCGAGGGAGAAACGCTTCTGTCAACGCCTTTGACGACCCATTCAAATCGTTTCCCTCGAAATTGTAGTTGGAGATGGACCTTTTTATCACTGAAGTTTGTTATCACCACTATTTTGGGTAGATTTAGATTGGCCAAAGTGGATCCATGTGGTTGGGGCGTGTTTTTATGGGCGGACGCAACACAGCTTAATCGATGTGGCACAGATTAACCGATTCCACGTACCGCGGGAAATGCCCTTTGTGTCGCCTTTAAAGATTCCGTCTTTTCACCAACCGTGCGAATGTGCTTCGAGCAAAAAAAGGGTTGGGGCAGTGCCCTTTTGTCATGGCGAGTACATTTCTTTAATATGGAAGTTTGCTGCCTTGGGGGTCATCCAGAAATTACGTCATTGAAAAATCGAAGATTTTGAGGGTCCTACCCCTTCCATCATTAACCGTCATTGAAGCCAAATCACCTCACCCCTAATGACGTAATTTTTCGAACTTGGAAAATGATTTTAAAATTTGTGAATCCGCAAAATTGAACTATTTTTTCGCAAATGGCCAATCCACAGCACCAATTGCACCCGAAAGCACAAAAATTTAAGAAATGCATTTCCATGGACGTGGTTTACAGTATCTTTGACCACAGAATCTGTGATTTTACTAGATTTTTTTATTACGTCATTTTACGCCTTAACCACCTCTCCCCTCCATCATTTTTCGTCATTGATTGGCTTACCCACCTCTCCCTTACCATCAATGACGTAATTTCTGGATGACCCCTTGGAAAGGGGTAACAATGAAGGTTTTTTTGGAGTTTGCACGTATTTTTATTTGATCTTTTTTTCTTGCCTGCAATTGTGAAAATTAAAATTTTTGTTTTCTAATTTTTTGCGAGTTTCAATTTATCAAATAAAAAAAGTAAAAAATTTGTTAATAAAACACTATTCGCGTTTTGGGAACTCGAACGCATACTTCCCCATTCGCACGCGCGGTTTTCAGTGCGTGCGTTCAAAATTGTTGTGCGAATTGACGCAACGCCATTTCGGCAAGTGTGTTGCAAATGGAGAAAGCACGTTTGTAGATTACATATTCTAACTTTTCATTTTCGACAAAATTTTTCAATAATCTTCCTCTCTGTCAACTTTTTCTGCAAAAATATTCCATTTTCCGCAATAACCAATCTCCTAATTTCCCCCAAAGTCTGTCTTTAAGTTGTTTTTACCAAGTTTGATTGAGTTTGGCCCCCCTTTCCTTCCACTCGATCATAAGCCCCTTTTTTGTCTTATTGTTTTCCGCCCTCGTATTGTAGGCCCCATCTTCTTCTCGGAAGCTTAACCGCGGTCGTTTAGACGCTTTCACGTGAAACAATCACAATTTCCGAGGGCTCTCGCTCGCCCAAAACCCGTGTTGTCCCAGGGCCTACTTGTTTTTATTCCGTTTTTTGGGGAAGCTAAAAAAACGTATATGGCCACAGTGGCCATGTTTGTGTATACACGAGGGGTCTCCACCCTCCTCCTGCCTTCTATACATAGTCAACGACGAGGGTGGACGATGCCGTCGACGACCAAAGGCGCTTCTTTCTGGTGGTGGTGGGTCTCCCAGGGCTGTCATGGAATTTATTCAACACGATGTATGTGTCCTGGAGCCGCCTCGTGGATGGGAGAGGGGGAAAAGAGATTTCGGGCTTGGTCCGTGACCGGAAGCCCGCCCTCTCCTTTCCCGTTGTCGTTTTTTCGCGGGTTTTTTCGAAGATACAAGCACGGGACAACCGCCTCAAGGCATTCGACACAGGAACGCTTTGATGGCTGGACTGATTGAGCTAGTTATCGGTGGATGAGCTCTCGGAATGTAGCGAAACGTGGAAAAGTTGCAAAAAAAGTGGTTATTAGTGGTCTTGAGGCGAAATTTGTGTTTTCGTGGTGGGACCAATTTCACTTTTTTTGTTGTATTTGAGCTTTTTGATACAGGTTAGGATGAATCCGAGCTCTCACAACATTGAGAAGCTCGAAAAAAGAGTAAAAATAAGGTCGTTAGTGGTCAAAAGACGATATTGTGTTTTCGTGCCGAGATCAATTTGAAACCTTTTTTTGAAACTGAGCCTTCTTTTTCATACATAGAATCATATGAGCTCTCAAAAAAAACATGTAAAAAGTTGCCAAATTTTGATTGTTTGTGGTCATGGCAAGAAAGTATTGTTTTCGTGGTGGGACCATTTTGACGTTTTTTTTTGTTTTTCACCATTTTTTCTTGCTATAATCTTTTGACTTAGATGATAGGATTACTAATTTGATCAAATTTCATCAAAAAAGTACTAACATCGCCATAAAAAGCCAAGAAACCCCGATCTCTGTCCACCTTCCCACAACCCCTCCATCTTCCGTGTTTTTCACCCCATCCTGTGCGCAAGTAACCACGAGATTGACTCTCTGATGCTAACTAAAACCCCGTCTCCCGAGTTGTCAATTAAATGTATAGCCCTCAACATCGTATGCCGTCTCGCGTGCGTCAAAGACATTCGACAATTGCCATCTCCGGCGTGCCGACACTGTCCTATTAATAATTGCTCCCGTCGTCAAAATCCAAAAGTTTCCTCCACATTTCTACTTTTACTACATTTGTATCCATGTATCTATCTACAAACCCATTTGTCATGGTTTAATAGTGCAGTGCACCACACCATCTGACATGTCCTTGCTGGGGGGCTGTCACCATGGTATGTGACGATCATCCGTCAGACCGTGAAATGAGCTCTGTGAATCTTTTACATGCTGCAAAACACGCGGAAATACGTCTGTAACAGTTTTGCAGATGAATTATACATGGGGCACACGTTGCGAGATGTTGTTTTCAACTTTTGGGTTTGAGGTTCTTTGAAATTGTCGAAAACTTCGAAAGTTTGGATATTTTGCAAAAAATCATAATACATTAGTGGAAATTAGGCATGTTTACGGTTGTTAGACAATTACTTTTTGTTAGGGCTTATCGCCTGAGGGAGTGTTGTGTAAACGAAACAATTGTAGGACTTTCAGAGGAGGAAAATGGCTACAAGTTTAAAATGGGTGCACTTTCGGACTTTTTTCGACGCTCGTGTTTGTCGAGAATGGCCATTTTGAAAAATTGTTGAACGTTTTTGGCATTTTTACGGGTTGTAATTTGAAAATACTTACAATGGGTATATTTTGTATGTTTTTAGAATACTGATATATGTTGTTAGTCATCGAATGTTGTAATCAGATCCAAGGTTTATAGATTCAAAAGTCAAAAGCATCCACAACACGCCCTGAGGCGAAATACATCCCCTGGGGGTTGGCTTGGCCTCCGCTAATTCCATTCCCCTTCGTCTTTTTAAGGCTTTGCATCGCTATTTTGAGGACCCTGCTTTGACGTAGTTATGCCAGGCCCCTCAAGTAGGGTTTATATTCACAGTTGTCCTGCGATGAGACGCAACTTTGGTTTCTATTAGTTTGAATCTGTATCTGTAATGAAGTTGCATGACGAAGATGTTTCGTTTTCGATTTCTGACCAAAAATTTTCCATTTTCATTAAACTGTGGCAGCCTTAAACCTTTTGTCTTTTCCATTGGCCAGTATTTTGAAGCCTCCTTCCGTTTTTTCGAAGCTTCAAACCCCCTCCAGCCCGGAAACAAGGGTCATAAACTCGGAACCAAAGACGACGACAACGTTAGAAGACACTTAAAAGTGCAAGACCAAAACCGAAGCCGCTGCTTTTTTCTGCTAGCTATTATCTTCCTTTTGCCCTTTTGTGACGGGAATTTCTGATCTTCCAAACAAGGGCATGCAGTCAGTGCCAAGGGTTGTAGTTAGTTATTTTAGACCCTCATGCCCATAGGGTTGAAAGGAAATCCCGCTAATTGTGGCCATGGCCGTCGGTAGAGGTCGACTGACGGCACTCCTCTCAGGTTACCCGACAGTTTGCTCTCAATTTGGCCGGGTTTCCGGGGCTGCTGTCAATTTTGGTTTTTAAATAATGCTTTTAACCTTGGTCTTTATCTTTCAAACCTGATGACGTGTTCGGTTGTTGATAATTTTTGTTTTCAATAAAAAAACTAAAATTGTAAAACATAAATTTTAAAATCTAAACTTTGTTTACACATTTAAACCCCCAAAATTAATACCTTTTACGTCCACCCTGTCAATTCATGCATAAAACTTGCAAAAAAGGGGTTCAATATTTTTCCACTTCCGTAGAACACCTTTTCGGGGATCAAATTTATAAAAAAGACGTAAAAATGTCTCGCTTTCGAATCTTTTGAATTCA
Source organism: Panagrellus sp. LJ2284 (assembly GCA_024447225.1). NCBI lineage: Eukaryota > Metazoa > Nematoda > Chromadorea > Rhabditida > Panagrolaimidae > Panagrellus > Panagrellus sp. LJ2284. The sequence continues at coordinate 5,038,809 of JAMRYC010000009.1, forward strand.
AAGTAGGTCCAAAGAGATCTCTAAACACATGCATAGTTTTTGCCTGGCTCTGAATGTCTGGGACATGAATCACTACCGCCGTCGCTGTAAACTGAGGCCCTATTGTGTTTCAATGACGCTATTTGTTTCTTCTATGATGACATTTTTTCCTCTTTTGTCGGAATTAGCTTTGTTTTTCGGTGGTCTATTGCGTTCTTTGTGTTTACAGTAGCTGTTCGACTTTTTATTGATTGATCTTTGCCCATTTTGTGTAAACTTATCTGTGCGTTTGATAGGGAACCCATATTGCAGCGGTGAATCTGTTTAACCTCATTTTTTTGCGTGAAAATGGATGGGTTCCGTTAACGACGATCATTAAAAATCACCATGTTCTCTGGACAGACTGACATCAGCTCTTCGCCGACCCCTTTTCGGGCCGTGATAAAAGTATGTTTCATTATATTCGTGGCTGCCCGTGCAATGTGAAGCGGACAGTTTGTTTCTTATCCGTCCATTTGCACGGTGGCGCTGACTCGCTGACTGTCCACAGGCCCTTAAATAGCAACGTCATGATGGCCGCGACCATTGATGTCCTTTTGGCCGTCCATTGCGAAACTATCGCCAGAAAAGGGGGAATTTTATAATTTTCTTTACTACTAACGTTCAACCCTCACCAAAAACGTGGCCCCCAGCCACAGTAGCGTCGCCAATGAACGACCAATAAACCCATTCAAGTCCAACTCGGCCTGGCAATAACAAACACTACTCCTGTTACCCCCTTTTGTTTATGGTCTTTGGAAAGGCGCATGCTATCGGGATTCACTTTCCATCGTGACTGACTTGGAAACGGTTCATTTGAACTTTTTTTTACAACTTTTTTTTAGGTAAAAGTGCACTTTTCATCTAATCAGCCTCATTTTTAATCACATTTGCCGTTTTGAGTAAACTTTTTTAGAATCCCGTTCTTAATTAGTCATAATAGCGTCAACAGCAGCCTAAAAACATCACCGCGATCCTTAAAAGTCCTTCCCAACTCCTCAAAAAACAGAAGCCATAAATTATTCAGCCTCTGACAACCAAAAACGTCACTGTTTTCATCAGCTGACGGCTTGACGACCGATAAAAAGTGACAACGTTGAAACCAGACGGCGATCGTGGTTTATTATGTTACAATTTTCGTCTCTATAATGTTTCTAATTGGTCGGATCGCTCTCATCTGACGAAAAGGTGATAGAAAAGATGCAAGTGAAAAGTTTCCTCGCCAAAATTTCAGCCATTTTGCAAGACTTGCCCCCATCCATAATCGTAGGCAGTTGTTTATCACTTTTTGAACGTTGTATTTTGTTTCGAAGAGGCCAAAACACCGTAATTAGGCGTCATTTATTACGTATGTATTCAAAGTCATGCGATGCTGACTGACAGGGGGATGGCATTTTTACAGTTTGCAGATGTGATCGATATTATGGACCATTTTGCAGCATGTGGGAATCCGTTTTTTGATGATTGAAGGTCGTAATTTTATATATGGTCATAAAAATTAAACTCGTGATACCTATAAAAAAGCTGTCAAATGCATCGGATTGAACAAATGGAATCCCTTTCGGTCTGATGCACTGAATCACACCGAGCTTTGGGGCCTTATGCGGATTGTACTTGTGGGTTTTTTGATTTTTTGATCCAAAACAAGTTCAGTTTTTTTTCTGACTAATATGAAGTGATTGAAATAGGGGTCATAGGTTGCTTCGATAACAATCAAAGCCCCCCATCTTTGTCCCTACATGTATCATCTTATGAAACACAGCCCCCAAAGATAGCTAATACCCATATTAGATTAGCCAGCTTAACCCCCACCGTGGTTATGCATGCATGTATACGTGATCTTTGGATGGTTATCCAAGAACCGACAAAAAACTTCTAAAAATCTTCCTTTTCACATTTTTTTGTCTTCCTCTTCTGGACTTCAGAAAAGTTATTTTCAGTCCGCGTAAAGCACTTTGGCAACCGCGTCGCCACTGCCAAAAACAAAGCACCTGTTCGTGTTCCCTTTTTTGTGGCCATATGCCCTGAGGCGGCACAAAGCCGGATTTGGGTGGTTTTTGACAAAAAACTAAAAAACTTCTAGTCACGTAAATAAAAAGAGGCCTTTTTGTTAACCTCTGAATAGTCTTTCGACGATGGAATGGTGTTACTCATTCATAGTGGTCATGGGAGTTGTTGTGTTTTGGTCCTGGCACGAAATTAGCATAGGAATTTCGTTCTCTGACGAATTTTGAAGGGGTCTGTGAAGTCGGTGTGCCTTTTGATCTACCTAATCCGCAGGTTTGATTGTCGAAAAGTGCATATATGGTCATTTGGTTGAAGCACGTGAGATCACGGGCGACACGGGATGGCTGTCATCTCGTGACGCCCCCTCAGGCGGAGTCCCTTTCGCAGTGCGGTTTTATTGTGCTTCCGTGATTTGGATTGATTTGATTGTTTAACCCAACCCGTGCCGTGGGGTTGTTCGTTTTCGTTTTGATTGATAATGGAATCGAAATAGGGCTGACCATGTCCATCTTTGCAGGCTGACACCCTCCGAAAAGACATCGACCATCATCGGTCGATCTATACCGACAGACAGGCTGTGCTGTTAGTCGATTTCCTGACTGCCTCTGCATTGCTTTTCGTGTTCGACATCGGACCACGTCGCCGACCCGACTCAACGCATTCAGTCCCCCCATTTGATCATACTGTGTGCGTCCAGCCCCCGCCGCGAACACAAATTCCCCTGTTGTTTGCCGCTCTGAATGGTGGAAACGCTATTCTCAACCCTTCACTGATACCCTCTCCACATCAGCTACACGTAAAAGCTTCCAAAACCACGTCAACCTCCAACTTTGATGGACATTGTCACCGCTTTGATCACTAAACTTTCGTCGCCGACCCCGAGCTGAATAGGCCACCCTGTTTTCAAGCACAATCAACCTAATCCCCCCACACCTACCTCGTCCATTATGGATTACCAGGTGCGTGACAGTGACACGCTCGAAGGTATCGCAGCCTCGCATGATTGCACTGTCGGTGCCCTAGTCAAATTGAATAAAATGAATTGTCGAATGGTTCGTTGTCATTTTCAACTTTATAGCCTCCGCGTGCCCCCATTTTATAAACAACCCCATTCAATCAATTGCATTCCAGGTGTTCCCGGGCCAGCACATCCGCGTTCCGATCCCGCAAGACCCGCCACCGCCCTCAGAATCCCAATACAGCCCGCTTCCGAGTAGTCCGAACAAAAAGTCGCCGCGACCGTCTGGATTGGGCGATTTCGTCTTCCTCGACACCGACGAGGCTCAAATTAAGCCGCCTGGAGGCGCTGTTCGGCAGACACGGCTGGCCAGTGACGCTTCTAACATCAGTGTTTCATCGCGGAAAGATTCGGCCAAGTCAAACTCGATCCAGCCAATGGCATCCGTCGACCCTGAGGATAATGACTGTCTTCGACGGTTTCTGAAGATTAAAGTGAAACAGGTCACCGAATCCGATGGCACGGTCACTGGGACCTTATTGATCACGCCGAATACGATCATGTTCGATCCGGATCTGAATCATTCGTTGGTCAAGGAAAATGGGCCCGATCTTTATGGCATGGTGGCACCGTGAGTTTTGATGATTTGATGACTTTATAAAACCGTGATGATCACCGTTAAGTGGTTTCAGCATGGATGACATTGTATCGGTGTCCGTCTTCAAGCACGACCACAGCCTCGTCGAGAGCGAAGACCGTCGAAGCTCGAGTGAATCTGAATCGAAACCGACTTTTGACTGTGGAGCGACTTCTGAAGACGAATTCAAGGACGCTAATGATGTTTTCGCTGATAATTCGGATGGAAGCCTAAATGGATCGATCGATGGCCCGCCAGTTTCGCTGTCTATCGATGCTTCGAGTTTGCCGGCCATCGCTGAGGAGGCCAATAAGGGCACGCCGAACACTCCTGGCGATCAGAACAGCTTGGCTGCCACTGGAAATGGTGATCTGATCAAGCGAAGAGCGGCATCTGACCTCGGCCCGGTCGATAGCAGCGTTGAAAGTGTTTCCGTGGACCTCCCAGACCGCCCACGCACCCACTCCGACCTCCAGCCTTCGACCAGCTTGGATTCCTCTGCTGCCAATGGCAAACAGTCCCCCTTCAGCCGCTTCTCCCCCGGCATGACCCGTCGATCTTTCGGACGCCTCGGCCGAACCCTCTCTTCTCGAGCCAATTCCATCAAAGGCACCGTAACCTCGGTCGCTTCGGGAACCCAACGCGTGGCCCATGGCGTCGTCACGCACACCAAATCCGCCGCCGATCAGATCCATGCCGGCATCCAGACCGGTGCCAAGGCAGTCGCATCCGTCCCCGGCAGTCTGGCCAATGTCGGATCCGGCATTCTCGCCGAAAGTCACGACCTCTACGGCTCCTTTGTGGCCGAATTGAAGGGCGATGCCGAGAAGAAGAACCCCACCGCCCTGAAGCGTGAAAAGTCCCTCGCTCAACTGCAATCCCTGAAGCAACGGACCCACGAAGCGAGACAGGCTTCAATGGCCCAAAACATGGACGAAGTCTTTGCCAAGGCCTGCACCAGCACTACTGAGGGTGAGGAGATGAATATCGACCATCTATTCACCCCAATCCAGGACATGACTTCGAGTTCGCAGCCGCCAGTCATCGGAACCCCGCCAGATCCACCCATGTACATGACCATTCGAGTTGATCGCAAACGCATGACAAAGCGAAGTGAGTTTTTTGGGTAAATTATAACTGTATTGAATTTGGAAAAGGGTGAAATCAGCTTCCAGGACCGATTTGACGGATCAAAAAGAGGAAAAGAAAAAAGTTAAAAAAAAGTCAATAAAAGCAAAAGTCCGCCATTTGTTCTTTTGTGGCGTACAAACGAATGGTAATCCAAAATTCCAACCCCTAACCTCCCTCCAAAAAGTAATTAAATCAAAATTAACGCTACTAATTGATCCAAAAATCGAGGCGCATCCACTTTTTGACACACTTTTTCTCGCATTATTGACGCAATCGGCAGCCCCCTTTCCACTTGTGAGTCAAAATCCATGATGCACTCTCAAACTACTTGCGCTTTGTCTGACAGTCCGCGTTCTTATTGATCTTTTTGGCCTTTCGACGTGGACAGACACGCTCATTTGCGTCTACAAAGTGATGACCTTCATCAATTTTTTGAATTATTAGTGACCTGTTTTGCTTTTTGGTCGATTATTAGCCTTTTTGGATTGACTAGTCTTTGCCCTTGGCGATTTTTAACCAAATTTTGTGATTTTAAACAAGGCTTTTTGTAATACACGGCGAATTGGTTAATTTTTGTTTCCATTTTGAAGTTTTTGGATGATTTTTGGAATTTTTAAAATTGGGTTTTTTGTTCTTTAGTATTGGAAGTTGGAAGTTTTGATCGCATTGGCCCCTTTTTCGATAACATCGTTAAAAATAATTACATTTTTGGAGGGATAGGTTGGGGGAAGGAACGGCTTGAGGCGGTTTCGCGGGGTCTTGATGGTTAGAATTCTTGAAACCGATGACACATTTCAGAGCGCATCAACTACGACGACGCCTACGGCACCTCGCGCCACGCTTCCGTGTCCTCCGGCAACGATCACGATCACAACAGCTTCGGCAACAAGCATCGATGCGAGTTTTGGTACGCCATTCCGAGGACCTCTGCTGATGCCATCTATCACTTTTTGCTGATTTGGTCGCCGGGACAACAGGTTTGTCTTTCCTGATGATTGGGAATTGACTTTTTGATTGGAAAATTCAAACTTCGCATTTTTGTACCACATTTCTCAGAAAAAAGTTTTCGATAGCTACGTACACAGCCAATTGCGTCTTTTTAAATGTTTCTGGATCGATACAGTTTGTTTGCTTGATCACATTGGTCGCGCAGTTCCCGATGGTTCAGAACGCAAAAAAGCAAAGCATTCGAAAAGCTAATGCGCGATTTCTGAACGCACTTTTAGCGTCCACTGCAGGCTGCGGTTTGTGTTGCTAGCCGGTGGCACCCTTTCGGCAGCCACGCTCGCGAGCCACAGCCACGCTTTTCGTGTATGTCCAGTCTCGAATCGATAGAGCGCCCGCTTTAGCCTAAGCCTGCCTGAATGTTAGCTCAACCAAAACCCTGCAACTAGTCTTTTTTGATTTTTTTTTCAAACCCAATCATAACCAATTTGATTGCGCTTCGCATTTTGATGACCATTACCGTATTTCTGAATCTTTTCATGAAACAAAATTCTTCAAAACTACCAAAAATAAGCGCATTCCCATTTTCACATTTCCCCCGACCGCGTGCTTCGCCACAGGGCAGTGCCGTGCCTTTGCAGTTTTTCGTTTTTGCATTTGCATCGCCGCCGGCAATAACAATGTTGTCACAGTCTTGAAGACCGGGGGCCATGTCCTCCTTGAGTCGAGGCGACCCCCTCGTAGGCGTAGTTGAGTTTACTCAGTTTTCGTTATTCTTTAGTGGGTTCTGCTTCAGACTGACGTAAAAGGAACGCATTTTGTCGGAAAAAACTTTTCAAGACTATTTTCTGTTCTTTTTTGAGTGTTTTTGGGATTGAAAAGTGTGAATTGTCGAAGTTGTCATCGATTTCGGGCCATGGCACGCTTTTTTGTTGCAAATTGTCGTTTTTATTATGTTTTGAGCTAGGTTTTAAACAGATGGTGTGTTTCAGAACGAGGCTAGCCTCGAAAACAATGCAGATACGAACGACGAGAACGCAGAAGATCCACGCAACCCTGAAACCGGCCTCGCCAACAAAAAGGGCCTAATTGTCCTCGATTCGAAGACGGACGATACTAAACTTCTCAAAGGTAAGCTTGTTTTGACTTCATTTCATTGAAACAGTTCTAAATGTGCCGTTTCAGACAACCTCGGCAATCAAACCTGGTTCGGCGCCTCGGCATTTGGGTCTGGTCTCGTCCGAGAGTGGGAGATCACCACGGTCAAGGAGCTGTGTCGCCGGCTGTCGCTCGATGACGATTCCGAGATGGCGGAAGCAGCACTCCCAGAAGGCGCTACCCAGTCCCAGATCCTCGACGAATTCATGATCCGCCAGATCGCGGAGATTCTGCCGCCGCGCGCTCAAGGCTACCCCTGGGTCCTCATCTACAACAGTGAGAAGCACGGGTTCTCGTTGAGCACGCTGTTCCGGAAGATGGAAGCCTGGGTCGATGAGATGTCGCCCATCTTGCTCCTGATTCGCGATACCAAGAGTCACGTGTTCGGGGCCATGGTGTCGCAGGCGATACGCCCTTCGGACCACTACTTTGGCACCGGGGAATGCTTCCTGTTCCGGTTTACCGGCAAAGTTCCGCATACACGGTTAGTTATTACTTCTATTTTGCTTCATTTAAAGGTTTTTGTCAAAAAGGGGCGGGGCTTAAAAAGTGGGCGGAGTTTTGAGGCTCCGCCCATTTTTGATTAAATTTTAAAATTGATTGAAAATTATTTAAAACTTCTTTTTACATCTTTGAAACCAAAAATAATCAACGTAAAGCGGTGATTCCAGGGAGCTTCGCCACTACGAATGGGCCGGCGACAACCAATTCTTCGTGAATGCCTGCAAGACGCATCTGTCGATCGGAGCCGGCCAAGGCCACAGTGGCCTCTGGCTCGACGCCGACCTCAACCACGGCCGATCCCAACGCTGCCTAACCTTCGACAATGAGCCCCTTGCCGGCGGCCAGGATGAAGACTTTATCGTGCAATTTGTCGAGGCCTTTGGATTCAGTATGTGATTGTGGCCTTTGTTTCCGATTCATTGCGATTTGTGAACAAACTCCGTCTTCTTATCGATGCCAGGGGCGTGGGCAGGCTTTGCCTTTAGGGGTTGCACGTGGTGATGGTCCCTTTTTCCATCAAATTTCCAATTTAACTTTTTCAAACCATCCAAAACCACGGCACTTTTGCCATCATTGTTTTATAATGGTGACAAAACTGCCTCGTGCAACCTCCTGCCCACGGCCCTGTCGCATCGATACTGCTTCATTTCGTTCCATCTTAGGGCTCTAACCCTTTCCTTAATACTTGTCCTCGTTCGTTGTCTTCATTCTCCATTCATGTGTTTCACTCATCCTACTCACTAACTCAGTCAAACAGTGTTTTCAAATATGTCCCTTGAAGCGTATCTGTCGCCTTCCAGGGAAAAAAAGACGATTCTTGTCCGATGTTGGTCACGACGACCGTAATCAACATGTTTCTACAGGTGTTTGCTTTTGTCTCTTAGCAGATTTGTGATAATTTCTAAATAGTAATATTATGACTCTAAAATGTGTAAAAACTGTGAAAATGTTATAAATAACTGAAAAGCTTGTACTTTGTGTGAACTTTGACAGTAATTAGGGGTTGGAAGACAGGAAGGGAAGAGATTTCGGGTAATTGGTCTGGACAGGGGAAACTTCTGGATTTGGGATGGAACATTGGTGGCTCATTTTGGTCTTTTGGGTGTTTTGACTGTTGCAAAATGGTGTTCAATGGTCTTCTCGCGGTCTATGTTATGTTTTTGGGTATAGTTTCAGTGACGGGTGTGATAAAAATAGGTTGGTTTGAAATTTTTGATATTTTTTGCCGATAAGTTTCGTCGATAGGTGCACTGGTTCAATCAAAAAACGATCGCTATTTGCTTCAAACACTGTGGAACTATCATAATGTGTCGGAAAACAACTATTATGAGCTGGAATTTATCGACTTTGAGAGTACTGCGGATATTGCTGACCAATGTGAGCCAGTTTGATGCCTTTTTTCGCCAATCAAAACTATCATTTGAAACATTTCAGTATGCCGCGCAGTCGAAGCCACAGCTAAAAAAGGCAATCTGATGGCAGTTATCATTGGCGATTCCACCGAGCCTCGAGCAATGGTGGCAGAAAGTGCCGCTCGCGAACTAAAACTACCTTATTTGTCTTTTTTGAAGACATCTGACGCTCGCCAACAGCTGTACCGTCAAAGAAGTGATGCATTTTTACCCTCAAAAAGCATTGATATCTGGCCGGAGAGGGTTGCTGTCGGGGAAGTTATCGCAGAACTTATCGACAAATACAAAACGAACACTGTTTTTATGCTGTACAACGCTGCTAATGGTGAGATCTTTAAAACCATGAATGTCTTTAGGCTATGTTAAAACGGTATTTGTCAGACTTGTCGAGCCTGCAATCCTATCTTCGAGACAGTTTCCGACCGCACAATGAGCGAAAGACCCGATTCCGGTTGTTAGCGAAAAACGGCGACAACGCTCCCCTGATTAAGGAATCGTTTCTTCGGTTTCAAACAACTACCTATATCTTACATGCAACACTGATACAAGCATCTGGATTCATTGCACAGGCTAATGAATTGGGTGTCTGTAATGACGAGAATTACTTTATTTTGACTGGGCTCGATTTTGCCATGACAGACCCCCAGGCACTTCGGATGGGGAATTGCAATGTTAGCTGTATCAGTTTCGTCGATCTCGATGCTCCGAGTGTTTTACATTTGAGAGACTATCTGGCTGTCATCGGATATCAGGATGAACTGCCTGGGAGAGGTGTTTGGGTGGGTTTTAACTGATAACTGGCTGATAACTGATAATCGGTTTAAAATTCAGTCCAAAACAGCAGTCTGGTCCGACACCATCACCATTTTGAAAGCAGCTTTGAATCAAAGTCAAATCCATCTCGAAGACAACGACGTCCAATTGCGTGATCAGACGTGTAAACAGCATCCTGAAGCAGTTCGCGAATTTCGACAGTATCTCATCAACGCCAATATTAGCAATGCCGCCACAGGCAGTCTGTCTTTAACCCCAGATGGTGAACGCGACAAGTTTGACCTTTTCGTTTATGAAAGTGCTTTGACCAATGCCTGGAGAAAGGCATACACATGGAATTCGACGGTTAAGCATTTGCAATCGACAGAAACTGCGAGAAGTTACAGTAATAAGAAAGATAACAGATTGCATTTGAAGGTTACTGTATATTTGGTGAGGCTTTTTCGAAACTTTTCAGGTCAAAAAGGTGAAAATTGCAGGAAGAGCCGTTTGTAATGATCAAACCAGATGCGGATAAGCTTAATTTGACCGGAAATTACCGCTATGATGGTTACTGTATCGATTTGTTGGAAAAGATCTCCGAATTGAGGAACTTCACCTATGAAATCCATGAAGTTAGAGACAAAACCTATGGAGTTAAAGAGTCATCAGGGAAATGGACTGGGATGGTTGGCGAACTTCAATCAGGCGTCGCTGATCTGGCTGTGGCCAGTTTGACGGTGACCTATACGCGGAGTGAGGTTTTGGATTTCACTGTGCCGTATATGCATCTGGGTAGGCTTTATCTGACGTTTTTAACAGAACTGATGCCAGCTTTTTAAAAAAGGGTAGCAGTTTGCCCAAATTACTTTAACCACGCCCCTTTTTGACCATTTTCGATGCAATCGGCCCCCAAATTTAACGAATCAAAAACTTTTTGTAGAGCTTGGCTACCCTTTGGATCCGTACTCGGTTTTGAAACTGAATCTAACTTAAAAATAGTGATTTCAGGCATTTCAATCCTGTTCAAACGCCCAGAAACCTCCAACCCCAGCCTGTTTCACTTCATGTACCCCCTCGGTTTCGATGTTTGGGTCCTAACTTTAAGCGCCTACATCGGCACTGCCTTTGTCCTTTGGGGCCTAGCTCGACTAAGCCCGAATGAGAACCGAAAAAAGACAGGCAGATTCACTCTGGGGAATTCGTTCTGGTTTTTGGTGGCTTCGCTGATGCAGCAGGGCCCTGAAATATCGCCGAAAAGCGCCAGTACTCGGCTGGTCACTGGGTTCTGGTGGCTCTTTGCCCTGATCTTCATATCCAGTTACACGGCTAATCTGGCGGCTTTTTTGACGACTGAGCGAATGATAACGCCCATAGAAAATGCGGATGATCTGGCGAAACAAACAAAGATCAAGTATGGCACGCTTGAGAGGGGGTCTACGATGACTTTTTTCAATGTAACGTCTCAAAATGGGAAAAATTTAAACTGATAAGGGTAACTTTAGGAGTCAAAGATAGAAACTTATGAAAAAATGTGGCAACTAATGGAAAGCCAGCCGTCCCTCTTCGTAAAATCTTCAAAACAGGGCATCCAACGCGTCAAAACAAGCGACTACGCCTACTTGATGGAATCCAGCATGCTCGAATATGCCATTGAAAGAGATTGTGAGCTGATCCAGATCGGTGGCCTACTCGATCAGAAGGGCTATGCCATCGGCCTTCAAAAAGGGTCCCCCTATCGGGAGCTTATTTCGACCGCCATTTTACATTTACAAGAAACGACAGTCCTCACAGAACTCAAAGATAAATGGTGGAAACAACAGCTCGGAGGTGGAGCTTGTCAAAATGCCAAAAGTGCCCAAGGCGAATACGGCACACGGAGTGTTGGCGGCATTTTCATCATTTTGGTAACCCGAACTTGTCAAAAACAGATTAAAACTGAAATTTCAGATTGCTGGCCTGGTAATATCGGTTACGTACAGCTTTGTCGAGCTTATCTGGCACGCCAATAAGGTGGCTAAAGATAAATCAGTGCGTTTTTATCGATAGAATCGAGGATTTTGAAAAATTGAACTTATTTCAGAGCGATTTGACGACGGAACTGTCCCGACTTATCAAACGATCATGGAATGAGCAACGTGGGAAAGATGATAGCCTTAATCGGGCTATCGACGAGCTTATCGAGTACAAAGATGGCGTTCCGGTCGGGTCTTACGCTAATCCCGGAGCGGCAGAGTTTGGATGATCTTGGGATTATGTTACTTGTGGAAGAATCGGACTGCTTGAACTTTTTGGGAGAATCGCTCTTTGGGGTTTGAAGGTGATGTGATTACGCATTTGATTAGTTAAAGAAATTTGAATCTGTTAGAATGGAAAGACGAAATTTAGAAATGAATGTTGTTTTAAAAAACCCTGCGATTGACAATGGGGTTTTTGAATGCGACATTTGAAGAAATGTTTGTTTCAAATGTAAATCTTGAGTAACAGAAATGTTTGAACTAAATTTTTAAAAACTAAATGAATTATGTCAGTTCAACAATCTATAAAAAGGAAATTTTTTTTAAAATAAATTAAAAAGAACAGTTTCAAATTAAAAATGCACAGCGCGCACTCTAAAGTGTCGCATTTTCCCCCCATCGCGCCACCCCTGTTTCACCCCAGTCGGGTGGCACTCTCACCACGAAAACAGCTATGTACCGTAAAAATGTAGCCGAGAGAGACAGAGAGCGACGCTGGCGCTGGCTTGTTCCTTTTTCTTTTTCCCGCTACTGCTCGGGGGTACGCAGGCAAAACCCCGAGACGTCGTCGCAGCAGACGCCAGAGGTGCTGATGTCGTTGTGCGTCCGAAGCGGGGGTTTCTCGAGTGCGTTGGCTTGACTCTCGGACCGTTGGTTGCAGGCTCACCGAGGCTCATTACGCAGAGCCCCGAGACCGCGTTGCGCTATCGTCATCGTTCGAATGGCTTGCACTGAAGCTCTTCACCGCCGCTGGGGGTGCTGATTGGACTTATCAGGTGAATTCGATCAGTCGAGTGGTGTTAGGAGATGTTTTTGACGTTTCCAACTTTGCGACTCGAACGCGCCTTTCCATCTCTCGATTTTCGCTCGCCACATATATCCGCGTTGCGTTCCGCTTGACCATAGCCATATCCGCCCCTCGAGGCAGACCTCGTGCTTGTCTCCCTCATCGATTTTTCGCTTCACGTTCTTTTTTGGCGTGATTTTCAAAATTTAGCGCGAACTTTTCATCAACGAGGAAAGCGTTCCGCTTTTGCTCCCGATTGATTGATTGGTGTCCCCCTTGTCTACCTGTTTCCCTGGTCGCAAGTTTGCCTTGCCTCTTTCTCTGCCCGCCCGTTTCACTTTGTAATCTCGGTTTCCATTGCAGGTTGGTAGTTGCACCGAAAGCCTGCTTCTGCGCTGGCTTCACGCATCTTTCGAGAGCACGCCACATCCGACGAGATGCCAGTTCCGAGTCGCGCCCGGGTATACGCCGACGTCAACCAAACACAGCCTCGTGAGTACTGGGACTACGAGCAGCACGTCATCGAATGGGGCAACATTGAGGATTACTCGTTAGTCCGGAAGCTTGGTCGCGGAAAGTATTCGGAGGTATTTGAAGGTGTTCGTCAAAACGATGACCGCATTGTTGTCAAAATTCTTAAGGTTGGTTTTTATATATTTTTTATGTTTGAATTGGCTAAATCAACCCTTTACAGCCCGTCAAGAAGAAGAAGATCAAGCGTGAGATCAAGATCCTCGAGAATCTCCGCGGCGGCACCAACATTATCACTTTGCTTGACATTGTGAAGGACCCCGTTTCGCGAACTCCGGCCCTCATCTTCGAATACGTTAACAACACCGACTTCAAGCAGTTGTATCAGACCCTCAGTGACTTCGACATCCGGTATTACTTATTCGAGCTTTTGAAGGCCCTCGACTTCTGCCATTCCCGCGGCATCATGCATCGTGATGTCAAGCCTCACAATGTCATGATCGACCACGAGAGGCGTCAATTGCGTCTGATTGATTGGGGCTTGGCCGAGTTCTACCATCCGCGACAGGAGTACAACGTTCGTGTGGCTTCTCGTTACTTCAAGGGTCCGGAATTGCTTGTTGATTATCAGGTCTGTTGGATTTTCCCATTTTGACGATGCTTATGGTGACATTTCAGTGCTATGATTACTCGCTCGACATGTGGAGTCTCGGCTGCATGCTCGCCTCCATGATCTTCCGCAAGGAGCCCTTCTTCCACGGCCATGACAACTACGATCAGCTAGTCAGAATCGCGAAAGTCCTTGGAACAGATGAGTTGTACGAGTACATTGACAGGTACCAGATCGAGTTGGATCCCCGCTTTAATGACATTCTCGGCCGGTAAGTCACTTGACATTGATTTTGTTTGAATTTTTTGTTTTTATTGCTTTATTTTTCTTTTTATCGCCGTTTCATTGCCCTTTTTATAGCCACACACGCAAGCGATGGGAACGCTTCGTCCACGGTGAGAACCAGCACCTCGTTTCCACGGAAGCCATCGACTTCTTGGACAACTTGCTCCGCTACGATCACCAGGAGCGTCTGACCGCCGCGGATGCCATGCAGCACGAGTACTTTGCTCCAGTCCGAGCCGCTGCGTCGGCGGCAGCAGCTGCCGCGGGAAATGATGGTTAGTTTGATCTTTTCAACCGTTTTGAACGCTTTTGACGTACTCTTTTTCCAGGCAATGCCGCGAATGGCGCCCCTGCGGCCGCCAATGGCGTGGCAGCGTAACAGGCATTCCGATCAGCGCCTTCAGCTATCCAACCAACAACAAAACGTGGTCCCTCTTGTCTTCGGCTCTCGCTTTTTTGATTTTGCTTTGTCATTGTCGTCGTTGTCGCTGGCTCTGTTACAGCGATATCGAATCGTGTTATTAATTTACTCTCCCTCAATTTAATTTTTCTGTAATTCTGTCTTTTGCTCGTCTTATATGAATGAAAAAGTTTATAACTAATTTCGATGACCTGTGTTTTCGTGTCTGACGAGATCTTTCGGCCGTTGGCGATTGCTTTCCGAAGCACAAATTGATTTTGTCTCTGTAAAGCCCTTAGGGTGATGACGTGCTTTGGTTGAATGATTACTTTGCGCGTTGCTTGCTCAATTTCGTCTCGTATCACACTGTTAAGATAATTCCTGTCTATTTACTGTGTATAGTTGTTTTCATTGTCTTGTTTTCCGATGGATACTCTCCCTCTTTCACCTGAATTCACTCCATCTTCCCTCCAGGCGGTTGTTTTGAACTCCGAAATCCTTGATATTGCGTCTCTTTCCCGTTTTGGGCTCCAATGGCACTCCCTAAGCCGTTGGAGTTGATTGAGTTTAATTTTAAGGTTATTTAAATCACACCTCTTCTTTTACGTGTTGTTACGGACAAAATTTATGCAAAAAGAAGATAAGAAACGCAAACTAATCATTTGCACTATTATTTCTTGTTGTTTTTTTCGGTTGTTGGAATGACAAAACATACACACTGATGATCTATGATGCCTTGAGGCGATTGTGAAAGAGACAATGGTCGCGAGCCATGTGGTGGTTTACTTTTTCGTGGTTGGAGTTGCTTGGATTGAAATTTGTTGAAAGTTAGGTTTTATGTTGCGTAATTGGTGTTTTTGAAGGTAAGAATCATGTGGCGAGCATCGACGAGCCAATTGATGCGCAGCATCGCCGGCGGGAAGGCCGTTTCGGCGAGAACGGCGGCGCAATCGGCTGCGGCGACCCAGCAGCAACAACAGTCTGCGACAGCGACGCCAGAGGCCGCCAAAAAGGCTGATTTCACGAAGCTTCGGCCTATTTATCTCGATGTACAGGCGACGTCGCCGATGGTGAGTTAATTTTTAGAGAGATTGGTGGTTATGGATTGGCTTTCCAGGACCCACGAGTCGTCGACGCGATGCTGCCGTTCATGTTGACCGATTTCGGCAACCCCCACAGCCGAACCCACGAATATGGATGGACGACGGAGGAGGCTGTCGAGAAGGCCCGTGCCCAGGTGGCTGCGTTGATCAATGCTGATCCGAGGGAGATCATTTTCACTTCTGGCGCCACGGAATCGAACAACATTGCCATCAAGGGGGTGGCTCACTTTTACAAGAATTCTGGAAAGAACCATGTTATCACTCTTCAAACTGTATGTTTACCACTTTTTTATATATAAATTTCCTCCCTATCATTCCACTCTTCCAGGAACACAAATGCGTCCTGGACTCCTGCCGCTACCTCGAAAACGAAGGCTTCGACGTCACCTATCTGCCCGTCCAGCCCAACGGCATCGTCGACCTCAAGGTCCTGGAAGCCGCCCTCCGCCCCGATACCGCCCTGGTCTCTGTGATGACGGTCAACAATGAGATCGGCACCCTTCAGCCGATCAAAGAAATCGGCGAGCTTTGCCGAAAGAAGAAGATCTTCTTCCATTCAGACGCGGCCCAAGCCGTCGGCAAGGTCCCGATCAACCTCCAGGAGCTCAAAGTCGACCTAATGTCGATCAGCGGCCACAAGATCTACGGCCCGAAAGGCGTCGGAGCCCTCTACGTCCGGCGACGACCTCGAGTCCGTCTGGAGGCGCAGATGTCGGGCGGTGGGCAGGAAAGAGGCCTTCGAAGTGGCACCCTCGCGCCGGCTTTGTGCGTCGGCATCGGCAAGGCCTGCGATATCGCGTTGAAGGAGATGCATTTCGATCATAAGCATGTCTCTGCCTTATCGAAGCGGCTGATTGAGGGGATTCAGAAGGAGTTGGAGTTGGTCGTTCGGAATGGGGACTCTGAGAAGAACTATCCTGGTGAGTTTTGGCTTTCTTTTACTCAATTTTGTTGAATATTGGCATTTTCAGGCTGCGTGAACCTGTCCTTCGCCTACATCGAAGGCGAATCCATGCTGATGGCCTTGAAAGACATTGCCTTGTCCTCCGGAAGCGCCTGCACCTCCGCCAGTCTCGAGCCATCCTACGTCCTGCGTGCCATCGGCGCCGATGAAGACCTGGCCCATTCGTCGATCCGTTTCGGCATCGGCCGCTTCACCACCGAAGCCGAGATCGATTACACCGTCAAAAAGTGCATCAAAGAAGCGACCCGTCTGCGCAACATGAGCCCCCTCTGGGAAATGGTCCAAGAAGGCATCGACCTCAAGACCATCAAGTGGTCCCAGCATTAGCGAGTACGCGTCCACCCGAAAGTGAAGTTAGCTGCTAAGTTTAATCTAAAACTACTAAGTATAAGTATCGTTAGTCACAGAACCCGTGTATTCTTCCTTGTTTGTTATATTTTATTAAGTCTATCTTGTTCCCGATATTATATAAACTATGTATTTTGAATTGGACTGCATATTGAGGAAAGAGTTATTTGCACTTGAAAGACATGTGAAGTCAGGTTGAAGGCAGGTCGGAACGGGTGGTTCAACAGCGCCAAAGTCAACATCGAAGTTGCAGGCAAAATGTGAAGCAACAAAGGCATCCGTTTGCAGCCGGTGGTCTGATTCTGATTTGCGTCAAAGCATCGGCCCCAATGAGACCGAAGAAGAATGCAAGACCAATTTGGAGGGCATGCGAATCTGGAGCCGGCAAGACACGGGATTGGTATGTGCAAATATTGAAGTTTATGCAATTGGGAGACACCTTTTTTGTCCCTGAAGTTTTATGGACAAATGGCACAGGTTTTAAGTTGGTTTTTGCAGCAATTTATGTTCAACTAATTGCCCAACGGAACTTCAATACCAAATTTTTGCCAGTAAAAATCTAAGTTCAAATAGCTTAAAAAAATTTTTACAAACGCAACTTTTAAAAAGATTTGCATCCAAAAATTCTCATACTTTGAATCCACGTCACAAGATTATTTGTAAATTATGACTTTAAAGTTTTGAGGTTGATAATTTTAAGTTTTGACATCAAAACTAGCGGAAACGTCTAATAATTTTAGTAAGTGATCTTTTTTGTCTCACTTTTTGTGTAGTGAAGCCATTGACAAGTAATACAAACTCAAAGTTACAAGCGTGAAGACCGCTTTCTATTGTATACTTACGAGATACAAAAGACAGCACACTCGCGCAATTTTTTTAACGAAACGGAACTGGTTCAACTAGTTGAAACACTAAACTATGCATACAGTAAATCATTGGGGTTTTTATCAGTTGCTTTTTACTACAACGTTTATACAAATCCACGTTAACGCAAAAACAGCTTTCTGAACGTGGTGACGTTGCCATTGGCCATCATTTTTCCGTCAAAAGTCAGTTTCACTTTTTTGAAATCCAAACTGTACAAAAATTTCACAAGACTGTCCGAATACCTCAAGGATGAATACCTTTCCTCTGATTCCAACCATTAGGATAGGGACCGGCAGGTCACGAAAATTTCTGTCGCGAACCGAGTGTTCCCCGGGGTACTGTAACAAAAACTTTTTTTGAAATGCTAAACTTTTTTAATCGATTCGGACGTTTTGTTCCTTTCCGAATCGAATGATGTCATCAGATTTTCATGAAAGTCACACTAAAGTGCCAAAATGACCCTTTTTGCCTGTTTTTTTACTGTTTTTTGAACTTTTCGACTCTGCCTCCGACTGCCTCTCAGACGGCGTTGGCACCATTCGATTCAGCGCAAAATTTGGCACAAACTGACATAGGTCAGAAGACCGGATAAGACCGGAAACCTGAATCCGGTCTTCTGAAGTCGAAATGGCAAAAATGAAAGTTGATCAATTTGAGTATTTAAAACGTCCGAACCCCCATTTTCATATACGAGAAATCGATTGGTAATATTGGTTACGCTCTAAAGTTGCTGCAAAGTGCCAAAACGTCAAATTTTTGGTTGCAAAATAATTTTTCAAAAACCTGTCTTAAGTCGGTAAAAACATGCTATGAGTATTACTTATGTTGTTTTTAACAGCAAAAAATGTATTGCATGAATTACGCTATTAAAAATATAACATTTTAAAATGTTTTAATAGCGCGCTAATGTCAAGGCCTTGTTCGCATGCGTGTGCAAATGACAAAATCGCGTTCGCAAAACTCGTTGTGTCAATTGACAAAGTGCATTCGCCTTGAAGCTTGGCAACACGTCCCCAACAGCAAACGCTGCAACGCAGGATCTCTCGAGAGAGTTCCCCTGCAGAAAAAGTTGTGATTTTTGGGCTTTTTTAACGGCATTTTCATGCCTTTATGATTTTTTAAAAAATTTGGTTTCTTTTCCAATCAAAATCTACGACAATTGGGCGTCGAATAAGGCCGTTTGCAGTCGAATCGGTCTATATTTTTTTTAACCTGCCGGTCCCTACATTAGGAACGTCGAATCACCCAGAAAAACTCTGTTTTCATGCAATAAGAAGCTTTGCCATTGAATCAAAGACGCAATTCAGACGGTTTGCAGCCATTTTACGCGCAGAAACAGCTTAATCCGTAATCCGTGAACAAAAAGAAGCACATTCACGGGGGTCGAAAAGCGTGTTGCATGCTTTGGTTCCGATGTGTTCCGTCGAAGTAAAAGGATGTGCAAACACGCGTAACCCCAGAAGCATTTTGACGCTCTTTGCTTGTATGTGTACTTTTTATTTATCAACTTTGACTTTGAGGGTGAATAAATGAATAAAAAGTTTGACGAGGAGGAGCTTGAGGGGGTTCGTGGCGGTATAAAGGCATGGATGGGTGGTGGGAGGAAGACATTGTGGTGATTCGAAAGTTGATTCGGAAGATTCAAAGCTCGAAAATGCAGGCTGTTATCGTGTTTGTTGGATTGTTGGTGGCCAGCGCCATGGCACAGTTGCCGACGGATTGTCAGCGAAGCTGTGTGACGACGAACACGCCGAATGCGGGGGCGTATCGGCAGCTGTTTTCGGGCAGTATCTCGGAGAGCGATTATAATGCTGTTTGCAGGTAATTCAAAGCTTTAAAAAGTTGTAAAAGGTTATATTTGGACGATTTTCAGTGCCATTTCAAACATCCGAACCTGTCTGAGCCAATGTTCTGGTCAGCAAACCACCCAGCAAGCTACCCAGCAAAACCAAAACGTCTTCATCGGCTCCACCAACGCCCCAGTCGACCCATCCGACTACCAAGTCACCGATACCGTATCCAGCAACACCCCCATCACCTCAACACCAACTTTGACTCTCTCCGGCGTCGCTGACTGCCTCACAACCTCCCTGCCCATCTACACTTCCGCTTGCTCCGTCGGCTACCAGCAATACAGCACCCTCGGAGACTGCTTCAACAAACTCAACTCCGGATTCGCCGCTGCCAACCAAACCTGCCAAGAACAGTGTGCCACTGCCTCCACCACCAACAACAACCGTCGCCGCCGTCGTCGCCAGACCGCCACCAGCGGCATCATTTCCGTCCAGACCTTCTGTGTGACCAACTGTGGCCTCAGCCAACAGCTCCCGGCCATCCAGCAACAATGCTCGCCCTGGGTGGCCCAATTCGCCCAGACCGTGTCCACCGTCTACAACAACCTGTACCAAGTGTTGCAAAGTTGTTTGTCTGTCTGATTCTGACCCTTGAAACCTTGAAACTGCCGACGTTGTACAATTTAAACGATTTTTAAACCAAATATGATTGGGATTGAGTAAATAAAGTAGATGTATCACAAAAACATTGGAAAAGTGGACGGATAAACTTGAAATCGCCCAGCCCTGTAATTCGATTCGGATTTGGCAGTGCGCGGATAATCCGCGAACCAACCAGGCAATCAATCAGCCAATTCCGTTCAATGAAACTCACTCCATCAACATTGTCCATATTGGCGACCAACATGTGGAAACTCGGTAGCACCGTTTTGGTTACAGCCTTCTTGATTGGCATCTTTTCCGCCGCGCAGGAGACCACCACGACTTCGGCGCCGTCGACCATTGTCCCGATGCTGATGGATTTGAACAACAAAACAAAATCCGAAGTCGAATCGATTCTGACCGACCAGAACCTCTCTCAGCAAACAATGTACGCAAAGTTGGACGCCATCTTTGCCAATCAGACGGAAAAGAAACGCGTAAGTTTTATCTTTGCTCACAGACATTTAAAATGGTTTGTTTTTAGGCCCAATATGAAGCCACAAAAGCAGCTTTCCAAGAAGCCACAGACGAACTTGAAGCACAACATGCTCTTCAAATTAAGAATGCATCAGCGGCGACACAGGCGGCTGATTCCATTATCCGATCCATCGCCAGAAATGAAACTTTGACCACGCTGCAGATCAATCGAGCGATTTTGGAAGTCTACTTTGCGCAGACTCCGGAAGTTCAGAACGAACTTAACCAATATGCTATCTTCAAATCGTGATTGTAATTGGATTTGTTGAAAACGCTTCCACGTGACAACAAAATTTATTACTGTGAATAAAAGGGTTATCTTTTCTTGGTTTTACGTACGACAGCACGTATAATTATAATCTCATATTATGCGCTATGTTGCCACAATTACAACCTGCACGTGACAGATAAAGCTTACGAAGAACGGCACTTTTTGCGTCCGACGACGAAAAGTTGTGGCGTTCTTCCGCCGAATGTGATATTTTTTATATCATTCAAAAACAAGAGTTTGAAGCTTGTTGCTGTCATTGAAGGCAGCACCTATGCTTGTCTTATTCTCAATCTAGCAAAGTTTTATTTCAGGCCGAAGCCTGTTTTGTGACGAGTTTAGCCAATTTTTCTTAGAAATTATGCTTAAACTTATACTCTCCGTGACCTTTAACTTTAACTAGCAGTATTTTAAGTGTTAATGCTGACGCAAATAACGTATGTCTTCATTCTCATAAATTTTAAACAACGAAAATTATACATCTGCCGCATTTTTTTTCTGTTCGTAGTCATACACACGCAACATAACTTGGTAGTTTTTTACATTGAAGAAACATAAGGTAGTATCCTAGGCATTATTATATTTACTGAGCGACCAACTTCTGTTACGTTAATTTTTATCAGTGTATAAACCAAACTAAGTTAATTTTTCCAGAAAATGCGTTTTAACAGAGAATGTCAAATACCCAATGCATTAGAATATGCCGAGTGGACTATATCTATTGTTGGACTGGTTCTTAACGTTGCATGTCTCATTATGTTTTTTAAGATGTAAGTGTTATATTTGAGCCAGGTTAAACGGGACTGGGTTGGTTCAACGTCGTTTGCAGGAGATCACACCCCCTTCTGCCGGCTTTGATAGTACTTTCACTATTTGACGGAATAAGCCTAACGTTAAGTGTTGCTTATTTCTTGATATACAGCAACTCTCATATTGATGATGTGAACTACTTTATTTACGATGTATTCCATGTTGCCTGCTTAGCAGTAGACGGTGTAGCAACTTGGACGATTTGTTACGTCACACTGCTGCGTCACAGGGCAGTTGTTCGCCCGTTTTCAACAGTCACTGATAACGATACTCTGTTAACCCCAAAAATAATTTATGTGGTCGGCATTACATCAACGGCATTTTGTTTCACGGAGTATCGTGTAGCTCTATTCGGTATAAACAATGGTTTAATACTGGTAGGCAAGATTTGACTACAAAACAAGAATAGATTTACAAAATTAAACTTTCAGATTTTTTATTTGATTGCTACCTCGATCTGTCCGTTGATCATAATTTTGGTCCTTAACATTCGAATCTTAAAGCATGTCGCATTGAGGCGTAACAGATCAATCGGTATTGAACGCCGGGTGGCTCGTGAAAAGCGTGCAGTTATTCTGCTTCTCAGCATTATTAGTGTTTACTTTGTTTGTCACATTGGTATGTGCGTTACATTAGACAGTTCATTACAACGTTTCTTTGCAGTTGACCCCTTTTTTATACTTATTAGCTATAACGACGACATTTTCTACATGTTTATAAGTCTTTATGAATATAAATGTATTGATGTTGTTTTTCGTTGTTACTCCCTTTTGGCTAATTTGACCTCGTTTACAAATCCAATATTTTACTTTTTCTTTACAAAACATTTTAGAGATTTAAGAGTAAGTGTTGTTATCTTTTCACAGCTGTCTTTTTTTATAGTATACTTTTTAGTCTGACTGGGGCTTTACCAGAAACAACCTCGTACTTCGATTGGCAGAAGCAAGATCAGCAGTGGCGTGCGGCGTCGAATCAAGTTCAGTGCCACTGTGAATGTCTTTGGAACTGATAATTATGTACGCCTACAAGTATCAACAACAAATTATCACTTTTTTAAATACAACCTACGGTTAGATGGCACTAAACATGTAGTCGGATTTAAAAGACATCTAAAAACTTGAAAACATTCACACTTTGAAACCAACTGCGACAAAACGAATGCCCAAAACATGTAAATCCGCCATTAAAACGGGCGAATCGGCACAGTATGTGGGGGCGCATTCGGTTCCAAGTTGCCGGTGTTTGGCCATGATAAACGAAGCGAAAAAGGTCCTCTCGACGTACACGGCGATCGGAGCACCACCACCACCCGCCAATGATGCCGTGGAGAAGTCCAAGTTGTTGGGAGCACCTTCACATGGAGCACCCATCAAAGAAGCCCATCCAGCCAATGTGAAAAGGGAACCATCACGAGAAGTCATCAGCAAAGATCAGCTGGCGCCCGCCCTCGTCGAAGAACTGCAATCATTCAATGCGGACACTTTTGTGGAAACCCATCGCAAGGATCTGCAGAAATTGAAACTTGTGGTGCGTTTTTGTGGGTTACAAACGCGTTAAGTGACGATAATAACAGTATTAAGACAAAAAAGAATAAACATTTGAAAACATAAAACAGTGAAAAACTCTTTTCCAGACGTACGTAATCGCCGGATTCGCTTTGTTTCTACTGATAGTACTGATATGCTTAATCGTAGCGACGATAGTATTGCGGAATACCCATACAAAGAAGATCACAGCCCTGCGGGTATCAACACTGTCTCGAGGGGATTGGGCCCTAACTAAATGTCCACCATGTTATGCCGACGGCGACACAACAGCCAAGATAAGAACAGTGAGTCTGATCAAACTATTCAACTTTTGAAAACCAAATTTCAGATAAACCCCGAGACAGACGCAAAAATCGAAAAAGAATGTCAACTTGATAAAGCACCGTTTACTTTGACATGTAGCGGCACTGATCAAAGTAATTCAACTTGTTTACCAGAAAAATAAAAATAATTTGTACATAATTATTGGACCTTTTTTTACTTTTTAAACTTATTAAAAAACCAAAAACGTGAAATCAACAAAAACTTATTATAAAAATCAACGATAAAAGATCAACCAACTTAAAAATGTGAGTTACAGTAAGGGCCGAAGCCTTGGATAGTCTCTTCAAGGCGGTAGGGAACAGGGGTACTGCAGACAGCGCGGGCGGCGATACTGGCTAAAAATCTGCGGGGTACTGTAACTCTTTTCTGAAAATGAAAGTTTGAACTTACAGAAGTCGATGGCGCCAGAGTCATCGACGGTCGCACTGACAGCTATCTTGGCGTCGCCGAATTCGCGGTTGTAGCGGTCCATGATGGTTTCGAGCTCGGATTTGTGGGCCTGGAAGTTTTCAAAGGTTGAAGTTGTTTCGAAACGGGTTAAAAAGGTAACATACCTGATAAAGCTGCTCCTTTTCGGCAAGCTCAGCCTTTTTCTTCTCGAGTTTGTTCAACTTTGCTTCCGTCGAAGCGGAGATCTCGGACAATTCGGCGATAAGCTTTTCCGTCTGTTCATCGAGTTCCTTCATCTCGGCCTGTGCATGGGAGACCGCCTCCAGATGCTCCTCCTTGGCCTTCTTTCGAGCAACTTCGCCTTCGGCAGTAATGCGTTTGACATCGGCTTTCTGGGCGGTGAGGGTTTCGCGTTTCTGGTCGATTTGGAGATGGATTTCCTTCTGAAAATACACTTTTTCAAAACATAAACCACAAAAAGTTCATCTTACCGCCTTGGCAGCAGCACTGTTGACATAATCCTGAAGCTCAACCTCCTTCGCAAGCACAGCATCAGCCGCCTGCTTTGCGGAGGCGTATTCGCCCTCAATCGTGGCGATCTGCGCCTCCTCGGCGGCCACTTTCTGCTTGATCAAGTCAATCTCGTCTGTGGCGTCCTGGAGCTTGGACGTGTTGTTGTGGAGCTTGGCTTTGACAGTCTCTGAAATGCAAAATAAGCACATTGCAAAACAAAAGCAACCAAAACCCACCAAGTGCCGCGACATGTTGCGCACTGTGCTCCTCCAAAACCGAAAACTGCATCTCGACCCGCTCCGCGAACTCCATCATGCGCGCTCCATGCTCGTGTTCACGTTCCAACGTCTTCATGGCAGTTTCGAAGATGACCATTTGGTCGACGAGTTCGGCACGAAGCTTTTCACAGATGACTGTAACAAAAAAGCTAAATTTTTATATATTTTTCTCCCAAAAACATACGCTGATCCTCGAGAGCCTTGTCAATGACCATTGTTGTCGAATCGGTCATGTTTCCGACTTCAATCATGAGTCTTTGGGTTTCATTGTAAGGTTCTTTGAGGTCGTTGAGGGTTTTGTCGCCTGGAATTTGAAAATTTAAAAATGACAGTCGACTTTCATTATAAAAGGAAAAATCTCACAAGCTTCCGCGACTGCCATCACCGTGCTGACCCTCTCGATACCCTGGTGGACATGTTGGCGATCTTGTTCTTTGCTAAAATGGCAAAGATGAAGTCAAAAACGGCGGAGGTTGAAATCTAGCAAAAAACAACTGACAGTTTTGAAAATTCGCTGACAAACTGGGCAAAGAGCCGCTTGGCGTCCTCGGCACTCGGGGCAGATGAAGAGGTGGACATGTTGAGGCGGTGAGATGCGAAAAGGACGGCGAAATGGAGCGGAGTCGGACGGCTTTCAAAAAATGAAAATCGTGAAAATTGATCACAGAAAAAGGCTTGGCAAAGTGTTTCGAACAGTCGACTGCGTGCGCACAAACGGTCCCGACACGATTTTATTAGAAAAAGTAAAAAATGCAATTTCAAAAAGTTTTAATCAAATTTATTTTTTCGGTTCAACATCAACTTCTCCGACGCAAGAAACTTCATTGGCGGGATCAAAAATATCTGATGTTGGCGCTGGTGCCACTGACTTTGCTGAAGGCGCTGACGGAGCAGACCCGCTCGGTCGAGATGGCCTCGACGGACGCGATGGCTGTGAAGGTTGCGATGGTGTAGCCGCAGTTGGACATGATTGTGGTTTCGGTGGACTCTTCTCTTCCTTGGGTTCTGGTTCTTTGGGTGCATTTGACGTTTCAGGGCGACTGGATTCAGACATCATGTTGCGGGGTCTTCGGGGTTTTTTGGGTTTTTCTGAAATTTGGCTTGTCGTTTGGAAAGTTGACTATGAAAACCCACTTTTGTGTTTCATTAACGGTGGTATCGGCAATGCCCCAACATCGACAAGTGGATCATTCATCGGCCCTGTCGCCATGACGTCCACTGTCAGCTCATTTGCCTCATGAATGCTTGTGGGATCAGCTTCTCGCTTCTTCTTCGCCGCCTCAATCGTTTTTTGTAACTTTCTCTCATTGCTCGCAATCTTGTACGACTTTACGCCGGCCCAAGTCATTAGTAGGAAAGCTAATATGTATATTAATACGATTACGACGATTTCATCGGGTCGCAAAAATAGGCCTTTTGGTTTTCTGTAAGTCAAGATGTCTTTCAATGTTCATAACAGTCGAAGTGAACTTACTCGAATAGGTCTGTCAATGCCGTAGTTTCAAACTCTTCCTCAATTTCTTCCAATAGGCTTAGATCAGTACTACTGTCTTCTGTGTAGTTAGAATCGATTATATCAGTAAAATTGTATGTTGTGCCGTCCGTCGTCGACCAATCGGTGACCGTACTTCCCCCATTGGTGGTAGACGCGTATGCCGTCGTAGATGATGTCCCATAGCCTGAAGATGTTGTTTGGTATCCGGAAGTGGAAGTCATAGGCGCCGAGGATCTGAGTTACGATTTATCGATTCCATCTTCTTCGAGAAATAATTTCCATTCTCCAACCTCGGTTATCGAGGTTTCTGCGAGTGAAATTTGTATTTTTTTTGGAAGTGAACTGCCGAAGGCATGAGTTTACTTCATTTTTAATTCTGATTTTGACAGCTGTATGACACTTTTATTACCAGCTCAGAATTCTATATGATCCCGAAAACGTGTAGTTACAAGTTTTAAAGTGCATAAACAGGGTAATTCTAACATCATAATGTACTTTTACTGAATACATTTTCGTTTTTGTCATTGCAAAGCCAACGTCCACCACGGCTCCGCGCGTGCACACACGGCTCTTGGTCTCGCAACGATGGGCGCAACAAATGAGTGCATTTTTTGCTAATCGTCGGCGATCGTCAGTTTCAATGTCTTTTTTCGCGGTTTTTGTTCTAAATTCTATTTATATCCTTTCAATCTCTTTTCCATTGTCTTCCCCACCCTCTGAACCTTCTTTTCCATCCCGCTATTATATAAGAATCCAATTTGAACCGTGTCTATTAGCAGATTCAGTTTTACGGTTTTTCCCGAACAATTTTATATATATTTTTCACTCCTTTCAGCGTCCCCGATGCCCAAACGTCGCCACGACCTCGACGACAGTGTCACCAGTGAACATGGCGGTAAGCGGTTAAAAACGAATGCCAACGGTAACACTAATGGCTACATTGAGAATGGCTCATCGACTATTGAATACTGGCTCGTCCGAAAGCCCAAAAGTGTAAGTTTTTCCATCGTTTTTGACCATGCAAGTAAAGCTTTCGGCTTTCAGGTTAACGTCGAAGATTTGCCCGCGCTGAACATCCCCAAGAAAATCCCGGAAGAGGGTCGTGAGAAGGAGAAAGACGACTTCAACATACGGTTTTCCCAAGTCAACAAGCAAATGTTCGTCATTGACCGCAACAATCGGTTTGAAAGCAATAATCTGGTCCAGCATAAATCAAGTGGGTATTCTTTCTATTTTGACGTCTGTTTTGATTTCATGTTTTGAATTCCAGTCGGCACGATCAAAGGCATCATGAGCGTCGACTTCTTGAAGCCCGCTGAAGACATTGGCCCGATTGCGCCCGAAGAAGACTACATGAACCCCCTTGAAGTCCTGGAGATGCCTGAGTTCAAGTTCGATATTCCAAGTATCCGTAAGCCCGTGCCATCCGTCGATGACGTCACAGAGCGATTGACAGCCTTCGGCGTCCCGAAACCCGTGCCGCGAAAGAGCAAAAAGAAGAAGAAACATTAGTTCCGGACTTTTTCTTTTCCATTTCTTGTTGATTTGATCTTTTGTTTCGTTTTCCTTTTTATAAAGTGTTTTTCCATCACGCGAATCGGAAACACGGTCATGTGTTTGTGGTTACTGTAGGACCGGCCGAATAGTTGTTGACCTTCGGCTAGGCTCGAAGTCGCATGTTTAATCTTATCTCGCCGTTCTCTGCTGCCTTGTTTTTTCAACGGTCGAGAGCGGGCGGGAGCGAGCTTTCACGTCACATGAACAGGGTCCTATCAATCAACAGTATACGCAGAATGTCCGGAGAGGGGTTAGGTCAAACGGGAGTCCTCTGGGGGCGGAATTGCACTCTTATCAGTGGTGGTCCAGCACCAGCCAGGCGGGAGAGTGATTCAGATTCGTTGAAATTGGGTTGGAAGGCGGATTAGAATCGCTTTTTTAATGAGTGCGTGGGGGTGATTATACGCAATTGAAACGCATTGGGGGTGGGGTGGGTCGTAAACATGTTTTGACTAGATAAACACATCACATTTGAAAGTTAGGGGTGCACTTTTAGCCCTCGGGGTGAGTATTGATTGATCCATGGAAAGTGCGCGCACTTGTCTTTCCAGCGCACCGGTACCGGTGTTTGCACAATATTGCAAACATCATCGCAATCCCTCCCATGGCCAATTTTCCAGCCCACTTTTCCCAAATGACAGCTATGAATCACCTCCGGATGTAAACCCCGCCTGTCACAGACAGCCCAGGGCATCTGCTTGTTTTGCCAATGCCGCGCAGTCGCCGCAAAAACAGAGGTCATTGAGCCCGTCCCATTTCTCCGCGCAGAAAAAAGCCCTCGACCAAACTCCATCTCATCACTTTCTATCGCATCGCATCGTCATCCTCGTCGCTTCTTCTTTCCAATGAATGTGGATTGAAAAAAGCTGTTTCGTAAACTCTTAGCTCGAGGTATCCTCCATCGCCCACGGCTACGACTACGGTTCTCTGTATTCCTGTCCGTGATGTTCGCTTACTTTCGCAATCGCAATTGTGCGTCCTTGCCGCCAGGGTTGGCGGACAAGGTTTTCGGCCGGACAAGGTTTCCCGTTTGGCGCCAGTTTGAAAAAAACGGACAAACGACCAAACGAGATGGGTCGTGCGGCCACAGGTGGTATGCACACGGCATTTGTTTGGCCGTTTGTCTTTGTTTTTTCAAACTGGCGCCAAACGGGAAACCTTGTCCGGCCGAAAACCTTGTCCGCCAACCGCCGCCAGCGCCCTCCACCAGAGAATGCTGTAGTGTGTGCAATGTATTGATTGCCACCGAGCGAGCGAGGACCCTTTTCGCGACAGCCAGCCAGTCGCGGCGAGCCGGCCCCCTTCTCCGCGCTCGCTTCTTTCCAACCATTGCTGTCGAGTTGTTGGTTCGTCACGCGCTCGCTTGCTTGCCTGTGACTGCTTCGCTTCCCGCTAGCATCATCGAGTCGACGTGTTGTTTCCAATGTTGAATGTGCTGCCTGCGTGCTTACCTTACCGTCAGCCGACCCCGAGCATCGGCAGTCATCTGCTCGCTCGGTATGCCAGGGCCTGGC
Organism: Panagrellus sp. LJ2284; assembly: GCA_024447225.1. Taxonomy (NCBI): domain Eukaryota; kingdom Metazoa; phylum Nematoda; class Chromadorea; order Rhabditida; family Panagrolaimidae; genus Panagrellus; species Panagrellus sp. LJ2284. Next base: position 5,068,072 of record JAMRYC010000009.1, read on the forward strand.
TCGAGCCCAAAAGTCGCGGGCTCAATCGGTGATCATTTGCTTTTTCGGTCGTTTTTTGTCTTTTTAACCATCGAAAACGCGGTGAAAGCTCGACTCATCGATTTGGCACCCATCCTCATCCCTTTATCGTGCCCCCGCGCCAATTTTGTTATCATTTTCTACGATTTTTGCGCATTTCATCCACCATGCTCAAACCCCCGTCTTTCAGTTACCATCTTTTCTTTCGTTCGCCTTTCGCGACCTTTTTCTTTCTTACCATCAAGGCTCCGTGCCTCAAAACCACCAAAAAAAGAATTCCGGATTTCCTAACATCTCGCTTGGACGCATACTTCGACCCTCGGCGAATTATAAGTAAGTTTTTACATTTTTGTAACCTTTTTGGGCCTTTGCTCCCCCGGCATACTGTGTTTGCGGAGTCAGGTGACTGCACGCGCCCACCTGGGGCCCTGGGGGCTTACGTCATCCTTTGAGGGGTGTAAATGGTTATAAATGGGCCGGATTTGGTTTATGGTTTGCTCTTTTTTTAGAAAAAGAATGTCTTCGCAGAAGAACGCTTCCTCCCCTAACCCTGCGTCCTCGAAGCAGCGTGCCAACATGAGCACGCCGACGTCCTCACGCAGATCCCCGGCATCCAACAGCTCGCCCGCCGGTAGCAGCGCCTCATCGAGCTCGTCTCGTCGGAAGCCCAAGCAAGCCGCTTCTCGATCGCCTCCGTCCCACTCGCAATCCCAGCCCGAGTTCTTGTCGTTCCAGCCGGCCCTGCAAGGTTGCTACGATATGCCGACGCCGAAGTCGCGCCGTTCGCCGCCGCGTAATGCCAGCAATGGCAATTTGAACGCGAAGTACAACAACAGCTACAATGGCCCCATGTCCAGCCCGATCAAGCCGGTCACCATCATGTCGCTGTGTCGCCCTGCGGCCAACAGCAATCGCTCCTCACCGACGGCCTCTGCCAAGCGTAGCGTCAACAAGCCCTTTGCCAGTGCCAAGTATCTCGAGCTCCCGATGACGGCCAACCTGCCCGCGCCCCCGGCCGACTGGCTCGCGGCTTCTGAAGTCGCCGACGAACCCGAAGAGCTCCTCATCGCCGAGCCCCCGTCGCCCACGACCGCCGCCGCTGTAGCCCTCGCCACGGAACACGGCTTCGACGGACGCATCCGCCTCTCGCCGCTCCAACTCATCGCCGCCGTCAGTGCATCCTAAGCACCCCTCCATCCGGACACTTCTACTGTATTCTTCGCCCCCTCTGGAAACAACAACTTCTTCGAGTATCATCTTGAGTAATATTAATTCGAAGGGCCCGCATCTAAGCTCGCCCAACGCTTTTTATTCTTTATTCCCGGTGTTCTTTAATTCTTTTTATCTTTTTGTTATTGTTTTCTTTCTTTCTTTTTCATTATTATCCCTATTTTACGATTGAAACTAATATTGTTGTCTACGGTTCAATCGTACCCCCACCATCCTCCAGTGTGGCCCATGCCCGCGCCCATCTCACAACAAGCGCACTGTACATTAGTCCTTTGTGCATCCACACTAGCATTTTTTGATCAAAATTTATTTTTGCTTTTATTTTTATCTAAAAATTCAAGTGTCATCCACGCCCCGACACATGTACACAAAAGAGAGTCATATTGGCCACTTTGGTTTCATTTTTATTTTTTCTATTCAAATGTAATTCATGCATTGCGGTGTTGTTCTCATTAGCGGGCTGTATCATATCTCATTATCTTTGGTTTTTCTACAAATCCAAGTACAATTGCATTGTTATGGGTCTATTGTTATGTGATCTCTCTGGCATCGCTTCCGATTCTAAACACGACATTCCGCATGTTCAATCCTTGTTTATTTTTGCCTCCTTGTGCTTCTATGTCGGTGCCCCCATCCGCATCCGCTGCAACTACGTCAACCAACCAAATTCCCGGTATTATGTCTGTTTGTCAATTGTCTATTTCTATTTTGATTGTAATGGTACCTCTTTACAACTGACTAATACCTCCCCCTACCTCTGGTTGTTGTATTTCTATCCTTTTTTGTCATTATTAATCAGTCTGCTTGGCTTTGGCCTTGTCAATGTGTAAGAAGAGAAAGTTATCAAAAGATTGAACATTGACATTGGCTTTTACATCTGTGAAGCATGATATGATTGCATCTGACATTTGGAGATTGTTTGATTGTATGTTGCCACGGACGGCTGCGTGGCGGCGACTTTGTTGTACATGATGCCTTGGAAACGATGCATGCATAACCCATTTTGTTCACGCCCTTAACCCACACACTACTCGCCCAATGCCTCTGAATCTCGTTGAATTTTTAGTATTTGAATATGGGTTTATTGTGCCGGTTGTCATTGCCGCTTCTTCCACGCTAATCAATATTGTAACCGCTGTGATAGGTATTTTCTTACCTTTTTTCAATTTAGTTGAGACAGGCCTTGCTTGTGAGCAATTTAATCCCGCTAGCGGCCTGTCCATACCAGAATTTCGATTTGAATCGTATCAGTCAGACGTGTGTAGAGCTATCCTCACTTTTACATCGGAATTGTACATATAATTCAGTTTCCGATTTCTAGTCGTAGCACCGAGCGTCTTTTACTGATCTTTTCCTTCCATTAGCCTTTTGTAAGATGCTTTTCTATGTTTTGATTTGATGCGTGTCAATTAGTTGCAGTCACACAGGTTCCTGCACATCCAAACCCTACCCCCTTCACGATGAACTTTGTTTTTGTTGTTTAGAAGCGAACCCTCGGTCTCTATCTCTCTCTTTTCCACCCATTTGTCGATTATTTATGGCAAATTACATGCCGATTCTGCCCTTTTGTAGATCTCTGTTTAATTAGACCCTTTCCCATTCAAAAACGACTCACATTGAAGGGTTTACCAGACTTCCAAAATCGCTGTGCGACGGCGGATTACGGTAACCTTCACTGTGTAGCCCGGCTTCGGCCAACTTTTCGAAACCATCCCTTTAATTGTACCACCACTATACCTAATCCAATTCCATCATTGGACCTATTCTGTTGGCCTGGCCCTGCTTTGTCAACAGCCCCATTAACCATCTACCCATTCGTCACCCCCGTGCATGCCCTCAGGCTGTTCCCATTTTGTCATTTCGATGAGATGGAAATTGCCCTGTTCGCGTCATTTGGGTTGACATCACCATTACCATCTGCTTACTTTTTATTGTAAGTCTCATGAGCGCGATGAAAACATCTCATCGTGCCCCCATTTAACCACCATCTACCACCACAATCGGTTTCATCGGTCGCGAACCATCTGGTCTTTTGGCGTCATGCTGAAAGCAGGTGAAACGCCATCGATCGTTCCATCCTTTTCCCGTCAGGGAAAACAAGTAGGTAATATCCATTTGGCTTATGTATATCTTTTTCGTTTATCCATCCAAAAACCCTTTAGCCAATGGACACTTTCTGTAATTAACATTCTTTTCTATCTTTTTGATCATTTTGTCAGTAGTTTTCTCGACTTTTTAATATTTTTGATTCGATTATCTGTAATTGTAAGTTCATTTGTGCGACAAAATGAAAGTAAATTTTCCAAAAAAAGTGAGAACAACAAGATCGGAAAGTGAATGCAAATATGTCTGATGTGAATCAAAACACCAACCGTATGAATGTAAAGCAAACTTAAAACTGGAACTTCTTCGTCAACAACTTCATAGCGAAGAGCTCCGACGATTCCGGCGACAGTTCCGCGACGGAGTCAATCAGAGGAGGTTTTTCGGTTGTTTTGGTTGATTTTCGGGGCTTGTTTGCCGGTGGCACTTGCTTCCATAGGTGTTCCTAAAGTAAATAATTTGGTATTTTTGAACGAAAAGGTTGTGCAAAGTTGACTTACAGTATCTCGAGGGACTAGATGCAAGGGTTCGGTGAAGGAATAACGCAGCTTGAATTCGTAGACTGAAAACTGATTGAAAAGACAAAGATGGTCAATTTGAAACCCACGTTGATCCTTGGAAACATTCGCCCACCTCGGAGCAGCTTCAACCTCTGTCAAAAGTTTGCCCAAATCAAGCTTTAGCTGACTCAAAGCAATGGAAAACTTGTTGCTAAAATCAATCGATTGGCATTATTGATTCAAAATCGATCTAAAAAGTACAAACATTCGCCGAAGCATGCCGCCAGCATCCGCCTTGTACACGTCAATGCTGTATTCCACGACAACTCGGCCCTCGGAATCAAGAAAAACGGCTTCAACTCGTTTGAGACGCTCGTGTTTCAGCCATCGACGGACTGTTTTCGCCGCGTTATCGATGTAATTCGCGACGAAGGTGTCAGTCGTGCGCGAATACTGATGTTTGGCATCGTCGGCGAAACACGATGCCACCGGATGCGCCGTCGCTGCGTACTTACAATAGATAACATGCCCGAAGGCTGTCACGAAACGAGCTATGACATTCGACAGTTCATCGGCATCGTCCCGCAGAGCGGTTCCGAGCCAGACTTCTCGGACGCCCTTCGATTTTGACGCCATCTGACAATACCCATGTTAAATAACTTCCTCAAACTTGCTACAGTATGCGAAAACAACGTCCAAATGTGCAGTCCAAAGTTAAAACTGTACGAATTTACATCATCAACGATTACTCAGAGCCCAGCTACCAAAAAGGTCAGTTAAAACGCACAAAAATATCAATTATGGAGGTGAAAAAAAGACGAGATCCAATCAGCATGAGCATACTCAGATCATCGTAGAACGACCAAAGAAAAAGACGCAAAAAAGCATCTGACAAATAAATAATAGCACAACAACAAAAATACAAAAAAAGGAACGCCGAAATTAGAATTCGTTCATTGGAACGTCTTGCGAGAAGTCATCGGCACGACCACCGCGTTTGGAAGCTGGACCGCCTTGGCCCTCACCGGGCCTCTTAGCACCGCGACCACGACCGCCTCGACCACCGCCGCCGCCACCACGATTGTTTGAAAAGCCGCGACCACCGCGTCCGCCGCCGCCGGCAGATCGATTAAACTAAAAATCAAAATCCTTAAGCACGTTTTCAAAGGCTTGAGTAAAAAGGGGCAAACTTACACTTCCAGACGAAAAAGAACCACGACTGGGGCCAGCATACGGAGTACCGTAGTACGGATCAGCAGTATAACCGCCATAGGGATCATAGCCGGAGTAGGGGCTGGCCATGGGATAGGCACCGTATCCACCATCGTAGGCAGCACCACCATATCCACCGCCATAGGGGGCAGGAGGGGCGTAGGGCGGATAACGGGCACCGTAGCCGGGGACTCCAGCGCCACCGCGAGGAGCACCACGTGAAGGAGGACCGTAGTATTCATTGTAGGTGGTGTTGTGGGCAGCGGCTCGAGCATTAGCACGGGCAATGACCGCATTGGCACGCTTCGCATTCGGGGTAGGGCCCTTGCCACGACGGAGCTTGCTTTCGCCTTGCGGCTTGGCTAGCGAGATCTCGACGTCGACGCCTTCAACGACCTTGCCCTTCATTTCTTCCATGGCCTGAAAAGACAACAATCAGTACAAAATCGACAAAGCTGAAGTGAAAAACTTACTTTCAATGCGTCTTCACGGTTCTTGTAGTGGATGAAGGCATAGTCACGAATCTTCTTGACACGCTCAATCTCGCCGTAGGGCTTGAACATTTCCGTCAGCTTGTCCTCGGTGACGGCTTCCTTCAAGTTCTTGACGTACAGGACCTTGACTTGGGACATCGTCTCCTCATCGGGTTCTTCCTGCTGATCGGCCCAATCGACGACGAGATCACTGTTCCATGGACGAACTTTGCCGGTACCGATGCGTCGCTTGGCATCACTCGCAGCCTTGTGTTCGGCGAAGTCGACGAAGCAGAATCCACGGTTCTTCTTGTTGTCAGCAGCATCAGGGTTCGTGTAGACAATCACGTCCAGAACGCCTTCTGAAACTATGATAGAATCGCTATAGATATAATTCAAAGGGGTTTCGGGACATGCACAAATCACAAAAGTCGAAAAGAAAGGGCCAGAAGTCGGGTAAACCGCACAGTACCTGCATGCTTTTTCAATTCCTCAAGAATTTCTTCCTTCGTTTTGGATTTTGGAATGTTTCCGATAAAGAGCCGAGTGTTTGCAACACTAATATTCACTTTGAGCGGTTTTCCAGGTACAATTTCGTACCCATTGAACTAAAAAAAGTAACTTTCAATTCCAAATCGTAAAATAGCACGTAAAAGGTGGATGGGTGGGACGTGTGAATGCACAAATCCACCAGCTCAGAGGACCCCGGGGACAAAAAGTGAATCAATCAATGGCGAATAACCGTGTAGAGTGCGTGAAATCGGCACAGGAACAGCAATAATAACGTTCGAAAATGGTTTTCGAAAACAGTTCAGCAGAAAACGTTTTGATACTCCAGAAGATGGTGGTAATAGTGCGAAGAAAACTGCACAAACTTGGAAGGAGGGGCCCTCGAGAGCTGGGGAAAGTCGACACATAGCCGTGTCACAAAAAACGCCATCAAACTTCGACCAAAACGTCAAAAAGCTGCGGTGTGAGCATTGCAAGAGCCAACTTGGCCGTTGAACAACCCAAAAACATGCGGCATGCCCGTTATGTGATAAAAACCCCACAAAAATGCAATCCGCTGAAAAGGAAAAAGCGTATCGAAAGTCGAAAACCTACCTTCTTCGCAGCTTCGAACGCATGGTCGCGATTGACGTAGACGAGGAAGGCATAGCCACGAGATTTGCCATTGGGAGGGTCCATCATGATGCGGAGGTCGTAGATCTGACCGACTTCTTCGAAGATAGGGATGAGCTGATCCTCGTAGACATCACGGGGGATCTGACCGATGAAGACTTCGTGATCCGTGCCGGTGGGTTCATTTACGAGCTCGGGCGGACAGTGGTACTTGCGTTGACCGACTGTGATCTCGAGATGGTAATGGGTACGGTCGATTATGGACTTGATGGTTTCGATCTTGGGTCCAGGGATGAGGGGGACACCGGTGGAATGCTGGCCCAAGCTGCGGTAGCGTTCCTTGAAGTTGCGCATAATGGCCATGAGGTACTGAGGGCGGTTTTGGACGCCATAGAGTTGGGATTCCTAAAGAATAGATCGGTTATTGAATGTAAATTGAAATAAAAATCAAGCAAAACAAACCTCAATCTCCTTGATGATGAAAAGCGATGACTCCAGATTGAAAGTGCTAAGCAAATCGATCGCACGGTCATCGAAATCATCGCGATTCAGGCCCAGGCTCAAGATAACATCGGCCAAACGGGCTGCGACCTTCTTGGAGAGCTTCTTTTCGATGAAGGAATTCACCATGGACTGTTTGTCCTAAAAATGGATGATTTTATATATAAATTACCAGAAAAAATGGAAAACTTACATCAGCGAAGACCTCATTAGCTTCACCATCGCCATTAGACGCGGCAGCATCTCCATTAGACTGTTCGGCTTGAGCTTCACCTTCGGCAGCGGGCTCAGCAGCAGCTTCAGCCGCAGGGGCAGCTTCTTCAGCGGGCTTTGCTTCCGCCTCAGTCTTCACCTCAGCGGCGGTATCTGTCGACGGAGCCTCAGCGCTGCCATTCTCAGCGACGGGAGCGGGTTCTTCGGCGCCATTCGTGGCGGCCGCGGGCTCTTCTTTGACGGTTTCCGGCTTGATCTCTGCTTTGATGTCAGCGGCGGCATCGCCTTCAGGGCCCTGGCTCTCGGGCTCAACCGGTGGAACCTCCTCCATCTTCACGTCGGTCATAGCTGGTTTATCGTGTTATCCTGAAACAGAACATATGGTCAGAAACATCGCGAAAAACGCAAGCAAAACTCACCAAAAAGAAACGAAACGAAAGCAGCAACGACGCCCCTTTTCAAAAATCGAAATTTGGAACTAAATTTATTCCGAAAAAGTTCCGAAAATGGCCGAGTCTGAGGGGGATTTTTCGACTGAAAGACAAGGTAAATATAGGGGTTGGTTAATTTAGGTGTTTGGAACGGCCAATCATCAAAAGATAAAGCAAAAAAAGAGGGGGAAGAGAAAAAAGCCACTACTGCCTGGGCGGTCAAAGCAGCAAACCGCGACGCGCAAACCCACTTTTCGCAGCGGACACACATTGATTGCGACGTCCTGGCACGAACGAAGCGCGCTCGTCTACTGTACACACAGAGGAAAAGTGTGCTGTGGCTCAACGCGGCAGCCGGAATGCGTCCGCGGGGCGACATGACTACTGAATGTGGATATCCTGTGCGCAAATAGAAACGTCCAGACACAACAGCAAATGGCCCGACGCGCATCCATCGAAGGGATGGCTCGGGGCGGGGATGCAGCGCTTGTTAGCCGCGCCCGGATTATAGATTTGGCCGCCGCTGGCCGCGACGCTCTCGACAGCTTCTTCCCGTCTGTCTCGCGAACGCGTTCCCCGCTCAAGAATGCAGCTAATTGCTAGCTCGAGTAAGTTTGGTAGGGATGTTCAGTTGTAAATCGATTAAAAGTCAGCGAAATCAGTTTTTCATTTTTTATGCCAGTTTTTATATATATTTTTTAAACCGTGTGAATGGAAAACTAATACAAATGTGCAAATAAGAGAAATACATAAAATTCGGAGCAGTTTCGGAGAATTTTGAACAAACAGTTTGTAAAATTTGAAAACTAATCGGTCTAGAAAGATCATTAATGTTCAAAATCTGGAAAGCTTTACGGAATCAAGGGCTCAAGCGTCGGTCGATTTGAGCGAGGAGCCGGTGCCGCAGGCGGTGGGGGCGATGCTTGCCGACGGCGACCCGGTGGTTGGAAGCTGAGCGGGTGATATGGGGCGATGGTCGGAGGGCCGCTGTTAGTAGAAGTTGAGGTTGATGGTGTTGAGATTGAGGATGAGGCCGACGAAGACGGTCCGGGGACGATGCGCTGAAACCCGCTCACTGGATTAAGGAACCGTTGGGTCTGATGGCGTACCATGGGTCGAGCGCCATTGCTCGCGGCGGTCAAAGGCCGAGTCATCACTCCGCGAACGCTTTGCTGGCCCTGGAGCGGCAATCGGGGGTTCATGAAGCGAGCTCGGTTGACATCGCCTCGATAGGCAACGAATCCATTCGGCACAACTCGAGATCCATTGGACAGGGGCGTAAATCTCGCAGAGGGTGAGGCGGTATCATCCGGAGGAGTCGACGGCGAATTGCCATTTGAAGGGCCTGGAGGCGGTGAAGTCGAATGGTAAGGGTTCGTCGGAGTGGTTTCGGCTCGAACGGTGCGGGTAGTGTTTACAAAGTTGCCACCAGGGATCATAGGACGCGACGGTGGAGGCGAATTTTGACGGCGAATCACATTTGATGGCAAGTTCGCCAGCCGGTGGGGCACAGAATCCCGTACTCCGGGTGACGGTGGCCGTTGAACTTGAAGCCGTGTTGGAATTGGAAGTGGCGATGAACGTCTGACAATCATGTTCGGTGGCAGTTGACGCACAGGTAAGCCTCTGGTAGTGTACTGTGGCCGGGTCGTCATCATTCCCGACGAAATCATCCCCGTCGGATGCACGTGTCGAACCCTATACGTCGACGGCACGCCTCTTCCGATGGGCGTCGGCACTTGTTGATTGAATCCATTTGGCCGAATCCGATTAGCCATGGCGATCGGTCGGTTGTCCGGGTTCACGAATCGGCGCACAGCTGGCTGGACAGTCGGTGGCGCCGGTCGCATGACCACGGCATCATGGTAGTACCGTGGGCGCAGACGAACTGCAAGCTGTGTAACAGCCGGCGGCGCCACAATCCTAGCTTGACCATTCGGCGGATTGCCCATCGTCAACGGCATCAGGTTGCCCACAGTTGGGTCCATGCGATTCGGTCGATGATAGCCCAGCATGAAGACATGTGCCAGTCGAGTCATGATACAGTATCGGGTGCCCTTGTAGGTCTGATTCATCAGCTCAATCTTTACATGGTTCCGACCGACGACCAACTTCGGCATCGAGATGTAATTCGTCGTCTTATGCATGAATACAGGCTCCTCGTCGTTGATCAGAATGCTCTTGACGGGTGATTGCTGCCACATACGAACGCCGATATCGCCCTTGATGGGGTCCATTTCGACAAGGGCGGTTTCAAACAGGAGGTAGTTGTTGGGATTCTTGATTGCTGATGGGAGGACGTTCAACTTGAATTGGTATTCGATGGTGGTCTTTTCACAGATGGGTGAAACGAGCATGGTTGCCAGAAGGGTTTTCTTAAGACCACTCGTAGCCTGGGGGAAGATGTGGGTGCGAGCGTTGTCCATGGCATCGCAAAGTCGGTCGCGATGGCTGATTACGAGGTCACGGAGTTCTTCGGAAAGGTCTTCGCGGTGGTTGTTCATGTATTCGTCGACTGAAATTTGTAAAAATGTTAACTTTTTTTCGATAATTTAGTCTAATTAGATCAAAAATGTCAGTTTCTAGTCGAAAAAATCGATAATTTGAGCTAAATTCGATTGGAAAGACCCCCAAAAAGCATCAAAAACAAACCTCGAGCAAAGCTAGACCCGCTCAGCAACAAAAGTCGCACATAGTCCTTCTCGCCAGTCTCCAGGGCACTGATCAACGGCGACTTCTTGTAGACATCGAACGTATTGACCGGAGATCCGAGTTCAATCAATCGCTTCATCGCGCACTCATTCGTGGCCATAATAGCGAGATGGAGCGCTGTTCGACCGTGATCGTCTTGGATGCTGGTATCGCAGCCGCCTTGTTGAACGACCATCGACAGGACGGTGCACAGGGCATGGTCTTCATCGCAATGGGTTTGAGCGAGCTGAAAACAGGCAAATTAGATCAATTTAATGAAAAAGAATAACCAACCCGATGAAGCAGCGTCCATCCATCACTATCCTTCGTGTTCAAATCCTGTTCCTCCATGGTATTCATCCGGAAAGTCGCAAACACCTTGAAAACGTCCAAATTCTCGGCCATCTCATAGAACTCCTCGACAGTTTTCGCCGCCGTATTCGGATCAAATTGATAGTTAGGGAAGCGAAGCTCTTCACAAGGGTCGATGTCATCAGCGCCGTTTTTCTTTGGGAACAGCTTAGCCAAATCGACATTCTTCAGATTCGCGAAGTGTTCATTTGTCAAAACGAGAATCTCGCCATCAGGACCGACATCTGGCCAGGATGAACCGCTCGTATCCGCGTCTGTGGCTTCCCCGGGCAGTGTTTCATCTCCATCTTGGTCGAGGACAACAACATCGTCATCGCCCTCATCCGCCGAGCTGAGCACGTCTTCAACGTGGGTATTCACCAGTCCAGGACTGACGGAAGATTCGTATTCATCGACGACACGGGGCCTGCCCCCTTTCTTGTCGGAATCCATGATGCCGGGTTTGCGTTTCTGCTGGGGGATATTTTCAACATGCTCCACTTCGGATACTGATGGCTGAGGACTGTCGGTGGTCGTTTCCCTGGATCTGGATACAGCTTGACGGGTCAGTCGTGTTGTGACTGGCGGTTGAACTGGGCCTGCAAAGTGTCGGAAATGTAATGTGTGTGAATTGTGGGTGTTCAAAGTGCATGCATTGGGTGGTCAAGTTTATTGCTTTTTTCGAACGACACAAAAATGCACACAATTTGAATCAAAATGGGGGTAAGGCGTGTGAGAATCGTGAAAATTTGAAATTAAAAACCGAAAAAATTCTATCAAATACAGGAGAAAGTGTTGTTTCAAAAGATCGCTGTTTTTGTTCGTAAAGATTTACGAAATAGGTCCAAGAAAAAAGCACCGATTGTTCGAGAAAAAGCGCGCGTTTTTCAAGCAGTTTTTGGGATCTTCGTAGAAATCCCATATTCGTATTGGCGAAATTCGTTTAACCAAATTTGGACAATACAAACAATGCGATTTCTAGTCTTGGAACATTCCAATAACTGCTTAAAAAGTGCGCGCGTTTCCTCGAAAGGCCGGCGGTTTTTCCTTGGAACTATTTCGTAAACCTTTACGAATGAAAAACAACGATCTTTTGACCGCCTTTTTGTCTCTAAACGGCACAAAAATGCACAAAATGTGGTAAATTAAATTACGGGAAAACGTGAAAATCAAAAAAAGTGCAAATTTTAAAAGCAAAGACCCCCTAAATTCACATTGAAATCGAAATATTGACCCCAAAAAGGTCAAAAAACGAAAACTCAAATCCCTCACTTACCGCTTTTTCGCATCGCTGCTGCTTTTGGAATACTCTTACTCGGAGGAGCACCCATTTCGGAGGCACGCTTTCGAGGCATTGCTGCAGAAGTAGATGGTCCTGGTGATGGGGACGATGCGGACCGCGTAGGCGCAGCAGCAGGCGCTACAGTATCTCCCTCAGGCGATCCGCTTGAGCTAAGTTCGGCGTAGATAGACTTTCCTGCCGGGACCGATTTGCGCGCGCGTTTCGCGGAGGGGCGGTCGGACGTTGTTGGCGGTGTTGTCGTTGATGAGGTTGCGGCCATGCCGGGTGATAGGGTGACCCTTCGTCGACGGCGCGGTGGTTCGGGCGTTTTCGATGCCCGAGGGGTGGATTCTTCGCCTTTGAGGGGTTTTAGGCTGGATCGGGTCACACGGCCTGTGCCTGTGGTGCCGGCGAGGAGCTGAAAAGGGTGGGAAATTGCGTCATTTTGGAGAGGGAGGGTGGTTTAGGCGATGATGAGGCAAACTCACAACTTCCGAAAGACTCGGTATGCGATCTGCGACGAAGAGATTCTTGAATTCTCGCTTGGCCGTCTTGCTTTTCGCGTCCTCTTCACGGATTCCGAACCAATCGTGCTTGTTGATCGGCTCGAAGCTCCAATCCGTACCCACCTTGTGTGCTGCTTCCCCGGCGGGAGTGGAGGACGATGGGGCTGAATCTACCTCCATGGGCTCGGGTTCGGTCTCCGCCGGCTCTGGGGCTTCAGTTTCTTCAGCCACAGGCTCCTCGACAGTTTCCGGGACCTCCTCAGCCTTTTCTTTCTGACCCTTCCCCAGCGTAGGCTTCTTCGAAACACCCTTCTTTTTCTGCTCTTCCCAATAGATCCGAACCATCTCCTTGGCCGAGTCTCCGAGAATATTACTCTCCGGCTCCCAGGTATCCGCATCTTCATTATATCCCAGCCATCGTACTTTATATTCGATCACATGTTTGCGTCCCTTTTTCTTATATCGATGTGTGACGATGTGATCGAGCTAAAAACGTCATTTTAGCATAACTTTTATATATATTTTTTCAATCCAAAGCCAAACCAACCTCGTACGTCTCTTCTTCATCCTCCTCTTCTTCGACCTGCTTCTTCTTGCCACCTTTTTTGCCTTTTGTCTTGTCTTCCTTTGGCGTTTCAGGGTTTTTGGAGGCTTCCTTCTTTCTATCATTCTTGGCCACAGTTATCTTCATCCGCTTTGCCGGAGGTTCTGGCGAAACACGACTGGCAGGTTGGCGCGGACGTTGGCTCCTCGGCGGGTCGACGTTCATCCACGTGCTTTGATGATTAGAAACTTGGATGTTAGTATGGAGATGTGGCGGGGCCGCGACGCCAAGTCGAACAGAAACCTCAGGGATGGCATTGGGATCAAAAGCTGGGTCGGGTTGGGTGTCTTCGGATGAATGGGAGCCGGCACGGTTGGCTTCGAGCTGTGGAGGGGGAGCAGTTTCGTCATCAGTTGAGTTTTCTAGCTCTGAATTGAGTTCCAAAAGACCGTCTGGTTGGGGAGAAGGCTCTTTGTCATCGTCAGAAGGCGGTGAATTGGCTTCGGAGTCGGCTGGCTGTTCAGATGCCTCAGCCCTGGCAGCTTCAGAAGCCTCTGGTAGACCTTCAGCTTCCTCGTCTTCACCGACAATCTGAAGCTCAGCTGATCCAGCTTCCCTGTCGGCCATGATCAAGTCTCTGGAAGATAAAATATATATAAACATATGACTGTATCAGGTCACTACAGCTGTGTGCAGTCTCGAAACACTTTGAAATCGCGACAATCTCGGCCACGCAACCCATCCCGAACCCCAACCCTACCCTCAGGGCATGACCACAACATTGTATCTGCCCGCCAGGCCAAAAGCAAGCAACACAACAACGAAACCGCACCGAGGAAACGACACGGACAACAAGCGCCAGTTGGGCGCAAAACTACGCAGGAAGGGGCGCAAAAAATGAGCGCTAAGAGCACTCCCCTGCCAGCAGCGACGTACGAGATGGAAGGAAAAGAAGAAAAAAACACACGCTCGCAGCACAGTCGGGTATACGGTGGGTCAGCGAGCGCCGCCGCAGGCATGTGTGTCGCAACGAATCGATGGATGCTGTGGCTGTGGGGCGAGAGGCGGTGGCGGCCGTCAGCCGGAGGTCGTCGTGGACGTGGATGCTCGACCCAGTCACGCTGTACTGTCGGTTGTCGTGGTGGGAGTCGACTGGCGGCATGATTCAGAGTGATTCATGGGTAGTCGAGTTGGTTTCGAAAGTGAAGTGGGGAACTTGAAATGTTAAAGTTGGAGTGGTTGAGTGTTGGAAATACAAATTGCCCGAGGCTGGACACAGACTTCAAATTGGAAACGTGCCAATTACAAAATGACAACCCAACGCACCCCTAAAAGGCAATTACCGTCGTCCTGGTTACGCACTCACGCCATGTCTAATCCGATTCGACGTAACCCTAAAAAGACGTCATAAAAACGTCAAACTACTCATTTATGGTATCAGTAAACAATCAGCAGTTAGACTCTAAATAACCAAGGCCATTGCCATCATCAAAACCCCGAAGCCACTGGCCACCGCCAAACTTTTCGAATCGTCGTCGTCTTCCTTCTTTTCAAAACAGCCATACTCGTTGCACTTATCAGTTTTGCAAAACGTAGAAAGCGTATACATTGTGATGCTTGTTGGCAAATCAGTCGTCGTTCTGAAAGTTGAGGGCATTGAATTCGGGCTGTCTAATGTAAATATAAGTTGTTAAACACGTACGTTATCACACAGTCACCTTCATCAAGGGAGATATCAAGTGATCCAGACATACAGCCCTTGTCATAGCGGCCCTGGTCTTCGCGGAGTTCACCGTGGTATTCTGGAATATCGATTGGTTATTGATTTTTATACTACAATGCAAAAGGTAATGTTAATGAAGTCCAAATTGGGTTTAGAGTATCAGAAAGGTAAAAACAGGCCATAGGAACGGCAAAAAAGTAAGATTCAGACAGTTGCACGCGTACACTTGTGTAAATTTGATGTGACAGCGCGTGCCCCAAAAAAAGTCCTACCGCGAAAAAACTAAATTTTAGCAAATGACACTTATGGCCATTTGCAACTCTACTTTTAATTTTTTACAGCATAATGATAAAATTCAGTGAACATACTCCAATAACAGTAGTCGCAGTTTTCTTTAACTGTGAATTCGTCCTCGTCGAACAAGTCGCTGACATAGCACGAAACCTGGATAGTGATCGCAATGTGAAGGGCTAGGATTAGTAGGTGGAGGGGCTTCATCGGGGTTGATGGCAAGGCGGAATGCCGGAGGCAATCAGTTTTGGATCCGATTGAAAGTAAAAAATTTGAATGCAAAACAAAAAAAACCGTAAATGGAATCATAATCAATTACATTCCTCTCACTTTATATCAGTCATCAGTCACATGCAAACACTTGCAACCTTGCAAACTACCACCAGATCATTGCAATCAGAACGTTAGTCAGTACCAGCAGACGGCTCGCGGCGCTCCCGACGCTTCCCCCATCACTGCTTTTGTCTTCCTTCTCCTTGTCCTTCTTGCCCTTCTTCTTCTTTTTCTTTTTGTCGTCGCCAGGTTTCGGTACTTCCACTTTGGGACACTCGACGTTGCATTTGTCTTTGGTGTCACAGTAGACGGCGATTTCCGTCTCCAAGACGTTGCCGTCCTTGTCTGTCTTTTCCCTGAAGAAGTTTACAAAATTAAAGTTTTTGTATATAAAGAACGGTATCGACCTACCAACGGACACAATTATTTAACTTAACAGTAATTGTAGCTGACGGAATCCAATCTGGAGGTACCGGAAGCGGGATGCAGTTTCGCTGTTCAGACTTATCGGGCTTGATGTCTAAACGGCAAAACTAGAAAGTTGAAAAATGGTGGTAAAACATACAAAGTTGACATGCAGCACAGTTATTTTCATACACTTCTTCAGTCGAGGTCCCAGAGTTTTGGATACGGCATGTAATAGACAAGACAATGGGTGTTAGGGCAGTGATCAGGAGGAGTCGGGTCAGGAGGCGCGACATGGCCGCTGTTTTTGGTTAGTATAGGATCTCGGATTGAGGGAAAGTGGCTTAAGAGGGTGTTAGAATTTGCATACGGTAGTTTTAAACTTTCAAAGGGATGATTGGTTTGTGTACAGTACCTCAAAATACACCCTTGAAGAATGGGAGGCATGAATGACGTCATCAGAGCGCTGAATTCGGGCGATTTTGGGTGTTATTTTGAGATTCCGGAGAAAAGGGCTACCATTGTTACTGAAATTCGGGTAGGATTTGACCCTTAAAGAACATTCAACAAAATAGGCTTACAGGAATCCTCAAACGGCGCCATCCCGATCGAAGAGCGCTTCGCCACGGATCCGACGTCTTTCCCATTGCAACTGCCGACTGATGAACCCCCTCTCGATAACAAGTCTGTCTTATCTCCCCATTTCCGTGTTTTCTGACCTTTCAAAAGCCAATTTCCAGCCGAACATCCCAGCCAGAGCCATTTCGTGTCCTTCTGCACAAGGCTGCCGGCAGGTGGTGGGTCTACAAGCAATATGAGCGGGTCGATCTTGTAAGCCCTTCTTTTCATCTTCGAACATCTTCAAAACCATTTTCCAGCTGTTTAAACTTGAAAACTTCCGCTCAAAGATCCAACATCTCGCCACCATGCCCTCAGAACTGCTTGCCAGCGGCGATCTCATTGCAATCAATGACCATTTGAGCGTAATCTCCGTCATGTGCCACGAAGAGGGTCGAAAACGTGAACTTCGAGGTCGATTTGGGGGTGGAGTCAAACAGAAGCTTCGCACGATGAGGTCCAAAGAAACCCCAGGAACCTACATGGCAGCTTTTGCCCGAGAAATGCAACACCAAACGCCTTTGATCGTGCCGAACTTGGCGATGTGGCCTAATTCGAAGGCCTTTTTCGATTACGTGAAGACGAGATTGGCAAATTTGGAAAAGGTTGCATCTTCACCGGGTGGAACGGAGTTTATCAAAGGGAAAATAGCGGCGTTTATGAGGGAGAATGCCGATTTCGTGGAGAAAAGACGGGCAATGAGGGACCCGGCAAGTCTCCAGGCCGAGATGAATCGGTTGATTCCGTATCGGAGAGCTTCGGCTAATGAGTGGGTGGATGTTTTGAGAGGTTGGAAAGTTTGATATAGAGTTTTTAGCGTTGTTTTGTTGAAAAACGCCACCGCATTGGACATGATCAGCGAGTTGTACGAGTATCCGCCATGGGCAGCCGGGTTGCATTACTGCTTTTTGCGTGTTTGCCGGACGAAGGAGTTCACGTTGCTTTCTAAAGATGGCCTTCTTGCTGTGGTATGCTATATTTCACATCATTACCTTTCAAAGTCTGAAAAAACTGCTTCCAGAAAGAAGAAAAAACCAAACGCCTTCTCAAAGTGAAGCCATCTCGCTACACCTACGGCGTCCAGCCAGCCAGAATCGTCGGAAGTCGCGTCGTCGAGGAAAACAAAGCCGTTCCACTGCAGTTTCTAGCCCCAGCCAAGAAGGCGCCCAGTATTTGGAGCGAAAGTGGTGCCAGTACTATCAGTAACATGAGTACTGCGACTACAGTATGCTTTTTTCATCTCTTTTACGTCTTTTAAACATGAAAGTTGCAGTCCCCACTCTCCTGGTGCCAAGATTGGTCAGTCCAAGCCCCTCATGAAGACTATGAACACCGTCTGGCAGAATCGTCCATCCCAAATGAGACCCCATCACGAGTTCTCGGCGAGAAAGAGATGCTTGTCCGGTACAACAATGAGGTTGCTATTCGGCTGAATGCGATGCAAAGGTACAAAATTTACCCTTTTGACAGTTTTTATCTTATCAGAACCCCTTCAGCGACATGGAATCCCTCCGTGATCTCGTCTTCCTCAACATGCGCATCGACCCGGCCGTCGTTTTTGCCTGTGAACATGAACGTTACCCCACGGCATTGCCGAAGCCAGGCAACAAAAAATGGTTGAAAGCGGTAGAGAAACGGCTCAAAGTCCTCTGCGCTCCGGATGCCGTCCTATCCACCGATGACAAACGCGATTTGGAGGCGCTGGCATACGCGAAAACTCGTTACGAGCCGATTCTTCGATGCTATGAACAGGAATTGTTGCGAAATCGGGAGTTCAAAAAGCTCACTAAACATCGTGGTGAGATTGTCAACGATGATAACAAACCTAAAGCTGTCAGTGATTACAAGTAAGCTTCATTTCATCATTTTATAAGTGGTCTAAAAGCAGTTTCTTGTCTGTAGTCTCGCCATCAACGAAGCCTGGATCCGCGCCGTCGAATCCGGTCGCATTCCGACCCAAACCGTCGATCTTTTGCGTGCTGTTATCAGTGACCACGACTCTTGTAAGATCGACTCCGACTACTCGGACCTGTATCTCGTCATCCGGGCTGATCGGCTTTTCAAGTATAAAACGACGAGTTTGCTTACCCGATTGTATTTGGTATACCATAAGTCATCATCATCTTTAACGTTCCATCAACTTGTCGTTTCAGAACGACCGCCACACTTCCTGGCTAGTATACGCCGCAATTGTGATTCTTTTCATCGTAATATTTCTGCTATTCGCGTCGCATTCTGTTGTCAACGTCCCTGAACCATGGACGTCTGAATGTATCGAACCGATTATTAATCGGAAAAACGAGGACGACAACATTTGGCGTATGTTTTTGTATTTTCCACTTGTTCATACTTAAACTAAGTTATTACAGATGTCGAAGACCAAACTTTATACGAGTCTTTTTTAACCAATTGAAGTTACAATGATTACACAATAAAATATATGTAGCAAGCTAATTAAGGCACGGGATCCGGTTCCACACAGTATTTCTTGTAAAATTTTCCAATTTTTAGAACAACACTTTGTGCGGAAGGTTTGTCAAGTGTCGTAACGTATAATTTTTCTTCCAAAAATTGTTTTAACTTCTTTACTTCACTTTTCGGCCACTTATTTTCAATCAATTTCAGTTTGAAGTTTGGTTCTTGTGCCTGCAAACCTCGCTAAATTAAAATGTAAATTACGATTGCCACCAACTTTCAAAAACGCAACCAACTCATCCGATTCAAGCGCATCATTGGAAAAACACGTAATAGTTTCGTGAATTCGGACCAAAGACAGCTTTCTTTTTTGGTGCATCATGATATCTCTCATCCACGTAGTTTTAACGTGTCCGTGTCTTATATCCAGCTTTTTTAAGTTTGGAAAAAGTTTAAAAAATGGAAATAAATTAAAACAATTACATTTAAACATGTTAATACGTTGCACACTTCCACATGTTAGTTTTCGAAGAAATTTGTACATTGGTTTTGGCAAGTCAATACAAGAAACCAAAACCATTACTTTGCAATCGAGCAACAAATACTCCGAAAGGTCTCGCGGGAGCTTGTGTACTTCGTTAGTACAAAGTAATTAGCCACCAGTACAACAGAACGGATTTTCTTTTTTGCACCAGTTGCGATTGCCCATCGAAATATTGGGAATTTTTTTAGTGGAAATGAAATTACGAAAGATACACTCTGGAACTACCTCAATTTTTTGTAGATGTGGTGGACAAATTGACGGATTGTTAGCGGCAACTTGAAGTTTGTAGCGCTCGATGGGGGTTGCAAGTTCAGCGAGACGACAGCGAAGGCCGTAGGCTAGTTTCGTGATGGGGTATGGCATGCTGAAAAGTGTTTATAATAATTCAAAAAGATATATATTAACGTCTCTACGACAAACATGGCTTTGAAAAAGCAATGACAAAAACGCTAACACACAACCAAATTTTATGAGAAGCAGTTTGGTTGTGTGTTAGAGCTTTTTGGAAGACTCTGCGCGCCTTCTTTTTTTACCATGAATTATACATTATAATATATTTATACACTTTTTTTTTTATTGCAGCCAACATATTAAGTGGTGTCAAAGTGAATTTGGCTAAATCTTTATTTTAGTATTTCCCCTATCTTTAAAATATCAGTGTAACATCAGATTTTATATAATTACGGGGTTCCAAGGCGAAATATTTTACAATTGTTACCTTTACAGTAAGGGTAACCCCAACCCCATTCCAAGACAATGTGTTGCACACTATAATTATTTTGTTGTACAACGTGTAACTTTTCAGTAATAATCTTTTCTAACGTTTCTAACTGATCAGCGTTTTCAATTCTTTTATCTTTTAAATAAAGTGTAAAGTGTCGTTGCTGCGCCTGTAAGATAAAAGTTAAGAAGTGAACAGGGTAAACGTTAACGCAAACGCACTTTTAAAAAAGTCACCAATTCGTCGGACGAAGTTATACCGTCTTCAAAATAGTCAACGTAATTCACTAGTCGCAGTTCCGACAACTTGCATTTCTGATACTTCATAATATCCGTCATCCATGTATCATCAAAACAATGATCTACTTCCAACGATTTGAGATGCGGGAAAGCGATGAATACGTATTCTAGCTTTTGATATTCACTTCCGCTTACTGTAACATGTTCAATGTTGCCGCACGTTAATGTTGAAAGTATTTCGTAAAATTGTTTTGACTTTGAACAAAGCATTAATGTCAGCTTGTCACAACGAAGCAACAACTTGCCAACAGTATTCGTTAACTTTACATCAGAAATACGATTAAGTTCACAGTGACGAGTACAACATATTGGGGTTTCTTCATTTAACAGTAAGCAATCTGAGAATTTAAAGGATACTAAACCATTCGCATGAATCACGCAATCACGATTAACTACAGTAATTTTCTGTCGATTTCGTGGACAAATATCAGTTTGGCCAGCGGCACTTTGAAGACAGTAGCGCTCGGTGGGAGTAGTAAGTTCAGTCAGACGGCAACGAAGGCCATAGGCGAGTTTGGCGATAGGGTACGGCATAGTTTAAGGTTGTAAACAGTTGGAAACGAATGGCAGCAGCAGTAGACATGCGCACTGACCGCCGACGGATATCGGCGAATAGTTGTGTCTGCGCGACGGCGAGTGTCTTCAAAAGGCCACGCAAACAAAGACGATCGATATGAAACGTCGGCAGTTCAAACCCGACCTACACACAGGCAAACATGTATCACATACAATACACCGTATAAATAAACGACATCTAAATTTTAACTTTTTTTTGAAAACTCAAACCTATTTTTAGCTATGTCAATACAGTAATTATGCTATTTTAGATGTTGCAAACTTTTTTTTTATTTCTACCGTACCCAGCCAAGTCTTTATTTTAACATTTCACATCACTTCGAATTTACCGTCCAGCATCAGATTTCATGTAATTACTGATTTTCAACAGGGCCAAAGGAATTTGGCGAAATTTTGGAGTTTCAGCAAAAAAGCGCCCTTTGGTTCTCCCTTACCATCCTCCTCCTGTAAAATTTTTTCCTGCATACGTTCCTGATTTTCAACGCTAAACATTTTAGTGTTATAATACCATTTCAAGACAACGTTTTGAGCGATACGGTTTTTCCGTTTTACGATGAATAACTTTTCAGTAACGTTCTTTTCTAACTCTTTAGCGTAGTCATATGAATCGACTTTTAAATAAAGGGTAAACTGTGGTTGTTGCGCCTGTAATGAAAACTTAAAAGAACACCTTAAAGAAACGAAAACTCACTGTTAAAAAGGTAACCAACTCGTCTGACGAAGTTATACCGTCTACAATATAATCATCGACACCTTCGAGTCGCAGCTCGGACAACTTGCATTTTTGATACTTCATAATATCCGTCATCCATGTATCGCCAAAACAATACAGAAGTTCCAACGATTTCAGATTCGGGAAAGCGGAGAAGACAAATTCTAAGTTTTGATTTTCCATTCCGGTTATTGTAACATGTTCAACATTGCCGCATGTTAATATTGAAAGCTTTTCGTAAAATTGTTTTGACCTTTCACAGCGCGATAAAGTCAGCTTGTCACAACGAAGCAATACATTGTTAGTATTTTTCGTCAATACCTTTAGATCAAGGGAAAGAAGTTCACAGTGACCAGTACAGTATAGTGGATTTTCATTTTCAATCAATAGACTATTATTATCGCCATCCTTACATATCGTACCGGTCGGAAAAGCCATGGAAACATTATGAACTGCATTAATTGTCTGCAGATTTGGTGGACAGATATCAGGTTTGCCAGCAGCAATTTGAAGACAGTAGCGCTCGGGGGGAGTTGAAAGTTCACTCAGACGGCGACGAAGACCATAGGAAAGTTTGCCGATTGGGTAGGGCATAGTGAAACTTAGAAAATAGTTGGAGATGGAAATGAATGTCAGAAGAAGTGGATATGCGCACTGAAAGCTGAAGGAATTGCTTTCGCGAACTAATAGCTTTATGCGGGATAGTGAGTGGGTCAGGTCAGCAAACCCTCCAAACATCAATAATCGACATGAAAAATCGACCGCAGATACCCAACATACGCACACGCCCACATTACACACATAAACACAGATACATTATGAGCGAACCGTGCGTCATACACAAAACACAGTATGAAGAAAGAATGTTAGCTTGTAACACACACTTATTAGTTGGACAAACCATCTTTATTGCATCAAAGAAACCAAAACAATCAAAATGCGTCCAATAGATTCGATAAACACCAAGTGTGGGATTCATTCGCATAATGAAAGGTGACACGGGTCACCTCCGAGCTAAATTCTCCACGACTTAGTTCACCTTTACATAATCCAGTTTCTAATGTCGCAAAGAACGCCTACACTTCGGCGTCAATAGAACTGAACCTCAGATGGAAGCCTGGGTTCTGTGCCTGAAAACAAGACAAATTAAATTTACGAAAACTCAAAATTGTTAAAACTTACTTTTAAAAGAGCAATCAGCTCATGAGAACAACCTACAAAACGATGCTTAAGATAAACAGTAAGCTCCCACGACAGGATTGCATAGGGGGGTTCGGTCAGTACACGGCGCACGCAAGCGAGTGGGGTCATGCAAATCAGCGCTTTTTTTGCACTGGCTGCATGCAACTGTGCGCACAGCTGCAGCGTAAAAAGGACTGTAACTTTCAGCAGCCTTTTACTAGAAATCCTGTACAGCACTTGCCAATAGACTGAAGCACATTTACGTTGGCAGAATTGTAGCCCTGAATCTTCTCTACCGTTTGATTCAAACCGCGGTAAAATTGGTCAAGAAATGACTGAACTCCTCTATTGGAAGCACATGCGATTGCCTCTTTTTTGAACTTCCAAAATTACAGAATGCCAAATTTTGCTGCGTTGCCGAAAGGTATCAAAGTTTGCGTTGGAGAAGTTGTTCAATAGTCCATTGCGGTCAGTTTGACACCAACGGCGAGTAATTTAGAGTCCTCTGTGCCGAGATCCTCTATTGTTTTCTTGAACTATCCCCAAAATCCTGTCGTGCTCCATCAAAGTGCTTCCTTTTTCGACGCTCAACATGTCTGTCAACCAAGACTGGTGCAAAGTAACGAACTCTGCCGTAATGCTCTCAGCTTGAGGGAAGTTTGTTACAACATCCACCAAGTTCAGGATGCCGTCAGAGTTATGTCTGATCAATAGCTCCTTGACAGTGTTGCATGTCAACCTTGATAGATTTTCAAACAATGACTTTGACAATTCGCAGTCGGTCAATTCTAAACGTTTGGTTGCCATAACAAAGTTTTGAAATTGTTCAGACAGTAGATTTTTAGAAGTGGCGCCGGAAAGGTTTAGCTTCTCCTCACAGAAGAAATCAACCGGAAGGGTCTCTGGATCAACAAGATCACAACCGTTGGAGATTTGTCATTTTAGTTTTTTTTATATTCAAATCAACATTTCTTACTGAGACACAATGATTATATATTCGGCAAAACAGAAATATAGTTTTATTGTGACTTTTCATGAGCGCATTAGCATTAAGTCAGTGAAGCAAGTTTAATCAAGTGTTTGTTTCAACAATACACACATATTATATTAATCGTTCTGCCGGGTTTGGGTCTGAACTCACGCAATATATCGTAGTCTTATTGCCATTGTTGATGACAACGTTTTGAAAACGGCCGCTTTTTTGTTTTACTTTGAATAGTTTTTCAGCAATAACTTTTTCCAATTTATCGACGTTGCACTCAATGACGATCTTTAAATAAAGTGTAAAATAAGGCTGTTGGGCCTATAATATAGAAGTTAAGAAGTGAACAGGATAAAAAAGAAACTCACTTTTAAAAAGGCAACAAATGTGTCTGCCGTCGGTATACCGACTCTAATATAGTCAGCGTTAGCCTCAAGCCGCAGTTCAGACAACTTGCTTTTCTGATACTTCATTATATCTCTCATCCATGTATGTTGAAGACCATGTTGCACGTGCAGCGACGTCAAATTCGAAAAAGCTTCAAAAATGTGTTTAAAATTATGGAATCTAGTTGTAGTTTCGCTCAGTTTAAGCCGTTCAACGGTGTCACATGTCAACGTTGAAATTGTTTTGTAAAACAACTGTGTCGTTACACATCTCGTTAGAATCAGCTCTTTACAATGAAGTAATAAATTAGTTGTAATTTTAGGCGTCAAATTAGTTAAACGGACGTCACGAAGTTCACAGGAACCAGTACAATACAATAAAAGTTCTTTATTTGACCAAACGTGTTTTATATCACTTATTTCATAAGTCGTATACTCTACTACTGTAGCAGATTGTGCTTGTAACCATAGGTAGCACGGACGAATCAGGCAACTACCAAGAACAGTAATGTTTTGTAGTTTTGGTGGACAAATATTTTTATTGCCAGCGCAATTTGAAGACAACCGCGCTCGAGGTCGGTTGTAAGTTCTGCGAGACGGCAGCGAAGGCCATAAGCTAGTTTTGCGAGGGGATACGGCATGGTTAAAGTTTATAAAACTTTGGAAAGCAGTGACCATGCGCACTGACGGCCGAGGGATGGATGTGTCGGCGGGATGGCAAAAAGGTCGATGAAAAGCCATCAATTGGCGATCGATCGCCAAAAGCCACGCACACTCACTCATGATGCACACACAAAAAAACTCAGTATAACATCGAAAACGACACCTAAATCTCTGACTTTTCAAGAGCTCATTTACTTGTTACAAGACAAGTTAGAATATGCTTTATTAGAAACAATAAACAAACAATCAATGGCAAATGTGCTGATCAGGTGCTAAACAAAACATCTTACTAGCCGACCAAAGATGAAAAACAACACGTGGTTCGTTAGGCCTAACAAGTTTTGTTTCATAAAACTTATCGGCTAAAATGTTTTCGAATTCAGAAATATTGTAATCACAAAAATGACCTGTATATTCAAGTACGAAATTCTTGTCTTGCGCCTGTAACACCACAAGTTAAAACGTAAATTTGACCGTCAACCAACCTTTAAGAAAACAGCTAATGTGTCTGCATTAACCACCTTGAGATCAAGATACATAGTACCCAGTCGCAGCTCCAATAACTTGCTTTTTTGAAATTTTAAAATATCTGTCAAAACTGTATTCTTAACACGTCCTTTCACGGACAACGTTTTGAGATGCGGAAAAGCGCGCAAAACATCAGCTAAGTCGTATATCGTATCATTCGGTCCGGTCAATTCCATGTGTTCTACTGTTCGAAATGTCAATGTTGAAAGCTTTTTGTAGAACGTGTTTGAAAAGGCACACCAGTTCAACACTATACGATTAGAATCAAGTAATAAATTATCCAAGAGATTTGGTGTTAAGTTCTGTAGTTTGATGTCGGACAGTTTGATGGCGCCAATACATTTCAAAGGATGTTCTTCTTGACACCAGCGGTATTGGATGACACCATCAAAGTCATCAAATGAAAAAATTATCGTTTCTGGCGACGATAAGTAATGACAGCGTATGTGACAAGTACTGTGAATAATTTTAATAGTCTGTACATTTGGTGGACAGATTGAAAGTGCGCCAGCGGCAATTTGAAGGTTGTATCGTTCAAGCGGGGCAGCTAGTTCGCTGAGACGGCAGCGAAGGCCGTAGGGCAGCTTGGCGATCGGGTACGGCATGATTGACTCAGAACTGCAAACTGAAAAGGCAATGTTTATTGATTGTCAACGTTAAAAAACAACGACGAAACGAGTAGGCAAAAAAAAGGAATTTAATATTTTTATTGATTCCTAACAACATTTACACCCAATTATTACGCTACTATCCTGCTCAACACATGTCTTCGTATTCTTTTGGAACGGAGTATGACATAAAAACATGTCGCTATGACAAACATGCCTCAAAAAGCGCACCAACATAGACGCCAACGTACATACAACCGAACTTCGTGGACAACACGCTTCTTCGCAGATTTTTCGCGCTCTCGTTCTACCGTGGGCTGTATTTTCACAAAAAGGCTTTCATTTTGAAATCAACACCTTAAACCATTAAAGCAAGTTTAGTTAAATGTTTATTTTAATAATTCACATCTTCTAAAGCTAACAGTCTAATATCAACGGCCGTGCAGGTGCCCGACCCACGCAATAAGTCGTCCTCTTATATCCAGTAATAACGAAAACGTTTTGAAAATGCATGTTTTGTCACTTTACAGTATATGGTCTTTTATCACGAATCTTTAAAACTTTCAATCAAATCATTTTTAGCCGAATGGACGCAATAAATTGTAGTTTTACGGTCAAATTTGTAGACAACGTGTTGAAAATGCTGGTTTTTTCGTTTTACAATGTATAACTTTTCAGCAATAAGTTTTTGCAACTTATTATTATTGTTGGTGAAAACGTCTATGTAGAGTGTAAAACGTGGTTGTTGGGCCTGTAATGTAACAATAAAAAAGTAAACATGATGAAAAATAATGAAAACTAACTTTTAAAAAGGCAACCAAGTTATCAGACGTATTAATACCCGCTTGAATAACGTCAGCGTCACAGTCGAGTTGCAATTCAGACAACTTGTGTTCCTGGCACTGCATTAGGTCCATCATCCATGTATCTCTTATGGAATTTTGTATACGCAGCGATGTCACATGCGGGAACGTTTCGAAAATACGTTGGAAATTTTGTTCCCCATATGTGTCCAGTGTGATACGTCGAGCGTGGCCACACGTTAATATTGAAAGCTGATCGCAAAACTTTTGTGACAGTGTAACAAAAAATAATCTCACCTCGTCACAATGAAGCAATAACCTGTCCGTTAAAATTCTCAAACTCTGCAGAGTAACACTACGAAGTTCACAGGAACCTGTACAATACAATGGCACTTTATCGTGTACCCAAAAAATTATCGGATCAGCACCTGCTTCTTTAAAAGATACACGATCGAGCGGCAAGAATACGGAATCACCATGGAGGGCAGTAATTGTCTGTATTTTTGGTGGACAGATAGTAGGTTTGCCAGCAGCAGTTTGAAGACGGTAGCGTTCGATGGGGTCTGTAAGTTCGCTCAAGCGGCAGCGAAGGCCATAGGCTAGTTTGGCAATAGGGTAGGGCATGATTGATCTGAAGATGCAACGATGTGACAGGGTTGTAAGACACAATGAGCTAAAAAACCGCGCAGTGCTTGCTTCGGCGACCCAGTCTGCGCGATGGCGAATAGGTCAGCAAAAGAAGGTCATCCTAACGCTGGCGATCGATATGAAGCAGCTGTCGCCTTTCGTTACGTCTTTTTTCAATAAAAACGGCAGAGTAGACAAATCAAAATAAGATTTTTCTCGTTTTTATTGAATTCAAACAACTTTTATACCCGAACATTACAATTCTATCCTACTCAATTAAAATTTGGTTTGTATGTGTGCAAATTATTAACGCAATAACGACAAAGTGAACAAACTAGTCAACTTATCTCATCGTGGTATGACAAACATGTCTCAAAAAAGCATCAAATGTTTATTTTAACAATGCATATCTTTCAAAATTTAACAGTTTTATCTCGAAAAAATTGTGGTTTTACTGTTAGTTTTGAAGACAACGTGTTGAAATTGAGGGTTTTTTCGGTTTACGATACATAACTTTTCAGCAATTAGTTTTTTTAACTTATGATAATCGTACTTTACAGTAATGTACAATGTAAAATGAGGTTGTTGGGCCTGAAATGTAACATTTGTAAAGTAAACGTGAGGAAAAATAATAAAAACTCACTTTTAAAAAAACAACCAAATTATCTGACGTTTTTATGCCCGTTTTAATGTAACTAGCGTTACCTTCAAGTATCAGTTCAGACAACTTGAATTTCTGATACTTCATTATATCCCTCATCCAAGTACTTAAAAAACCACGTTGTACATGCAGCGATGTCAGATTCGGGAAAGTTTTGAGAATAAGTTTGAAGTTTTGTTCATCACATGAGTTTAGTCTGATACGTTGGGCGCTGCCACACGTTAATATTGAAAGCTTTTCGCAAAAATCTTTTGACAGTGTACAATAAGATAAAGTCACCTCGTCACACTGAAGCAAAAACTTGTTCATAAAACTGTCCAAACTCTGCAGAGTAACGTAACGTAGTTCACAGTCACCAGTACAATATAATGGCTCTTTTCTGTGTGACCAAAAAAGTGTCGCAGTAGTACCTGCTTTTTTAAAGGATACATTGCCGCCAGAAAAGAATTCAGTACTACCATGGAGTTCAGTAACTTTTTGTAAAGTTCGTGGACAGATATCAGGTTGGCCAGCAGCAGTTTGAAAACGGTAGCGTTCGATAGGGGTTGTAAGTTCGCCCAAACGACAGCGAAGGCCATAGGCTAGTTTGGCGATGGGATAGGGCATAATTGATCGAACTGAAAATACAACGATATGATAGGATTTTTAGACACAAATAAGCTAAAAACAACTGCGCAGTGCTTGCTTCGGCGACCCAGTCTGCGCGATGGCGAACAGGTCAGCAGAGCAAAGCCATCCTAACGCTGGCGATCGATATGAAGCATCTGTCGCCTTTTGTTACTTTCTTTTCAATAAAAAACGCCAAGGTGGACAAATCAAAGTAAGATTTTATTGATTTCTAACAACTTTTATACCCGAAGATTACAATTCTATCCTACTCAACAAATGCCTTCGTGCCGTCGGTGCCCTCTCTATCAAACGATCCACAAGAGGGTTGTTTCGAGGATACCTCGAACTCGTCTGAAACAACACCATTTTTGTTCTTTGGCTTTTAAGATTAAACAAAGAAAAAAAACCCTCACAACTTACCCTTAGATCTTTGAAGTGATTTGTAAACAAAAAGTACAGCATTGGATTTGCAATGGAGTTGATATTGAATAACAAAAGAACAATGTTTCTGACAAGCATGAAAGAGTTACGCTGCACAATAAGAGGGTCGTTGGCAAGTTCGAAAAACAGGATGATGGGTGCACCTGGAAAGGATATTTGATGCATCTTAAACTGTGCAAAGTCTTATAACGGCTTACCGATGTGACAAACAAAAAAGAAAACAACGATGGAAACAATCAACATAATTGAACGCTTATCTCTTGCTATTTGCCGTTCAGTACCAATTCTGATTTGCCTTGCGGCAATGTGTTTCAACATTTGCATATTTAAAACTAAAGTCATTATCAATGGGCCGAGATAAACAAGAAAAGGATCCAGGACTTGATGGGCCTGAAATTCATTACTTTTTAATTTCATAATTTAAACTCATTAAAGCAAACAACTTACAAAATAGACACGTCCAAAAGTACCGTAAAACATCTTGTGATCAGCATATATGTATAACCAATTGTAAGTTCCGTCAAAGCTGTACGGTGACCATAAGAATTGAAACCACATTGGCACGTTAAAAAGTATTGCCACTGTTGTAATGACGATCATCCAAACAATTTTTGGTTTCAATCGGTTGTTGCTAAACGTTAAAAACGGTGTAACAACGGCCCTGTGTCGTTGCAATGTCATGTAGCAAACTATCCACATTGAAGCACAATTTGCTGCATTCATTGCACCCGTAAATGCACCCATTGAGATGTATGATATCCAGGCAACGTCGCCTCCAGGGTCTAATTTCTTGTAATAACAAATAGTTGGCAAAAATATGGAGAAAATGGAAAAGAGTAGTTTGAGATTATCGCATATTGATAGGACAATTAACGCTGGGACGATTGGATGTGATCTCCTGTAAAAATGCAAAAAACAATCAAATAAGTTACATTTTTTATATGATTTTTAATGATTGACAAAACAAAAAGTAAAGTTGAATTGTTCTTTATTTTGTTGTTCAACAAATCGGAAACCGAAAAAAGTAGAAGAAAAAAGGGTAAGTGCGTGTTGAAATTCTATTCTATTCATTCTTTTTATTCAAAAAATTGCGTTTTATGAATCTTTTACCTCTTTGAAAACATAACTAGACACGCAATATTGAGTGAGAGACCAATGAAAATTGTAATCGGATAAATGTACAATTTAATGATCATAATAAGCGCAAGCCAGATCGGGTCATTGCTTTCATCTTTCTTTTCAATCTCCATTTCTACAGACATCGCTCACCAGTATCTGGAACGCAATTCAGTGATTACAATTGAAATCTTTAGTCGGAAGTGAATCGCTTTACATTTTCTCACATCCATTTTATCAACACGCGAAAGGCATATTAGAAAGGCGGGTCGAACTAAACATCGCTCAGAGGACGTCAAGGGTGCATAATTTTGTATCAAAAAACGCAACATAATTTGCAGCCTCTTCTTTGTAAAGTGTATCATTCAAACTGTCATGATACATCCTACAATTATTAAAAACTTTGAAAACACTTTTAATCTTTGCCTTTGGATGAATTCCAATAAGTACTGCAGACTATTTTACGGAATTCAGAATAATTCACTGGAAATTAAAGCGAGAAAAAGCATTATTTACGAATGCACTGGTCTGGTCGGAAGAGAGCCATACTGCTCTCTGGCCTTCGTCTCGATCTCTCAGCCACTTCCTTTTATACGCTACTTTGTATTAACGTAACAGAGGGTGGTGTGTTTCTTACTAACGTAATAGAGGGTGGTGTGTTTCGCTAAGTAGCCTATGACCTAGGTAACTCATTACGAATTCTGTCTTTTGGGGTTTCGAAACTGTCAAGACAGGTTGCGTGTAGCACTTCGAACGCAGAAAATGTGGCAGATGTATAATTACTGTTGTTTAAGATTCATGAGAATTGTGACAAACATCATTTGCGTCAGTGGTAGCACTGAACATGTTGCTATAATGTCAAAGGTCGAAAAATAAGTGTTTATACATAGTTAATCAGCAAACTCGTCAAGGAACACCTAAATTTATCAACTTTGACAGGTTTTGGAAAGAAATAAAACGTCTGCACTTATTTTATACTTCCTTGCTAGATTTGGAATCAGTAAAGGGCATAGTCGATTATGTTTTGCTGGATTTTTATTCCGGTTACTAATTTAGTCCAAAATTTGGTGAGACATGGGTGCAGCTGTGCTGCAATAAAAAGCCCAAAATTTACAAGTGACAGATAATTTTATGACTCATAAGGTGGGTGTTTCGTAAACAAACTTTTGTTTCAAAAGGTTGATTATATGTCATTAGGGTGTATCGTAGTCAGAATGCATCTAAAGCATTTTGAGCTCTGACCCAACACAGATTGCGCATGTGGTTTTATGTCCCGAGGCGGTTATTACTGTTTTTCATGGTCTGGAGCAAAGATGACTGATTTGGAGGAGTTTTTAATTGGGTTTGGTCATTAACTTATAAAGTGCTTTTCATGCGAACAGAGTACTGTACTTTACTTTTTTTATTTCTATCTAGTTTTTTCGATTTTTAACAAAAATTCCTTTTCTTGTTTTTACGAAATGCATGCTATAGGCTTCAAAAACGAGGCTTCTTCCATCTGTAATGTCCAAAAACGTCAACTTATGTTTATAAAGACGAGATGCTCTGAAAAACTCCGTTTTGAAAAAGTTCCGATGAACGCTGTCACAACCATGAGAACATTTACATTGACCCGAAAATGGCGACACTGGCCAAGTGCGGCGTTTTATATGCATTTTTGGAAGCTGTAAACACATTAACTTATGGGTCCGTGAAGAAGCTTTCTATAATTGGCACAAATAGGGAAGTTATATGTTTCAAAGACATATTTGACGCGCTTGCATGAATTGGATGGGTACTCATGGCCACACAGAGAAGTTTTCTCTGCGTTTGTTGACTTATTTGGCTTTCTGTCTTACCTGTGCGCGATCTGGCCAAGTCCATGCTGCCTTTTCAGTACATGTAACTAACATATAAGCGCCATTCTATCGCTCATTTGCATTTATTACTCTCTATCGCTCCTCTGCCTACCAGCAATGCCATACCCGATCGCCAAATTAGCCTATGGCCTTCGCTGCCGGCTCGACGAATTCGCTACCCCTAACGAACGCTACCGGTTGCAAATTGCCGCAGGAACGCCTTTCGTTAGCTCAAAACGTCAACTTATTCGGATAGATGACTCAACATGGACACTTAAAAGCGACGGCGTAAATTGGAATACTATAAAAGTTTCGGATTATAAACTACTGTACTTTTTTATCCTTGTACAGAATGCACTGGAATGGGTGCGATGGTTGTTCCCCTTTTTGCCTTTCTGGGGTATTGTTTTCCGCTTTGACTGTAGAACTTATCTCAAATGGTGTAAAAGTTTTAAAAATTATTACACGTACTTTACGCCCGCAGATTCGTTTCCCCTTTCTTTCTATGAACACGATTTGTTATGGTGCTCCAAAGAAATCCGTCTCAAAAAGGTCCCGATTGAAGAAATCAGGGCTCAAAAGAATGATGATGTCTACATTTATCCAAAAATGGCAACACTTGTCAAGTGCGATATTTCATATCTCTATTTGGAAGCTGTAAACACACTGACTTACGGGTCCGTGGAAAAACTTTCCATAATTGGCACAAACAAGGAAGTTATAAGTTTCAAAGACATATTTGACGCGTTTCCACGAGTTGAATGGGTGGTCCTGGCCAACA
The DNA here is from genome assembly GCA_024447225.1 of Panagrellus sp. LJ2284. Lineage (NCBI taxonomy): Eukaryota > Metazoa > Nematoda > Chromadorea > Rhabditida > Panagrolaimidae > Panagrellus > Panagrellus sp. LJ2284. Next base: position 5,101,051 of record JAMRYC010000009.1, read on the forward strand.
TGACTCCGCCAAAAAGGTGGATTTCGGATGTCTGCCAGTATCAGACGCGTAAATTGTCTGCGATTTCCATTGAAGGCACTCCTGAACAGATTGGAGTGTTTACGGGCGAGGAAATTATGCCTCTTTTACAAGTGAGTCTTGTGTTAATCATTTTTCATAATTATTTTTACTTTTTTTACAGGCACAACACCTAAACTTTTGCTTGACATTGCAAATCAAAACAAAAAACAAAAAATCAAAAAACAAATATATTGAAAAGTTAAAAAGTGGTTTAGGAAGTGTAAATTTATGGCAAATCGATGAGAAAGTTATTATTACGCTTTTGTAGTTTTGGTACATTTACAGTTTTTGAATTTATTGTTTTTTATTTCTGATTTTTGTGATTCCACTTAATAAAACTGTTTAAATGCTCCGTTTTTTTTACCGAACGATTTGGTTTTGCATTGCGGACAAGTAATAAAGACGAAATTGGCTTTGGTTACGTTGAAATGCCGTTTTTACAACATGAAAATTGAACTTTTAAAGTTGCACGCGACATTCACCCCAAAAGCACTCCCACCACGAAAGTTAACCCCGTTTTCAATGCGCGCATTTCATCAACAAGAGCGCCTGAGGGTGACCCGTTCGAAACTGCCAGCCAGCCTGCATTCTAATTGATATTCCTAATTGATTACTCATTCCCAGCATACGGCTACACTTATACATCCATCATCGGGTTAAGCCATTACCAATGTCAACGACGGCCCCCAGCGACGACACTACGGCGAGTAAGTCTTTCTTTGCTTTCGTTATCATTACTTATACCCCGCCTCGATATTGACCTTTCGTTCATGTCTGACGGGAATGAGACAGTCATCTTTGACTTTTCCTACCTTTAGAATTGCTTTTATAGGCTTTTTATTTCCAAAAAGCATGCATTTTAAAGTTTTGACAATTGATCGATCGCGCTTCATGTGAAACACTAAAACAAAGGCGGCTATAAACAAAACGATTGCCTTTCCGACGGCTCCGATTGATTGCAGTGGAACAATATATATGACAAGGACCATTTTCAGGTGCTTCAGCGACTGTGAACAATGTTGACATGGAAACACAGGGCTCGGACGCCACGAGCAGTAGCGACACAGGTGCGTTTTTTTATATTTCATATCTTTTTTTACGATGGCTTTCACTATTGTTCGGGCCTCGTGTTTGCCTCCATTTGACTCATGATTGAACAACGCTGACGTGTTATTTTGCAGGAAATGTAAGCGCTTCGACAGTGGCTGCAGCCTCCGGAAATGAGCCGCGCCTAGTCGAGGGTCGATGGGTCTGTCAGAAGGGCGATGCCTTCCTGGAGTACGTCGATGACCAGTGGAAGCCGGTCGAGGCTGCGAGGTTGCCCGAAGTCTCGGCGAAGTACATGTTGGCTGTTCCGGCGAGCAATTATGGTTGGTTTTGCTATTTTGAGATGGTTTTTATATATAATTTTGTTAAAATCTTTACAGATGCAGGCACAAACAGGCTCGTGGACGGTGTTTGGGTCAGACCCGACCCTCAAAATGCTAAACTGTTGATCCGATATGTCGATGAAGCCTGGTCTGCCGTCCCGGAGGAGGAACTTCCAGCTATTCGTGAGAAATACGACGCTTTGGACCCATTTCGAAGAACTCTAAACGGCGTTAAGCTCGTTTGGAACCCCGCCGTTCAGCAATGGCTCCCAGATGGCGATGTTAATGAGGATTTCATCGCGCATTATCAGTCTTGCTACGGCGTCAGTTACGACTACTCTAAGCTGCCAGAATCCGAGAAGGAACGCAAACTGAAGGAAGCCGAAGCGAAGACAAAAGCCAAGCTGGAACGGAAGAAAGTCGCCGAAGAAGCTGCCGCGAGTGGTCAGAAGACTGATCTTGGATGGACTGAAATCGGCGAGGACAAGAATACCAATGTCTACGTCAGTGGATTGCCGACGAGCATCACAGAGGAGGAATTTATCGTGGGTTTCGTCCTTTTTTTCGACTTCTAAACAGTTCAATTGCAGGAATTCATGTCCAAAGCCGGCGTCATCATGAAAGACCCCCGCACCAACAAGCGCAAATTCAAACTCTACAAGAATCCCGATGGCAGTCACAAGGGCGACGGAATCTGCTGCTACGTAATGATGGAATCAGTCGCGCTGGCTTGCGACATTCTCGATGGCTGGGAATTGAACGGATCGAAAGTGCACGTTGAAAGGGCCAAATTCGAGATGAAAGGGTCGTTCGATCCGTCAAAGAAGAAGAGGAAGTTGACGGCTGATCAGAAGAAGAAGTTTTTGGAGAGTCAGAAAAAGTGGGTTACTGTAGATTTGGTAATTTTTGTTATAACTGATGGGTTTTCAGAACCTTTGAATGGGTGCCCGACAAGCCACGCAACTATCGCCCCGTTTCTGACTGCACAGTGATTCTGAAAAACGTCTTTGGCCGCGATGAAATGCTCGCTGACGTTACACTGGCTCTGGATTTGAAGGCGCAGGTTCAGGAAGCGTGTACGCGGTTTGGGACTGTTAAGAAAGTTGTTGTTTATGAGGTTTGTGATGTTTTTTAATGCTTTTTGAAACTGTAATTGTGCCCTTCAGAACCACCCAGACGGCGTCGTCTCCGTGACCTTCCCCGTCGTCGAAGAATCCGACTACTGCGTCAAGCTAATGGATAGAGGCATCTTCCGGCATCGCGAGATCTCCGCCGAGCTGTGGGACGGCAAAACGAAGTACAAAGTGGAAGAAAGTGAAGCCGATCAGAAGGCTCGTGATGCTGGATGGGAAGAATTCCTCGGCCATGAATCCGACGACGAAAGCGATGATGAAGCCCCAACAGCCAAAAAGCCGAAATCTGACGAAGAGCCCATGGAATCGACCACCCCTGCCACCGGTCAAGAATGAGAACCACCCAGAAGCCACGTATAGGACACCTGATCCATCTGCATGACAATGCATGCATCCCCTCTGTTCATTTCGATCTATGATGTGCGTTTGTCTATTCTATGTCTCTTGTGGACCCCATTGCTCGTCTCCATCCAGGAGGAGAGGCCGACGGGGGACCGGTTTGTGTGTTTGAAATGAAGTCTTGTTTGATTGTTTGACGTTCCGCGCGGACGTGACATCGACGCGTTTGTGGCTGGCTTGGCCCAACCTGGAGCTTATTGAGTTCAATCTGACTCACTCATTGTATCTTTTTCAAAGGAGGGACTCTGCTTCCGTTGTGATTAGTTATTGTTGTCAACATTATGACCACTTTTAGACCCGCGAGAAGAAACATGACAGTACATCTCAAAGGTAGGCCTTTTGTCCTTTTTTAAGTTTAATTTTATATCGATTCAACCATAAAAAGTGTTAAATTGTTCAATTTCAGAACTGGTAATATCCCTGTTCGAGTGCGCGACCTCCACGACCGAGGAAGACATCCGTGCCAAAGTGCGCGACTCCTTCTCGACCATTGGCCAGTCCCAGCCAGCTGTTTTTCTCGAAGCAAGTCATGCTTACTTGGTTCAAAATTCACGGGTATGTCCTTCCAAACTTTCATAATTTCAACTTTAAATAGTAATTTCCAGCTAACAACCCCCAACCGAGCCTACGTCCTCGATTCCATTGCTGCCGTTCTCGATGCTCCGGGCGTTGTATCTCGAATCGATGAACAGGAAGCCCTTTTGACGATCAATCTGGCCATCCAGGAGACCCTCATGTCGAAAGATGACGAACTCGCCGAAGCTGGACGCAACATTTTGACAGTACTTTCGAAGCACGTCAAACTGGTAAACCATGTTTTGGATGGCCTGCTTCAGAAGTTCCCGCCAGGCGTTTCGACTCCGCCGAATAAGTATGTTCCGCAGACGCTGGGGGCCATTGCGCTTACTAATGGTAAGCTTTTTGACGATTTCATAGGCTTGTTTTATGTAATTTTGTCTTTCCAGCCCGCGGCTTCGTTCCATTCCTCACTGACATTCTGTGCCGAACAGTACCCCTCTTATCCCACATCAAACCCGAACCACTTCGATCCATCTGGGCCCGAGCGCTCTCCGCCTTCGTCGATGCCCTCGTTGAATATCAATCCGCGGCTTCGAACGACGATTCCACCCAATCCCACGGTGCTGGCCTTATCCACGTCTCAGAACAACTTCAACGTGACTACTGCGACCAGATGGAGCTCATTCTTGACGTCGTGATGAATTGGATTAGTGCCAAGGACCCCAAAACGCGTGCAGATGCCTTTGAATGCGTCGGATCACTGCTCCTTTTGGCCTCAAATGCGCGGGTTCTCAAAGAGCTGAAGAAAGTCGTGACGACCTTCCTCAACATGTACAAAAAAGGCAGCCTCGATGACCAGTTTTCCATGACAAAGGGCATGTTTTTCTTCCTGGTGCGTGCCTGTTCCGATGATAACGTCCCTGTCGAGCCGTATTTGGACGATATTTGCAATTGTTTATTCGTCCATGTTACGGTACAGAATGAACAAAGTAAGTTCCGCCTTTATTTTTGATCTTTTTACAAACCCCGACAGCTTCAGTCGACGACACCACTCGATCTACAGTATCCCCGATCACAATGCGTCTCCGAAATGAAGTTTGTCGCTGCTTCTTGGCGGCTTCTCAGCGGTTTGGCGACAAACTCGTCTATTATCTGCTCCACAAAATGCAGTCTGTACAAGATTCCGTCAAACTGGGCGCCATCGATCTGATTCGGCACTTGTTGAATGCGTCTGAATGCAACATGGAAGACAAGCGATCACTGATAGTGATGGGCTTGAAGCCGCTTTTGACGGATGATACGCTGTCTGTTCGGGTCAAATCGTCCATGTGCCAACTGTGTGTTGCCTTGGCGGACCATGGATATGTCCACATTGACAGTGGCGGAGCGAATGTGATTCACTTTTTGACAACAAATTTGGTCGCGGAACACGATCCGATTGTAAGTTTTGAGCAGTTTTTTAAGTTTTGTGATAAGCTTGATGTCAGTTTCAGTCAAAGAAGAACCTGACCCCGCCATCAGCCACGGAACTAACTCAGCTTCGGAACCAATCTGCGCAGGCATTGTGCACTATCGCCAATACTTGTGATTCTGCTCACCAGCTACTTTGGCCGCAGTTATTGGAACTGATTTGCGCGGAGAACTACAACACTGTCGCGACGGATGTGTTCAAGGTGCTGAGAATCTTGGCTCAGAAGATGGAACAGCTCGGGAATAAGGTCTCGTTTGACTTTTCGGCTGAAACCCATCGTAAGTTTTTTATTTTTTATAATGTTAGCGTCTAAAAAGACGTTTTCAGCCCGTGCCGCTGGCCCTCACCAAGTCCTGGTCCGCCTCATGACTTGCATGAACATTGCCCCGCTCAGTAGCGCCCTGACTGTCCGTGCTCGTGAAGCTGTGAAACTGCTCCAAGTCCTTGGGGAAGCCATCCAACCTTCCATTGGCCCGATCATCTCGAAAGAACTCCCATCACTGCTGCATACCCTCGATGGCACGACGACCCCAGTCGAAGCCTTGTCACCAGTTCGGTCATCGGCGCGACGGATGACATCCCCGGAGCCGCCATCGCCGCATGACGTCAAAAAGGCGAAGGTCGAGCGATTCCAGGCTTCTGTCCTTGGCTTGTTGAAGGAGCTGACATCGATATCTGCCTCCAAAGAATGGCTCGAAGCCCTCGCATCTGCCCAAGGAAAGCAGCTCAGCCTCTACACCAATGCGCCCCACGATAAGGCCTTCCTCGCAACGTGTCTCGGCTTCACACTGGCGCGATTGACCGATGAAAAGTTCGTCAAGGACCACATTGTCCTGGCCTTCCGGACGATGAACCACTCCAGTGCCGTCGAACGGCGAGGAATGGCCAGTGCCGTTGGTCAATGTGCTCGACAACACACTGCTTTAATGTTGACAGAGCTCGAGAATGTGACAAAATGGGAGCACTCAAAGCGCGGATCCTCAGGGCTGCTTGGCTTCATCAAAGACGCCTATCATCGTGGCACTGATGCCGGCGCCATCTTCCTTCGAGCCACTGTTGTCCTGTCCTACGGCTTCCTGGTGACCATCTGCCCGACAGACTTCCTTCCCCAGCGCCTGGATCAGACCGTTTTGCCGTTTTTGAGGCAATACATGATCGAAAGCAAGAATGACGTCGTCGTGCGTGAGGCCCATCTCGAAACGATCCACATGATAGCCCAGGCTGTAGAGCGTCTGACCAGTGATTACAAGCTCGAAGCCCGTTACGAGATGTTGAGCTACGTGAAGGAATACGTCAATCAAGAGAATCCGGAGATGCTGTCCACATGGGTTCGACTTCTTGCCTGCCGCGCTTCGACGTCGCTCGTCCGATTGGAGCCGCCGTTGAGTGATAACGAGCTCTGGGACCTCGCCAGTGTCCTCAGCAAGTTTGTTTTAACCATCTGCCGAGAAAAGCCGGGCCTCAAAACGATCAATGATGATGAAACATCGACGACGATGGATGCCACAGTCAATGAATACCGTCAAGCGATCGCCCAGATGGTCGTGAAGCGCCCTGTCGTGGAAACAGTTTGCCAAATGTTGAAGATTTTCTCGCCCTACTTCGGATCAAACTTTGATTACGAGCGCCTTCGGTCAATCGAAGTCACAGTACTTGTTTTGAAGCTGTACTTCAAGAATGCGACGGATTACACGATCGGACACGCGTCTGATTTCTCGCCATTGAGCATGCTGTTGGCGAGACTGTCTCCGAGGATCGTCGATTCGCTGCACGCTGTCCGACAGTCTGCGATCCACGCTGTTTGGCTGTCGTTCCAGCTGAGCTTTCTCCATAAAGGCCAAATGACGAATTCTGGGCATGACATCGATCTCAGCGACGAGCCGGCGCTGTTCGATTTGAACAACTTCCGTGAATCCTATCTTGCCTTTGATGGCAAACTTGATTCCATGAAAGGCCGCGCTGCTATTGCTGCTTTGGCAAAGGAGATTGAAAGCCATTTGCCCCAGTCACAACTCCAAACGTATCTGTCGGCATTGTTCAAGATGCTCAACGACAAGCAGAACAATGTATCTTCTGCGGCGGCCCAGCTTTTGAGCGTCATTCTGCACGATCGCGGACAACTCCTGCATGAAGAGGCCGAGATTATTGTTGCCACGATCCTGGAGAACTTGCCGACAGTCCATCCGGTCATTCAGACTTACACAGATCTCCTGAATGCCCTGACATTCTTCGCGGACCATCAACTGCAGGTCGTCGTCGACGTTCTCCTCCGTCAAGCCGTGCCCCACAGCAACTCCGTCGCTGATGCCTGGAAGATGTTGGTAGCCCAACACAGTCAATTCAGCCCAGCTGACCAAGTCCTTGAAGTGCCCGTCTGTGTCGCTGATGAAGGCACCGGTCACTTTGAGCTTGTCGACCTCTCCGGTGGCTGCGTCGTCAAACTCGTGAATCCGGCCCTTGTCGGACAAATGGCAGCTTTGGCGGAGATGATCAAGTTCGGTGAGCCTGATGAGGTCATTATTTCGCGGACGCCGAAGCTGTTAGCTTTGTTGTTGCACAATTTGGTGGCTGTCATGGAAGCACAGTATCCTGGAGCCGTGCCAGTTGCGCCCGTTCCGGCTGCTACTTTGACCAATGGTGAGACTGGTTAGTTTTGAAGTTTGGAGGGAAACATATTGATGTTTTGTTTCAGGAAAACCAAAAAGGAAAGAATGCACCATCATCACGGCCGAATTGAAGCGTGTTTCGGCGTCGCCAGCGGCGCTCGTCACGGAAACGCTTCGAACACTGTTGGAGCGTCTACATGCCGAGAATGTTATTGAAGCGATGAATCATGAGCGGGCTTGGACGCATTTGACGAAGCTTGACGACTACATTGATGCCGTAAGTTGACTTTTTATCGGCTGTAGTTGTGAAGCATTTTGAAATGTTGATTTCAGATCTTTGTCATGACCAACGCCCTCTGCGAATTCTACCCTGCCCATATGCGTGCCTGGATCGAAGCCAGTTTCGGTGGTCATGCTCACACTTGCGAATTTTACCGTATCGCCAATGCTGCCCTGCTGTCGTCGTTGATTACCCGCTGTCCGAAGGCCGAATCCGGCGAGTTTGATGACGCTCTTCTCGATTCGATTGTAGCGGAATTGAAGCAGCTTATAATGGACAAGAGTTTGCTCGTCCGTAAGCTGACAATACGCGCATATACTGCTATCGGCAAGCTGGCGAAGTCGGCCTCAAATGGTGAAGCCATCGCCCAGAAGTATGCCCGTATAGCCTTCGAAGCCGGGTTGAATGGCCTCGACGACGCCTATGATCGGAAGGATGAGATTGCATCGGAGTCCATCTATGCCCTGGACTCGGTAGTGGCCGTTGTTGATGTTGATTTCGTCGCGGAACGCCTTTCAAGCCTGCTCCTGAAGCTTCGACCATGCTTTGAAAAGGAGAGCGCTGCCTTGCGTGCCGTTGCCTTCCGTCTCTACGGTCAACTCGGAAGTATCGTAGGTGAAGCGCCTGAATTCAAGCAGAGCATTCATGAGAACATTGTTTCGATTTTGTTGCATTTGAATGACCAGGATTCGGAAGTCAGCCAGGTTTGTTGTTTAACATTTTTGATCACTTTTCATGCCAAATTTGCAGAACTGCGCCAAAGTCCTCACCCAAACGGCGCCCCTGCTCTCCCTCGACACCTTCTCCACCCTTGTCGATGACACCCTCTTCGATGGAAAGCCGCCCTCCGCCTATCCGAGCTTCTTGAAGGACGTCGGCCAGATCCTTGCCGTATCGTATCCGGACCGTTTGAATGCCTACGCCTTGGGCTGTTCTAACTACTACAAGTCACAATTTGCCGATATCCGTTCCAATGCTGCCCTCTTCACTGGATTCCTCCTCGAACCATTGTCTCCAGCACTTCGTGGCACTCTGAGCAAGGAGCTCATTTTCACGAGTCTGGTGGCCCTGCTCCGAGATCCGTCCTCCAAAGTGCGCTTATCCACAATCCGCGCCATTTCTTGTCTCCACGCCTTTTCGTAACCTGTTTTTGTATTTATTAACTTTGAACTTTGTAAATTTAATAACCGTATCTTTGCCGAATGCCTTCTTTACATGGTTGTGCCGCTTCCTGATATCAAATGCCCCTTAAGTTATTATTGTTTTTATCGGTTTTGTTTGTTTACGTCGGGTTTAACCTAGTCCGTCTATTATGCTAATCAGTAACTGTAATATAAACTGTTGAATGGTGTTTTGTTTTGGAAATTCCAATTTGAAAAACAAATGTCAAAAATTAAAACAGCCTGAGGCGGTGTGCGTTGGACACACTTTGCCAAGAGAATTGTGCACGCAACCTGCGAAAAACACATTGCAACTGGAAATCGCTGGCTGCGTTCGTGTCGCGTCTGCGCTTTGAATCCATCAATTTTACGTTTTTCCTCTGCGATGCGCCATCGAATCGCGTAGCCACGATGCTCCAGCCATTCTGCCACTTTCTGACGCTGCTTTGTGAGGATGATGAATATGCGGAGGTGATTTCATGGGATGAACGTGCCAGTTATAAGTTTACGGTTTGTTTTGCATTGTTTCACAGCTTTTGTTGCTTCAAAGTCGTCTTTATATATTTATTTTCTCGTTTCAGATCCGAAACCGCGTCGTCCTCGCTCGCCTCTGGGCCAAATTCCACGGCTCATCCGCCAACTCGAAGGAAATCAAGAAAATGTTGCGAGATCACGTGACCCGGCGCAACCTCGTCGTCGTCTATTCACAGCCGGACAAGCGCTGCTACGGGTACCAGGCCGTCTCGTTGAAGTGGACCCAAGCCATGTCGGATCAGATGCACAATCAGAAGATCAAGTTCCCGATTGAGTATGTTTTCTTTGAACCATAATTTCACGTCTAATTGACGTTCTTCCAGCCCAACGGACCCATCTCCACCGCCTCGCAAACGCAAAGCCGCCGGAGTCGACGGCATCGCCAAGAAGCTTCGAACGAAGCAGGTCGATTTGAGCATGGTCAAAGTCGAATCGCCGTTTCATCAGCTGCCATCTCCATCCGATGCCATCATGGTCTTTCCGTACTATCCGCCGGCGTGGCGGCAGTAAAGCTGCCTTTTTCCATCCCCAAATACGAGTTTGATTTCCGATGTTTGTACATAACTAGCCCGAAAAGTTAGTTTTACTTTTTGCGTAGTTCCTAATTTGTATTAATTTCCATTTTTGTTAACTTTATAAAACTTTTGTTATTGTTTTGGCACTTACAAACTTATAAAACAACTTTAACTCGAACGACATATATACGCATTGCTTTAATGCATGCAAGTCTATCTAATGTAATGTACAAAACTCAAATAAGTGCGTGCATACTGTACTCACGGAGTATCGACTTATAACTAGAACTAGGTATCCTACACACGCGAACGCTTTTTTGCTCTGGTGGTGGTGTCCTGCGACATTTCAAAGTCACTTACAGTTTATTTCGATTCATGCCGTACCCTATCGCCAAATTGGCCTACGGCCTCCGATGCCGTCTCCATGATCTTGCTACCAAAGTTGAACGCTACAAGCTACAAATTGCCGCTGGCAATCCCTCAATTTGTCCCCCAGTTGAAATTATGAGAACGACTCATTGTGTTCTTCTTTGTTGTAAAGACAATGTTGTTGAGGCACCCTACTTGAATATCGGTGAAGACCTCCCGGCTTACCTTCTCTCGGAGGTAGAATTGCGAGGTTTTGACTTTCAAAATCTGAGTTCCACATTATTTGATTATTTCCATGTTAAAAAGAATGTGCGTATAATAGACTGCCAACTTTCGACGGCATTTCTCAAAAAACTGTCGACTTTATTTGTCGCTAACAACGTTAAACAAATTGCGCTGTGGGACAGTCCCAATGGTTACATTCTCAAAATATCGGAGCTATTGACGGTCTTTCCGAACCTCAACAACATTTGTGTAAAAGATGTCCCCTTCTACGATACATGGATGACCGAGCTTCTGGAATATGGCCAACATAATATTACAAAACTTCGCCTGTTTTTGACAATAGAGCAGTATAAACGTCTATCGGCTGATGATCTCATTACGTTTTTACAGGTAAGTGGTTTGGTGTAAAACCAAAAATGATAATAACTAGTTTACAGGCTCAGCAAAAAGGCTTTCACCTGACCCTGTTTCGTAGCGGTGCAAGTAGAATTATGCCCTCTTTTCCAGGTCTAGACCGGTTTCCAAACTATGAGCTCCGAGACGAATATGTGGTTCAAGTTTTGGCTGGAAATGAAGACCTCTTGCGGCACACACGTGATACAATGCTTCAGATACGGTATGGCAATCATTTGAATGCCCGCGTTTGGTTCTTCTGAACCATTGTTGCTTTTATTTACTTTATGTAAAACTACTTGTAAATAAACAGCGACTATACATGCAAAATTAACCGAGTCAGCCGTTTGAACTTTTGACAGCACATCGAAAAACCGGCGTATAAACGCATTGCCATAGTAACTAGAACTAGCCTACACACCCGAGTGCTTTCTTGCTCTAGTGGTGGTGTCTTGCGACATTTCAGTCACTAACCGTTTTCTTCGATACATGCCGTACCCCATCGCCAAATTAGCCTACGGCCTCCGATGCCGTCTGCATGATCTTGCTACCCCGGCTGAACGCTACAAACTTCAAACTGCCGCTGGCAATCCCTCAATTTGTCCCCCTGCTCAAACTATCCGGACTGTTCCTGACGTATTTATTTTTTATACAGAAGGATCTGTTCAGGCACCTTGTTTGGATATCAGAAAAGACGGTCCAGCTTACCTTACTACGGAACTAGGTCTGGATATAATCAACTTGCAAAAATTGGCTTCTGAGACATTTGATTATATAATCTGCCACAAATATGTGAAACTATGGGACTGCCATCTTTCGACAAGTTTTTTAAAGAAACTTTCAACCATAGTTGTTGCTAGCAGCATTACCAAAATTCATTTGACGGGAAGTGTCAATCACGATTACGTTGTGAAGTTGTCGGATTTACTGACTCATTTTCCGAACCTCAACATAATCAGTGTAGATCGTGTCCCAATAGCCGATACATGGATGACCGAGCTGCAGCCTGGCCAATACTCTGTTACAGAACTTCGACGGGTTATGTGGCTCCCGAAGATTACAGCTTTGCCTACTGATGATCTCGTTGCATTTTTATAGGTACTTTTCGTTTTTATATTAGACTTAAAAAATTTCAATTTGTTTTGCAGGCTCAGAAAAAGGGTTTCCATCTGACCCTAATATTAGTGGAATCCGGGGCAAATGTGCCGTTGTTGCCTGGCCTAATTATAAGCTTACAGGCCCTAATCAGCCTCTGGTTTTTGCTGGTAATGATATCATAGAGCCTCACAAAGACGATACTATGCTTCAGATCGACCTCACGGTTTCTTTGACGCTCATCTTTGGTTCTTGTGAGCCATCGACAACCTATGTTACCTTTGGCACAGTTCATAATTTGCATTAAATTCAACTTTTGTTAACTTTATAAAACTTTCATTGCTGTTTTGGCACTCACAAACTTATAGAACAACTTTAATTCATCACGCAGAGACAACTATGTATAAAAAGACGCACAAATCGGTTTGACAAAGCCATGAATCACAATCATTTTCGAAGCATACTGGAAACATTGGAGTTACAGGGGTAATAAAACAATTCAAAGGTGGGTGAGAAGATAAATCTATAATATACATATGTAAGACCCTTCATACAATACAAAAGATATTCCAAAGATAGGTTATTTCCCGCACGTGATGTAGCCTAGAGTTTTCGTATGAGTCCTCAGAAGGGGGTGGATTAACAACAAACACAAGACAGTTCGAGCTCGAACTTTGACTTGCTTATCGAGCAAGCGATCCAATCAACGCGGCACACATCTCGAAGAATTGCATCGTCTGCGACTGTCTGCTGGAGGCCGACTTAGACGAGTGATGGCGGGGGTGGGGTCGGCCATCGGGAGCACTCACGCCGAACTTAAAACGCTTCTACACGATTAATATTTTTTGTTTATGAGGACGGAAGCAAAAGGACGTACCTTCTTTCCGACTTCCATTGGCATCGGTAGCGACTGCGCTCGCGAATTGCGGAGGTTCGGCCGGACTGGAGAGGATACAGACGCGTGACGTGAGCCGAGGGAGGCATGCGGCGAAAATTCGTCTTCGTCGATGAGATTTTTGAAGTCGAGGAGATAGGAGCGTTGATCGACTTGGTAGAGTTGGAGGGACATCTTTGGCTTTAGCTAAAAGTTCAAAGATACGCTCAAAATTGCCATCGAAACAATCAAAAACTCACTTCACTTTCAGCCGGATCACCCGTCTTCCTTCGCACAATAACGTGATAGGCGTTGAGCATTTTCCATTCAAAGTCGAGAGATTTCATTGCTCGGAATACCTCGTACATGATATCATCTGCAAAACTTACCGTAACCTCAAATCACACCAAAAACAACCAAAACCCACCAGGCCTACTTTGAGACCGGATTCCCAGATGCCATTTAGCCCGCTTAATGTGGGGCGATCTCGGATTCGTCGCATTTGCCGACGACGGGGCGCCACCAGCTGCACCGGCAGCTTGCTGGACTCCTTCTAAAGATTCAGAGTACTCCAGGGTCGGGGTGATCTTTATCCTTGCTCCTGGAAGTGTGGTTCGCACGTGCTTTAGCGGGGCGCTATCGGAATACCGAAAAAGAAGAAGAAAAACACCAATACTGATTCAAAAGTTAGGAAAAACTGGGAAACTCGTTACTTTCAAAAAAACGAACAGTACGGATGAACAGGATAGTCAAAAGGGACAGATTTGGTAGTAAAGGGTGCAAAATATGGAAAGTTTCCGTGTTTCGTTACACAAAAAGTCGAAGAGGAACACAATTTTGTAAGTAAAAATACAGTAGCTATGTTACGTTTCGCGACCACACTTCTTCAAGGAGTTGTTAAATCAAAAAAACGACAAAAGAGAAACTATCGAAAGCGCAAAGTTACCTGTGATCCGTTCGGGGTGTCGGTGCATCATTTGGTCCTGATGGTGCAACTTGCCTGCGGGCATGGCATTGTAGAACTCATCGATGGTCATTTTGGCGGCTGTAATTGGGTGATTGGAATTCGGAAACACCATGATTGATGGCGAAAAGCGGACAGAAAGAGTGCAAGGATGGCAAATGGAGGTAAAGACCCACTCTTTCGCTGATGCTGGACGCGTCGGGTCGCGGCTTCGATGATGGCAGGATTGGCAGTGAGGGCATTGGTTGCAGCCGTGGCTTGAGCATTGACGCGAGCCGTGACTTCGGCGATGGCGGCCGCGGTGTCATCGTTGACGAGCGGGGAGAAGGTGCAACCTGGAGCGCCGTATTTAGGACAGAGATCACAGGAAGCCAAATTTTTGGGATGTTTGCTGTAGAGGCACTCTTTTGCTCCCCACTTTGGACATTTGTCGCAATTCGGGGAACAGAATTGGCCTGGAGGAACGGTCATACGATGAATGCAACTCTGACCTGATGTTGTGGACGAGGTGTGGGGATGGCCGGCGCCGGAGGAGGATCCGGCGGGCGAGCCCATCCCAAAGACAGCGGCGGGGTGGCGATTCGGGGACGCCGCGACGAGATTCACGGTGGGCCCGGCAGTGTGGGATCGGGCGTGGATCTGGACGCTGCCGATGGCATGTTCGAGACTCTGCGCGGTGGAAGGAGAGTCGGGACGGGAATCTGGGTGTTGGATGGCCGTGGGATGGAGCAGACGGTCGCCGAGACTGACTGAAAAGGGGGGAGATGCACGATTTGACGGTGACAACCACGTTTGAAACGAAAATGGAAAATGAAAATTACGAGCCCCGCCCTCCTTTCGGACTCACTTTCATCCGCGATTCGCTTGTTGTCAACGATCAAATTGTACGCAATGCTCAACGGGTCCTGGATGTCGTTGCCCAGCAAGGCCGTCGTCACTTCCTCCTCGCTGACATGGCACAGTCTGCAGACCTCCTGGACGGCATCAATATCGACAATGCTGGCCTCGTTCTCGTTGACTGGCGGGAAGAGATATGCCGGCAAATCGACGCGGAACCACTCATGGCTGATGACATCCTTGATCGTGGCACGCTTCATCGGGTCGACCTGCAGCATGTGCAGAAGCAGATTGACGATGGACTTGTCGAGATAGTCCGGAATCGGGAATATGCCAGACTTTATCTTTCTAAACAGCGTCGGCACGTGTTCATCGTCGAAGGGCAGCGTTCCACACATCAGTGCATACAGAATCACGCCACAGGACCAGATATCGACTTCAGGGCCAGCATAGAGCTTCCCGCTGATTACTTCAGGCGCCGCGTAGTTGGGACTGCCACAGGACGTTCGGAGGAAGTCGCCATCGGTCATGATGTTGGACAGGCCGAAATCAGCTATTTTGACGTTGTTCAAATGGTCGAGGAGCAGATTCTCCGGCTTGAGATCGCGATGGACGACCATGTGTCGGTGGCAGTAGTCGACGCCGGAAATGATCTGCTGGAAGAAGCGGCGGGCCTCGGGGGTCTTCAGACGGCCATGCTTGACTATGTAGTCGAAGAGTTCGCCACCGGAGACGTATTCCATGATCATGAAGATGTCGGACGGGGTGGAAATTACCTGGTACCTGAAACAACAGACTTAATTTAACCAAAATTGACAAGGAAAAGTAAAACTTACAATTTGATAATATGCGGATGCCGAAACAGCGACAAATTCTGAATTTCACGTCGAATCTTGCCCACCACATCCAGGGTTTTGATCTTTTGCCGGTTCAGGATCTTCACGGCGACTTTGTAGTTGGTTTGTTCATGGATTCCGACTGAAACGCCCCATTTTTTGTCAAAAATATATATAAAAATTTAAATTTAACCAACCTTTGACTTTGCCAAACGTTCCGACACCCAGCGTCTCCTTCAAAATGTAGTGAGCAATCTTGATTTGGGCCTTTGTCTCACGCTCAGCCTTGGTAAGCTCGGTGGAAGCCATCTTCCGGAATGGACTGAAAAACGACATTGAAAATGGCTATCGAAAACCAAGCTGGCGTCAAAAAGTGTCAGTTGATCGATAATTTGCAAGGGAAATGAAATGACGACACAACAAACACTCCCTCAGGGAAGCTGTTTTTAGTTCCATTATCACGGGATGAAAGTTGAGAGATTATGAAAATGGAAATGGGACAGAAGGCATGGAAAACTGGGCTAAACTGATAAGGGAAAAGTTTGAAGGGCCGCATGGTCGGCCGTGATATGAA
Source organism: Panagrellus sp. LJ2284 (assembly GCA_024447225.1). Taxonomy (NCBI): domain Eukaryota; kingdom Metazoa; phylum Nematoda; class Chromadorea; order Rhabditida; family Panagrolaimidae; genus Panagrellus; species Panagrellus sp. LJ2284. Next base: position 5,117,265 of record JAMRYC010000009.1, read on the forward strand.
CTATCGATACCGGTGATCATCTAACGGGCGAGATGGTCGTCGTAGGGGCAGCCATCTTGACGTGCAAAGCACAAACGGGGCAGCATGAGCCACGCCGAAGGGCGGCCGAGGAAAAGATCAATGGTCGCGGTAGTGCACTACGAGACACACGCACATCGATTGGGTCGTCGTATATCCGTGACTTGAGGGGTCACGTGGGAAGCGTGGGTGCTTGAGGGGTGTTTAGGGGGTTGGATATGGGCTGGGGATGGATTTGAGTGGGGTTAAATGGGCGGAAAGTGGGAAAATATATATAAAACTAGTCAAAACTGTCGCGAAAAAGCGTTTTTTAGACGAAAAACGATAACATTGACCGAAAAATCAAAACCAAAACGCTTTTCCGATTAACGCCCGCTTCCCTCAGGATAATAAGGTTACTCTCACGCGTTAAAAAAGGGTTTCCGGCGCGGCGATAAGCAAAAACGAACTGCCGCCGGCTGTCAACGCAACAAAAAAACACACCGCGTGCAAAAGCGCACGGGTCTATGTTTTACTTAGAAAGCAGACACACGGATGCACAAACGCGAGAAGAATAGAAGCGAAAAAAAGGTTTTCGCAGCCGACGGCGATATGCAGAAAAGGGGTACTTTCAACGGCCCTCGTGGCATTTTAGGCCCTCAAGGCGAGCTAATAGGACGGCGGAATGGGTCGAGACATTGAAAACAACAACTTGAGGGGGGAAAACAAAGCAAAACTAGCGGAAAACGTCTACGGCGTGTTTTTTGGGCAAACGTTACTTCGCGAATTCGATTGAGTGCGGTGCGGCAATGCGGGGGCCTTATCATCACGTGGCGCGGTGTGGTTTCATCTGGCGGGTGGTAAATGGATAGGGCTGGGTTTGGCGAAAAATGGCCATGCACTTTTAAGACAGAAAGGCGCTAAAGTTGTTTTTTGGCATAGCCAGAGGGAAACAGACTAGGGCGTGATCACGGAGTCAACAGTGAGGTCGAAAGGGAGTTGTTATTGATCCGTTTCGAAACCGAAACAGGGATGCGCCCGACCGGGAAAGCGATGAAACAGCCGGGCGACGTCATCAGTCTTTGCTCGAAATTCGCCTTCAGCGTGTTTCTGCAGAACCCCGCAGAAGCACGCCTCCCCCCATCCAACCAGAGCTGCCTCGGCCTTGCAAAACCACGCCGAGAAGGTCGACGCCAGGGTTGTTTGTGCTCGGTGTCACATGGAACTGTCGCCTCTCCAAAGTGCAATGCGCATTGCTTTTCTTTGAAGTTGTTTTTGTCCTGTCCTGCGATGCCTGGCTGGCGACCCCTATCGGTCACTTTCGATATGTTGACAATGACACTTTTAAAAGTCAATATTGTTCTTTCCAATCTTACCGTAACCCACCCGATTTCAATTCCACCCCCATTAAGTCTATGAATTGAACTCACTTGCTTCCCTTGGCTTTCGCCGACAATCTCCGATGTAGCGACTTCATCCGCTCCAACCCACCAGGCTGACTCTTACTCTTCTCCTTGTCGTCAGGTCGCAGCGTGTCGCCGAGCCCTGAGGCATTGCTGCTTTCGCCGTTTTGGTTGGACGGTCCCGGAGCACCACTTGCTGGCTGATTCTTCGACGATCCGGCCGTGGCGCCGCGTCGGTGATTCATTCAGAGGTCAATTACGATATGATTTCAAATAGTGGCAGCAGTTCAAACAAAAACAGGCACAAATGGTCCTGAAACGAAATTTTTAAAAAGGGTTCAAAACGCGACACGACCAAGGAAGCGACTCGCAGGCTCACAATGATAGCCCAAGGTTGTTCAGGAGCCTGGCCAGCCCCTGTTTAGTGCTAGTGGACACAAGTTTGTCGCATTGATAATTTCATCTGTGTCCTTGTAAGCATCGAGAAGGGCCCAGTCACGCGAAATGAGGCACACTACGCAACGGACAAAGGTCAGATCTGTTGCAACTACCAACTTTGGGGCCTATGCTAACCACGAAGAATGATGTCGACCATCTACTTTTGTATAATGGGACAAAACAGAAGCAAAAGGAGAGCCAAAAAGAGATTATAGTCAGTTTTCCTTTGGCACTTGTGTTTATAAAACGCAAAATAGCCGCCAAAAAGTATGTACGCAACACGTGCGTAAGCAAGTATATCACTTTTGGCACGGACTTTGCAAATTTGTAGGAACTATGAGATAGATTGTTTCATTTTGTACAACAGGGTGAGAAAGACCGAAAACAACCAAACAAACTATGTTGTTGCAACCATGGTTACTGGTTGGACCGAGAGGGCTCAAAGTTGGTGATTACATTGGTCAAATAGGGTCGATAAGTGCTTAGACTGATAAATGTAATTATCAAAGGTTGCCCAGAGCACTCGGTTCGGGTGGAATGTTGCTGTTTGATGGCTAACCGAAACATCGAGCAGGAAACAAGGCTGTTATTGATGCCATTTTTGCCAAAAACAGCCCACATTTCTGTTGAACCCATAAAAAACCAGCCTTATGTCAGTTAAAATCCATCCCCCCAGATTACTCAAACCCTTTTAACCCCTCAAAGAAAGCAAATTCCAGCAGTTTATAGAGTGCCATCGCAAAGATGACCAAAGAAGCCCCGCAGACACACTTCATTACATTACAATTTTTTGTCATTAGTCAAACGGCACCCCGCCGAAGCGTTATTTCACTCCCGACGCTTTGAGGGTCAACTACTAACAGCAAATAAAAAAGCAATGCAAAAAAGACGGAAATGAACCCATTGACATGGCTATGCCGCCGCCGCCTTCGAAAAACCCGAAATGGCACGACACTACATGAATGTGGCCGGTTTTAAAAGGGATAAGTCAGCAGGAGATTAGCTTCTTTATTTTTAGGGTCTCTTTTGAAGGCGAAATGACGAAAATAGAAAAGCTGCCGTCGTCGGCGCGAAACAACATTTATGCAAAATGTATAATGGATGTAGACCGTTTAAAATCGCCAAAAAACACGTCAACATTTTATCACGCGTTTTAAAAGTTGTAAATTATTAACTTTTCTGGGGGAAAAGCGTTTTCATATTTTGAATTTGGCATGCATGAGCACCACAGAAGCGTTAATATTGCATTTAAGGCTATCCAAAGGCAGATTATAGGTACAAATTTCAAATTTCAACACACCCAAAGCCAAAATTATGCGTTTTGAAAACTTCAAAACACCGAGAAACAACATGATTGCGACTAATTTCCAACTTGAAGGCACGAAAATGTCAAAGAGCAACAGACCCTGGCAATTAGTAACTTTGGACAGGGCTGTCATTTAATTTTTAGAGAAAATTGGCCACATAAGAAGCTCGCATGTGCGTGTGCCACTCAAATTTGTCATACAATATTTTCAAAACGGACTGACCAAAACGATGCTACAAAACAAGAAATACAAACTTTTTGTAGGCCTACAAATTCGAATTCGATACATTACCAAAATGATCAATTTCCAATTTTATCAAAGCTCAAAACCGTCAAATCAAAACCCTTCAACACGCCAAACAAAAAAGATCAAAATGTCGCAAAGTCACGTAACTTTCTCTTTGAAAATGTTAAAACTTGTAAAAACCATAAACCAAGCGTTAGAGTTCCGACCTCCAATGGAAAAAAGAGTGTTTTTAACTGTAGTTTTCCCGTCGTAAAAGGACTCATGAGACAAACAGGGTCACTGTGACATGACTTTTCAGCGTAAACGCAAACATAAACTAGAACTAGACTGTCTTGAACTTACTTTTTTCTGTCTGAAAACGTGTTAGCCGTCTAGAAATTTAATTATGTTTTTTTGCAAGTTTAACTGCATAATATTAAGAATTTATGGAAGTCTTTATGATTAAAGGCACTTTTAAAATGATGGCTAGCCTTGGAAAATGGAATAACTGCTGTTTATATCGAAATAAAACTGTGTAAATGCTGTTTTGTTTTTTGTTTGTATTTTCTGCCGTGTTAAAAAAGAACAAAACAATTTAGCGCACTGATTGTTACGGCCAGCTGGATGGGATGCGTTATGAGCATGCTTTTACATTAGCTTAGGCGGGGCTATGAAGGTCGAAAGAGAAAGAAAAACGCTTTGAAAAGCATTCAATATTGCAATAAGCCAACTTAAGGCGTCACTGATCGGTCATGGAAACTCTCGAATGGCAAGCAACAAGCAGCGTGACTGACTAAAAGCGATTTGCGATGCGATGGAGGCAAACAATGAATGCAAAAACTGCAAAACACACGTGGTTGTCATGGTTAGAGTAGACAAAAAGGGTCAAATGTGAAGTTGACTGATGTTAAAGTGCGTAAAAGACATTTTTAAGGACTGAACTGATTCTATCGCCATCGGTCTGTATTTTTAATTTAATTGGCAAAAAACGTGAATTGAAACGGGTTTCGAATTACCGGAACCAAAAACTACGCTCCTTTCCTCCGCCTGGAAGGCCCCAAACAATGCTTCTCAAAAACAAGCTTCCAAAAAACGTTGAAGCAGACCCTTTTCTCGCTTAAATAAACGAAACAACACAAACAAAAGAGAGGAAAAGCACGGCCTCCCGAAACGGGAATCATTTTCTGTCTCACCGCCGCCGTTTAAAAGTGTGTTTGCTGATTTGAACAATGTACAAGTCACATTTTGACGCTTTGGAATTACGCTCCGGATTACAGACAACTATTCAAAAGTTACATCATGTAAAATAGGTACGTAAGTTTACGACTACGATTTCAACGTTTGGACAATAGATCTTTGACACTGGAGTGGTTTGTGTTATAGTTCCGCATCGATTCGTGGACTACGACGACGTCCTCGACGCCGACTGATAAAATTATACTAATCCTAGACTGCGGCAGTTTTGTAAAACGGGCGGGGAAGGACAGGCGGGACTGACTTCGGTCGGCTACGATCAACGTGAATTGCGGTCGACGGAGGCTGTTTCGAGCCGTTAGACAAACATAGAGGGCCACGTTGTCTCGGTGAATGCCGCCGACCGATTACCCATCAACTTTGGTGCACAAAAAGGGCTGTCTGATGGAAGTTGATCATATGGGCATTATGAGGGAGGTTGGAGACACGTGAGAAGACTATAATTCGATCGATAAAAAGTTCAAAAAAGAAATAGAAACACAAACAAGCCAGAACAAGCTGGCCTATGACAATTTAAAATGACAAAAACAGCATGCTTCTTGTTTGCTGACGTGAGTAATGATCAATTGACGCGTAAACAAAAGGTCAGATCATGTTACCAAAGGGCATTTCAAGCCAACAGATGACAAAAAGTTTATTGTTTTAGCAAATTTTGACATTGACACCTATCAACACATCGGTGAGCATTATCACATAAATTTCTGTCATCAGTCACTCCTGCCATAGCTCAGTTGGTAGAGCGGAGGACTGTAGTTGTAAAATAGACATCCTTAGGTCGCTGGTTCGACTCCGGCTGGCAGGAATTCTTTTTTGCTATTTCGAGCTCTGTCAAAAACAACTTCATCATTCATTTCTTTTTGAAAATTTGCCTATTTATTTTGTCTTTTTAGCATTTTCGATCATTTTTTTAAAGTTGAAGTTAAATACGTTTATTAAGCAGTCAACATGACCCCACAAACAGGTCTCACATCATTTACATTAACACCATTTCCAGCCTCAATTACTGCAGTTTTACCGTACGCATGAGCCACCATGAAAGCATCAATGGACGTCAAAAATGTGCTATACGGACCCACGTATGACGTCACTTCAATACCAATCTGAACCAAAGAACATTGACTTGTATTTCATACTGTTTATAAAACTACTCACCAATCTAAAGATAAAGCCATCAATTGCATGAGGAATGAAATTAAACAGACATTCAAAGATGCCGGTCATAACCGTCAAATGATTGGCTCTTTTATACTTTGCAGTGTTAAACTTGTGAGATTGACGTCGCATCAAAAAATAAAAGCAAATGCTCAATATGACGTTCAGAAGCCCGAAGGAAAGCTTCAAATAAATATACAAATTGGTGACTTCTATTCCCACGACGCAGAAAAACGCCCAACATGCTGTAATTTTGTGATGCCAAATAGGTTTAATGTTCAACTTATGTCTGTCTATGCATATTTAGTTCCTCTTACAAAAAGTTGAAGCTATTTTTAGGGTTTGACTTACCTTTTTCAGTTCCATTGGTCGGAAATTTGGGAATGAACAAAATCACACCAAAGGCCACAAAAAAGACAACTGCCAGAATTGTCAACTTTGGCAGAACATGATCATTGAAATACTCAAGTTGACGTTTCACTGTGAGTATTCTGTGGATCATAAGCCCAAATACAGTAACCGGGATCGTCGGTGTTGTTGACTGTGCCATGAGCCCGGAAAAGTAGATCCCCAAAAAGGTGTATTTGTTCGCCGGCGACCACTGTGTGATGAAATACGACGCATAGATAATGTTGATAATGCTCACAATGAAGACTGCCGTCAAATAGATGCGGAAATGGATAGAAAACTCCGGTTTCACCACTTTTGACAGCTTTAGAAATGCTCTGATCCAAGCTCCGAAGAAGACATAACCCAGCCGAAGCACGGCTATCCAGTTCAAACAGAAACTAATAGTATACAAAGACAGCGCCAGATATGGTATATGGAAAGCCATTGAAGTAAAAATTGGATAAAATTACCTCTTCTTAGAATAAAAGAGGTGTTTGAACTCACAACTCCGCCCAATATGAGAATGGTAAACACGAAAAAAGTCTGACTTATAATAAAATGATGTCCTTTTCAAGTGTGAACGCTTCAAAGAACGTTAATGTAATTTTTTTTTATTGCGAACTTGTTTTTTTTGAAATTTTTATTTTTTTGCATAACAAGTCATACTAAGGTCATATCAACGGTTTTGTGTTCCAACTATACTTACCTGAAAAACCGCAAAAAGAGTGCTCATTATTGATTTGTTGTTCTGTCACAAATGCGCGCATACTGTCCGGGTCGTCCTAAACATACAATACTCCGGACAGCATAAAAGCGCGGTTAGATTGCCTCATTTTTAATATTCATTTCTTTCGCAACATAGTCCATCTCTCCATTCATGTCGTACCCAATCGCCAAACTTCCCTACGGCCTTCGCCGCCGCCTCGCCGAACTCGCTACCCCGATTGAACGCTACCAAGTTCAAACTGCTGCTGGCACCAAGTCTATTTGCCCGCCGTACCTCCAAACAATTACAAACTGTAAAAATACGTTGAGTATAAAATTTGACGATGGTAAGATTACAGCTACGCAGCAGGACGATTTTATCTTTTTGACTGACCACCCTGAGTTCGCCAAAGAACTGACTATAAGTAATACGGATTTGCTACGAACTAAAACTCTTCTGAACCTCCGACATGCCAATGTAAACAATATCCAGACCGACATCTTAAGAGACAGTCTGCACACAAAAAAAAGCGTAATCGAAAGATTACGCGCGGCGTAAACTTTCGATGACGCGAAGCGTAATGTTCCTAAACATTACAGGCGGGTGTCATCGAAAGATTACGCCCTGTGTGAATGATTACGCGCCGGCGTAATCTTTCACACCACTAAATTTGAATGCGCTTTAACCCTGCTTTTGCCGTTCAGTTAGCTTATTGCTGTTCCCACGTGTGCCTAATCACTTACAGAATGTAAGAAAGTGTACAATTTATTGAAAAACCTTCAAGAAATGCGAAAAAAAGGATATATAAAGCATAACAATACATAACACATTACAACCGAAAATGGAGACAATCAACATTATATATACAACAATAGTTAGCAACAGAACTATCAACGAAACAAGAGTGCATGTTGTTCATGGGGTTTTCATTGATGTAAGTCGGCAGTTCCATGTAGACTTCTTTGGCCACAGTCGGATGAGCGTCTTTCTTCTGATGTTGCTGAATGGGTTTGGTTTCAGGATGCCGTGATGTAGTGGAGTTCTTTGAGAGCGACACTGATGCCAGTTTGAAGTTCTGAAAAGGAAATTATATATAACTTCTAAAAGTTATCAGTGCAAAAGCATACTTTTCATACAATCCTGGAAGTCAGACTTCTGACGCATTCGCAGCAGCATGTAGAGAGACAAATTGAAACTGGAAAGCTATATTCAATACTTGTTTTGTAAAAACAACCTACTTAGCCGCAAACCACATTTAGCTGCAATGTCGGCGTGGTCAGGGTTGAGGACGGAGGATCAGCTGTGCCAAGGTTGAAGAAGCTGATGATGCGAATGAAACGTTTTGGAGTTGGCCCTTCAGCTGAAATAGGCCTGTAAAGAGATAAAAATACGCTATGGAACAGCACAATCACGTGAAAGGATACGCAAATGAAACTTAGACGCTGCAACAAAAACGCGGCAAAGCTGCAGCGTCTCAAACTGTGAAAGTTTACGCCATTTATGTGAAACATTACGCGCAGCGTAATCTTTCGATTACGCATTTGGCGTCACTAGAATGTTTACGCTTTCCGTAAACTTTCACATTTTTTGTGTGTGGCTGTCGATTTCGGATTAAGACGGACTGCGGTAGAAAAAAACAACCCTTGACCAGTGTGCGATCACATCAAAAAATTTTATTTGAGAAATCGATAGAGGCACCTAAGACTGCCTCGAATCTAAAATATTAGGGTCTGAAGTCGTCTGGGAGCGAAGTTATGATTTTTCAAAAATCGGCTTCTGAAATCAATTTTAAATTCATAAGTCGAACCCATTGGAAAAGTTTCAGAAGCCATATCTCGAGAATCCGAAACCTACAGACCCTAATATTGTAGGGCTGGACCCTCCTATGGGTCACTAACACTTTTGACTCAAAACATTTGAAAGTGTAAAAATCGGGGACGGGCCCTTTCACCTTAAGACGGACTGCGGTAGAAGTTAACAAGTGAGTGATCACATCAAAAAATTTTATTTGAGAAATCGATAGAGGCACCTAAGACTGCCTCGAATCTAAAATATTAGGGTCTGAAGTCGTCTGGGAGCGAAGTTATGATTTTTCAAAAATCGGCTTCTGAAATCAATTTTAAATTCATAAGTCGAACCCATTGGCTTCTAAAAATCTGAAAATGATTTTCCAGAGTCAACTTTTGATGCTGAATCCAATGGTGATAATGAAAATTTGATATCAGATATACATTTTATTGATTGATTTTTTTTGTAAAACCGACTTTTTTCTTTTTAAGTTCGGGTTGCGTTTTTTTGTCGAAATCGATCCTTCATTACCTTCCAATCAATAAAAATGTGTTTATTTAGATTTAAACGGTTTGAACGGTGACCATTTCCACCATTTACATCAAAACTTGAAAAAAAATTTCAAGTAATCACAAAACCGATAACATTTTTGAACTCTACATCCAAAATAAGCCCCCTTTGCATAGTTTGTTCTTGACCCGTGTTACGTATTGATTTTTTTGTGTTTATATTTTTGGTCCTGGTCGCAATTGACAGCCAACCAGTCAGTGCTTCCATAGCGCAGTTGGGTAAGGCGGGTCCGTTGCGCTCTCACTTGTTGAGTTCAGATTCCAGTTGTGTTTTTTGTTTTTGCAAAACTTGCCATTTCACATTTGGGCACCTAAACGACGTTGGGTGGATTCACTTCACCGAAAACCATTTTAATCAGATGATGGTGAACCTTATTTTAAGATCTGGACTTCACATTGCTCTGACCTTTGAGGCGCGGACTCTGAAGTGCATTCGCGACCCAACCGGGCAGATCACCGTGCATTCGAGGCCCGAGCATCAAACCTGCTTACCAAGACCTTTACTTTGACGTACGTTCGAAGTCTCGGACTACATGGGACGTGAGAACGCCGAGCTTCAAGCTAATTTGAAGTCAGAATCTCGAATCGCGAATAGAGCTTGAAGACTTGAACGTGTTTCCAAGTCATAGACAAAAAAAGAAAGCTCAGAATAAAATGGTTTTCGGTGAAGTGAATCCACCCAACGTCGTTTAGGTGCCCAAATGTGAAATGGCAAGTTTTGCAAAAACAAGAAACACAACTGGAATCTGAACTCAACAAGTGAGAGCGCAACGGACCCGCCTTACCCAACTGCGCTATGGAAGCATTGACTGGTTGGCTGTCAATTGCGACCAGGACCAAAAATATAAACACAAAAAAATCAATACGTAACACGGGTCAAGAACAAACTATGCAAAGGGGGCTTATTTTGGATGTAGAGTTCAAAAATGTTATCGGTTTTGTGATTACTTGAAATTTTTTTTCAAGTTTTGATGTAAATGGTGGAAATGGTCACCGTTCAAACCGTTTAAATCTAAATAAACACATTTTTATTGATTGGAAGGTAATGAAGGATCGATTTCGACAAAAAAACGCAACCCGAACTTAAAAAGAAAAAAGTCGGTTTTACAAAAAAAATCAATCAATAAAATTTATATCTGATATCAAATTTTCATTATCACCATTGGATTCAGCATCAAAAGTTGACTCTGGAAAATCATTTTCAGATTTTTAGAAGCCAATGGGTTCGACTTATGAATTTAAAATTGATTTCAGAAGCCGATTTTTGAAAAATCATAACTTCGCTCCCAGACGACTTCAGACCCTAATATTTTAGATTCGAGGCAGTCTTAGGTGCCTCTATCGATTTCTCAAATAAAATTTTTTGATGTGATCACTCACTTGTTAACTTCTACCGCAGTCCGTCTTAAGGTGAAAGGGCCCGTCCCCGATTTTTACACTTTCAAATGTTTTGAGTCAAAAGTGTTAGTGACCCATAGGAGGGTCCAGCCCTACAATATTAGGGTCTGTAGGTTTCGGATTCTCGAGATATGGCTTCTGAAACTTTTCGGAGCCACTTCAGAAAAAGGTCATTCCCGACGTCTCAGACCCCTGATTTTCGGGTTGCCGGGTCAACTTTGGGCTGGGAGAACAATGCCATACTCAAAATTTCTAAAAAGTGCCATTAAGTATTGATTATTTCGAAAAGAAATTTTCATTTAGATAGAACTGTTTTCCTGCACGGACGGGCGCTGTTCCGCATTTGCCAGTTTGTAGACCATATTTTTCTGCACCGTTCAAAATAAAAAAATTACCGCCCGAGGAATGATTTGATAATGAAAATAATAATTGTATGGGAGAAACACGCCCTGTGCTGGTGTAAAACGGGCGCTCGCGACGCATGCACCGACCGAGAGGGAGGCCCGCTTCGCAACCGAGTGAGCGCAACCTGCGCGCGCGCAAAAATGACGACTGACGCACAGCCTTTGCCCTAGCGCACTCACCATTGTTGGTGTATAATTATTACATTGTTCTCCCAGCCCAAAGTTGACCCGGCAACCCGAAAATCAGGGGTCTGAGACGTCGGGAATGACCTTTTTCTGAAGTGGCTCCGAAAAGTTTCAGAAGCCATATCTCCAGAATCCGAAACCTACAGACCCTAATATTGTAGGGCTGGACCCTCCTATGGGTCACTAACACTTTTGACTCAAAACATTTGAAAGCGTAAAAATCGGGGACGGCTTCATGGTAATCGACAGCCAGACTGCCTCTTAACAACTCAGTTTATTTTTCGACCTAATACCCTTGTTTTACGCGATTGTGACATGTCAAGCGAATTCTTTAGTGTTTTGTCGAAGCGATTTGATAACAGCGTAAAAATCATTGGTATTTCCCCAGGAAATCCAACGCTTTACAACTTTGTTGACTTATTTGATAACTTTCCCGGTATTACAAATTTAGCTGTGACAAACTGTATGAACGCTAACTGGATCAAAGATATACTGAAAGCGCAAAAGCGAAAGCTTATGCGTTTAATGGTTCATGGAACACCTGAAGATTTAGGTGAGATCAATGCCGAGGACATTGTACAGTTCCTGAAGGTAAGATTTAGTTTTTTGGCATAATAATACGCTTTGTTTTTGCAGGCTCAGGAAAAGAGATTTGAATTACTAATATACTTACCACAAGTCGAAACTGTAGAAAATTACTTCAGTAAAACAGACAAGGTTTTGCAACAATTATTGAAGCGGAGGTTAAGTAGACCGAACGGCGCGTACGTCCGTTTGACTATTTTATCTTCTGGAACACCGGTTTTTTATTCTTTGAGTTAAAAATTTAGAAGGGTCGTGAAATATTGTTGAATAAATGTAAAAATGGAATAAAATTGATTGTTTTTGTTTTTATACAGTAACCGATAGAACATATGAGAAGAGCCCAATTGTGCGTCCATCATTGATTTTGTGTTGTTCGACCTCACTTTTGAGCAGACAAGCTCAACCCATACGGTCGATCTCGACCCCCCAGCTAACACAAAAGGTCATTCCAACGCGCATTCACTCATTTTCCTACTTTCCCCCCACATTCCATCGCTCCCTACTCCAAGCATGCCGTACCCCATCGCCAAGCTTCCCTACGGCCTTCGCTGCCGCTTCGCTGATCTTGCTACCCCGCTTGAACGCTACCAACTCCAAATTGCAGCTAGCACCAAGACCATTTGTCCTCTGTACCTTCAAACTATCACAGACTGTAAAAATACGTTAAATTTAGAATTTAAAAACGGTAATATTAACGTAACCCAGCAAGACGGTTTTATCATATTTACTCACCACCATGATGCTGAAGAATTGACTATCAATAATTCTGATTTGTTCAGTTCGAAAGGTCTTCTAAACCTTAAATATGCCGATGTTAACAACATCCAATCCGACGTCTTGAAAAATCAATTCATTTTGCGACCTCATTCTCTTGCTTTACGAGATTGTGACATGTCAAAGGGTTTTTTAAAAGAATTGTCAAAGCGAATTGATAATAACTTGGAAATGATTGGTGTCAATCCCGGATGTCCCACGCTTTATAATTTTGCTGACTTTTTTGACAACTTTCCCGGTATTTCTCAATTTGCAATGACATACTGTATAAACGTTAACTGGATGAAAGATATATTAAAAGCGCAAAAGCCAAAACTTATGCGATTAGTAGTTCATGGAATACCGGAAGAAATTGGCGAAATCAAAGGCGAGGACATTTTGCAATTTCTTAAGGTGAGATTAACGTTGTTTTTGTAAAATAATGCGTTCTATTTTTGCAGGCTCAGAAAAAAGGATTTTCACTAACGATATTAATATCACAAAGTGAAACTTCTGCCGAATATTTCGATAAAATAGACAAAGTTTTGCAACAATGTTTAGAGCAAAGGTTAACTGAACCGAACAGTACTTATGTTCGTTTGGCTTCTTCATTTTCTACATCACCGTATCTTTATTCTTTAAAGCAATAATTTATTGTTTAAATTGTTTATGAAACATGTTTACTAAATGTGTAAAATATATAAAATTGGACATTTATTTTGTTTTTTTGCACAAGAACAAACAGAACATAAAAAAAATAAATATAGCGGTTATTATTGGTTTTTCTTTCCTATCAGGCATGTCTGCTATTGCATGTGCGCAGACATGCGCGGCCCATACGGTCGATCCCAAGCAAATCCAAGACAAGAAAGTCTTCCAACACTCATTCACATTCACTTTCTTACCTTCCCAACACAGGTCATCGCTCTCTAGTCCATCGATGCCGTACCCCATCGTCAAACTACCCTACGGCCTTCGTCGTCGTCTCGCCAAACTTGCTACCCCAAGTGAACGCTATCAGTTCCAAATTGCCGCTGGCAGCCCGTCCATTTGCCCGCCGTACTTTCAAGTTGTTACACCCTGTAAAAATACACTTTTTTTCAAGTTTCAAAATGATACCATTGATGTTACTCAACAGGACGAGCACATCATATTTCCAGTAGATCCTGAGTTGTATGAGAAACTTACTATCAGCGAAACTGATTTATTTTGTTCGACTGTCATTCTAAACCTCAAACATGCCAATGTTAACAACATCCAGGCTAACATCTTGTCAAATCATTTTATTTTGCAACCTTGTGTTATCGTTTTACAACATTGCGACATGTCAAACGACTTCTTCAAAGTTTTGTCGAAGAGATGCGATAACGGCGTGAAATGCATTGTTGTTTCCCCTGAAAATCCGACGCTTTACAATTTCGTTGAGTTATTTGACAACTTTCCCGGTATTACACATTTAATAATGACAAACTGTATGAACGCTAACTGGATTAAAGATATATTAAGATCGCAAAAGCAAAAGCTCAGTAAGTGTTTAATAGTACATGGACTACCGGAAGAAATTGGTGAGATCAATGCAGAGGACATTGTGCAATTTTTGAAGGTGAGATTTAGTTTGTTTTTGGCATAATAATGCGTTTAATTCTTTCAGGCCCAGGAGAACGGATTTCAATTAACAATATATATAACACAAAGTATAGATTCTACCGAATTTTTTGATAAAACAGACGAAATTTTACAACAATATTTAGAGCAGAAATCAACTAAACCGGATGGAACCCGTGTCCATATTCGTATTTTATATAGTACAATACCACCGTATTGGTATTCCTTAAAGCAATAGTGTGTTCTTTACATTGTTCATGAAATTAATTGCTTAATAAATGTGGAATTTAAAAGGAACTAAATGTTTTTTGCACATTAACACAAAAAAGCGTTAAATAGCCTTAAAACAGTATATGAAGCGGGATTAAACGTTAAGCAATAAAAAACAATATAACCCGCGCAAAAAGGCGGGACATAACTATCTATCCATAGCTAGCGTTCGAGCGTTTTTCTGTCAGTGCTCATTTGCACACCATTTCTGAGTCGCAACACAGTATACCTATTGATCTCTGCAACCATGCCGTACCCCCTCGCCAACCTTCCCTATGGCCTTCGCCGTCGTCTCGGTAAACTTACTACCCCGCGTGAACGCTACAAACTCCAAATTGCCGCTGGCAAAGAATCCATTTGCCCGCCAAAACTTCAACCCATTTTAAGATGTTTCAAAATAGCTTTAGAATTCCAAAAAGAAAAATTCCAAATTAAAGTATTTCTTAAAGAAGATACCAATGAAGGTTACAACTACACTATGAATGATGGGGACTTGCTCAATCCAAAGCAGTTTCTTATTCTGACATCGGCCACCAAAAATGATCTTTCATCGAAAATTCTTAAACATCAATTTCGTTTCCGACCTAAATACGTCATACTAAAAGATTGCGAAGTTACCAAAGATTTTCTCAAAGCATTATCGACACTAATGCGTATTGACCAAATTCTTATTTATCCGTTAAATCCATCACTTGTCACCTTTGGAGACATATTTGACGCTTTGCCGCACGTTCGAGGACTACTAGTTAGTGAAATTCCAAATACTTGGATGAATGATATTTTGAAAATAAAAAAGCATGGTTTGTCGTGTTTAGTATTACATGGAACGCCTGAGCAGCTTGGGGATATTAAAGCCGAGGAAATGTTGCGGTTTTTGAAGGCGAGTTTTGGCGTTTATACATCTGTTGCAATATTTTTGTACCTTTTCAGTCTCAACGGAAGGGCTTTTCCTTGATATTAAGCATCCTACCAAGTGCTGAGTCTACAGATTACTTTTCTAAAGTGGAAAAAACGTTGCTTACATTTATGAAGCCGGGCCGATTCGGCCTGGAATACACAGCCGTCAATATCGGTATCGGAGAACAGGGGCCATATCCATTTTGGTATTCGCTAATGTAAGCTGGAATGTGGAAAAAACCAACATTTGGTTTGAAATCAACTAATAATGTATAAATTTTGTTGTTTTGTCCTTTTTTCAATAAATAACGGACCTTAAGCACGGCTATCTAAATAATACAAATAGAAACAAAAATTGCGGTGCGCATTATCGATTTATTGTTTTATCTTACATGTGCGCATAATCTTATGTTCTTCCTAAGCAAAGATACATAAAAGCGGGCTCTATTTGTTCACATTCATCATTTTCTTCATCAATCGATCCACAAAAGTTTGAGTTATAACTGTCAAAAAATGAGCAAATTTCAGATCATCATAACTCAAAATTTTGTAGATCGATTGATTTGAATCTCAAAAGGTTTGAAGATCACAATAGGATCTAGTGCACGCAAAAACGGCATAGCAATCGGTTCAGTACAAAAAAAGCTACGCTGCCCTAAAAATGCAAATTTTCGAACTTTGACGGCACATTTCTCGGCCCTCATGTCAGGGCCCATCAGCAGCTAATATTTTGGGAAAAGTCTTAGATATGGGAGTACTATCTAAGGTTTTTGTTACATCCAAATCCGTTTTAACGACCTTAGACACTTCCCTTGTTAGTAAAATAAAGTGTCTTTTTACTTTTGCTAAAAATTAAAAATTTCCAACAAATTTATTTAGTTGAACCATTAACAGGCTTAACATGAACAGTACTAATGCTCTTTTCAATCTTACTCGTAAGTGTGTTAGCATAAGCATGTGCGACCATCAGGGCATCGACCGAAGTCAGGAAGGTACTGTAGGGCCCAACATAGGCAGTAACATCAAAGTCCATCTGCAATAAAATCCGTTCAACTGTTCAAATTCCATAAAACATAAAATGACTAACCAATCTAAAGATGAAACCATCAATAGTGTGGGGTATGAAATTGAACAAGCATTCAAAGACCCCTGTCATAATTGTCAAATGATTGGCCTTCTTGTAGTGTTTGCCCCATGCTTGCGAGGCCCTATTATTATTTGAATCAAACTTTTTAGCCTGATGCTTAATAATGGCATAGAAGTACACGCTGAGGATGGCATTAAAAAGACCAAAGGATAGCTTGACGTACGTGTAAAAGTTGCTGGCATGGATGCCCACGACGCAGAAAAAGGCCCAACAGGCTGAATTTTAGTGGTATTAGATATTTTAAAGTTATGAGAAGGCATTGACAAACCTTTGAGTGTTCCATTTTTCGGAAATTGAGGTATAAACAAGCTCACACTAACCCCAAAGATGACAAAAACCGCGCAAATCGTGATTTTAGGCAAAATTTTGTTGTTAAAAAACTCAAATCTCCGTTCAATAATCAAAATTCGGTTAATCATAAGCCCGAATACAGTAACCGGAATCGTCGGTGTAGTCGATTGGGCCATGAATCCGAAGAAATAGATCCACAAAAATGTGTACTTATTCGCCGGCGACCATTGTGTGATGAAATACGACGCATAGATAATGTTGATAATGCTCACAATGAAGACTGCCGTCAAATAGATTCGGAAATGGATGGAAAACTCGGGTTTCACCACTTTTGACAGCTTTAGACACGCTCTGATCCGAGCCCCGAAAAAGACATAACCCAGTCGAAGCACGGCTATCCAATTCAAACAGAAACTTGTAGAATACAAGCACAATGCTAAATACGGTATGTGGGGTTCCATCTAGCGCAAATGTTTCATAAAATATACAACTTTGAGCACAAATATGGTGATATAGAAGTTCAGTTTAGCCTTGGTCATGCATTTGTAACATATAAAGTGGAATGAATGGACTTGTTAGTATGCTCTGGGTGGTAAATGTGAATGTAAATAAGGTGGAACTGGCGGAGGGCTACTTCTGGAAGAAACGTGCACCTAATGAGAATGCCAAGTTTGTTCAGGGTCATGAAGAGGGGTAAAGTGGAACGGATGGAGTGGGGTTGGCATTGTTGTGTTTCAGAGTACAGCCAAAACACAGATTTGAAATTGAAAGCTTACTGGGTACGATTATGGCATTTTGTCGAAGTAATGAGTCTGGACCAATTAGGTGATAATGCGGCAAAAAAATGAAACTAGACAGATGAGGAATGGAGCCAATTAGATGACAGACATCTTGGCGTGTCACAAAACCAGGAAGAATGTTAAAAATAACGTGAAAAATGTCGTCACAGGCCCCTTTTTTGCTAAGTTTGTACAAATGAACGGCATAAAAACGGAAGTAATGGGCAAAATGCTGTCTGCACATGCAATTATCCGTGTGAATTGTAGTACTGTGCCCACGAAATGGTAGAAAAATCTTCATAAAAACAAAAACGACTCAATTAAAAACAAAAAGTAACAAAAAAACAGCAACACAACCTCAGAACACCAAAACCCCTCAGGTCATCGTCGACAAAATGGCATCCGTCTCGGCCTGGATTTCGTTCATGCGCGTGGACCACGAATTCATCTTCTTGACGAGCTGAAACTCAACTTTCTATTTGACAAAAACCATCAAAATTCCAAAAACCAACCTCCGAAACATCATTTTCACCGGACTGCTGGGAGACAACCTGCTCGACGGCCTTGAGCAGCTTTTCCTCTTTCTCAAGGTAGTCGTTGATGTTGGCGTCTTGAATGGGAAGGTCGCTTATCAGCGCCTTGACGTTGCAATCGAGGACGACGGCCATATTGAGGGCTTGGAAGATGGCATCCTGCAGCTGGCGGATCTCGACCTCGATGCGCTTGTTTTCGCCTTGGATCTGGAAGAAGGATTTAGAATGGCAGTGGAAGTCAAAATCGATGGACATGGATTGAAACTCACGTCAAAGCAGACATCGTTGATGTCGTCGCGGCGGGCATTCTTCTTGACGAAGCTGTCGTCGTCACCACCACGGGAAGGGCGCTTGGTAGGTCCTCGGTCCTAGAAACAAGAAGATTAGACGGAATGGTAGATAAAAAAAAGACATCAAAACAGAAAACTAACCGGACTGGCATCAACGCGGTTAGCCCGCGGCGTGATGTTGCGTTCGGACGAGATCGGCGACTGGAATGTGACTCGGCGCTTGGCGGTCTTCGACATGGCTGGGACACGGGCTAAAACAGATGTTAGGCGGTACAAAATATATATAAATTCATGGCAATTCAGAGAATGGCACGGGAAGAGGTGAAAGAGACGAAATCCAGCCTTCGAAAAGTCCCTGCTGGTAACAACCGCGCGTAAATATGCATTTTGAAAAGCTAGAATGGATACACAACGAAAAACACGACTCAAAGCAAGACGGCGAAGAATGCCGCTGGCAAAAACGAGATGATCAAGTTTTGAAAATCAAGCAACGAGGATTTACGAGAAAGGCTCGAAAGCTCGTTTCGTTGGCTGATTAGTGGCGCGCCAGTTGCGTCCACACAGCCGATTGTCATCGCGCGGAATAAACAGTGTGTTGCAGTGATGACAAAACGGTGGCTCAAAGAACAGCCATTGTCGACGCTTTCATTAGAAAAGTGCGCTGTGTTTTTGACCTTTTTTTACAAAGCCGATTTTGCGGACGCCATTTCTTGTCGTTTCGCTTCTGTTTTGGCTTCTCATTTCTTCCTTTCCCAGAATTATGTTGTGCTTTTGCTCCCATAAAATGCCGTGTCCGATTTTCTGTGTGTTTTTAATGTTCTTACCTAAATTTTCAATGCAGTTTCTCCTCAAATCAACCTTATGTCACAACCTTTATTGACTTACAAACCGATATGTACTTGTGATCACGAGTCAACGTATGTTATCTGATAGTATAGATTGTTTGATTCCGGCTCATGCGGCTTGCCTCCCTCGTCAGAAAACTCGCTACCATTGTCGGGTGACAGGGCCGAATCGACGGAGGATGCCGTTTCATCGGTGTCGAACTCGTCTTGCAATGAATTCAAGCTGTTGACTATGTCTGAAACGACCACACAATCATTACATTGTTCAGTTTACAATGCATATTCAGTTATCTTACCTTTAAAAAAATCTTCATCACTGTGATAAGCCGAGTCCGAATTGGATTCCAAATTGAGCGTCAAAAACGGCCGAAATACGGTATCACACAGATCGACTAAGATCAGCGTTATCCGGGTGGCACGAAGGAAACGAGAAACATCACCGACTGAGTTGGGGAATAGCACCGGGGTGAACAGTAATAAGAGATCTGCAAAGTGTGGGGTTTCGATATTTTGGGTTGAAATAGTGCCAGTTTTTTAAATACAACTAAAGTTGACAAAGATTGACAAAACTAACCAGTGTAAGAGTCAATCAAACTTCCCGAGCTCTGTCGGGCCAGGTTGCGCAGACATTTGCACACAAGATATGTGAATTGGCGAAGAAAGATGGGCAAATTTTCGATCAACCTGAAAAATTTATCAAAATTTCTTAAAAATGTATTGATAAAAAGTTCCAACAAACCCATTAGCATAGATAAGCGCAATTTCCTGCGGACTTTTCAGACTGACACAAAGAAATTCCTCATTACAGTCGGCGAAAATGCCGCCAGGAAATTCGGTCAGGACTTCCTGAAACTTTCCAGTTGAGACCGAAATTACAAACTTTTACAATAGATTACCTTTAGAACACACACAATGGCGTTAGGGTCCGCGTTCTTTATCTCCCTACCGACGAATTTGCTTTTGTGCAGTTTTGAAATCAATTTTTGAACTTCTGAAACTCTCAAAATGATAAACTCCCCGACTTTCAAAACAGTTTCCAACGAACCTGGCGTTTTTGAGTACCTCAACCCAAGCCGCATCTTCTTTTCATCCTTGACCTGCCAATCGCATAATGACGCCAAAAAGTACTGTAAATAGGCGGATTTGATATCACTCGGTGATACGTCAAATGGGTTGTCATCAATGGAAAAAGTTAAGAGAGAAATTTCACTTCCTGTTTGGCAGGAATGGCAAAATGACGACATTCGAGGCAGTTTTGAATGTTAATACTCGTAGTAAAATTAAGTAAAAAGGTTTACGTAAGCGATGTCAAAACATGGAGATGTCAAATCAATCAATCAAGTTTACAAAAGCGTGCGTTGAAAAGTTTGCGCCGGCCTCGAAAAGCGTTCGATTTCGGCCGTTGGGCGCCGATCCGGTCGGATTAGTTGCATCGACTATCAATGCTGATCGTGACTACGACTGACTATGCAAATGGGGGGAAGTGCATAGTCGGAAGCAGGAATGCGTTTAACGT
This sequence comes from Panagrellus sp. LJ2284, assembly GCA_024447225.1. Classification (NCBI taxonomy): domain Eukaryota; kingdom Metazoa; phylum Nematoda; class Chromadorea; order Rhabditida; family Panagrolaimidae; genus Panagrellus; species Panagrellus sp. LJ2284. The sequence continues at coordinate 5,137,993 of JAMRYC010000009.1, forward strand.
CGAGGTTTAGGGGGTGTTTTGTGTTTCTAGTGGGGAAAGAAGGCATGGAAAGTGGACAGTTTTGAGTGATAGCGTGTTTTGTACAGATTCTGGGACTTTTCAAGGGGTAGGAGTTAGTCTAAATGGTGAAAAACACACCTGTAGAGCAGGTCCAACCATAATTTCACTGTAATATCTCGGACTCATGGCTTTGAGCGTCTTCAGCTTGTTGGATAGAAAGTGCCGTTGCTTAGTGCGAGTGCCATTGGAGCGTGGTCGCTGTGGTGAGGGTGACTTCTTTGAGGGGATGGATAGGTCGGACGAGGAATCGCTTCCGATATCGTCGGGCTCATTGTCGGCTTTGTTTCTTTGAGGACGCATTTCATGCAGCGATGTCGATACTGTCTGAAAGATTTAGCTCATTTTGGGCCAAAACTGGGTCAAATAGCCATTAGTATGAAACAGAAGTTTTATCAAACTTCAATTCTAATTCATTTTTATCAATCTAATACGTTCATACGACAGTTCTGATGCCAAAAACGTCAAATTATCAACATCATCGAATGCCGAAACCAATCTGGTATCATCGGATGTTTTGGAATCAAAATCGTGAAACACTGAACCCAAAAAAGCTCAAAACTTTCCGAAATTTGATAACCCATCCCCCTCCAACCCCAACCTTCCATGACTCACTTCAGGTACACGCCCTCTGGCCATTCATCAAACTTTTTACCCATCATTTCATGTTCCATGTATCCGTTATACTTTACATACCCCCGGAAAAGGCCGCAACAATGAAAGGCCACCCTTGCCAGCTGATCGCAGCCGGAAGAAGCATGCAAGGAGCGGCAACTTGATTACATGTTTGTTTTTCGCACTCCCTTGCCTGAGGCCGTTAAGCTTGTTCCCTCCATTTCTGAGGGACATGCGCTAACAAAACAAGTCAACAGGAAACTGGTGTTCGTTCGTTTTTTGATTAATTGGGGTGTAAATGCTATTTTTGGGTTGAGTTTTATTAAAATTATGAGCATTTTAGACAAATTTTGACAAAGTTTAAAAAGGGCATTTAAAAAGTACATTGTAAAAAGGTTAAACTCACCAACTTTGGCTTCATGTCCTTCGTATTTGCGACAAAGTTTGTGTAATCAGTGAAAGACGTGTTCCAGGTTGGTGACAAAAGTGAAAGTTAGATCAGGGGCAGCGTTTCTACAAAAAATGGCAATGAACAACGGTAAATGCAGGGTTCGGAGAAGCTTTTTACATTAGACAGGGTCGATCGCGATCGGTCTCGGAACCAAGTACCTCATTGGACCCCTGCCAACGATGGGACCGGATCCGCCGGCCCTCAAGGTATGTATCAACCGCCTCAAAAAAGAAACACGCAACGTAATATTGCCACAAAAAGGGCACCCTGTAATCGGTGTGGGGGCGGAATGGCGGAAGAAAATGAAAGTGGCCCTCGACGGGAGACCGACGACCGTTCATCGATACATTATGGCGGAATCACGGCTGCGGTTGGTTCGACCCGCAAAAACACGCGCCTGTAATCATGGAAAACGTGCCCTAAAGATGGGTCGAAGACAGCAGGAAATTGAGGAGGAACCGATTTACGGCCGTAAAACACTGCAACCAGCAGCAAAGATAATACAGTTTTTGGGCATGGCCGTGGAAATGGCCATAACATGCATAATGAATGAATGACGCGAACGTGAACGAAACACAAGTTGCGTGAGACAATTAGCCTTCTTCGAAATGTGTACTGTTGCCCCGAAACTTGTCTTTAGGATCACCATATTTGTAAAAAGTCGCGCAACAACCTGCATCCACTTTTGGAGACAGTTCTAATCGGCTTACAAGTCGCTCCGAGACTGTCGTAATCGGCCGTGCAATCGCTGCCAATGGGCTACTTAGACAAAAACCGACTTTTTTTGATGTCTTAAGGGCAAGGCTTCGACCCTCGGAAGGACAATTTAAAAAAAAAAGGTGACCAAAAAACGGCTACTTTGAACTTTCGACCGAAAAGAAACAAAAACAACGCACAAAATTGCATTTAAGAATGTCGAAAATGGTTCATAACACGTTTGACATTGGGTCGGCGGTCAAAAACATTTCATTTCAGCCTTTTTTGCAATTGAAATTTGTGGAAAATTAATGGCAAGAGCTGGTGCGAAACGTCGGAAATGGGCTCCCGTTAGATATCTTTTCGATAATTTTATTGAAGACCGTCTTCCTGACAGCCGCGCAAGGTCGGGCAGATTGCTTTGGCGAGATTAGTTGAGAGGGGATAGGATTCAAGGACAGTTATCTTACACCTTACTTTTTATGGGTAGATGGCGGCTGATGGTGAAACGGTGAAACAACAGGTATAATGAAAACGGCTTATTTAGAGCGGAAACGGCCATTTAAGTGTTACAAACGCAAAAATAAACAAAAAAAAAACCAAAGCAAAAAAGACGTCTTCCGGAAAAGGTAGTGTCATCGATGACTGTCGATTACGCCGCCCTTGAATCTTGACTTGACTTCGATATGAATCAACTCGGCAGTCAGGCTGTGCCCGCCGGCAAGGGCTGTGTCGATTCCGACGAACATGCGCCCGCCGGCAATGAAGCACTTTGTCGGTCGGGGCGTTCGGATCGACGGGAAATGCACAATCTAACGGGGGATATGTAAGTGAAGTCGCGAACAGCGAAAATCGGATCGACCAAGCGATGGGGATAACTGTCTGACCGTGTAATCCGTCATAATTCATTCAAAATACACAAATCGAACGGTTTCAAATTTCGCTAAAGGTGTCTAAATGCAAACCACATCCACCAAAAATGCTAAATTGCCAAACCCTGACCTGGCTTTCAGTTTCAAAGCATCAACCCCGTACCAATTTATTTAAATTACATTTAAAAACAGACATGGAACCCCGTAGGGCCCTTCAAAAAGATGCTGCTCACGCATTTCGCGCAATCTCACGCCTGATTGCACCTCTTTTCCCGCAAAAACTGACAGCTGCATGTAATGTCTAATGGCAAAGTACGGTCATTATCGTCATTTTTGTCAGTTTCGAGGTCCACGCTTTCACTTTAGATTCCAAGTTTAGAAAAAAGTCGTTTAAAAGGTAGTTCAACTTTGACAAAGCTATGTTTCGGGAGGGTAAAATGGGGTACTTTGGGCTCCTTCTCGACTTGACGGTGGTCGTCACGAGTTTTTTGAGTTTCCCGAAAGGGAAAAGGTTTACGAGGTCGCGGGAATGGAAATGGGATGAATTAATGGTCGGAAAAGTTGGGAATTCTCCAGGGGTCGGTATCAGAAAAGCAGTTTGAAGTGATATCAGTCGCGTTTGAAAGCTTGTTTGAAAGTTTAAAGCTGTCAGCAAGCTGTAGGATCGTTGAAACAGCGATATCCGACTAACGGTCAACAAAACAGTGGCGACAAGCCGGATACTTTGATGATTGCGCCCGCCTCCGCCTACGCCGCCAAAACTAATGACCACACATTAACGGAAATCGAAAACCGTTGTCCGCGGCTCTGATCAAACTGCCTTGCTGCGCCCTCCGGCAAACAAAACAGCAAACTGGATGGAATGGACATGCCTTTGTCATTGCTGACTTATGAAATGATGGAATGGGCAAGAGTAAAAAGAAGCTTCATCAAGGCCCGCCGCCGCCGCCGCCGCCGACTTCACGCTAACGACGTCAAGCCATTTGACTGTCTCAACGTAGCTGGCTTCATCACCGGATGGAGTCAGTCACCATCGCCTCGAAAAAAGGCGTTGCGCAAGGATAGGATCCGTAAGAAACAAACCAGAACACTTGAAAGAGGCATTAGATGGAGTCCGTCGAGGCGCAAAGTTGGATCACATAACCCACTTGTTGCGCTATCGCTGTTCTATTGCTTCACCGACCTGCTTTCTTGGCTCTGGGCCGATATTAATCACCTTCTTTGTCGGAATTCGGTTATTTGAAACCTTCACGCTGACGACGACGACCATCGGCCAACAGTCACGCTGACTAAAGTGGGCTGGTAGTACTATGGCCTCAGGGCATGAGCAATGTTTGCATCGCGGATTTGCGTTTTATGATTACACATTACACATTACCTTTACTGTTTTAATTATACTTTTGCAAGCTATATGTGGAAATTGGCCTTTTTTAATCAAAACTTTCAGATTTTGCTCCGATCGAGGCCAGTGTCTTCGTAGACCTTCAAAACGTGGGAGACAACGTCGCTGGCACAGCCCCAACTGAGGGTGAAGCCGTTTGAGGAGTGGCCGTAGTTGTGGATTATCTGAAAACTTTCAAAATGTCAAAAAATGCCGTTTAAGATTAAGCCACGCCCACCTCAACGCCCGCCCCTTTCGGCGTTTTCAAACTTTGCCGTTCAACACGAACAGTCGGCCGTCCAGGTCGAAGGCCACACCATTCCCGGACCACTGGCAAGCCCTTCAGATTCGGATGAGCTTTGTACAAGTTGTGGAAAACTTCCCGTCGATCAGCTTCGGTGACAGCCCTGTCCCATCGCCCTGGCTGTCGGACAGTTCCAACGAGGATGGCATTATCGATCGGGATGATGAACATGGTCAAATCACGGAAACTGAAGTGTTTGAAGCCTGGGGCAGCGATCTCGAAGCCGACTCCACGCAATGGGTAGCAGGTGTCGTCATCGCCGGCGAGACGGCCTCCGGCAAGACCGGCTGCATTGATGACGACATTGAAGCCTTCATCGCCGAGGGCGGCGAGGTTGGTGATTTCACGACGGACAAAGACGGCGCCAAGGGCTTCGGCACGCTGTTTCAGCCAGGGAACGTAGACGCGGCCTTCGGTGGCATAGGATGAGTAGCTAATGGCAAAAGGAGCAGGGTCGTCGACGAGTTGGTTCAGTTGGCGTTTGCCCATCCATTGGAAATTGTGGACGGTGGAGCCGTTAAAGTCTTCCTGCAATGGCACGTCTACTGTAACCGTAAAAGTCAGCCAAAGCTCACCATCAACTTCAAAAAAGCTTCATCATCCGACTGTTCATAGCCACTAACGTATTTCACCCCCGATTTCGGCCCGAATTTGCGTTCAATTTCGGCAAACTTGTCGAATGACACCTTCGTCCAGTGTCTAAAACCCAAAAAACTGTCTCAACTCAACAATTTTCTTAAAAACTTACTTATGACCAGCCTCGAGGCAAACAATAAACCCAGCCGGACCATAGCTTGTAATATCCTCAAATGGTCGGTCGCCAAACACGACTACAGTAGCCCCAGGCAGTGCTTCAAGGATGGCATACGCCGATGTGACGCCCGAAACGCCTTGGCCGACAATAGCCACTTTGAGGTTCGACATGTTGATGCAATAGTTGGACGTGCAAATGGCCAATTGCTACCTGTTGGAAAGGCCTGTTTTATCAGTACATTGACAGACTCTGATCAATTGAACGTAATAAAAACTGTCAATTAAGGCGGTTTGTGATAACAGGTTCGGGAGGCCATTAGGCACAGGTGCACTCTGATAGAGAAGGTGGTCAGTGATCTCGACAATGAAAGGTGGTCGCGTTGCACTGAAAATCAACGGTGGACACTTTCTTAAAATACTACATTTTGCATTGTATTGAGAACTGTGCATGCAATGTGCGTAGGGTGTAGACGGCGATATACGGTCTGATTTGGCGAATTCGTACGGCGTGCGCGACTTCGTACGGCTTGTGCGCGTTCGTACTGCGTTGATTATGAATAGGAGGGTTAACCAATCTTCACACTCTGAGATTAGCTCCTGTGAGCCTTTTCCCAGACCTTCTCGTCCCTTCGCGGTGAGACCACTGGAATACCCCGCCTACACAAATCCCTCCCCCATCGTTCAGGACCAATATAAAAGAGCGATCGGCGGCCCAATCCTCACCATTCGTGGCAAGCAACAACCATTCCAATCCAGTGCTCTATCTATTTACTGCACTAATTGTGTTGTATTACTGGCCCATCCAAGTGTGACTTGATATAACTGTGGTATTGTTGTTATTAAAGCAACTACACATATTATTCGCTCACGTCGTACAGTACTTTTTGCCTCCTTTTTTTTAATCCACCAAGTTAAAAATGTCATGCCCCATTTTCAATCTGCCCTACGGCCTTCGCTGCCGTCTTGCCGAGCTTGCCACTTGGTTTGAACGGTACGAGCTCCAACATGCTGCTGGCCATCCATCAATTTGTCCTACGAAATTGCAACTTTTTAAAAAGGCCATTTTGAACTGTGAAATTGAAGGTGGTCATGGCGGTGACGACAAACCAACTTTTTCGATCTTGGGCTGCGGTCGACCTATAAGGTTTCAAGAACTAGAGACTCCAATGTACTATATTGGAGATTTCAAACTCTTCCGTGTCAGATTTCAAGATTTGATGTCAGATTTAACCGACAACTTGATGCTTAATTCGCGCTCTATAAAGCTCGATTCATGCAAGTCGTCAAAAGATCTGTATGAAAAACTATCCACGTTACAAAGTGGAAAAGTTTTGTACATGGAAGTGACAAGGGGTGGTCGGCAGAACTTGGCCCATATTTTTGAATTTTTTCCTTATTTGAAAACATTATACTTAGGCTGCCGCACTTACGTCTCAAAGACATGGATGGCCGATATTATGAAGTTCCAGAAAAGCAAAATGCTGGAACTTCATTTAGAAGGCACTGCCATAGATCTTGGAGTCGAGACGTTTACGTCAGAAGAATTGGTTGTATTTTTAAAGGTAAAATTTCATTATCATTTATAATAACGTTTTGGATTGAATTTTTGTTTTTTCAGGCGCAAGAAGAACAGTTCACACTTAGCCTTACTGTTCTCGCTCCGCACAAAGCCGATGAGTTGCAACAACTTGTTGCTGAAAAGCTATTTGTCACAGAATATGAGTGGCGGGGATTTCAAACTGTTGTTTTAAAGATTGGCGAAACGACTACAAGATACTGTGTCGTACCGGACTCCATTACATTGTGGTAGAATAATCATTGTTAAATTTACTGATAGACTTAGCTTTAACTAAATAAAAAAAATATAATATCAGGTTGATTGCAATTTTGGTTTTCTCTATAAATGATGTCGCACTTTTTTGTCGTTTAATAGAAATTTTTCAAAATCTAGATGCTTTTGAGACGAACGCTTTTTCATAGTTTTGTTAACTTGCGTCAACATCAAATCGATAAAATTTCAATACATGTCAATTATTTTGCTGGTTAAAAGTAGGGACCGGCAGGTAAAAATAAATGTCGACCAATTCGGCTGCGATCGGTCTTGTTCGACGCTAAATCGCCGTAGACTTTGATTGGAGAAAAAATTGGAATTTTGAAAAAATCGTAAAGGCCCGAAAAATTGAGAGACTGATCAATTGAACGTAATAAAAACCGTCGATTAAGGCGGTTTGTGATAACAGGTTCGGGAGGCCATTAGGCACAGGTGCACTCTGATAGGAAAGTTGGTCAGTGATCTTGAATTGCGTTGAAGGGTGGTCGCATTGCACTGAAAGTTGAGTTTTGGACACTTTTCTTTATTTCAATTTGAAAATTTGTGTTTACCATAAATAGAATGAGTTACATTGAGAGTTGTGCATGCTATGTGCACTTTTGAAGGTTGAGGTATACTGTTGATCCGCGCAAAAAAAAACTTGCTGCTGGCAATCAATACATTTGTCCTCCAAAGTTACAACTTTTACACACGACTAATAAGTACTGTGGAATTGATGGTGGCCATGGCGATGGTGCCAAACCTACTTCTTCATTCGTGTACAATAATGAAACTAAAGAATTTCAAAAACTAGAGATTCCAATGTACTGTATCGGCGATTTCGAACTCTTTCGCGTTGGATTCCAACATTTAACGGCAGATATAACTGATAACTTGATGCTTAATTTTCGTTGTATAACGCTACATTCATGTGCTTTGTCAAAAGATTTTTACGAAAAACTGTCAAGGTTACAACGTGCAAAGGTAGCGACAATAGAAGTGATAAACGGAGGAGTGCTGAATTTGGCTAATATCTTTCAATATTTTCCGCATTTGAAAAATTTATTCTTAAATTAAGGTTGTTATGTCCGAAAAACATGGATCTCAGATATCATGAAGTTTCAGAAATGCAAAATGTCGGAACTTACACTAGAAGGCTCAGCCACTGATCTTGGGGTGGATACGTTTACGTTAGAAGAGTTGGTTGTATTTTTAAAGGTAATTATATTTGCGTTAGTTTGTTACTTACTTGTATTTATAGGCGCAAAAACGATACTTCTCACTTGGATTAACAGTTCGTACTCCAAACAAAGTCGATGAGTTCAAAATCGAAAAGTTCAAAAAACTTGTTGCCGAAAAGCTATATATCTCAAAAAAATGAGTATCCTTACTTTCAAAGTGTTGTTTTAAAGATTGGCAAAACGACTTCGAGATACTATGTCATACCGGACTCTTCAAGGGAATCGAAAAAGTTGTTGCAATAGTAATTGTTAAATTTGCTTTACAATTTTATTGGTTGACTGCAATTTTACTTTTCTCTATAAATGGTTTCGCACTGTTTTTGAGTTGAATAGAAAAATATCAAAATTCATCCGTTTGTGAGGTAAATACTTTACAAAAAACCTGGCACTGAAAGTCAAAGGTAAACACTTTCTTAAAATACTATATTTTGCATTGTATTGAGAATTGTGCATGCAATGTGCGTAGGGTGTACAAGGCGGTATACGGTCTGATTTGGCGAATTCGTACGGCCTGCGCGACTTCGTACGGCTTGTGCGTGTTCGTACTGCGTTGATTATGAATAGGAGGGTTAACCAATCTTCACACTCTGAGGTTAGCTCCTGTGAGCCCTTTCCCAGACCTTCTCGTCCCTTCGCGGTGAGACCACTGGAATACCCCGCCTACACAAATCCCTCCCCCATCGTTCAGGACCAATATAAAAGAGCGATCGGCGGCCCAATCCTCACCATTCGTGGCAAGCATCCATTCCTATTCATTGCTCTATCTATTTATTGCACTAATTGTGTTGTATTACTGGCCCATCTTAGTTTGACTTAGCATAACTGTGTTGTTGTTAACGGACTCGTCCGCTGTCATCCAATTCGCAGCGCACGTTTCGTCCGAGTGAGAGGTTGTTTAACCCCCGTCTTCCTTGACTTCAACTTCCGTTTCTATCCATCCAGAATCCGCTTAATCGACTGTCACCATGTCGATGCACTTCCTGATCGGTATGCGCACGGACGACTACGTCATCCTGGCGTCGGACAAGTCACAATTTGCCTATGGCGCTATTGTCGTCTCCAAAGGTGGGTCTTTTTGCGATCTGATCGCTTTGAATCCTTCTTATCTGTCTTGTATCTCTTATGGTTATGTCAAGTATATATAAAATCCTTCTTTCAGACCACAACAAGTCGGTCAGGCTCGGCGACAAGCTGTACATGAGCGTGACGGGCGAATCCGGCGACGTGATCAACTTCAGCGACTACACCCAGCGAAACTACAGCCTGGACAAGATCCGGGACAACTACGAGATGGGCCCCAAGTCGACCCACTTCTGGCTCCGCGAGAACATCGCCTCCGCGCTTCGTAGCGGGAACTACTGGCGCGTCGACCTGCTCCTCGGCGGCTACGACGACCTTGAAGGCAAGGCGTGGCTCAGCTCCATCGACTACCTCGGCAACGGCATCGAGCGCCAGAACTACCTCTTCCGAGGCTTCACCGGTCGGTTCTGCTACGCCATCATGGATACGCTCTACAAGAAGGGTCAGTTTTTGATCAATTTCGATTGGAAAATTGAAATTTATATATAATTTGTTTCAGACCTGCCCCTGGAGGAAGGCATCGACGCCGTGAAGAAGTGTATCGCGAAAGCCCGAAAGCGTTTTGTCGCGAATCTGCCCAACTTCAGCCTGCTCGTCATTGACAAGGACGGCACTCGTGTTTTGGACGACATTGTTGTTTAAGTTAAGTTGAATCTTTGCTATTCATGTCCTTGTTTATAACTGTACAGCTGTTTTGATTGCTCCAAATAAAATAACAAAACTATATATTACCTTTTTTACAAAAATTTTTTTGCAAGCCTGTTTGGCTTCGCATTTGGTGAACTTTACTTCGAGTTGACCTTCAAAGGCGAGAAATACTGCACCCGAAAAAGGCAACACCGCACATTGTTGATAACTTTTTTCGCTATCCATGTTTGTCTGTTCCGTCGATGGTCAAAAACACGACAACGAGTGCACAGTACGACTACAAGTTTACGGTATGTCATACTGTAGCGTCGCCACCAACACATAGTCATTGCTCATTTGAGTACTGTCCTTGTGTTGCGACACAGCCTTGTTCTCTGTTTCCATCATGCCCTACACCATCGCCAAACTTGCCTACGGTCTCCGCTGCCGCCTCAACGAACTTGCCATCCCCACTGAACGGTACAACCTTCAAGTTGCCGCTGGCACTCACTCCATTTGCCCACCGTTACTTAAAAATGTCAAAAAATTTGAATTTAAATCAATTTTAAATTTAGTAATTCAAAATGGGAAAGTAAATGTTTCCGTAATTACGTTTCTCCATTCTGAAAAGAAAATCGTTGTGGCCGATTGTGACTTACTATTATCGGACTAAAAATTATATATTAAGTCGGCTAATGTAAACGACATTCAAGACATCATCTTCAATCACCTGATTCTGATACCTCTGGCTGTATCCTTACACGATTGTGACCTATCGAACAACTTTTTAAAAGTATTGTCGACACGTTTGCATTGTAACAGGATTACACAGACAGAATTACCCCTCACATTTGAGGGGAAAACCCCTCACATTTGATGACAAACACCCCGGAAGATACAGCCAAAGGGAAAACTTCATCAAATGTGAGGGGTTTTACCCCTCAAATAGGAGGAACGGTTCCATCAAATTTGATGTAGTCTTTCATCAAATATGATTGAATTTTACATCAAATTTCGGTTTTTGCCGCTCGGCTCTGGTTATTGATTTTTGTCGGCTCCTCCCCCTTTATGCTTCATCAGAGTTTACTAGTGCAAATTTTATTGATAATCTTTAAAAACAGACACAAACAATGCAAACAACACCAAAAAAAAATACAAAAAACAGGGTGGAACATCTATGGGGTAATGTGAGGCGTCTTTGATGACATGTGGCACACTTCGGTACTTCATTCATGATTGCGTCGACTGTTTGATGCCGCTTGAGATTTTGACGAGAGTGAAACGGCAACTTGAATGGAACAGGTTAGAGATGCACGGTGTTGACGGTGAACAAGTACTTGTAGATCTGAAGCAAGACTTTATATATTTTTTATTGCTTGTAAAGATCGAACTTACATTACGACATTCTCTTTTCACCTTTTACATCTTCAGCAGCCATATTCGAAGCCAGGTCGGGCTAACTGGAAGACGGCTCAACAGTTTTTCCGCCAAGTTCTGAACGGTCTCTCACAGGACCGCAGTTTTTGACGGTGGAGGTATAACATGCTAAAAACAAAGGATTAGATCAGTATTAGGCAAACAATGTGTTGGATCCCCAGATCCATACAATGATTGTTATTGTAAAATGTCTATTCGGCAGTTCTTGAACCCCGTTCTGGACTGCCAGTTGTGTTTTGTTGTTGTTGTGTGTGCCACCCCTGTTGTTATTGTAACCGGGCGTTCGAACATTCGCGAACGCCACGAGGACCCCTATATAAGCCCATCGGTCCCACTGACCGATAGTTCACTTTTCCCATTGTATTTGTTGCTTTCTACACTTCGTCCTTCATAAACCTTCTCTTCTTCAACACTCGGCTACTCACGCGGGACCATCAATATCTGCGGGTCATATCCGGCCTGCAGATACAACACAATGGTTTACCTATCTTCAGCATCAAAGGAGAGGCCAATCGAGTCGGCATATCGAAAACGCCTGAAACTGAGTCAAAAGCAAGTATTTCCGGGTAGTATAACCCGTAGATTCGCAAGATACAAGAATAGAAACAATTTCTTTATTATCATGAACAATTACACAACAAAAGCAACAGAAACGTGAACACTGACATCAAAGGAACCTGCGACACAGAAGCGAAAAGACTTCAATGAAACGCACGTCGGCGGCGGACGTGGATCCGCGCTCGAGTTGTCTTTCGACGCACAACGCCAATTGAAATTTGAGGGGGTGACTCCATCAAACCTCGTGATGGAGCGCCCCCCTCAAATGTGAGGGGTGAAATTCATCAAATATGATGGAGTGTTTTTAAATTTGATGGAGCAATTTCGTGAGGGGTTGAAAAGTGAGGGGTACTTTTCTCTGTGTACTCGCTTTGTTGTTTATTTGGAAAACCCAATGGTTTACAACTTTGCAGAGTTGTTTGAGACTTTTCCAAATATCAATAGGTTAAAAATCGATAAAATTCTAAACGTTAATTGGATGAACGATCTTTTGATTGCACAAAAAACTAAATTAAGGTGTTAAGTTGTGTTTGGAACACCCGAGCAACTAGGAGAGATCGAAGCGGAAGAAATGTATAACTTTCACAAGGTAGATCAGTTTGTTTTTTAAATTTAGTTATTTTTTTGTTTTTGCAGGCTCAGGACAAAGGATTTTGTATGACAATATGTATCTTTCAATCGCCGAACTTCGAAGACTACCTTTATAAACTTCATGATACTATCAAGAAAATGACGCGAATACATAGGTTCTGTAAGATCGGCACCATCCTTAACGTGGGTATCGGTTATAACACGCCCTACGACAGATGGTATTCCCTATAAATTTAAAGAAAACGATTTTATGAATCACTTTACTGTGATTTCTTTTTTGATTACTGTTTGTGACATTCATAAACATTTTACTTAAAAAATAAAATCATGATATCTGCGTTCTGTATTGAATGTGTACAAATTATGTGATTGTGTGACTTGTAGAATAATTTCCATTCTGTAGTTTTGCAAATCCTTTATTACTTAAGACTGAAAACGATTATAGTATACATGTGTCCGCACATAAACGATACAACACAACAGTAAATGTTGCTTATTGATTTTTCTAAAGGACAGGATGTAGCTATGCGCAGTTTGCGGACGCATTCACAGTTGTAACAGCTTCGCTGCGTGGTCAGTACCTCTCTTTTGTCTCGCACAACCTCAACGTTGCCCAAGTTTGTCATTTTACCATGCCGTACCCTCTAGCCAAACTGCCATACGGTCTCCGCTGCCGTTTGACCGAACTCACCACTCCGTTGGAGCGATATAACCTTCAAATCGCCGCTGGCAATGCTTCAATCTGTCCACCAAAACTTCAATTTATTGAAGAATCTTTTGATTCTTGTTGGTTTATATGCGTAAATGGAGCCATCACTGTTTATAAAAACGACAATGCTGCTGTAAACGCAGTGCCGTTTGTATTTGGTGCAGACAGCCTTGTCAGGTGTAACCGACGCATAACATTAATCGAGAGTTCGGGCATTGACGTCGGAGCCGGCGAGAATCTGAATATTAGCAACTTTATTGACTGTAATTTGACAAATTTGACAGAAAAAGACTCACCAGATTCCTCAAAATCATCTCATTTCCGACCTGTGCCGCCAGATGCAACGCAGTGAGTAGAATAAGGCTTCAAGTGAAATTAACTGTGCGCTGGCGTGAGATTCGCAAAACTGATTTCGATGGAAAATGCACGGAGCGAAGATAAGGCACAGTTTGCAGACCAATTATACATTATTAAGAAAAACAAAGCATAAAAACTTAGTAAGTAGCATCAGCAGCGCCGCCAAGCGTCAAAACATCGAAGCACATGTGGCAAACGCGGACGTTCTTCGTCAAATTGTACTTCATGATGGGCATCTGGTGCTCGGAGCATTTTGAACAAACGAGACGGCCACAATGGCGACAATGGTGCTTCCGTGCATGCAATGTGCATAAGGTGTACAAGGCGGTATACGGTCTGATTTGGCGAATTCGTACGGCCTGCGCGACTTCGTACGGCTTGTGCGTGTTCGTACTGCGTTGATTATGAATAGGAGGGTTAACCAATCTTCACACTCTGAGGTTAGCTCCTGCGAGCCCTTTCCCAGACCTTCTCGTCCCTTCGCGGTGAGACCACTGGAATACCCCGCCTACACAGATCCCTCCCCCATGGTTCAGGATCAATATAAAAGGACGATCGGAGAGCCAATCCTCACCATTCGTGGCAAGCATCCATTCCTATTCATTGCTCTTTCTATTTACTGCTTTAGTTGTGTTGTATTACTGGCCCATCTTAGTTTGACTTAGTATAACTGTGTTGTTGTTGTTATTAAAGCAACTACACATATTATTCGCTAACGTCGTACAGTATTTTTTTGGCCTACTTTTTTAATCCACCAAAGTAAAAATGTCTTGCCCCCTCTTCAACCTGCCCTACGGCCTTCGCTGCCGTCTTTCCGAACTTGCCACTTTCTTTGAAAGGTACGAACTCCAACATGCTGCTGGCCATCCTTCAATTTGTCCCACAAAATTGCAACTTTTTAAAACGGTTACTTTGAACTGTGAAATTGAAGGTGGTCGTGGCGGTGACGCCAAACCAACTTTTGCGGTTTTGGGCTGTGGTCGGCCAATAGAGTTTCAGAAACTTGAAACTCCATTGCACTGTACCGGGAGTTTCAAACTCTTCCGTGTTGGATTCCAAGACTTGATGACAGGTTTAACTGACAACTTGATGTTTGATTCGCGCGATATAAAGCTCGATTCATGCAAGTCGTCAAAAGATCTGTATGAAAGGCTGTCAATGTTACAAAGTAAAAAAGTTTTGTACATGGAAGTGACAAGGGGTGGTCGGCAGAATTTGGCCAATATTTTTGAATACTTTCCGTATTTGAAAACTTTGTTCTTAGGCCGCCGCACTTATGTCTCAAAGACATGGATGGCCGACATTATGAAGTTCCAGCAAAGCAAATTGCTGGAACTTCACTTAGAAGGGACTGCCACAGATCTTGGAGTCGAGACGTTGACGTCAGAAGAATTGGTTGTATTTTTAAAGGTAAAATTTTATTAGCATTTATAATACCGTTTTGGATCGAATTTTTGTTTTTTCAGGCGCAAGATAAACAGTTCACACTAAACATAACTGTTCTCGCTCCGCACAAAGCCGATGAATTGAAACAACTTGTTGCTGAAAAGCTATACGTCACAAAATATGAGTGGT
Source organism: Panagrellus sp. LJ2284 (assembly GCA_024447225.1). Classification (NCBI taxonomy): domain Eukaryota; kingdom Metazoa; phylum Nematoda; class Chromadorea; order Rhabditida; family Panagrolaimidae; genus Panagrellus; species Panagrellus sp. LJ2284. The sequence continues at coordinate 5,153,107 of JAMRYC010000009.1, forward strand.
CGTGCTTTCAAACTGTTGTTTTAAAGATTGGCGAAACGACTACAAGATACTGTGTCAAACCGGACTCCGTTACATTGTGGTAGAATATTAATTGTTAAATTTACTGATAGACTTAGCTTTAACTCAATAAAAAAAATATAATATCAGGTTGATTGCAATTTTGGTTTTCTCTATAAATGATGTCGCACTTTTTTGTCGTTTAATAGAAATTTCTCAAAATCTAGATGTTTTTGAGACGAACGGTTTTTCATAGTTTTGTTAAATTACGTCAACATCAATTCGACAAAACTTCAATACATGTCAATTATTTTGCTGGTTAAAAGTTAAAAAGATAAATTGCGAGTTGGTGCTCTTGTGCGTGCAAAAAAGAGCGCCCCAAAAGCACTCTCATAACGAACACGCATGGACCACTCCGCTGTCATCGTTTTCGCACCGCACGTTTTGTCCGAGTGAGAGGTTGTTCAACCCCCGTCTTCCTTGACTTCAACTTCCGTTTCTATCCATCCAGAATCCGCTTAATCGACTGTCACCATGTCGATGCACTTCCTGATCGGTATGCGCACGGACGACTATGTCATCCTGGCGTCGGACAAGTCACAATTTGCCTATGGCGCTATTGTTGTCTCCAAAGGTGGGTCTTTTTGCGATCCAATCGCTTTGAATCTTTGTTTTCTGTCTTGTATCCATTGTGGTTATGTGGGTTATATATAAAACCCATCTTTCAGAGCACAACAAGTCGGTCAAGCTCGGCGACAAGCTGTACATGAGCGTGACGGGCGAATCCGGCGACGTGATCAACTTCAGCGACTACGCCCTGCGAAACTACAGCCTGTACAAGATCCGGCACACCTACGAGACCAGCCCCAAGTCGACCCACTTCTGGCTCCGCAAGAACATCGCCTCCGCGCTCCGTAGCGAGAACTACTGGCGCGTCGACCTGCTGCTCGGCGGCTACGACGACCTCGAAGGCAAGGCGTGGCTCAGCTCCATCGACTACCTCGGCAACGGCATCGAGCGCCAGAACTACCTCTTCCGAGGCTTCACTGGTCGATTCTGTTACGCCATCATGGATACGCTCTACAAGAAGGGTGAGTTTTTGGTCAATTTAGATTGGAAAGTGAAAATTTATATATAATTTGTTTCAGACCTGCCCCTGGAAGAAGGCATCGACGCCGTGAAGAAGTGTATCGCGGAAGCCCGGAAGCGTTTCGTCGCGAATCTGCCCAACTTCAGCCTGCTCGTCATCGACAAGGACGGCACTCGCGTCTTGGACGACATTGTTGTTTAAGTTAAGTTGATTCTTTGATATTCACGTCTTTATTTATAACTGTACATCGGTTTTGATTGCTCCAAATAAAATAACAAAATTTTATATATTGTTTTTCACAAAATTACCTTTGGAAGCTCTTTTGGCTTTTTGAATTTCGAAAAACTTTAACTCGAGTTGACCTTCAACGTCGAGACTAAAATAGGGGGAATAAAAATGCAACACCGCACATTTTCGGTCACTGTTGCTTGCTATCCATGTTTGTCTGTTCATTATTGATCTGTCGACGGCCAATAACACGACAAAAAATGCACAGTACGACTCCAAGTGCACCGTGTGTCATACTGTAGCGGCGCCACCAACACATAGTCATTGCTCATTTGAGTACTGTCCTTGTGTTGCAACACAGCCTTGTTCTCTGTTTCCATCATGCCGTACCCCCTCGCCAAACTTGCCTACGGCCTTCGCTGCCGCCTCAACGAATTTGCAACCCTCGCTGAACGGTACAACCTTCAAGTTGCCGCTGGCACTCACTCCATTTGCCCACCGATACCTCAAAATGTTAAAAAATTAGGATACAATTCTGGGTTACGTTTAGTATTTCAAAATGGGAAAGTGCATGTTTCTGAAGAGACATTTCCCAACTTTGAAAAGAAAATTGTTGTGACCGATTGTGACTTATTTTTATCGGACTTTAAATTTTATATTGAGTCGGCCAATGTAAACGACCTTCAATCTGACATCATAACCGATCACCTGATTCTAATACCTCTGGCTGTATGCTTATACCACTGTGACTTATCGAACAACTTTTTCAAAGTATTGTCGACACGTTTGCATTGTAACAGGATTACTAGCTTCGCTCTGTATGTGAAAAACTCAACGGTTTACGACTTTGCAGAGTTGTTTGATACCTTTCCAAATATCATGAACTTAAATATTGATATTTTGCTAAACGCAAATTGGATGAACGCTATTTTCAAAACACAAAAGACCAAATTAGAGACTTTAGTTCTGTTTGGGACTCCAGAGCAACTGGGAGAGATCGAAGCGAAAGAAATGTATAACTTTCACAAGGTAGATCAGTTTTTTTTATTTGCGTTATTTTTTTTTGTTTTTGCAGGCTCAAGACAACGGATTTCGTATGACAATATGTATTACTCAATCATCAAACTCTGAAGACTACCTTTATAAGCTTCACAATATTTTTAAGAAAATGACGCGAAATCATAGGTTCCGTAAGATCGGCACCCAACTTAACGTGGGTATCGGTATTAACATGCCCCACGACAGATGGTATTCACTTTAAATTTAAGAAAAATCGATTTTTTTGAATCACTTTATTGCGATTTTGATTTTTTTTTATTACTGTTATTGCTTTTCGTAAACATTTTACTCGAGAATAAAACGCGATTATCTGTTGAAAGCATCGTTTGTAGTATTGCAAATCCTTTTTTCTTTAAGACGCGAAACGATTATGATATTCGTCCTTGCTTCCGAACGAACGTTTGCGGTACCACATTTGGTGTCGCATATTGATTTTTCGAAAATACACAGGATTGAGCTATCCTTGCGCAGTTTGCGGACGCATTCACAGTTGTAACAGCTTCGCTGCGTGGTCAGTACCTCTCTTTTGTCTCGCACAACCTCAACGTTGCCCAAGTTTGTCATTTTACCATGCCGTACCCTCTAGCCAAACTGCCATACGGTCTCCGCTGCCGTTTGACCGAACTCACCACTCCGTTGGAGCGATATAACCTTCAAACAGCCGCTGGCAATGTTTTCATCTGTCCACCAACGCATCAACTAATAGAAGAATCTTTTGACTCTCCTTGGTTTGCATGTCTAAACAACACCATTACTGTTTATAAAAATGACAATGCTAAAGTAAACAAAAAGCCGTTTGTATTCGGTGTCGATAGTCTTATCAGGTGTAACCGATGCATTAAATTGAGAGCTTTTAAAGTTCAAGACTTGAAATCTGAAACACTTGACCACTTTCTATTTGATTCTGAAATTGCGAGTTTTTGCTTGGTGGACTGTATTCTTTCAAAGTCGTTTTACGAAACACTGGAAATGTTATATCCAAAGATACAGCAGATATCCATCCATGATGATACACATTCTTTTAATCTCACGGATTTGCTCACGGTTTTTCCTGCTCTAGAATGTCTCGAAACCCACTGTCTCATTTCTAAAAATTGGATAAATGAAATACTACAATTTAAAAAGCATTCACTGATTGAGTTGCGTGTCAATTTTTATGATGATGCTTCACAGTTTAAACCATTTGACTTTAATGATCTGCTGACATTTTTAAAAGTAAGTTTTTATATTTGGAGTAAAAGCTAACAAAGTCGTTTACAGGCACAAAAACCAGGTTTTAAACTAAGTATCGCGGTTAAGGATGAGGCAGGAAAGTTTACCGTGTTCTTCTCAGAACTTAAACAATTCTTGAACACACATCTTGCATCGGGTTACGGCATTGAAAAATCTTGTATTAAAATAGTTGTCAATCATTACGATAACATTGTTTTACCTATCTTTTGGCATTTACCTTGTTGCTAATGAATCTATTATAAACTAATCATGTAACGAAATAACAAGTTTTTAAACCAAATGTCAAAATGTTAAATGGTATTTGCCCATCGATGGTAACGAAAGAACTTCACATTACTGCAGTAACGACAAAGCGGTGTTTGTTTATGGTGTTGTAAAATTAAATAAAACCAAACTTTTATTAACACTCTGATTACAAAATTATCATTGCAAGCTCTCTAATGGCGTATAATTACATATTGCAAAAAGCATAAGTTAATGGCGCAAATTCTCTGCGTAGATATCTGATAAACTTTCGAAAACATGGCAAATTATAATAGGTAAACTGATTAGAATAAGGCTTCAAGTGAAATTAACTGTGCGCTGGCGTGAGATTCGCAAAACTGATTTCGATAGAAAATGCACGGAGCGAAGATAAGGCACAATTTGCAGACCAATTATAAGTTATTAAGAAAAGCAAAGCATAAAAACTTAGTAAGTAGCATCAGCAGCGCCGCCAAGGGTCAAAACATCGAAGCACATGTGGCAGACACGGACATTCTTCGTCAAATTGTACTTCATGATGGGCATCTGGTGCTCGGAGCACTTTGAACAAACGAGACGGCCACAATGGCGACAATGGTGCTTCCGCATAGTGAGGGTGAATCTGGCTTCGCATTCGGAACAGAAGTCACCTTCAGCCCACTTGGGTTCGGTTTCGAGTTTGTCGAGAAGGCCGAAAAGGAGCTGCTTCGTGGGGGTGTCCACTTTGAAGATGCTCTGACCTGTGTGATTCGTCGCGGCAAGGCAGGCTCCGTGTTGAAGGGCGGCTCGACAGAGGTCGCCATTGCCGTTGATGAAGGCTAGCAGGAACACTGGAAAGTCGGTTTGGATTAGGTTTCTGTGTAACGGAAAGATGTAAAGTGAAACACACTCGTATTTCCGTAAATATCCTGCGATTCAAGCGGGAAATCGGGCAGAATCTCGATAACTTCACGGAACATTTCGACTGATTGGGGCCCGATGGTGATGGCACAGAGGTGGATGATGTTTTGCTTTCTTAAATTGGTCATTAAAACTACCTTTTGTCAAAAAAAGAAACTCACTTTTTGTTGAAAGCAAGCGGATCAACGCTGGATTCCATCAGCAACACGCGGACACATTCGACACTGCCTTTGAAAACGGCACAATGGAGCGCTGAAAACGACAAAAATGCCATAAAAGACGATAAAAACAAAAACAAAACTCACCATTATTGCCATCTTCGTCAAAGATATTCGGATCGGCGCCATTTTCAATCAAAATCTGAACAATGGTGGCATGATTCTGCGTCGCCGCAAAGTGTAGCGGGGTGTGGCCTTCGAGAGTTCGGGCGTTGACGTCGGAGCCGGCGAGAATCTGAAAATTTGCAGTTTCATTGAATGTAACTTGACAAATTTGACTGAAAAAGACTCACCAGATTCCTCAGAATCATCTCATTTCCGACCTGCGCCGCCAGATGCAACGCAGTGAGTCGTTCGCCGCCTTGGACCGGGATGTTGACATCGATGTGGAGACCCAGCAGAAACAGGACCGATTCAAAGTCGTCAGCCTTCACGACGGAATGCAACAAGTTCTCGCCGCTGCCATTGACTTGGAGAACCGCCTGTGGCAGTCTCTTGCAGATGGATTCGGCGGCTTTGTTGTTCTTCTGACGCATGGCCAATCCGAGCGGGGTCATCCCATATCGGTCGCGAACAGCCAGACATGACGGGTTCGGATGAGCCAGAATCAACTCCAATGTGTCTTCATCGTTGTTGCTGACGGCGAAATGGGCGGCCGTGCGGCCATCACTGTCTTGAGCGTCGATTTTGCAGGTCGAATTGGCGATGAGGGCAGAAGTGACATCGGAGAGGCACCATTGAACGCTGAGATGGAGGGCGGTTTGGAGGAAGTCGAGATCGGAGCCTTCAGGGGTTTCAGCAGATGGGTCGCCGATGCGTCGTCGAAGGGCATTCACGTTGCATCCGTTTTTGATCAGAAAAACGGCGGCTTTTTGGTCGTTGTTGTCCACGGCGCGCAGGAGCATCGACTCTTCATAGGCGCCACCCTCGGCTTTAGCGTAGCCTTCCATGTCACAGCCATTGGCAACCAGCACGGCGGCAGTGGCGTAGTCATTGGCTGATAACGCTGTCCAGAGCGGGGGCAAGCCGGTGACCGGATCTGGGGCATCTAATTGGGCTCCGAGCTTGCAGAGATGATCGACGGTCGAAGTGAGACCCTGGGACACGGCCAATCGCAAACAGCTGGCGCCATTGGCCGAAGTTACGCCGGCATCGGCCTTGTTGTCCAACAAAAAGCGGATAATGTCATCGCGCTTTGATTCGATGGCCCGGATCAGGATGGGCGAGCCTTCTGGCGTCTTCTCATTGATGTTAGCGCCGGATTTCAGGAGCAAAGCGGCGGCCGGGAACTTTGAAGCCTCGAGCGCGCACCAGAGCGGGGTTCGACCCGCTTCATCGACGACATCCAGCGGCAGTCCGGACGGGGCCGATTCGAGCAGGACTTCAAGGACGCGAACATCCTTCTGCACGGCTAAATGGAGCGGAGTCAAACCGGTGGAGCTTTCACGGATGGAGATGTCGGCGCCACTTCGCATGAGTAGTTTCAAAATGTCGGACTGTTCAGCCGTGAAAGTCGGTGAAGCGATGAGTTTCGACAAGTAGAAGTGGATCGGCGTCGCGTTGTTTCCATCGGGCTTGTTGACATCGGCAGCTTTCATGGCCAGGAATTGAACGACGGCAAAGTTATCAGCGGCGACAGCCTTGTGGAGCAAAGTTCGTTGCTTATCGTCGACCATGTTAATATCGGCGCCGTGATCGACCAATTTCCCAGCGAATTCGAGGTTCTTTTTGTCCAGTAGAGCGGCTTCGAGTGGGCTTTCGCCTTTGGCATCCCTAATATTGGGGTTGACGCTCTTTTCTGACAGCAAAAGGTCGAGAACTGTCGAATTCAGGTTGTCAACAGCGATGTAGAGCGGAGTTCGGCCCTTCTTATCAACAGCATTGATGTTAAACTGCCTCAAATACTTCCCAGCCCATTGCAACAGCTCATCTTTCCCCGAGGCACTCGCCAAAACATGGAGCAACGTATCACCCGTGGCTTGATTCACATAATCGACCCGAGCGCCGTGTTCGGCCAGAAACTCGCAGGCAGCGACATTGCCGGCTTCCACAGCCTTAAAGACAAAACTTCGGCCAGATTTGTCGAGTTTGTTGAGGTCTGCCTGATGTTCGGTCAGCAATTTGGCAATGTTCAGCTGATTCGACGAAAGCGCCGCATCAAGAGGCAATAGGCCGTCATCGTCGGGTTCATTGGTGATAAAACCGAGTTGGGGCTCGTGTTCGACGAAAAAGAGGAAAAGGGCGTCTTCTCGGCCGAGTTTGATGATCGAGTTGAGCACATGTTTGCTTCGACGTTTCAGCATCTTGTACAGAAGCGTGGCATCCATATCGGCGAAATGTTGCGCTGTGAAGTCGTTCCATCTGGCGGCGACCAGCTCGGCACATTCATCACGAAGGCGATCGAGGTTCTCGCTTTCAGCGAATTGGTAGATTTTGACGCAGTTGTCGATGTCGAGGCGGGAAACGAGGAGGTTTTCGCATCTGGAAGGGCAGAAATTGACTTAAACTGACTTAAGTTATACAAAATAAAAAAGATAATCAGTGCAGCTAATAGTTAGATATAAAAAAACAAGCCAAAACGAACCTCTCTTTCAACGGCACCAATTTAAACCGAATCGCCGCCGACAGCACATCTAATACGATAGAATCGCCAAATTTAACATCAAATTGGTCCGTGTACATCCATCGTAGTAACGGATGGGCCACAGAGTAGTCCATATCTAAATATTTTCACATATAAACCCAGTAATTACAAATTGGATATATAAAAACCGACCTCCAAGATCAATCTTATCAACATCGCTCAAATCGCCCCAATAATCCGTCTGCGCAGCGATGACAACCTTGTGAGCTCGTAGTTGTCTGCCCGAAACGTGTACAATTAGATCACTGCAAAGGACAAGTGTTTGTTTACGCAAGAATCAGTGTTACAAATCGGAAAGATAAACAGTTCCACAATTTTGCAAAACTACAGCTAAAAAGTCAACTAACCTGTATAAATCTCGATCATACAGCGTTGAAACGACGCCGACAAGCCTCTGGACAAAGCCTTCGGCACTGCTTAGGCTCGGGGCATCGCCATCGGCGCCGGGAGCGGCGATTTGCCTTGAGGCGACGAGCAGGTCGTACTTCCGTTGGAGTTCAATGTGCTTGGCTTGGAGCTGGCCATATTCGTCTCGAAGTAGGTCCAGATGGCCGCGGGACATCCTTTGAAGGCAGTTTTGGATGGATTAGGAGTGAACTTGTAGGAGTTGTGTGGTTGGTCAGCGGCCGGCGATGGATAAACAACATCGGTCTTGTGTGACCGCCCCGGGCGACCAACGCTTTGCTTTGCGTTATGGGACCTCTGAAGTGCGCACGCGCTCAAATCAATGGGGCTTCTTCCATTCGCGAACGCCTCTCTTTAATCCCTCATAAAAACCACTTTATAATTAGTTTATTAACAAAGATTACAAACAAGTATACAAAAACCGTCAATACAAACAAATGCCAAGTACAAAAAACACTTTCCATCACAAAAAAACACCAAAATGTTAGATGTTACAATAGAAGACCGAAACAGTCAATTCCTTATTATTTATAGCCTTTCGAGTTTGACTGAAAATTCCGCGGCGCAAATTATAATGTTTGTAGTTTCCCAGCTCCCTTCGGCATATTTTTTTAAGTTTGTTCAAGGGCAATCGCACATAGAGGATCTGGCGCGCCTCAATTTTGACATTTTGTCCAGGATATTTCATCATGGTGATCCACAGCTTCATGACAGATTCCTTCATGTCTTCGAGGACCTCTTCGAAGGTTCTGGCGTGAATTGGGTCCTGAAGTAACTAAAATTAAAATTTTATGTAAAGGGGTCGCACAACCGTAGAAAGTTGCGACATTGGTTTGCAAAGGAACAATGCTATTCAATGTCGCGCGCGGGCACCCCTCATCCTAAGTGTCAAATAGGCTAGAATCTTACCGGAATAACGCCGTGTACGAATGAAATGGCATCCACTTTCTTGTAGAGATTCATCATGTTGCAGATGACGTCAGTGTGGACTTCATATTCGCAGTTGAGTTCCTTCAGGGCGTCCATTTTTGGCCTAAAATTGGTTTTTATATATTTTTTCAAGGATTACAGTAAAATGATAATACTGACCTGTAATGCTGGAAAATGTTCGTCTTGATGACGGCACCGGCTTGTTTGAAATGGAGCCGCTCGATTTCAAGGTTACCGATGGGCTTCATGAAGTCGATGCCACGGAAGAGGAGGGGATCGATCGAAAGGCGACGGATTCGACGAGTTTTGAGGATGTTAAGCATGGATGGCTTCCATGGGCGGTTCAGAAACTCGGGCGCGTCGATCTCGGGAAACTCTTTGTTGCCCTTGGCATAGGCTTCGAAGACCCTTTCACCGGCGTCTTCGTGGATTAGGCCTGAAAAGGAACGTTTTTCCATGAAATGTTTACTGTAGACACCTAAAATATCCTTACTTAAGTTATTGTTTCGCGAAAGGCCATCGACAAACGGGTCAAGCCACGCCTCAGACGGCACCGCTTCGCGAACATTGCGAACGTTCTCGCCGGCAACCTTCAAAAGGGCCTTGACGTGGTAGTCTTCGCAGAATTGGACTGATTGCCCAGTCTGGTTGACACTGAAATGGGTTATCAATCAATAATATATATCAGTTACACATCAAAACGAACTTTTCATATATAATAAACACGTCATTGATCGAAGTCGTCACTTTATGACACTTGTACTTGACGTGGTCCATCAAGGCTTGGAGCATCTGCGCCGAAGACACAGCCAGTTGGCACAGCCTTTCGGGATCAATCGCTTTGTGGGCGAGATTCGGCTGCGTCTGGGGATCACCGACGAAATCGAGCATTTCGACCATCAACGTCGGCCGGAGACTATGCTTGACGGGCATATTGGGGATGGGCACGATACACTGAAAGAATAAACTGCTTTGAAGGTATTTGAATAACAAATGAAAAGCAATAGTGAAAGTTGACGCGGGAAGGGCACGTGCACCCAAAACTCGAAAACAGTAGGCAGTGTCACTTTCAGGGGTGTGGCGCGGCGATACGGTGACAAACGGCTCGGTTCAAAACGCGGCGAAAGTGCGTGTCCCTCTCGGAAAAACTCATTGTGGGAACGCGCCAAATTTGGAAAACAACCGGCACGGCGCATGTTTGGCTGACAAGGGAATGTTTTGAGGTCATCCGCGCCGATTCGAACAAGCTATATGGCATTCGAAAGAGCATCAAATTCTAAGATTTTTCACGCAAACCGGAACTGCCAATCGATTATTTCAGCGGAGTTATGCCCTTTTTAGTTCAAAAAAAGTCGTTTTTAAACAATTTTTGAACGGTCATAACTTTTTTTGCAGGAGGTCTATGGAGACGGGGTTAGTTTCAATCGATAGACAATACTTTGAACTAAAAATTGTTTCTTATGGCCAAAAGCATTGGGCCACACAGTTTTGAGTAAATGGTTACGCAAATTTGGCATTTTTCAATTGATTATTGCCAAAAACTGGTTGGTTTATGGCTTTTGCTTATAAAAAGTAGTTTTTAGTTCAAGTTATTGTCTATCGATTGAAACCAACCCCGTCTCCATAGACCTCCTGCAAAAAAAGTTATGAGCGTTCAAAAATTGTTTAAAAACGCCTTTTTTTGAACTAAAAAGGGCATAACTCCGCTGAAATAATCGATTGGCAGTTCCGGTTTGCGTGAAAAATCTTAGAATTTGATGCTCTTTCGAATGCCATATAGCTTGTTCGAATTGGCGCGGATGACCTCAAAACATTCCCTTGTGAGTGCACTGATTGATTGATTAGTCGGCTGCGTGCTTCGGCGTCTTTTGTGTTTCCGCTGACTTTACCGTTTGCACGCGCTCAAATTTGTCATTGCAGCATGCAAATTTCGGACTCGCGTTGTTTTTTTTTCTTTTTGTCTGCCAATTTGCGCGCGTTTATATTTTCGTGGTTTTTTCCTGATGTAAAAGGTCTTCCTGCGCTAAAATTTTTTGCCAATAATCTTCAGTTTTAAAAATCCTTTATTTTGAGCAAATTTTTTCCAAATCAAAACCACAAAATACCATAAAAAGCATTTCTACTCCAAAACAAGTTACATCGTGTTATCTTTCAAACTGAGATCATATGTAGGTAGTCCATCAATGCAAAAAGGGGACCAATAAGACAATATGGCAATTGACAATGGCACTCTCGGGCAAAAGATTAATGCAATCCGTATTGTGATTCGTCGAATTCGCTGTCATCACGGGTGTAGTGCCAGATTGGCACGACCAACAATAAGATGGAGGTTATCACGACGGTCAAGACCAGGAAGATCCAAAACAGCAGTCTGTCGATGACTTGCGCCACTTGACGCCATTCGTTGGCCAGTTTCAGGGAGTGGTCTTCGACTTCTTGGCGTTTGATTAGGAACTGAAAGGGATTCGTTTAGGCTTGTCAGATGGAGTGCCTGATGCATACCTCTAGTGTTTTGATCAATCGAGTGTGTAGTTCGTTCAGTTTTCGAGCCTTTTTCCGAAGCACACTGTCACCTGGGTGGTCGATCGCGATTTGTTCGGTCTCCTGTAACTTGAAATGACGGAATTGGGATTGAAATCGAAGGGACTTACCATGAAGAAGTCTTTCCTAGGGTCTGTCACCGCGTTTGAGATGACAAAATCGTCGAGTTGGAGCCTGCTGCTCATCCGTCGAAGGACACCGTTGCTGTTGAGAGACCCGTTTCGTGTGCAGGAGCCGTTTTGTGACGATAGGGGGTGCGTTAACTTCATACCGAGAATCCGTTTTAGTCGTTGGAGAACTAAGCGGCGGATCCAGGGCGGAATCGGTTGGTTGAAGGGGCCACGGTGGTGGAAGTTGAGGACCATAACTGTCATGACGACCGAGACTGATGACATGCCTGGAAGGGGATCGTTTTTAACTTTAGATTTAGTCAATATTGTATTCTCGTTGAACTCTTGATAGGTTTTAAATCCGTCAAATATGGGTCAACCCTTCCAATAGAGAAGCGTTCCCATATTTGGAAGTGAGGGACGTTTTAGGTATCCAAGTTTTCGATAACTTACCCATAACGATAGTTAGATAAACAGCAATAAGCGGCATTGCATCCGACGTCTCAGGCATCTTCTCCGCTATCGCCAACACGAAAACAGAAAACGCGAGCAGAACCGTAATGCCAAGAGAAATCTTTTCACCCGAATCTGGAGGTAAGAGGAAAACCAGCAATGTCAACACTGACATCATGAGGCACGGGAAGATCACATTGTACATGTAGTAGAGCGTCTTTCGACGAATGTGGATGTAGAATGTGACATCGGGATACGGCTAAAGTTCATTTTACTACAATATCTAAGATTTTTGATCACATACCTCAGGACAGCAAGTGTACTTGACGACCCGTCGCTTCTGATGGACATGAACAAGGTCGAACTCTCCGCTAACAACATAATTAGTCAGATCGACATTGTCGCTTCGGTTTGTAATATCGACTTGGAAACCTAAAGGCAGATTTTTAGAAGGGTCAAGTAGGCATCAAACTGACCATGATACGTCCACGACCCGAATTTGAGTGAACATCTTTGCGAATCAAAAGGAAAGTACGTCACACTGATCTTGCACGTACTTCGAAGTTGAGTTGGTGGCGGCCAGAATACCGTACCATCATAGAAGACCATGGCCCTTGAGCGCATGTAGCCAGCCGTGTAGTCATCGGCATTGCTGTAAATAATGCAGTTTTTACATGTGACTGTTCAGAAATTTCAATTGCAATGCACGAAACTTCCATGAAATTGAAACTTGGCCAAAAAATTGCATTCTTTAACAAATTCAAATTCAAACTTAAAAAACTTCCACCCCATGTTTTTTTATTTGAGTGTACTTTGTAAAGTAAGTGTAATTCAAAAGTGCTGCGTGCCGAAATGAACTTCCCCCTCAAAATCCATTGACGGTCATCATCGTCATCAACGATGTTGGCGGGCCTTTGGGCAGTTAAGCAAGTCCCTGCGGAGGGTCGGCGCCATAGGGCAATTAGTCGTGCACCGATGGACTTGTCATCACCACAGGGCATTCACACGATGGTCCTCCTTGCTTTTGTGTTGGCCGTGAAGGCAAAAAGCTGGGAGGAAGCCGTCGTTATCGTATTCACAGACTTGACGAAAAGGTTGTTGAATTTGGGGGGAGAAGGGAAAACTTTTTTGGTGTTTGGTTTTAGTGTTTTTGGACAATGAACACAAATGGGTTCTCGGAAGTCAGTAATAGCAAATAGGGTTCTGTTGGTCGGTACTACCCAGCGAGAGTGAGTGGTCAATGCATTCAGCACCTTCTGACATGAGAAATTGGAATGCAAATTTGGGGCTTGAAATAGATGCACTCTGGGTGTGCCGTGGTGCATCTTCCTTTTTTGGGTGGTTATGAGGACACGGGCGGCCGGCCCCTTGTAAAAAGCGACAAAATTTGCGTTCGAACCAGGTGGAAAAAAGTCCGTCCACACATTTTTGGGAGGGTTCGCTTTCAGCCGGCACGGCACCTAGAGGCTTGATATTTTCATGAGGCATGACTATGGGTACATAGATGCACAATTCTGAAAATCATGCGAATTCCGTGCCATTTAGGCTTATGGCACTCCAAAAACTGATTTCATAAGGTGGAGAAATCACGGGGAGGGTTCGCTTTCAGCCGGCACGGCACCTAGAGGCTTGAAATTTTTTTTCCTAATGGCTATGGGCATGTAGATGTACAATTCTGAGAATTACAAGGATTCCATGTCTTTTCGATTTTTGGCACCCGAAAAACTGAATTCATAAGGTGGGCGAGTCACGGGGAGGGTTCGCTTTCGGCTGGCACGGCACGTAAGCACTCGCCAATTTTTTTACAGGTGGCCATAGGCATCTAGACGTACAATTCTGAGATTTAGAAGAATTCAGTGCCATCTGACCTTTTGGCACCCAAAAAACTGATTTCATAAGGTGAAAACATGCTGGGGAGGGTTCGCTTTGAGCCGGCACGGCACATAGACCCTTGATTTTGTTTTTACAGGTGGTCTATGGTACAAAGACGTACAATTCTGAGATTTAGCTGGATTCAGTCACATTGGCAACTTTGCCATTCAAAAAACCGTCAAAAACAGCACTTTTAAGGTGAAAACGAAATGGGGAGGGTTCGCTTTCGGCCGGCACGGCACCTGGAGTCTTGATTTTTTGGTGAGGCATGCCTAAGGGTACCTAGACGTACAATTCTGAAATTCATCATGATTGCTTTACTCTTGAGTTTGCTACGTGCTTAAAACCACTGCTTTTTATCGAAAAAAACCCCAGATGGACGCGACTCGCTTCGAACCAACGAGGGTCTTACGCAAATTACGGACAAACCAAATTTTGGCGGGTCGCGGCCGCCCGTGCGAGGAGGGAAATGTGTCAATAAGGGAGGGCAATGTGGTAAACACGTACTTGTAGAGAACAATGTCGGGGAGCCATATCAAATCGCAGGGTATTCTGAGGGCTTGGATGTTGGAGAACTCTTTGGGGTCCCATCGGAGTAGCTCGTCTTTCCATTCTTGATCTAGCCAGACGTTGATTGTTAGGACTTGGTTTTTTTCGTCCTGAAAGGTAGATTGACGTTTGTTTGATCAAAATAACGGTTAAAGAGGTGTTTTTCACATTTGAGGGGGTATTTTATAAACCCCTCAAATGTGAGGGACACTCATTTTGGTAATTTTGACATTGCAAACCGGTGTAGAAGTGTTTTTCAAACACGTTAAAGCTTAGAAAATCTGTATTATAGCGTTTTCAACAAATCTCAAATTTGAGTGAAACACCCCTCAAATATGAGGAGTGCTCATTTTGGTAACTTTAACATCGTAAAACTATGTGGAAGTGTTTCTCAACCATGTTAAAGATTAGTAAGTCTTGATAAAAGCGTTTTAGACAAACCTCAATTTGTAGGAAATTCCCCTCAAATATGATAAATCACCTTTAAGGGTGCAAACCTAACTCACCATATCAAAAATATTAGTCAAAGTCATCCCCAACTTGACAACAATCGGATGACTCGCATTCCTGACCGGCCTCACAGCCTTCTCATAGTTCCGCAACAAATGATACAACAACCTTTGTTCCTCGGTCAACATAGCCTCCCAATTCCCGCCATGATAATGCGTGGCAAACTTGCCCTGTGGCGACTCCCTCGACGTTGATCCACTCCGATCCATCAAGTCATCATAGGGCGACCCATGGTTATTGTGTTGGCGCTGGATCTGCTGTTTCGCCTTGGGCAGGGTCGTTTTGACGCCGGCCGCGATGATTTCCGGCATCATGAGCAGAATGAGGGGCATTGTGAGCAGCATCGCGCCGGACGGCTTTGATGGGGCAGCACCGGCGGCAGCAGCAGCGGCCATGACGGACACTTTAGGTCATCGCCGTTGAATCTCTGCAAGAAAAAAGTCTAACTAAAAAGAGTGCTAAAATATTCATAAGGCAGGTCTTCTTGGACCTCGACGAACGGGTTTCTAAATTATGCGCATTGTTAAGAATCACGTTAAAAAAAGTTATGCAAAGGTGCACGGAAGCGCGAATTGAGGGCAAAGTACTGTGTTAGAGTCGTCTGGATTTTCAGAAATGATAAAAAGTGTTGTTTTGAAAGAGGGCGGAGCCTAGGGGATACATAGAAGATTGACTGATGTATCATGAAACTTTTATGATGCCATGAAAGTTTTTCGATAAACATAACTAACAATAGAAAAAAGTATACAAACATGTAAATTCACTCGACCATAGTTGAACGAACAACGTCAACACCCAAAGTTGAAAAGTTTAAACCCACTCAACCCGCCAGAAGCCCAAATTAATGCAAAACAGGAGTCCCGGTACTTCCAAATGCGCAGTTGCAAGTTTGCCATGCCAGCTGCTTGCAAACTTCCACAAAAGTCGTAAACTCACTTGCCTTCCGGGTGCAATCAGCGGCAAACTTTCGGGAGACCCGCATGTACCCACTTGTTCCGCTTCGTCAACCCACCATCAACGAGTCCCGGATTACAAAAAGTCGGCCCAGGCTCCTCTCCTCCGGGCGGGGATGTGCCAAACCCGCCTGACCACAGACATCGCCGGCTTAATCTCCAAAAAAAGCGCAATTGAGCCCTGAGGCAAAAAGGCGACCGACCGCGTGAATGGAAACCGGAACTCGGGTAAAAAGGGCAACTGTCGGGAGGGGAAATGTTAGTTTTGGCACGAAAATCCTTTTGTTACGGCATAATGAAATCAATGGAGGATTGAAAATATTCGAAAACATGACGGCGTGTGTTTTGAGGGATTTCAATGGTGAATATCAAGTTGTAATTTGATTTTTATGGTGTTTTGAGAAATTTACTGCGCAGTAAAGGCTTTATTTTGTAAATAATAAACAGTTTTTGCGACTTTATGACCGCAGAATCCGTCTGATTGAAAAATTTTTACCTTAAAATCATAAATTAAATTTCAAAATTTAACCAAAAGTAAAAATAATCAAACAAAAACCCACGCATTATCAAACCGTTAACCATAATATAAAAATAATTTCACCCCACCTACAAATAACACTCCTCCATTCTTTTAAACCGACTAGGTTTGTTCAAACAAAACCTTATAAGTAGACAAGGAACAGAATTTAACCAAAACAAATATTAACCGTTAAAAACATGTAAGTACATTAGCAAATATTTTGTTTTTCCAACTAAACCAATATTACGAATGAAAAACAATTTACGAGCGTTCATTAGGGAATTGAGAACACAGAGCAGAGATAAAATTAAACGTAATGTAATGTTTTGACAGACAAAACCGTTGTGTATGTTGTAATTTGGGTGACTTTTGAGAAAACTTGAGAAATGAGAATGAGAAATGGCGCTTGTAAATATAAAGAGTGAAAAAATGGCTGACATCAAAGTCAAAGAAAGAAACAAATTATGCAGGAGAGTGTTATAAACTTTGGAGGTGAAAAGTTTTATAAAGATTTCGAATGTAAAAAAATGATAATTGCATGCAGTTACGTTTGGCATGGCTGCATGGAAGGTGGATGGACTTTGGAAAGGCAAGGTTTGGGAGTAATTGGGCATGGAACGGTGGGCAATTTGAGGGTTTTTGTTTGAAGTTTGAAACAAAGTGATTTTCGGATTTTGGTTTTGAATGTTAAAACAATTTTTAATAAGCTTGAAATATAGATTCTGGCTTTAGTTTTTTTCCAGGAACAGTAAAGATCAATAACAGTCAAAAGTAAATACTGAAAAACGTAAAAACTGGAAACAGAAAAGTCGAAAATTCTGCAAAAGAGACAGACATCACGTCAAACGCACTCTCCATAAAAACTCAAGCTTGACGAGTGAGATGAAACTGTTCAAATGGAAGCATCAAACATCCATATAAGGCCTAAACAGTGTGGCACCGTAGCTTTACCCCTTTTTGTTGCGACTTGCAGTCATTAAACAAAGGATCGAAAAGGAAAGTCAAATTCGGGCATGTCGCGGGCCGACTACATCCTCTTATGGTCAATGGCCACGGTGAAAACGGCAACAAATGTCCTTAGAACGGGGGTAATGGGTCAAATTGAACCGGAAATCAGATTCCGAGGCGGGTGTGGGCGGGGTGAGGAGAGTGATCAGTGAACGGGAACGCTTTGCCTTTGTAGGATTTCGGGCTGTTTCTGGTTGATAAAACAAAAAAACGAACATCTCGAGGAACAAGTGGTGCCGGTTTGGACCCCCTAATGTACCGCCCTCTCAACAAGCTTCAATGTCAATGGTTTTTTCTGTCGCAGTTTGCTAAAGCCAGCGGCAATGGCGCGCACCCATCGGGACGGGGTGTGAACGCGGGTGAAGTCAGGGCCAGCCCGAGGCGTCATGGATGGCCAAAATAAAGAATTTGGGAGAATCGACGACGACAACGAAGCCGACGACGACCTCAGTGTTCCGTTTGGTGGCCCTCAGGGGACATCTGGGGTGACAGCGCGGCCCCCTTGCCCTGAGGCTATTGGCCACATGCGTGCGCCCCCCTCCGTCAAAAGGACAAAGGCACATGTTCGCCGTTGTTCTCCGATCAAAACGGGAAGCGCTGACTTCTCAAATTGTAAGCCAGCGTAGTTCAGCTATCACGCTGTGACAGCGTGCGTTGATAGACATCCTTGATAAGTGATTACGGTAGTGCCAACGACGTCGACCAACTTTTTTGAAACTATCGCACTTTAAAAAAAGACGTAGCCTCCATCTTTATCAGTACCAATAACAAAGATATCAGCAAAAGATAGCCATTTCCGGAAATGGCTTCCATCCAAGCCTTGGCTAACCACAATTATGAGCCTCCATGATGAGTGCCATCGACAGCCTTCGGGAAAAAGTGACATCTGTGTGAAAAAGTACAGAGGCATCTATAGACATTCGAAATAAAACACAGAGTGCAAATTGAGGGAGGAAAGAGGGCGAAATCCACTTTACAGAGGGCGAAATTAACAGGGAAACAAAGTTTGGCTTTCACTTTTCACTGACAAGGGCCTTCAAGTCGAGCTTTCAACTGATCACTGTCTCAGCGGGCATGGATGACCGGTCAAGCAGGTCTTTTGGATTCTGAGTTGTACTTCATTGGAATGTGATTAGGGTATTTTAGGCGAGTTCAACTGTACTTTGTTGATATGAAGTTAATTTTTAAATAAAAACGTTAAAAAATGACGTTTTAGCGCACTTTGATCAAGTTTAACTTGTTTTTTTTACAAAAATGAATCACTGGCGATTTAAAGTGCAGTTTGGTTTTAAAAAAATTATAATAAATGTCTCTCAAAACTGTTCTTTGTGTGGTCCCATGCATCCATCTATGCCTTCCATGAAGCCCATGTTTGACATTGACGTGGCTGAACGCGCACCCGCCACGCGTGCGTGGCCTTCGATGACAACAACCGCCATTCCAATTGAAACGGCTCAGCCTAAACTTCTCTTTTTAAATAGAAATTGCAAGCTGCCATTGAAGAGAAGGCGGACGACACTTCCAAAAGCCGGAAGCTGCCTGGACATGATCGTATTTTGAGCCTTGCTTCCTCCTACACGTGGACTTTAGTGATTACCGTTTTCACGCTATAGTCGTTGTGGACTTTGCCATTCTTAACAGGCATGACAGCCTTGTGAATATACATATTACACGTGAAGAAAAGTTGAAAGAAGTCTACTTGTAGACATTTTGGACGTGAGAAACAGTAAACATGGCGCCGTTTAACCCGCGGTCAGCTCAATTCAACCAGAATGGAAGCCTAATTGCGTCTGACAAAACAACAATCGACGTCATTGATGGAATCACGCTTTTATTCTGTGCTATCAATATGGACAAGAACATACTTTTTGCAAACTGTAAAGAAAACAATTTAAGTTGTTTTTTATTTATATAATTACACACACACGTTGTTGGTTTAAGACAGCGTCATTAAGAGTTGCATCTTTATAAAAATGATAAGTATTACATAAAAGCTTGCCATGGCATCTATGATGAAGAACCAAGGAAATACACTTATTATGTTTACCGTCACCTTTGATCATCTTATCGTCCAAAGTTTGTATGAGCTCTGAGAACAAGCCTTCAAATTTTCCTATCTCACCATTAACACTAATGGTTAATGTAAAACCTGGTTTTTGTGCCTGTAAAGCAATTCGTTAGCATTATCAAAAACGTAAAAAAACATACTTTTAAAAACGTAACCACATTCTCAACATCAAATGGTTTAAACTGCGGCTTATTAAAACTAAGGTGCAACTTCTTTAGCTTGTGGTTTTTAAACTGTAGAATCTCAGCCAACCAATTTTTAGAAACGCAACTATAGATTTCGAGACGTTCTAAACTAGGGAATGAAGTGACCAAATCTGTCAGATTGACACGTCCATATGATACATTGAGCAGATCTGTAAAATTGAATATAATACAGTAAACAAATCTGTCAGTTTAACTTACTTCCAATTTCAATGCGTTGAATTTTTGGATGAAACGCGTCAAGTGTTTTGTAAAACAATTTCGAAAGGCTACAATTATCCAATCGTAAAAATGTAGTCTCAGATAGAAAATGGTCAAGTGTTTCAGATTTCAAATCGTCAACTTTGAAATGTTTCAAACATATGCCTATTTTGCACTTAGTAAGGCTTTCTCTATCAAATACAAACGGCGTTATTAAATTTTTCCAAACAGTGATAGTTCCATTATGGCTTACGAACCGAGGAAAGTTCAAACTACCTCCAATAAGTTGAGGTTTTGATGGACAAATGGAAGTACTTCCAGCGGCGATTTGGAAGTTGTACCGTTCAAGCGGAGTGGTGAGTTCGGTCAGACGGCAGCGGAGACCGTATGGCAACTTGGCTAGAGGGTATGGCATGGTGGAATGACAAAGTTAGCAGAGTTGGGTTTGTATAAGACAGAAGAGAGGTACTGACCACGCTGCAAGGCTGTTACAACTGTGAATAAGTCCGCAAACTGCGCAAGCCTTTTCTTACAAAAATCGATATGCGACACTGAATGTGGGTTGGCGGACAAGCTTTTTGGGCGAGCACGGTTTTCTATTCCGCGCGCATTTGAAAAAAAATGAACATGGTACCGCAAACATTCGGACGCAAGGAAGAACCGTAATCGTTTTTGCTTTCCTAGGGTTGACAAAACAACAATTAAACATCGACCCAGACTCGCTTTTACTCTTTCCAACTTATAAAAACAACATCTCCTTGCGAATTGTAAACACCCAATAAGTCAGTCGATACATTTATTAAAACCTGTAAAAAAACGAATTTAGAAACCAGGTTTACCAATGGATGACAATGCAGTTTTCAAAAAGTTGTTTTTACATAGGTAAACGCCATTTGTTACGATAAACGGAAAACATTTTACAAGCAACGAAAATAGCTATGCTTGTACAAGCTGTTTCATTACCGTAACCCGGTGCAAGATGTGTGTTTAAGAACTTTTTTAGTTCTTCGAAGAACACGGTATACTGTCCTGCTGTGTCAGAAACCGTAATGTATAGTTGGAAGCCTGGTTTTTGTGCCTAAAAAAATATTTGTTAACCTTATCACCAAATATGTATAAAAACTTACTTTTAAGAATGTCAGCAGATCATTCAAATCAAATGGCTCAAAATGCGATGCTTCGTTGTAAAACGTAATGTGCAACGATGTCAGTGATTGATTTTTAAACGACAGTATTTCATGCAACCAACTTTTAGAGACATTACCAGAGGCCTGGAGACATTTTAGGCTAGGGAATACAGTGAGCAAATCTGTGAAACTGAGGACACGTGTATCACCATGAATGCAGATCTGTTGTATTTTTGGAAATAACGCTTTCAGTGTTTCGTAGAACGACTTTGAAAGAATACACTCACACAAGCGAAAATATGATGTCTCATAGTTGAATAAGAAATTGCCAAATGTTTCACACTTCATCAAGGCAGAAACGTCAAACTCTAATAAGTGGATGTCTGCTTCACACCTGATAAGGCTATCTATACTAGACGGCTTTTTGTTGTAGCTAGCAATGTAGTTTTTATAAACAGTAATGACTTCATCTTGGCATACAAACCAAGGAGATCTAATAACTTCTTCAATAAGTTGAAGTTTCGGTGGACAGATTGAAGCATTGCCACCGGCAATTTGAAGGTCATACCGTTCAAGCGGGGTAGCGAGTTCGGTCAGACGGCGACGGAGACCGTATGGCAACTTGGAAACAGGGTATGGCATGGTGGATTAAAAAAGTGGTCAAAGTTGGATTTGTATGAGAAAAAAGAGAAATACGGACTACGCAATAATGATGGACCAATAACGAAAAACAACTAGTGCAATAAACAGAAAGAGCAATGAATAGGAATGACTTTCCGCCACGAATGGTGAGGATTGGGTCTCCGATCGCTCTTTTATATTGGTCCTGAACGATGGGGGAGGGATTTGTGTAGGCGGGGTATTCCAGTGGTCTCACCGCGAAGGGACGAGAAGGTCTGGGAAAGGGCTCGGAGGAGCTAACTTTAGAGTGCGACATTTACTGTTGCATTGTAATAGTTCTGTTGCGTCGTAGGCTCGAGGGGGAAACGGCGGTGTAGTGGGATGACTTTATTTAGCCTCAGGGGTTTAAATACCCTGAGGCGACACGACAAAACAACAACAAATACACAATGCAAATCAGAGATACAGTCGGGATTCATCAGTCGTCGGGCTTCTCCTCAACAAGTTCAAATGCAAGTAAGTTTACTGTAATCATTGTTGCGCTCTAATTTTATTCTGTGCTATCAATGTGGACAACAACATGTTACTTTTTGCAAACTGTGAAAAAATAATGAAAGTAGTTTTTTTATTTAGAACACATAAAACACGCTATTTGTTAAAACCAACGTTAACGTCATTAAGAGGTGCATCTTTATATAAATGCCAAACATTAGATAAACGCTTGCCATGGCAACGATGTATAAGAACCAAGTAAATACACACATTATGTTTACCGTAACCTTTAACAATCTTGTCGTCTAAAGTTTGCCTGAGCTCCGAGAAGAACCCTTCAAAATTTCCTAGCTCATCATCAACGCTAATGTCAAGTTCGAATCCTGGTTTTTGTGCCTGTAAAGCGATTTGTTAGCATTATAATATAAAAATAAATTAAAACAGACAAAAACGTACTTTTAAAAAGGTTAGCAGATCATCAACATTAAATGGTTTAAACTGCGAGTGATAAAAACGAAGTGACAACTTCATTAGCGAGTGGTTTTTGAACTGTAGAATATCAGTAATCCAACTTTTAGGAACGCAACATTTGAGGTTGAGATCTTTTAAACTAGGGAATTCAGTGATCAAATCTGTCAGATTGACACATGTACATAACACATTGAGCGAATCTGTGAGATTCAATGTATTATTTTCAACGATAATGCGTTTAATTTTTGGATATAACGCTTCAAGTGTTTTGTAAAACAATTTCGAAAGGCGACAACCATCCAATCGAAAAAATGTAGTCTCAGACAGAAAATGGTCAAGTGTTTCAGATTTCAAGTCGTCAACTTTGAAACCTTTTAAAACTATGCCTCTTTCGCACTTAATAAGGCTTTCTCTGTCAAATTCAAACGGATCTAAATAATCTTTATAAACAGTAATGGTTCCATTGTGGCATACGAACCGAGGAAAGTTCAAACTACCTTCAATAAGTTGAGGTTTTGGTGGACAAATGGAAGTACTTCCAGCGGCGATTTGGAAGTTGTACCGTTCAAGCGGGGTAGCGAGTTCGGTCAGACGGCAACGGAGACCGTACGGCAACTTGGCTAGAGGGTATGGCATGGTGAAATGACAAAGTTGGCAGAGTTGGGTTTGTATAAGACAGAAAAGAGGTACTGACCACGCAGTAAAGCTGTTACAACAGTGTGTGGGTCCGCAAACCGCGCATGGATAAGTAGTCCTGTGTGTACTTTAGAAAAATCAATGTGCTTAATGTTGTATTGTTATAGTTCGGATGCATGTACGTTTACCGTATTCGTTTCTGTGTCCCATCCACGCAAACGGCAGAGATTATTAATTTTATTTTTAGTTGGAAACAACATATTCTTTGATAATTGTACAGAGTTACACAATAAGTTAAGAGAGCGTTTTTGTGTCGGTCGAGGATGGATCCGTCCCCGATTTTTACACTTCAAAATGTTTTAAGCCAAAAATATTAGTGACCCTAGGTAGGGTCTGGATCCGGAGTTTTTTGATTTTTAGGCTACGGATTCTGGAGATATGGCTTCTGGAAGATTTTGGAGGGGGTTCCAGAACAGACGTCCCAGGCACGATAGAGGTCTGATTTTTTGGTTACAGGGACATTTTGGGGCGGGGAGAACAGTGACGTGCTCAGAATTTTGAAAAAGTTGTAATAAGTATTGATTTTTTTCAAATAAAATGTTTGAGGCCGATTTTCGACCTTTTAGCAAAACGTCGGAAGAAATCCGAGACTGCCATCTTGTAGCCCGTCTTTTTCTGCGTCGAAATCGGCCTAGTCCGGAAAAAAACCGCTTGCCCTAAGTTGATTCATTTTGAATTAAACGCAAAAAGCGGACCATGCGCTTGAAGAAAAGGAGTGCGGGTCAGCAAATGCGCATGCGCCAGTCGCCCCTCCAATTTTTGTAGCCAGCGCGCAGCCAGTCCACACCTCGCACGCATGACATTTCCACCAGCGCAGACTTTGTGTTTTGCGTTTAATTCAAAATGAATCAATTTAGGGCAAGCGGTTTTTTTCCGGACTAGGCCGATTTCGACGCAGAAGAAGACGGGCTACAAGATGACAGTCTCGGATTTCTTCCGACGTTTCGCTAAAAGGTCGAAAATCGGCCTTAAACATTTTATTCGAAAAAAATCAATACTTATTACAACTTTTTCCAAATTCTGAGCACGTCACTGTTCTCCCCGCCCCAAAATGTCCCTGTAACCAAAAAATCAGACCTCTATCGTGCCTGGGACGTCTGTTCTGGAACCCCCTCCAAAATCTTCCAGAAGCCCTATCTCCAGAATCCGTAGCCTAAAAATCAAAAAACTCCGGATCCAGACCCTACCTAGGGTCACTAACATTTTTGGCTTAAAACATTTTGAAGTGTAAAAATCGGGGACGGATGCCCCCACCTTAATCCCAAATCGACACAAAAACGCTCTCTTAATCAATTCATTTATAAAAGCCCGTAAAAGTGAATCAAAAACAGCTTTAGGAATCGTAGTTTCGTTTTCTGAAGAATTTCATAATCACAACACAACCCAAAAACACCCAAATGACTAGGACTATCATCATTAGCATCATGCAATCCACACAGGAACGCTTTACATGTTTGTCGAGACGTTCGGATTCTCGGCCGAGATCTTGGCGGTTTTGGACGGCTAGTTGTTGCATTTGGGTCAGCGTCTAAAAGAGTCAATTAGTTTTCAAATGTGCAATCAGATATTTTTAAATTATTATTTTGGCAAAATTTTGCACAGGGGCTCATCTGAACAAAAATTACAGGGTGCGTGAAAAGTTCCCGAACAAAACCGAACAAACATTTCATGCCATAACTAGTAAACAACAAACGATTTAGCTACCTAACCAATGTACATTATTAACATACATATATAGTAAACTAATGCTACAGCGGTTCCTCGGTGGCTGCTCTCTGCGGCGCTACAGAAGTCCAAACGTTTTTTTTCGGTTTTGGGCGTGGGGCCGCAGGTCCAGCTCGGAGACCGGGAGTCATTTTTCGAATTTTTTTTCTCAAACGAGAAGCAAGTAACCTCCGTTAGATCAAGTGGGTTTAGTCCCTAGGATCCTCCAGCATCGCTGGCATTTTTGGTATCTGCTAGGATTCACGTTTTGTAAGGATTCTGGGCGGATTCTGCTCCATCGTCATTTTTTCCAAGATTTCGAGATTTAAGGGCAGAGATTCATTTCAATGCCTATCGACGGAGCGAATCTCAAGTCTTTACACTTCCGAGAGCCTAGGAGCACTAAATCAATGGAAAGTTGCTGTCTCAGTCGTGCGCATTGGGTAAAGTTAGCATCTTCGCTGAAAACAGTCGATTATGTGAACTTGAGTGCACCTCCAAAAAGTGACCGTACTCCCGTATCTGAATCTAATAAAATCCAGCCTGTGCTCGATTTTGGAGTAAAGGGTCTATGATAACTACCGCCAAACTTGGAGGATCCTACAAAATTCGCAACGCCAGGACGGGATCCCAATGTCTCCCCCCCACCTTCGGCCTTCGGCGCCAAAATGGGACAAACGTTTTGACTTCTGTAGCGCCGCGGGGGGCAGCCACCGAAGAACCGCTGAAGCATTAGTTTACTATATATCCATGTTATTAATGTACCTTGGTTAGGTAGCTAGATCGTTCGTTGTTTACTAGTTATGGTGTGAAACGTTTGTTCGGGAACTTTTCACGCACCCTGTAACTTTAAAGGATTTAAAAAAAGGTGAAATTTCCATAAAAACCTAAAAAGCGTTTGCCAATTTTAACGATTGGGGCCATTCTTCCATCCAAAACTGACCCAAGCCCCTCCCCGACCCCGGACTAGCCACTAACTTCACCTAATTTACTGATATTCCGTCATGTCAGCTCAACCTACTCCTATTCTATCCAACCGGTCTCCACACGTCAAGACAACAGAAACAATGAAAGAGGATGTCGCACCGTCACGATATTTCGAAAAAGACAGACTTCGCAATCAACGGCCCCGGAGGGTGTTCGCCAGTAGCCCGATGAATCGACCAGTGCCATTAAAAAGGACACCAAGCGAGGAGAGGATCATTGCTGAGCGGGAGAAGAAGATCCACTGCAGTAAAGTGTGGGTTTTAACAAAAAATTGAAAAAGTAATGATTTTGAATTTTAGACGTAATGGAACCCGAAACTGGAGTGCCAAGTCAAATCGAGAGATCATAGAGCAGTATCGCAAAGAAGCATGCGACCGACTGCGAAAAAAAATCGAAGGAAAGCAGCAACGTGCCGAGACAATGCGGGAGGAAGAATTAATTGAAAAGAAGGTCAAAGCTACGAAAATGCGCCAAATCAGCCGGCTCAACGCTTCAATGACCGATATTTGGGAATGAGCTGATTTGACGGATGCTGGGTGACTAATTTGACTGATTTTGGCATTTTTTTGGGAATAAATTGACACTTTTTAAGGTTTTAAAGTTTTGAAAAGACTTACAGCATTGTCCTCTTTGACGACACTTCCAGCTACAGTAACATTCTGCTTCAAGGCCAGAGTCAGTTTGAGCAGGTCTTCGGACAGCTCGGCTTGGGTCGTTTCTTGGTTGTTGAGGAAGTCGACTTCATTAGTGGCCGTTTTGATGTCGAAGTCGGGCTTGGAGCCAGCCATGAGTTGGCGGCGGATGTCGGCGCGGTAGACCTGAAGTATTTTTTCTTTGAAAGAAGAGATTTGATGGAACTTACAGCCTCATTGGCAGCTTTAATGACAGCATTTGACACCTTGTCCTCGAGCTCGCCATCATTGCTGATTGAATTCGACGTGGCGGATGTCCGTTGACGGAGCTCCTGGCCCTCGCCGGGGAAGATCTTCGGCAAGGCTTGCATCGCTTCGAACTTTTCTTCGGCCGTTTTCTTCTTTTCGACGTCAATGAGGATCTTTAGGCTGTGGAATTCGCGACCATATTGCATGAGAACGTCATTGACGATTGTTCTGAAAGTTTTTAACTTAACAATGGTCAATAATTAGTGAAAAAACCAACTTGTCGTCCTGTAATTTCATGTACAAACCCTCCAAAACCCGTAGAAACGCTTCCAACTTGTACTTATTATCCGCCAACGCATCGCGACTCAGCTTTTTACATCGATGGAGGAGTCTTTGGAAGTTTAGTTCGTCTGTTAGGGGGGTCATCTGCAATAGCAAGCTTCACAAACATCAAACACGTCATTCAATATGTCGGAAATCCAAACCGCCACGTCACAAAACACCTATCTTCACCGTTTTTATATTTATTAACTCGGAGAAACAATAAATTAAACCAGACACACGGATACAGTTACTTTAATAGTAAGGTTCAATTAGCCAGATGGATATTCAAAAAGAAGTATCACTGAGCTGGGGCACCCGCGGCAGCAGCGGCTTCAGCCTCGCGTTCACGTTCTTCGTGGTCCTTGATGAGACGGGCGACTTCATCGGTGTGGAGCTCTTCGATGACGGTCTGGTTGTCGCGACGAGTCAGCACAGCCATCTCGACTGGAAAATGGGGGTTCGTTTAGAAAGTGGAAACTTGAATTTAAAATACTGTAAAAACTAACCCTTATCAGCGGACAACTTGACATCCAGCGTCTTTGAGAGGACCTTCATGGCAAGCTTCTTCGCCTCGGCAAGAGTCGGGTTCTTGTACTCTTGCTTGAAGAGGGACACGGCGGCCTGGTGGTTGTTGCCGATGCATGTGGCCTTCCAGCCGGTGTAGTTGCCCGAGGGGTCGGATTGGTACAGTTGGAAGCCGTAATGCTGATCCCAACCGATGTAGAGCAGAGAGACACCGAAGGGACGCTTTCCTGAAGACATTTGAATTGAAAGGGGGTAAAAATATATATAAACCAACCTCCGATCTGCGTGTAACGCTGCTTCTCATTGCAGAGGGACTGAACGAGCTGCTCACACGGCATCGGCTCACCATGGTTGAACTTGTACTGACCAGCACTCAGTCGGAGGCGATTGATGAGGATGTTGGCATCGGCGGTGATACCGGCGACGGTGCAGGCCATGTTGTCCGAGATGCGGTAGATCTTCTCGGCAAGGACCTGTGAATTTGGATATATAAAAATGAAAAATAGAGTCAAAAAAGCAACTCACATCGTCATCGAGGAGCTTATGCACGTTCCTGTTCTCCGCAGCGATGAGGATGCCATCGGAAGCCAGGATGCCGAGACAGGTACCAGCATGGCTGATGGCCTCCATCGCATATTCGACCTGGTAAAGACGGCCCTCGGGCGAGAAGATTGTCGTGCGACTATCGTAGCGACGGGCCATTCTGCTTGCCTGGAAGGGATTGGAACTGTTAAAGAAGGATAGGAGGGCGATTCACGCAAGATAAAGCCACGAAAAGCTGATCAAAACTGGCTCAAAGACTCGGAATTCGCGTCAACCCGCCTCCCGTCTCAAATCATCATTTCAGCCCGCAACATGCGAAACAGCATCTCGGATACTCTCGTAACGAAAGTCCCGACTGTCCGCACACGATTGACACTCGGAACCACTGTCCCTCTTTCCTTTCACACAGCCGCACGCATACCCAACAAAACACCTCCTGTGCGTCATGGAACAAAACCTCAACCGCGAAACCATCTCCCCAAATCCCGCGAATACGAAAATGTTTCCGCGGGCTTCTAGAAATTGAGAATCCGCGCATTTTATCGACGCGCTTCCCGTTCCTCCGACCTGCTCGTTAACCTTTGCCCTGTCCTTCCGAGTCGTTTGCCGTCTGAAACAACGAGAAAAAATCGAAAATGTCTTCCGAATCGCCTCCAGCTACCGATGATTCGCTCGTGGCCGTCGTGACCGGTAAGTTCAAAGTTTCATGTAGTTTCAGTTCATTTGTGCAACGTGTGGAACCATTTTTAGGCGCAACAAGTGGAATCGGAAAGGCAGCCGCCCTACAATTCGCCAGGAAGGGCTACAGGCTGTCTTTGAGTGGGCGCGATGAGGCTGCCATGGCCAGAACCGTCAAAGCTTGCATGGATGCCGGTTTGAGCCAGAGATTGGTGGGTTTTATATATTTATTTTTGTCGTCTTTGATAGCCGCGAATGTTTTTTTGCCAAAAATGACTTTCAAAAGTTTAAAATTTGTATTGTTGGTTTAAAAATTAAAAATTTTCCAGATCACAACCACAGTCGGCGACCTCCGCGAGGAATCTATTGCCCAGGAGCTCATCAAGCACACTGTCGAGAAATTCAAGCGTATCGATGCTTTGGTAAGTCAAATTTTAAAAGCTTTCACATTCCAATTTTCAAATTTCCAGGTCAACAGCGCCGGAATCCTCGTCAGTGGCCCCGTCGAAGAAGCCAACATCTCCGATCTCGACCGCGTTCTCGACGTCAACGTTCGCAGTGTCGTCCAACTCACCCGTTTTGCCATCCCCCACTTGAAGTCGACCAAAGGCACAATTGTCAATGTGAGCAGTATCGCTGGTCCCTGTGCCTTCCCGGGAGTATCCTTCTACTGTATGTCCAAGGCCGCTTTGGATTCCTTCACCAAGTGTCTCGCTTTGGAATTGGCTCCGGATGGGGTTCGCGTTAATGCTGTCAAGTGAGTTTCTCTCCTTTCAAGCTCTGTTTACCCATCAAAAAACCATCGCATTTCCAGCCCCGGAGTCATCGTGACCGACGTCCATCGCCGATCCGGCATGACCGACGAGCAGTACAACGCCTTCCTGGAAAAGGGCAAGCAAACCCATGCCCTTGGACGAGTCGGCCTCGCTGATGAAGTCGCTGAAGCCATCTACTTCTTGGCCTCTTCGTCAAGCAGCTTTACGACTGGCCAATTGCTGACTGTGGACGGCGGCCGTGGCCTCATGACCCCTCGATAAGCCCACTTCTGATGAAATATACCACATTGTGATACACTTACACCTAATCCAACCCACATTCACTATAGCCACCATCTTCCTAACTTTTTCTGTGCACTTTTTGGAGTCTGATTTGAAATTGTTTTTGAAAAGCTTGTAAAATTGTCAGTTTTGTAGAAATATATTTAGCAATGTTTATAAAATTGAAGAAAAATGTCACCGAAAAATAGGAATTTGCGGACTTTCAAAAGAGTAAACGACTGACTGGTGCGTCTACAGTAACCCAAGTCGAGCGCGGGTTGTCCTTTCCGCACCCATCTGCTCGCTTTTTCTTCTCACTACCCGCGTTATATCTGTCAAGCAATTCAGCTTCCAAGTTTGTCATTTTTATCTAAATACTGCCAAATGCCGTACCCCATCGCCAACCTAGCCTATGGCCTCCGTTGCCGTCTCTCCGACTTGACCACCCCAACAGAACAATGTCGCCTTCAAATTGCTGCTGGTAATCCTTCCATATGTCCAACACAGATTCAATATATTACTGAAGCAGACCCTGGTGGTTGTTTTTTTGAGCAAACTGAAGAATCAATCGTAGTTCGAACAATTCAAACCGACGGTATTCGACCATTTCCATTCAGTCAAGACACTTTAATGTTTTGTCGTATTTTTATTAACTTTCTAAACTTTGATTTACAAACCCTATCTTCTAACATATTCGACAATAATTTTATCATTCAATCTCATATGATACATTTATATAATTGTAAAATATCAAAGTCGTTTTTTGATGAGCTAGCTAAGGTCACGAACAGTCCTCGTTCTATTCGAGCCACCGATGACTACAACGACGGAAACCCCAATGTTATATGTATGTCCAACTTGTTACATGCCTTTCCAAGGCTTTCTGACCTATCAATATATAACGTTCCACTTTCAAAAACATGGATTAAAGATTTGGCTAGTATAAAATCCCACTGTTTAAAAAGTATATTTATTGGTTTAAGAGAAAGACAATTTGTACCATTCACGGCCGATGAACTCATTCAACTTTTAAAAGTAAGGTAACATATTTGTCTTATTTGTAACTTTTACGGTTATTTACAGGTTTTGCCGCCGGGTTCTAACCTATGGATTATAATCGATGTTAACCGTTTTCAAGAGTACATGGGTTTATATTCAAGGTCACAAAACATACTGGACTTGGAAACTGCCAACAGATTAGCGTCACTTTTTGAAGTTTAATGAAATCTGTCTTCATTGTCTCTGCCTTTGGACGCGTACGTCTCGCCGATAAGGTCACTAAAGCCATTTTTCCGTGTAACTTTATGAGTACGATTTGTTTTTGAAAACCGTGAAAGTTTGTCAATTTTGTAGAATAAAAACGGTTGAATAAAGATGTCTTTAATACACTCAACTCTCATAGAAGTCTACGTCCGACCGATGTATCTACCGTAAGCCGATCGCGTGTTGTCTTTTCCACACGTCAATTTCATAAAATTAAAAGCCGCATGTGTAAAAAATGAAAAAAGATCTCAAAATTTGTCTTTATACGCTTGAATATGGACACTGTTGTCTTCTACACAGCAGTTAGGAGTAAGGAAAGCAACGAAAAACCTAGTTTAGTGGTCGAAGCCGAATGTAGGCGCGTAATGGCCATTACCAGCGATGTACATGAGACGACCGTTCTGGCGATCCCACCACAACATCTTGCCGTCGAGACAGTCTTCGGCGTCGCGATCTGCCGATGTGAACATGATACGCGTGAAGAGATAGAAAGCGAGAATGACCGAGCCGCAGTACAGGAACACCGAACGTGGCGTGTAGCGGAAGAACTCGGCTTGCGTCATGTCGGCCGAATACCAACGGAACATGGCTGGATCGATCACGACGCCTTCCTAAAACATGAATAGTTGTATGGGGATTGAAAAATATATATAAATAGCGCAGCTAACCTTGTATTTGAACGTGTTGGGATCATATTCGCGACGGAGGTATTCCTTCTTGAGGATTTCCTTGACCCTGTAGCGCCAGAGGACGGCCTTCTTCTCCTCGTCAGTCAGATTGTACTGCTCGCCGGGCAGGAATTCGGTCTTGCCGTGGGTTTCAAAGTAGCCGAGGACGGGATCTTGCCACAACTTGGGCGATTTGATGTTCTGATTCGCTGCCGGACGCAGCAGCTTCAACGCAAACCGCATCGTCGGTGGTTTTTACTGCAATGGGGGGCTTGATAAGTGGGTTTATTGAAACATAAAAGGGTTAAAACACGGAAAGATGGCGGAACAACAGATCAGACGAAAAGCAAAACGAGATCAGCTTTGCAAAAAAAAGTCGACGGACAACTTTTTCGTTATGGGAATGCGCTCAACAATAAAAACGGAGTCATTGGACGTAGAGAGGTTATAGGTGTGCGAAGAAAAGAACACACAGGCATAACTGAACATGTAAGTTCATCCGTGTGTCGCCAACAATGTGTTTTAAAATGGACTAAATACGTCCAATGAAATCAACGGGCTATTTTCGACTTTTTACTGTTAAACGCACACTTCAGCATTTGCACAAGTATGTGAACGCATTTTTTAATGCTATTTCGAGCGTGCGAATAGTATTGAACCAGTTCACATAAATAGTGCAAATTGACTGTTTTAATTAAATTTTGTTTTTAAAACTTTATTTGCTACATACACACAGATGACAAGGAGACCATTAATAAGTTTATCAATGTATCAAACACAAACAACGTAAAAAACAAAATGAAAAGCTGCAAAATCAATAAAACAAACTGTACAAAAAGATGGCTTATCACTCAAGCCTGAAACTTGGCAATCAAAACGCCGTCCTCAGGAGCGTTTTGACGAACTTCAAACAAAGTGCCTTCCGGGCAGGGGCGAGCGTAGACGTGTCGGCCCAGCCAATCAGTGTCCTTAAACTTGCCAATCAACAGGTCGCGTTTCGGATATGGAATGGCGATCGTCCACGAATCCTTGCTGAGTTCCGGCTTCTTTTCGAACATGAAACAAAGGCGATAGTCGCCGTCGATGACAACATGATGGCCTTCGATTTGTCGCCACCAAACTGTAAACTAGTGAATAAGCAAAAACTACAGTAACCAAAGATGCGTTACTTACCGACTTCACAGCGAGTCTTGACGCTGAAAGCCGTCTGTTCATCCCAGTGATAAGAAGCAGACGCATGCAAGGCAATGTGGTACTGTTTATCTGTGAGGATGCGCTTCGGATCTGTAAGAATCCAAAAGGAAAATAACACACGCAATCAGTGGAAAACAACTTACAGACAAGAGAGGCGAGCGTATAGGGGTTCATGAACGGAAAGCTAATGTGCTTCAAGACACTTTGACGCTCAGCTTCATCCGAGTGAGCTTCGATCCAGGGAAGAAACTGAAAGGATGTTGTATAAAAATTGTTTGAATTAAGGAAAAGAATCGTGCAACATACCAATTTAAAAACATCAGTCTCCGAAAGCGGCAACGGACAGTACAGAAGCTTAGCGATGAACCGCGCCGACAGGGTAGCCAAAATCGGGTTGCCAAGGGTTTCAAAGGCGTTCTGACCGATGAACCAGTTGATGTGATCCCAAACTTTGCCTTCATAGAGGTACACAGCCTCTCCGATGGTCAAGGCGTTGTCAACGGAAACTTTTTTGTTCAAGTAATCAGTGCACGTCTTCAAGATGGCCGGGACGTCGTAATATTGGGCTGAAAAGGGACAAAATGATGGGTTATTTACCTTTTACAAAGAATTAATAACAAATTTACCGAGATGATAGATGCCAATAGCGGTATTCACGTTCAACTCGACGTTTTGGTCGTAAATCAGACAAAGAAAGTCAGTGAAATACGCCGTCGTCGTGACAGGATCCAAGATTTTGATCCTGGGGTGGGGTTCTTCGGAAGATTGGGGGCCGAAGAGCATCGTCTTGAAAACAGTAGAACGGGCGGCGAGGACGACTTTGTGGGCGGGGATGTCCTAAAATTTATCAAAATAACAAAAAGCAACGTTAAAAATGAAAAAATGTCATACCTTATCGTCGATAACGAACGAGACATCGGAAAATTCGTCGCTCAAACACATGTTGCGAAGGGCATCAGTCAGAGTAGCCGGGGTCTTCGAGTTTTCCTTCATCACAAAACGGAAAGGCAGCTCTCAAATGCTAAAAATAAGTCAACTTTAACAAAAACAAGTTTAATTTGAAAGTATTTTTACCGATTTAAACGGTGTAAATCGACCTCAACATCAATACATCGTGACATTTATTAAGTTAAGTAACAAAAGTTAGTGGTTAAACGGTACAAAATCAACAAAACTGCAAAGTGGTAATCATACTTTGCAGTTTTGTTCAACAAAGGTTAGTAAACAAAACGCGAATTTCAAAACATAGCAATCAAAACGGCTCCATCGCCAGGTTTATCCTCCTTGCAAACAGTGAGCAACGTGCCCTCAGGACATGGTTCTGCATAGACCTTGTGTTTGAACCACTCACAATCGCTGAAGTGGCCATGCAGGATGTCCGATTTCGGGAAAGGGATGTCGACTTTCCACGACTTCTGGTCGAGCTGTGGCCGCTTCTCGAAGATTTTGGTCAGACGACGGTCGCCAGCGATTTTGACCTTTGATTTGCCGATTTCTTTCCAGATCACTGAAAATGGAGTTGCTTATCAATGCCAAATGAAGTAACATAAAGGTTTAAAGGTACTCACCAACTTCACACCGCGTCGTAACTCGAAATTCGGTCTGCTCATCCCATCGATCGGACGCAGATGCGTGCAAGGCCGTGAAATACTGCTCCTTGGTCAACAAATTTGTAGGATCTGAAAGCTAATGATAAGGATTACCGCTGAGAACATGATACAAAACTCACAGACAACACGAGCCAGCACTTGTGGCGTCATGAACGGAAAACTGATATGCTTCAGCACGGATTGACGCTCGGCAGTGTCTTCATGCTTGGCGAACCATGGCAACAGCTGAAATGAACAATTAGTTACGATCAAAAGATACTATATTTTCAAAGAAACTCACAAAGTTGAACACTTCATACTCGTGAATTCTGAGCGGAATATACAGTAACTTGGCGACGAACTTTGCGGACAAATTAGGCACAGTGGCACTAGAAAGGATCGTCTTTGTACGCTTGTTATCCGCAGAAATGAAGTCAGAAACATGATCCCAGAGATCGTCGTTGTAGACGTAAGCGGCTTCACCAACGATGAGAGCGTTTTCGGCGGTAATCGACTTTTTCAAAAACGTGGAACACATCTTTGTGATGGCGGAAATGTCGAAGTAGTGGGCTGAAAGAGCGCATTTTGGATGGAAATGATCGACAAATTGGGCAAAAACCAACAGATGGGCAAGATTCCGAGAACATTGTCGACTGTCAGTTCAATCGGCTGGTCATAGACGCATCGAAGGAAGTTTGAAAAGGAAATTGCAGTCATTTCAGGTTCTTGGAGTTCGATTCTGGGACATGGGTCGGCGGAAACGGGGGGATCGTAGAGCATCTTTCGGAACAGCTTGGATCGCGCCGCGAGGACCACTTTGTGAGCCGGGATACTCTGAAAATGTAGCTAGGTTGATTCAATGATAACTATAAGGTCACAAAAAAGCATTACCTGACCGCCAACGACAAAAACAACATCGGCAAGGCTGTCTTTGAGGCACATGACCCGAAGGGCGTCGGCAAGAGTGGCTCCACTCACGGAATCTTCCTTCATTGTCGGAAATCTGAAACACGAACGTGAATGCGACTATTAGCAGACATTTCACGGCGGAAACAACCATGATCACGGTCAAAATATATATAAATTCATACGAAATAGGGGAACTTCGACATGACACACAAAAAATGGCACTTTGGTGATTCGATTTGACAGTGTTCAACCACAAACAGTTGTGTCACGTCGCTATCACCTTATCACGCAAGTGCGAGAAGCAAAACGTGCAAAACGTGAGCGCGATTTGGCACATTTCAAAATTTCACGCGCGATCGCAAGATTTCGAGCACCCGATTGTCTCGACCGCGTGCGCATCATGTCCTCCCGACGCGATGTCCCTGCCGCTATCGTCAGCGTTCCCATGGCGCGCTCTTTTCCCAAACATCGTTCCCATCGTCGATCCCGCCCCTTCTCGCTTTGTTGCCGATGGCGCCAGTCTCCAAAAGACCCCAACAAGTTCGTTTCTTTTTGTTTTTTTCGAATCTTGATGGACTGACTGATCGATTGGATCACTTTTAGGCTGCCATCAGCAGTTTCTTCTCGGTGCATCGGCGGATATACGAAAGAGGTTGGTTTTTCGTCGATTTTTTTGCGATTCCTTCATTTTTTGCGTGTTTTCAGGAGTCAGTTTCACCAAACGCTTGTCCTTCGGCCGCGGCGATGTCATTCGGAGGATCTCGGAGGTGTACAAGGGCAGCGCGGCGCTCCCACGGCAACAACAGTTCGATGGCCTTCCGACGGAGCTCGTTTGGGAGCTGTTCGAGCGGATAGAGGTGCGCGATCTCTTCAATGTGGCGCAGGCGTCGAAGCGTTGCCTCAAGATTGTCCAGGATTACTTCCTGTCGAGTTCGTTCAGGTGGAAGTTGAAGTCGGTGAAGGTTTCGGATGTTGGTGAGTGGTTTTTATATATAATTTGATTGATTTTCACAATTTACTTTCAGAACAGTGCGTCTACCTGCTTCTCAACACCGTTTCTCGCCGCGTCGACTACATTTTGGACTTCTTCAACAGTCACTACAAGGCGACGCGATGCGACTTCAATTGGGACAGCTTCATGTTTCGAGTAAGTTCCTTTTTTCGACTTTTTTGCCTTTTTCATGCCTGTTTGCCCTCCAGGTCTACTCGAAGCTCTCTGCCGACGAGCAACGCGACTTCTCGAACCTCTTCGTCGACCGACTGAAGCCCGATGCCCTCCGTTTGGTTAAGCGCTGCCACCCCAGCTTCAAACATGTCGACGACGCTGTCATTGCCACCAGCCGAGCCTTCCACATGCTCTTCCGCTCCGTAATCTGCCAAGACTCCTTCGTCCGTGTCCTCGAGCGCGTCCTCCACTGGTTCAACCGGTCATATCAGCGGGCCTGCTTCATGATTGCCGTCTTCTGTGACAATGTCGTCGATCACGAGTCGCTCCGATTGGTCATCCGCGAGGATTTGAGTGGATTCGAAGACGCGAAGAAGAACTTCTCCGACATCTGTCAAGCGCTTCAAGCACTGTGTCTCGCTGTTGCTCGCGGTACTTCTTCGTTTACGGAGACACAAATCTTTCAAATCATTGAAAATGTTACAAGTGAGTTCAATTTTGCTTTCTTTCATTCCAATTTGCAATTTAATGATTCACATTCAAATTTCAGCCTGCCCCGAGCCATGGGCCCTGCGCAACTTCGTCGCCGCACTCTTCCTGGCACCCGAAGCCTTTCGCCTCTTCTGTGTCGTCCGTTTTCGTCTGGTTGACTACGACGAACTCGTCGACATCATCTTCGAAGCTCTCTCCTACTTCGACTCCTGGGATATCAGCTACCTCAACGTCTTCTTCGGCGTGCTACGCGAATTCATGGTGAGCAACAACGCTGGTGATCCGAAGGCCAAGTTCCTCTACATCTTCTCCGAGCTTTGGGACCGGTTTATCGAGGTCTTCAACGAGCGGCCGCTGCTTGATCCCTCCGTCATTTCATTCCAGTCGAAGATGCACTTCTTCATGGATATATCCCTAACCGGAAGTGCTTAGTTTACTAATCTTATTGTTTCTTATCTTACGTAGTTGTTATTGTTATGTACAAAGTTGTTAAGTTTGTCAATTTATCAGTTTTACAAAAGTTTGACCAAATAATACCCGTTGTTGCTTTAATAATAATCGAACCTTACAAGTTTTTGTGTAACTGTGAAGCAATCTCGTTGACGTCGAGTGTTATCTATTTCAAATAACTTTCGAAAGAACAAACGCAGGTCGTGGTGGGCGACGTCATTCCATCCTTTCCCCGCCCAGCTATGACTCATCGCCGTCGGCTGTGTGCAGGCGGGTTGTCGTTGCGTTGTGTGTGTTTTGCTAGTCAGTGTTTTCTTGCCAGCAGTTTCGTGTATTTCCATAGTTTTGTAATAAAAGCGCCCTCATCCTTCGCTTTATTCTTGCCCCAGAAGCTCATTTGTTCATTCTAGAGCCCCAGATCCCATCAAATCATGAATTTCTTCAAGAAGGAAGACCCAAAAGGTTTGTTTTCCATCTTCTTATCAATCGATTTTACTGTTGTTGTTTGTTTCAGAAACTGCTCGTGCAAACCAGCGTCAACTACGTAAGACAAATCGCGACCTTGCATCGGATATGAGAGCGCTTGAACGGAGGGAAAAGGAAGTCGTAAGTCGACTTTTTATATATAATTTTCACTCAAAACTGATGGAATCACCCTTCCAGGAACTCGAGATCAAAAAGTACGCCAAGGCCGGTCACCTCGATGCCTGCAAGACCCTCGCCAAGCAACTCGTCCGCATCCGCCAACAGAAGACCAACAACGTCAACATGGGCGCTCGTGTCACGTCGATCGGAGCCCAAGCCAACACGATGGGCAGCATGCACACAATGGCCAATGCCATGGGCACTACCGCCAAGACGATGAAGACAGTCAATGATGCGATGCCGTTGGACAAGTTTGCGGCGGATATGCGGGCCTTCCAACAGGTCAACGACCAAATGGACATGAAAGAGGAACTCATCAACGAAACTTTGGATTCGATGCTCGAAGTCGACGAAGACGAGGAACAGGCCGTCATTGACCAAGTTCTCGACGAAATTGGTATTGAGACCGCCAGCAAAATGCCAGCGGCGCCGAGAGGTGCGACCGGGCTTACGTCTGGTACGAAAACGACCGGAAAGGACATGACTGACGCTGATTTGGAACGAATGCTGGCGTCTCTGCGGAATTAAATGACACAAATTGTTGTAAATTGGTTTTGTAATTACTTATTTTGTATATGTTTCTTTGACTTACTGGTACATTGACTTGTATTAAATGGCATTGTAAATGTTTTGTGGCCTGATAAAATGTTCACACAAAACGTCAGTTTGAATAGTAATACAGCATTTCAGCAAGAACACCGCGCCGTTTAGCCAACTATACAGAGAAGTTTAAATTATCAAACTCCCATGTATAGTCATTAATACATCTTGGTGTTCTTGCTGAAAACTTGAACTATGCTGTATTAAAATTTAAACTCCTCGTTTTGTGTGTTGAATAACACAGTTTAGGGGTTTGAATTTTGACAAATTGGCTATCATTGTAATTAATGTAAATTGTAAAATGACAAAATTTATTTGTTAGTTATGCTTAACACCTTTTAGTTTGTATACATAGAAAAAACTTGATCCACCCAAAAGAGACCGAACAGACGGTAGCTTTGCAAGTTGGCAGTTCAATGTAAATTTATTTAAACAAATTCAAATTTCGACATAAAAATAACGAACATGTTGTTAACTTCAACAAAAGCAAATGCCCGCTTCTCTTTAGAAAGAAAAACACAATTTCTTAAATTTTATCATCACCATCAAGAGGTAAATGCCATGTTTGAGTTCTGCCAACATAGTAAGGTAAATAAAGCTCGACGTGAGTACGAGCT